>OX465496.1:12384900-14784900 GCA_950022335.1 Eurois occulta
CTATGATGTTTAACGTGTGTTTTTATTTGATTTTTTGTCTGTGAATATTTGCTTTTAATCTTTCTTTACATTGTATCTTCTTTTTAGTTGTTTTTTTAAATAATAATATGTCTTATTAATAATTGTTTTATATTTTATAAGTATGATGTTGTAGTATAAATAAATATTGTATTAGTAATTTCGTCATTGGATTTCTTTTTTTACAGTTACACACCTCAACAGCAAATCGAGATCTAGAAAGTCAATAACCTGTCATAAATGTAAAATTGAAATACCAAAAAATCAGTATTCCTATCATATGAGAACGAATATACACAAAGCAAATTGTTTATTGAATACCAAGTTCACAGATATTCATATTATTGCAACAGCATTCAAAAACAGATTAATGACATACAGATTGAATGTTACTCAGGAAGACGAGTACCTCGGTTTAGAGGCGTTCCTGGGTGATCATCTCATGAATATAACAGAATTGATAAATATGTCACTTAATGAACACAATTGCATAAAATTGAGTTTTGAATTGTTTGCCTTTTTTATGTTATCAAAATCAGACGAACAACAATTAAAGTCGTTTAATACCAAATATGAAATTATATATAAGAGCACTGATTTGAATGAATTATTAACCAGAGTAATAAATAAACTAAATAATAAATTAACCGAGTTCCAGCACTGTCAATCTGGTTGGACATTTGTTTCTATGAGTCATCTCGAAATTAATATAAACAAGTATTCCCCTATGAGAGGTGGGTCTTATATAGAACTGCCCTCAGATATTAAGCACTCGAAAAGTTGTATAAATATTAAAAATAATGATAATTGTTGTTTATTATGGAGTATAGTTGCTGGATTATACCCAGCTAAACATAATGTATGCAGAACAAGTTCATACCCTCATTATACCTCTGTTTTAAATATTGAGGGAATGTCATTTCCTCCTACGATAAATGATATTAAAACGTTAGAAAAAAATAATTCCAACATCAGTTTAAATATATATGGTATACAAAATAATATTGTGACTGGACCTCTTTATGTAACACAAAATAAAAGAAAAAATCATTTTAATTTACTTTATATCGAAAAAAAATCTATCGCACACTACTGTCTAATTAAAGATTTAATACGTCTAGTGCGACGTCAAGTGACTCGTTCTAAAGGAAAACTTTATTTATGTGATGCATGTCTACAACTATTTAGTAACGAAAATAGACACAAGACTCATAACTGCTCTAAGATTTTGACTATATTACCAGAAAATAAATCTGTACTAAAGTTCAAACATTATGAGAGGAAGCAAAAAATTAATTTCATAATTTATGCTGATTTTGAATGTATGTTAATAGACTGTAATGAAAGTAATTTAAATACTTTGAATACTCAGAAACTAAAAACACACCAACCTTCATGTTTCGCTTATTATATTTGTTGCGCACATAATGATCAATTAAACAAGTATGTTACGTATCGAGGTACAGATTGTGTGGAAATATTTGTTAAATATTTACTAGAAGACGTTAAATATATACATAAGATTTTAAGTAGTAAAAAGCCAATGACCCCATTATCAGCAGAACAAGAGATGGATTATCAAAATTCGAAGACATGTCACATATGCAAAAAATTATTATTGAATGATAAAGTCCGAGATCATGATCATATTACATCTGAGTATCGTGGAGCAGCGCACTCCCATTGTAATTTGATGTATAGAGTTTGTTCATTCATTCCCGTTGTCTTTCATAATTTGTCTGGATATGACTCACATTTATTCATTGAAGAGTTAGCAAAGTATGAAGGCTCTATTAATATAATCCCAAAAACTAAAGAAAAATACCTTTCAATAATAAAAGTTATAAATACAGAAAAAAACAATCACCCTATACAAATCAAATTTATTGATTCCTTTCAGTTTCTTAGTTCTAGTCTAGATGCACTAAGTAAAAGTTTATCAGAAGACGATTTTTCAAACTTATCAAGAGAGTTTACTGATAAAAAACAATTTGATTTAATGCGGAAAAAAGGTGTTTATCCATATGATTATATTGATTCGTGGTCTAAATTTGACGAGACGAAACTTCCCTTAAAGTATAATTTTTATAACAGTCTGTGCGAAAAACATATAACTAATGAAGAATATTTACACGCTCAAACAGTTTGGAATATTTTCAAAATAAAATCTCTTGGTGAATATACAGATTTATACATAAAATGTGATGTTCTTTTACTATGTGATATATTTGAAAAATTTAGAAAAACAAGCTTACATTACTATAAGTTGGATCCGGCTTATTATGTAACGTCTCCAAGCTTAAGTTGGGATGCAATGCTTTTATATACCGACACTGAACTTGAGTTGATAAGTGATTTACAAATGTACGAGTTATTAGAAAAAGGAATTCGTGGTGGACTAGCACAGTGTTCTCTACGTCATGCTGTAGCAAACAATAAATATTTACCACATTTTAATGAGTTTGAACCAAGTAGTTATCTAATATATCTTGATTGTAATAATCTATATGGCTATGCTATGATGAAGAAACTTCCTATTAAAGAATTTAAGTTCTTGAGTCTGAAAGAAATTAGCAAGTTTGATGTAAATGATGTGTCAGATGACAATGATTATGGATATATTTTGGAAGTAGATTTAAATTATCCAAATTATTTACATTCCAAGCATAAAGACTTACCTTTCGCAGTTGAAAAAATAGTACCTCCTTATGGAAAATCAGTAAAATTGGTTGCAAATCTCTATGATAAGCAAAATTATGTAATTCATTATGTTCACTTGAAAGAATGTTTGAAAAAAGGTCTGGTTTTAAAAAAGATTCATCGTATACTAAGCTTCAGACAAGAATGCTTTCTCAAAAAATATATTGATCTGAATACTAGTCTTCGTCAAAATTCCAAAACTGCGTTCGAGAAGGACTTTTTTAAATTATTGAATAATGCCATATTCGGAAAAACTATCGAAAATAAACGCAAGCAAGCCGATGTAAAATTAGTAACGAAATGGACAGATAACAGAAATAAAACAAATAAGCATCTTGACGCTGAGAAATTGATATGTAAACCAAATTTAAAAAGTATATCAATTTTTTCAGAAAATTTCGTAGCTGTGGAATTGTACCGTGAAAAGGTCGTTTTAGATAGACCTATTTATATTGGATTTACCGTTTTGGAATATTCGAAGCAACATTTATACCAATTTCATTATGACGTTATTAAAAATAAATACGGAAACAATGCTGAGCTGTGCTATACAGATACTGATAGCCTATTATATTTAATTTATACAGATGATTTTTATCATGATATGCATGATGATCTTACCAAGTTTGATACCAGTAATTTTGGAATAAATAATCCATATCACATACCGCAACTTAATGCTAAAATTCCTGGATTATGGAAACATGAGGTTGGTGACGATTTAATTACAGAATTTACTGGTTTAAGAGCTAAATTATATTTTATAAACAGTTTGAAGACTGAAATTAAAAAAGCCAAAGGTGTTTCTAAGTCTGTAACTTGTAACCTAGAATTGAATGATTACAACAATGCACTGCTGACAAATAAAGCGCATAGATGTAAAATGAATATGATCAAATCAATTAAACATGTTTTATACACTCAGCAAGTAGATAAACAAGTTTTAGAAAGAAACGATGACAAAGTTCAAGTATTACAGGACCAAATTCATACATTACCCTGGGGGCATTGTGATTCTATGTTTGTAGATTATTCCAGTGATGTGTAATCTGTAAATGTGTATTATTTTGATTACCAATAGTAAACAATTTTACGCTGTTTGCACACAAATTAGATTTAAACATTTACTTTGTTGTAAGTACCTACTAATATAAAATTACTGTTTAATAAATGTCTAATGTGTAATAACCATGTACGTTTTATTTTAATTTCCATTTACACAATATTCCTCAAGTTTTACTTACAAGTTCAGAATTAATTAATATAAAAATAAAACATACCGCCTTTTAGTCAAGAAGTATATATACTCAGGTCATTTATTATTACCTCACATTTCACAATGAAGTTCGTCAAGCAATCACAGACTTTAAAAGTCAATAATATAAAATTAGAAAACCATTCACAAAAAGTGAGACACAGCACACTCTTGCCTAACACTATCAGATGTATTATATGTGGTCCATCTAACTGCGGAAAAACTAACATAATGCTTAATTTACTATTACATGAAAATGGAGTAAAATTCAAGAATATTTATTTATACTCGAAGACAGTTTTCCAGCCGAAATATTGTTTTTTAAAACAAGTCATCCGTTGCATACCCAATGCAAACTTATTTATCTTCCATGATAATAAAGAAGTTCTACATCCTAATGATGCCTTAACCAATTCAATTATGATTTTCGATGACGTCACATGTGAAAATCAAATAAATATTCGTAACTACTTCGCAATGGGGAGACACAAACAGATAGATTGTTTTTACTTATCACAAACCTATTCCAAAATACCTAAGCAACTAATACGAGATAATGTTAATCTTTTGTTAATCTTTAAACAAGACGACATAAACTTAAAACATATATACAATGAACATGTAAATACGGATATGGAGTGGCTTCAATTTAAAAAACTTTGTTCTACTATATGGCAAGATCGGTTTGATTTTTTATTAATAAATAAAGATTGTTCTCTAAATGAAGGTAGATATAGACGAGGGTTTGACATATTCGTAACTTTTGAAAATACGTAATATAAACCATATTACTGTAAAAAAATGTTCAATCTTAGTCTACTACCTCTATATAACGGTTGGATATTGTCGGGAATCATTATGGAGGTCAATATAAAAGAACAATTGATAAAATCGGTAGATAGTATAAAAAATAAAATTAAAACAATACAAAATGCAGAAGATGTCGATAATTTAAAATTTAAGAAACTTTTCAAGCCAATAACAGATCCTCTAGAGACCTTAATTAAAGTTAATGATAAGAATAGAACCATATTGGGTACGCGTAAAGGTGACGATAATACAATGAGAAGATGTAGCTCATCCATAGATTTTGAAAATTTTAAAGAATTTATAGAGAAATATTCAAACGATGATTCTGAATCCTATAACTGCACAGGTAATGATAGCGAGAACGATACATTTATGTCACTTAATAAAGAAGATATGATTGAAATCTATGATAATAACATGAATGTACCATTTGGAATTCGAAGTGAAAACAAAAATTTGATGATGGGGAACTCTAAAGTATCATTTTCTTTTACAAACAATGTTAACGATTCCCTCAAATCAATTATAGCCACAGTGAATGACAAACATTATGAAATAACTCCTGGACTAAAAGAACTTTTACTACGTAATAGACCTGACCTCAGTCTGGTAACTGAAACTGATAAAATGGTTTACAAAGATATGCTCAGTAATACAAATGCTCACAAACGCGATTTTAATCCAAACGGTCAATTAAAAGGTGACAAAGGTTTGAAATACCGTCAAATCATTAAACCATTATTTTCTGAAAAAAATTACGTTCAACATGCAGAACAAGTCATTCAGTCAAAAAGTGGTGGCTACTTACCTAAATTGAAAAAGAAGTATAAGAGTAATACAGATTATGTTTATTGGGATGACCCTAATGAATTAATCGATAGATTACGACTGTTAATTGCTTCAAAAAACGCCGGTAATACTAATCATGACAATGAAATTATATCAATTGTTGAAGAGTTAAAAGAAGCTGGTGTTATAAAAGAATAAAAAGCATTGTAGCTTATTTTATACTTAGTTATTTAAAGCGTGTAGACCATGAAGGTTCATACAAAACAAACATCGGTGTCTCTTAACGAAATAAGCTCAATCATTGAGAACATAGACAAATCAACCGAAACCGAATGTTGCAAAAATACTAGTAAATTCAAAATTGAAATATTAATGAAAATAGAACAATTAAACAAATTAATTACTAGTTTGAATATAAGATTAAATAAAGTTGAAAACACCATTGAATTAAAAGAAATTGCAGGGAAGTTAAGCAAGCATTATGAGCAAAATAGACGTCATAAATGAAATCCATAAAAATGCTAGAGTTAATTTTCCAAGAAGAAATGTAATTCTTAAAGATATAGATGACCTTTGGCAAGCAGATTTGATGGATATGCAAGCAATATCAAAAGTGAATGCGGGTTTTAAATACATACTGGTGATTATAGATACTTTTTCAAAATATGCTTGGGCAATTCCACTAAAACAAAAAAATAAGCAACAGGTATCAGAAGCATTTAAAACAGTAATTGAAAAAGGACGTGTCCCAAAAAATTTACAAACCGATCTTGGGAAAGAGTTTTATAATGATCAATTCAAAAGTTTGGTTAATAAGTATAATATTAATCATTATTCTACTTATTCTACTAAAAAGGCCTCGATTGTTGAAAGATTAATAAGAACGTTAAAGAATAAATTATACAAGGAATTTAGTTTGAATGGAAATTATAAATGGTTTAACGGTATTTTAAATAAAAAGTTACATGAATACAATAATGATGTACACAGAACTGTCGGTCAGCCACCTGCTTCAATAAATCAAAGGAATAAAACAAATATACTGCAAAGATACTTAGACGCAGCTCAGTCCCGAAAAAAAGTGGAGTGTAAGAAATTTAGTGTAGGAGATTTTGTGAGAATAAGTAAATATAAAGGATGTTTTGATAAAGGTTATTATCCAAACTGGTCCACCGAAATATTTAAAATAAAAAAAATCCAAGAAACAAATCCAACTACTTACTTAATAGAAGATGTTAGATGTAGACCAATACTAGGCGCATTTTATGCACAAGAACTTCAGAAAACACATCATCCTGACATATACCTCGTTGAAAAAGTTTTGAAACGAAAAGGAAAACAAGTATACGTTAAATGGTTGGGGCTGCCGACCAGTGAAAATAGCTGGATTGATAAATTAAATGTATTATAACTACTGACTGAACGATATTTAAGCATTTTACAAATAATTATCTATTCACTTCCACTTTGTTCTTATTGCAATAAAGACATAAAATATAATTCAATTTTATGTAAAAACAATTCTTAAAAAAAAAATAACAATGAAGAAAGCACGAAGTACAAGCAATAAACAAATGGCTGGTTTATCATCTGTCAAAGTAAGATCTGGAGCGGGTTTTAGAAAAACACTGAAAAATATTGTATCACATACCAAAAAACACATCAAGAAACTAAAACCTACCACTAAGAAAGCATTAATGGAATTAGCCTGCGCTGCAGCTCGAGAATTTGCATCTGATTTACCCATAAAATTACCCAGAATTATACCAGTACCTAAAACTGGAGGATTTCTTCCTTTAGTGCCAATATTTGCTGGTTTATCTGCCGCTGGGAGTTTGGCTGGGGGTGCTGCTGGGATTGCAAAAGCTATTAATACATATAAAACAGCTAAGAAACAGTTGCTTGAATCGGAACGTCACAACAAGCAAATAGAAGCTTTAATGATTGGAAAAGGATTACATCTTAAGTCGTACAAAGAAGGTTTAGGAATTTATGTTACAAAGAAAAAAAACTAAATTGTCGGCTACCCAATAGAGCTTTAACTAATATTGATATATTGAAGCATTCAAATAGTATCCCCTTCTTTCGAGGTGTATTTATGAGAGATGAATTACCAGATGACCCATTACCATTAGAATGTGGAGTGATTAATCTTGATATTTCTAAAAACTCTGGCACTCATTGGGTAGCCTATGCCAAAATATACGATCACATTGAATACTTCGACAGTTATGGTAACTTAAAACCACCCAAAGAATTTATAAAATATTTAGGAAACAATATTCAGTATAATTATGAAAATGTACAACATGATCACTTGTATAATTGTGGGCACTTATGTTTAAAATTTCTTAAGTTATTTTGGAAAAGTAATAAAGGAACATATTAATTAATTAAGTGATTTTTTATTTCTTACGACTCCTTTCGTTAAACAAGAAAAATATAAATGACGTTGCTAGTTCATGCACGTGCATTCTTCGGTTGTTGGTGATAACCATCACTAGTGAGAGTTGGAAAAGTATTTAATTATTATTTAAAGTAACCTCCTCCGTTTTATTCGTACTAACCATGCTAGTTCTTAATAAAACTCCTAGTGAGAGAGGGAAATATAACATAAGACTACCAATATCCAAAGAAGTGAGACGTGCCGGTGCAGTGAAAATTAAAAAAGTTTCAAAGGAAAACAAAAGATTTCTTCAAGACATTGGTTTTAAAATATAACATGCTTCAAATTACAGATTTACCGCAATATGAGACCTCTATTGAGGCTTATGAGATCCATAGCTACAATCCATATAACAATAGCTTTAAAGAAAATGATGAAATTAGAATACCCATACAACAGCAAGATTTATATGTATTGCCATCAGGTAGTTCCATTTATATAGAAGGATATGTAAATGTGTCAACTAGAGATGCAGCGGGAAAATTAATAAAAAAAGATGTCGACTTTATAAACAATCCAATTTCATATTTGTTTCAAGATATTAGGTACGAAATAAATGGTGTTGAAATCGATCGCATTAAAAATGTTGGCATTACAACAACCTTAAAATCGTATGTCTCTATGAATGAAGGTGAAAGTAAAGCTGCAGCAGTCTGGGGATGGAACTTAGGTGGTACGAAACTAAGAAACGGATATTTTAGTGTTATCGTGCCATTGAACAGAATACTGGGATTTGCAGAAGATTATAACAAAATAATAATCAATTGTAAACATGAACTTATATTACAACGAAGCAGCTCAGCATTGAACTGTGTGCTTATAGACAAAAATGATAACGTAGAAATGGACATACAAAAGATACAATGGCGTGTGCCGCATATTAAAGTTTCTGATCGTAATAAATTGTTATTGCTTAAAAGCCTGGAGAGAGATCGTTCTATACAGATAGCATTTAGAAATTGGGATTTGTATGAATATCCATTACTACCAAAAACAACGAAACATTCCTGGTCAGTAAAGACAACTTCCCAGCTAGAAAAACCGAGGTTTGTTATATTTGGTTTGCAAACAGCTCGAAAAAATAATAAAACTAGAAGTTCTTCGATATTTGATCACTGCAATGTAAACAATATTAAATTATATTTGAATTCTCAATACTATCCGTATGACTCACTTAATTTGAAATTTGATGAAGGTAAATTTAGTATATTATATGAAATGTATGCTAATTTTCGTCAGTCGTATTACAACTTAGGCATTGATCCATTGCTTAGCTTAAACCAGTTTAAAGAAATTGCTCCACTTTTTGTGATTGACTGTTCAAGACAAAACGATTCACTTAAAACTGGACCAGTTGACGTGCGATTAGAAATTGAATGCTCTGAAGATATTCAAGATAATACAACTGCCTATTGTTTAATAATAAACGATCGACTGTTCGAATACAAGCCATTAAGTAATATTGTGAGAAAACTATCATGAATGTCATCGTAGATGTTCAAGGGTTTAAGAGTGAAGGAAACGAGTTTATTCCAAAAGAAATAGCAATAATGTACAAAGGACATATACAAGTACTGTTGATAAAACCACCACGGCCATTTTATGATTTGACGAAGAAAGAACGGTTACAAGTGGCTTGGATTGAAAAAAACAGAGGAATAAACTGGGACGAAGGCTTTGTACCATATTTTAATTATAAAGCAAACTTTGGCAATTTTTTTAAAAATAAATCTATATTTACTAAAGGAAACGAAAAAGTGTTATGGTTAAAAGATATATTCCAAATTAATAATGTATACAATTTAGAAAGTAAAAACTGTCCAAGTTTGGTAACATTATATAGCAATTATTCAGATTCATCTGAGATTATAAGTTGTCTACATCACACCAATATATGTGCCTTAAAAAATGTGTTTTGCCTAAATAAATGGTGTGAAGAAAATAAAGTGTTTTGTCAGTAAGATAAGATAAAAACGATCCTAGTAGATATTAATGAATATAGAATGTTAAACCTACTTATGAATCGAAGTGTGAATGTCTAAGCTATAAATTTACCTGTATTCTATTACTTAGTTCTGTGAAAATGTAAATAATAGTAATGTAAGAAATGTATCATTGCTTTTATACCAGTACCTAAAACTGATAAAATGATGTGTACAAAATAATATTTTTATAATTATGTAGAAATAAATATTTAAACCTGACCTATATGTTTTATTACTTAAACACTAACAATATTAATACAACTGTTAACAGCCTGCCAACCGCATGTAATAGTTCGACATCGAGAGCAGTTCATAGAGCAGTTCATACTGAACAGCTTGTTATAATGAGCAGTTCATATTGAACTGCTCTGTTTATTTACACACACGAACGTATGTAGTTGATGAGTATGCTACACTACTACTATACAGGATTTTAATTAAAAAAAAAATGTTTTTGAATAGGCAACTCTAGAATATTGTTACTAGACCATTTTAAGACTTGACGAAGAAAGGATGGTTACAAGTGGCTTGGATTGAAAGTACGAGGTATAAACTGAAATGAGCATTTTGAATAATTATTAAATAAAGAGGTTACAGAGGAATAAACTGAAATGATTTACTGGAATAATCTTATAAATCGAAGTGTGAATGTCTAAGCTATAAACTGACCTGTATTCTATTACTTAGTTCAGTGAAAAATGAAAATAATTAGAAATGTAAGAAATCTATCATTGAGTATTCTAAATAGACAATTATGAAAAGATGTCTCATTTCGATCTGAATGCAGCATTCATTTTGAATAGTGAAATATAGGGATACTCGAATGGTCGAACTGTGAAATATAGGGTATTCAGATCAGGGTATTCGGATCTATGATCTGAATACTATGATCTGAATCCTGATCTGATATCTCGTTAAATGAGGCAAACTGCGCTTTAAAAATGTTCGATTTTCCAAAACATAATCTCTGTCATCCCTAAGAACTCTTCATTATGATAAACCAGTATTAAGTAAATTTGCCTTTGTATAGATTCTTTTTAACGATTGTTTGTGAATGTGTGAACAGTGTAGGCCTTGTAGATTCCTAGATGTGTGTTAACTTTTGTTAACCTCTTATCTTGTTTTCCGTTTTTCTTGTGTAGTAAGCAACGACTTATTGTCGGGCCTATGCTGTCCCCCCATACTTGAGTACTAATGCTGTAACATGATAATATTGTAAAACTAATCATTTTAAAAGAGTAACCATGGAGTTTCTTGCCGGTTCTTCTCCATAGGAAACGACCAACCCGAACCGTGCACCTTTTTGTCGACGTTTCATAAGTGCCCATGTAGGCCTATGTGAAATAAAAATATTTTGATTGATTGATTGATTGATAAAAATGTTACTGTGATTATATGAAAAATAAAAAAATATATAACACGCAGACGTACAACTGCAGCGTACCTTCCACACTTGGTTGATATTCCGACGAGTCGTACATGTGCGGTTCTCCTCCACGTTTATTATGCGCACAGCCAAAGTGTGGAACTCTTTGCCGGCGTCTGTGTTCCCTCCCACAACCAACCCGTTTGCCTTCAAAGCAAGAGTGTACAGGCATCTTCTGGGCACGCTCGTTTCTTCATAGATAGACCTCAGCCATCGCTTTTCACAAGGCGTGATCACGTTCAAGAGCAGGCCCATTATTATTATTATAACTAGCCCATATTGTCCCACTGCTGGGCAAAGGCCTCCCTCCATTCCTTCCAACGGTCACGATTCTGTGCTACTACTCTCCAATTCTCAAGGAAGACATCCAGTTCGTCCCGCCATCTACTTCGTGGTCTGCCGCGACCCCGTGTCACTGTTTCAGGGCACCAATTTGCCCAAATTGTAATAAAAAAAAAAAAACTTACCTTTTCATAGTTCTATAAACTAGTAGAGTAACTAGTAATTTATTTCGAGTGTTTTAATAATTGAAACTTTTGGAATGACATTTTAAAACGTGATTTTTCGATTATCAAAAAAACTCATTTCGATAATATTCAAATATTCATGGATACTTAAACTTCACTTGAAGTTATAAAAAGCTCAAATAATTCACGATCTTCAATTTTACAATTCGAATCTTCATCTCTGTTATGCGTAATCACTCTCGCATTTTACGATTGCGAGTACTTTAAGAATCAACCTCCTGGGGTATAAATTTTCGCATTAAAATAACATTAGGCCCCTCGTGTGCATACATTTAACGTTATGAATTATGATTTGATAACACTCAGTATGCGAAGCTTGTTTCTTATCACTGGGGATTTTAGTCTGCCACGGGAATTAATGCGGTTCGCGTGTTTTCTCTAGTGTTTTTATTATTTTGATATATGGATAAAGTTTGGACTTGTATCAGTTTTTGGTGCATTTGGAGATAGGCGCAACTGCTGTTTGAAATTGTGAATAAAGTTTTTGATTAAAGATAGCCTTGTTCGTCCGTTATTGGATTTTCGGGTGGAACATGGAATTTCTTAGTAGCAACTTAGAGTCTTTGTGCTCGGTCAAATGTAGGTGTACCATGTGGTACACTTCTGCCTAACGCTTGGGAAATTAAGGGCGTGATTATAAGTTGTGTTATGCATTTAAACACAATAAATTAACCGCAATTAAAACTTCTTTACTAAACCAATCCCAAGTGCTGACTATATAATTATAACGACTGCATAATTACACACGTAATTAAAGTAACTCACGATAGTAGTTGACGCCATTAATTAATATAATTAACCAAAAATGTTACTCACTTAATTAAATCGTGCAACATGCAAAAATTTAAACCGTCGGTGGCACTTGTGTCACACGAAAAAGTATTTGCATTGAGAAAAGTGAAACGATGAAACGACATTTGAAAACGAAACGACAACAGAGGCCAACACGAGCGCGCCATGTAAACGTAGCGATTTTTGAATAAAAAAAAACAATGAAATACATAAAATAATTATCCAATAGCATTTTAGTTGAATTGATTGCAACAAGCACAATCAGTGTCATCCATACAGCAAATAAATAAATTTAAATTTTTAAAATTTGGAAAATATTATTAGTTATGTGAAACGAGTATTTTAAATCGACGTAATCACGTTTCGTTTACTAGCCCGAGCGGCTGTTATTATTTAGCCACGACTACATAAGCTCCTCAAATACCTGAATCTTTAGCAACAAGTATTCATAGCAATCAAATCCATTAATTTAGTCTCAACTTCATCTCTCACATTTATACATGTTTAAGTTTACGTATTTACAGAAACCGTACCCCACATTGTTCTGGAATGCCCAGTGTTTGGACGGGAAAGATTCGGGATTGAACAAATACTGGAAATATATTCAACGACCTATGGGTTAGGCTTGGTGCACAACGGTTTGGCGAACGCTCGCGAAATTCGCAACTAAATTCATTAAAGGTCCAAGTTTTAATGTACAGTTAGGATTTCGGTTCAGGTGTATACCAAGCCTTAGGACTTTTAATGAAAATGTTGGTAGCCAAGACTGTTTCGGAGTAGGTATTAATTATGAAAGTAATTACCATCACGCCTGTGATTCTCGAAGGGTTAGGCAGAGGTGTACCTAATAGTACACCCACATTTCGGCAGTTATGACGAAGTTCCATGTAATAGGGGGCGAGCCTATTGCCATCAGCCGGGCACAAATCTAGACTCCATGACTGGACCTAGGAATCGTACCCAGGACCTCATGGTCAGTATTGGCGATTGCGACCACTAGACCAAAGTAATTGCTTTTAATAATAATTATCACCACAACATTTTTTCTTGATGAGAAAGCAATTAAGTAATTTGTTCGTTTGTTTGATGTTTTTCCGAGGAACTCCTTCTTGAACGGGTTTCTTGGTAGTCCTTTAACCGACCCCCTATCTTTCAGAATCATATTTGTTCGAGGGTAGTGCTGCGCTATTATAGATCTTATGCTTCTGTTTTCAAGAGCACTATCTCACTGTGAAATAACTGGCCAGATAATTGTTAGAGTAAAAATGTCTTTCATATTACCTGAATTCAGAAATACACTTTTCTGTGCCTTTTGCTTTCCTGAGTTGCCACAGTTTAAAATATGTTCTCCACTACTAAAATATCTCCCATCTTTTACCCATCCTTCATGACTAAAATAATACGCGACCCGTTCAGACCTCTCTCCGTATTATTTGTCTACCGCTGTGAGCCTCGATGTCCCAATTGCATCGCAAACAGGACGTAACTCCATCCATTACAGGACTAATGCATGCATCGTCTTTGGAGCACCTTCTATTATTCAACAGCGGAACCACTCTAATTACTTGTATGCGATCGCTTCAATTGATGCTAATTAATTAACAGATAGATTGGATGTTGTTTAAGGAGCTCGTGGTTAAATAATAACAGTCGCTCGGCTCGATCTTCAGGTTAAGCCGCGCTTGCCTAGGTTGGTCCTCGGATTAGTGACCACCCATTACGTACCTTTGCTCGGAAAGCACGTTAAGCCGTTGGTCGCACGTGTCAATTGTAGATCTGACAACTAGTTTTATCAAGGGGTATCGTATTACCTAGTACTTACTGGGGTGTGGAGGTCAGATAGGCAGTCGCTCCATGTAAAATACTGGTACCTATTCAGCTGCATCCGGTTAGACTGGAAGCCGATCCCAACATAGGCTAAGGCTAGGTAGATGATGATGTTGTTTATGGTAGCTGAATATTTGAAGCCATATGAGTAGAAATAGTGTTTATTTCAACGTTGCAGTTGGAAGTATCGAGTGAATAAGTTGCGAAATGTTTCAGAGTTTGGCGGTTCTATAATACACCTTCCGATGAAAAAAGCGTTCGTGATACGTGTCCGTTATAAAAGGTGTAAACGGACCCGTCACGAAGCTGTCAGCGAAGCATTCTGTACACCAAACTAAGTAACCCGACTTTTTTTTGGGGCGAAAATTCACGTTGTACACTAAAACTCGTAGTAAACGGATCACGGAGATATGTAAGTAAAGTTATAACATTAAAAACATGTATATAAAACAAATACTTGTGAAAAAGTTGGAACTTAGACCTCCAATATCTCCGTAACTAGAAGGTTCCCAGGTATGGTCCAGAACAAAAGTTGATCGCAATGACAGTGGAAATAAGGACTATAATTATTAAGTTAAAAAGAAAACGTGTTAACGAGTTTAAAATTTATTTATTTGTTACTAATTTTACGGTATTCATCTGCACTCGGTTAGACTTGAAACTAACCTCCATTCCTTCGTTTGGTGTTTTAATAATTACAAGCATTCAGTAACACTAACACTTTATACTTATTAATGCAGGTATCGTGATAACTGATAAGTGTGTACCTAATGGAATATATCCGTGACTGCCCGATTTTATGCATCGGATTAAATATCAGTTGTTAGACATCTATATTTCAGAGCAGTCTCGATCAAATTGGAACATTGGATCCGTAAAAGGTAGCCAACACAGGAGGTCCAGAAACATGTTTATTACCTTTATGTAAATAACGTAAGACCGTAATATTCTCTAGAGAAGTATTTATTTACATCATTTACATAATTGAAACAACTTCGGCATATCGAAAGCCTATCATTATGAAGCAGTAAAGCACGCTGCATAGCGATATAAGGAGCACGCTTTTGCATAAATGCTTTAAAAATAAACTCGTCAGTGCAATTTTACTGACAACAGCGTAACCCGGTAATTTTGGCAGGATCTCAGGCTTAACGTCCAAACTCAGGATAGATAATACCATAATTGACATACAATTTATGACGCGATTAAATTATATAGCATTTTCAGTGCCACTGAACTGTTAAACCTGAGGCAGTGAGGCAATATTATTTACTACGGTGTTGCCCGTTGATAAATCCAGAGCAAGCTCAATTTCCCTGTCAGTACAAAAATAAACAAGAGCAGTGGCGGGTTATAAATCGCGCCTCGTGATTGGCTGCATCGCCAATAATTATTCACATATTTTAATAAAATATTTATTTTTGGCCGCACACGATCAGCGGACGTTGACGGGTTGACAACGTGTTGCTAAAAATGATGAATGTAGGATTTTTTCGTGTGAATTTTAGATAGATTGCCTATCGGAATATCTAGCCAGAATATTTTTATGCATATTGAATGCGTATCAAACGCTGTTCCGGGGAATAAAATGTTAAAATGCAGTGACCTAATCCGACTGCCTGCTGAACTATGGAAGCGATAGATTGTGGATTTAATAAATATAAAATGGTATACTGTGATGAGAGTGAGGTCGAGCCCGTCAATGGATTGGGATACTAAAATTACACAGGAACATCGACGTACAAACGATTCAACGAATTCAGTACTTCGTTCAGAACAAAAAAAACTGCTGTTTTCTACAAAAGTGCAATACCTAGACGGTCAAAATGTATGAAACAGCAGTTCAGAACGATGTACCGAATACATAGTAACTGTTTGTGCGTCGTTGAAGTGGCCCATGGGGGGATCGAACCCGCGGCCTTCGCGTTATTATCATGAATGATTGACAAAAAAACAGGGCGATGTACAAATGTTTTGTTGGATCACCGGACCTAAATATTCGTTTTTACTTATTCCACCCAGTAAACTTAATCAAAAATCTTACAAGCTATTGAGTGCTCGTAGATTCATAAAAATTAACATAACTTCAAAAATGAATAAAAGCTTTTTTCAGAGTTTTCAAGACTCCTTAAATCTTAGTGTACACTGTAGAGATTGTAGTGAACAAATACAGTATGTTTTCAAATGAAAAAATACCACATCATAAAAGTCATATTGTTGGTCTAGTTTTCAAGGTTATCAGCAGCTACCAGGTGTTTAGCCACAGGTCCGTAAAGCCAACACGAAATAAAATAAAAACACATAAAAATGTTTTCGACATTTCAGTGTTCCATGCGGGACGCTGTATCTAACTAAAACGGGCACGTCTAAAAAGTTTGGCCATAAAAAATACCTAGAGCCTGCCATAAAAATATTTCGCAATAAAAAAGTTTAACAGAATTTCGATAGAAAAGCGTAAAAATTGTTAGACACTTCTTTAAAGTATTCAAACAACTTTCGATGACGGAAATAGCCAATTTATGATGTTACTTACTGTCTGTTCAGATAAAAAGAGGTGCGTACCTACTTTATTTGCTTGTGGTTTTTAATTATTATGCTGTTAAAATCCTTTATGTATTTTTATTAATCTGGTTTAATCTATTTTTATGAATATAGACTGCTTCGTCGGTCTAGTGGTCGCAAGCGTGACTGCTAAGCATGAGATCCTGGGTTCGATTCTCAGGTCTGGCAAAGTCGTAATGCTCTCGGCCACCGTAGGCGTGGGCCTGTGGACGGTGAGTAATGGGCTAGCTCGTCCGTCCGTCTTATGACGACAGGCCGTGTCGACGGCGCGTTCGTGTTCCACGCACACCTCAAAGAGATGTCAGCAAACAGGAAGGGCCCGCAAGGGCCGATGCCTGCCAGGGCTGCGGGACTGTTCGAAAGAGATACCGCGGCCCTGGAACATAAAGGGCAAAAGAAGGAACATGGATGGTTTTTAGTCAGTAAAAGTCTGACACTCCCTTCCGCTCCGCCCAGAGCGGGTGATTGATGATTTCATTTGATGATTTCCCATCCGAAAAAAAGAATGGTCTGGCAAAGTGTTATTGGGTTTTTCCATCTGGAATTTATCAGTAGCAGCCACGGAGTCTGGGTTTATGCCTGGTTGATGTCTATCAGTCGGCCTATATCGCTAACTGATCGGATGTGGATGGAATTTGGCGCACAGGTAGGCTATGACTGGGTTTAGGATGAAGTATAAAGTTTATCTCAATAGTACATTTCCGTGGAATATTTTCCAGCCTATAAGCGGGTGAAGCCGTGAGCAGCAGCAAGTCATTTTTAATAGGTATCTTTAATCTGATTTAATATGTGGCCTAATTGAAAAACATCGTCCTCCATATAAAATCCCTCGAAGCCATTAAAAACAAACAGTTCTGTAGAGTAGTTATTAAAAATGCTGTCTTCATTGATTATAATGAAGAAATATAGCTTTTTATTATTAGTCGGTGCCCTTATAAATTTAATTCTGCCCGTTGACCGGTTCTAACTTCGTTTTAGGGTTCCGTAGTACAAAAATATTAAATCATCTTAGATTTTATTGTGGACCTTCTCTTAGACGATTCTAGTATTAGCCAGGTGATAGCCAAAGAAAAGTTAAGATTCGCAGATTAATAAGATGATACAAAGAAACAAAATTATTTGTTGTCAGAATATATGGAAGATGTACAGATAAATTGTCGGATGGGGTTCAGTAGAGTTGAATCTGGAAATGGACGTCTGTTTCTAGGAACTCACTTCAATTGTGGGCAAATGCCTCATATTGAGGAAGTTGTAACAATTATTTTATTAAACTAAATATTAGAAGACAAGTATTTTCTATTCCGATGTAAATAGTGCCTACTAGGCTTAATGAATACTTCTAGAATTACCTAAATACCTTTCTAGTTAAACTGTCTTTCCTTTTTAGTTAAACGAAACTAATTAATTTATCTTGGGAGATCCTATTGTTGTTTTGTCAGTTTCAGTCTTAAGTTTCATTCAGACACAGTTTTATGTAGACTTAGTTGATTGTTCTCAACTTTTAATAGCTATTTTTGAGCTAGATAATAAAATAAGATCGCTTGGAAAAGCGTTTAACTGATAAGAATATAAAACTACGGTTCTAAATGGATCTTTGACTTAAACGAAATTTTTAAGGGGTGTTGTTGGTAAACATGTGTGAAATCATTATCATTCTCCTGTCTTTATACCAATTTGTTTGGGGTTGACGCAGCATGTCTTCTTCTTCCATACTTATCATCCTTCACACAGTCCCATCCATCGTTTTTTTAGCTCAAAACTTTCCTCACGACATTTTCTTCTTTCCTCCGCATCATGCCCATACCACGACAACCGATTACCATACAACTTATCAGTGAATGGCGCCACTTTCAGATTTCCTCTTATGTACTCAATTCTTATTTTATTCATTCGCGAACACACATCCCTCTTAGCATTCTCGTCTCAGCCACATGCAAATGCCTTTCGTTCATCCGTTTTGTGGACCAACATTTTTATCCATACAAGACAGCATGTCTAACCATTGTTTTATAAATCTTCCCCTTAAGCGAAGCGTTTTACAGAAAGTGGGTTACGTCGCAAATAGCTGTCAAATTATTTCGCTGTTTTGTAAATATTTGACAGCTATTTGCAACGTTGCCAACTTTTTGGATGAACGCTCTTAAGTTAATCATCTTAAAAGAGTAACCATGGAGTTTCTTGCCGGTTCTTCTCCATAGGAAACGACCAACCCAAACAGTGCACCTTTTTGTCGATGTTTCATAAGTGCCCATGTAGGCCTGTGTGAAATAAAAATATTTTGATTTTGATTTTGAAGTGAAACATGTGAAATCGTTTCTTCAAATTGTATTGAAAAAAACAATATGGCGGCGTAAGTTCTGATTTTAGCCACGCGCCTAAAGGCGTTCATGTTTACTTACCAAATCAATAGCAAAGCTGTAGTATAGCTAGTATAACTATAATAATTACCACTTGTAAGCTAAATCCAAGAAACCTACTTGGGTAAAATAATTAAAACCCACGGAACCTCAAACCAAACTCGAATCCATCCTTCAAAGCTAGTTTTAAAGAACTGCCGAGAAAATTGAAAGCGACGACTTTTATTACTTCCGTCTAAGTATTATGTCATTGAGCAAATCCGAAATCCCTTCTGTACCTACAGAGTTATATTAAACTCTGGGAAGCACTCAGAAATAGTAATTTAATCGTAGCCACTTGTTCGGTAAATTAAATTATATTGTTACCTGGGCAACGGGTGTATACCTTCCAGGAGCTACAGTTCTGTAAGTTTTATTGACTTGGTGTAAATATTTTGCTTAATATTTGAGTTGATAGGTGTGTTAGTTTAAAGTTGTGATATTTGATAAAACATATATATTATGGGGTATAATTAAATGGCCCTCAAGAGTGGCTTTTCATTTAAGGGTATTTCATCGTAGCCAAGTGGTAGAGGCTGATTTACGACTTGTATTTCCTAGGTTGGAACTTGTGCAGGCACGTAACTTTGTATATTTTAACCGACTTCAAAAAACGAGGTTATTTTTTTATCTCCATTGCTGTCAAACTTCGAAGAAAAAACATTTAGTTGAAACCGGCGTATCTTTTAACCGAAAATTTTAAAATATATTATGACGTTTATGAAACCACACTGGGCCCGCGTGGTAGATTACGGATGGATTACGGTCACAGATAGGAGCCCTGTATTCCAGCAGTGGAAAAATTATAAGCTAATTATTTAAAGGCTGAAACTGCTTGATGTGTAATGTTAAATCCAGCTTTGATAAAAAGTTATAGTTTAAAAAAACGCGCGGCGTCATTTTATTTCTCGTATATTTCTAAGCAAACCCATTTTTATACCCACACCATTTTGATACCTATATCATGGAAATGCATAAATAATAACTAACCCGCCATCTTTTGGAGTCCGCCATATTGGATTTAGCATGACGTCAGTTAACTAACCATGCCTTGTCATCCAAACTAAACATGTATGCAAAAGTTCAGCTCAACCGGAAACCGGAAAGTGGGTCAAATTTAACTTGTAAGATTTTTTTACATAGTACAGGTAAAGCTGTGTGAAGTGTGTTAAAAAGAGACTGTGATGCCCGTGTAAGTGACAGACATGGCGCTCTAAAAAGCCGCATTTTTTTTTCTAAATTACAATGCGTCTTATTTAGGTACGGCCGATTACACTGCACTTATTCAAAACAAAATAACATCATTATTATTATAATAATGATGTTATTTTGTATACTAAAGGCTATAATAATGTCCAAACGGACCCCTAATGGCCTCAAAAAGTAATTGGGTCGCTCAAATCAAACCTAATTTAAGTGGTTCGCTTCGGAATACATAAATCACACAAAATTACATTGTCAATACGTAAAGGGACTGTTAACTTATTACGTTATATTTCCATTCGTAACTGTTTTACATTTTCTTTTCTTCATATAAGGACATTAGACATAAGCTATTACAGGGCCGGCAGTCTCGACATAGATACCGACACTTTCGCAAACTTTCGATCGCTTAATAATAACAGAAAAAATCGGTTGCAATAACGTTGCTTGCGAGAAACGCATCTTGGATGTTGAGACTTGCATTTCTCGCAAGCAACGTTATGTACCTACGTTGTTTTTTTTCTGTTATTATTAAGCGATCGAAAGTTTGCGACATTGTCGGTATCTATGTTGAGACTGCCGGCCCTGGTCTGACTTCGAAAAGTGGGACCAAGTGTAGAAAAACCAAATTAATGTTCAAAACTTTATGGTAAACACATGATTAATATACAGATACATAAACTCACGTTTTTTTTTTCAATCTTTATGTACTTCACTCACGCTGCGTCCACATTACTACATCTGGTATAAGCGTGTACGCTGCGCTGGTTATGAGAACTACTACGCACCTGATCTTTCTGAAGAACTTCTACATAGCTTCGACTTTTTATGGTACTGGTCTGGTTGATTTCTGAACTGTCATTTCTTCTGAATCATCATCTGCCCAGCCATTCCCCTAACATAGTTGGGGTCTGCGTCCAGTGTAACCGGATGCAGTTTAATACCAGTGTTTTACATAAAGCGACTGCCTATCTGACCTCCAAACAGTATGCCTGAGAGATATTTCTCAACGACATGTAAAAGCCAAGTCAGAGGCCCATGGGCGCCATAAAAACTAGGTTAGGCACTAACCACATGAAAAAAAAAGAAAAAATCTGACCTCCACAACCCAATTACATAGTTCTGGGTAATCACTACATATTATAAAACAAAGTCGCTTTTCTGTCCCTATTTCCCTTTGACCGCTTAAATCTTTAAAACTACGCAACGGATTTTGATGCGGTTTTTTTTAATAGATAGAGTGATTCAAGAGGAAGGTTTATATGTATAATAACATGCTTAATATATTAGAGAACCACTGATAATTTCAAGATTTCTATTGTGAAGTCGTAAATAATTTCATTTTTTTCCGCTTACATTGCAAACGCAGGCTGAACCCTACGAGATTTATCAAAATAATGTACTAAGTATTGTACACATTAAAAAGGTCTACAGAAAACTCCGCGATGGTATATGTCTATCTCTTATGGATATCCCACAATAACATGTTTTTGTCATTTACTTTTTACGCCAAATAATGGCTAATTTCCGAAGCGATTTTAACCAATACGGCATTAATCCTTATCCAATTAAATACCTTAAATACATTGTTGATTTAATATAGATCTATATGGCCCTTTACAGCATATGATTTAAATGAATATTTTCGAAGATATTACAGATTTAAAAATTGCGGGACGTAGCGTTTGCGCCGGCACCGGCCGGCGCGGCGAGGCAAATTTAACGCGTGCGGGCCACGGGCAGTAATGAATAAATCGATGGTCCCTATTAACAATGTCAGTTCTGCAAAATGACAACTGTTCAGTAGGGCAGTTCAAAGTTTGTTTTGATGATAAAAAAAATATTATAAGACTGTGGATGTTCAAATTTGCACTGATTGTTTTATGTATTGTTTACTAAGTACTGACATAGATAAAATATAGAATTAATTGATAGTTATGGAAATAAGGTACTACCGACATTTTAACATGGACTATTTCCAAGATGAATTGTCGGTTGTGACACAAACGACAGTTTTGTTCGGATATTTAACAGTCATTTAAGTCGGTAGTGGTATATCCAACATTTGTAAATGGAGATTTAGAAATAAATTTGTCGTATGTGTTTGGTTTGCTTGCGTAAGTTAGAAAAAATAAACTTTATTTAATAAACTTTTCCATGCATTTATTGAACATACCATCAACACAAATGAAAAATAAGGAATTTACAGTTTGAGATCACGAGATAATTATAATTAAACACAACAATAACAATAATAATTCAAAACACTTAATCATTATTTAAAATAGTAATCAATAGCGATAAGGTCAGAGGAGCAGCCATCAATGACCACTCGGATCGACCGTTCACTCAAGAAGTCAGATATCCAGTAGCAAAAGTCAACGGGAATGCCGTATGCAGGAAGTTTGCTCAGCAGACTTGCGTGCCATACCCTGTCGAAAGCCTTCGAGATGTCGAGCGACACGGCAAGGGCTTCGCCGTGTTTCTCGATGGCCTCGCCCCAGCAGTGCGTAGCATACACTAGAAGATCCCCAGTTGATCGTCCCCGGCGAAAGCCATACTGACGCAAGTCGCTTGCTTCTAGGTACGCCAGCAGCTTCCCATTGAGAACCTTTTCCATAACCTTACAAAGTATGGAGGTGATGGCGATTGGTCGATAGTTACTGGGGTCGGCACGACTACCCTTCTTAGATACTGGTTGTACATTGGCAACCTTCCATGACTTCGGTACCGTTCTGGTTTTAAGAGAGAGGCGATACAAGCGCGACAACACAGAAGACAACTCAGGCGCACAGTTCCTCAAGACTCTTGCTGGTATACCATCAGCACCGCTAGCCTTATTCACGTCTGGGCTATGGAGTACTCTACGAACCTCTTTCATGTGTATTGTGATCTCCGGCATCTTAGAATCACAGTGAGGAATCGTTGGTGGCTGTTTTGATTCAGCATCTAGACGAGAATTGCTTGCAAATAGAGATGCAAATAGGTTTGCCTTCTCGGTAGCGGAGTGAGCTAGCGACCCATCCGGTTTTTGCAGGGGAGGTAATGTGGGCCGGCAGAAGTTGGTTTCGACCGATTTGGAAAAGGGACCAAAACTGTTTACTACCAGAGGGGTAGGACGCAAGCTTAGCCCCTATTCGGCTGACGTGGTCGAAACGCGCCTTTCGGATCACCCGCTTACAGGACTTTGCGGCAGAATTAAAAGCTCTTTTCTTCGCTCGAACCCGTCGAGCTCGGACTTTGCGGTCACGGGATTGCACCCGGGCTTGGTATGCAGACTGTCCACATTGAACCAAAGACGGGCTTTGTGACCGAGCGTTATGTCGGAGAATGGAATAAAATATTCCATTCCCTGCCGTATCACGCCCGCAACCGCTTCAGCCGAACAAGTGGGGTTGCCCGAAGAAAAGCACACTGGATGCCAAGGGAAGGACGCAAAAAAGTGCCGCATCTCATCCCAGTCTGCTGACTCGTATCGCCAAACTCGTCTCTTGCCCCTAGGGCTATCATCTGGAGGAGAGCTGAGAGACACGGACTTTACCAGACAGTGGTCAGGAATGGCCACTTCAGGAATTATCTCTTCAGGTATAGAAGTATTTACAATCTCGTTCCTGTCACTGAATACAGTATTATCATCCATCATTTCTTGTAGACACCGTGTCAATTCTTCATCAATGTCAAGTCTATTTTTAACGAGTAATATTTTGTTCTAAAATAAGATAATTAGGAATTAAAAATGGTAAAAAGCTCTGTGGCACGTCTACTCTTAACAGAGGTTCGAGGGGATTATTTCCGACAAAAAATTCTAAACATAATGCTGTTATTAGTGTAGAAATTACCATATCCAACCGACTGACTTACTTTAGGTTACGTGTAATAATGTCGAAAGTGACACATCCGACAAAACGTCTGCTTTTAGGTTACATGTAACTATGTCGAAAGTGCCACATCCAACAAAATGATCTACTATACGTACATGTAATAATGTCGGAAATGGTATATCCGACAAAATTGTCTGTTTGAATACCATTGAAAATAGATGTATCTACCGGAACCTACTTTATTAAAGGGAATATATCTATATTAAACAAAACACGAATGGTTTCATGTTAAAGTTGTAATCTACATTATTGAAATGGCTGTAAAATCTAAATAATCATTTTATCTACTTAATAACATAAAGGGTGCTTACTAGGTTCTGTAGGTATGGGATAATCTTGAAAATCACTTGTTGTCTCTTTCATAAGCTGATAAATAGGATCTTGTTTACTAGAATTTACTAGATCTAAAATCCGTTTAGAACGTTTCGACATGATGACTTCACTTTTTTAAACGTCCAAAAACAATAAAATCAAATGATTGCAAATTCGGCCGCGCGCGCGCTCCTCCCAGTAACAAAGTGCGTAGTGGCAGATCCGCGCGCACCCGCGCTCCCTCCGCCCCGCGTACAACGTCGGTTCCGTCACTACCAACACTGTTGCGCGGACAAAGTTATCACAACCGACAATATTAACCAAGAAACTGGCTAAATTCCATGACTTTCAATAAAATAAAATATTACGAACGATAGATCTTTTTATTGTGATTCTATTTATGTAAAAAAGTTAATATTGGTAAAAATGTATATCCGACATTGTTAATAGGGACCATCGAAATCAAAACTACTGGATCAATTTTAATCATTTTTTCAGTGAGTGACATAGGCTATATATTTTACACCCGAAGCCGAAGTGGGCTGCTATGTTTTTATATACAACGTTCACAGTTTTTCTGTAGTGTATTTAGTATCAGCATTGCACCCGTACGAAGCCGGGGCGGGTCGCTAGTACTTAATAAGACTGGTTTTCAGACTTTCGAATGACTACCTGTAACGACTGTCAAAGATCTACAAAAGACAGCCGGAACCAACGACATAACGCAATTTCCAAGGCTTGGAGGAAACTCGATTTATAATGGGTGGTCAATGGACGGTCACCCATCCACAGATAGACCTAGGCAAGCGCTGCTTAACCTTGAAGTTCGACCCGTGCGGCTGTTATTATTAACCACGAGCTCCTCACCATTCATTACAACTGAATAAATGGATTGCAATTTAAGGGACGACTTTGAACTCTCGATTTACTTTAAGTTTGAGGTGTAGGTAACTAGGCCCTATTGATAGTGAACCTAGGTAATGATGTGACTTAATACTAAATATCTAAGTCATTAGAATGCTAGTGGGTGTGTTAGTTTCACGTTGGTTCGTGTCGCTTTTGCAGATTTATGTCTGAGAAAATTAATGTTGAACGTGACTTTAAATATGGCTTAAAGGTCTTTTAGTGGGTTGGTTGCCATAATATTTATATTATACCAGTACAATTTTTTTTAGGAATGTCGTAGAAGAAAACAAAATTCATTTTTGTCGTAGTTCTATCAAAGAAGACGAAAGAAAATTGTGCTTAGTCGGTATTATTAAAAACAAAAACACCTTAAAAATTTAACAAAATACATATCCAAACAAAAATAATAATGCCAAAAGGGTCTCAGCTCAGCATAATGCCAGATAGCCACACAAGGTGTACGACCAACATGTCTCCGAAAAGGAACTTTAAAACAGAAGCGTGCACGGGCATTTTGCGCCATTGGATTATTCTTTCGGTTTTTGACAGAAGTCGACAACAGTCGAACAAAGTTAAATTATGCGGACGCAGTGTATGGTCAACCATACACTGCGTCCGCATAATTTAACTTTGTTAAAACCAAAGACTCCACAAGCATGACTCACAATTCTTCGCCAAGATACGGACGGGCTTTCTATAAAATCTTAAGTCTATAATAACAGCTCTCAAAATATTAGTCACCTAGCCAATTACATTCAAGTGAATTCAAAAAAGAAAAAAATGTGTCCCATAATAGTAAAATCTTAGGTCCATAATAACATAGTTATGATTTAATATGGAATATTTTCATTAAACCATTGCATGCAGATTTGAGCACTAATTCAGATTAAACGTGTCGAGAGCAATTATGTCTCCTAATGGCGTTTGAACATCTTTTGAGATGGAGATCTTAGAGGTTAAGGTGTCATTAAAAGTTCAATTGTACAATATCGCAGAATAACAGTAAAAAATATGTCGAGCAGTTCCTGTACTTGCCATTTTAGGAAACCGACTGAATAGTTCGATACAACCTATCCTAAATAACGAGAAAGCTTTCAAGAAATGATTCATGTCAATGAACTTGTAATAAATTTGGCATTCGGCAGAACGACATTTTTAAATGACAGTGTGTGTTTAGTGGTAACAGAAGCGACTGCACACTGACAATTCCCGGGACGGGCAGTGTTATATTTCATGAAATTTATTGAGGAAATTCTCAGTAGCAGCCACAACGTCTGGATTTGTGCCCAGACTCACCCCAATTACATGGGACTTAATAATAACAGGTGAAATGGGGGTGTACTATCCGGTACACCTTATGATGATAAAATCAACTTCACCTTTCAACAACATTATTGACAGCAACTGCTTCAAAACTGTCGCTCAAACAGTTGTTATTTAAACGAAAATGCTCAATGATTTTGTTATGTTATAACTTTGATTAATGTTATCGTGCTCACAAACAAGCCATTTAATTGGTCTACACGTGCATGCAGTAGATAAAGTAGTCGAGATTACAGTAATTAATTTTGATAACAATCTGTTGACTGCGATTTTAATCGTTTAACTGTAACGTATTAATTGTTTCGAAATTATTTTTTAGTATGACGTAAAATTAAATGACGGTCTCAATTTAGACCATTCGCATAGAAAATAGTTCACGCTGTTGTTTGTATTGGCTGCTACACGCGCTTTAAGGATTATATTGGCTTATGTATGGTATCCATCTGTGTGTTTACTGTAGAAAAAAAAACCGGCCAAGTGCGAGTTGGACTCGCGCGCCGGATTTATATAATAATAATAATAATAATAAGCTTTATTAGTTCTCACATTATAAAACCTTAAGATTAAATAGTTACAATATTAACAGTGATCGTAGCTTTATAGTCACAGTACGGATCGCAACTGGCATCTTAGCTAGATTACAAAGTAACCTGTGTTAAAGATACCAGTCCCATTCCCTTATAAATAATATCACGAATTTCAAAGTTTTTTTTGCAAGAATTCATTAACAATGTGAGAGAACAAAAAAGAAATTAAAACTAATGGAAAATTTTCTTTGTATGCATGCGCGTGTGAGTGAGAGTAATAGATGTGTAAGTGTGGGTGTAAATGCGTTTAGTTATGTGTATGTGTGTGTGTGGGCGTGTATGTGTGTGTGTCTGTGTGTATTGTTGTATGGTAATTATACTACACCATTGTACTTAAGAGGTTTTCCGTCTCTTGGTAGGTCAGCCCCTGAAGCCATTTATTTACTAGATTTTTACATTTGCAGCTAGATAGTTGATAAATAGAGAGTATTTTATTTAATTTGTTGTACAATGTAGGTGCAAGAAAATAATTGAACCTCCTGGAATGGGTAAGGTTGCTTTTCCTAGTTACACAAACAATGTCTTTACGTCTTTTGGAGATTTTTTTGTATGGGGTCGCAGAATGCTGAATTAGGACAGTTTTTGCTATGAAGAGTTGCCTTACAGTCAACACTTGACAACTTTTGTAAAGTTCGGCAGTAGGAAACATATAATGTTTAAAGGTGCTCACTTTTAAGATAGCTCTCTGAGCTCTTTCTAATTTTAACAGCTTTGTTTTTGGCGCACCTCCCCAGGTCGATATGCAATAAGTCAGTAAGGATTGGCAAAGTGCAAAGTAGACCTGTTTTAACAATCGTGCATCAGCTACGTGACGTAGGGTTTTAAAAATGTAGATTAGTTTTCTAACTCTATTCTGTAATAATTCAATGTGGAGTGAGAAAGAAAGACCATTGTCCAGAGTTAAGCCAAGATATTTGGTATTGGTCACTTGAGCCAATTTGGGACAGTTACAGATCTGGTCGTCGGGAACAGCGCACGAATGCGCGACAAGGTATAAGGAGGCTGGAGGTTGGGTGGTTTGACGGAGTGAGAAAGTCATATAGTTGGTTTTGTCAGTATTAAGTGTCAGTGAGTTTCTAGCCAACCATTCCTTAATTATATTAAAACCATATTGAGCTTTGGTAAAAACCTCTGGCCATGTGTCACCACTAAATGAAAGTGCAGTGTCGTCTGCGAACGCCGTTATCTTGGTGTCGTTTAACTTAATCTGGCAAAGGTCATTTAGGTATACGAGGAAAAGAGTCGGCCCGATCACACTCCCCTGCGGTACTCCGTATGTTATTGGCAGCTCATCACTTACATAATTATTAATTTTAACACATTGGGTTCGGTTATGTAAATAGTCCTTTAGAATAGATTCACCTCTTACGCCCATTTTTTCCAGCTTATGAAGCAGGAGGGGAGTAGAGACTGTGTCGAAAGCCTTAGCCAGATCTAGGAAGATAGTTAGGACCTTTTTATTTTCGTCTAGGTTTTTGACTATATAGTTAGTAAGATCCAGGACAGCATTAGAGGTGGATCTATTTCGTCTAAAGCCATACTGAGCGGTTGACAATAAGTTCTTGTCTTCCAGAAATTTTATCAGTCGTTTATTTATTATGCGCTCCAGGATCTTAGATAGTATAGGCAATACGGCTATCGGACGATAATTGGCGACACAGTCTTTACCCCCACTCTTGTAAATGGGATGGATAAGTGACTTTTTGAAACACAAGGGGAAAGTACTTGTTTCGAGGCAGAGGTTAAAAACGTGAGTTATGACGGGGATGAGGAGGTTTTTATATCGCTTGAGCAGAGCTGTAGGAATGTTATCCCATCCCACAGCACAGTCAGATCTTAAGGAGAATAGAATTGATTCAACTTCGCTGCAATCGGTTGGTAAAATAACAAAGGAGCCACAAGAGGAGTTGTCGGGGACATGGACCTGGAATTTTGAGTGGGGATTTGGAGGTTTTATTTTGGTTGCGAGGTTTTTACCAATGCTCGCAAAGTAGTCGTTTACTTGATTGACAGAGTATTCAGGGGAGGCAGAAGTGAGTAGTAAATCAGTAGACGAAGTTTTAGATTTAACACAGTTAGTTACACGTTTTATTACCTTCCAGATTCGCCTATTATCCGTGCCAGCGTCTGTTAGCTCCTTACGATCATGGTCTCTCTTAGCTTTCTTTAATATTTTGTGACAAAAATTTCTGTATCTTGTGTATGTTAACTTTAAGGTATCATTGTTCGGATTTAGCATGGTTTCTTTGTGCATATTATCCCGATTTCTCATGCAACGAAGTAAACCAGGTGTCACCCACGGTTTAAGTATTAGTTTACGATTTGGTATCTTAACCGTGGTTGAATTTTTATCTATAGCACACTTTAGGGTGTTAATTAACTGAGCAGCAGCTTGATCTGCGTTTGTAATGCAATAGATCTGATCAAAGTTGATATCGTTCATCTCCAGGTCAAGGGTTTTATAGTTGATTTTATTGAGAATAGGGCGATTGGAACCTTTAGAAGATTTTCCTTTGTTTTTGAGGCACAGTAGTACACTGTTATGGTCCGTAACAGATGAATCAAGTACTAGGGTTAGCGCTTCGTAGTTAGACTTAAGTATCACGTGGTCTAAGCAATTAGGGCCACGCGTAGGAAACGTATGGGCAGGCAGTAACCCATGACTGGCTATTAAGTTGAGGTAATCTGAGGTATGAGTATCATTTTGGGTATGAACGATATCAATATTGATATCACCAATTATTGTAACATTTTTGAATGAGGATAGTGTATTCAGAACTAAGTCAAGAGAAGTTAAGAAGTTTGTCGTATTATTAAAGGAGGGTGACCGGTATATACAGACGATTGCTATATCGTTACCTATTTTTAATACCATACAAGTGCCTTCCATGAAATCTATCTCAGAGACTGTGTGTTCCAGATGGTCCTTGAGGAAGACAACTATGCCATCATTCTGATTTTTAGGTTTTGTAGTATGATACATTAAGTAACCATCTATGTTAGGTATCGTTACGTTGTTTTTAAGCCAACATTCCGTTAGAATAATCGCTTCACAGTCTATATTAATTCTATGTAATAGGGTAACAAAACTATGGAAATTGCGATTTATGGATCTTATATTCTGAGTTAGGATTTTAAAGTGTTCATTAGGATTTAATATGGAGGAATTACAGTCATCTGGGCTACATATTTGACTTTGTGATACAGAAAAAGTATCAATACTATCATTTATATTAAAAAAGTTATCGAATTATACATGGGGAAAATGGGGTCATTACATTTATAAACACATCGTCATTGAGTACTAAATAGAGAACGATCTGTATCAAAAAGAGTTCAGACTGGGCAAAAGATGGCAGGTGAGTTAATGTGGTAATGGAGTTGTTTATAGGTAAGTAAGAGTAATTTGTGAGTATTGTGTACAAGAGAATGTTTGATTGTGTATACTGATGAATGTTTTGTGAGAGGTAAGTGAGGTGTGTATAAATATGCATATAAAGTTGTTTCCCGAATAATACAAATCTTTTAATCGCTATTAATAAAGTGGAATGTTCGGATATAAAGCAAAAACACAAATTAAACGCTAATAAAATAGTAAAATGTTGAATCATAAAACAAAAACATAAAAGCATGCAAAAGAGCCAAGTATCAGCAAATACAGATAGTCAATCTGAGGTGTTAAATTGTTCCAGCTGGGGTAGTGTTTTTATGAGTATAGATGAATCACCATCCTCTTTCTTTACTAGGACTTTCCCGTCTGAGATCCAACAATACTTAATTTTGTTACATTTTCTGAGCTCTCGAGCGTGAAAATAAAGTTTCCTTGCGTTAGCGGTCAAGTTTTCAGCCAGGTAGATAGGGTCCCTACCCTCAAGACCTAAGTGACTCATATTTAGTTTATTCGATGGGTTAGTACTGTTGTAAGTTTTTACGGCGCTAAGTAGGGTATTTCGCAAAAACAGGTCTGACAATTGTACGATAACCGGTTTCTTGGTGTCGGGTTTTCCAGGAACACGATAAATATCACGCACATTTGAATTGTGAAGCTCAACATTGAGCTTTTTGCAGATATTGGAAACATAGGACAGGAGATCTTGTTTATTTTCCTTAGCCTTTTTCGGAATATTCCTCAGTTCTATAGTTGTCAATTTGGAACACCTTTGCAGATCTTCTACCTTTTCTTGTAAAGAGATAATGTTGGAATTGTTAATTTTACACTCCTCTTCTAATGACTTTATCTTAACTTGCATCTCGTCTTGTTGCTGAGAACTAAATGTAATGTTCTTTTCGATATTTGATAAGGTATGTTCTATATTATCGTAATTGGTCTTGAAGGAAGCAAGCATTTTACGAATTTCATCTTTAAATTCATCAAAGTCTGCTCTAGTAATTTCCTCTAATCGGCGTTTAATCCGTTGGCTCACAAACGCAGAAGGTGGGGGTGTTTTTTCTAAACTATGAACGTTCAGTGCGGAGTCCGAGCCAAACTTAGTAGGCGAGTGACTCATAGTACCAGGCAGTTATAACTGTGCGGGAGTTATTGCGCGCACAGGGCAGAAGCGGCGGCGGCGCGGCGGCGGTGGCGTGCGAGACAGCGGCGTGTGCGACGAGATCAGCGATATTAGCAGAGCACGTAAATAAGTGTGTATGTATCGCGCGGTCACAAATTCATGTGCGTGATGCGATGAATGAGCGCTCGTCGGCGTTGCGCGTCGGTGTGTGTGCCAGTATGCGCAATGAGTCGGTAAACACAGTACTCACGCGACTCGTTGTGAGCTCCTTCACCTTTCGCTCTCCTGGTAGTTGCTTGCTTTTTGCCACTATTTTAAATTGATTTTTTTGAATGAATATAATTATATTTTAATATTTATTGTACTAAGAAATAACGGGCACACGTCTGTTCGCTTTCGCGGTCCAAAGGGAAGGGGATTATATTTAGATTAATGCTTTACAAGATTATGTTTTTTCTTTATTTTGTGTATTCTTTTCTATAAACTGTTATTTTGTGTTTTTATTAAACGAAATAAACAAATGTTTCTATTGTTTATGTTTACACTATTCCTGAATGCTCTCTTGAAACTTGTGTATTCATAAAAAACTGAATACTTAGGTTCCATTTTAAGTTGCAGCAAAAAAGCATGGTGGGCCCTATTTAGTTTTGAGTACTTTAAAAGTACATGTTTACGGTTTTCATATTTTTTCCTTTACATGTTCTGTAAGACATTGCTTCTTGTCTTTCATGATTATAGTTCAACGGGAAGTACCCTATAGATTTTGATTCCCTTGAGAAATCGCAAATATGACGACATTATAAACCGTCATATCTTTTGATCGCGTTGATTTACAATTTTGATTTTTTCACTGCTCCAAGGGGTAGCAGACTTGAGTATTTCATATTAATTTCAGTTTGATACTTCCACGAGTTCCCGAGAAAAAGCGTCTTGACAGACGGACAGACAGACGGTCAACAAAGTGATCTTATAAATATCAATGGATATTGTATAATCAAATGTTAGTAGTGACAATAACCTCTCAACAAAGACGTCTACAACTAGATGTAGACTTTCTATGGTCCTTTTGGACCATAACAAGTCTAGAGAAAACTGTAGTGAAGATTCTTCTTTGAACTTCCTTATACGAATATGTGAGGAGAGTTGAACGAAATTCTCCATGCGGGCCCAGTGCGGGTTGGTGGACGTTCTTCTTCTCAGAAGAGGACCGTGTGGTTTCTCACAGAAACGATTAAGCGGGCAACACGGTGGCATTTTTTAGAGTTTCATCAGTTGAGCTGCGGTCTGTAAATGAGACTCATTTCCAGTCATGGTCATTTGATTACAGACTGACATCATAAGATTTTTTGAGAACTCATCAATATGCAAATATCCAGTCTAATAAAAATCTTTACTGCTGTAAAAGTTCAATGGACGCACTCACATTAAATATTCTATTTCCATCAACTTTACGATAAACTGATAATTTTCCAAAGACCGTTTTATCGTACACTGTGCATTACTGAAACCATCGATACTGTTGTACTTTTTACGATGATGTTTTGTTTTATTTTTAGCTGACAGCTATCCCTTACTATGGGCCTACCCATTACATGCCGAGTTTCCTATGTGCCTCGGAAAGCACATTAAGCTGTTGGAACTCGGCTGTCAATAAATTGTAGATTTTTGACAGTAGTTACAAGTAGTTAGTGGCCCGAAAGTCTGACTACCAGTCTTACCAAGGGGTATCGTATTACCCAGTATTAACAGGGTTGTGGAGGTCAAATAGGCAATCACTCCATGAAAAATACTGGCTACTAATATAAGCACTATTTACTTAAGATACAAAATAGACTACGTTTTTACCCGACTACGGCGAAGCAAAAAGGAGGGTTATGATTTTGAGCTGATGCGTATTCATCTGTTCCCTCATAGCTTTTGAACGACTTATTGTTCTTAAAATGGCAAGATTTTAGTCATTGAGTTGTAAGGTTTTTTTTAAACAAATTAACTTGCTGCGACAGTAGTCACGTTAAGCATAAAATGCTTAAGTCGGGCACGCGGAGTCGAAGCTCTTACGTGATCTAGGTATAACTATATCCATGCTCTGTTTAGTTTATCCAAAATACAATTTCCAGTCCATCTGTCCTTGGGTAGAAGCGCCCCAAACTATGTTTATTTATTTAACGCACGTAGTTTTCAGGGTGTGAGGCGAGCGCTAAGCTGTACTAATTCGGGGGATTAGAGATATTAATAGCTGAGTGATACGTTAAGGTGGTATGGCTGTGTGTATTATTTTGAGTGTATGTGTGGTAAATTATTCATAGTTACGGGATGTGTAGTATGTTTTGGGTGCAGTATGACTGTTCGTGTGAAATGATCTTGTATCTTTAGAAGGAGTTTGTTGACGTTTGTGCTCATTACCTACTTGTGGCCGATATGAAATATTTTGAACCGATTAAGGGCTCAAGTTGGCCACTGCAGATACAATCTGGCTAGATGAGGTATATTCTGATCATCTCGGACACAATACGAGTGTGGAGCCCCAACACAGAATATGCCACACCTTCTCTCTTGCCCGTCGTGCACAACTAAGTGCATCTTCCAGGACTTAAATGAGGCAACGAAAGAGCTGTCCAGGTCGCTACGTACTGGTCGGACCAAATTTGAGTCACCGATTCTCGAAGAAGACCTTTTTAATAAATAGACTTACTTGGTGTTTTCATGACCTCCGTATAGTCGACCTCATAATTGTTTTATTAGCCTAAAGATGTATTTGATTTAAAACAAACATGACCGTGTAACTTCCCTGTAAATTGATGAAGACTGGTGAAGCACTAACGTGAACAACACTTGTACTAGGTCATTTACCTTTGAACGAAAAATGCGTTTTTCATATTTCAAGTACTTTTATAAATAACCTTATTTAAATTTTCATTATTTTAAATGCTCAGTATTTCACTACCTCTTTTTAACAGCTGATTAATACGTTACAATCACGACAAATAACTTTGTTCGGCCATTCTCAACGAATTTATCATGAATCCGTTATCGCGTGAAATCTCGAATGGTTTGCGTGAAAAGTGATCGTAAGCCAATGGTTTAGGGTCGAAAAAATAAAGTAGATAAGTGAACAGAAGGATGGCTTTACGGTAAGAACAAAAAGGCAAGACACACCTAACCATTTCTCACATACTGTGCGTTTAAACCAGTCAATTGTAATTATGAATATCAACGCGAACATCAAGCGTCGTCTCGCCCATGCTCGCGCGCTTTTATACAATACAAGGTTGCATGTCCAATCGACGAGTTCACCGACATTCACCGTAAGTACGCGTCTATGTGAATGTAAGCCTTTTTTCGCCCAATGAACGGTGTTGTCCTTCTGTACGTATTTATTTTGTGTCGAAGGGCCCGATTAAGTCGCATCCGACAATGTTGAGATTATAATCTTTTGATTAAGGTGCTTGTAATAATAGAGAACGGTTATTTATGGAAGCTCGTGCTAAAATTACACACGATTCGCTTACCCATATGATCATATCTGTTGGTTAAGGAATTTTGTAAGTATGTTTCAATTTGATTAAGAAATTGCTTGACAGGTTTCTATGTCAATTTGAAAGGTGTTTCAAAAGTTTATTGGCAACCCAGAGTAACTTAGGCCCTTCGCACATGGAGCTACTTAAAAAGAACTAGTCACAAACTTAAATTACTAACGAGTTGCCTGAGCGTCACAGCCCATACATGTTCAATGGAGGTTCGCACACGACGCGACTAGTTACTAACTGGTCAGTAACGCGTTAGCAACCGATCACGCGCGACGCGTCGTACCGGTCACCACGCTACTGGTTTTCCGAGTTTCTTTGATTTTTGTTATAAAAATGAATGAGCAAACATTAAATATTCAATTTGTGAAGGAGGTGGAAAAATACCCATGCTTATCTCTATAATATAAAAATAAGTCGGGTTTTCCTTCCTGACGCTATAACTCCAGAACGCACGCACCGATTTCCACGGTTTTGCATTCGTTGGAAAGGTCTCGGACTCCGTGAGGTTTATAGCAAAGAAAATTCAGGAAAATTAGGGTAGGTAGGGTAGTCTAATTATAAAATAACAGAATATTCACGAAAGGATATAACAGAAAGAGCTTGGAGTGCAGTGGGAATAGTACATTACGATATTAGTGCGTTAAGATGGTTATAACACGCGAGGCGGAATTTCAGCCCGAGCCGAAGGCGAGGGCGTAATTGAGCCGAGCATGTTATAATCAATACGCACGTATATCGTACGACGTTTTTTAACACATTTGCGAGGAAACAGAAAAAAAAAAGATATTCACAATACAAGTACAAAGAAAAGAAAATTTGAGAAAAATGGCGCGAGGATTATTTTCTGCCGTGGCTGCGTAAAAATGTTGGCAAAGACGCTAGAGCATGCAGCCAAATTATTAAATTACCGAATAAACTGTTTTTTATTTTATTTTAAATAAACTCAATCTGTGAATGCACACTGTTGCTTTCCCGCCATTTTAACAGCGCGCTAGCGCTGCCTACTGACTGGCGCCGCGCGGCGATTAGTTCGAAATTTGAATAGCAACAGCGCGCTGCTCACTAGCTGGAGTCGTGCGGCGGCGATCAGTTCCATATTTGAAATGGCAAATAATACTGTTATGGAATTTGTATGGACTATAACTTAACTATTTTCTTTGATAACACACGCGTTTGTTATGACCCGCTTTACATATTTAAAACCGGTGGAATTACATCAGCTTTACGAGCAAGGGTGTTAAAAAAGTCTTTAATTTGACAGGTGAGTATTTTTTAAAACCTGCGAATATTCCTCCGACGTCTATTATGATAATAGTATAATACAATATCGTCGTCGTCCTCGCTCGATCCAGTTGACATGTTTACCACTTGTTAACCGTGTGCTTTTGTAAACAGAAATAACAGAAGTGACTGAAACCATACAACTTGAGTAGCGACGTGTGCGAGATACAATTTCTAACTGGTTTGTAATCGTAATTACTGATTAGTTCAGTCATTTTTGAGTAGCTCCGTGCGAAGGGCCTTAGGATTAACTTTTATTAACTTTAAATTTCCATTATTTTATGCGATGCAAACTTCAAAATGATAGCTTTGATTTAGTTATTTACAGCCCAATCTTTTTTAGTTTTTTTTTTTTACAATATATACATGTCGTATTGTCAGGATTCATTCCGTTAGGCACGTACATCATGTGGGAAAAAGATGCGTTTCTTGCAATGAAAACACACTGGGAGGGCACTGTTTCTATTAAATAACAAATTACTTGAAATTACAATTTAACACAATAACACGGGGTACAATGAATCGGGTACAGTTCCAAGACGTCTCCACTCCACTGCGATCAGACATTGAATGTCGCTCTCGCCTCGAGCTGTCAACATCAGGGCTCTGTAGAAGCACGCTGTGGTGTAGGTAGACTTGTAAGTAGGTCGCGTGATGTCACCACTGCGTACTTGTGATTCATTTTAAGCCCGTACCAATGACCGGATCTGGCATACATTATTTGCTAACTCTACAGGTCTAAATTAATAATAATAATATGGATCAAAAGCAGAAAAGAACTAAAGGGAGTCAAAAAGTTCGTCCACATTGCTGTCAACGGGGCAGTACCCAGAAGGTTGGCAGCCTATTTGGACGATCAACTTGAGGTGCCCATACATATCCATCAAATGCAGTTTGGATTAGTTTACGGCAAGAATTGAGTATTTGTTATTCTACACATAGTTTACTAACTTACCTAAGTGCTTTGCTAAGGACATTTATTACTACCCCATCACCACGACATTAAATTTAGGGTCTTGCCTTCAGGCACTTCGACACTTTCTAGAAGCGATAAATTATTTTAGTCGATTGCTTTTCACTTAAGTTTTCAACAAATAAGACCGAATTGAATCTATGGAAAAGATAGGTTCCATTAACTGGAAGATACAGGGTGGAAGGAACACCGACGCGAAAATGGTTACCACGTATTCAGTGCATCATTCTGAGAATTTTTTCACAGGAAAATCAGTTATTCCATACATTTTGACCGTGTAGGTATTGCATTTTTGTAGGAAACAGCAGTTCTTTTTTTATAGTTGAAGAATTTCTATGAGCTCAAAACGATGCACTCAACACGTGGTAACCATTTTCACGTCAGTGTCCTTTCCACCCCGTATATTAGGTACTACAAAGGTCGAAAAATGCTTAGAAGAATAACTTACCTTAATTAACCCTTTTCATTAACACTAACAACGGGATATTTACCATATTTATTGTTCACACCACACTTGAACCTGTCACACCACCACCTGTTCGTTTTGTTGCTGTACTTCAGTTTATCCGTGATTATGGTGCTTTCAATAGCGCCGAAATATCGGGAACTCAAAACAAACAGTAAACATGGTAAATATCCCGTTGTTAGTGTTAATGATAATGCTTGTGAGCATGTCAGTTTAAAAAACTAAATTAACCGTTAAAACTCATGGCGACTGACAAAATAAACTTTAAAGTGCCACTCTTATTTTCACAGTTTAAGGTTGAGTCTTCCTTAAACAAAATAAGGTAGACCAGACTGCTGTATTATGTTGGAATTGTAATTGGATTATAATTAAAGGTTTTTAAACGAATGTCTAAAAATTAAAAAACTAATCGAATATGCGTCGAATGGTTGACTGGTAGAGAATGCCTTGTGGCATTCAGTCCACCTATGTGTCCACAAAGTTTAAAAAATAAATTGTGAAATGTTCACACAGCTTGTTTTTTAAATTTTATGATACACAGTAAAAGTTATGATCGAATTCGAAACCACTTTATTTTGAGCATAAATGCCGTTGCCTATCAAACACGGCCTTCATAATAAAATATGTATTTATTATTGTTTTAATCAAAATGAAGATATGTATGATGTAGTTCATTGTTTAAATCTGCAAAAATACTACTTAAATATTCTTCAAGCATAATATAATTTATCGCGATTCCATCAAACCTCGTACCTCATGCTTTACTCCCGTTCAAATCTGGTAGTAAATAAAATATACTAAATATTTACGCAGCTTGATATTCAGCCATGAACCCCGCACTGAAAGGTTTCGCGGGACATGGCGACGTATACAAGTTCCTCGAGTTTGCAATAGATGGCACTGTACGTTGCAGTAAATCTGTACACTGTTTGCTTATAAATGCTAGGAAAACTGTGGTTTTCATAGTCTCTATTCTTATAGTACTTGATGACTCTGCCTTGGTGTGTAAATGGGGCGCTGTTCTATAAACGATGGCACTTAATATCGTGTCTTGCGTGTCCTGTTGTTTGTTCACTACAGGAACTGATGGACGCTAACAAAAGCGCCAAACGAGTAGCTTAGTTCTGGGCTGACACAATTTAGATTGCCATCGACACGCTAAGAAGAAGTACTGGATTACACAATCATAATTATTAATTTAAAACGACCATTCAAATAAATCGCAACGCCATTGAAAGATGTTGTTAGTCGATAGAACAGTTTACTTATACGGTACTCGCGAAAATAATTTAGGAATTCTCTGTCCCCTTTTAAAAGCAACACTCCAAAGGCAAAGCAAAGGCAGAGGTGGTCTGCATATCAACCTTTCACCTGGTTTGAATCCCAATCCAAAGGGCCTAGCCCATTGCCATCAACCGGCCACAAGTCAGACTCTGGGCTGCTACTCAAAGTGCCTAATGGAAAAGCTAACAACAATTTGCCCGACCTGGGTATTGAACCCAAGACCTAAAGCTCAGCTATGTGACTGCTAGACCAACGAAGCAGCGAACATTATTAACCCCATTAAATACCTCATAACTTTTTAAACCCTGTTTAGTCCGTAACCAGGCTTTGAGCTGGCAATATGCCCCTAGATTGTGTAGTTTTATTAATTTTAACTCACACATTTTGTGCCAAATGCGGTTTCAATTAGAGTGTTGGCACAAAATACGAGTACCATTACAACGCAACACACCAGATATCAATCTCTTAGTCGTAAACATAAATAAAAGTAATTGCTGTAGTTAAAAGTAGTTGCTAGAATAATATTCATTAAAATTGGATTCCTGAGGTTGAACGTCACTCACTTGCAAGTCATAAACGTCGATGTCGTATGTGTGTGAAGACACCCTTAAGAGCGTTATACAGAAAGTGGGCAGCGCCGCAAATAAAAATAAAAAATAAAAATAAAATTCATTTATTTCAGGCACGAGCCCATACAAAAGACAAATTTCCAAAAGACAAAGACAATAAATTCAATATCAAATATTTCGCTGTTTTTATTAATTTGGCAATATTATTGTATGGAAATAAGTAATAAGGCTAGACTACTAGACTAGTGAACTAAAATATTGGTTATGAAATGCAATAATTAATATCGTAACATCGAATATTTAGTTTTAGATGTAAAAAAAGTATTTGGAAACTTTCCAAATGTCTTTTTATACCTAAGACGGTTACAACATCATTAATTCAGTATTTTAATTGCAATTAATTATTAATTTTCTAGCTCACTAGTTAGCCATATTTCTTATTTCAATACAGTAATATTGCCAAATTCATTATAACAGGTAAATATTTGACAGCTATTTGCGACATTGCGAACTTTTTGGATGAACGCTCTTAACAAAGCCGAAAAGCGCACTTTCTTCCCATCATTGCGATATTTTTTTGTTCTGGACCAATTTCTACTTACGGAGTTATTGGATGTTCCAACTTCTACATAAGTTTTTTTTTGATATTTTTTTTAAATGTTATAATAACATTACTTTAAATAGCTCCAAGACTTCTATACTATTCAATACATCCATCAGCACAATGTTTTGAGTGAGTTACGTCAAGTCCTACCATGAAACGAGATAATTCACTCAAAAAACAAATCGTTTTCCAGCAACAATTTTTGCGTAGAGTTACTTAGCATGTACAACATGCTTGGTTGACGGAATCGTAAAGGATCCGTTTTCACCTTGCATGATAGTAAGATAATGTACACCTGAAGGACCAATTAACTTGAAATTGTTTTCAAAATCGGTAAATTAATTACAAGGACTAAGTATTACGAATTATTACGTAACTCTGCAAATCGTGAGTGAGCCGTACATGGGAAAAACACTCGGCAGAAGTTGTTAAAATAATAAAATATAAGAGATTTCTTCTGAGGGCTTATTTGTTAGTTCGTTCAATACAAAAGTGTGAAATGTATTCCCACGCGAGAGACAAAAAAATAAATTAATTAGTTCGATGTGTTTTGGTAAACATGTTTTGAAAACAGCTTACGTTTATCCACAAAAGAGTAGCCCGTGTGTGGGCACGACATTAAACCCCATTTAATAGGCCTAGCCGATTAAATGGAAAAAGATCCTGCCGATCGCTTTGTGAGCTGAAATATAATCTTTATTTTTTTGCCTGTAATGAGTTCTTCAAATATCTAGTAAATAGAATATTTATCGAATACAGCTTTTGTTCATATACAATTGGTATTCGCTTTTTCTAAAGAACCTTGAGAATCTACTGGAAATAAGGTACCGTACCGTTGTACGTCATTGCTGACATTCTCTAATACTTACATCCATTTGTCTTGAGGGAAAATTATGTAAAACTGTGTGACCAACAATGTTACTTTGTCAGTCAAACATAAAAAAAGCCAATAGGGAGAGAGCCTTCCTCTAATTAAAGGAGATTAAAGGAAAGGTCAGCCTTTACATTTTTTATTTTACTTGATTTGTGCTCCTGAACCCAAATTACAGACGTAGCTCATGAAGCTGCCAAACTAAAATGGGACTCGTCAGGCCATATCTACCGGTTTGGGCCAGGGTCGGATGGAGACAGGCTAGGATACTGGCTGTGGGCCCGCAAATATTGCAAAACTGGAGCCCTGAGACAGCTAGACGGGCTCGCGGCAGACTGATGAGAAGATGGCGGGACGCCCTGGATGGCTTTCTCGTTAATTGGCGAGAAAAGGCGCAACATCTATAAAAATGTAAGGGATGGGAGGTCCTTTTACCCAGGAGAGGTAAGACTCAGACTAACAAAAAAATATACGTACATATATGTCAAACAGATTAACATCAACACACATTCAGCATGATTGTTATCAAGTAAAAAAAAGGGAATTCCTTAGAATTAACAAATCCATGAAAAGGTTTAAATTTTCCATTGAAAATAATTGCATGCCTTAGTTACAAACGTTGTAAAATCATATTAAATCATCTGGAAAACAAAATTCAGATTCCAGTATTTTTTATTCCTTTGTTCGGTTAGCTTATCATGCAAAATACCGGGTTGCATACTTACAAAAACGACCAAAAGATTACACCTGCAAATAATGCCGTCGCGTTTAGTAAGGTACCATAGCATTATAGCTGGAAGCACAACCACCGCAAAGCATTTTGTTAACTTAAAAAAGAAAGAAAGATTAAAGATAACTACAAAATGCCACGAGAATGCTAGACACGCTAATTAGATTTTGGCGAAAAGTTCTGTTTACTTGAAATTTATTGTTTTCTTTGATGTGAGCATGAAAATTTAAAGAGATTTTTGTTTATATTATTATGCAGTTGACAGCGAGAAAGTGAGACGATATATTTTGTGGATATTAAATACCTTTTTGTTTTAGTTTTTTAATAAGTAACAAGTTGGGTTCATTACAATATTTTGTGTTTCGCTTGTTCAATTATTATCGATACATAAATGCTATGAAACCAAATCATTTTGTGGTAAATAGAAATGTAGGTATTTTACGTTCAATCATTTGTCACTACTTCTACCGACGGGCACATGTCAATAAAAATGAGGCTTTGCGATCATAAAATGAGCACAAAATCAAATTCAAAAGTAATCTATTATTCAAATTAAGGCGAATCAGCAGTTTAGGAACTCGTTGCTAAATAATAACAGCCACTCGGGTCAATCTTCAGGTTAAGCTCTTGTCTAGGTTGGTACTTGGATGGTGGTATACCAGCATTACATACCGAGTTTCCTTCCCACCTCGAAAAGCACGTTAACCCAATTGGCCCCGGCTGGCCCGAAAATCTGACAACCAATCTTACCTAGAGGTATCGTAATACCCAGTACTAACTAGGTGGTGGAGGTCACATAGGTTGTCGCTCCATGTAAAACACTGGTATTCAGCTGCATCCAGTAAGACTGGACATCCAGTAAGACTGGAAGCCGACCCCAACATAGTTGGGAAAAGGCTGGGCAGATGATGAGCACTTTTGAAACTTAAAAAAGGCAATACCCCAAAAAAGCTCGCTCTTCCCCATTTCCCAGTATGGAGAATAGGATAGGATAAGAAGTCAACAAACTCCCGAGAATGCATCTGACTTTTAAGTTAGAAGAACTAAATATCCCATCTGTCCTATAAGTTAGAACTATGTCATGTGAGTGTCAAGCCTTTCTCATAGCGAAAAAAACCATAAAATCATGAGCAAAGCGGAACAGCCGAGGTTAAGGAAAGGACTCGATCCACAATCTCACTAGAACGCAATGAGCAGATCAGATTATCAATCTTTTACTGCTCAATGCTCATACCTTTCTCAAATCGGGGGAGACCGTCGACCTGCAATGAAACAAGCTGATCAAGTTTTTTTTTTTTTATTAATCAATACACACTGTTACACTATTACAAAACGCAAACATACCACATAAACCATCGTGGGTTTAACAGTGGTATGCCAGACACCGTAGGCGCGGGCCTGTGGACGGTGAGTAATGGGCTAGCTCGCCGTCTGTCCGTCGTATGACGACGGGCAGGCCGTGTCGACGGCGCGTTCGTATTCCACGCGCGCCTCAAAGAGATGTCAGCAAACGGGAGGGGCCCGCAAGGGCCGATGCCTGCCAGGGCTGCGGGACTGTTCGACAGAGATACCGCGGCCCTGGAACATAAAGGGCCTAGGAAGGAACATGGGTGGTTTTTAGTCAGTAAGAGTCTGACACTCCCTTCCGCTCCGCCCACAGCGGGTCATTTGATGATTTCCCAACGTCCAAAAAAAAAAAAAACAAATGCCAGACACGGCTACTCGGTACCATAACATTATTAATCATTACAAAGTACCAGGTATACGAAATAATATATTTATAAAAAGCATAGGTATCAAAAATACACTTCCTGGATTGTACCACAAACTAGAAAGTATCTCTTTAGCACCTTTGAGCAATTTTTTACATTTATTGAACTGCAGATTTCCAAAGGTAACTCATTCATAATAGATGGTAGCATGCATTCCCACGTCCTTGCTCCATAGACATTATAAGATTTAGGTATCTTTAATATGGCTAAGTATGACCAATGACGTAACGACTATAGCCTTTCGTATTATTCTAATTGAAAATACACTTGAAAGTATACCTGTATATGATCGAACTGATGCCATCGGTCTTAAATTTACCAAACTGTGACGCTTAGTAAGCTTATTGTATCTTTAATGTTATATTGCTATCGAGTTTGTATAAAGCGGTATGATAATCAATTTTCTTTGACGAGAAATTCTTTTTGAAGTTTGAAGAGTCTAGATTTCTCGACGTGTCAAAACTTTTTTTTGTGTTTTTACTAAACTAAGGGACACATGCATGTTTGGGTTAATATTGTTATACTGTTGGAATTTCAACTCTACAAGAGGTGCGCTTTTAGTAGACATTAATTTAGTTTCGTATATCGGCTATAAGAGTGATTAATTGATTATCTTATAGTGCCACTGATAATGTCCTCACGTGTTCATATGAATCGTGCTCCTAGATTCAACTACGATAGCGATCTTCTTAGCATTACTGATATTGTCCGTACGCAGTTAATTTGCAAATTCAACCACTCAACTAGACATGTACGAAATTAATCCGCTGTTTCTAGTCAATCTTCATGACAAGTTGACCCACTTTGACATACTTCTATATTTACATCGGTACATGGTAAAACTTAAAGTCACTTTCAGTGTCTGTTTGTATAAAACAAGGTATTTTAATATGTTTTTACTATCCCCTAAGGTTTGTGTGTATTTAACTTAGATACGTAACATCATCGACAGTTATGTTTTTTAAGTCCCATGTAATAGGGGATCGAGCCATCCTATTCCTGATGGACAAACCCAATAACACGTAGAACGACCAGGAATCGAACCCAGGACCCCGTGCTCAGCAGTCAAGCTTGTGACCACATGACCAACGAGGCGAGAGACGAGGAACGAGGGAGTTTAACTAACATTTAGCATAGGAATAACCGTTATTCGTATAAATGTTTCCACATTCATACTAATCACTAATAACGGCTTTAAGTGTAGGGGTAAACCAAAATAAAATGAACGGAATTAATGTTTGATGATTTGGTGAAAAAGGGCTTGGCTACTACCTATTGAGATAATGACTATCATCGTCATCATCTGCCTAGTCTTTTTCCAACTATTCTGGGGTCAGCTTCCAATTTAACCGGATGCAGCTGAATACCAGTATTTTACGTGGAGCGACTGCCTATCTGACCTCCACAACCCAGTTAGTACTAGGTAATACGATATCCTTTGTAAGACTGGTTGTCAGACTTTCGGGCCACTGACTACCAGTAACGACTGTCAAAGATCTACAAATGACAGCCGGGACCAACTATTGAGATAATGCCTAATACCGAAGTATAGAAGAATGAGACATGCTGCGCCGACCCCAAATAAATTGGAATAACGCAAGAGAATGATGATGTCAATGATAGCACAGAACACGACATTTTTATACTTCGAGAGATCAGAATGTTATAGGGAAATAATAAAGCTTCCGAAAAACAAATTAACTTCCAATGATCTGTGGTTGACTGTAATGCTAACCTTGGTTAAAAAGAATTACCGGAAAATGAATACAAAATTAACAGACAAAAATGTTGTATTTAACTAACAAACATGAGCTTATTCAAATGGGTTATTCACCAACTCGACACAAGAGACCGGACACACGTGTGTCCAGTTGCTGAAACTCAAAATTAGTATCACTTATTATTTCGTCATCTGGACATGCCAAGATTTTTATTCGTGTCCACATAGTGAAACTTAAATTAAATAACTTTTATGTTTTCGCCAACTGGACACATGTTCGCATTTTACCCGAATTCAAGATAAAGTACAGTCAAGCACATAAATGTTTTGTGTCACAATCATCATCGGCATCATTGTAATAAAAGTACCTACATGTAATCAAAAAAAGTAACATTAGCTAAGTATACTTTTCTTCACATTAATAAATCATCATAATATTATTTAATTGTTACATATTTGTTTTATTTCAAAATTTGTCTGAAATAGAAGCTAATAAGGTTTTTCAAGTAAAAAAGTGAGGCAGCTTTTTCATGAAATCGAGGCGATTATTAACCTGACTGTACCCTTTTTTGCAAATAAACTGGGTGTGTCCAGTTGGCGAAAACATAAAAGTGATTTAATTTAAGTTTCGCTATGTGGACACGTGTAAAAATTTTGGCGTGTCCAGATGACGAAATAATAATTGTACTAATTCTGATTTTCGCCAACTGGACACACGTGTGTCCAGTATCTTGTGTCGAGTTGGTGAATAACCCATTCAAATAACGAAATTTTACGAAAAACAATAAACTAAATTTCCAAAAAAAATACCAAACTTCCGAAAAAAAATGCAAAGTTTCCGAAAAAAACACTAAGTTTCCGAAAATTATGTTCTGCTAAAATAATCGTTTTCTTATGCTCTATAACTTAGGATGCCAGAGCGAGCGAAGCGAGCTCAGGACTTAGGGCACCCCGACTCCGTACAGGTTAGGTTCGAAAATGACTAACTGTAGTTTTCGGTAAAACGCAATTTATAGCTGGTGGAAAAACATTACGCGAAATGGTCGTTGCAAATGCTGTATTGATTTTCGGAATTTTCAGTATTTTATTCGGTCGTTTCTTTGTCCTTTCAGCTGTCGTAAAATTAGTATATAAATCAGTAGATAGCTCATTTTTTTTTCAGAGCTTTTATTACTACCCAATGTTATATACCCGCACGAAGCAAAGGCAGGGCATTAGTTAAGGACAAAATAATTGGTTATGCCAGTTACGTTAAACTGTGATCTGGGATTGCCTCATAGTTAAGAGGTAGTGTTGATTTAAAATGTCAAATCGAAGTGAACGTAAATCATATATTTGTAATGTTTAGGTGTTTGAAATATCTTGTATATTAACTCTGAAACAGAGTCAGTGTTGGTGGTAAATAATAATTGTGTGTCAAGTCGATTAAATGCAAGATCGAGCAATAAATTCTGTCGCTGTCATACTATTATTTTTGCTCAAATTAAATTCGTGTTTGCTAGTCAAACTTACAAAATATAACTGGGTATTATTATTGCCACGTTGATCTAACAATCACAAACGTGAATGATGAATGTTATGATTTTTATGTTCAGAGGTAGACAAAGAGATATAATATCACGCCTGTAATTCCTGAAGGGTTAAGCAGAGGTGTATCTAATAGTACCTACACTCACTTTTCGCCAGTTATGTTTAAGTCCCATGTGGTATTGGTGCGTCTATTGCCATTAACCAGGCAAAAATCCAGACTCTATGATGAATAAAATCCCTGATGGAAATAACCAATAACACTGTGCCCGATCTGGGAATCGAACCCAAGACCTTATACTCAGCGGACCACGCTAGCGACCATTAGACCAAGGCAGTCACAAAGAGACATTGTATTAGTAACAACAACGTAAAAGTAAAAAATGTATTGGATTGACATAAGTTGCCAACATCAATGTCGAATTATGGTGCACCTATGATCAATATTATTTCCCTTAGTGTCGTGTTGTTCAAGTACTAACTTTTTCTGAAAATAAAAGGCAGGACGTGACCCCAAATTATGTTTTTTGGAACGAAGTTCCTTATCGCGCGTTGCGAAAGGGGGCTAGACGGAAAAAATTCAGACGAAAAGTTGTAACGACACTTTTACCCGACTGCGCGACGCAAAGGAGGGTAATGTGTTTTTGCTATAGTAAGCTACTGTCTCTCTCTCTCTCTTATAGAAAGCAAGCCAGATATTTTCGTGTCATCTTTAGTCTGTGGATGGGTGATCAAGGTTAAGCAACGACTGCCAAGGTCTGTCTGTGGATGGGTGATCCAAGTTAAGCAACGGTTGCCGAGGTCTGTCTGTGGATGGGTGATCAAGGTTAAGCAACGACTGCCAAGGTTTTTTTTTTTCACTAATTAATCGAAATGAACTTCGTTCCATCCGGGTGTCCCTTGACACCTCTCAATTTTTTTTTTAAACAAATGCTTCACGTCAGTCTTAGGTATCCTTTGTTAGTAGAAGTCACAGCTCATCAGATAAGAACACGACGTTGACGTCATACGCTTTGTTTGTTTGTTTGGAATGAGTTCTCAAAGATGTTCGTGTATTTCATCTAGCTGGACGTCTTTCGTCAAACAAAAAAATACAACACCGTCCTTGCTTTCTCAATAGCGGGTCTTATTTCTCTAATTTTGCCAAGTGACTTAAGATATCGATTTTGTACATTGTACGTTATGAATTTATGATTTATTTAATTGACTGCCTCGTTGATCTCGTGGTCGCAAGCGCCAGTGCTGAGCAAGAGGTCATGGGTTCGATTTCCGGGTCGGGTACAGTGTATTGGGTTTTTCCATTAACTTTTTCGGTGGCAGCCACGGAGTGTGGACTTGTGCCCGGTTGATGGCAATAGGCTCGCCTCCTATTACATGGGATTAAAACATAACTGGTGAAATGTGGATGTACCTCTGCCCAACCTTTCGGGATTGAAAACTTTAAAATTTTATTCCAGTCAATTAAAACCACCCAATAAATCAGAACCACCACCACAAGTTCACCAAGTCCAACGATCCGTCATCATTACACTTGCAAAAACACCATAACTTTATCATTTCGGCGCGAGCTCGCATTTACATAGCCCATATAAACCCAACGATTAAATATGATTTATGTGCCGTGACGTCATGATATCGTAACTCCTGACTCCGAAGGGAACCATACGAATACCCCTCGAGGGAACCACAACGAGCGTGAAATTAGTAATTAAAAGTCACATGCGACAGAGCCAAGCTCTTACTTGGAAAATCTTTGCTCCCAAAAGGCATCTTTGGGGAGACTTACTGGTTCCCGCGAAGGTATATTACCGGGTAATATTTTTGGTAATGGTGGAGTAAGGCCATTTTCTTTGGCGCAGTCGTTCTTCATTCAGTGGCGGTTCTGGGTTGTTAAAGTTCAGATGAAGGAATGACACGCGTTTATAACACCGACATCTGTTTCACAAAGCGTTCATGTGACATCGCGCGTTTTATTAGAACGTTTTACACGTGTGATGGCGTCAAGTGTTCCGTGAATGTGGCTTTATTTACGACAGTGGAATCATTTCGAGGTTTTGTTAAATCGCGGTTTTCCTCGAACAGGCAAATTAGAAGACAATTTAGCTGCAATAAACGTTTTACAGGTAGAACAAGGCTAAAAGCATTATAAAGTTCTAAGAGTTGAGTTATTTGAGATGCCAAAACTCTTGCCAATGAAGTAAGCTATTTTACTCACAGAAACTAGACATGCGCTGAACTAACGAGTGAATACTAACAAGTTCAATAACTACTCTCCCCAGCAACCGATACGCTAGCGTAAATTGGAGTCCATCCGGATTCTCAGAATCAATGTGCACCTAGATTTCACCACACCTAAAGCTAAATCTTCTGTGCGAAGAATTTCAGGAACAGCTTACAAACGGTGCAGTTCATAAGGACCTCAGTATGTACGGTCTACAATCAAGGAAGATTAATATGGGACTTAACGAAACCACAATGCTAACCCTTCGACGATTCCCTGAAGGAGAGCAGTGGGAGCGATAAATTTTAATCTATCGTTAGCTAATCGTCAAAGTTGGACGATTAACAGTCAATTCCAAACACTGAGGGGTTGATTCGGTACATTCTTCAATTGAATACGTGTTTAAGGGTTGTGAGATTTGGCCATCAATTGTTAAATGAGAGTTTAAATGTTCTTGGAAGTATTTTGTGGTACACCAAACTTGGCATGTTTAGGGTTTCATACCCGAAGGGTAACCATCGGGACCCTATTACTAAGCCTCCGTTGTCCATCTGTCCGTCTTACTGTCAGCGGGCTGTATCTCATGATCCACCTAGACAGTTAGGTACTTAGACAGTTAGGTACTTAGACAGTTAGGTACTTAGACAGTTGAAATTTTCACAGTGTATTTCTGTTGCAACAGCACATAACGTACCCCCAGTGGAAAAAAGGCATAAGACGAAAATGGTGATTTTTCAGTATGGCGAAAAAATTGAATTTATGGGCATATTTACTTTATTTTCAAACGAAGAAGAATTATTCTTGTATCAAAAAAAGGAGAAAAAAAAGTTGCACTGCGTGTTGTATTTAAGTTAGTACTAATGTTTATAGTTTATTAGGAATTGTAAAAAAAAAATATTATGCTATTTTTCAAAATGTAATGAAATACAGGATTCTGAGTATCAAAATGTATGCCAGACTTTGCCAGAAAAGAAAAAATATTTCAAAAAGTATGTTGTATTAAAGCAGTAATGAACTTGTAAATACAAACATTTATGCTAGTATAAGTAAGATTACTACATTATTTCCTTTATTACAATTATGTTTGAAATGTATTAGCAATACTTACCCCATTTTTCAATTTAGGGGCTTGCTAAGGTAACTTAAATAAACAAAGATAATTACTTATTCCATTATTATGTTAAAGAAAAGTTAGCTGCATATTAACACATATTACTTAGAGTTAATATTTATGACTAAAGGGAAAAAAAGGAAATGCATTTTTTGTGTTCATTATTTTTTTATTTCAGGCAAATTATAATTATAGTTTTGGCTACAATTAAAGTTCGTACTATCAACAATAAAATTTGACAGTAATAATTCAGCAATGTGGAGTTTCGGTGAAGATTACTACCACTAATGACTTTTTTTTAAATGATTAACTAATCAGTAGATCATTTGTTAAGATTTGTAACAATTAACGAAATAACTTCTTTCTTGGCTCCGTACAACAAAATATTATGTTCTCTCAATAAAAATCTAAGATAACAAGCAAAAATTATTAACAAATCAAGGTACTTTACACATTGCCAGTACCTTTTGTTTTAAAATAATCAACAAATAAAAATACAAAAAAAAACCTTCTTTAAGCAATAAATCAAAAAATTCTTGTTCCCTTCTACGTTATCTTCGTTCTACGAATTCCTTCATTACCAAACATTCTAGGCTATAGAATGTTTGGTAATGAAGGGATATAAATGTAACAAAATATTATTATTTTCTCAATACAAATCTATGGTAACATGACATGCATAATTTGTTAACAAAATAAGACCTTTGATACTTTCACAGTACCTTTTGTTTTAAAATTATTAATAATCAATATGTTTATACGTATGAATATAAAAATTCAACAAAATTCAAATTAAAATAATAATGAGATCAAAAATACGGGAACTAGTAAAGTTATTCTTCTTCAGATGAATCAAATACCTCCAAATTTGGAGATTCAGTCGCTGGTAACAAATTTCTATAGAATGTTTGGTAATGTAGAGGTATAGCATTTGTATTACACAGGCTAATTAAGTCTTTGAACAACGCGTCAGAAATAGGTAACAATTGAGCATATGCAAGTGGAAGTTCATTAACATCTACAGCATTGGCATTATTTGATTTGCGTGTGCGCGTCGTCGTCGTACGATTTGTAGTGTCTAGTACCAAATATTCACTTTCGAAATCATATTTAAATAATAATTTATTTGGTGCATCGGGACTTGTTTTGATTTCTTTAATTTTTGAGAAAAATACTTTATGCCCGTTTGTGTCTTGTGACCAATTCTTGCTTGTCGTGACTTGACTTTTTAGGTTGTAAAAGTCATTTTGATTCATTTCTTTAATTACAAACTTATTTTGTACTTTTGAATTCATGATTACTTCGTACAGTTGGTCAGGCGAGTACAATGTCTTATTTTTCATATTTTTCTCGATGCAGGCATGCATTGAGTCGCCTTCGTTCTGAGTGTGGCCAGTTTGTAAAAACCTGTGTGTAACTTCTACGTTCAATACACGTGATACATAAATATACATCGCGAATATGAACCGATTTCTGTTCTGGCCCGAACAATTATCTGAATACAGTGAAATTGACTTTATACCCCTGTTAACTTCAGATTTAATGAAGTGTAATAAGCAACTAGCGATTTCATTCGCACCCCTTTTTGCAATTTGTGCATGCCATAGATAACAAAACCCTTGACGGGATATTAAATTGTACACAGTGAAATTGTATGCGGGGTATTTCCTTTTATAATGGAAAATATTCACATTAGATTGCGGTAAACTAAGAACCTTTTCCAAGTCAAAAACAGCTACAGTTTTCACATTAGGATCTGCTGATTCTTTTTCACTATCCTTCATATTTCGTATGATGTTTTTATTTTTTATATGACTGTCATAATCCTCTTTCAGTTGTAATTTACCTTCTTCAGTTGAATTGTCGTATTTGCTACATAAATTGCACAAATCCTTCTTCGGCCGGAAAAAAGAAAGGTTAAAATGTGTATTAAATATTTGATTATATTGATATTCGCTTGCCACTTTAGTATTACGAAAGTTTTCATTTTCTGATATCCAATCTTTGTACAAACGATGCATTTTTGAGATATTTAAGTCTTGTGACAAATATTGACGGCTGGAATTTTGTCTAAGATAGTGAGATTCGATACAAGGAAAGGACTGAATATGTTGAATTGCACTCTGTTCTGTTTCGCTGGCTGTTCTATGAGGTCTATTGGTATGTTTTCCTCGAAGGTCTGTTATTTGGTCCCCATTAGCATATTTATCAATGGCAGTGTAAACTGTTCTTTCTTTAATACCTAGCGTATTAAGAAACATAGTTTTGCACACTTTCAAATTAGTCACAAGGCATACATCGTTTTTTGACGGCAAATAATAAACCAGTGTACGATTTCGTTCACGCTTACGCTGAATTTTCATAACTTTAGGTTCTATAATCTCAGTGTTTTTCAAAATGAATTGCCATTGAGTTTCATGGTTACCACAAGCCCAAAATTGCTTAAATATTACCAACCTCCTGTCGCTAGGTATTTTTTCAAAGCATTTAAGCTTACACTTGCAAGGCTCTTGCATCTGTTTTTGAGGCTGTTGACCTGTATTTAATTTGATTTTTTTTTGTGTTTGAGACCATTTTTCGGGATTACGCTTTCTTTTTCTAGGATGTCTATTAGCTTCAGTTACTAACACTGGACGAGAATTCGTTGCTTCAGGTTCTGTGGTGGAATTATATCCAGCTGGTAAAGTTTCAACGTGGCAGGCTATGATTGGAGGGTCTGAGTGAGGAACTATAGCTGTGGCAATTGAAGAGACCGGTGGAGTTCTATCAGGGCTTGTAGATATAGGTTCTGTTTCAGGTTCTGTGAGAGTATTATGTCCAACTGGAAGAGTTTCGTCGTTATAACATGTTATGGATGTAGGTTCTGCTTCAGGTAGTATAGCCGGGGTATTTTCAAGAGTCTGTGGAGTTTTTGCAAGACTTGTAGATGTAAGTTCTTTTTCAGGTTCTGCGGCAGTATTATGTTCAACTAACGGAAATTCGTCGCGACATGCTATGGATGCAGGCTCTGCTTCACGAAGCATGACCGTAGTACTTTCAAGAGTCAGCAGAGTTCTTGTAGGGCTAGTAAATGTAGGTTCTGTTTCAGGTTCTGCGGCAGTTATGCTCTTTTCAGGAAGTGGTGCATTATACCAGAACGTGGATACGGGTTCAAGATCGGCATCATTCGGCAAAGGATAAACTCCTTCTATGTAATTTCCTGATGATACCGCTAAATTTTCATAACTGTCTTTGTTACCCATAGAAATTGTTTTTTGAGGATTAGATATAAAAACGACAGTAAGTGACGCTATAAAAATTAAATTATTATGAGTGGTGGAAATTGGAGAAGAGAAAAGTGTAGAATTACCTAAGCAATCTCTCAAACTAAAATCGAAGTCATTCAATATTGAAGATGGTAAAGTATTGCCTAAGTCTGCTATCGGACTAGGACTCGAACTTGGTAAATATTCAGATACCGGTGGTGAAAATGGCTCTTCATTCGAAGACTCACTAATTCTGTAATTTACTGTAGATTGTCGTCTGCTACTTCGACTTGTTGACGGCGCGGTGTACATAATATCACCACGACTGACTTCATAATTTCCAGATGTTTGTTCTGCTTCTGTGTCGACGTCTGTAAATAAATTATTTTATTATAAAATGTAATATAAATAATATCATATTAAGTTGTTACTAAAGACGTCTTGCTCACAAAATAAGGTAAGTTAAGGTAAGACATTATTCTTTGTCTGACATCCTCGATGCCACAATTATTAGTGTCTATAGGACGAAAGGCTCCGGGTTCGATTCCCGGTCGGACAAACAAACAAACTTTACTAAACTGACTTGGGTCTGAGTGTACGTACCCCTTGCCAAATCCTTTACAGAATCCTTAGTTTAAGACCAGGTAATTAAAGTGATATGGCTGAGATTTTTAGATGTAAGTATATAAATATAACGCCTCGTTAGTTTAGTGGTATAAGTCCTGGGTTCAATTCCCGGGTTGAACAAACTTTGTGTCGGTTTTTTCGGACACAGATCGATTACTTTTATATAAATATACTAGCTTCCGCCCGCGGCTCCGCCCGCGTGGTACCTACTTACGGGGATAAAAAGTAGCTTATGTTACTCGTGGATAACGTAGCTTTCGAATGGTGAAAGAACTTTTAAAATCGGTCCTGTAGTTTCGGAGCCTATTTATTACAAACAAACAAACAAAAAAATATTACCTCTCTATAATATTAGTATAGATTAAACAATAATACCTAGTTAACGATTTTGAAAGTATCATGTACCTAATATAAATATTTACAAATACACATTTTGTTATAACATCTATGGTATGTCTTTACAAATTAGAAATAAAATTACACGTTAGTAACAGAAATTAATTTTATAATAATAGACAGCGAATCATTCATATAGGTTCCCCTAGTTTGAGACCAGACGATTGCTGTAATTGTCTAGCGCACTTACATACTACTTGAACCACTAGCTGGCGGTAAGATAAAACATCGTGAGGAAACTGCACCTTCATTCATTCAGAATGTGTAACCACGATATTGTTTTGGTTCCGGTTACAAAGGTCGGACGACAGTCGCTCAATGTTATTGATTATACAGTAAACACGTCATTGTGGAATAATTTATTTTTAGCTTTTATAAGAATTAAATCTAAATGTACTTACCTATTAACTTCAAAATTCTTCTCGCCCTACTGTGCCGTGTCCGGTTATACATTTTCAGGTCACTTTACTTTAAAATAAGAAGAAAAACCACTCAATTGTTGTTGTTTTGTTTTCGCAAATGCGTAAACGCAGCTATTACCTTGACGTAGAAACGGGCACTGACTGTCAAGCGCGTGGATACGCACCGCCCCCTCCCCCCTGCATCGACGTATTCACGCTTATGTTCCCGCTGTCTACTCCCGCGCCGCTGTATCAAATCTTACGTCCCGGTGCAATGAAAATATTCTAGTGGAAGAAAGAAGTAATAATTCTTATGTTACAGCCGTGCTGCAGTTTGTAGTCTTATGTTTCGACGTAAAGGAAAGTTTTTAGTGGAAAAAAGCAGTAATTGTTATTATTGTAATTTATTTTAAGTTCATAAGAAGTAAACAGTCATACTGCTGTTTTTATTTTTTAAGTTTATCTTTTTGGTTAAGTAAGCGCATTTAAGATAATTTCCTTACCTAGTTAATATAACGAATAAAAAGATAATCGTGTATACAAGACTAGCGATGTAAAAAAAGCAAACGCATTTAAATCATAATATTTGTTACTATTTATTTTCTACATTAAATTTTAGGTATAAACATATTATTAATTAATATGTCATATTTTTTAATTTATTATTTGCGTTATATCACATAATCTACTAATCCTTAAGAAAAAAAGTGATGGAATATAAATTCTCAAAACTATTTTCTTGAATTAATTCGTCAAATTAAACAAGAAAAATATGAAAAAAAAATTGCGTATGTATCTTTAAACGTACTTTTCAAATATGATAAAATCGATGATTCAATGTAAATTCACTTATGCCTATTTTCCACTGAGGGTACGATAATAGTAATAAATTAAAAATTAAAGGGGGCTCCCCTACTACGATGGCACGGAACCCTTCATGCGCGAGTCCGACTCGCACTTGGCTGGTTTTTTTTTAGACTGGCTGCCTTCCGCTTTAATTTGGTGTAGTAGTTCCAGGGACTGCAGAGATGTGCCCAGAATAATAAAAAACTGTCGATCTGTCGATTTTCAACAGCCGAAAACAAGATAAATCTCAATGTTTTATTGCTTTGCAGTGTTCCAAACATAATAATGTATAATTTTAATAGCGAAATCTAACAAAACCTAAAATATAGCAGTGTTATTGGATTTTGCAATCTGGAATTTATTAGAAGCCGCCTGGAATCTGGTTATTTCCCGATTGATGGGAATAGGTTCGGTCCTATTACATGAGACCAAAACATAACCGGAGCAATGAGGGTTTCCTATAGATACACCTCTGTTTAACCCGTTGAGGAAATAGGTGTGATGTAATGATCAAAGATTTTTTTTATGTCCCTTATAATACTTCAACAAGCTTCAAACGAACATGTTCCCGACATCCCTAACTAAAACAGAGACATAATAAATCGATAAAGTATCAAAGACTCGTGTTATTTGAGGATACTCGATTCCATAACGATGTTGCCTCACAGAAAGGTGAAAATGTCAAAAACAAAAACGGCTCGAATTTATGCTTTGGACGTGAGTGTAAAAAACACTTATTTACGAGTATTTTACGTAAAAATGTTGTTCGATACTTGTTTCGGGAGGGTTACTAGGTACTTTCGGTGTTACATGCTTTTTAAGATGTTAACTTGGGAGTAACCTTTTGTAAGCAAGATTTTGGTGGGTCAATTTATTGCATTGATTTTTGTACATTGTACGTTATGAATTTATGATTTATTTAATTGACTGCCTCGTTGGTCTAGTGGTCGCAAGCGCGACTGCTGAGCAAGCGGTCCTAGGTTCGATTCGGTCCTAGGTCCTAGGTTCGATAGGTCGGGTAAAGTATTATTGAGTTTTTCCATCAGGAATAACAGCAGGTAGGTAGCAGCCACGGAGTTTGGACCTATGCCGGCTGATGGCAATAGACTTGCCCCCTTTTACATGGGACTTTAACAAAACTGGCGAAATGTGGGTATACTATTAAGTACACCTCTGCCTAAACCGTCGGGGATTAGAGGCGTGAAATTATTTTATGTTATATTTTATTGAAACTATCGTGTCATAGCTAGACTCTTAGCTGGACCATCCGTAGAAATCTACGAGTTTGGGGTTCTTTAAAAAAAAACCATCTCAGACAGTAATCGGCATGGTCCTCATATGACCAGACCATGATTATGTCTGGACTTAAAAAGAGAGTGACTTCTCAGTTGGTTTCGGAGTTACATCTCTCCTGCCTCGTCGTATCGTCCCTCGATTGGTGTGCGTTACGATTGCTCCGCCAAGTTATGGAAACAAAAAAAAACCTGTGAAAATTTGATAACTTCCAAGGTGAATATTTCATAAAATATTGATGCAGACTTTATAATTCTTTTTTCGATATTTTTTGACAAATCCAGTCTTCAATTGACAAAAAGAATTAGATCTCTAACCCATGTAGTTGCTGAGATCTCTATGGCCGCGCAATCCTCCACGTTACGTTCGCGCGGCCAACTAGTAAAACCTTTTTATCTTTTATAATGCTACTTTGACAAATTTTTGGTTTGTTCGATTTTGACAAAAATCGACAATTTTTCTGGCGAAGTTTTTTTTTGTTTGTATAACTTAGCGGAGCAATCGTAACGCACACCTCGATTGCTGTACCCAACCAAAAAAGTGATTTCAGGTAGTTAAAAAGCTTCTCTTGTAACTGCTAAAACCTCAAGAAAACAATTTAATCCTGATCTTCCTTGTCGCAACCTGAACAAATAATTAACGGCCAATTCCGTACAAGTGTTGTTATAAATTTCTCATTGCCAAACTTTGCCAATTACGTCACAATGTCTACGGGCCAGTAATGACAACATTAGCACAAACGACATACCTAAATTAGGAAATTTTACCCGAATCTTTGGCCAATAACCGATCAAAAACTCTGAGGATCTAAGTAGACGTGCTACTTCTAACACCAGGATAGCGATCAGCGATTCTTTCCCTCTTTGCAGCGACTATAATTGGCAAAAAAAATGTTTATTTCAATTACATAACGCTTTGGTCACACACGATTTGGAGATCACCCTTTAAGGAAGGACATGCTTGTGTTAGGTGACTCCGGTATCCCACATTAGATATACAGTGTATGCAATTGAAGAAAAACAAAAAATGAACAGCTATTCACCTAAAATGATCAGCTTTTCTGAAATATAAGTTTTTAAACTGTCATGGTCACTAACATTATAATTAACACTAGAAACTAAACAACTAACTTTTCTTAAATAGTTAAAAAAAAACAGTCTATTTATTTCCAAATGTATTCATCAAATTACAATAAAAGAAATAACGCTCAATCTTTTTGAAGCAAGATTATGTGTGCTATCGATTAAGATTTTGGTTACTCACTCCCAGTAATCAGTGATTAAGTTGTGCTCAGAAAATTCTTCTGTACATACGGTTTTTTTGGTGTCATCTTGTTTTCAGTCACGCTGCAGAATCAAACAGCTCTTGATACCGCAGCTGTGAGTGGTCAAAACGCGGATCGGTATCGAAGAAAATGAAGTCTTCAAAAAGGTCTTCGAAGGGTCTAAATGCAAAGCGAAATCGATAATTCTAGAAGTAGCAAGTCTATAAACGCCCTTTAATATAAGTTTTACCAAAAATTTTAATAAAGTACTCAGGTAATTTACGCCGATGTCCACATTTTCTGATGAACTTAATTAATTCATTACAAAAGTTGTGTGGCATGTTCGCTGGCCCAATTTAAACCGAATGGCTTTTCGGGTAAATAGTTATTTATTACCTCATTAAGGTATATTAATGTTTCAGTATTTCAGTTCGCGTCAACGGTTTAATTGTGTGTACAGTTTTGAACGGCTCTCTAAGCCAGGAAGGATTCACAGGGACTGAAACTATACAGGGCACCGACCACACATCACTTGTAAGCATGATTATACCCGTAATACTGAACAACTAACAAACTTATTTACAGACGGACGTTGTTTATTTCTTAACAGATGTAGATGTCTTACACGCGTATTTATAAACGAGTCAAAGTATTCACATATGTAAAAGTTATTATTTAAGATACGATTTTTAATCTGTAGTTTAGTAATTGCTTGATGTTAGAACTGTCAAAAGTTGCAATTCTTAGTTTTGCTTTCTTTGACTGTACTTGCTTCAGTTGCTTCGTTTAAATTTTTGTCTATCACATAAAAATGTTTGCATAAGCAATTACTTTCACTTGAATATAGACACGGGTGTAAGATCATATTCTGAAAAATCACACCGCACCGTGCCTGATTCAAGTAAAGTATTCCATAACAGAAATTAATAATTCAAGTTGTTAATTTAAATTAATTACCCTTACACTAAGTTGTTACGATAAACTAGAAACTTAACTCAAAACTAATTACCCGAAATAGTTCCAAACACAAAACATAATTTACAAGATTACCCAACTTCTTTCACAGATTCCCAATTTCACAGATTTCCAATTTTCCAACAATACATCTTTATGAAGAACCAATTATGACATGGAACTCCCCTTAATTCGCCATCGTGACGTAAAACGATCTGTCATCTTCCGAAACTCCTGATCAACAAGTTATAATCCCATAAATCCTTAAAACACTGACAGGAACAATAAACTTTATAGCTTTGAACATTTTCTAGGACACGAAAGTGGAACAAATTGCTTAGGTGAAAACCCTGCGGTGTCGTAAAGATCCACGCTTAGTTTCCTTGGCGGTGTTTCGAAAATGTGTTCCTCTTGGGGACTTACAATCTTTCGGAACAGGAATGGTATGTCCTGTTCTATTTTGAAAAGTTTTTTGATGTAAGTCTTTAAACTGTCATGGTCACTATTTGGTTCGTTTTTTCAATACCGCTACCACTGTCACTCGCAACTCTACAACAAGAAAGACACACCGATACACCGATTTTTCTGTTCATAAACACCCACCCGTAATAACTTCAGTTTATCCGTGATCATGATGCTTACAACAGTGCCGAAATATCGGGAACTCAAAACAAACGGTAAACATGGTAAATACCCCGTTTCTAGTGTTAATGATCGTTTTTTGATAGTTTGTTTAATCGCAAAATGTCAAATAAGGTAGTTTACCTTACTATGAACGGATCAACATCATCATATCTTCTTCCGGCCCTTGTCCCATGTTACTTGGGGTCGGCGCAAAACGTTTTTTTTTCTTTCATTCTCATCTGTCAACTGTCACGCCATCATTTACTCCATTTTTTCATATCATTCCTCACACAATCCTTCCATCGATACCTTGGTCTTCCACTCCCTCTCCATTCATCAAACGTAAGTAACATAATGAATATATTTTGGTTTATGACATACCATAGACAAAAATAAAAATGTAAAACTACATGATCTTCTAGTAAACGTGTCGATGGATAATATTATTTGAAAGGTAGTTTTTTTTTTATATTTTTTTTGGCCTTGACAACTTGCACTATTCACTGAAGCAGTCATCAAGTCATGTGCAAAGGTGAAGATCAGGGCCAGGGTGATAGGTGGGCCATGGTCTGCGTGGAGCCGGCGCGTAAACATTGAAGATTGGAGCGATCCGAGACACCCAAACTGTGAAGATTATTCTTGATGCAATCGAGAGTGCTGAAAACTAAAAAATATTACGTGCGCAACAATGATTGTGTGTGTGCACTCCACGCTTTCGAGTCCCAGGTTTTTTTCTTGTTTTTATTTTCATACTAAATGGCTTGCCTTTGGCTGCAACTCGCCTGATGTGAAGCGATGATGTGTCAAACGTCCTTTACTTATAGTGTTCAACAGCTTACTAGCAAAGCACAAGAAATCATAACGCAGACAAAAATATTGCAGGCGCTATGTGCTTTACGCTCACATTTCCAAACGTTGCTATAACATTACAAGCAGGCGCTCCACTTAAAATGAAGCCTCATCACCCCATTCCGGCGTTATTTTGCACAAAATATGTAAAATAAACTACATAAATAATATAATACTAAAACGTAAGTACTAATTACGTGTGTATGATCCGAATTTGGCTCGATGCTGGGTTGTTTTAGTGAAAAGCCCGTTTGGCAAATAGACTAATGAGAGCCCTACGAGTTATGTGACGTTCACCCCAATCAGTTTCACACATGTACTCTATATGGTTGCTGTTTTCATAATGTGCATGCTGTGTTTTAAGTCGTAAGTTATAAGCTTGGGCTCGGGAAAAGTATTTAAGTCATACTGCAGGAGAAAATACTATTAAAGTCATGGGTAAAAATTTGGCAGTAAACCACAACACTTTTTTACTCCGTAATATACCCTCTGTACATGTAGCTTCTATCCCTTTTTTTTCGGATGGGATATCATCAAATGACCCCTCCCGCTTTGGACGGAGCGGAAGGGAGTGTAAGACTTGTACTGACTAAAACCCATCCATGTTCCTTCTTAGCTCTTTGTGTTTCAGGGCCGCGTATCTCTTTCCAACAGTCCCGCAGCCCTGGCAGGCTAGCTTCTATCCCTCACAAAAAGTCATCGTCGTTGATTTGCCTCGCTTTTTCCCAACTATATTGAGGTCGGTTTTACTTGGAGCGACTGCCTATCTGATCACCTTAACTCAGTACCATGATATCATTGTTTGTCCCTCAAACTAAGTGTGAATGTGAACCAAAAATTAAATCAATTCAGCTTTTAATAGAGCGCTGTAATCGCTTCTAATACCGAAGTAGGTTCTATTTAATTGAAATAAATGCTTCGAATTTGAGTTCACCATTTAATTCTCCCTAATAATACCATCAACTAATCATCATCATTACCTCCAAAATCATAATTGAATTCAACACCAAACTCCAACATTATCACACCAAACAATTTATCCACCGTAACTTGTCTTAGAATTTCGTTAATCAAATTGTATCAGCTTAGATTTCAAGTAACACGGTAGGTGCATTAACTACTCTGGATGTAATTAATAATAGATGAATTTAATTAGTCAAGAGTGTGAAATCTTGTTATAAAGCCAAGACTAGAAGATCGATAGTGTATTTTCGGTATCAATTCGATAGTTTCGGTACATAGAAAGGCACTTGGAGTATGTGGTCGAAGTAGCTACTCGTATGTTTAGAATACTATGCGGAGTTATGTGTTTAATTACGAAATTAAACCTATTTAAAGATTTATACGGAAGGTTTTACTTCCTGCAATAGCTAGTTACCTGAAAAAAATCCTTCACACCAATCTTGGGTACTTTGAAATAGATTATACACATTATTGCATTGTGCGAACCGCCACTCAGTGGAATTCACTGCTGGCTTCTTCGTTTCCCGATCATTATAATCTGGATCACTTCAAAGTTTATTCTAGGCTAGCGTGCTCTATCCTAAGCCACATCATCGCTTCACATCAGGTGAGTTGTGGCCAAGCGCAAACCTAATAAGTGTAATAAACAAAAGTATGAAAAAATAAAAATGTACCTTATTAACTTTACCCTCAACAACACCAGTAGTGCTGAAGAATCAATCTCAAATTGAATCTTAGTGACATAGAATAAATCTAGCAAGAAAAGGAAGAACTGTACCATCTGTAACAACAAAACCATTTCCTTCAGAGCTATTCAATTCCTGAAGAAAGGGGAACCTTAGCAATACGAAATATTACTTACATTTTTTCTCCGTTGAATCTGTCTTGTATTCTCGTATAACAAAAAAATTGCTCGATGTTTTTCCGATATCAACTATCATTCCGACATCCAGTGTCGTGTTTTATATTCATAAAGACTATTGGAATTCTGGATATGATTCTGTCTGGTTTTGATTCATTGTTTTACTTATTCCAATATTATGGTTTAAGAAACATTTATTTTTCAGCTAGATAAATCAGCAAGAATAAAACGTATTAAAGTCTCGACTTTTCATCTCAAATATAATTTAATGTGAATTCTTACGGGTTTATCTTTTAAGCCGAAAAATGAAAAGATCTAAATGCGATATTAAAATTATTGTGGTCATGAAAACCAGATTATTTTGTATATTTTTTTTTAAAAACGTGTGGCCATCCGACATGATTTGAAATACCTTTTTTTCCCAATGTTTTAGTATGTACGCATTTTAACACAATAGTCGATAACTGCACCGTTGCTCTAGTGGTTGCAATCGCGTCTGCTGAGCATGAGGTCCTGGGTTCGATTCCTAGGTCGGGCAAATTGTTATTGGGTTTTTCTATCAGGAATTTCTCAGCAGCAGCCACGGAGTCTGGATTTGTGCCCGATTGATGTCAATAGGCTCGCTCCCTATTACATGGGACTTCAAAATAACTGGCTAAATGTGTGTGTACTATTAGATACACCTCTGCCTAACCCTTCAGGGATTACAGTCACTATATATATGTTGCAGTCAAAACTCTTAACCAGTCAAAAGTACTTTTAACTGAATAAAATAGGTAGGCAAAAGTAAAAGTAAAAAAGTTACAAAAAAAAAAGTAAAGTGTAAAAGTTTATCGGATAATTATTTTGCTAAGTGAAATATTTGGTAAACTTTGTTGTTGTAGAATGATGAAATGACAAATAATGTTTTTGCCAATCGTTGCTTGTCAAGTAAAAATTTTTGAATTAATGTTTGGTGAACTGACTGGTCACCGTCAAAACCACTTTTGATGGAATCAGTTAGTCAAAACTACTTTTAACCAGCTCCATTAGGCAAAAATACTTTTAATTGTTATTTCAGTCAAAAGTAGTATTGTCGAAAGCACGGTTAAAACTACTTTTGACTGATTTTGCTAGTTAAAAGTACTTTTGACTGGTTAAGAGTTTTGACTGCAACATATACATATAACACTATGGTTATATTCGCCGTAGCTAGTCACAACGGGAAAAGCACTCAAAGCGTTGATGACCCTGTTTCCATTTACACGCCGACACTAATAAAACAGTCCCCAACAAGATGTCTTCCCTTCCCATTAAATAGTTTCCCAACTAATCAAGCGCGGACACAATATCCATAACTTCATTAGAAGCCGCACATTTTACAAACTCGATTATAACGCCCATAACGGTTCAGCGTCTTTTTATGGCCAATAAAGGACATGTTAATATTCAATACGAAGATTTTATAACAAAACTTTTCTCGTTATTTCCAAGTTTCCGACGGCTCGGATACAAGACTTGGGTTCCGTCGCTGCATAGTGCATGGTTCCAATACCAGTTTTTCTGCAGACGGTAACACGGCATGTTTTTGCAAACGAGTCACATATTGTCCGCAGTACGGTGGACTGGCAAGTAGTCTAATATGGGAATACCTTCTGTAAGCTGGTTTGGTTTTCAATAAGTAGGTTTGATATTTAGGTTAGTGGGTTTAACGTAGCTGATGGTTTTATTTAGTTTTTAGAAATAAGTACAGTAAGAAAGCCTTAACACTCACCAGTCTGTTAAGTATTTCTTACTGTACTTGTTTCTAAAAACTAAGTAAAACCATCAGCTACGTTCGCAAGGCCAGAAATTGCCAATTCTTATTTGTGAATTAATTTGACTGTCTGACATTTGGTTTAGCAATATTAATAACAATTAGCAATCCCACTGTAGAAATGTCTGGCAACATACATATCCACAGCCTCCTATATGCCGTACTGTGTGATATAAACTAGACACTTGATTTAATTACATCCAGCCAAAGAGCGGAACGTCTACGATGATGGACGTGGAGGAATTTAGGGTAACGTCCTCCATTTTACTCTAACTCAATTTGTTGTATAATGTTCTTTATTGTCCGTTGAAGGAGTTTAAGTAGTTTTTAATACCCCGTTACGGGCTTTGTTTAAATCTTGGATCTTGGAGAAACTGCATCTAATACCTTTCCTTCTTACAAACTCTTCAGGAGAAAATTCTTTGGCAAGAAATTGCTAGCTCAGTTACTAAAGACACTGGTGGAGATTTTAAAATTATGGGACGGTTAAGTTGATCGATCATTGTTTCAGTGAAGAAAGCTTTAAGACTTATGGAAAGAATTTTCTAGTCAAACCATTTAAAAATGTTGAGAGAAAAAATTAAGGACCTATTTTTACCAATAAAAAGGTTTTCTTCGCGGTGTTGCCATGTTTAAGAACCGCTCAAAAAAAGGAATACATACAAAGGCTTTTATGTCAACACATTGAAACCAATAACGTAACAACAATGGCATCTGAAAATCTTCAGAGCAACATTCAAATTGGCTTCCGTTAATCGTGATATCTCCTGAAATTTCAACCACCCATTCATCGGACATGCGTAAATCGGGATTAAAATATATCGGTCCACAAATTGGGCTTCAATTCTGTAGGCTGTTAGCGTAATCCGTCTTTGTAATTGGCTTTGCGGGTAGTTCGCAGTAAGAGTTAAGTGAATGTTTGACACTTCTGTTTCGTTTTAAATTACATTTTTAGGTGCTCCCGAAAGTTCGGAAGTGGTAAGTTTTGACACGTGGATTTTCAATTTCGCGCTCGTAATACTTTTTGTTGGTGCTAGGTGTTGTTAAGCTACACTTTTAGTCTGCTACACTATAACATTTTGTTCGGTATGGACATTGTTTAAAAAAGCCTGTATCATAATTTCGGATCAAATTAGGTTCCGGAGTACCTATTACTTCTTATCATAGCTCCCAACCTACAGTGCACAAATTGGTCACTTACTGAATCAGAATCATTTATTTGTTAAACATAATATGTAGGTATAAATATTAATGATCTTTTAAGTAGTAAAGATTCCTGCTATGTTCTGGCGTTACTGACATAAAAATTAGAATAGAAAAAGCTAATGTTAATGAACAAGTCGAAGTCCAAATTCATGATTTGCCTGCGAACAATATAGAGCAGCATTAGGTGTTAGCGAACAGATCTCGTAAGAAACACCACCCTGCGCTCAGTGCGCTCCATAACCCAAGTAGCTGATGTTGGAGAAAACACAGACAGGCTGAAGTGGGAGTGGGCAGGCCACGTGGCACGGATGTACCTGGAGAGACGGGCAAAGAGCGTCACATACTAGACGCCTGAGGAAGGACCGCGCCGTCGAGGTCGACCGTAGCAAAGGTGACGTAACAATCTGATTACGGGGCTTGTTTGCGGTGCTAACATGGAGAGAAATTGCACAGGATAGAGAGGTATAGAAGGAGAAAAGGAGGCCTTTGCCCAGCAGTGGGACACGATGTAGGCTAGTAAAAAAAACCTAGAGCAGCTCCTTTGATACAGGCTAATTTTGATATCCCTACTAATATTATAAATGCGAAAGTAATTTTGTTTGTTTGTTACCTTTTCACGCCTAAACCACGGAACCGATCATCTTGAAATGCACATACGTTGTCAGGTGTACAGAAACGAACATAGGGTCCCTTTCATCCCGAAAAAAAATCTGTTCTCAAGGAAAACAATAACAACGTTCTTATGATAATAGATGGCGCCACGTGTCTTTCGAATCATGATTGAATTATATTACTTCAAGCAGAGTACTACCCGAAATGATTGTCGAAACCGCGGGCAAAAGATAGTAATTAATAATTTATAGCTCATTTTAATTAATAATCTCGAGATTCACAACCTCTTTGATCAAGATGTGAGAAATTACTTCCCAGAATTTCGCTTGACTTAACTTTTGCCACTTCTTTGCTAACATTCTAAGACAAAATTCCGAACTCTTCACATCTGCGTCCATATTCAATACTTGTTGTTTGATTTGCTAATTGTTTTGAATAATTTATTTCACTTGACGAGTAATTAAGAACTTTGTTAGGGAGTGGGTACTTTTATGTTAATACTATAGAAATTATACTGGTTTAAAGTACGTGATCAAAGTTCTAATACCTATGTAGACACCTTCACTGAATATGTATGGGATTGTACTGGCATTGTTTCTATTTGTTTTGTTTACTGATTATAAAGGGATCAAACTTCTAAGAGGCTCTTTGTTTATTTATCATAACGGAGGATTCTTAGGTATTTACTGCTGTTACTGCTGTCTACTTTGGGTGTTTGTAAAACTGACAAGGGAATTTTATTCTGGGTTTAATTTATTAAAATCTTTGGCTTACATGTTTAGTTCAAGCAAACATTGCTTTATTTTAAACAGAATAAATGTTAAAGGACTGATGTTTCACTTAATAAGTCGCTACTTATTTATTTAGTAGACAATTTCATTTCAAATATATTCCATTTTTCCACTTCTTTAGTAAGTACTGGCAGTCTTATAAAACAGTCATGAATCACAAAAACAAAAGACCGCCGATTCGGATTTTATCCATATAAAGAAAAATCACCATTGTTGTGAGAACTAGCATATACCACTAGCATATACCGACGCTTTTTCCAGTTTACATATTATTAGTCCAAATGGACAATACTGCAATGGATTAAATGGACAGACGGACATCGATTGTCAGACCGCGATTCACGATGTGATACATTCAATATTATAACCACAACTGGAATTCGTTTCGTGGTATTTACATACGCCGCTGAATATCACCCACTTTTTGCGACGTTATACCACAATATACAGTTTAATATAAATTAAATACAGATTGTTTAAATTTTAACGAGCGTCAATGTAAGTACAGCTCCAACATATTTAAAAACACTCGACACCAATTAAAAACCGCGCAGGATAAAAAAAAAACAAAAACACAACAGCGAAAAAGAAAAAAACACGACCCGAATTGCTGCTTTTAAGCTTAATATTAAAATGGGGTAAGCACAAAGCATGGTAATCCATTTACGTAATTTTATTTTGAGTTCGCATAACCGAACTGTCATTCCTTGTGACGCCATATAAATGAACTGAAGGTGACTTGCTATACCCAATGATGGATTTTTAAATGTTAGCGACACTGTAATGGGGTTTAGGGTAATTTATGGGCGTTCTGAAATACTTTGAGTACCTGTTTATGTATAGGAAATTTAGGAGAAAATTCGTATGAAAAGAGTAAAGCATTTTCTGTTAACAACGAAATTCTCAAGTCATTTTCTTGTACATTTGACTTGAATGTGCTTGGGAGACATTTTGAGAAGGTATTTGAATGGAGAGGCTTATGTGGAAGTCATTAAATAACCTACGTGATGGTTTATTAGAAATTCTTAAAAGCGAGTTTCATGTTTTAATCCAGTAGGTAACGGAGAGTTTTACATCTCGTGCCTAGTTTTAAACTTTACATTCATAATCTTTACATGGTATAGGGAGATAACACAAAGTAGCTCCCGCTATTTATACGTTTAGATCTTTAAACTCCACAAATTTAAATGCAGTTTTTAGCAATAGATAGAGTGATTCAAGAGGAAAGTTTATATGTATATGTATACACATTGCACCCGTGCGAAGCCGGGGCGGGTCGCTAGTAAGATAAAGAATAGAAACTAGAGTACTTCTACACTCAAACTTAATGTATCCAGGCACCTTTTTTTTCGTATGAGAAATCATCAAATGACTCCTCCCGCTCTGGGCGGAGCGGAAGGGAGTGTCAGACTTTTACTGCCTAAAAACCATCCATGTTCCTTCTTTTGCCCTTTATGGGCCGCGGTATCTCTTTCGAACAGTCCCGCAGCCCTGGCAGGCATCGGCCGTGTCGACGACGGCGCGCGTGGAACACGAACGCGCCGTCGACACGGCCTGTCGTCATAAGACGGACGGACGGCGAGCTAGCCCATTTACTCACCGTCCACAGGCCCGCGAAGTATCAGGCACCCTAAGGCGGGCCATATACGTTTAAGTAATTTGAACAAATAGTTCGATCAAACTGTTTGATCAAATAGAAATGCGAAACTTCATATTTCTTCATGCCATTTGACAACTCATTTTTGATCAAATTTTGCCATAGACATCTATTTTGTTATTCATTTTAATGTCAGCTGTGAAGCTACCTTTCATAAAATAAATAAATAATAAAGAAATAAATGTACTTAGTATCTAATTATAAAAAAAAATGCATGCTATTATTATGGCGGAATGTGTCCTGCTCTGTATATACCACATTTTACTAACTTTTTCTTACTTATAAAACTGTTTAATCAAATTACTTGAACGTCTATAGCCCGCATATGAAATGCTATTAAAGTACAATTTACATAACTGTCTGAATATTTTATCATTACTCCAATAAAACAACTCCTCTATTTCTCTTCCGAACCTCATTAACAATACACAAAAGAAAAACCATTTATTGCACTAGTTACAAATTCACTTCGCCAACTGTTAAAAGATTCCCATCAAAAACTACTCCTATGCTAAGTGAGCGAAATCAAAAAACAATAAGCTAGTTATAATAAACGGGAAACAATTTATAAAACTTGAACCGGGGAGCATTCAAACCTGCTCCAGCGCTCCCGACTTTTCAAAGTCACCGCCCGTAATTCATATTTCTGCAGTCTTTGTAAGAATTTCTTTCGTAAAACGAGTGTTTTAAGAAAATTTCCTATTTCATACTCCGTGGAGTACGGCTTGGGGCACAATTCGGTATCTGTTTTATTAAGTTTCTTTAGTTCCCTGAGCTGATGTAATGGATGATGGTTTAAATGTTAAAAATGTTGCGTCATATTATTTTGTTTCTTTATGTTACATTTTCTTTTATGCTGTAAGTTTTATCTTGCTTTTGGTTTGACAAAACTCAGTACTTACTTAGCTGCCTAGATTTCTGTTACACTGGCCGGGTAGAATGTTTGTCGAGTACAGTTGCTACAATTATGAGATTACTTTGAAAACAGAATAATAAAACGCTTGATTGCCACGACAATCCTATGATATGAACCTCAAAATTCTGCATTCACTCACTCTTTATTCAGCATCTCATCATCATACTGTTTTGAAAAAACACAAAGGGCTGCCTTATGATATCACTATCTTGTCTAAAAGGAGGAAAGATATTATAGCACCAATTCCACAAAAAAAAAAACCCGGTTTTGTAGCAGGCAATACGAGAAACAGTCATCTCAACTCTATCCTACTAATATTATAAATGCGAAAGTTTGTGACTAGGATGGATGGATGTTTTTTACTCTTTCACGCAAAAACTACTAACCGGATTTTAATGAAATTTGGCACACAAAATAGTTTATAACCTGGATTAACACATAGGATACTTTTTATCCCGGTAGTGCGATCCCTTGGGACAATTACCGAACTTACGCGGGTGAAGCCGCGGGCATGAGCTAGTAATAAAATAAATAAATTGGTATATGTATACACCAAACAATATTATGAGTGTTAAAAACTTGTCGTTAAATGGATCAAACCACTCGCATATGAGGACACTGAGACCCTCCTGTAGCACACATAACTCACTCATTCACTCGTTAACTTTTACACACCACACATACACCTACATATTATCACACATGCCCAACTCACATATAACATACATAAAACGCACACTCATTTAAATAATCTGATGTAAAGTCTATAATGTTGTTTTTCTATGTACTTTAACTTTCTTAATTTTCTTCCTCGAAATTATATAAATTATAAATAGTAAATAACATAAATATTAGTAATAGTTAATACAATTCTTGTCTGTACATTACGTAAATTTAAGTTATGGAAGAGTGGCGTGTCCTAATACAGGCATTTACTTGCTTAAAAGGACACTTCTATCACTAACTATGTAGTACAAACCTTGTTAAAGAAATAAACTATTTGTATTTGTATCTATAATGAGCATCAAATTAACATGTTCTCAGTAAAATCGGCCTTTCAGGTCATACATCATATCATTACATTCACACATCAAAGCTAACATAATCTAAGAAAGTACTTAAATTCAAAATACGTCCCAATTAGTGTTATTTATATTACTGAATAATACCGATGTTGTGTCTTATATTTTCCTTTTGAAAACTTGATTAAAATTTACAAAGTTGAAAGACTGTTTACCGTCTTCGGTTCTAATTTCAATAGGAATGAGGATCTCACTAATCACGGCTCTGAACTGGGAAATTTGATTCTGATCTTCATTGGTATTTTGAAATAATGAATTCTTAAAACATTATACTTTAGGAGTCTGTATTGAGTTGGCTGTATCGAGTATATTTTGAGCTCATTGAAATTGATGGTAGGTACATATTGGTGATTGATGTTGGGTGTGTCGACTTGAGTATTAAAGCGAGTTTTAGTCGATTTAATATAACATCACGCCTCTAGATATGAAGCCTTTTTAGACAAATGTTAGGCAGAGTTACTAGGTATGATATCCACACAATAAAACCGTAGAGAGCGAGCCTTTTGTCATGAACGGGGCAAACATCCAGGTTTTGGTCTTTAAACTATAATAAATACCCTTAAAACACCTACCACCTACGACCAGTAATTGTGTTATGAACACTATTTCATCAGAATTACATCCTATTTCGCTTTCCCGATTGTTCAGGCTTGAGCCATATTGTGCCAAAAGACACACACACAATCGTGATCGTGCTTGTGTGTGTAATTGTGTTGTTGTCTGTAGAGTCGGACGAATAAACAAAACCAATATCGTGTGCATATTTTAACTTTATATGGAAAATCTGGATGTTAAAACTACCCAACCAAATCAGAAAAATTCGACTACCGATAACACCTACCAGCCAGTTTCGAATTCAAAAGCGTGTTCTGAGAATAATTTAAATTCATATTTATTTTAGTGGTACGAGTAGAATAAACCTACATGGATATATTTCGAGGAAAAACATGTATAAAGTAGATTTATTTATTTTCATTATAGGAAGAAATATATGCAAATGTTATTCATGTATCGAGATAACTTGAAAAATAAAAGCATTACGATACAAACAAAGGTGTATCAACTGCCTCGTTGGTTTAGTGGTTGCAAGAGCGACTGCTGAGCATGAAGTCCTGAGTTCGATTCGCGGGTCGGGCAAAGTGATATTGGGTTTATCCGTCAGGAATTTCTCAGTAGCAGCCAGAATCTGGATTTGTTCCCGGTTGATGGCAACAGGCTAGCCCCTTATTACATTGGACTTCAACATAACCGGCGAAATATGGGTGTACTATTAGGTACACCTCTGCCTAACCCTTCGGGGATTACAGGCGTGATATGTATTATGTTAAAGGTGTATAAACGGAGCGCGGAATCATTTCGGCGGCTGCTGCTAGGAGCGGCATTGGTAACACTTTTCATACTAACCTAGCCTTTTGGGGTGGGAAATCATCAAATGACTCCTCCCGCTCTGGGCGGAGCGGAAGGGAGTGTCAGACTCTTACTGACTAAAAACCACCCATGTTCCTTCATTGGCCCTTTGTGTTCCAGGGCCGCGGTATCTCTTTCGAACAGTCCCGCAGCCCTGGCAGGCACCGGCCCTTGCGGGCCCCTCCCGTTTGCTGACAACTCTTTGAGGCGCGCGTGGAACACAAACGCGCCGTCGACACGGCCTGCCCGTCGTCATACGACGGACGGACGGCGAGCTAGCCCATTACTCGCCGTCCACAGGCCCGCGCCTACGGTGGCCGAGAGCCATCACGGCGTGGCCCCCGACGCCCGGTGCTTCTCCCGCGGAGGCTGGGACGTGAGGAGGTTCTCTCCCTCTCACGTTCCGCCGCCTCCTTCGCTAGCATGACTGCTTCGCAGAAGGAGGCGACGGCTTCCCATTCCCTCTCGCCCCGGACCATGGCTTGAACCAGGGCCGGACGCGAGAGGTCGCCGCCGCCAATCGCCGCTACGAGGACACGGCGGTGCTCCGCCCAAGCGGAGCAGACCTCCACGGTGTGCTCCACCGTGTCCTCCGGTCGATCCTCGCAATTGTAGCATCCGGGCGTTTCCTCCCGCCCGATTCGGTGCAGGTACCTCCCGAAGCACCCGTGTCCGGTGAGGACCTGCGTCAGGCGGAAGGTGAGGGCGCCGTGGCGCCTCCCTAGCCACTCCTCAAAGAGGGGACTTACCGCCACTATCGTGGCGTACCCATACTAACCTAGCCTGTCTGTTTGTTCACTCTAGGATAAAAATGACGTCAGCACGTATAGCTTTGAAGGCTGTACATGACAGAAATAGTGCGTTCAGCGCATGTTCAACGCCATGTATATTAGTACTACTATCTCTAGACGCTGCTGATTGATTTTTTCAGTGCTTTGTGGGTAGAATATTACTTTTCAAAGGATATAAATTTAATGCAGTTTTTGTTTTATTATGTAGTTGCTATTTAAGACACCGTGAGTGGTTGAAGATTGATTTAAAGTGTGTCCAGCGGTAATTTATCAAGTTAAAATTATCGTTACTCGTCGTTTCGCAAGGCTAGGGACGCGAAAGAAGTAGCGTTTGTTGCGCGATCTTTGCGGATTTGTTAATAATTATAAATCATTAGCCGGAATCGCAAAACGCGAAATCATTTCAAAATTTTTTAAAACGTTTTCGTACCCCCCAGAATGTTTGGAAACATAATGTTTCTATGATGCTCATTTTACATGAATAAACCAAATATGCGTTACTATAACTCGAATTATCCATTTTATGTGAGAGGGAAAAACCCTGACATCCGAATTAGACCTTATTATATTGTACCTATGTTTCACAAATAAATAATTTGAATTTGAGGGAAATACAAAAATTTCGTTAGGATCCCGGTAAAGAATGTACTCAATTGCTCCAAGACTCTCATGACAGAGCAAAAATCGGAATGGCACAACTATGCATTATTCTGACACTAAATTTCGTGCTTGTATTCAGCGCCGTATTTCCTAGCCGCAGTGACACAAGGTTCCTGCTTCGAAGCAAAATTACTGGCGCACCCAACCAAACGAAAATAACCTCTATGTTAAACGAACTAAGAGTTAGGTAGAGTGTTGATTTTAAAATTGCACTTCATTATTTGACAAACGATTTAAAGGTGACTTGCAAAATTTATCGCGGATTTTATTTTTGCATCCCCACCCAAGTCGACAAAGAACGCAACGATAAATTGCTAAAGGGTTTCACGTTAGGTATTTTTCGATTATACAGGAATTTCTCATTTACAGGTGCTATGTGAAACCTGCATTGTGCTTTGAGGTATTATTAATATGCGAATAATGCTTTCACAGTTGTGAATTCTTTCTTCTCTCGGTGGTAAATCATAATATATTTTCATAATATTACAGCAATTTTCTGTAATTTCAGATTTTATAAAAAAAATTGCCTACAGGTTTTAAGGGACACCGACGTTAAAACAGTTACCACGTATTCAGTACATCGTTCTGAACTCCCCTTTCTATGTGTGGGAGGTGTCACATGTCTTCGAATTTTTGGTTCTAAGACATGCCGCTTTCCTCATGATGATGTTTTCCTTCTCCGTTTTTCAGAGCAGTGGTGATGAAATAAATTACACAAAGTAATGCGCCTGCCTGGGTTCGAACCTACGACCTACTGTTCGTAATTCGGGGCCGCCACCACTGGGCCACCGCTGCTCTCCGCTCGTAAATGATTGATCGCAAATTCGTTGTTTCGTTATCGCAATTTGATTGAGTCATAAAAAACCATAGCGCCGTTGTTAAAAAACGTGAAGAAAAGTTGGAGCCAGTGTAACCTTCCGAATTTTGTTTCTTTTAGGTTCAGGTTCGCCATAATTTTTGCTCCGCGTTATTAATATGGAGGTACGTGGTTACCCGGCTTAACGAAATTGAAGAATATTTTATACATTTTTAAATATTAATTTAAAAAAATATGTAAAAACATTTAAAAATGTAAAAAATTGTAGCCCACCGGTATCGGGAATAGGGTCCCAGCTACCGGTGGTCAGGGCTCCAGAGAGAGGAACGTCCTAACAATACGAGCCGTGTCCAGAAGTACCGCTATATTAATATAATTATTATGGATGACAAATTCGCGGAAAAGATTTTTGGAACATCGACAAGTAAAAAGTTCTCAGATCCCAAGTCGGGCAGTGGTAATGGGTTTTCCATCAGAAATTTCTCAGTAACAGTCATGGAATCAGGATTTGTGCACAAACTTTTGCTACCACAGAACACTAAAAACGAAAACAGACATTGAATTCCGAACGCTTTGAATACAGAAATTCAACTCGATAAAAATATTCTTACCGTATTACGTAGGAAACGTCTGGAATCTGTGAATTCTGTAAGTGAATATTGAAAGATACATAACTTAGACATGTATCTATTTTCCGGGAACATTTCTATTACTTTTATGTAAAGGGAAAAGTAGGATTAGGAATTTATTTGTCGTGTATACATGACGAACCTGAGAGCCTCGACCAATTTCAATCGCTTTCAAAGCGATTGCGACCGTATTTCTACAAAGTCTTTCAACCATTATGTTATGCGATAGCTTTTCGACTGTTTTCACCTACGTTTTAACGTGACTGCAGTGCTTTTAAGCTTATATGCTATACGGATTCTCGAGATTGAAGAAGTATTATAATTTATAACCGTGACAAAAATTGTTATGAAATGGAGGTTATTATTATCAGGTACGAAAGCAAAAGTAATGACGGTAGAATAAAATAATGTTTTCGTATTACGTTGTTACGCACAAAGTATGTTGGTGTCTATTTTCTTGGACAAAACCTTGGGGTATTTAACAGTCATGGGTACTGGGGGTCTAAATGGCCGCTTTAGCATAATCATAATAGGATAATAATATGAATTACGTTTAAATTCGTAAAATGGTCACAAGGTGACAATTCATAACAGTAGGTACGTCTATGACCATTTTATGAATTTAAACGTAATTCATATTATTATCCTATTATGATTCTGCTAAAGCGGCTATTTTAGACTCCCTGTTCCTTGCTAGAAAACACTATAAGCAAGTGAACTGATACCATTTTTAGCACAATCAGTGAGAATAAATATGTCATCATGTCACAGAATCAAACATTCAAAGAGATGAGCCAACAGGCATAGGGCCGCGTGGTGTATTATGACCCACTCCCTCTCACAGAGACTAGTGGGTCCCAATAGTGGGAATGATATAGAATGATCATGCTATATATTCAGTCTTGCTTAATATTTCTCAATCATCTTCGATGATAGGCTCTTCAAAATAAGCAAGGTCTAGAAAGAAGCTTCAAACAGGAAACAATTTGTCTCCCTTATTAAACGCCTACAAAAGCGCCTTATAAACACCTAATCAGCCATATTTTTACTCTAAAATCACGCGATAACAACCTACTTACCCTCTTAAAGGCTTAAGATCCCCGTGTCGTTGACGAAAATTGATCTGCAGAGGTTTCTAGCAAAGTTGAGATGGAAAATCCAAAATTAATGTTAAGGCTAGGGTACACGACGACAGTATAGGCCGTAGACAGAGTATCCTATAGACACCGGCAAAGCGTGTCGCAAAAAGAGACAAAAAATAAATACGTCACGAATTTAGGGTTACCGGGTGAGGAAAAATTTACCCCACAATTTATGAGAATTGGAAATTAGTACGTAAGACAAAGCCTGAATATGCCAATGACATATCCGTTACCATCGGTACGCAAAGGCATGCGATGCGGAGAAGACATGCTGCCGAACTCAAATTAATTGCGATGAGGGCAGGAGTGACGATGGATGATGATGATGTGGTTCTATACTGCCATTTCTGATGTGATAGTAGGTTCTGGGTTTGTGGGTAAATAATAGAACATGTTTATTTTTAATAAGCTTTTATTGATTTAACACATTATTGTCCTTTAAATAAAACATGCTTCGTATGTTTCTAATTTTTTGATTAGGTTCAAATCTTTTTGTTGCGTGATGTATACGCAGTTCAAAATAGTGCATGGCAATTGCCTTAATAAGTAAAACTTTGTGGTTTCCAATAAAAGGTTGACTTTCAAAATGATTATTTATGAATTCTTCTTTCTAATTAACTTATATTCTTCTTTTTAATTCTCAAAATGTTTGCTGCAAATTTTTGATGACGGTTTTGGTGTCCAATCTGTTCGTCCTGTAGCTACAATCCAATTCTGACGTAAATTATCAGGTTCAGGGAAACTGCAAAAAGTCATTAAATATTTCAGATATTTTATTAATACTCACTGCAGAAGCCATCATATTATTATTTCCCATAATAGTGGGTAATAATTTATAGAAAAGTTGGCAACACCAACGTTTTTAGGTTAGAATTTATAATTGAATAATAATTGTTATTTTTGTGCTTTTTAAGGATGAATCGTACGTCTAGCGTACATTATACACAATATATGAACATAATAAAATGTTACTGAATGCCTAGAACTGATAAAGAGTGGCATACTTACGAATGAAAAGACAATCCTGGGATTTTCGTTCCACTATCACTTTTACACCCTTTAACGCTACACCACACCATTTTTTTGTATAAATGGTTGAAATAGTAAGACTAAATTGTTCAAAACAAAATATAACATAAATTACTTAACATATAACACGTAAAAACTGTATTTTAAAGGTAGACGATGGCTAGCTGCACGTCAGCTGTCAAACTTTGTTTAGCAAACTAGTGTGCTGACCTTGAAAAAACGTGGCACGCTCGATGAAACAAAAAATTTTATCGTTCTGTTTCATTTCATTACACGACATAAGTTGTTCTTTTTTTCTTGTGTGAATGCGACAAAACATATCAATTAGTCTATAGCATTCTCTGTCTACGGTATAGGCACTATACAAACTGACTTTAGAATGTCAACGAAAGTACAATCATATTTTATGGAGTCCAATAGTGTATAAGTATCTGTAGTTTCGTTGTCAGCCCCTTTTTTTTTTTTGAGGGTGGGAAATCATCAAATTACTCCTCCCGCTCTAGGCGGAGCGGAAGGGAGTGTCAGACTCTTACTGACTAAAAACCACCCATGTTCCTTCTTAGGCCCTTTATGTTCCAGGGCCGCGGTATCTCTTTCGAACAGTCCCGCAGCCCTGGCAGGCATCGGCCCATGCGGGCCCCTCCCGTTTGCTGACATCTCTTTGAGGCGCGCGTGGAACACGAACGCGCCGTCGACACGGCCTGCCCGTCGTCATACGACGGACGGACGGCGAGCTAGCCCATTACTCACCGTCCACAGGCCCGCGCCTACGGTGGCCGAGAGCCATCACGGCGTGGCCCCCGACGCCCGGTGCTTCTCCTCCCGCGGCGGCTGGGACGTGAGGTTCTCTCCCTCTCACGTTCCGCCACCTCCTTCGCTAGCATGACTGCTTCGTAGAAGGAGGCGACGGCTTCCCATTCCCTCTCGCCCCGGACCATGGCTTGAACCAGGGCCGGACGCGAGAGGTCGCCGCCGCCAATCGCCGCTACGAGGACACGGCGGTGCTCCGCCCAAGCGGAGCAGACCTCCACGGTGTGCTCCACCGTGTCCTCCAGGCGATCCTCGCAATGAAAGCACCCGGGCGTTTCCTCCCCCCCGATTCGGTGCAGGTACCTCCCGAAACATCCGTGTCCGGTGAGGACCTGCGTCAGGCGGAAGGTGAGGGCGCCGTGGCGCCTCTCAAGCCACTCCTCAAAGAGGGGACTTATCGCCACTATCGTGGCGTGCCCTGCACGGGGTTGCGATAGTCGCTCTCTCCATGTCGCCATGAGATCGCGCTGGAAGTCTGTCCGCTGCGCGACAATTTGCCGCGGCAGCGGAGTTACCCCCCGGCGCTGTGCCTCCGCGCGCCACTCATCTGCATGAGTATGGATATATGCGCGCAAGGACTATGGCCTCCAGATCCCATGGCGGCAATCCAGCAAGGAGGCTCGCCGCCTCGCGGGAGATCGTGCGGTACCCACGGATGAGCCTTACGGCTACCACCTTTTGGGGCGCGTTCAGGTAGTGCTTGGCACGCAACCTCAACGAACGCGCCCACACCGGGGCCCCGTAAAGGGCCATGAACCGCAAGATCCCCGCGTAGAGCCTCCGGCAGGAGGCGTTTGGCCCCCTTAGGCTGGGCAGGAGCCGCTTGAAGGCAGCCCTGGCCTTTTCCAGTCTGGGAGCCAAACGTCGGAAATGCTCCACGAAGTTCCATCGGCTGTCGAGGACGAGTCCCAGGTACCTCAACGTCGACTCGACGCCGACGGGAACCCCTCCTACCGTCAGTATGGATCCCGACGGTGGCGCGCTCCGAGGCCCATGAAAGCACATGGCCTCGGACTTGTGCAATGCCACCTCGAGACCCAATTGCCGGATCCTCTCCACGACTATAGCAACCCCGCGTGTCATCAGTTCGGCCACCGCCTCGTGCGACCTCCCCTGCGCCAGCACCAGCGTGTCGTCAGCGTAGCAAACCACGCTGACGCCGCTAGGGAGGTCGGCGCTCAGCACCCAGTCGTAACCGATGTTCCACAAGGGCGGCCCCAGAACCGATCCCTGTGGAACACCGCACGACATCTCTCGCCGGTTCCATTCTCTGCTGTGACCAGGATAGATGACGGTCCTGTCCGTCAAGTAGTCCCCGACCACACGACGAAGGTAGGTCGGCACCCGGTGATACCGGAGTGCCTCCCTAATGCAGCTCCAGGGCATGGAGTTGAAGGCGTTGGCGATGTCGAGAGACACCGCCAAGACGACCCCACCCCTGGACACCGCATCCCCCGTCGTGAGAGCTCTCACGCGCATGATGGCGTCCACCGTCGAGCGCCCCTTGCGGAAACCAAACTGGTTGTCCGCAAGATCCGGCCCCATCCCCGCAAGGTGCCCGGTGAGGCGGTTTGCAATTACTCTTTCGAAGAGCTTGCCCACCTCGTCGAGCACCACAATGGGCCGGTATGCGGACGGAGAGTCCGCAGGGCGCCCCGGCTTCCGGATGAGGACCACCTTCCCTGTCTTCCAACGAAGCGGGAATTGGCCTCTCTCCAAGCATGCGCTTAGGAGCCCCTCCAGTCGGGGCCCTAGAGCCTGCAAGGCCAGGACCCAGGCTTTGCCAGGTAATCGTTGTCAGCCCCTACTGTAGAGACGTACTATTTGGTACACCAAATAGTCTCCGCAAACTAGCGCGTTTTAAGTTTTTAAACTGTCACTAAAATTGAATCTCAATATCGCAACTTGTAGCCATGGAGATAAATAGCCAATACAATTGACTTCACTGCCAACGTCGACAAAAAAATCGCACGTCGAGTCCCCATTGACACTTCCGTCGAGTACCGTCGGTGTATCCTTGCCTTTAAACTCGCACGTAATCTCGCCAGGGCAAAATGTACGTAACACCTCTTACAATGGCCTGTCCCTTCATATTAGGTCGGCCTTTCGCTTCCCAGGATTATATGGCCGTAGTAACTGAGGTCTTAGCGCCTTAAGTACTATGTCGTTGCAGGATGAAGCGGCGGAATTATGTATTGATTAAATCATTCAGTTATACGATGATGTCATGTGGTTTATGTGAGTTACTAAACAAGCGTGTTTTTGGTAGAAAAACGGTAAATGATACAAAGAGCCTACAAGTATGGTTCATGATGTTACTTCTGGAAGAGTTAAATGAGTTAGCTAAGAAGTTGGGGTATGGAAAATGGGTTCGAATTTGTACGTGTTACGCAAAATAAATAAACTATCAATAATACAAGCAGGTCCGTATCAGGGGGTCTACTCTCTAAGCACGAAACCCGTAGTTTCGGCCGAAATTACGGGCGTTTCCTACTCCCTAGCACCGACGGACGGACGATTAGTTCGAGCCCGAACGAAGAATGAATGACAACTCGATTTGACAGTTGTCCCTACTCCCGATGTGTTTTTGCCCGTCCGAAAAGTTGAGTTTGGCACTTCTTAGGACGGATCGTTATGTCATTTGATACGACATCAAAATAGTTATCGTGCTGTCGACGAAAGTTTAAGTTTTTTACAAAATCAATACAATGGCTGCTTTTTTAATGCTTGAAGAAGCTCTACAAGAAGAGCGGAGGCGACGCCCATTCTACTCGCGCCAAAACTTCCGCTTGGCGCTTATTCCTGACATGGGGTTGCAAGGGCTCACACGGGAATTATTAAGGTAGGTAATAGTTTGATCGAAAATTTAAGGACTAAGGCTAACGATATACATATTGAAGATTCTGAAAATTATTGAGTTGTATTACTACTAATCGATCTTATCTATTGTTAATGTTGTATTTGTATACTTTCAGATACTTGATGCTCTCAATTTTTATGCCCGGGGGATCCATCAAGGTGCAGTGGGCCTTAGCAGTGACAGGACATAATGGGTGTTGGGACAGGCGGAAGATTGTGATAAAGTAAAGAAAAAATTTGCACAATAAAAGCATTTTTTTAACAGAGTATTTTTTCACTTATTTGGCACCAATCGATTTGAAAAAAATATAAATACATTCAACAATACATTATTAAAATCAAAACATAATATGAGGAGTTCAGATAGAATTCGCAAATAAGGCCAAAAACCTGGGGGTGATAATGGACTCTTACCTACTTATCGTAGACTTCCCAGGTAGCTGAAGTAAGTCGCAAAGTGCACTCCAGTGCTATTTGCCTTTGAAGACCAAAACCTCCCTCGCGCAAACTCTCATCCAGCCCATCAAAGACTACGCCGATGCGTGGTATTTGGACGCCACCGAGGAGCGTTTAAATAAACTTGAGCGTTTGCAAAATGTCTGTATTCGTTTTGTTTTTAACCTCAAAAAGCATGACCATGTTTCCGACTTTCGCAATATACTCAGATGGCTCCCAATCCGACTTCGCAGGAACTCTCGAATACTGTGTCTGCTTTTTAACATCCTTCATAACCCTAAAACACCAGCCTATCTGCGGGAACGCTTTTCTTACACCCGTTCCTTTGATGCACCTTGCAGGTTCCATCTTAGGAACCTCCTTAAATCCCCTCCTCACGCTACCGACTTCTACTCCTACTCCTTTACTGTACACGCTTTGCGGTTGTGGTATTTATTCTCTTCCGCCTGATATTAGGGACTACCAAACTGTTGCAGTTTTCAAAAGAAGGGTGAAAGAACTATATATTTCCAACTTGCCATAGTTGCATAGGTATTTATATATGATATGAAATATATTGTGAGAGGAGACCGTGGCTAAATAGTAACAGCCGCTCGGCTCGATCTTTAGGTTAAGCTGCGCTTGCCTAGGTTGGTCCGCGGATGGGTGACCACCCATTACATTCCGAGTTTCCTCCGTGTTTCGGAAAGCACGTTAAGCCGTTGGTACTTATACATACATACTTCCTTTTATTTATCTATAGTAGTCTTAAATTAAATGAAGTTCCTAGTAAGAACTTACTTTCAATACTTATATCAATCACTTTTATTTTCAGGCATTATAGATACATTACACAAAATAATCTTATAAGTACAATAAGCTAAAATATATTGAACACTTTTACGAAAAATTATTAACTACGTTTGGTCAGCCACATATTGCACTGAGTCGAGGTGTCATGTAAACTTCCGCGAAGACACCGATACACGACACCCTGCGGCCAAAATTCCGTCATAAAAGTCTCGAGATGGTGTTGGGACCCGCATCACAAAAGATAATCTTGTGGCGCGAATAACCTAACCTCTCCATTCTAAGGGTGAACTTGGTCTTGTTTCTTATATACTCCACGACCTCCTCTGGCGTCGCGGTGTGATGTAGACGGGACACGTATGTAGGTACAGCTGCGTCGATGGAATAGCGGGATGCAGCAACATGTTCGGACCTGTCAATTCGGAACCGCACTGATTGCGTTTAGGCTTCTTCTTTTCCACACGAATGCCTTCTTCATCAGCCTGTCCTCGGCATGTTACTGGTGGTTTCATTTGAGCTTCGAACTCGCCTGGGCACCACGGTATTTTGGTTGCCGCTGGTGTTTTGCAACTCGTTCTCACCAAAGGTTCTCACTCATAAAATATTGAAGAGTGTCTCTATTTGCGCCCGTGAGTTGCTGCTAGAACGGTTGAGCCCATTTTACCATTTATTACGGAGTTCCCGCGTCGCATTAATAATGCGAATTACGTATATTGTAGCTCCTAATATTTAATGTCTTTAGTAAAATTGTAAATAAAAAACTGACATTTCATTTGTCATTTGCCGTCAAAAGAAAGAAAAGCAAAGGTATTAACAGGATAAAGCCACAAGTCGGGCAAAAATAGCAAAAATAGTTCAATTCTATAATAATAAAAAGTATATTGTTAAAATGAGGTAATTTTTTTAAGAATAACAATCATATTTTTTGTTTAAAAACTTTAAAATCATAAAGTTAGTAAACCGGTAATCGACCAGTAAAATAGCGCAACTCTATCGCCATGCGTCATTCGTTCACGAATATTGTCTATGACTCCGTTCGAAACTCACGAATCCGTAATCAATCGGGAGTAGGGTTTGTCCGTAGTAACGGACTACGGTCGGACGAGCCCGTCCGTCCGTCCGTCCGTCGTTGACGGACTTAGAGAGTAGTGCCTCAGTTTCTTCCTACGCTTTTCCTAATAATCATACATCGTAGGACCTACCGAGTTCACTAATGGTCAGCCTCTTTTCAACTTTGTGCCATAAGTAAGTAGTAAATAAGGTTGAAAAGTCATCGACCGTCACCGAACTCTGTAGTACATCATATTTCTTTCATCAGTGGAATAGCTACTTTTTTACGTTACTTTCATATTTAGAATAATGCCAACTTCAAACAGTTATTATGGAAAATGAAATATATCCGTACCTACTAGCTTATTCCTGCGGCTTCGCCGGCGTGGAGTTCGATCATTGTCCCACGGGTTTATACTACCGGGATAAAGAGTATCCTATGTGTTAATCCAGGTTTAAGATTCAAGATTCAAGGTTATAAACTACTAGTTTTCCGCCCGCGGCTTCGCCCGCGTCGAGTTCGGTTATATCGCGTAATTTTCAGTACTGAATTGATGCCGACTCTTGACCAATAGATGGCGCTGTATGTCCGGAATAAATTTTATTTTTTATTTTATTTTTTGTAATAAAAACTATCCTATGTCCTTTCTCAAGTTCCAAACTATGTCTGTACCAAATTTCACACAAATCGGTTCAGTAGTTTAGGCGTGAAGCAAAGACAGACAGACAGATTTACTTTCGCATTTTTAATATTAGTTTGGATGTGTGCTAAATTTCATCCAAATTCGTTTAGTGGTTTTTGTGTGAAAGCGTAACAAACATCCATCCATATCCTCCACAAACTTTCGAGTTCATAATATTATTAACATTTGTTGTTAAAATTTCAACAGAAATACACAATCTGTGAAAATTTCAACTACTTACCTATTACGGATCATGAGATACAGCCCGCAGACAGACAGACGGGTGGACAGACGGACAGAGGAGGCTTAGTGATGGGGTCCCATTGGTTACCCTTCGGGTACGGAACCCTAAAAAGTAATAGATGATTTTCACCATTTTATTTTAAGACTATTTATACCAATTTTGGATTCTACCGACCCATAGAATAAAAAGTTTCACAGAAAATTCAACCCCAATTTTACCCTCTTAGAGGTGGATTTTGTAAAACACTTTCTTAGTGGATGCCTACTCTTCAAAGAATACACCCTCCATATTGCATTGCTCTAGGTCTAGCGGTTTGGGCTGTATGATATATCAGTCAGTCAGTCAGTCAGGACTTCGAATTTTATACGTATAGATTATAAGATACTAACAGTAATCCAAAACCATCAGCCTACTCACACCCAATTATCATAATGGCATCAGTAATTTTGAAACGTAGTAAAAAGGTTTGTCTCAATGAGTATGGATAGACAAGCTATAAGGATGATGGTCGATCAATGATACCGCTAGGCTGGGATGGGCAGATAGGCTGTCCAGCTTGATTTAAAATACTGGTACCTATTCGGCTGCATCTGAAGGTCGAGATTAAGTGATATTCATCATTCTCCTGTCCTAATCCCAAATATATTTGGGGTTGGCGCAGCAAGTCATCTTCTTCCATACCTATTTCTATTTTAGTCGTCATTTCATGAGTTAATTAATCCTACTTCTAGCCATATCACTGCTCTCAAAAACGGTGAAGGTAAACATCGTGTCTTAGAACCAAAAATTCGAAGAAATGTGACATCTACCAACCGCCGACGTGGTGGATTATACCACATTGCCTCTCACAGAGAGCAGACCGTGTGTCCCAGCAGTGGGAACATTATAGGCTGATTATGCTAGCCATATCATCTTACACATCCACCCATTCGCAAACTGACATTCTGTCAGTGAAAACGATGGGAAACTGAAAAATGTATCGGACTGACACAAGCTGCCGAAATACTAATGTCAATAATGTTAAAAATTGTTGCATACATACGAAATCTTTTGAAAGCGATTGTTTTTTCAGCCTTCAGTTATAATGTATGGAGGGCCATCCCTATTTTTAGGGATCCGTACCCAAGGGGTAAAATGGGACCCTATTAATAAGGTTCGCAGTCTGTCTGTCTGTCTATCAACAGGCTGTATCTCATGAACCGTGATAGTAAGACAGTTGAAATTTTCACAGATGATGTATATCTGTTGCCGCTATAACAACAAAATACTAAACAACAGAATATTTTTTTTTTTGAGTGGGCTCCCATACAACAGACATGATTTTTTTGCCGTTTTCATAGATAATGGTACCGAACGATTTGTGCGCGAGTCGGACTCGCACTTGGCCGGTTGTTTTATTATTCGTTATTTTACATGACTTTTGTACCGCGGACCATAGAAGACACCTGTTCTTCTTATTTCCAACTGTGTGGTGCCGACAGTCTCGGAATAAAATGGCTGTGAGATACTGACGGACAGACGGACAGGACGAATCTATAAGGGTTCCGTTGTTGCCATTTGTGCAAAGGAACCTTAAAAGCTGATTATTTTCACATACAAATGTGTACTATATGTACAAAGCTTTTCTTACTATTATTTTCCTCATTCACGGTTACCTTTGACTTGGTCTGTGTTCGTTATAAAGCCTTGTATACATCCTGGACTAAAACCACTTACTTGACACAATCAACAGTCAAGCCGCTTCCTGGAACATCAAAGAAAAACTCCTTGTCGCCTGAGTAAGCGAGAAGTTGAAGAGTAGATAAGGATTTTTATTTCCTTGAAGGTCGGACAAATCCTAAATATAGAATGATTTCATGGAGGGTTTTTTTCCGTGCTTTCAATTGAATAATACACGTGGATTATGCTGCATTGTATTATAACTATTAATACGCTACATTTGGGAAGGAATAAATATGAATACAATTAAAGAGAATGGAAGAAAAAGACGTGTTGTTCCGACCCCAAGTAACATGGGACAAGGGCAGGCAGATGATGAATACGCTACACTTGGGTGAGAGATGCACAAAACCGATAAATCATAAAATGGGAGGCCTATACCCAGCAGTGGGTGATTCCGGGCTGAAATGATGATGATGATGAATACACTACCTACATGTTTTTTTTTTTTCAAATATTATAGCTTTTTCACTATCTGAGCACCATGTCCAGCAGATTGTTTAAGTCCTTACATTGATTTTATAATGGAGGAGCTCGTGGCTAAATAATAGCAGCCGCTCGGGTCGATCTTTAAGTTAAGTCGTGCTAACCTAGGTTGGTCCGTGGATGGGTGACCACCCATTACATACCGAGTTTCCTCCGTGTCTCGGAAAGCACGTTAAACCGTTGGTCCTGGCTGTCATTTGTAGATCGTTGACAGTCGTTACAGGTAGTCAGTGACCCGAAAGTCTGACAACCAGTCTTACCAAGGGGTAACGTATTATTACCTAGCGCTAACTGGGTTTTGGAGGTTAGATCGACTGCCTGTCGCTCCATGTAAAATACTGGTATTCAGTTGCATCCGGTTAGACTAAAAGCCGACCCCAACATAGTTGGGAAAAGGCTAGGCAGATGATGACATTGATTTAATTAATCACGCAATTTATTTCCCCATCTCATGTCAATAATTTGTGTGACATAAAACATTAAGACACCTCTCACTTTCGTGTAAAAACTACTGTTTTACGTGAATTAATGTATTGTATCATATTCTAGTCCGTATTGTCCCACTGCTGGGCAAAGGCCTCCCTTCATTCCTTCCAACGGTCACGAATCTGCGCAACTTCTTAGTGCAATTTTTTATAATCCAGACATTCATATTCGATCTTGCGTTTTTGTTAAGTAATATTTTTTTGTGGATCCTTTTTTTTCGGATGGGAAATCATCAAATGACTCCTCCCGCTCTGGGCGGAGCGGAAGGGAGTGTCAGACTTTTACTGCCTAAAAACCATCCATGTTCCTTCTTTTGCCCTTTATGTTCCAGGGCCGCGGTATCTCTTTCGAACAGTCCCGCAGCCCTGGCAAGCATCGGCCCTTGCGGGCCCCTCATGTTTGTTGACATCTCTTTAGGGCGCGTGGAACACGAACGCGCCGTCGACACAGCCTGTCGTCATAAGACGGACGGACGGCTTTACAAGAATTCACTATTATACAAGGCAATGTTTTACACGTGTTTCACTTACAGATGCACCAACACCTTATCTTATGAATACCCCAGTATGTGTGGCAACACCATCCAACATGGATGAACAAACATATCTTACAATTTATTTACTTTACATTACAATAATATTGTGATCCGTTTTATTTCGTGAAGATGTATCCCTTTGTGTGTTCGTATTGATTTGGAAATGCCTCCTAAACACTTCAAAGGCCTTTGTTATACGAGAGAATGTCGATGGCATTATGGCTTTTATACTAGTATTGAATTTAATGATTGGATGTTTTTTTTTTCTGAGGATAAGAATATTCATGTAAATTGCGTGTTTGTGAGGGTTCCGTACTCAAGGGGTAAAACGGGACCCTATTACTAAGACTCCGCTATCTGTCGGTCTGTTTGTCTGTCTGTCCGTCTGTCACCAGGCTGTATCTGAACCGTGATAGTAAGACAGTTGAAATTTTCACAGATGATGTATTTCTGTTGTCGCTATAACAACAAACACTAAAAAAGAGAATAAAAAAATATTTAAGTGGGGCATACAACAGACATGTTTTTTTTTTTGCTGTTTTAATTGATAATGGTACGGAACCCTTCGTGCGCGAGTCCGACTCGCACTTGACTAGTGAAAGCTGAGCTAAGCATAAGGCCTTGATTTCAATTTTCAGGTTGGGCAAACTGTTGTTAGGTTTTTCCATCAGAAATTTCTCAGTAGCCTCCCGGAGTTTGCCCGATTTGTGGCAATAGGTTCGTCCCTAAACTTAAACATAATTGGAAAAATTACTATGGTACATCTCTGTTTTACCTCTTCGGGGAGAAGAATAACTATCGTAATGCTCATCTCAGCTAATCTTGTTTAGCGTGAAAGTGTTGGAGTGAGCCATACGATCATCATCATCATTAATTGGGGTCGTCGCAGCAAGTCTTCTTCTTTCATATTTCTCTATTACCTCCCACCTCCTTTTCAGCCATATCATCCTTCACAGTGAGCTAAAGGATATCGATCTTTAAAGGGCAAAAGGTAATATCTACCTATTCTGTTTATTTTAAGCTCTATTGCGATATAAAACATTTATTGTATTACAAAAGGCACAAGCCCATTCTCCAGCAGTTCGCTTCTTAGAAGAACTTAACTTGTTTACTGCTTTTTTCATACCTTGTAACTCGTAGGTGCTAAATTATTCTATCGAGACGATAAAGATTTCATCACGTCTCAATTTTAAAAATAATTTAATTTTTTAAACTGTAGGTACATATAAACCATTACTGGATTATTCAGATCCAAAAAGCCTAGTTACCGCTTAGATCTTTTAAATAAAAATAGAGTTTTTTTTTTATGTGTATGGAGTATTTAACAAAGACATAGCACAAATTCTTGATGTTTTAACATGTTACCACTACACCAACGCAAAGCAGGGGCCGATTGCTAGTTTAAACATGATTGTGTTTTGAGATTACGACATAATTGCATCCTAATATTATATCAAACGCACACTATAACCTACTTACACAAAATACACGTTACAATTTGAATTTCGACCAAATGTAATTCGAATTTTGAACCGGAGCCACGGGTCAGCCGCGCTGACCGCTTGGCACTCGATGGTACCGTACTTTATGCCCGAAGTGATGAATGGCACTACCTACACACGAGCCATTTACGTACCTCTATGCTAAGAATTTATTACCAAGTGTGACTTTTCAGCGGTTGAAAACTGGGAATTTAGGTACGCAATATTTAGGAGAAATATTTTTGGGTTATTAATAGGAGTTTTGGTATAGTTTGAACGTAAATCGGCTGAACTATGCGGTCAAAAGTCAGGGTTCCATTTAAGAAACTATTGCACTTTCTTATTCTCGCTTAACGGAATAAACTAGATACCATGAGAAAAACCGATGGCGTGGTGTCAACATCAAATAGTCCTTAATTAAGATCTGACCGCATCTGATGACTCCTTCAAAGCGGGGTTTTGGTTTCTGCCACACATTGATTTGCCTACCGTTTTTATACCAGTTACAGTTTTTACAAGTCTTTCGATTCCACACATGGAATTTTAAAGCTAAAAATACAAAAAAAACGCCAGCCCTAAATAAAGATAGACCGGCTGGTCACAACACCTCGGCACTATTATGATGTCTTTTTCTTATGCCATGTCATCAAGAGCCTTACTAATAAAATTATTACACCGGAATGATTGGCCAGTAAGATTAGCAGTCTAAGACGAACGAGAGAACGAAAATTTACATTACCGTCATTCACGAAGACAATTAGAATTCTTCGTTGATGGCTTGTCACACAAGCATTTGTTACACTAGCGTGATGTCGAGTTACAGTTTGTCGTACTACCTGTGGTACTACCGCGTGTTCTATTGTGACTCGCAGGCGTCCATTGCACAGCCTTTTGTCCGCATCCGCATTGTTGACCTCACGTGGTGCACTGATAGTTTAAAGCCCGTAAATTAAATGTCACTCACAAGCCTAGACTGACGACTTCATTAGTAATAAAATAATATTCTTGTAAAACAAGTTTAAAAGTCCGCACGCCATCGCGTCATCAACTCTTTAAAACAATACTTAGATTTACAATAACGATATTTCCAATGAAAACATACTTAGTGCTGTCATCATTTCTAATTCCCGTAATACAAAAGTAAACAAACAGAAAAACTCCATACAACCGATAACTAGTTTCAAAGATAATTACAACATAGTTTTCGAAGTATCAAACTGTTGCGAAGGCAAAGGAAATGGCACAACCCAGATTTTATTTTTACTTATTCGGATATTCGAGTTTATTGCAGATAAAAGGTAACTACAGTCGTGAAAGCAGGCTTTTATGCAGTTATGGCTATTACAGCGTCCAAGTTAAATTATTACTCATTAATGAAGGGGATCACGGTTTTCTTACAGAGTTCTTTATGAAAAAATTGAATCTCATCTGAACTAAACTGAAACTTAAAGTATTTGTGATAAAAACTGCCCTTAATTATCTCAATTTATCAACACTCTATTTCATTTCGCCAGTTTTGTTCATAAAAAGAATAGGTAACATAGCAGTCCATTTCATAAAATACATTATGTAGAACACAACAATCATACTGAAAATATCCAAAAATATGGTTACACCACTTTTGCATTACCGTTTTCAAATTACGTTTTTGTTCTCTTGTGGGTTACATACAAACTTACTGCGTCATTCGTTTCAGTCATGTGTAAATGATTAATGATAATGCTATACTTAATGGCAATCAGACACGGTTCAACTTGGTCGGTTCATATTTGGTTGAAGCAACCAAACTGAATCGTGTGAATATAAAGCTTTTAATGCCAGTTATGTCTTGTAGGAGTATGAAGAATATCGTGTAATGTTCTTTATACCCCATAGAAAAGGGAGGACCTCTGACCAGACGGGTGTTGCATCTGGTGGGCTACTGCCCGATAGTTGTCGTCGGGTTTTATATTTTTATTATGTTACTCAGCGTGAATGCAGCTTTCCAATGGTGAAAGAATTTTTGAAATCGGCACAGTAGTTTTTGAGTTTGACACACAAAAATACAAATTTTTCCTCTTTATAATATTAGAGTAGATAACTTTAAATGCGCGATTTAGGATTTTGATGTTAGTTCTTCAATTGTGTCATAGATGGCGCTGTATTACTCTTTGTCCTATGTTGTTGTTTTAGTATATATTTTTTTGTATTATTATGATACTAAGATCTCAAGTTTAGTCTGCATTATGAGGGTAGGTAAGGGAAGTTTATGAACCGACGATCTTTAAAAGGTTATTGAGACAGACTGGATGCGGAAGACGGTGGGCTGGGTGATGTATTGCAGCTTCGGAGAGGTCTATGTCCTGTGAATTGCGATAGGCTGAGTTTATAGAGATAAATAAGAAAAAAAAAGGAAAATAAAATTAAAAACAATGAACATACAAAGCATAACAAATATTTTATAAATACAACAGGACGGAATAAAAAAAGTTGACAACTTGCACGTCTTGACGCTGACAACTCTCAGCATGATGCTGTGCTTTGGGGGGGAAACAGCACAGTGCTAGTTTTTAGTAGCCACCCAAGAAAAACACGGACAATTGCGAGTTCGACTCGCGTGGAAAGGGTCCCGTACGTTAATTATCTAAATTCCGTAAGCTGTTTTCCTGTAATCAAAGAGCTATTTTTTGTATATTTTTCAAAATTTCCGGCCCTGTAGTTTCGGAGTTAAGGATGGAGGGGGGGAATGGTCAATTTTCGCCTATTTTCTTAAATAACTTCAAAGCTATTTATATTAATATTATTAAAAATTAAGATGCTCACAATGAGCCCTTTTATATTATGTAACACAATATAGTTTGCAAGACTTTTTTTTTTCATTTTCACGTTACACGTCCGTCTATGGGTCACCGACTTACATAATTATGTATACCTAATTTCAACTAAATCGAGTAGTTTCGGAGTAAATTGGTTGTGACAGACAGACAGACACGCGAGTGTTTCTATAAGGGGTTCCATTTTTCCTTTTGAGGAACGGAACCAAAACATACGTTTGTAAATGAAGACGCAGTCGTCGTATGGCATACATTTCCGAATTATTGTGTTTGTGCAAATATGACAATCCAATTTGATTGAACCGTGTATTGACACCTTAATACAGTCGAACTCATAGATACCTATGGCACGTGGAAAAAGGGTGTATCATTACCTGTATCGTTAGCAGAATCGATGGTTCATAGAACGGAAAAAGTGATTAGCTAAGAACGCTTTCAGTTGAATTTTTATGTGTTTCAGGGAATTATAAAATATGACGTGATAGGCTCGTCATGCATGGTGAATTCTAGGTTGGTCAGTGGGAGTCGACATGGGAATTTAGTGGTGAATGAGTACTTCATCGGAATTTGGTTTTAGTGTGGGTTGTAAATTTGTAAATGCCTGCCAGTCACGAATTTAAAGTGGTCTGAAATGTGAAAAGTAGTATTTATCCTGCGAGGACAAGAATATTCTTTTTTAATAAGAAAGATGAATTATTAGAAAGATGATGACCCTGAAGCCTCGGCTAACAATATCTTTAAATTAAAAAGCCTGCGAGTCGGACTCGCGCATGGCCGGTGTACCATCGTACTTGGGGAGCCCTCTTTATTTTATTTTTATTTTTTCTGTTATAGCGGTTACAGAAATACACATTCTGTGAAAATTTCAACTGCCTACCAATTACAAATCATGAGATATAGGCCGCTGACAGACTGACGGACGGAAGGACGTACCACGGAGGCATAGTAATAGGGTCCCGTAGGTTACCCTTCGGGTACGGAACCCTATAAATAACAATCTTCTATACAGCAAAGTCCATTTTTTTTCACGTTTTGCCATTTGGCAATGGATTTCTCAAATCACTGCATATAAAAAAACAAAATTATTGAATCACGTAACTTTCAATTTCTGTACATTGTTACAGTAATATGAATGAAAACATGGTAAATAACCCGTTTTTAGGGTTAAAGACTTATTTATTTCTACAGAATGCAATATAACACTGCCTTATTCAACCATGTCGAGTCATTTAAAGTCAATTTGAGGGTCTGTAAAACTAGTTAAGCACTGGCATGCGACACAATATCTTGGAAGATCGATTGGTAACAAGTAATGACGTTAACTTTGCACTGAAACATTTTTACAGAATGTCGGAAGGCTCTTTGTATGGCACATTAGGGTTTGTGCAGAAGACTTGGGATTGAAAAATAAAATAATTATTGGTTGGATGTAAGTAGTAATAGTAAGAAATGTTGATCGTACGGCAGACAGCAGCGAGATGGGCAGACGACAGTGTTGCCATCAAGGGAAATACTAGACTGAAATTAGCTATAAGCAACAGTATGTGAGTGGTAAAGATGATGAAAAATAAGAGCCAGTTTTGTCAACCACTTACGTCCTTGGCTTGTGAATATCCCTTTCCTGTTGCAGCATAAGGAAAGAAAAAAAAAGTATTTATTTGACTCACACAAGACAAACGATATTACAAAAATAAAATGCGTACAGGACTAGTATGTATTTTTTTTGTTTGTGTTAAACAAAAAAAATACATACTAGTCCTGTACGCATCTCAGCATGATGCACCATTATGCTATAACATAAAAAAGTAAATGTCACAGCGCTGGTATTCGTGACACCTTGTTCCGTACGGTCCACAGCCAGTCACCCATTCTTCTTCTTCATCGTGTCATGTAGCACGACAGTATTTTATATTTTGTTGATCTAAAACTTCAAAGTTGTCCATTTATTAATTTATTTATTTATATAATCATCACTTACAACTAATGAAACAAACACAACATAACAACAACACACACACTCAAAACAACACAATAAAATAACACAAAAATAATAATAATGTAACACTGGTACCTACATTTTTTATGGTAAATAATTATGATGATAATATTATTTTGATTATTAAATTAAAAGTCTTTCTAAGTAATAGTTCAGAAAATTACGTACTTCCATTATAATCCTGTGGTAATGTATTGATAGCAAACACAACTGCAAAGTTCCATAGTTTTGTAACATTTAAAAACCGATTTTTCACTCCTTGTTGACATTAACTAGCACTTTTCGTAAACAAACATTCTTGTAACATACCTACATTATTGCACATGATAAAGTTAGATCATCATCTGCCTCGCCTCATAGTTGGGAAAAGGCAGCTCTTCCAGTCTAACTGGATGCAGCTGAATACTAGTATTTTACATGGAGCGACTGCCTATATGACCTCCATAACCCAGTTAGCACTGGGTAATACTATATCCCTTGGTAAGACTGGCTGTCAAAATTTCGGACCACTGAACGACTGCCAAAGATCTACAAATGACAACCGGTATCAACGACTTAACGTGCTTTTCGCGGCACGGAGGAAACTCGGTATGTAATGGTGGTCACCCATCCACGGACCAACTTCGGTAAGCACGGCTTAACCTTGAATATCGACCCGTGCGGCTGTTATTATTGAGCCAAAAGCTCCTGAAGCACCAAACTTAGATAGGAACCCAAAACAACACTCACAAATTATGTGAGAAACCAAGCTGTTATATCTATTTCTCTTACATTTCCTATTTAGCATAGAAACTTAATTAAAATTACAATAAAGTGGTGTTATCTCGAAAAGACCGGGAAGCTAACACCGGCTGTTGCCAAAACGATAAAGCACAAAATATATTTACGTAATAGAATTGGTTGACTTTGAGCAAAATTTTGTTGCATTATTAATTTTCACACTGATAGTTTTTTCTCTTTGTTGTTTTTGAGAGTTCTTATCCACAAGGATACGTCAACCAGTATCTTTAAACAACATTTCATTTGCTATACTAAATGGACTAAAAAACTAATCTAGCAAATAGCAATCTAGGAAAAAGATTTTTATTGATTTTTTTTAATGATTTCTTTACTGGTTTTACTATTTTATTTGTCTTAATTTTTGTTTTTGTTGTTTATTGGTATTTTGCCTGAAATGAAACACAATTATTTTTTTTTATTTTTTTTTTATTTAGATTAGGGATTCACTACTGCCAAACTACAGAGTCGTTTTGCTAAATACTATTTAGGACGTGACAAAATTGTCTGAATCATAACCACATCAAGACTGTTCAATACATGCTCTCTTTCCAATTTATTCTTCTCTCTCTTTCTTATTTTTCACTGATAGATGAAAACTGTTGAGGAAACTTACAAAAGTGACTACCTACTCAACATTATATTTATTTATATATTTAAACTTCATGTACAATAGTGGTACATAGGCGGACTTAATGCCACAAGGCATTCTCTACCAGTCAACCTCTACACAACAACAACACATCAACATTTTCTTTTTTCTATAGTTAGATGTGGCATTTAATACCTAGCTGTGTTATAAATTTTATTGAAATGGCATGAGTTTCTATAGTGTTTGACACAACAAGGTAGATATTGTATAAAACCCGCTGATCAGCAATATTGATTTTCGTCTCATCGTACGAGGCCTGAACCAAAACGACTTAAACAGGTAAAGCTTCTCAACTTTCTAGATATTGTGACCTTTCATTAAATCTAAAGAAATAATTAAAAATTACCATGTTTGGATGTACAGACATCAAGCTACCCGAAACTGTAAAATTTTCCCAATCAACTTTGAACCTAATGCATCAGCGATAAAGTTGAAAATCTATTAAATAAATTTGACAGATTTGGCAGATGCTGGCGTTCCGTCGGTAATTAGTACTTACGTAACAACATTATAATTATGTACAGGTACATTAATAAATTAAATTAACCTAAAGTAACTAATTTAACAATAAACTAAAAACTCAACGCTATCAAAGTGGTTATGTCCCCAAGAGACTGGCGTCGTCGTTGCCACGTTGTATGGCAACGCTTAGCCGCTGGCCAAGAAAAAAGCCAGCCCTTGGTTGGGTCACGGGAAGTGTCAAATAAGAAAGAATAGGATCTCGTTTCACTTCATTTATATTTTACGAACAAAATTTTATACAGATACCTATTTTGTATCTTTTTTTAATCGAATAATTGGCTATCTTAGGACTTTCCCTTGACAAAGACACCACTAAAGGATCCAGGTGCTAAGTCTGATGCACTGTGATCGCGTCCCAATATTTTCTTGCCGTTGTCGCCGTGTCGCTTGTACTCAGTCGTCGCACCCAATTTGCTTATGTAAATACGCAGTTTCCGTTCTGACCTGAATAATTCATTGCCCAACGTGAACGGTTGACTCCCGCCAGTTTTGAAAATCAACAGAAAACGGAACGTCTACACAAATACAAAGGAGTCAAAATTATAAAACTTTCTTTGAAATTAGAATTCGAACGGTCCTGCGAGTACTTCTCATTTGTACGTTTGTTTATCTTCAATTTGAATTTGGAAATTGTTTTTGACCTGTACCCGTAGATAAATAACTTTTTAATAAATTGCAAGTTTATTGGCAAACTCGGACGCGGTATTTGTATTCGTTGGCTGTTTCGTATTTGGATATTTACCTTTTTTGTTACATTTTTATCTTGCAGTCATTACGATTGTAATATTATCTTTTCTTTGTTCTGATTTTCCGTATATTGTATTTCGTCCTTGTTTTGGAAAGGAGATCGTTTTAAATTATGAAAATATTTCTTATTGACAACGTCCAAATAAAACCAGTTTATGATGATCTAACACAATCTCTCGTCCTGTACTTCAACTACATCACTTCTAATATAATAAACTCCTCCACCTAACTACCAACATTCTAAATTGAAAATTCAAACGAATTTTGCATTTCGTCCTCACGAAAGTTTCGCACTAAACGAGCGTTTAAATTGGCGCCGAAACAGATTCTCAACATCATTCGTTCTGAATATTGGCATCACGTAGAGAAAGCCCTTGGGGGGATCGCAATACGAGCCAAGGGGTTCGACAAAATAAAATCGCTGCCTCCACTAGCGTCCCCAGACGACTCAACACAGGTAGCTTAGTAAATTGGACCTTTAAAAATACGACTTATTGGACTCATTTTTGGTGTTGGTTTGTTTTGGCTGTGCGGGTGATTTTTTTTTTTTTGGTGGCGCAGTTTCGTTGCTGTCAATTTCACGAGTTGTGTCAAAAGTTTTAGGCTCAGTCAGTTAAAATATTTAGACGAAGGAGGATGAACCGATGACTGTGGAACGATGCATGTGGAAAAAAAAGGAACCGTGTGTAGAACTGAATAGAGATTAACAAAACATTTCATTTCGATTGGTCTGTTGGTCTAGTGGTTAGTGACCCTGACTGCTAGGACGGAGGTCGTGGGTTCGATTCCCACACAGGACAAATCTTTGTGCGATGAGTACGATTATTTGTTCTGTATCTGGGTGTGATTTATCTATAATATGTATGTATTTAGAAATATATAAGTATGTTTATCAGTTGTCTGATTGCCATAGCACATTCTCTGCCTAGTTTGGTGCGGTGTGTTGGTTCTCCCAAAATATTATTATTTATTTAATTGATCAAAAACACAACATCCAAAAGCATGGAGTCATTATGTTTTTATGTAATAATATTAGTAATTCAATACATCTACCTAAAACTAAAATGTCTCTGTCGACTATGAATGCATTATCAAGTAAAATGTTTCTAAGAATATCTTTTCTCCATAAAGCAGTTACGAATATAATTATTTTAGCAAAATCTATTTGTGTCAGCCTAACAATGTTTGTACGTAAGTTTAACTGGTAATTTTGTAATTGTTTGCGTTCGTATTTTAGCTTATTACATTGAGAACGAAATCTCGTCTTGCTAGACGAATAATAAATCATGTATTTTCATCTGGCAGATTGAAATGGCTAACTTAGTTATATAAGAAGTTACCGTAAATGGTAGATATTATCTTTAAAGTCTAGGGGAGTGTGCTCCACCCTAGCAAGCTCCACGCAAGCCTATTTAGTACAAAAAAAAAAAAAAACTTCTACAAATAGTACGTTTTAAATGTTAAGTATACGTACAACGAATGCTCCTCTTTAGGCTAAGTTTAAAACAACATTTTACACTTTTGTGTAAATCATGTCATCACCACTGACACGTCAAGAAGGAAGAGAAGACTTTTTTATGTTTAATGGACCTACTCTTGACCTCAATCTAGTCCTGAGGACAGAGATGAGGTCGACGATGGAACGAGCTAACCCAAAAGAAGCCTATTAACTCGCGACTTAAATAGATTGAGGTCATAATTATGAACTTGGGAACACCGACAAAGGCAGGGAATTCCACTCCTTGGCTGTGCGCATAATAAACGATGTAGCAAAGCGCGTCGTGCGAATAAATAATAAAATAATAAAAATCTTTATTTCTGGTTTAAATGGGTACAGAAAATCTCCTTAAATACTAATAATAAACACTACTAACTACTACTAATAATATGTTAATGTGTGGAACATCGACAAGGAATCGGTGATAACCCGCAATACGTACGACTTCTGCTGTGAAAACGGTGAAAGTTAACATTGTGAGGAAAGCGACAGGTCCTGCGATTAGAACCATCCTGATTTGGGCCTCGTGGTTGTTCAAGGCCTATTCCTAGTCACAAAATGAATGTCCAAGTTTTTTCTAACAGGGATAATTAATCTAATTATTAAGTAAAATTTTTCTGAAGGAAAGTGAGGATCTGTATATCGGTTCAAACATGGTTTCCTCTCTCTATATGAAATGTGAAATGTCTATACTTACTAGGTACTATTACAAAGAGGTGTTTGTTTGTATGTTTGTATTAAACATTCCCGACGGTTAATTTCCGTACATAACGGGAGCAAAAGCTGGTTCCCTATATCTTTATTATCTACCTATATTACTGCTAAACCATTTTTATTATAAAAGTTTTTAAACTGTCATGGTCACATTAACATTAAAATTAACATTATAATTAACACTAGAAACGGGATATTTACCATGTCCATGTCATGTGTGTGTGTGTCATGTGTGTGTTTGTCATGGTGTGTGACATGGTAAATATCCCGTTTCTAGTGTTAATTACATTTTTATTATAGGCACTAAGCCACGAAAAATGTAACCTACACACATAAAACTAATTAAAAACACTGACAATTTTGATTCAAACTATCCAAGCTCTAGTGCTAATATGCTAAAAATTTTACACACGACCTAATTCTGGAAACTTCCCTTTGCTTTGGTCCTTTGTTTACTTTGGGTAAATTCCTGTCCCAGTCACCGTTACGCAGTAAATGTGTAGAACATGTTAGCAAAGGAAGGATATGGAATAGGCATACATTTCGGTGTTACAAAGGAACAATACCGTACGGTAACTTGGTTAGTGCTACGCGCCAAGTTTGTCTCATTGCGCCAAATTGTGCTGCATTTTGACCTAAATATCCTTAACCCTAGAACCAAAGTTCCCAGGCACCCAGTCAGTTATTAAAAGTGACGTCAGTTTTGTACATGTTGCGATACAGCTTTATTTTTTTTTGTGATTTACATGTCATTTATAGCATTTTTCATCATTCATACGTTTCAAATATATTTATAATACTTAGCGTTATGTGACAGAAATAATTATTACAGGGTGCTGTAGCACGCCGAGGCTGCAAAACTGTTCGAAAGAAATACCGCGACCCTGGAACACAAAGGGCTAATAATAAACATGGATGGGTTTTAGTCAGTACAAGTCTGAAACTCTCCCGCTCCGCCCATAGCGGGAGGAGTCCGTTGATGATTACCTATCCGAAAAAAAGGGTGCTGTAACACTCATGTGTTGGAAAAATCGATGTAAAATTTGGGCAGGGTTCTAGGGTTCAAATTTATGTACATTTTTGAGGCTTCTACAGGAAGCTGGAAGACGCCGTAAAGCATTACAGTAAAACCGAATACTGTTACCTTGTAATGTTCATAAGCAATGTGTAAAGTTTTTCTTGAGCTACAGTGAAAGCAAAGTGGCTTTATTCATGAAACCCATATAGAGACAGCAGTTTATTTTTTTATCTAATTATTCAATATACACTAACACAACTATTTTGAAAAAACATAAACATATCAACAAACCATCGCATCGTGGGTTTAATGGTGTTATGCTAGACATGGCAACTTGGTGCCACAACATTATTGATCAGTACATATAATATGAATAGTACAGAACAGTATAGGCACACTAAAAAGAAACTTCCTAGATTGTATACTTTGATTATTTTTGTATACTTTCTTTATTATTTATGAAATCACCATAAACGATGTTATTGTAAACCTAGAATTTAATAATATTCCTGGATTATGCACGAGTTAGGTGAGCAATAATTTAATTCGAATACAAATCATGTCCTAAAATGTCCAACACAACTCAATTCACGTAAAGCGTTCATCAATTACATCGCATTTAGTACCATTGTTAGATAATTCTATTGTTTTCATCAATGATCAAATGCCGAATCGGTCAGACTGTGAATTTTGCATAGCCTATTCAAATATTGATACTGATCATGGATTTTGCCCCTCTGCCTAAAGTTTACTCATCAAAGATTGAAAAAAGAACTTCTTCCTTTTCTCCGGGAATCGGAAAATAGCCGAGCAATCACAATTTTAAAGGAACAAATCTCCATTACTGCTGGCACCATTTCTACATTGGCGTAGTCGATGTCAAAAGCTTGCATCTAAAAAAAACTTTAACATCGTTACACTTTACTAAAACCGTCAAAACTCGACAAAAGAGGTGGTTTTTTGTAACGTAATAAAAAATACGTCGATTTTTGCATCGAAAATACAATTATCCTACAGCATTTTAGTTAAATTGTTTGCAACAAGCACAATCAGCAATATCCATAGATATGAATAAATTCTTAAAATTATTTTATTTATTTTATTTTTTATTTTATTTTATTAGGAAAACATACAGTGTATTCATACAGAGTAGAAACAGATATAAACAACTGAATACCATTTACATGTTTCCGCATTTAAACATCTAGAAAGCTTGTTATCAATCTTTAGTGATATAACAGGTAATGTAAATAACCTAATATTAAGCAAAATTTGAAAATTTAAAAAAGTGAAATTTGGGGTAAGTATATTTAATAACTAAATTATGTTGAAGTCAGAGAACCAAACCATGATTTCGTTAATGTTCTGTTGAAAACGCGTGGCTTTGACAATATTGTTTTTGAAACTAGTCTTTTTAATTTTAAAATCGACGTATTTACGTTACGAAAATGTCAAAACTGGTGCTAGGCCCGCAGGAAGTGAACCATCTCGAAGTTGGTACAATTTTTTAAAAAACGGAACACTTTTCTCGAGGCAATGCGACCAATTTGCTTATGTAAATGTAAAACCATAGTGTTGAATAATACAAGGCACAAACACCTCCGTGGAAAATCAACAGTTTCCTTTGTGAATCATGTATGATACGACTGGCCCTCCGTGTTATTTTTTGTTTACATTTGAATTTGGAATACGTTTTGTCATGTCATTTTTGATAGTTGCGGTAATGAGGTTTTAATTATAGCCACGTCCCTTATTATGTATTTATTTATTTAAACTTCATGTACAATAGTGGTACATAGGCGGACTTAATGCCACAAGGCATTCTCTACCAGTCAACCTTTGGTTTAAATAAGAAAACATTGAAACCTTATTTTATTTGAAATAAGCTTAATAGCAGCAAACTGAGTCGTCGCATCGCTTAAAGTTTCAACAAAGAATAGGAACGACATCAATTTCGCAGAAATAACCTTTTCAATGACACAGAAAAGGTAGCAGTCTATATTAATTTTCTAACTTCCTGGATTTAAAAACGAAATCTATTAGAAGTATTTCGGTAGATTTTTAAACCTATTAATATGACTACTAACGAAATTATGCAGGAGGAGTTCAATAATAAAACCAATTGGAGCGAATATTTACTGAAATGGACTCAGTTAGACCACCGGTCTACCCAATCATTCGCCATTCTCTTGTTTCAATTGCGCCGATAAATTGGATTCCACGTCAAAAGACTATCGTTTCAATGATTCAGATTTTGCAACTACAGGCGTTTTATTCCTATTCAATTCCCGGTTCGATTCTAAAGAATTTTTAATCGTATCATGTCAGTGCTATGTCATTGTTCTCTTTAATAATACATTGACATATCCGCCCGTTTGATTACCTATGGGTAAGATAGTGTTAATTGATGATTTTTCAACCGTGTTCTGTAGTTCGAGTTCCCCCAATATAACATAAATATACATTCATAAGTTGTCGTTTAGTCTACCTCGAAGTAACGTACGTGGTGGTCACCCATCCACGGGCCAACCTAGGCGCGATTTAACCTGAAGCTCGACCCGACCGGCTGTTATTATTTAGCCTCGATCTCCTCAATTACGAAGTCGACTATACCTTCGTAAATTATAAAATAATTCAATAAAAAAAACATAAAAATGTCATTGAAATTTGATTTAACACAACTTTAGGGATTCCAGGCTTGACAACAAAAAAGAAAAACCTCTTAAAAGAAGTATTAACGGTCTAAAGTAAAATTTATCTGGCAACCAAACATTAAGTATGTCATATTGGTTTATCACTGTTTGTACAGGCTTCATAAGGGTCAGTTTCTCTTCTGGTGGCCGTTTACTGGATTTGAAAGGTTTACAATGGCCTTTGAACGACGAGTTATGGGCGGACGTTCAGAGTTTTTTCGCAAACATTTGATATGTGGTTCTTTATGTCATTCTTTTGGCTGTGGTGTACGGATTTCTGTAAGTAAAGAAAAGAAAGAAAGAAGAAGTAACTTAGGGGAAAAAATCACAATAAAACTTACATCATAGCTGGTGAATTTGCAATCGGTATCAACCTTTTGTAATACACCCTTTAAGATTCCCGCAGACTGCAGTCTTTCTATCGGCCGATACTCGTAATTTAGTCGGGGCTTATGTATTTGGCGCATAATTATATTTTTTTGATAAAATGAATCAAACGAATAATGACTATTATTCGTTTGATTCATTTACTTATTTATTATAATTTATATTTGACTATATTTTGTTCATTTACAGTTTAAGTGTTTATTGTTTCGCAAAAATTTTACAAGGCGTTGTCATCGGCCTTAGAATAGTCTGACTTGTTCACTGTTTTTTCAGAATTTCACTTTTTTTTATCTAGGTACTATTTAGAGCCTACCTAGATTCTATCTAGACATTATAATATCGCCTTAAGCCAACTTTCTTTACGAGCCAGTAACGAAGTTTCACAATACATAAATATATAACAACTCCCTTCCTTTGAAACAGCGTATAAAATACAGTTATGTGTTGGATCTCTTACTTAAGTCCGCGATTAATAAAGTTTGTGCAAACATTTATAACGCGGGTATAGTTACTGTTGTTAGTTAAATAAACGACACTTAAGCCTTAATTCCACCCTTGAACCACTGTGTGATGTTGACTAGTTTGGGGATTCGGTTTTGAATGGATATTGTTTCATTATTATATAATAGCTAAAGGTAGGTTCAGTTTTCAGTCGGCTGTAGCCTGGAAACTAGTTCTTATCTTTCTTCTTTAAAAAGAAAACGTTACCCCGTTTACAAACACTTAATTAACGTACACAAACAGCGAAATCCAGAACAACTACCTGTAGTTTATATAGATATTTGTTCCGTGTGAGAATCAACGCAAATGCAGCGCAGCTGTCAATCGCTCAACCACTGGGCCAACCGTGTCATTAATAAAAGGTTTATTGATGCCATTGGGATTTCTTTGGTAACATGGGTCTTCAACATTATCATCATTTCCATGCCCTTATCTCAATTAATTTAGTCCCAGCATGTCATCTTCTCCCTGGTTCAAGCCATGGTCCGGGGCGAGAGGGAATGGGAAGCCGTCGCCTCTTTCTGCGAAGCAGTCATGCTAGCGAAGGAGGCGGCGGAACGTGAGAGGGAGAGAGCCTCACGTCTCAGCCGCCGCGGGAGGAGAAGCACCGGGCGTCGGGGGCCACGCCGTGATGGCATTTGATGATTTCCCACCCTCCAATAAAAAAAAGCATGTCATCTTCTATACTTTTCTTTTAGTGGAGGGCTCTATTCAATAGTCACAAACTCCTTTCTAGCGCTATCATCTTTCACACACCGTCCGTCCATCTTTTTGTTGTTCCCCTGCTCTTGCAGCCATCCAAATTCATACTTAAAACATTTTCCTCGCGACATTTTCCTCACTCTTAAGACTGCAATATAACTGACAAAACAGCACCCCTACCTACCCCTTCTTGATCCCTATTGTATTTCTCATCTAGGCGTGATTTACAAATTGCGTAGGTTTAGGTATTAAAAAATTGTGCTGGTTAAAGTCAATTTTTTTATTTTGTTTTCCACGGCCTGCCCCTATAACTCAACAAAAATGTTCCATGAAAATTTCTCTGGCGACCTCTAAGCTCCGTTCCAATTTTTTTAGTGTTTTTTGGTACAATTACAGTCGGCTAAAAGTCCTTTTACCACTAGATTGTGTTACAGAATAGATCTGGTGTAATCACAGAAAACCATCTGGCATGATCATCGAAGCAAATCTGACGCGGGCATGGATCGAATCTGTTCGTTACAATTTGTGTAACAGCGAAATGAATCTAATAGCAATTCTTAAACTTGCATTGTACCACGAAATATTTGTTTTTAAGCATTGGGCAAGGCTTAGCATAGGGTATTGTGGTGGATTCCTAGGTCGGGCAATGGGGTGTTGGGGTTTTCCATCAGGAATTTGTGGATAGTGTCCACGGAGTTTGGATTTGTGTCCGGCTGGATATAGACTGGCCGACTATTAAATGAGTCTTAAACATAATAGAAGAACACACCTCTGCCTAACCCTTCGGGGATTTCAGGTATAATATTATGTTATGTTACAACATTATAAAGACGCTAGGTACAATTACTTGCCTCGTTGGTCAAGTGGTCGCAAGCGCGACTGCTGAGCATGCGGTTCTGGGTTCGATTCCCGGGTCGGGCAATGTGTTTTTGTGTCAGGAATTTCTCAGTAGCAGCCATGGAGTCTGGAGTCGTGCCCAGTTGATGGTAATAGGCACGCCCCCTATTACATGGGACTTAAAACATAACTAGCGAAATGTGGGTGTACTATTTGGTACACCTCTGCCTAACCCTTCGATGATTACAGGCATGATTTTATATTATGTGAGAAACCTTAGGTACTAAATCAACATTCGTAAAGTCCACAAAAAGTACCTACCTGATGGATGATGCTTAGAAAGTATAACAATATATTGAAATTATATTAAACTTTTCTCAGATTTGTTAGCTTAGGATTGAATTTATAGTCACATTTAGATGACACATTTGCTTGAAGAATGTAAAAATACCCTCATTTCGAATAAGGACCCTCGTAAAATGTAGGTAATAAAAAGATTGGGTTTAAAACTGTTTTTTTTTTAAGTTATGTATGCGGAAAGTTATAAATATTGTTTGAGATAATTGAGGCCACTTGAAAACAGCACATTACAAGGTGTAGCAAAAGTTCTGCTTTTCTGAAACTAGAATGTTCTGTCGTCTTTTACTTTAGGATCGGGACTTCTTAGGATCTGTTTTAGGCGTTAATTTCTTACACGCGAAGAATCCAGATGGATACAATCATCATGCCTGTAAGGAGAGGTGTATCTATAGCACATATGTACACATTTCGCCAGTTATGTTTAAGTCCCATGTAATAGAGACCAGATAGAACCATTGCCATTAGCTGGGCATGAATCCAGACTTCGAGGCTGCCTACTCTGGGAATCGAACTCAAAACCTCATGCTTAACAGTAGCAATACCACAAGACAGATCAAAATACATATCGTTCTGGATACGTAACTGTGAAACGAGTTTCCATCTCCTCACCCTCAGATCAGATAACACAATACCTCTTCAATCTCAAGTTAGGAACACATTTTAATACAATACAAAGTATGATAACAGGCACTGTATATATGAGAGAGAGATTACCCATGCAGCCGCGGCGCAGAACTTACGTTACCAAACTTATCTCAGAGGTACTATTATATTTTGTTTGAGATACTGTTTTGTTTAGTTGCTCCTCGAAAATGTTGTTCGAAATTCAATAGCGGTGTTACAGTACTTACGTACAAGCGATTCTTTTACATTTTTTTCAAAGGGATTGATATTATTATACGGGCTAGACGGGACACCGACGAACAAACGGTTACCACGTATTCAGCACATCGTTTTGAAACCCCCCACAGATTTTTTTTATCGGTAATTTTAAAAATATCTTCTGTTTCATAGATTTTTACCGTGTAGCAAAAAACAGCTATTCCCAACAAAAGTGTAATACGGTAGGTTTTTGTTGGGAATAGCTGTTTTTTGCTACACGGTAAAAATCTATGAAACAGAAGATATTTTTAAAATTACCGATAAAAAAAATCTGTGGGGGGTTTCAAAACGATGTGCTGAATACGTGGTAACCGTTTGTTTGTCGGTGTCCCTTCTAGCCCGTATAATAATATCAATCCCAATTATATGGCAACCAATTGTGCGTCGGTATTCCTTACATCCTGTATAGTTATATATGTCGAATCGGCAGGATTTATGCCGTTAGGCTTGCACATCATTGTGGGCAGTAGATAGGTTTCGTGCAGTAAAAATACACTGGGTGCAAACAGTGTTTCTATTAAACCAACAAATTACTTGAAATTACAATTTAACACAATAACACAGTGAATCGGGTACAGTTCCAGGACGTCTCAACTCCGCTGCGATCAGGCACTGAATGTCGTCCTCGTCGCGAGTTGTAAACATCAGGGCTCTGTAGAAGCACACTGTGGTGTGAGTAGACTTGCAAGTAGGTCACGTGATATCACCACTGGCGTACTTGCGATACATTCCAAGTCCGTACTAATGACCGGATCCGACATATACATAAGAAAGTATTAAAGTGAATAGTGTTATTTCAAAAGATCGGATAAAAACAAAAGAGAAACGTTGAAATAGATTCTATGGAAGCCAGATCATTTATTTTCCGTAACGATGAATGTAGTTAGTTCAATGAGATTATTTTACTTATAAAGGTAAGTAAAGCGGTTTGAATTAAACCCACTCGAACTTTTGACATTTCTGAATTCAAAGAAGTGACTACCAGTCCTGTGACAGTTATTTTAAATCATTTATCAGAGATATAATCATTTAGAAAGGATTGTGTGTGTATAAAAGGACTTCATAACTGTAATCCATACACTATTCTAGAGGGCTTTGATAAAGGTTTTACAAAATATCGTTAATCTCGTTAGACAGTAATTCCACAATATAGGCAAGTATCTACACGAGCACGTGGATTAAGTCCACGTGCCATTTTCGGGTTTAAAATAATTAAGACGCAAAGGAAATTCATAATCAAGTATTAATAATTCCCTATTCCCTAGGGCATTCATTAATGACTCTGCCCTGGAGTGTAAATGTGGTGCTATTCTACAAACGATGGGGCACTTAATATCGTGTCCTGCGTGTCCTGTTGTTTGTTCGCTACAGGAACTGATGGACGCTACTGAAAGCGCCAAACTAGTAGCTCAGTTTTGGGCTGATACAATTTAGATTGCCATCGATACGCTAAGAAGAAGAATAATTCCCTTTAATTATTCCTATAGCAACAAAATAATATATGGACTGCCTCGTTGGTCTATTGGTCGTAAGTGCGACTGCTGAGCTGGAGGTCCTGGGTCCGACTCCCGGGTCGAGAAAAGTTTTATTGGATTTTTCCATTTCAAATTTGCCTCTTATCACATGGAGCTTAAACATCACAGGCGAAATGTGGGTGTACTTGTTAAGTACACTTCTGCCTACCCTTTTGGGATTACAAGGTGTGATGTTATAATATTATATTTATTTGTACATACATCTGCAATATAAAAAAAAAACTATTAAAAAAAAATTGTAGCTCACCGGTATCGGGAACACGGTCCAAAAAAAGTCAAGATCAAGGCTCCAGAGCTCTCCAGAGAAAGGAACCTCCTAGCTATACGAGCCCTATCCAGGAGTAACGCTTTCAGAATCAAGCATTTGATCCAGGTGCCTAACGCGCAATAAACGAGGTAATTAGGTAATATTATTATCCTAGAGTATTCGCATTGATGGTATTGGTTAAGAACATTATATAATCATGGCAAAGTATAGTTCAAAATGTCGTCACGAGTAAATACGCGAAGCAACAAAATAAATTAAAAAAAGGATACAAAAATCACGTAAAATACAGGAGAAATTCCTAGTGTGGGGACACTAGGAATATATCCTGTATTGTGTGGGAGAGTTAACATTTAAACTCACATACACAAACAGTCGCACCCGGAACAAATACCTGTAGGCCATACAATGATTTGTTCCGTGTGGGAATCGAACCTGCGACACGCGGCAGCGCAGCAGACAATCTCTGAACCGCTGCGCCAATTGCGCCGGCAATCCCTTCTTGGTATGTACAATGATATCAAGCTTCTCGTAGAGGTAAGTTCCATGAAACAGTAACATGAAGTCAATCATGCGTCTTTTACAGGCGTCGAAAGCTTTCATGGAAAATGAAAATGAACAGGATACCTATTAGTTTACAAAGATAGTGATTGCGCAACACGTTGTACGTATAGGTACCTATATAACATAATAATTTAATGGGTGTAAAAAAAGACCCTTCACGAAGCCGAAAGGCACTTTGTTCTCCCCGTCATTGCGATCTTTTTTTGTTTTGGACCATATCTGGGAACTTTGTTACGGAGATATTGGAGCTCAAAGTTCCAACTTTTTTTAGGGTTCCGTACCCAAAGGGTAAAACGGGACCCTATTACTAAGACTTCGCTGTCTGTCTGTCTGTCTGTCTGTCTCCAGGCTGTATCTCATAAACCGTGATAGCTAGAAAGCTGAAATTTTCACAAATGATGTATTACTATTGCCGCTATAACAACAAATACTAAAAATTAAAAAAATATTAAGGGGGGCTCCCATACATCAGATATGATTTTTTTGCCGTTTTTATAGATAATGGTACGGAACCCTTCGTGCGCGAGTCCGACTCGCACTTGGCCGGTTTTATTTAAATATAAGTTTTTTATGTTAGAAATTTACTTGAAATACCTCCATGACCCCTGTACTATTTAATGCTATTAGCATAATGTTTTGAGTGCGAAACAATGAGTCCAGCCGAGAAACAAGATTTTTCACCCTAAAAAAAAGTTGTTTCCCTGCAATATTTTTTTGCGTACAGTGACTTAGTTTGATGTACCTTGCTTGGTTGATAGCTTCGGGAAGGGTCCTTTTACATCTTGTCTAAGAATCGTAATACAGGAGAGCCTTGCTCCGCTTCCTTTGCTTCATTTCTCCGCTTCAGAAGGGCATTACACAGATGGTTAATTGAAAATCCCTTCTATAATTTAAAAGAATTCCTTTAGTTTAAATCTAAATGATCTAACTGTACCTATACCAATTTGCATGTCATTTTGTTATGATTGAATATGTTAAGCTACTATTATACTAATATTGTTAGAACTTTTGTAACCATATTTATCTGCAAATAAATCTTCGACTTTGACGTGACTTTGACTTGATTTTACAAGTAGGTATATATTAGCACAATTTCTAAGATGTTCTAGGAATCTGAACATTGTTGAAGCAATTTCCCTAACGTAAGTTATTGTTGAACATTATCTTCTTTAGGTACGTTTCCCAAATATTCAGCAATACCTCATTATTATTTTTTTGATTATATTGTTATGATGAACTAATAGTTGCTCGCGGCTTCGCATGCGTGGTTGAAAACTGTCCCACAAAAAACGTACGTAAAGTACGGAAAAAATCCAATATCCTAACCGGGGTCATGTCCGTTAGTCGTTTAGGCGTGACGCATTCATTCTACAGTAACTTTATTCATGAGTGAATTATCTCTTTTAAAATAAAGAATTTAAAAAAAACCTCACCTTTATATTAGTAGTTAGGATGGGTTACCAATACTTACACTTAGATAAAGTCAATACTACCACGTCAGCGTTTAAAAATATTGGTCACAGCTCGGAAAATAGAAAAAGCCCCATTGAATAACTTTTAGCAACAAAACTTGGTACTTTCGCAAACAATAGTAAGTATATAAAAAAACCGGCCAAGTGCGAGTCGGACTCGCGCACGATGGGTTCCGTACCATTATCTATAAAAACGGCAAAAAAATTATATCTGTTGTATGGGAGCCCCCCTTAATATTTTTTTTTTTAATTTTTAGTATTTGTTGTTATAGCGGCAATAGTAATACATCATTTGTGAAAATTTCAGCTTTCTAGTTATCACGGTTTATGAGATACAGCCTGGAGACAGACAGACAGACAGACAGACAGACCGACAGACAGACAGACAGACAGCGAAGTCTTAGTAATAGGGTCCCGTTTTACCCTTTGGGTACGGAACCCTAAAAACAATCCATCATAAACACTAGTCTTTGAGCCATATAAAAATGCGCTTTAATAGATACTCTATTTCGAAAAAAAAAACAATATTTGCTATCGACACACAGAAAAAAAATACTGTGGTAAGTTAAAAGAAAAAATATTACCAGCCTTTTAGGCCATAGTTTACTCGACATAATAAATGCAAAGTGCATGATTAATAGAGAAGAGCGGATATTGCATAGACCAGAGCTCGGTTAAAATGAAAAAGAAAAGTATTATGTACTTCACAAAGTTCAAAGCGATTTAAAGCAAAGTTCTATTGCGTGTATTGAATTACTCTCACAAAAACTTTTGAAATATTACTTAACGGAGTACATACTGTTCGAATTTTTGCTATATCTAATAATGACATGGTCACTAACATTATCATTAACACTGAAAACGAGATAAACTGACTGTTCGTTATTCAAAACAAATAGCAAACAAGGTAAATATTCCGTTTTCAGTGTTAATGATAATTAACCAATTGTTTGACCTCGTCTTTCGTCTAGTCGTGATTTCAAAATGATATGAATCATTAAAATGTTTCGTGTTCCTCATTACCGAAGGTCCTGATTCCCCCGACGTGAAGCAAACTTCTGGTTGACGATGTTTCGGCGGCATCTGTGCCTATTCTTAGAATCGTAAAGCACGATGTGGAGTTTTGAGTCCAGCGATGAGCGAATTTGGTCCCTCCATCCAAGTGTACCGACCACCACCAACCGAGGGGTCGTAAAATTACGACCCCTCGGATGCTTGCCATCGACCACAACAGAACAACAAAAAACAGTGGTTTTAGGTTAAGGCCATAAAAAAACTATGCAAAATATTTATCAAATAATTTTTACATAAAATAAAACAAAAGCGTAAGCATGCTCAGCCAATTACGCTCCCATTGCTGGTACACCGGCCTCCTCTCTGTTATACTGTCTGCCACATTTACATAAGAAAAAATATGTAAATTGAATCAATTATGATTTCAACAACTGTGTCCAAAAAAAACTTCAAATAACTTTAATTGATTTCCAAGCTTTTGTATCTTTTATAAAATTTATTATTTTTCTTTCGATTTTTTTTTCGAATTATTGTAAAAATCTCGTGATTTTAAATTAAAATTAAAGGTTTTGCTGCTGTCACTTGATATAAAAAGTCTACACCAACGGTTATTACTGTTTTATCAAGTGAAGTCAATAGCTACCTTGTTTTCTGTTCTTCTGAGTTGAGGCAAAAGCTATGAGTTATGTCAGTCTCCAATTTTTATTGTTACAAATTGACGGCCTGGCCGCATGTGTTGTCCGGAGACACAAGTTTTATTCACGATATATTTCATCCGCAATTTCCTTTTAACTACTTTGCTAACGACTGTACCTCTTAGTGAATTATGGTACCAGCAGTGGTATAGACCTGTTAGGTCCTATTGTCCTTAGCCGTTATCAGATGAAATACGAATGATTTCATCATTTGTAAGAGACTTGGCTGCTCCAATAATAAGATTTTCATCACTGAATAGCGAGTCTATACCATATTTTTTTAAGTGTTTTTTTATTTTACATACTTCCACACGTTTAAATAAGCCAAGTTGAAGAAAAGGCCAAAGGGGCATGCATGTTCGGATCAACTTGCTTCAAGTTTTTAACATGATTCGGAACTGGTTGGGCGGTAATATGGCGTGTATATTTTGCAGCCTGACCGAGTCGTATCAATGATTCCCGAGGTCCACCACCGGCTTGTCCACCTGTGAACAGTCCACTTGTGGTCACAAGTTTTAATTTTGACATTTCAAGAAATGTATTAAAAATGTTCGTACACAGTAGTAATAATGAAACAAAATCTTATCATTCTTAAAAAAACGTACATTTTGAGGCTGATCCGAACACGTGTGTAGTATGCTGAACTGGAAACATGATTTCTCATTATCAGATAGGTAATGTTATCAAATAACATCAAATATGTTGATAGCTTAAATTACCAGAACTCCCAAAATTTGCCGATATTTTGTAATAACACGCATCACCTACATACAAGCCCCATAAAATGTAATTGGCTCAAAATTCTAAGAATTGACAAATTCTGTTACAATATTACCCGTTACGCGATATTTGAGTGGAATGAAGGTGTGTCGAATACTTTTACAAAAAAAAAAGTGATCTATCAAAGATGAATAACTATGATAAATTACGCTTCTGTTTTTTTACACAATTTACCTCCAGGTAGACTGTGGCTTGCTTGTTTTTTACCAAATAACGACAAGTTTCATCAAAATCCGCGAACAGACCAGTTCTGGATTTATAAATTTTTTATGTAAGTTTGGACATTGCCTATGATAGCAACGATGAGGGCCCGATGATAGCAACCGAAAAAAAAAGAATGATCCCTAAACGCTTTGGGATGACCGGCTCAGTCATGCATCAGACATCGTGTATGTCAACCCAATTTATGGGAGCTCAAGGCCCCGTAATTTATTTTATCGACTGAAAACCCATTGATATTCTGTCAGCGAACTAAGTGTTACCTAAAATACTTCCAGAGCATTTTCAAACAATTTCAGTTTTCACTGCAATTGTAAAATAGAACAGAAACCAATAAACTGTTTGTTTTCAATAGTCAATAGTCAACGTGATTTAAATTTTTACGAAAAAAATATTTTAACATTTCCAAGCCCATTATTTTGACGAGAACATAATAGTTGCTTCTATCCATGTGATATTTCAGACGTGAATTTAAATATAACGTGTTTAAGGATTAAGCTTAAATGCTTCCATAAAGTCAAAGTTATTATCACAGAACTGGCCATGCAAATTAGCCAATCTTTCCTTATTTTTTTGATGGCACTAAAAGCAAAAATACAAAAGAAACTGATGATGCCAGTGTCCTTTTGTATTTTTGCCTTCACTGCTTCTACATGAGCACTCCATAAATGCAAAGCTAGGCCAATCCAAAATGATGGAACTTCCTAACTCATTTTAAATGTTTTAACTAGAAAATCAGAACCACAGCGCTGCAATTTAAACAGGGGCCAGTTTACAAGTGTCATTACCACCAACAAGAGCACTCAGTTACCTACACAACGATTTTGGCAACCACCTTACTTAAGCACTTCCCGGAAAGTTTAAACTCTCGTATTTCTTGGTTGTAAAGTTCAAAATCGTTTGGCAGGAATTTGAGTGATATGCAAAATAGGAATTTGCAGTTTTTTAAATTCAAAAAATTCTGTGACTCCCAGTCAGGCGGGCGCATCAGTGTGAAAAATGCATGAGTCACTGCGCTCGAAGCCAGTTGGAGGGAAAGCGAGGGAAAGCCTCATAAACTTTCCATACCAAACCGTAGGTGAAATATTCTTCGGTACGAATTGTAACATATTTGCTTTAATTTTTATCTCGACGTCTAAGCTTTATGTATTGAATTTTGAAATATTGCTTCGCTTCTTCAGTTTGTTGGAACCGTTTCTGTGTCGGTTAAACTTGTTTTGGTTTCCTTTGAGGTATTTTATCCCTTTATTTTTTGTATAAACTTTTCATCATAAATATAGACTTATGTAGGTAGTCACGTGGCATATATAAAAACTAAGTTATCCTTAAGGTGATCAAAATTTTGCTTTATACATCGAAATTACATTTCAAACAGGCTTGATTTTTCGTCGAGACTTTTTCTTAATCCATGTCTTTTGAGACATTGGATCTTTTACGAAATGGTTTTCCTTATTCGAAGAACCCGTTGAAATATCGGATTACTCAAATGAGAATTCTTAGAAAACAAATAACGGTAGGAAAGCCGACAAAAAGAAAACAATTCATCACAAACAGCTTCTAAAATTATCACGAAAAGGCGCTAAAAGAGGGGAGTGCATTTATCTTGACTGTAACTTTAAATAATGGCCTCATATAAGTCAACGTCACGCTAAAGTTTCCTCTAACACAATAACAAAAGGGCTTCGAAATAACACCAATTATGTAAATACCTTTACGGCGATCACAAAGGATTTTTCCGTAAAAAAAAATGTTGATGTTAATTTCGTGCACGCGCCAAAAGTAATCAATCATGGATATGTATAGGATGATTTATTACTTACAACAGCTTGTACCATTTTAGTAACAACTCTTTTCTTCGATAGTTTCCATGCTTACGCATTCTTTGGAAGTTTCTTGACACCGTGATGTATTTTTTTCCTGGTATAATAATGTACTTGAAAGTCTCACTTGTTCATCCGCTCCAGTGAAAGCAGCTTTGAGGGCGAAAAAAAATAGTGACTAATCTAGACAAAGTTATATTCTATCAGAGATTTGATGGACATATGGCGGCACTACAGCACCATCTATGATACAAATTACCAGATCATAATTATAAAAAACCTGACAACAGCCTGTCGTAAGTAGCCCACCAGACACAACACCCGTTTGGTCGGAGGATCCTCTCTTTTCTACAGAAAATTGAGGAACTTTACACCATATTTCGCATCTATCTCGCTCTATAGATACTCGTAAACCAGAAATATGTATTGGTTTCACGGAAAAGCTTATGCCAAAGGTGTTGTAGAAATACGAAACGATATTGAAGCAATTGTTACTTTGGTACATACGTCCTCTGTTCCAAATAAAGCCATCGGAGCAGGTAATCGTGTGGGACCTCAACCAGTTTAACGGTGTTTTAGAAGATGACTAGGATTTTTTGCTTTATTAAAAAAGTTTGTTGCAAAAGAGGTTGTTTGTCGCATGTTCGCAATTGAAGTGCGAGTCACGCTATGGCGGTTACGCATAATTAAAGAGAGTTCATTGTAATTAGTAACTTAGACAGACCTAGGTATATAATTAGCTACATGAACTTACATAATTGCTTTAGGATGGGGAGTTGGATATTATTAAGCTATTGGAAAACATTTAGGACGCGTTTATTTACTACTTTACTACGAAAATTCACCCAAAACTTTGCTCGACTTTTCGCGGTCAATGGTAAAGTTCGTTTATTTACTAAAACTTTGACATTCTTTACCAATCAACGTGGTTGACAGTTAACATGGATTTTGTTAACGTCGATGGCTTTCATAGTTTGGGGAGAGACTTCAGCTCATTAGTGTTAGATGCGTTAGTGTTTGGTATGTTGGTGATTAGTGTTAGTGTTATGAACACTAGACTGAGGTATGAGTCTAATATACACAAACAAACATGCTATACAATTAAAAAAATATGCTTTGGTTGTCATGGTATGGGCATTGGATGTGGAGAAATGAGGAAAATGTCATGAGGAAAGTTTTGAGTATGAATGTGAATGGGTAATAAATATAAAAGTAGAGGAAGACCAAAAAAACGATGGATGGACTGTTTAAAGGATGATATGGCTATAAAGAAGGATGAAAAATAGAGAAGTACAGAAGAAGAAGATATGCCGAGCCGACCCCAAATGAATTTGGATAAGAAGTACTATTGGGAAGAGAATGATGATGATGTACAAATATGTATTTATTGTTACTGTTATATTCTCAAGCATAATATTGCTTAATTCACACCCTTAAAAGTACACACCACAGCAAGAAATAATAAAAAACCGGCCAAGTGCGAGTCGGACTCGCGCACGAAGGGTTCCGTACCATTATCTATAAAAACGGCAAAAAAATCATATCTGTTGTATGGGAGCCCCCCTTAATATTTTATTTTTTATTTTTATTATTTGTTGTTATAGCGGCAATAGTAATACATCATTTGTGAAAATTTCAGCTTTCACGGTTTATGAGATACAGCCTGGAGACAGACAGACAGACAGACAGCGAAGTCTTAGTAATAGGGTCCCGTTTTACCCTTTGGGTACGGAACCCTAAAAAATGAAACCGCAAAAACATTAAGCCACTCTTTTTCACATCGTTTCATTGAGTAGCAATGAAAATATTCGCCGTATTTTATCCGTCCGCCTAATGTTTCTTATTAATCTCAGTCGTTAAGGGCCGCGTGCGTTATTTTGTTATTTATCGGATGGTCGGACGTTATTGCCACCTTCATTAATCTCTTGGATTCTTGAAGGAAATCCCGCAAAAAGCATTGTTACCCTTAATGATAAATGTTGGGTACGGTCCTCCCCTCTCCTTTATTTTTAGGGGATGCACACATTTAGCGATGCGGTGCGACAGCCGTGAGTTGATGGGGCTATTGGGCAGTGATGAATGACCAATCACGTTACAGGACTGTAATCAATTCCTTTTTTAGGGTTCCGTAGATAAACGAGAAAAACGGAGCTCATAAAATTCTGTCATCCATCACTATGTTCTTCCGTCTGTCTCTCGCACGCCGTTTTTTAGACTATTTGCCACTAAGATAATTGGAAAGGAGATGCAAGTATAGTCTGTGCATCGATAAACCATAGCGTAGTGAAATTAAAAGAAAATATGTCACCGAAGGACGTCGCATTACCCAGTACTAACTAGGTTTTGAAGACCAGATAGGCAGGTGCTCCCTGTTAAATACTGGTACTCAGCTGCATCCGGTTAGACTTGAAGCCAAACCCAACATAATTGAGAAAAGGCTAGGTGATGTGTTCCCGAGGGATGACAAGAGAAATTCAATGCACTCAGTGGAGCATCGTTCAATCTCAGACATGTTAATTTACATCACGAAGTTTGAACATACCAGGCAGAAAAACTCAAATACGTATCTGCCGTTACAAATCGCAGAAAGCGAAAAAAATACGCTAAATGTGAAGCCACTCTTATTCTGTCCCGTTCACAGCTGCGTTTTTAAGGTAAGTGTAATTTATCTATGAATTGTTCGGGACAGTTTTATCTTTTTCTCGAGATGAGTCGGACGGTGAGCGGTGTTCTGTTTCTTAGCTGGACAGGAGATACGTTTTATAAGGCGGGAGAGGAGGGGGGACTCATTCCAGTGAGTACTAAGCGATTTTTCTTTGGTACATTTTTTATCAAAAATATTGTGATATCAGTAATTTATTCTTGATATTGGCTGTCCGTTACTTGAACGCGATAATTTTCTTAAAGAATTAATGAGAAAATTTATATTGTTTTAAAAGTAGACGCCTAATACCGCGGCAATAAGTAGGGCATTAGAACAAAGGCATTCAAAACTCATAAAACTATTCCCGAAGTTTGAAGTTTTTTATTTCTAGTTGTCGAAAACATTTGAGCTGAATAGCAAAATTTTCCTCTTTCCTTTTGTTCAGGATGGAGTTAGTAACATGATTTATTCCTTTTTGCTATACCATTGGCAAGAAGTTTTTCCGCAGTTTTTACGAAAGCTCTATAATGTAAGACTGTGGTTTTTAGTCGATTGTTTTCTAGCGTCGTGATGACCCCGCCTCGTCTCACGGTTGTGGGTTCAAATCTGGGCAAGTACCAATTTGACTTTTTCAACTCACACACGTACCTATCGGTGAAGGAAAACATCGTATGAAATCCTGTATTTATAATAAATATACATAAGTCTGAAATCTTGGCTTCTCTGTATGAAAAGAGGCCATTGTCCAGCAGTGGGGTAGTAATAGGCTGTTATTATTTTTATTTTATTTTATATTTTTCTAGCCAAATTAAATAATACAAAAAAAAAATGTAAAGACTTTCACCTAAAATTATCTTCCGCACATACAATCAATGTTTCCATGTATTCCCATAGCCCAAAAGTAATACTATACAGAAACGTCCCGATGTTTTGGCCACGGTGCCATTTTTAACAAATTCCGACAACCGTACCGGGTCGTGTGTTCCTGATTATGGGGCTGCCCCATGGCTTCCCATGGGCATCGTAAACGGCGACCAATTCCTGCCTGCGTGGTGATTACGACCAAAGTCTCACATATTGGGGAAAGTCCACAAGGACGTCTTTTGGCTGACATGGTTTGTTATTTTTTCTTGATAAGTTGTATTGGAGAACTACATAATAGGGGCCTTATCTGCTAAATTAGGTAGATTTGCCTGTTAAAAAAAATAACTTAATAATGTGTTGAATTCCAACTATGTATCAACTCCACTGGGGTTTGAATTAAATGGACGGCCTAACTTCCGCCAATTTTTTTTCAAAGTAGCGGCCATGCATACAACCTATATTAATCGATAGCTGGTATCAATATAAACAAGTTTTGTATGATGAAATAAATTAAATTAAATTCATTTATTTCAGGTCTTTAACCAATATAAAATTAAAAAAGAATTTATGATTATCCATGCTTGCACTATAAATGTTACATACATGTAGTATGAGACAAAGTGTTCTAAAGTGTCACGTTTCCGAGATATGAGCTATCAAAGTTAAAGTCCATTCACTGATGGCATCTTCAGCACAACTTTGATTTGATTAGCCACGCATAATATCTGTACCAATAGTAGCTGTCAATCCCCTTGAAAAATCATTCTGAATCTTTCTGATTTTTCAAGGGCTATCCCCTAGGGTCCTAGAAAAAGCTTTTCCAAGCCCTTTGTTCCTTAGGGCACTCTTAAAAATTTATCATCGGGCAATTTTATCGTTATTATTTTTTCATACACCTTTCAAAGAATGAAAGTATATTCGGACTGAAGATTCAAAATTATTCCCAACAAACTTTTATAATATCAACGAAAACTTTCTGTTCTGCCAAAAGGAAAACCGCTCTAGAGGGAAGAAACAAAAACAATGTATAGCCACAAGCACCCTCAACACAAGCCTCCTGAACAAAGATATTCACAAAAAGAAAAATCCGTATCTCAAGCAACACACCTCAATTTCTTTACCACTTCCTTAATTACACTCTCATGCTGTGACGAACGTTCCGCGGTCTCCTAACAATGTACTCATTAACTTAATCGTCGGCCATTTTCCCTCTGAATGAGACATTACAAATATGTAGCAAGACCTTTACGATTTTCTCGTGCATAAGACCGATTTCGTTGAATAATTTCCCGTTTTTGTGTTTCATGTCGGGCAGTGCTGTAATTTTCAGCGATTTGCCTTGCCAATGATGGATTTATTTTGTTGGTGCAAATGCGGATATAGTTACTCGTAGATGGCGTTCACGTTATGAAAGGATAGATTAAATAGCCAATTGCTACGGCAATTAAAGTAATATTGAAACAGCAGAAGCCTAGAATAACATTTTGTAGATGATAACAATAATCATCTCCCTAGCTTTTTCCCAACTATGTTGACGTCAGCTTCCAGTCTAACCAGATGCAGCTGAGTACCAGTATTTAACATGGAGCCACTGCCAGACTGGCCTCCACAACCCAGTTAGTATTGGATAATACAATACCCTTTGGTAAGACTGGATCATGGATGTCAGACTTTCGGGTCACTGACTACCTGTAACAACTGTCAAAGGTCTACAATTAACAGCCAGGACTAACGGCTTAACGTGCTTTCCGAGGCACGGAGGAAATTCGTTATGGTGGTCACCCATCCACAAACCAACCTCGGCAAACACGGCTTAACCTTGAATATCTACCCATGCGGGTGTTATTATTTAGCCACGAGCTCCTCTGGAGATAATGACATGAATATTGGAAATGTCAAGTCCACCTTATCATCTATCTACCTAGCCTTTTCTCAACTAAGCTGGAGTCGGCTTCCACCCTAACCTGATGCAGCTGAATACCAGTATTTTACAAATTACGACTGGTTATCTGACCTCCACAACCCAATTACATGGTAACGCGATACCCCTTAGTAAGACAGACGTTGTTAGACTTCTATAATAGGAATATTGGAAACGACACACGGACACAGTTAAATAAAATGGATAGAATAAAAAAAAAACTGTTTTTAAAACGTTGCTGCACACTAGGAATTTCTCATGTATCGTGGGTGCGTTCACAAACTCACATACGCAATCAGAAAGACAACTACCTGGGGGTCTAAAGTCCACTTTAGCAGAATCATAATAGGATAATATTAATATGAATTACGTTTAAATTCTTAAAATGGTCATAGACATACCTACTATTATGAAATCATCTTGTGATAATTTTACGAATTTAAACGTAATTCATATTATTATCCTACTAGCTTTTGCCCGCGACTTCGTCCGCGTTTCCGTCGTTTTTCGAAAAAAAATTAGCAGATGTCCTCCCTCATAGTTTTGAAAAAGTACCTACGCTTTTACCTACTCAATACAAAAAAAATAAACATGAATGACCCAAAACTAACCTATCAGTACTTATCTAAAAGTCTATGAGTACTACTTCTACTTCTATTCTACCTACTACTACTTCACTTAAAAAAAAATAGCAACTATTAATAGTTTACAATTTAAACAAAACTAAACCTAATTCATAAAATAACAACAAAAGAAATTAAAATAAACTATTTAAAGACTAAAAGTCGCGCTGATAAGCACGGTTTATAAAATAACAATTATTGTCTGTCAATAAAGTCCAACACTCTGAACGCATCAACACGTAGGGTGCTTCTTAAATGAGTAAAAAATTTTTTTTTATTATTATTATGCGTGTCACCCTTTTATTCTGTTCTAAGTGCCGAAAAACTAATATGTAATTTTTATTTTATTTTTAAAATAATATTTAGGGGTCGCTACCAGCTATTGAAAAATAAAAAAAATATCTTTGAAAATTCTTTAATTAAGTTCGAGAAAAGTCAAGCATACACAAATCATATAACTAATAGGATGAAAAAAAATGTAATTTATGCTAATAATGTGGTTTTTTTTTTGTATCAGGGTACTTGTCCCTGAAATCTTTTACCACCAAAAGCAGGAATTGTTTCTGTTCTTCATGAATTGTAATAAGTTTATTGAACCCTTCAATTAAGGCTTCACCGCGTTCAGCTCTATCATTTACTACTTTCATAGAACGTACAATTTTTCTGGAAGCTTCCAAAGACGAGGTTCTTTTTGTAAAAATGCAGAAGGAATTCCTAGGATCCTAAAAAATCTTAAGGTGTTGCTGGTCACAAAATCCTCAATATGTTTTTCTTTGATATGACTTAGATCTAGGGTGATTCGCTTTGGGCTATAGTCTGAATCTTCCTCACTGAGTGCTATCACCATTTTTTGTTTGCTTTCAAGAGAAAGTTCATCATCAAAAAAAGCTAGCGCAACAAGTTCTTCAGACAGATACCACAAATGTCCTAGGAACTTCGTAAGAGCTTTTCTGAACATAGCTTTGTTTATATTTTCAAACTCCTTAAGATTTTTTAACAGACACAAGTCATTCCTTGGTGCCGATGTGGCCACGGGTGCTTGGAACCAGCATCTCACATAAATGATAACAACAAAAACGCAAATTTCAGTTATGGCTTTAAGTTCTTTTTTTGTTAGTTTAAACTGGTCTCTAAACATAAAAATCTTAAGGCAATAAATTGCTTTAGCCATCCATCGCGCGCGATGTAGACCTGCTGGAGCTCTAAATGTTATTTATTAGGTACACTTCCCAAAAAGATTATTGTAAGTGTCAACAGTTCCTTGTAATCCTCACGTGGCTGAAAATCATTCAGCTGTTGTTCAGCAAATGAAATTGTGCTGCCTGCTATATTTTCTACGTATTTTAAAGCGTCAGGGTCCGTAGAAACTGTACTGAACTTATTTTTATCAATGTTATACCAAGCAGATCGAAATCGTGTTTGTTACTAGTTTCTTCCTCCGATTTCAAGGCGAGATTGGTGCATGTGGGAGGGGGGTAGGTATGGGTACGAGTGTCCTTGAACGGAGTAATGTGACAACGAGTCGATGAGTATGTTTTATTATGACCAAATATGAAGTGCATTACTGTTTTATGTACATTGAGCAGCAATTTCTTTTTTTATAATTTTTAAAACTTTGACTCAATGTAGCGACCCCTAAAAGTTGATCAAAAAATAAAATAAAAAATACGGATTAGTATTTTGGGTGATAGAAGCGAATAGCGGGTTGACGTAGTAAATTTTCAAAAGTCGATAAATAAGAAGCACCCTAATCAACAGCCAAATATTGAATGAAGCTGGCGCTCGCCTCCCGCCCCTTTTATACTCTGCCGCCGCGAGCCGTGTCGAGCGCGGCAACCGTTACGCAAAAATGATCCTTACAGCTTGCTTCTCTATTCACGCGCGATGGCTTGTTAGCGTAGGTATTTCATGTATAAGTTTGGTGTTTTTGTACCGATTTCTATGATTCTTTTTTTATTAAATAGGTACTAATATTCATTAAAAAAATAAGGATGATGGTGAGTGTTATTGGTATTATGTTATACGTAATAGTAAACAAATATAATAACAAATCTCTGAACTGCTAAGCTATCGGGAGTTACACGTGTTGTTGTGAGTCAACTATAAAAGATAGATAGATGCTGTCGTGGGATATTTTTTATATAATTTTATGTTGAATATTTCCGTTATACATGATTTCTATGTAGCTTTAACCATTAAGGCTGCACACGCGACGGAAGCTAAAAAAACCAAGTAACTTCTCCCGTTTTCCCAACATTTCCTTTCACTGCTCTGCTCCTATTAATGGTAGCGTGATGAAAAGTATACTATTACCTGCTCAGGAGTATGTAGAATAATTGTACCAAGTTTCGTTAAAATCCGTCGAGTAGTTTTTTTTTCTATAAATAACATACAGACAGACAGACAGACAGACAGACAGACGGACAAAAATTTTACTGATTGCATTTTTGGCATCAGTATCGATCACTAATCACCCCCCGATAGTTATTTTGTAAATATATTTCATGTACAGAATTGACCTCTCTACAGATTTATTATAAGTATAGATTTAAATGATTAAATGAATTTGAATTTGAATTCGATTCTGCTAAAGCGGACATTTTAGACACCCTGTAGGCCATACAAATATCTGTTCCGTGCGGGAATCGAACCCGCAACACGCAGCGCAGCAGCAAATCGCTCAGCCACTAGGCGAACCATGCCGGTTGAAACGACTTTTATGTATTCGGAGCTGCGTCAGAATGTAGCATTGGGTAAGTAGTTACGTGTTTGTGGTTAAGTCATCAAAGTTTTAAATTCAATACTTTTAAGACTTGTCTGTAGAAGCCCACGGAAAATTCTTTAAAGTGTTTCTGACAGTTTTATACATTCAAAGGAAAACAATATTTTTAGTCGATAGAACTTGGTATTTGCGCTCGTCTTGACTAAATTAATGCTTTATTGCACTCAGATGAAGTCTCGACTCTCGACGCTGCGCGCTGATTTGAGTAAGCACAATCCATCAAACCGCTTCTTCTTTTCGTGTGGTTAGTGCCTAACCTGGTATCAGAGTTTTTATGCCGCCCATGGGCCTCTGACTTGGCTTAGCATACCGTCGAGAAACATCACTCAGGCATGATTGGCGCAAAAAAAAGTGCTTATAAATAGGTATTAATTTAGGCGTCGCCTAGTGCCAAACGGCCATTCGATTTTTAACTTTCAGTGCTGAGCTAAAAATTGAAAATAACATGCTTTTTTATGTTTCACCAGTGTTCATGAAAAACACATATCTCCTACTGAAGGCTCCTAGGTCAAGGCTAAAATTATCCCATTAAAAAAATAAGCACATCTATCTCTGCGACGGAAAACACAGTTTGTGTTCACATCAGCTCGCCGCATAATGTGTGAGCGCGTGTGATGAATAGAACCCTCTGATATAATCTCTTAATCCTCTAAACCCCATGGGTAGGGGGCGATTAAAGGTTTAGAGGGATGGGCATCAGCACACAACATGGTGGCAGCATACTAGGTGGAGATTAATCTATACATCTATACTACAAATAAATAAAATTGAAGTGTCTGTTTGTAATATCAATATAACCGTTTTTTACTGAATGCTTTTGAAAATATATACGGCACTTATAACAAAAACAATTTTTATTCAGTATTTGTCTGTCTGTCTGTTCGTTCCGGCTAATCTCGAATCTAATGTTCGAAACGGCTGGACCGATGTTGACGGGACTTTTACTGGCACATAACTGATGTTATAAGGTTTAACATAAGCTACTTTTATTTTATAAAATCATTACCATTCCGTTCAAAAAACTAAAACACATGAAATTTTTAACAAAATTCGATACAAAAAGGGATGAAATATTTTTTTTATAATAATTTCACGCGAACGAAGGTCGCGTGCAACAGCTAGTAGGGAATATAATGTTATAAAGAGGTTCATTTTGTATGTTTTATAATTTTTGGATGCAGGGGGTTCTCTTGAATTACTGATCCCATTCCAAAAAATTCTTACACTAATGGTAAGCTTCATTATCCTCGAGTGTCATATGTTTAATAATATCTTGGGACATAATAATATCTTGGGACAACCAACACACCGCCATCTGATCCCAAACTAGGCAGAGCCTGTACTATGGCAACCAGATAACTGATAAACATACTTATATATTTCTAAATACATACATATTATAGATAAATTACACCCAGATACAGAACAAATAGTGGGAATCGAACCCACGACCTCCGTCCTAGCAGTCAGGGTCACTAACCACTAGACCAACAGGCCAATCACAGTTTAAAATGTTCACGTGGGAAATTTTTAACTACTCGAAAATTATCCCACAGAAACTAACGCATTGCGTAGTGACGCGATCGAAGCCGCGGGAAAAAGCTATTAAGGAATAAAATACAGGCATGATGATTATGGAAATACGTGTTTCTTTTAGGATTTATTAAAGGTATGTGTTTGTACGTTGAAGGCTTATTTGCTGAAAGTGTTTTAATTCTGGTCAGTCTCAACAAATAAAGCTCAGTGTTATGCTTGTAACAGTTGCGAATGAGTTACTTACAGGATAAAAAAAAAAACTCAAAGCATTTATTTCAATTAGACCATTACAGGCACCTTTTGAACGTCAAAAAAAAGACGAAGCTAAGCTACAGTCACAAGGCATAATAACTTGAGAAAGTACTGTAGTTGCACTTTCCAAAACGTAGATCTCTATGGAGAAGAATGGGCAAGAAACTCCATGGACACTCTTTTAAATCAAAATATTGTTATAAAATCTTGGTAACATCATTCATGTTGAGATTATAGCAGCCACGCTTGCGACCACTAGACTAACGAGGCAATAAGCACCTAAGAGTTGTCATAATCCACCACTCTGGTCCAGTGCGGGTTGGTTACATCACTCATGAACTACAGTCTCCTTGGCCACACTAGCCCCCAGCTGCAAGCACAAACTCCCGCTTGATAACATTACTCACTTGCTTGACAAACTGTCCCAAGTCTGAATAAAGTTTTCTTAAGGGAAATTTAATGCCCGTAAAATTCTAGTAATTAACGTAATGGTGGAAAATTGTTTTCCCTAATCTTTTTTGATGGGGAGATTGCTTGCGCTTGTTAAATTTTGATAAATGTTATAGAGATTTCAGTGGTTTTGGTTTACTGCTCTGTGATTTTAAATGGTTCTAGGTTTATTCATCTTTGCTATTTTTGGATTAAATGTTCTATCCCCCTAATATTAGAAATAATAGCCATATTTTATGTCTGAATGCGTTGTTTTTATAAACTACGCAACGAATACGATTTTTAGAGATTTTATCATTATTTAGAGAATTTATTCTGGAAGGCTTGTGTGTATTTATAAAACTTTCATTTTATTAAAGACTAGCTGTTGCCCGCGACTTCGTTCGCGTGGAAATTTTGGTGTGTATGTGAGAGACTGCCTCGTTGGTCGAGTGGTCGCAAGTGCGACTATTAAGCATAAGGTCCTGTGTTAAAAAAAATGTTTATTTTAATTACATAAAGCTATATCGCACATGATTTAGAGATCACCTTTTGAGCAAGGCGATGCTTGTGTGACTCCGCTCTTCCACTTAACATTAAACAATGTATGCAATTGAAAAAATACTATAAATAATAGTGTTATTGGGTTATTTCATCAGGAATTTCGCAAAAGCAGCCACGGAATCTGGATTTGTACCCAGTTGGTGGAAATAGGCTCGGCCCCTATCACATGGGAGTTCAACATAACTGGCGAAATGTGGGTGTACGATTAGGTACACTTTTACCTTTGGGGATTACATGGCGTGATGTGTGAGAACTGACTGGCTGGTCAAAATGTGATAATGTGGATGATGACTACAAAAAGAAGTCCCAAACAAAATTCAAAACCGTTTATTTTAGCGCTATACAACTTTATTTTCAAAGTGAACCATCACACGCCTTGTTGGGCACTATTTATTCTAATACCGTTTTGTATACAACATTAAATGACTTATTATTTTCCGCAAGCACTTGCAAATTTTGGGCACTGAACAACCAACACATAATTGACCGTCAGAAAAGCATGGAGTGCACAATTGAATGCCGGTCACTTTTATGGTTTGGCCCTGGGATCTGTTGATCGTCATTGCAAAAACCAATTTTAAGGGAAATTGTAACCTTTTAAATTGAAATGGCAAGTTATTTGAAATGTGGGCATGCAGGGAATTAAAACGCTCTGTCCTTTAGCACCTCCGTTTTTATAATGTTACTGCCCAGCTCTGTGATACGAAGCCTGGTGCCGTTGCACAGTCTGGTTGCATCAAGGTTTCGCATCACCAGAACTGGAACGCCAACTTTAAGCTCCAGCTGGTGGGACGCCTCGCCTTTTAACTCCACGGAGTTGAGAAATTCAACGGGGTAGGCAGTACTATCGTCATTAGCCATCACAGTGTCTAGTGTGTCAGTGTTCTGTTGTCATAAGACGGTCGGACGGCAAGCTAGCCCATTACTCACCGTTCACAGGGTCTAAAGCGGCCGAACGACGCCATCCATCAGCGCCTGGTTGCCGCGGATGTCCTGCAAGCTGCGGTTCAACGCCTCTAATCTATGCTTCTGCGACATTGTGCACTCGTCCTATAGGCTTAACTTCCACTGCTGCAAAAGGACTCCCCCGTTTTTGGTGATGTTGCATGTTGGGGTATCTTCGCTTGCAAGATTCAGCGGCAATTTGAAAATTGAATGTGCAGTCCGGCCACCCTTAAGCAAAGTTGCATCAATGCCCGACGAAGTCTCAACCACAGTTATGTGACGGCACGGTTTGCGCAGTGGCTGAGCAATTGACTGCGGCGCTGCACACACAACGTGGTGGATTTTATCAAATTTTATTTTTTTTTTAATTTTTAGAGATTTTTTTTCGTAATGGGTTGTACGTAGTACCTACTTATTACTTCCATGCAAAGAGTAAATACAAAAGGAAAAATAAAACCAAATTCATTATCAGCCATTCCGACTACACTTCGACTAAAACCTATTTACATAAACAATTAAATTTATCATAGAAATCGCGTATGAGGTTACTAACTAAATTTTAAACAGTAATATCTTTTGCATCTGTTGGTCGATTTTGATGAAATAAACACTCTACCCGCAGACTGAAATGTTACTCGGAACAATGCTTCTTATGTTTCAATATTTCGATTTTGAATATAATGAGGGGTTTTTACGTGATGCGCGCACAAACATACAGACAAACCGACAAACCGACAAACAGACAAAAATTCTAAAAATGGTAGAAATGGGTTCTGTTAGTGCTCCTTTAACACCCCTACTACTTTTTTTCTAAATATTTTCAATGTACAGAAACGCCACGTCTACAGATCTATACTAATAGTATAAAGCTGAAGAGTTTGTTTGTTTGTTTGTTTGAACGCGCTAATCTCAGGAACTGCTGTCCCGATTTGAACAATTCTTTCAGTGTTTGGTAGCCCATTTATCGAGGAAGGCTGTCGTAGCGTGATGACATATATATATATATATATATGTCATCACGCTACGACCAATAGGAGCGGAGCACTAATGAAGAATATTTCAAAATCGGGAGATATTTTTTCCTATTGAGAGCTTCCGCTGCGTGCGCTGCGTAAACGGTTAAAGTTTCGCAAAAATCATGTATTACAGAATTATTCCTCTTTAAAAGTTCTAAAAAAAAGTCCGCGACAGCATATGTCTATCTTTTAAGGTTAGCTCACTATAACCTTTTTTATGCTAACCAAATTTGTTCTAAAATAATGCATTATTTACGGAGGTGTTTTTATAAACATGATATTAATCCTTATCCAAATAAATACGTTACTCATCACAAGTATTTCATTTAAAACAAAATTGCCCTTTACATCTTTCGATTTAAGGGGCCGGCGCACAATGAATTGTCCATACAAACGTAATACCAAAATCATTTTCAGTTTGAGCATATTTCCACCTGATTATGATGTTATTCGGAACAAGACAGTAATTACCTAGGTTCCCATTTGATTTTTTTTGCAAAATACTTACTTGGAAAGAATTGTAAGCCAATTGAATTTCTCACATTTTTACAGTATAAATAAGATGTTTTCATCTCATCTGTTCTATAATAAAAACGGTTATATTTTTAATATTGTTTATTTCGAAACATGTCTCATATTGTTAGGTTACAAAATATAAAAAAATAAATTGAAAAGCATTGATTTTTCATTCATCATTTTTGGTATTACGGCAAACATTCAAATTACTCACAAATGTGCAGCGGCTAGTCGTGCTATCGCATCAAACATTGTGTTTGAGCGGGCCGCGGGACAGATCTTTGGATGTGTTGACGTGGTGTAGTGACAAATATAAAAGTGTGCGTGGGCACGCACGACTAGGGCTAGGTGCCTACTCACACACTCAGCTCTCGCCCGCGAAAACAATTATTATACAGTAAAAAAGGCAATGATGCCACAAAATATGGGATTCAAAATGAACCCATCGCACTTGCAACTCAATTTTGAAGCAGATTTCTTCAACTGATTGAGCAGAAATTTTGCACACACCTTTGGTTCTGGTGACAATACATTTTTATGACAGATTTTACTTCATCCTGCAGCCAGGATCGTCTCCTAACGAGAGAACTCCTCAACGTATAATAGCGCGGACACGAAACTTTGTATACGCGTTCACTTTTAATAGATAAAGATGATTTCTATCATGAGCTCATCCTGCAGCCAGGATTGTCTTCTCACGAGGGAACTCCTCAACGGTTAGTAGCGCAGACACGAAACTTTGTATAAGCGTTCACTTTTGATAGATAAAGATGATTTCTATCATGAGCTCATCCTGCAGCCAGGATTGTCTTCTCACGAGGGAACTCCTCAACAGTTAATATTTAATTTACTTGTTTATCTACACAGGTAAATCTCGCGATAAGATTTTATATTATATAAATTGTGTAATGACGTTTTATGTTGATAGTAAAAGTTTTAAAGGAAAAGTTTATTTTATTCTTTTTAGCGCATTTAAATAAAAGCTAGTTTTAAAAAAAAGTTTTTTATTGCAATACAATTTGTTACTCACTAGCAGTGCAGCGCTGCAAGCAAACCGCCTGCCGTCCAGACCCGCGGGACCCGGCTTGAAAAATTGGCGGGCCCTGACCCCGAACCTGGGTACGCCCTTTTTTTGGGATGGGAAATCATCAATGACTCATCCCGCTCTGGGCGGAGCGGGAGTGTCAGACTTTTACTGACTAAAACAATAAAAACCATCCATGTTCCTTCTTTTGCCTTTTGTATTCCAGGGCCGCGGTATCTCTCTCGAATAGTTCCGCAGCCCTGGCAGGCATCGGCCCTTGCAGGCTCCTCCTGTTTGCTGACATCTCTTTGAGGCGCGCGTGGAACATGAACGCGCCGTCTACACGGCAACCTGGGTACGCCCATGGCTTCATATTGAACCATCTGGGTTGTTTATCGACGAAAAACTACATTTTCTCGGAGCAAGCCCAGATGGTTTGATAATTGATGACGCTATCGTCGAAATAAAGTGCCCTGCAAGCGCAGAAAACTTTACGCCAGCTGAATCAATAGATGAAAAAAAAATACCTTTTGCACTAAGGATCCGACTAATATACCTAAATAAAATAAAAAAGTCATAATTATTTTTATCAAATACAGGGACAGCTTCATATAACCAAACGTAAATACCTACTGTATTTTTTATCGTGTGGAGATGAATTCTGGAATTCTATCGAATTCAAATTAGAAGAATGTTATTTTAAATGCAGATTGCCTAAATTAACAGATCCTCGTTTGCCTAGAAATCTGCCTAGTTTTGAGATATTCTAACACTTGAGATAAAAACATTGTAGACAAATTTCCTAAAAACGCATTACTATTCTGCACATAAACTAACGATTGCCCAAAGTAACTAAAAAAAATAAAGCAAATAATGAACATGATAACACAATGATAGTTACTAAAAAGAAATGCGTTTGTCGATACGAATGAATGGTAACCTATAGCTATAGGATAGTAGCGAGGTAAACAATATTCACACATGCTCACGCGCTGCTTCGAAACGCGCTAGGAAGTGTGAAACAGAGATAGCAATATTTCGACGGATTTTTGCCTTCGCTTCGAATTGCAGTTGCGAGCGGCCTCCGCCGGATTCTTAAGTGAATATCTTAGGAGCTGTCGCAGTTTTAAAATAAAATCACAGCAAAATAATGATCGGGTACTGCGCGCACAATGTGCAAAGCCGGGCAGTCATGTTAGCCCAAAGTAACTATTCCACGCGGACGAAGTCGCGGGCGGAAGCTAGTTTATTATATGTATAGAAAAAAAAACTAAAATGTCATGTCGTCAATACCTCGCGAAGCAGAAGAACTCTAGCATGGTACTGTTTATTTATTCTTACTTTATTTGAAAAACGACAATTCCGAGATTAATTCGAAATGTGGGTGTACTATTAGGTACACCTTTACCTAACCCTTCAGGGATTACAGGCGTGATGATGTGTCAATTGGTAGTAAAATTTTAGCAAGCCTATGTTAAAAATTTCCTTTATTAATTTTAACCAGAAACTCCACAAAAGATTGAAGTTTGCGAAATCTACATCTTAAAAGAACGTTATAATTATTTTTTTATAAAAGGGTTAAATTAGTATTTACCCTCTGTTTGCCGCTCCCAATTAATATCTACCCTTTTTTTAAATTGAAAAAGTTTTAATTCCAAATTTTCAAACCTCCCCGGAAGTTTGTTCCAATTTTAAATAAATCGATCTAGTGTCGAATATCATAAGAAGCATCCGTAACTTTCTTCATCTGAGTAATTTCACTGACTTCGATTTTGTTCAGTTCTATTAAAAAAGTTTTTTTTTGTACCAACCGAGTAATTGGTGGAAGGTTCTCGTTTGAGGAAACAGATGCCTTAATGTAAAATTAAAACTTTTCTTGCTCAAATTTTAAGGTCCGCCCACTTTATCCTAATCGTTAATTACCTAACACCAACTCGTAATCGCCTTTACAGTAGAGGCTCAAAGAAAAAAATATTATAAAATTCGTTCTTTTACGTAAATATTTTTAGTGGGTATCATTAAAAGTTTTCTAACTTATACAGAACTTTATATGCATAAGGTTTGTAGCGCAACTAGAATTTGTGTAATTTAAGTTTAAAAAATCAAGAGCTGTGTTGTGTTGCCAGATTTAAACTAAGGAGATTTTAACTGCAATCAATTTTGAGACCGGAGAGACAAAATAAAAAGGTTTTCAATTAAATGCATTCGACCTTTCAACGTCGGCTAAACAAATGGCACTAAGCGGGAAACAAAACAGTGTTCTGTTTTAACTAGGATAACGAATGATTTTACTCATTCTAATGGATAAGTAATTAGAGTCAAACGGTTTAAATGAATGTAAAAGATTTCTCAATTTTTCTGTTAGTCATTATTTTGTCACTAAAATACATCTGATTATACAGGGTTAGTAAAACAGCTGTTTCCTACAAAAGTGCAATACCTACACGGTCAAAATGTATGGAACAGCTGATTTTTTTATGACATTTTGATGAAACTTTTCTAAATGACCGGGCTCAGAATGATGTACTGCATCATATCTTAGAATTTGGCTGGTCATTGAAAACTAACCCTGTATGAAGTAACTTTCTTAAATGTTGTGTAGCCTATTTTTTTTTCATAATTAATTAGTCATAATTATCATTTAGCTAAAAGACGTCCACAGCTGGACCTTGGCTTTTCACAAAGGGCAATGTACTATTAAAACTTATTTTGGACATTACTGACATCGGTGAAGAAAAACATCGTGAGGAAACCTGGACTTATAAGTTAAGGTGAGTATGAAATCGCCAACCCGTCTTGAGCAAGCGTGGTGATCAATGCTCGTGCCTTCTCTGTTTGAGAAGAGGCCTTTGCCCAGCAGTGGGACAGTAATAGGCTGTTATTATTAATATTCTTTCTGATTAGCTTCAATCGATTCAGTGTCGATAAGTGTACTTCCAAACGTAAGGTGGGACGCCCTCAGGCTCGGTGGAGTGACGATCTTCGCAGGGTGGCTGGTAGCAACTGGATGAGAGTTGCTGAGAATCGAGTTGAATGGCGTGCGATTGAGGAGGCCTATGTCCAGCAATGGACTGCTATAGGCTGATGATGATGATGAAGTGTACTTCCTAAACCTATACTTCTATACAGTTAATATTATAAATGCGAACTTTTGGATCGATAGATGGATGCTTTGTACTCAATCACGCCTGCACGGCTGAACGGATCTGGATGAAATGATGAGCACAGAGATTGATTATAGTCTAGAATAGCACTTAAGATACTTTCTTTTTCTTACACATCAAAATTTACAAGATTTTCAATTTACAGAATATAATTACGCCATCAGGAGAATAATAGAAATTTATAGCTTGCGAAGATTAGAATATCCATTCCGGTCACATCAGGCGAAATATTGATCATAATAGCATGTGAATCATGCATCGGTATATGCAATACCTAATGCAATATGTTAATAAGCAGTAGGTATGTGAATTAACCCAAGCATTTAGCACTCAGAGTCAATTTAAGCACTGAAGTTTACCTATAAAAAGAGCAATATTACCTAAGCAAATACCGTTATTTTTTATGGACGAACTCAATACAACTCATCAAAATTAAAAATATTTTATTTTACATAGGCCTACCTACATGGGCGCTTATAAAACGTCGAGAAAAGGTGTGCGGTTCGGGTTGGTCATTTCCTATGGAGAAGAACCGGCAAGAAACTCCATGGTTACACTTTTCAAATGAAATTATAATCGGAGAGCTAGGCTTAGATAAATGAAAATCCATCTAAATGAATTTGAACTTTAAGTAGCATTCCAGATACAAACATAGATTGGGAGTAAGTAACTATTTAAAGCAAACTCTTTCAAAAATAAAGCTTAAAGTTTTATCCATTTCCCAAAGAATGTAAACTTTTCAAAGTAGCTCAGGTCAAACTGTACAAAGCCTTCTATCCTAACCTAAGTTACATACCTCCGCTTACCTCAGATTGAGTCACCCCACGAAGTATTCCTTTGGTAAATATTCCGGAATCCTCTCCATAACTAAAGGGCTTATTAATTCCGAGGAATTCTGATGTCCTCACTTTGAGTAGACAGGTAGGGAGGAGGTCACACAAAGGGCCATCCATTTATATTGAGAGCTCTTCTCCTGTTAGCATAAATAATTTTGTCAACAGATGTAGGTACTTGTGCGTAATTGTTGGGAATTAAGAAAGTAAACGAAGGTTGGCAAGGTTTAAATATAAATTGGGATGTTTGAGACGGTAGGAAACGTTTCTTTGTGGGCGTGGAGAGGAAATTAGAGAAGTTCAAGCGAAAATTTCGTACCTATGTCCGTTTCTTTGTAATTGTAACTTTGAGAAAAGGACACCATTCGAGATGGTGTATTTTGGCATACTTTCAATTACTTACAAATAATTTACTGCGACTTTCAACAAAAACTAATAACGTTTATTAATTAGCTGCTATTTCAAAAGTAAAACAATGTGTCTAAGATATTTTTTAAACTTCAAATTAAGTTATACGCACAAAAGATGCAGATATTTTGAATTCACTTGAATAGCTTTAAGTTGAGACTTTCAAAAACATAAACCTGTACTTCACCAAGATAACTTCAACAAAATGTGACCTAGATTTCTCTAGAATACCAATTACCCCACAAAAAGTTATCACCTTTGCTATCACCTTTTTACTATAACGACCTATAAAATTTCCCATTTATAAGCTCATTTTGCACGTAACCACACTACTTTCCGATCAAAACTTTCGCTGTACCGAACACTAATTAACTGACACAAAACCATTTAAAGTACATAGGATCATTATTGGTTTCAGGTTGACCTGCCAGGATTTATTTATGGCCCATTTACAATAATAGTCAGGGAGAGGGTGATAAAAATTGTACTTCATTTGTTTTTGTAAATTAATTTGAGAAATAAATCTGATCTCCTGATAAGACACAAAGAACTGTACTGAACTGTGTTTTTTCTGTGAATAAATCTGTATCAATCAAATCAACTTAGCCTATAGAAGTCCACAGCTGGACATAATATGCCTCTCCCAAACTGCGCAACAAGTCAACAACACACCATTTCCACCTTTTACATTCATTCATTCTAAATACTAAGAGTCTTTGAATACTCTTAACATTTACTCCAGTGTATGAAGAGGATTAGGAAGGATTATAGAAAAAAAAATTATTCATTGAAAGCCGAATAATCTATATATTAATATTATAAAAAGGTAAATTTTGTATGGTTGGATGTAGGGGGTAATTTTCGCAACTATTGATCTAATGGCAAAAATTCTTTCACTAATGGGAAGCTTAATTATCCCCAAGTGTCATAGACTATATTTTAGACGTTCCCGTGGATAATTTTCGTTCATAACACGATCAGAGACGTGGGCTAAAGCTAAATACACAAATACAAATCCTTAAAATAAGTGTATAAAATTCAATCACATCACTGTATTTTCGAACACACGGGCTCCCAGTCTACAAGGGTGTAGTTAAATTGGAATTTAACTTTGATATCATGTGCTTTGCAGTATTAACAATCAATTTCCTGTGTTTATGGCTCGGTTCTTCCTTTGACGTTGACCGGTTAAAGTTGATTTCCTGTCCCATCGTCTTATGAGAAATTGGTTTCTCGAGCATGAAATTATATGAAGACAAGGATGGGAACTTCAGATTTAGTTGTATGCCAGTACTTTTGATTTTAGTCCCGTTTTCTTAGTGTTTTTTTTTTTATTTCATAGTTCACTAGCTTTTGTCCGCGGCTTCGCTTGCGTTAATTTTGAATTTGACCATCAATTTTAGTTATACTCTGCTTGTAATAATATGATTAAATCATGATTCTAAAGACACGCTGCGCCACCTATGTCATAAGAACGTTATTGTTGTTTTCCTCAGGAACAGTACTTTTTCGGGATCAGAGGTACCCTATGTCCGTTTCTGTACACCTGACAACGTAAATGCAAAATTTCAGGTGATAGGTTCAGAGATTTAGGCGTGAAAAGGTAACAAACAAACCTACTTTCGCATTTATAGTATTAGTTAAGATTAGGATACCCCAACATTATTTTCCCTAATCATAATATGCATTGATTCAAGATAGTGATAACTTTTAGTTTTTTTGTTTTTTTTTTTATCCATATTTTAGGTGAAAATTATTAGGGAAGATTTTCAGTCTTTTAAATAAAAGAAAATTCAAAACATTTTACCTAAAAATTGCGACTGAAGAAGTCCTCTAACTATACTAGACTGGCGCAACGACTTTCAAAAGACAAGGTGAAAAACAAAAGCGAATTAATCAATGAACTTAATTTTCTTTTTCATACAGGCATATCCATCTAAACCATGACAAATGTTTTTTTTCTAAATTACATTTGCATACATTAAATTACATTGGTATTAAATAATAAATTAACATAAAACGTATCTGCTTTATCTAATTAGGTACTTTGGTACATAATTTGAGAAGCATTTAATGAATTCGAATTAAGAATAGTTTTATAAATGTTTTTGAAAAGAAAATTATTATTTAACTATTTTAAAATGCTTACATATTGAAATGGCCAAATGAATTTTTATAATCGATTTTTAAAAAACTGCAATTTACTTTTTTGTTAAAAGTTGTCGCAAGCAGTTCTCTCTACATACGATTAGAGTTTATTAAATACTTAAATAACCCTTCTTATAACCTGTGTAGGTAAGCAGAAAGTACAAAATATTACGAGCTTCTAAGGCCTCTGCCTCGAATTTTGCGGGCAGCAGCGGGGCGGCGGCGGCGGCGGCGGTCGTTGACTGAAGTGCACCGCTCGTTGCCCGCCCCCGCGCCGCTGTTTTCGAGAACAGGTCCATTTGATTTTACGCATAAGATCCGGCCGCTCCCGCGCCTCCGCCGCCGCCGCCCCGCTGCCCGCAAAATTCGAGGCAGAGGCCTAATACTTAGCTACTGTGTACCAGTACAGCTCAAGTTTTTGGATCACCACTACCAAGACGACCAGCAATAAGCGATAGTGTCTCTCCCTACTGACGGAAACTTTTTTCATTGAGTAGCAGACTTACGTCTATCTGGATTTGCGCCGATCAATGTCAATAGGGTCGCCACTTTTTTGGCCCCATTATTACATTGGAAGAAACTTAACCGGCGAAATGCGGGTGTACTGTTAGGTCTACGTCTGACCCTTTGTGATTACATGCGTGATGTTATGTAGGTAATATTTGCTATTTTTGTTTCAAATCCAAATTACTACATAAATCGAATACGCATCCACGATAGCTTATGTTTCCACATCATAAATTGTCTGGAGCTCCACAATCAAAGTTTAACAGATTCTTGTGAGCGGCCTCTGTAAACACGACTGTTGTCGTCACGATACATTGAATATCAACTGCTTTTGGACATGCGAGGATGGTACGAGAATGTTTATGTGTGAACTTGGTTTATGCACGAAAACAATAATTTATTGGTGATTTTACAGAGAATTTGTAACAACCTTGTATGTTTCTGGGCCTCCAACATTTTATAATCTCAACATGAATGATGTAACCAAGATCTTGTAACAATAAGTATTTTGATTGAAAAGATTGTCCATGGAGTTTCTTGCCCATTCTTCTCCAAACAGATCTACGCTTTGGAATGGGCAACAACAGTACTTTCACAAGTTATTATGCCTTGTGTCTGTGACTGTAGCTTCGCCTTCTTTGTTTTTATGACATTCAAAAGTGTCTGATATGGTCTAATTGAAATAAATGCTTTGAGTTTGAATTTAAATTGCAATTCAACTTGCTGTAAAGTTCAGTTGGATTTCCCGTACTTAACTAGCGTTAGCCTGCCATGAGAATTGCCAGACTATCGATTTTGATATTCGGAAACATATAATCTTTTTCAATTTATAATTATGTACCTACTAAGTTTTTCTTGAATACCACTGACGTCCGTGAAGAAAATTATGGTGAGAAAACCTGAACTTTAAAAAAATTAAAGGCCAATGCGACTGGTGATCAATGAAATAGCTCTGGGGCTAAATAATAACATCCCCTTGGGTCGATCTTTAGGCTAAGCCGTGCTTGCCTATGGTTGGCCCGTGGGTGGGTGAACATCCGTAACATACTCAGTTTCCTCTTTGCCTCGGAAAGAATGTTAAGCCGTTGGCCCCGGCTGTCAATTGTAGATCTTTGACAGTCGTTATAGGTAGTCAGTGGCCCGAAAGTCTGACATCCATGATCCAGTTTTATCCAAGGGTATCGTATTACCCAATACTAACTGGGTTGTAGAGGCCGGTCTGGCAGTGGCTCCATGTTAAATACTGGTACTCAGCTGCATCCGGTTAGACTGGAAGCCGAACCCAACATATTTGGGAAAAGGCTAGGCAGATAAATAATTTCTAGGCCGTTTTCAACAACACATTGCACCTAAATAAATGCCACAAACCAACAGGGCGCTTTTATTAAGATGTCGCTTAATTTTTGTGAAAATGGGTATCAATGGATTAAAATATTTTTACAATTAACTGTTTCAAGCATCCTTACAAATATCTTCTTTCAAAATAATAAATCTCTTTTTTTTACACGTTAAAAATAATATTACACAATGCTTTCGTCGGACGGCTATCCGTGCGGACAGGGAAATGCTATTAGGTTTCTCGTTGGTGACAATAGTGAATAAATATCATGCATATTGAATGTAAGTAGATTTAAAAGCACGAACGTATTCATGCTATATTTAATAGCATTTGGCTTTTTTTTTATAAAATACGAGCCTTTCATTTTTGTTGTTACTAATTATTATAGTTTTGTAACGTTCGTTCAGGCTGGTACGAATAGACATACCTGATTCCGAACTAACAGATAACTAGCAGATAACTAGCAGATAACAAATTGAAGTATCTCTCAAAACCTGGATTCCGCAGAGGATCCGAAACTTCTGTACCGGATTGATCAATTCATTAGTATTAGCTAATTACGATATTCTGGTGTTCCCTTCTCTAAAAACTAAACTTCATTAATATTTTCAAGTATCTTTCAAACTGTGAATCGCCGTAATATTTTCCTAATCGTAGTAGCTACACGCGCAGCACCATGACTACGCGCTGCGTAGTATTATATTGCCGTAGCAAACGTAGCACACGCCTAATAATACTATACTCGGCGATTTTGTGTGACGTCAGAAAAACACTGAAGTCGTCTAAAACTAGAGGCATCTAATAATAAATCGGACTGAGGACTCACAGAATTCTATTCTGACCCGAAATAGTGACCCGTTCTTTTTGATTCTACTTAGAAGATTAATCCATAGCCCTGTCTTATTGTTTTCACTTCTGCTTTGACTATTTAAGGGACCTTTTTTTGTTTAGACTTAAATACGTTCGTGCAGATTTTCATCAAGAGCGAACCCCAATTTTACGTTATAAAATTAAGGGACACCAAAATAACTTGCTTTATTGAATAAAACCCTGAACATTGGAAGTAATAAGTTTTGTAAAGAATTTACTTAGCATCGGGAAATTTCTGAGCCCTGAAGGAACGGGATCAAATATTTGTGCAAAATAACTTTGTTTAACCTTTAAAATTGATTCTATGTTTTAATAAAAGTATGTAAGTACGTATTTTTTTTTTGTAAAGTTTATCCACAGATATTATATTAAAGATTGAAGCTTTTGGATTTTAGATTTTATTAAATTTGCTTTTGTCACAAAAATGTTACACAACGATGTTACATAATGTTACATGTTATTTTATGAGCAAAATCCTTTGTCATACAAATGCCTGCAACAAGCAAATACTCAGGTCATATTCGTATTGGTTTTTGTCACTATTTAATTAAAGTGAAACAAATAAAATACTTTTTCAGTAAATATCGGGATATTTATTAAATGTTTCGTGAGTTCATCAACGCTACGTGGGAAATTGAGACTGGAAATAAAAATATCCAATTAGTGGTGAATGGACAACTGAACCGTCAAATGTAATTAGCGGTAGGTGGTCTCTGGGCTCTGCGAAGAGCGATTGTGGTCGCTGCCATAGAGGCACCGTGCAGTGTGGTAAGGGAATCGCTTTTTTATTTTATTTTATGCCGTTTTCTAAGCGATGTTGCAATTAAAGGGTTGGATTGAATCGGTATTAAATTCAATATTACAAAGCAGTCATCATCGTCATTTTAAAGAGCAAATTTTGTTTATTTTTTTAACGCAAAAGCGTTTACTGTCATTATTAAACTTAAAAAAATGAGTTGCTTAATGTTTTTTTTAATATGATAGATTAATTTAATGTCTGAAGATAAGCTTTCTTTTTAATTAGTAAAAATAATTCTAAACTTATTTTTTTGTTAAACCTTTATTAGGAGATTAAAAGGAGTCTGCCCACTACGCCGTACCTATGAACGTACCAGGCACGGAAAGAAACATGAAATGGACTACAATGCCCACTAGAGTGTATCTACAGCGCTTCATACCCGTTTATAACAGGTTTAGAACGGTCATCAAACGCGGTTATAACGAGCTTAGAACGGTTATCATTTACAGTTAAAGCCTATATTCTAAGTATTGAAAAGTACAAAACTATAATATCCACTAGACCGTTCTGTCACCGTCGCGTGCCATGCACGGAGCGTTAACAATCGTCGGCGAGAATATTTTAGTGTATTTAGTGGGCACTGAGCATAGTCTCATACATTTCAATGTAAATAACATGGTATGGTACGGTGTAGTGGGCAGAATCCTTTATCCCTCAACTACCTAATGTTAATATTTATATAAATCTTTTTTAGAAAAACTAATTAAAAAGCGTTTTATTTGACAGCATTATTAATGACCCAGCATCAACTGAAGCGCGAATTGCAATCAGTGATGTGGTTAGTTCAATTAGCTAATGTGGTCGCGAATCAAAAGAGAAAATGTTTAATATTGGATTTAAAGGTTATTTTTTTGTAGTAGTGTGGTCGAATTAATTTTAATAGTATACGTTATGTTTAGAGAATAATTTGTTTTTGTTGAAGTATCTTTTTGATGTGAAGAATATTACAATAAGGCTTAAAAAAAACGATTATTCACAAACAAGCCGAGCACCCGATATGATTTTCCATCGGCAAAAATGAAAATCTTCTTTACAAACTATCAGCCGCTCATCGTCTGTCTGGCCTTTTCCCAACTATGTTGGGTTCGGCTTCCAGTTTAACCGGACGCAGCTGAATACTTTAGTACTTTATATGGAGCGACTGCCTATCTGACCTCCACAACCCAGTTAGTACCTAGACCTACTTGGTAATACGAGATCCCTTGCTATGACTGGTTGTCAGACTTTCGGGCCACTGACTACAAGGCACAGAGGCACAGATGAAACTCGATAGGTATTTAATGGATGGTCATCCATCCACGGATCGGCTTGGGAGGCGCGGTTTACCATGTAGATTGACCTGTGCGGATTTTATTATGATTCTCTATATAATCTCTTCAGTTCTCACACTCTTGTGCATTTCAGGTTTTTTTGAAGTTAATGAACATCTCGTTGGTCTAGTGGACATAAGCACGACTGCTGAGCCTCATGCTCAGCAGTCATCCAGGGTTCGATGGATCCATCTAAAATTTCTCAGTAGCAGCCACGGAGTCTGGATTGGTACCCGGTTGTTGGCAATAGTCTCGTCCCTAATTACTTGGGTCTGGTGAAATCTGGGTGTACTGTCAGGTACACCCTACCTTAACATTGAGTTTCATTTCATTTTGGGAAGCTGTTTTCTATCTAACTACATAGTTGATTTTAAAAGCAATATTTATTTACTTAATATATTGTTTAAGATTTTAATCATGATACATAATATAATATTTCATTTCAAATAATGGCAAAACATTAAAACGTAAATAAGATAATTAAATACATTAATCTTAAATACCATCATTTTATTAGATTTATGTATTGTTATTCAAAACTATGACATTTAACTGCAAGAGACAAAGCTTCAACCGCTTTGAAGATAAGAAAACCATTTAGTATAATTAAGATAACTTCAGTTACAGGGGTTACTTGAGAACAATATATTTAAGAAATCATAAACAATGGTGAAGGGACCTTTGAAGTTAAGACTTTTGCTTAACTTAAACTGCAGTGTCTTGTCATGATTATTTGATTACTAGCTTTTGCTCACGGTTTCGCTCGCGTTAATTTAGAATTTGACAATCAATTCGGGTTGTAATCTGCTTGTAATAATATAATTTAATTATGATTCGAAAGACATTTGTGGCGCCACCTATTATCAAAAGAACGTTATTGTTGTTTTCCTCGGGAGTAGTACTTTTTTGCGGGATAACAGGTACCCTATGTCCGTTTCTGTACACCTGACAACGTATATGCAACATTTCAGGATGCTCGGTTCAGTGGTTTAGGCGTGAAAAGGTAACAAACAAACAAACAAACTTACTTTCGCATTTATAATGTTAAAAGTTAGGAAGGATAGTTAGGATTAGGATTAGGAAGCACCGTTTGTGCTTTGATTTAGAAAAAAGACTTGATATTCATTTTACTAAATCATCATCTGCATAGTCTTTTCTCACCATGTTGGTGTCGGCTCCAGTCTAACCGGATGCAGCTGAATACCAGTATTTTACACGGAGCGACTGCCTATCTGACCTCCACAGTCCAGTTAATACAGCGTAGTTAGTACAATATCATTTGCTAAGGATAGTTGACAGTCTTTCGGGCTACTGCCTACCTGTTACGACTGTCAAAAATTTACAATTGACAGCCGGGACCAACGGCTTAACGTGCTTCCCTAGGCACGGAGGAAACGTGAGGACCAACCTAGATAAACGCGGCTTAACCTGAAGATCGACCCAAGTGGCTGTTATTATTTAGCCACGAGGTCCTCGGTTCTAAATACAGAATAAAAGTATTAAGAAAATCAACATATTTTAGAGAGGTACATTTCATCAGTGATTAATCTAGTCAGCCTATTTCATTCCACTGTTGGACATAGGCCTGTCCCAAGTCGTGCCACAACACCCTGTTCTACACCTTCCTCTCAGTCAGATCTAGCATTATTTTTGAGTTTGTACTGACGACCTGTAAAAAGTGGGGCTGGGTCAGTGATAATCAATATTAAAAACTGTAGAAAAATTTCAAGTCCGTTTTGGAGGAAAACTCATTCTTCCGCAGTATTTCGACTTTTGACGCAAGGCACTGTCAACCAGATGGGCTGTCGGTGTCAGTCAATGTCAGACATCAATTCAGTCTGACAACCTCACGCGTCGATAGACAAATTAATCAAGGAAATATTTTTCGATTTTCCTTGTTGGGGAAAAAAAACTCTGAGTTTACGTATATTATAATATTATAATATACGTAAACTCAGTGTTTATAACATATTATGTGTTTTAGCGATATTAAAAATTTCATAAAGCCTCCTGCAAATAAACACATGGAATAGAGCTTAGAAATATATTAAAAATCATCTTGAAATTACTAGTCACCCAAATCTTTTTGCATTTCAAGTTAAATCTAAAATCGTGATGTAAGCACACAGGAACTAAAAATCTTAATATCCAAAGTTTAATCACATTATAACCCAACGACTGGCGATGAATCCTTTCATATACCTGGCTGGGTTACAGAGGAGTAGCGGGATTATTCTCTGTTCCGCCTGAATAAGCCATGGCGATATTGCGCCATCGGGTGCTGGGAGCAACGCCGCGGTGCTACTAGTATTTTATTAGTGCAGTAAGCAAGCACTGGCAGGTAACGATAATAGCATAAGGTGGGGTTGGGTGTTTTTTCTTTTTCGTGAATGAGGTCGTGTGTAAAAGGTTTTTAGTAGCGGCAATGGTTTGGATGATTTACATTATTATCGACGTTTTTTGTAGTAAGGTGTAATGTTTTTTTTTTAATGAAGCATAAACAACACAAGATAAAACATAAAATGAGAAAGGGATGATTTTATCAGAGTCAGATACTTTTTATCGTGGAATAAAATTGACTCGCCGCCTGTACATGGGACTTAAATATAAGTTCTGGCGAAATGTGGGTGTACGAATAAGGACACGTCTATCTAACCCGGCGATTATAGGCGTTAAGATGAATAAAATTGACTTCGAAATATACTTTAAAAACAAGCTGGGGATATACAATACCTGGTAGCTCATAAACCAAAAACTTTGGTCGAATTCTCAAAGTAAGGCCAATGTTACTTGACTCTGGTATGGTTTCCGACAGCCAATTAGCAAATGCTTTAGAAATTTTCAAAAAAATTACCTACAGAGGCGATTCTAATCGACTTTTTTCGGAAAAACTTCAAGTGAAGTTGACACATCGCAACTACCAATTGAATTCCGTCGGTCTACACGTTCGTATGGCGTGCTGTTGGTCAAACAAAAGCTACGAGTGACAACGTGATCGCGTCACGTACGTCACTACGGCGTAGTTTATAAACATGGGAGTAGATTTTGTGATTTTGTTCCTGGTTTTATGTAGATAGGCTGTAGCACTTTAGATGAATAAAAAAAGTGTATATTATACATATATTATACGGTCGAATTGAGAAACCTCCTCCTTTTTAAAGTCGGTTAAAAAAAACGAATATTTTGATGGCGTGACATGGCACTCGGTTCTCCACAAAGTTGTGAAGAACAAACGATAGAATAGACGAACGCAGTAAGCAGTACGCGGGCACTGGTAGATAGTGGAGGTTATGAAGGAGTTAAAATGTTTTCCTTCGGAGTATCACAATAGGGAACTGAATGCATCGCACTAAATCCTGGAGTCACTCAGCAGGCGCTGATACCATAAAACTGTTTTGGTGTATAAAAATAGGCAATTTTTTTATCCTAATCTGTCCCACTGGGCTAAGGTCTCCCCCATTTCTTTTCAATTCTCTCGGTGTTTTGCCTTCTTTGGCCAAACAGTCAGGAACGACGACGAGCTCGGTGACGACGACCGTCTTCATGCACCCACTCTGTGACAATTCTGACCCATCTATCCTGACCCATCCTGCAAATGATTCCACTAAATTTTAAACAGCCAATCGATCATATTCTTTAACGCCCTTCAGTGTTTTACAGTAACGATAACAATATCGGAAAATCATAACAAATAAATAATAAAATTCCACTTTTATTGTTAATGCAGTTTTTTGCTTTATTTTTTAATGTTGTTTCAAAAATTCTAAACCTTCCACATCAACGAAAACAACCCGAAGGTAGCTAGATCACTTCACAAAAAATAATAAAACCAAGCAACTAATTAACACAAAAAATGGGAACACAGAACACACAATCTTAATTAATCAATTTAATCATCGCACCCACACACGGCACGACCCATTCACATACGTAGTACAGAAGTAGGAACACGTGACCTACACCTGTACGGCTTTCATTGTTTATTTTTATTGCTGGGACCAAATTCACGCCCAAATAAATGTGAAGTAAAACCTCCGGGACGTTAATTAAGTTCTTGGCTTTTACGGCCCCTTTGCAGCCTGCGGTGTTACTCGTAATGAGTATTAGGGGGTTAGAGAATGGCCCGTATCGGATGTGTGGCTAAGACATTGTGACTGGAAACCAATCGGGCTTGACTCGCGTTTGGGAGACCGCCGAGGGGATTAAAGCTTTTTCTGCTGTGGGCTTGCCAAAAGGATGATTAGTGGGCGTGTTTTTTTGTTAATAGGGTTGACTGGGTTGAGCTCATTTTCTGTGATGGTCAGTGGAGTAATTTAGTCTCGTGTCTAGAGTCACTCGTTTTTCTGATGTTGCTGCAGTAACTTCAGAACGCCATATGCTACGATTCTTACAAGTTTTCCTTTTACGTCGTCATTGTTCATAAAAATTGGTGAATTGAGGAAAGAGGTGCGAATATATTGCGGTTTAAGAGATGTAGTGACAAATTTTTTAAAAGAGTATGCTGAGATGTCTTGGTCATGTGGAGAGGATGAGTGAAAGACAACTAACAAAATTTATTTACAAGGCAGATGTGAGTTGGGAAGCCGTCACCTCCTTCTGCGAAGCAGTCATGCTAGCGAAGGAGATGGCGGAACGTGAGAGGGAGAGAACCTCACGTCCTAGCCGCCGCGGGAGAAGCACGGGGCGTCGGAGGCCACGTCGTAATGGCTCTCGGCCACCGTAGTCGCGGGCCTGTGGACGGTGAGTAATGGACTAACTCGCCGTCCGTCCGTCGTATGACGACAGGCCGTGTCGACGGCGCGTTCGTGTTCCACGCGCGCCTCAAATAGATGTCAGCAAACATGAGGGGCCCGCAAGGGCCGATGCCTGCCAGGGCTGTTCGAAAGAGATACCGCGGCCCTGGAACATAAAGGGCAAAAGAAGGAACATGGATGGTTTTTAGTCAGTAAAAGTCTGACACTCCGCCCAGAGCGAGAGGAGTCAATTGATGATTTCCCATCCGAAAAAAAAAGGCAGATGTGAGTGGCAGCGCCGGGAGCGGACGCCTTAGAAAGAAATACACTAACCTTATTGATGAGGTTCTTCAGAAAGGTCAGGTGCTTAGTACTCGCTACGTGCGTGTATGACTAGATGTGTGAACGTGGAGTAGCAAAAGGAGTATGTCAAGATCGTAGCAGGTGGCGTTCTATTGTTTCTGTCTACCCCCCTGGAAAAAGGTGTGAGTTTATGTTTATATGATAATACATTCACGATGTTTAGAGTACCTGCTACGGACTAAACCTTCATGAAGGTCATCAATAAAAAGTAAGGTTAGTTAGCTAACAGTCACATTGTTCTGTCTATGTTTATTGTTAAAATAAAGTTAGAAACAGACCAGGCCACAACCCCATTTTAACGTCAATATTTCCAATATCGTTACGTGACCACACCGAAAATTTTGTTGTTATTTTTCGAATATTTTTATGGACTAAATTAAGTTTGTATCTGCCTCGGTACCTAGTGTGTTGTGAATTTTATATTGGCTTTTTTATATTAAACTTATTTACGTACGTATTTTAAGGTTCTGTTTTTGGCGCTGCTTGTTTCACATTAGCTGTTTTTTAGGGTTCCGTAGTCAGCAAACAAGGAACCCTCATAGCTTCGCCATGTCCGTCTGTCTGTCTGTCCGCAACTTAGCTCAAAGACTCTTGGTACTAGAAAGCTGTAATTTAGCATGAATATACAAATTAGTTACGCCGACAAAGTGGTAAATTATCATCTCGAAAAGTATTTTTTTAGGGAATATCCCAGTACCTATACGTAAGTGGGGATTTTTTTTTCTCGCGTACCCCATAGTGGGGGATGTCGTTGGATAGGTCGTTAAAAAATATTGCTAACTTGTTATAATAATTTTTCGATTAAGGGATTCGTTTGTGAAATATTAAGCTTTAAAGTGAAAATTTTGTTAGACTCAAGTGTCTTCTCTACCAGTTACACGTTTGTGTTTGGGTGTGTGAAAAAATTCACGATGATAGTATATAATTATAACAAAGTTAAAAGAAAAACTATCACAGCTTAGTAGGCTGTACAAGTTTACGAGTAGTAGTCGACCAACTTATAAAATGTACTTGGATAACATATTTTCCCAAAAATACCTAATGTATGGAAGCACAGGTCTTTCAAGTGCAACTGTAAGTTTGTTTTTTTTATTTTTACAATAAAAATCATCGTTCGGAGGCAAATCGGACCGTAGGAAGTGTCCGCATATTTTGATGGGCAATTACGGAACCCTACATTGTGCGTGGCCCATAGATATAATAAAGAAGGAGATATGGCGTGGAGTTAAAAATGTATACAAAACCAGTGAAGCCACAGTTGCCCCTCCATGACGATAATATTGCACACACAGTTCTGTCAAAACAATACTACGAACAAGTGCACACACGCGCCATCGATAACTCTGTCATTTAAATATAAACCTTATTCTTTAAACCACAGCGTACTTTTTCCGTATAATTTACTCACACTAAAACAATTATCATTGTGTGTCGTCGGGACACGGGGGCGGATACGACACAGTGCTTGACTAAATCGAAGAGTTATCGATAAATATATCGATAATTTTTTTACAAGGTTTTGGAAATCTATATATATAAAATTCAAAGTCCTGACTGACTGACTGAGATATCAACGCACAGCCCAAACCGCTGGTCCTAGAACAATGAAATTTGGAGGGTGTATTCTTTGTGAAGAGCAGGTATCCACTAAGAAAGGGTTTTTCGAAATTCTACTCCTAAGAGGGTAAAATGGGGTGTTGAGTTTTCTATGAAACTTTTTATTCTCGCGGTCGATGGACTTGAAAATTTGTGTACATACTCTTTATTTCAAATTATGAGAAACGTGAATCACAGTTTTTCCAAAATCATCCCCCAGTATAAAATTCAAAGTCCTGACTGACTGACTGATATATCAACGCACAGCCTAAACCGCTAATCTTAAAGACATGAAATTTAAAGGGTGTATTCTTGTTGAATAGTAGATATCCACAAAGAATTTTTTTTTCAAAATTCCACCCCTAAGAGGGTGAAATAGAGTGTTTAATTTTCTGTGAAACTAATTACTCTCGGGGTCGATTGACTTGAAAGTCTACATACTCTTCAGTTAAAATTATAAGAAACGTGTATCACAGTTTTTCCAAAATCATCCCCCAACATAAAATCCAAAGTCGTGGCTGACTGAGATATCAACGCACAGCCCAAACCGCTGGTCCTAGAACAATGAAATTTGGAGGGTGTATTCTTTGTGAAGAGCAGGTATCCACTAAGAAAGGGTTTTTCGAAATTCTACTCCTAAGAGGGTAAAATGGGGTGTTGAGTTTTCTATGAAACTTTTTATTCTCGCGGTCGATGGACTTGAAAATTTGTGTACATACTCTTTATTTCAAATTATGAGAAACGTGAATCACAGTTTTTCCAAAATCATCCCCCAGTATAAAATTCAAAGTCCTGACTGACTGACTGATATATCAACGCACAGCCTAAACCGCTAATCTTAAAGACATGAAATTTAAGGTGTGTATTCTTGTTGAATAGTAGATATCCACAAAGAATTTTTTTTTCAAAATTCCACCCCTAAGAGGGTGAAATAGAGTGTTTAATTTTCTGTGAAACTAATTACTCTCGGGGTCGATTGACTTGAAAGTCTACATACTCTTCAGTTAAAATTATAAGAAACGTGTATCACAGTTTTTCCAAAATCATCCCCCAACATAAAATCCAAAGTCGTGGCTGACTGATATATCAACGCACAGCCCAAATTGCTGGTCCTAGAGAAATGAAATTTGGAGGGTGTATTCTTTGTAAAGAGTAGATATCTACCAAGAAAGGGTTTTTCGAAATTCCACCCCTAAGGGGGTAAAATGGGGTGTTGAATTATCTGTGAAACTTTTTATTCTCGGAATCGATTGACTTGAAAATTTATGGACATGCTCTGCAGTTAAAATTATGAGAATCGTGTATCACAGATTTTTCAAAATCATCCCTCGATATAAAATTCAAAGTTCTGACTGACTGATACATAAACGCACAGCCTAAGCTGTTGGTCTTAAAGACATGAAATTTGGAGGGTGTATTCTTTGTAAAGAGTTGGTATTCACTCAGAAATGGTTTTTCGAAATTCCACCCCTAAGATGGTGAAATGCGGTGTTGAATTTTCTGTAAAACATTTTATGCTCGGGGTCGATTGACTTGAAACTCTACATACTCTTCAGTTAAATTTAGAAGAAACTTGTATCACAGTTTTTCCAAAATCATACCCCAATATAAAATTCAAAGTCCTGGTTGACTGATACACGAGTATCAACGCACAGCCCAAACCGCTGGTCTTAAAGGCATGCAATTTGAAGGGTGAAATCTTTGTGTCTTCACCTTTCGGCCCTGATACCTACTCTTGTAGATATCAGGGCCTAAGAAGCCGATGTCTGCCGGCTTCCCTTCAGGAACAAGGCGCTCAGACGTATTGTCTAGGTGCCTACTGCAGTCAAATAGAATATTATGAACACATCTGTGGGTATCACATAGGATTGAAAAAATTTCAAAAATGAAAACATTTTTATGTCAACAAATAAAGCAACAGTTGGCTCCAAATAAGCCGGTGCTCGGGTGTCAAAATTCAGAACTAAAATCGTATGGACGCGTACACGTGACTTCGCGGCTGGCAGTACTGTTTTGTAGGGAGCTCGGTAAGCCAAAGATTATCGAGTTACTACAGGGGCAGAAAAAGAAAGCATGTAGGGGAGAACGAGATAGAATTAGTAATGGTCGATATCGTATTTGGTACCTACCAACTAGATTTTATTTTATTTTGGTGACTTATTTAAATGAGATAAATTCACTTTTATTTTTTTCTGCATTTTATTCTTTAATTTTTTTTTTGTCATGGGTGTCGTTTTCGTGGTTTTAAGGGTCGCTAATGACGAAAATGTGGTCAAAATGAAAATTCAAAAAACATATATAAAATATCATTCTCATTTTTTTCTTCGGCTTCCCCTGACTCAATTTTCAACCTTCGCCACTGGTACCTACCAGTGGCAAAGGGTCCACTAAGAAAGAGTTTTTCGAAATTCCACCCGTATGAGGGCAAAACCGTCAGTGCCCTGCGGGTCCAATATAACAATGCTTTCAGGTTGCTGATGGGATTGCCTCGCTACTGCAGTGCGTCAGCGATGTTTGCTGAAGCTCAAGTTGACGGCTTTCACGCTATTATACGTAAGAGAGCAGCATCGCTGATGCGAAGGGTGAGGGGCGGTCCCAACAGCGACCTGAATGTAATTGCAGACTACATCCATAGTCCTATTTGGAGGCATTGGATTGGGCTGCACATATTATAGGCTGACTGACGCCTTTTCCTCTTATTTGTTGTGTTTGTGTAATTACTAACATAGTTTTAAGTCATCTTATTGTACTACTAACACTCTATGGACCTAATTAGTCTGAAATAAATGTTTTGAATTTGAATTTGAAAAATGGGGTGTTGAGTTTTCTGTGAAACTTTCTATTCTAGGTGTCGATAGACTTGAAAGTCTACATTCTCTTCAGTTAAAATTATGAGAAATGTGTATCACAGTTTTTCCAAAATCATCCCGCAATATAAAATTCAAAGTCCTGGCTGACTGACTGATATATCAACGCGTAGCCTAAACCTCTGGTCTTAATGACATAAAATTTAAAGGATGAAGAGAAAGGTGATTGAGGTGGTGAGAGAGAGGTGATTTGAAGAGTTAATCCACCAAATAAAGGGTTTTTTGAAGGTGTTGAAATGGGGTTGAATTTTCTGTGAAACTTAATATTGTCTGGGTCAGTTGACTGAAAACTCAATGTACACATCACTCTTTGCTCTTTGCTCTTTGCTCTTTTCTCTTTTTTATCTTTCTTTTATTTTTATTTTTTTCTTTTTTCTCTTTTTTTTTCTTTCTTTCTCTTTTTTTTTCTTTTTTTCTTTTTTTTTTCTCTTTTGTTTTTGATATACTCGTAACACGATATAGTCTACATTTATTTTTATTTGTTTATTTACGACCCAGAAGTGGCTCCCATGTTAAAATTCATTAAATTACGTGGCACATCCGTCTTTGGATCACTGACTTACATATGTGTACCAAATTTCAACTCCATCGGTCCGGTAGTTTCAGAGTAAATTGGCTGTGACAGACACGCGAGTGATCCTATAAGGGTTCCGTTTTTCCCTTTGAGGTGCGGAACCCTAAATATTAATATTACATGGATGTTTGTTACTCAATCACGCCAGAACGGCTGAACAGATCTGGATGAAAATTGGCACAGAGATAGATTATAGGTTGAAACAGATAGATATAGATTACTTATTATCCCAGAAGTAGGCAAAATCCTGTGGGCAACTCCCGAACTGCACGCGGGCGAAGCCGCGGGCAAAAGCTAGTAAAGTATATAAAAACAATTTGAAATCAACAAAACATTATTCAATTAATAAAAATATTTTGGGAAACTGAAACGGTACAATTACAATTTGTTAGTGACATATTGAATTATAAACGAAGCTAATCATAAACTTGTAAGTTAAGCAGGCTCTTAAAAAATCCCTAAGCAAGCAGTATTTTTAAGAAATTAAATTCTTCCCTCTTTAGCAACTAGGGGTTTATGTGACAAGACACACGCATGCATAAAAAATAAATAGCATGAATTTTGACCCATTGCCAAAATTTGCATGACGTCACAATATAGCGTCTTCAAACCCTCTTTAGAAATTCTGCGGCATAGTACATAATTAAGACTAAGTATATGATGCTGATTATTATAATGCATACGAAGTTAATGGTGCATTTTATGAAGAATTCAGTTAAATACCATAACCATAACCATAACAAGTGACGAAGTAGCTTATAATTCAAACCCAAGGACATTCCATAGATTACTTAACTAAACATTAATGAACTTACTTTACGATCTTTGGTTACGCACTACTACGCTGTAAAATAATAAAAATGGGTAAAAATGCATAGAACCACATCTGCCTTCCAACTGGATTACAAGAGTTAACAAATTGAAGAAAAATCTGAAATAATAATATACTAACTCGCAGTCGACTTACTTGTCGATAGACTTAGTCAAACCTCCACGAGCACATCACTAGCTCGCGCTCAACTACGGCGGACCGGAGCAGCGGACGCACCATGCGACATTACGGCTTATTGATTTTTCGTTATGTCAGCTTTACATTGCTTGTTCAGTCACTCAGTGACAGATTGAGGTGGTTGTAAAAAAGCAATGTATTTAATGCAAACATAATACAGTCGGAGTAATACAAGAAAACAAAAATAAAGTAGTACAAGTCAGATATATTTTAGGGATTGTTGTTTTTCGTGATTTTTAAGACAAATATTGTAAAATACTTGTACTTTCCTGTGGAAACTGATGCCATGACTTCTAAAATGTTTGTCTTGGCTTCTATTTTTGCTCGAAACCACCGAACAAGACGGCATAATCGCTGTTTTTACGAACGCGGTTGACAACACACTAAGTCGCGGTGATGGCCATTTTTTCAATAGCTGAGCGTAAAGCTCAGCACCGCGTGGTCGCCGACACGCCCCCTTGCCACTTCTCCTGTTTTTAATATTTCTGTGGCGTGGCCCGACACGTACTTGGCCGGATTTTTATTCGCTGTTTTCGTGCTTAGTTTTTTCATTATGTCGACGGTGAAAATTTGATTTGAAACTGGATTTTAATATCTTTCTAACTTCTATCGTCGATAACGTTTCCAAATCTCTCTAACATCTGTACTAGGAACAACGCTTGTTGTGAGAATATTTGTTCAGGAATTGAAGCTGCCTCTCATAGTAGAAGCCAATCACTTACTCGTAGTTACGGTGCCCTTTGCATTGTCGATCGATTGCTAAAAATGTACGGATATCGTGAGTGGTCCACAATTAGTTATTGATATTAATATTCGTTGTATTTTATTTCATTACTTAAATGAGACACCCACCCACCGCCCACTCCACCTGCACAGTCATTCACGAGTCAGCGTCGTGAGTTCGAGTGACGAATTTCTTTTATTTTATTTTTATTTTAAATAATGTTTCCCCACATTATGAATTTCTCCTGTATCGTAGGTGCGTTTACAAACATTTAAACTCACATACACAAACAGCCAGACCCGGAACAACTACCTGTAGGCCATACAAATATTTGTTCCGTGCGGGAATCGACCCCCGAGACGCAGCGCAGCAGTCAATCGCTCAGCTGCTGCGCCAACCGCGCCGTCGAATTTATTTATTTGTCATTTGAATATAAATGTAGATCTTCTTTTTCCTAGCGTATCGATGACAATCTAAACTCTTTGGCCCAGAACTGAACCACTAGGTTGGTGCCTTCAGTAGCGTCCATCAGTTCCTGTAATGAACAAACAACAGGACATGTAGGGCACGACATTAAGTGCCCCATTGTTTGTGGAACAGCACCACATTTACACTCCAGGAATTAATGTAGATATACTTTCTGAAGAAAGCCATAGCCAGGAAGGACGGTTTAGCTGAAATTGTGCCGACTATAAGGGAACAAAATTTAGCTTTATTGGATGACAAATGTGAGTTTATCGATTGGCACAATTAAGATACAAGCGTAAGAAAGCCAAGTATGTGTAGTAAATATGCTTTGTATCGGCTTTGTTAAACATACTGCTAAATCTAATGTGCCGACTGGAAGAATTGTGTAGCACTTTAACAAAAAATCAAAACAGCACACAGCATTATCGCACATACGTTTCAACAATACGTTCACAATAGTGGTCAGTATTGATTATCATAAGCCTAGCCGTAATCCTTTCATAACAACATTCAATTATGTTAACGGTAACGTACCTATTACCATTAACAGGTCAAACGGGACCACATGACGTACACATTTCAATCTGCCGTACAGTTTGCTACCAACATCAACTATTAGCTGACCGCATGTTGGAATTAACCTGTGTGTTTATTGTTTTTCGCGTGGCAATTTTGGTGTGTTGATATTGTATAGGTTTTGTGTAGTTCTACATACATAAATTCGCGCCTTTTAGGCAGAGACTACAGAACGAGACCAGCTACAAACCTCTCATACTTCTTTAGCCTTGCTCACGTTAATTTTTTTGTTTGTTAACGGCTTAAAAAAATTAAGATTTTTTTTTGTTGACAGTCTGACAACCTAAGACTGTACCAAGGGGTATTGTATTACCCAGTACTGACTAGGTTGGGGAGGTCAGATAGGCAGTTGCTCCATGTTATATACGGGTATTCAGTTGCGTCCAGTTAGACTGGAAGCCGACCCTAAAATAGTTAGGAAATGGCTAGGTAGACGATGAAGAGCTGTTACCTAAAGTAAATCTAGAAAAAAGCCACAACATCAAATAAGAATCAAGTGTGTTGTATTTTCACCTTTAACCAACTTACTCGTACCAGGAAAAACAAGTGTTTAAATTAATAAGGCGGCACACTACCGTTATATCCACCAGGTGTTACAAACTCAACAAAACAAACACAAAACTACAGTTACGACGTCCGCTCACTTCCGCGTTCCAGATGTTAATGACGTTATCTAATGCCCTCACGTTGAGTTCGCTACTTTCGTGTAAATGTGACAACTACCCGCATTTGTGCTGAGTACAAATAATCGTACAAAAAATCTGGTATGAGTTTGAATGAATGGATATCCTTATATTTTTATATTTCAGCCCAGTACGTTCCCAGTGTGGGGACACAGGCCTCTGTCATTGAGCCGAAGTGGGCCTTAATCCACCACGAGGGCCATAATCAACTAGGTACCTACACGGGTTGGGTCACATGCCATCAATTTTTTTTTTTCGGACAAGTCTACTTGCTGGTTTTTTTTCACGGTTTTTGAGAGCAATGGTGTTGATATATATTGCACAGAGCAAAGTGCCTGGCTGGAATCTAACCTACCACTGCAGCACTGCTTCTATGCTTATATAATTATATATCTATTTTGTTGATCCCATTTTTAGTACAGAAAATGAAATACCTCTGGTTATACAATAGATCTGTTCGATACTTATTTATTGAGAGACTTTGAAGTGAGGTTGAAATAGGCAATTTGTGGGGCTAATATTCTGTTCACAAGGCTGATAAAATCGACTATTTTTAGACCGAACCCAATTTTCTTACCAAATATTATTTTGGCGAAATATAATGTTCTGTAATGTTACTTAAGTGCTTTCAAGTAACTATAAAAGTGTTACTAGGTATAATTATTTTAATACTGATAAAATTCTTTAACAAAATAAAAAACAATTATAACAACCAAGTTCTAACCAAGACACAGGGCAATATAACCACATAATAAGATGAACGTGCAGCGCATATAACTCAAAGGCATACCAATTCTGAATCACTTCGCTAAACATCATAGGCATCCGAAGTATTTCTCGTCACGATGATCCGGCTCTTGCATGTTACTTACATTCTCATAATTCCTAAGAAGATCATGGTTTATGAAAATATGATGTAGTGGTTGCTAAACGCTTTTTAAAATAATGTACTCACTTAATATTATAAAGCTTGGTTGTAGTATGTTAAAGTATTAGAAGTATTGCAATACTGTTATTCCAGGCATTCTTTGTGAAGTTACTTTAAAAGTATGGTTTACTTGCTATTGATACCGTGGTTTTTATTTTGTATTTACTAAGCTGAGAAACATATTTCCTTATGAATTACTTAATTAAAGATTCTGAGTTCTCACAACTTTTTACGGTAGAAGAACTGCGTTGCGAGCACACACACTTGCATTTTTGTACATGTTATGTTTTTGATGGGATACTGTTTGTTCCGTTCCCACAGTTCTTAAGTTAAGATTTTTATACATTTTGTTTTAATAAAATAAATAAATAATACTAATAGCTTACGGATCATCTACAAGGTCAGTATATCCTCCTAGGGCGTGTCACCTGTCAGAAACTCCCCATTCATTATATTTTAAAACCCTTTAAATAAATAAAACACTGCCTCAAATAAAACCACACGACCAAAACCCACTACACTCACGATAACGCAAAATATCTACAGCATTTTTGTTCTGTTTTCCTATTAACATGGCGCAAGCAATTTGTTTACGAACAACATTTTAGTCCTTTCAATGGTCCGGTGTAATCCAATTTGGTTGTATCGGCACGCGTGATAGCCGCATCTCACCGGCCGAACCTCGACGATACATTGGACGAACCTCAACGATTTACCTACACACATCGGGTGAATTCGGTTTTTGATTCGGTTCCGTTTAGATGTGATGTTGTTCTGTATTCGAATTGGCTTTTGTTTTTTTTTTGAGATGTAAGTAAGTTTTACACAGCCAGAAGGCGACGCGGTAGCCCTCGCAGGAGATGGCGGGACGAGCTGGACAAAACCAACGATCAGAGGTCCACATTGGCCCTGGATCGAAGAATTTGGAAGTCATGGGGAGAGGCCTTTGCCCAGCATTGGGATGACCCAGGTTAACAGTAACAGTAAGATTTTTAGTGATCATTGTGGAGAGTTTTGGGAGCATGTTTTTGATGGGCAAGCCAAAATGGAACATAATGTGGAGCGAGGATACTGTTCTACAGCCAATTATTGACTGTGAATGACGTTATTTTTCAAAGATAATGCATTTATTTTAGCATCAAAATAAATATTTCAACTTGCAAACTAGCAAAATAAAATGCCCGTAAATAAGAAGGGTCAATGCAGATATCTGGTGGCCCTACCATGACTTCTTAAAGAAGGAGTACCTAATTCCAGTGTGGAAAAGAGATGGCGCTAGACCTGTATAGCTCCGTCTCTTTCCCACTCTGGAATTTCTCCTGCTTTAAGACGTCATAGTAACCCCCCTGGAACTAAAATAAAAATTGTATTTTGGCACTAACTCGTAAGCTCTATAAAGATGTAGACAATTTGGAAATTTATTTTACGAAAGCACATTTTTCTAAAAAATTGTAAGGAAAAACTATCAAGCTAGTAGTTTCCAAAAATATAGCGGTTCATCCAGTGGACTGGTCTAATTCAATCTGGCATGTGCTGTCAGGAATAAAAGCCGGACCTCACTGAGTCTACCTCAATATTTATCTGTATAAAGCTATGTATACATAGACCTTCGAACAGTGGCTGTTTGATTTGATTCCATTTACAGAGTGAGCCGTGTTTTGTTTTTTACTTTGTAGCTGTTAAAGCAAAATAGTGTAGGGAATAATAGTGTAGGGAAAATAGTGTAGGGAAAAATTGTATAGGGTTTTTCGTTTTGTTGATGTGCTAGTATTAATGGATAAAATAAGGAATGAGTACATACGAGGAAGTATGTGGAACCGGTGAATGAAAAGATGTATGATTATCGGTTATCGTAGTATGAACATGTGATGCGAAGGAATGAGGAAAATGTCGTGAGGAAAATGTTGACTTTGAATGTATACAGGGCTATTTGTAAAACACCAGTAACCCTTAAGAGGTCATTGTACTCATCATTATGAACAACTTTTACTATGGGACCAAACCTGAAATCGCGCAGCTGTTCCCTACATTTATGATCGATTAACTCGTCAAAATGTAGGGAACAGCTGATTTTTTTTTTGACCTCTTAAGAGGTTACTGGTGTTTTACAAATATAAGAGTAGACGAAGATCAAATAAACGATGGATTGACTGTGTGAAGGATGATATGGCTAGACGGGAGGTTACTACTGAGATGACGAGTAATAGAGAGGTATGGTAGAAGAAGACATGCTGCGCCGACCCCAAATTAGTTGGGATAAGAGCAGGAGAGTGACGATGCTGTGCTAGTAGGTACAAATTTTGGTTCTCATCTTTGAGAGCACCAAGTGATCTTTCTGCTGTTATTTGGGTACACTTTCAGTTTTAAAGCGCATCGTCCAGGAGCAATCGATATTGGGTAAAATGGCTTCCGTAGAGAAATCAAAGCTTGTAAACTGGGTAACAAGATCACTGGGTTCAATCTATTGAAATCTATCGGAAACCCGGAGTATCTTGAAATTTTAGTACCGTGGTTATCACTATTCTCAAGAAACTGGGTGATAACTAGCTTAATATCACATGACATAACATTACCTGTAATTCCCGAAGGTCTAGGCAGAGGTGTACCTAATAGCACACAGACATTTCGCCAGTTATGTTTTAGCCCCATGTAATAGAAGGCGAGTCTACTGCCATCAACCGGGTACAAATCCAGACTCCGTGGCTGCTACTAGGAAATTTGTGATACAAAAACTTAATTACAATTTGCACGACCCACGAATCGAACCCAGGACCTCATTGCTCAGCCGTCGCGATTGAGACCAATGAGGCAGACTCAATATAAATCAAATCAAATTGACACTAACATGTGTAAAAAATGGAACAATCAAATTACTTTGTAAGAATTTGTACCTCTTAAAATAAAAATATCTTTCACGTCACAAAAAGCGTGGGAGCCGCAATAAAGTTTGATACAATTCCGTTACTCCAATCCTTTCGGCAGTCGTCGGCTTCCTTCCGCCAGTTTCTTACTTGTCGACGGCACGGAATAAATATGTACAGAAAGCCGGGCCAACACAATCGGTGAAAAAGTAAGCACACATAGACACGCGTATTTGGAACAACTACCATAACTCCTGAAAGCCAAAATCTACAGTATCGACAATCAAAAAACGCAGAGGCAATAAAGCGTGACGAGATACGAAGAAACAATTTATCGGTTTTGGATTCAGCAATGAAAGTAATCATAAAATAGTAGCGAATAAGTGAAAAAAACGTGAAAATCTCCTTCGTATACCGAGTTAAAGGTACACACACGCTTGGTGCATGCTTGGTGCAGCTGGGTAGATGTAGATGATGATGGTTTGCTCTTTTTTCCGACTTTGTTGGAATCGATTTCCAGACTAACCCTGATACCAGTTTAACGGAATAACAATATTTTACATTAAGCAACTGCCTACCTGTCCTACACAGCCCTGTCACTGGCTAACACGGTACCCCATAACTGATATGATCACTCCTTGCAAACCAATACATGGTCACACTGACTTATTTGTTACTTATTCAGCTACATTACTCACCAAGCGTGTCAAAACACACTCGCGACTGGCATTTGTTCGACAGTTTGGTTTTCATTGAGACCCGGCTTTCTGTTCCTATTTATTCTGTGTCTACGACTTGTGAAGATATTACTCGTTCAGGTAGTCGCAGCTATTTGGATTATTTGGAGCACTCTGTACGTTCGAGTATTTATATCTGAGTATAGATTCTCATACAGTTGAAGTATTTTAGGAGTGGATGTAGTCTTCACGTGTGTGGAGTTAATCCTGGCTGTTTCTGACTGTAGAGCTGGAATATAATAATAATAATTCTAGCCTCTTTTGTGCCAATGCTGGGCAAAGGCCTCTGCTCAAACAAAGAAGGCAGTAAGAACTAATTGAATTATGAAAACGTCAATAGCTTTTGAACCGTAAATATTTCAATGTCTTTGTTTGAACTAATTACTTCTTTTACCTTGATTTTATACACAAACCCACACGTAAACTTTGAGTTGAACATAGTCTATTAGGTGTGGAAATCAGCCAAAAAATAAGCAGACAAAATGTAAAACTTAAAAAAAGCCTTGTAAAAACTCTGTCATCATCATTCTGCCTCACCATTTCCATATTATGTTGAGGTCGGATTCCAATCTGGCCGGATGCAGCTGAATACTAGTATTACATGGCTCGACTGCCTATCTGACCTCCACAATCCACTTAGTAGTACTGGATAAGCCCCTTGGAAAGACTGGTTGTCAGACTTTGGGCCACTGGACTACCTGTTACAACTGTCAAATATCTACAAATGACGGCCGGGACCAACGGCTTAACGTACTTTCCGAGGCACAGGGGAAACTCGATATGTAATAGATTGTCACCCATCCACTGACCAACCTTGACACGTGTGACTGTTACTATTTTGCCAGGAGCTTCTACTTCACTTCTCCTTTGAAAAACAGGCTACACTGTTATGGTTAGTATTTTGCAGGATATCTTTATAAGGAATGGCTTCTTCTTCGAAACATAATTGAAACAATGTGGGGCTGCAAAAAAATATACGGAACATTTCTAGCTTTTGAAGTTATTTCCAGGAAAAAGCAATGAGTTTTTTGAAGGATTGCAGATTAAAACATAAGCCTGTTGTAGCTGGTGCAAAAAATTTCCAATGGCAGACTATATTGTGAATCCTGAACCTCTTTGAATTTAAAACAAAGAAGATTGAAACCTTTGTTTAATCAATACCTACATGAACACAATTTCGAAATACCAAAAATATGGCGACCATATATTTGATATTTGTCTAACTTTAGCAAAATGAAAACGAAAAGACCCATGTGTTGAAACGTGGAAATCCGTATCAACATCATCATCGGCCAAACTTTTTCCCAACTCTGTTGCTGAGTGGGTAACACTATTATACCCCTTAGCAATGCAGGTTTTCGAGCTTCCCGACTGACTACCCGAAACGACTGTTGAACATCTCCGAACGAGAGTCAAGCCCAGTTTTCCCAGATACGAAGGGATCGCGGCATGCAATTGACGGCAGAGAGGGAAGACCTATTAGTGGCTGATTCGGGGATGAAATGATGATGTTGATGAATCAGTGGTGTGCCTATGGGCCAAAAATACGGTAAGCCAGAATGCAAGTAGACTGTTCAGAGACCCTAACATCATGAGGACTCCTCATGTTGTTATAAGAGCAAGCTAAGCTTGTAGGCTTGTATGAAAGGACCTCTACTATGATGAATGGAAGATTAGTGGTCACCCATCCGCAAACCGACCGCAGAAAACGTTAAGATCTATTCGTGCGGTTATTATTATTTATCCGCGAGCCCGTTAAGCCATATTAACGTTGAACCAAAAAGCACCGCTTAATCCGTATATTTTATCTTGTCAGCATTGTTCCAATTTTCCCTATCAGTAAATATGAGAACATTATTTTAGCAGATTATTATGTTGAACGAGGCTTAGGAGATTAACGTAACCATGAAATATTAATTAATAACTTATTAAGATGTTGATGGTCCACAAATTAATATCGCCTTGTATTTTATTTACTTACTAGCTGTAACCCGCTACCTTCGTTCGCGTCAACACTGTAAAAGCCCGAACTACGGTAAATCCTAAGATTTACCTACTCTTAATGGTAAAAGTCCGAACCGTTCTATGGTCATCGTTTATTTCGAACTTTTACCACCATTCACTTGGTAAATGTTAGGATTTGCCTTAAAGACACGGTAAATGTTGAAATAAAAATGTCAGAACGTGATCAAAAAATGCTTGTCGAAGAAATGCACTTGCAAAACACAGGATTACTTTGTAATTCCAATTTCCATAACAGCGCTCCGTGTAACAAGTAACTTTTTATAAAAATATAACTCTCGCTTTTTAATCGGATTTTATTACCAAAATTTCAAGGGTTTTAATTTTTTTGCACGGAACTCTAATTATTTTTCGTAAAATAGAAGTAGCCTAAGTTACTCCTTATTACATCAGCTATTTGCCAGTGAATTCCCGTCAAAATCGGTAAAGCCGTTCCAGAGATTGACATACAAAAATTGTAAAAAAATGTTATTTTGGTATATGTTCATTCATAATTATGCACGTAGTAAAAAGCGGTTATTTTAATATTACAAACAGGGACTTCTATTTTATTTATTCGTATAGATTAATGTGGAAACTGAATGTAGCGTATGTCATTACTTCCCAGAATTTGATCCTTATTAGCGATACTATCCAATGATGTATTAATACAGTATGTGTTTTTTTTTTTCGAAATCAATGGGTTCGATTCCTGGCTAGGAATATTGTTTTTTTTTTATCAAATCTTATGGTGCGGTTTTAGTTTTCATCAAAATCGGCTCCTTTGAGCATTTTTCGCTATTCCTCGTAGTTTCGGATTTGGCCATCCACGCCGAATTGTAAAATTCATCCTGTAAATAGGTACTTTCTTTTAGTCATCTTTTATCATTATTTTAGTTCTATTTGTAGTCTGTATATAATGTACAGAGTAATTATAACAACACTTTTTAAATAAAGCAGCCATTTTTGAAATGTAAGTACTTACTTTTTTTTAAAGAATGTTTAAAAATGAATGGAATTTGTAAAGAGATAAAAAATAATAATTCACTTATTTTTCTATTATCTATTTATTTTTCTTCTTTTTACTACTAACAAAAAATATAACTCAACAATTTTAACAAGACCAACCACAAAACCTCCATATTTTTCACCTATCCACATAATACTTTCCCATTCAAATCACTTAAACGTCAAACTTGGTTATTCCTCTCACCCCTTTTAAAAATAGGCACGTACGATGGGCTATTTTATCGCGGTCCCTACCCAACAAGCAATTTAAGATAATCTACTTGCCTCCAAGCCGGACTGAAGTTATTTACAATCAATTTCCTTGGCTATTAGAGGCTTGAATAAATGTTATGCACGTAACGTGGAAGCTCTATTAGTTATTGTGTGAATTACATTATGTGCTCGCATTTTACGGTAGATTGGGTATTTGAGTATGTATGTGGATGGGTATAAGAGTAGAGGAAGACCAAATAAACGATGGATGGACTGTGTGAAGGATGATATGGCAAGAAAGGAGGATTGTAATGAGATGACAAATAATAGAGAAGTATGGAATTGAAGACCTGCTGCGCCGACCCCGAATGAATTGAGATAAGGACTAGAGAATGATGATTTTAAGGTAGACTGGGATTTGTGGATTACGTAAAATTGAGAATGAGTGTATTAGAGAGAGTTAATAAGTAGCAAAAGCTAGATTGAGTAGCAATTGGTCATTCAGGTCCAGTTAAACGGCTGGGCCTACCTGGCGCAGCCGTGAGACACACAATTTTATCTTGTTTTTTGTTTGATAGATTTAAGATTTTTATTTTATTATTTTGTTTTGTGTGCTCTTGTGGCATGTGCCAAATAAATATGTCTTCTTCCTTTCTTATTTAAAATGGCCATGTTATTAGAAAAATTATAATGACTGTGTCAAGTCCGACGGGTAGACAGACGGACGGACATGACAAAATTAGGCTCTTCTTTTTATACCAGAACGAAAGCATGTCTATGATCAAATCAAATCAAATCAAAATATTTTTATTTCACATAGGCCTACATGGGCACTTATGAAACGTCGACAAAAAGGTGCACGGTTCGGGTTGGTCGTTTCCTATGGAGAAGAACCGGCAAGAAACTCCATGGTTACTCTTTTAAAGTGATTAAATTTTACAATATTATCATGTTACAGCATTAGTACTCAAGTATGGGGGGACAGCATAGGCCCGACAAAAAGTCGTTGCTTACTACACAAAAAAAAACGGAAAACAAGATAAGAGGTTAACAAAAGTTAACACACCTCTAGGAATCTACAAGGCCTATACTGTTCACACATTCACAAACAATCGTTAAAAAGAATCTATGCAAAGGCAAGAAAATATTATAAAAGACTAAATTAAACATGTGACAAAATTGTTTTGTCATCGGTGCTGCAACTATTCTGAACAAAGGGTGTTTAAATGATGTGAGAACCATTGTAAAAAAAAACCATTGTAAATTAAAATGAAAAGAAAGAAATGATCGATTATAACAATGAAAAAAAAAAACAAAGAAAGCATTCATAGAACTGGAAATGTCAAATCCAAAAATATTAAACAATTACCTAAATTCCTGTAAAGCGTTTCTAGAATTTGAAAATGGAAAATTCTCAGAAAAGCCGCATTGCGTTGGCGACTATTGAAACTCACGACACAAAGTATCTTGTGTGGACATAGTCGTATGAGTTACCTAATATTCGAATATTACTTGTATACTGACTTAATAAAGAATATTATATTCCATTCGGCATTTAAGAACGTAGATTTCATCTCGAAAAGTACAAATTATAATTATCTCCACGCCTGCCATTTGCGTAAGTGTGGCTTTAAGAAGATATTGTATTTTTATATAAAACTAGTTTCCACACGCAGCTTTGCCCGCCTAAACTCTGTGTTTGTACACAGTACCTATATAAATTATAGCTTATTTGATAATCTGATATTTTTCACATCTTTTTTTTATTGGGTTGGGAAATCATCAAATGACTCCTCCCGCTCTGGGCGGAGCGGAAGGGAGTGTCAGACTTTTACTGACTAAAACCCATCCATGTTCCTTCTTTTGCCCTTTGTGTTCCAGGGCCGCGGTATCTCTTTCGAACAGTGCCGCAGCCCTGGCAGGCATCGGCCCTTGCAGGCCCCTCCTGTTTGCTGACATCTCTTTGAGGCGCGCGTGGAACACGAACGCGCCGTCGACACGGCCTGTCATCATAAGACGCGCCTACGGTGGCCGCGAGCCACCACGTGGCCCCCGACGCCCGGTGCTTCTCCCGCGGCGGCTGGGACGTGAGGTTCTCTCCCTCTCACGTTCCGCCACCTCCTTCGCTAGCATGACTGTTTCTCAGAAGGAGGTGACGGCCTCCCATTCCCTCTCGCTCCGGACCATGGCTTGAACCAGGGCCGGACGCGAGAGGTCGCCCAAGCGGAGCAGACCTCCATAATGTGGTCCACCGTGTCCTCCGGGCGATCCTCACAATGGTAACACCCGGGCGTTTCCTCCCGCCCGATTCGGTGCAGGTACCTCCCGAAACAACCGTGTCCGGTGTGGACCTCCGTCAGACGGAAGGTGAGGGTGCCGTGGCGCCTCTCTAGCCACTCCTCAAAGAGGGGACTTTTCGCCACTATCGTAGCGTGCCCTGCACGGGGTTGCGACAGTCGCTCTCTCATATTTTTCACCACTGATATTCTTTTCTTATGCTCTGACATTCTTTGCCTCGTTGGTTGCAAGCGCAACCGCTGAGCATTAAGTCCTGAGTTCGATTCCTGGATTGGGCAAATTGTTATTGGGTTTTTCCATCAGAAATTTCTCAGAAGCAGACAAGGAGTCTGGATTTGTGCCCGAATGGTGGGTATAGACTCACCCCCTATTGCATGGGACTTAAGCATACTTAACTGGCGAACGCTTCCCCTTGGGGTGTACTGTTTATGGATATACTTCATACTCATATTGACTGGAAACAAACATAAGCGTACTAATAATACATACATAAGCGGAATTCCATAAAAAAAATATTATAAAGGTGATACGACCTGGCCAGATAGAAGTCTGCCAAGGACGTATCAGCTTTTATTTCATCATCATAATCCTATATAAACAATGTTATAATTCCACAAATATTTTGATTGAGTCTCACGAATAGATTTCGTGTTCCAGGAACTTTTGGCAATTCAAACACACTTGTGAAACTTTTTCTATTATGTTTTATTGATTATGACAGTACAAAGAAAATGGTAACTCGTTTCCTAGGAAAATGCTGCTGAGGTTAAATGGCAGAAAATGCCTCAGGCAGTCCGACTTTGTACAGTATTTTTTTGTACTTGTGCATAAAGTTCGAGTAAATACAATGCGTTGTGTTTACTGTAAGAGTATTATTCCTATTGACTTCCAAGTCATGCCCACCTACAATTGTCTCTATTTATTATTCTTCTCTTTCTATAACCGAATACCCTCCTGAATATAAAACTACGCCATTATTCCGAACTACACTGTCTTTCAATCTACCCACATTACATATTCATTGTATAACACATCCACCGAATCCTAGTCCTTTAAAAACGTTCCAAGTCACGAACATGCATCCAAGCAGGCGGCCATGTAAACGATTTAGCTTCAAGTCTTGCAGCAAATAGCCTTGCATCAAAACACGTAATAGGTGTGCTAAGAAAACAAGTCGTAGACTGTGTTATATAACATCACGCCTGTTAGACAGAAGTGTACTTGTAGTAGATACACCGACATTACGGCAGGTAAACAGTGATAGCTTAGTGGTGTGACCGTCTCGAGGTCGAACCCAAGACTTATAACCGTTGTTTTTTCGGATTCATGTGCGTATTGTATAAGGCCTCTGCCTCGAATTTTGCGGGCAGCGGGGCGGCGGCGGCGGCGGCGCGGGAGCGGCAGGATCTTATGCGTAAAATCAAATGGACCGGTTCTCGAAAACAGCGGCGCGGGGGCGGGCAACGAGCAGTGCACTTCAGTCAACGAGCGCCGCCGCCGCTGTCGCCCCGCTGCCCGCAAAATTCGAGGCCGAGGCCTGATTGTCACTTGGTTCGGTGAAGGAAAACATCGTGAGGAAACCAAACAAGCATGCCTGTGGGATATTTTTCTAATACCATTTTACTATGTGTGTTCAATTCAAATTAGATAAATACAGACTGCTTGTTTCTGTAATTGCCTGAAACTACGCGTCTTCCGATTTTCTAGCAAATGGCATCAAAAATCAAAACCACTTAAAATTACCTACGTGGTGTTAGAACTTCTATGACGACTTGCAGTTATCTACTGTTGTTCTACTTTTACAGGTAAGTATAATAGAAATGAAGTTGGGCTGTGGCGATATGAAACAGAATAGGTAATATTGACAAAATACTAAAGGAATTGTCGAGGGAAAACTGGGTCCACTTTGTAATTGGGTTGTGATCATCAAATAAGTCACCACTTATTTGCGTATAGTATAATTATCATTTGCCTGCCTGAGTGATATTTATCGACAGCATGTAAATCAAAGTCAGAAGCCCATGGCCGGTATAAAAACTCTGACACCAGGTTAACCAAACGAAAAAAAGTTTCAGTTTCAGGTAAATGGAGGGCAAGATTATTGCCAACAACTGAATACAGATCCTGCCGAGCTACTTCTGAGGAATCCCTAATAAAAAAAAACACATTAATACTTTGATCAACCTCAAAATCAAAAATCAAAATCAAAATATTTTTATTTCACATGGGCACTTATGAAACTTCGACAAAAAGGTGCACGGTTCGGCTTGATCGTTTCCTATGGAGAAGAACCGGCAAGAAACTCCATGGTTACTCTTTTAAAATGATTTGATTTTACAATATTATTTACCTGGAAATGGAAACCAGAAGCTCTTGCTCAGCGTTGGAGCTTCTGAATAAACCAACAAAGCAGTACTTTACTAACCTACCCCCTACAATAACGTATGTTTAATAAAATCTATGAAAGTGGAGTGCCTTTAGTAGGGTCCTATATCAGGGTTGTGCCGTCAAAACGAAAAGCGAAACACGCGAACGATAACGTCTATGGCTTATGGTTACTGGCTTGGTCCGTAGTGGATGCTTGGGTTGTCTATAACGGTAATAAAAATTCGGACAATCCTTTGGCAATGTTTATTTACGGTAGTTTTAGTTATGTTTGAAGTTTTTGGTGGCCTTTGTTTTTTTATGTTCATTCTGGTTTTATAGAACTTTTTATTTTACCTTCGGGATCGTTTGCGAGGAGATCAAAAATTTCTAAGAATATTATTTATGTGAAACGAGTATTTTTTATTTTTAAAATCGACTAATTTACGTTACATATTTACACCGGGCGCTCGTTTCCCAGTCCTCGGGTCCCAGACTACCTAACTGTGGTTTAGCCTTATACAAGTTACGGACTACAGTTAGACTTATTTTCGCATTTAAAATATTAATATGGAGTACGGATTAGATAATACCTACAGTCCATTCACGAAATACGTTTGATAAACATTTTTTTTGTAAACACTATCTTTCGTTCGCGACTTCGGTCCCGTAATGTACGGAAATTAACCCACGGGAAACGTTTTAAATATAGTTTATAACACTCGAAGATAATGTAGTTTCCCGTTAGTGAAAGAATTTTCAGAATGGGATCAGTAGTTCCAAAGATTACCCCCTACATACAAACTAACAAACAAATACTCCTTTATAATATTAGTATAGATGACATCCACTGGCTTTGCTTTTCTAAATGTCAACTCAAAGTCAATGCCAAGGTTCCTTGAAGAAACACCCAAACCACAAAAGAAAAAAGCAAATGGCTGCCCTTGAATAAAACATTTTACACGGGCCATTAAAATGGTGACATAGCTGGAATATAGTACAGACTATATTTTACGACAGCCAGACATTACGAGAAATATGAATTATTATTATTGTCTTACCTATGCCGCGTCGAATCGTAAATTTCAACCAATAAAATTAGTATGCATAGAATAGTCTAACATTTGTATATGGCTATGATAGTAAAGTTTATGTTCATCATACAGTTATTGCTGAAAATCTTAAGATTTTTACTGACAGCTTTTATGTCTATGAACTTTATAAATGTGTGGGTAATGTTTTTATGGACATGCTATCTTTAGCGTGGATTTTAACTACGTCTAAAGTTTTTATATTCATTTTTTTACCTTATAAAGCGTTGTCAATATATCATCTAAAATGTTGAAGACTATCTTTGATAAAATTCCCTAAATCACAAGTATCTTAAAATTTAAATTTGTTTTAATCGGTTATTTCATACACATGGATCTATATAAACCATTATGTTGAACTGATCCGATTTTCAAGTTTAATTTCAAATACTTACTTGGGTATTTACGTACCCTCAGCAATAACATCACACATTGCCAAAACCAGGTCACCATGAAATACAGCAATGCGTGCAACCTGAACGATGGACATCCCATTTGACCGCTTTAGCCACCATTTGCATACAACGACAAACTACAGATACGCCACATGTCTTTATAAAGGCTCTAGATGACAAATTTGTTTGTTGGACACACAAACATACGTACTTAAATAAATAATTTACCGCCGTTTTCCCATGGGGTAGGTATGAGAAACTTCAGGGGGTCTAAAATGGCCGCTTTAGTAGAATCATAATAGGATAATAATAATATGAATCACGTTTAAATTCTTAAAATTGTCATAGACGTACCTACTATTATGATTTGTCACCTTGTGACCATTTTACGAATTTAAACGTAATTCATATTATTATCCTATTATGATTCTGCTAAAGCGGCCATTTTAGACCCCCAGAACTCCATCTGCTATGATCCTTTCATACTCCTTTCGACTTTTCCGCGTCCAAACATGTAGTCATACACACGGAGCGTCTGTATGACTACATGGTTGCGAGTAGGTTCTATGCATCTGATTTTTCTGAAAAACTTCAGCAGTCGAGTCAGTTTCTTTATCAGCATTTTTTTGGGTTGAAATTAACACCTATAATCTTCTGTTGCACAGAGAGCCATGCAGCGTTCCATGCTCGGCATAACGCTGGTAGATCGAGTTCCTAACGTCCAAATCCGAAGACGTACAAAGGTTTTCGATATTGGAAATCGCATTACGGAACTCAAATGGAGTTGGGCAGGACACCTAGCAAGGCACTGTGATGACAGGTAGACTCAGGCTGTCACCGAATGGCGTCCAAGAACGGGGAAAATGTATGTGGGTCGTCCGGCGGCCAGATGGGCAGACGACATAGTTGCCATCGGGGGAAAAACCTGGATGAGGCTGGCACAGGAACGTGGAGACTGGCAGAAGAAAAGGGAGGCCTAAACTCAGCAGTGGGTGAATTCAGGCTGTGGATGATGATGACGATGATGTTCTGACGGGCTGTGTTTTTTTACCACGTAAACGCAATCGTTACAAAAGTGTTAATAACAGTCAGTGTTTACTATGCGCATCGGGGTTAATGACCGTAATTATAAAACCTTACTTTTCATTATATTTTCTCCATTAAATACTATACTTACTAAGAAATTATTGCGTTTCATATTAACTATGGGTTTATTATATTTACGTCCACATTCGCACAATAAAACCGTTTATGAACTCACATTTTTTGTCATAAAACTGCATATCTTGACTATTAAAAGGAACACGCGATACGTTGACACACCTAGAATGGTTTAATGTAGCCACTGTAATTAAGGGCTTCTTTCCTATTGCAGCCTGGATATCAGCTCGACCCTTCGTAGAAGACCTTTGTCAGACGCCTCTGCAAGATTGATACCAAACCCGGTTGTGCAGACGGGACAGGAAATTCAAGGTAAGCCACTGAAGGTTGGACCCTCAGAAATATGCTTACTAGGTGGTAGATATTTATTTATTTATTTAAACTTCATGTACAATAGTGGTACATAGGCGGACTAAATGCCACAAGGCATTCTCTACCAGTCAACCTTTGCGTTAAATAAGAAAACATTGTGATATGGTACAAAATAAATATCTAAAAAAACTTCTTGTTTTCGAAAATTTATATACTTATAATGATACTAATACACTTAAAAATAAATAAAATAAACTACTAAATATGTTAACAAATACCAAGATAAAAGAGAAGAAACCTAATAATAATTAACATGACTCGACTTCTAATTGAGAGCTATTTATCCTGACTTAAGTAGTGGTTACGAACTTTTTTTTTATATTGAGTGGGTATTTGAGCCCAAAATAGCAGCGACCTTTGGGCTGCCGCCGACGAAGCTGTAGGAGTGCCGAAGTTTTCGGCCAAAAAATATAATGTCGTGCCAGCGACACGACGAATACCTAAATTGAATTGTCAGAAAGAGATGGGTAGGTACGTCTTGATATTTCATATTTATGAATGTAACTTTAATCCATTATATTCATTAACAACACAGACAATCTGTTTGATGAGTAACTGAGTGAACGAGGCCAAATTATATGCCATAACCTGAATACCTTTATAATCATTCTCTACTAAGTCGTCAAAGTAAAAGCACAGTTAAGCATGTCAACTTAATTGCTTAAAAGGTTCTGTTATTATATTTTTCTTATAGAAATTATGTAAGTCTTCAAGAAAGCGTAACATCTAAGAACTTCTCTTATTGACGAACTAGCTATTGCCCACGACTTCGTTCGCAAAATTGATCAAGTTTCATACAAACTTTCAACCCTCCGCGCGGTCGGTCGGCGGCGGCGAAGCGGATTTTGAGGCAGTTTGTGGCACGGAGAGGCGGTGAGCGTGACTGAGCGCGTGGATAGGTTTCGATCAGTCATGCAGACGTTGAAAATAATGGACGCCAAAATTTTAGTAGCACTTTGGTCACTAGGTATACTAATCACTATAAGACAAAAATATGCAAACTTCATAACAGCCAGCACCAACCTACCGCATGAAGATCAGTGCGGATAGGAAGACGCGGTGCGATTGCGGATTGTCCGCGCGGTTGGGCGATGTACGTGTTTTAGGCATCAACAATGCGACATGGATCCGCCTCGCCGCCCAACCGCACGGACGAGCAGTGTAGTGTGAGAATCGCCTAATACTTTATTCATATCTTTAGCTGATACTTATTAAGTTTGTTGCAAAAAATACAATAGATGAACCACCAATTCAATATTGCATACATTATGTACATACATACATACAAAAATTTATTCCTTTTTGGAAGCAGGCAACTACAGAACACCACCTGCTACAATTCTTACAAACTCCTTTCGTTTCGTCCACGTTCAAACATCTGGGAATGCACCCACGCATTATTTAACACGTCGGATATTCAATACTGCAACAGCTAAATAATGACAATGGATGGAACGAGGACGTTGCGACGCGACGGTGGCGCGTCACCGTTGTAATGGAAACTCCTTTTAACTTATGGCAACTGCATTGAGTGTGTGGCGGGATACATTATTATGTTGCTGTGTTTCGTTGAAGTTCAAACACCACGTAAGTCAAAAATAGCAAATTTACAGGAGATTGAAAAAATTGCATAATTAAACCATGTAATGGTCCAATACCGTAATTATAATTTGAGTTCACTTCAAATTAGATAGATACGTCTCGAGAATCTTCCGATTCTCTAGCAAACGGCATCAAAAATCAATTGTCAATACCGCCTAAAATCACTTACGACATCAACATCCACTAATTTTCAGGGTACTTTGACCCATAGACATATACTTTACAGACTTCTAAAGCATACGTATGATAAAATACAAATCGTGTTAATAAATAGAATATTAAAACTATGTTAGTAACATTTCGATTGTGCACTATGTAACTCTGCGTTCATATGGCACTTGCCCGTGGAAGCAACGGATCACCACTCCCTGCGGTCCTCCTCCAAAACGAGGTGCAGATAACATGTTGGTATTCAAAATCAAAAATCAAAGCATTTATTTCAAATATGCCCGTTACAGGCACTTTTGAACTGTCGAAACAAAGATAACAATGAAATGTAGCTACAGTCCCAGTCACAAGGCATAAAAACTATGAAAGTACTGTAGTTGCCCATTCCCTAACGTAGATCTCTATGGAGAAGAACGGGCAAGAAACTCCATGGACACTCTTTTAAATCAGAATATTTTTACAAAACCTTGGTTACATCATTCATGTTGAGATGGTTATTCGCACTACGAACGCCTTAAAGCTGACGTTGCGGCGGGACTCAAGCAGCTACACTCTCGCCACATATTATTTGGTCTTCTGACGCACGTACTCCAGGATGTCCTCCGCCGTAGTGGTGTAGTGCAGGCGGTAGATGTGCACCGGAGTATTCGGCTTCGCGTGTGTTCTTACGCGGTGTTACAACTTCAACGTCGATTTGCAGGTATCTCCTGTTGTTCTACTTTAACAGATAATGTACATTTCGATTCTTCCAAATAACGGCCACCAGAGCAAGTGCTAGCATTTATAAGTATTGCCACATTCTTTTCATGTTTAGCCATTTCATTTACACTTTCTCGTGAAAATATAAATGGAAATGAAGTCGGGCAGTTGCGATGTAAAATAGAATAATATTGGCAAAATACTAAGGATTTTGCCGAGGGGTAACTAGATCCACCTTGTAGCTGGGTTGTGAAGGTCAAATAAGCAATTGCTCTATGGAAGACGACCCTAAGGGCCAGTCTATACGGTGTGTTGCGTCGTCGCAACGCAATAATTTTGACGCACAGCCGGCCACACAGGTGCTGCGTATTTTGTAAAAACATTCCAGTCAGTCTATAGAAAGCATGGATCGGAAAAGACGTCTGGCATTGTTCCTATTACTACGTCACCACCGAAATCGACGCAAAATTACAAGACGGTATTGGATCGGCCCCTCAATTTAATTATGAAATAGTGATGGAGAGCTTGCGTATGTCCTCCCAATCAACGCATAAACAACTGAGCGCTGCTGTTCCGGTGTCGCAATGAGTACACCCCCGCCCGCTTTGACTCGGGTCTGCAGTTCAGTCGTGTGTGCGTTGCGTCGACGCAGCGCACATTATTCGTATGTAAAACGACGCAGCGGCTCGCTACTGACGCAACGCGCCGTGTGGACCGGCTCTTACATAGTTGGGAAAATTAACATCTATCTATTGCACCCGTACTGGGCCCGCGTGGTGGATTATAACCCATTCTCTCTCATCGAGAGAAGGCCTGTGCCTCAACAGTGGGAACATTATAGGCTGATTATGCATATGCTATGCTATTACAACTGTGAGTTAGATGTGATAGGCCGAGTCCTGGATTAGCAAACGGGATAATTTATATACCTTCTGCAAAAGAGTGCTCTTTGCAACGTTGGTTTTTTTTTTTTAAATGAGTTATCCACATGTCATGTTCGGGACTCACTTCTAAAGTCTAGTCATTTATGGATTGAAATATATCCTTTTTGTACTAAAACTACACTCTAAAGTTAGAACCATATAAACTTCAAACTTGCTAGATACCTACATTAAACTTTTATTTTCAACCATTTATTTTACTTTTAATAAATCATCATCATTATCATTATTTGGCCCTTATACCAATTCATTTGGGGTCGGCGCAGCATGTCTTCTTCTTCCATATTTCTCTATTTTTCAGTCACCGGCGCCACTTTCAGAATACCTCTTATGTGCTCATTTCTTATTTTATCCATTCTCGTAACTCCACTCATCCCCCTCAGCATACTCATCTCAGCAACTTGCAAATGCCTTTCATTCATCCTTTTTGTGGCCCAACATTCTGATCCATACAAGACAGCAGGTCTAACTATTGTTTTATAAATCTTCCCCTTAAGTTTAAGGGGAATGCGGGAGTCGCAGATTGTCCCCGTGACCTGTCGCCATTTCATCCATCCCGCGCTAATTCTGTGCTTTACACTACGATCTATTTCGCCATCGCTTTGCACGAGTGAACCGAGATACCGAAAGTCTGATCAGACAGAAAGAAACGCGCCATCTAGCGCTATGACTCCAGGTCTGGATACTGGAGAGACCGCCGAAATCGCAGAACATGTATTCAGTTTTAGTTCTGCTAATTTTCAAGCCAACATTCTTCAGCTTCTGTTGCCATTTCTCCAATCTACTCTGGATCTAAGGTTCATCTTCACCGATAAGAACAATGTCGTTGGCAAACAGCATGCACCAGGGTGCCCCTTCATGTGTGTCCGATGACAAAGCATCCATAATGAACAGGAACAGGTGAGGACTCAAAGCCGACCCTTGATGCAAGCCTACAACCACACTGAACTCGTCGATGTTGCCAGCAGCTGACCGTACGTACGCGGTATACCGAACGTAAGTACAAGAAAAAAATAAATAAAATATACAAAGAATTTGTAATTCCACGCACGTTAGATATTTATCGTACTCAGGTCAGTAAAATTTTACTTTTAGAATTTGTTTGATAATTTTTTTTATAACATTTTTTCTGTGCCTAATATCCATTTTTTACGATTAAAAAGATCATCAATATTTGGACAATCAATTATTTTTCAGAGCAAATAAATAAGGAGCTAAATATTGTCATCATGTTTGCAGGTTTTGAACTTTGGTCAGTATTTTATACAAAAGCTAGATGGAAACTCCAAAGTACCATTAACTTGTCCCTATAAAATTTTCAGAATTTTGTATTAGGTGACTGAGACTTGAATTGCAGCACCAAAGGTTTAAGCAGATTCAATCAACGAAAGGCGGGGCCATAGAGGTCCTCTACCTACCTATACGTTGTATGCTTATTATGGAATTTGGGAGTGACCAAACTTGTCGACGCGGAATCTGGTTGAGCCGATCACATATCACCATCCGTTGAGCAAAGTGACGAGTTACATCGAGGCGCGTCCTAAAAAAAACGTGGCGAATGTAGTCTTTATATCATAGATATTAAGCTCTTTCTATCCAAGTCTAACTGATTCTGCGTCGAAAACTGTCACTGTAGTCCTCCCTTTGACACTTTATTTTTTAGGTTGTATAGTAACAACACTGCTGTAGATTTCATTACTGTAGTAATTTCGGAACAGTACAAAATGAAATCCATATAACTAATAATCTTGTTCAATTTATATGATTAGGGTATACTCGTCGGGGTATTACATAAACTTTTGGATTTACAGGTATTAATAAAACAAAATACAAAAAAAATTACCAATATTGTGATATTTTTACGCAGCTTACTTTATTTACTTAAAGATCAAAAAGAAAAAAAGTTTGTAATCTTATTTCGGTATCTTTATTGTAAAGATACTTTTTGCATTAGCAAAATTTGATTTTCGTCGTAACTGACCATTGGATTCAAATGAAACGTATTGAGAAAGGTACATTAACCATATTATTTACCTAAAGAAAAACGTTCGAAAATAATATTACATTTCAGAGAAACCAAATTTTGCTCAAAACATTCAAAACGAACTAGACAACAGACGTACTAAAGAAAAATAAACTAAAAAATCTGGTCAAATAGAAATCTAGAATTAATCCAACGTGGACGTTACAGTAAATAACATTGTTTTTGTGAATATTCAGACAAGGGAATATTAGTAGGTTACAAAAATGATTGTAAAACCCATTTAACCAAAGCAAACGTTTCAGGACCTCAATTTTACAAAACCTAATACCATTATCGTTACTTATGGTAATTTTAAAATGTATATAAAGGGTAATATGCGAACGCAAGAGAACTGAACCTTTGGATAAGCAATACGAAATAAAGCCTCTACTTCATATTAAAATTCACATTTCCATTATGAAATCCGAGGGTACCCTTGCCTTCGACCACTTTGGACGAATATCTAACACCTTTAATTTACTTGAAATCCCCTTTAATTTAACGGACGGCACGTTCCCTCATACATTTCCATGACCCCGTTTTATTGGACAGATTATTTTAACACATGCTCTTACTCAAAAACTGACAACTTTATTCGAAATGATATAATGAGCGTTACCTCACTTCAGAACAGCTGCTCCACTGTTCCTGTCATATTAAAGTTTTATCCACTTGTATATGACTGCATCTAACTTGAATTCTATCTCTTATTGCTCTGGTGATAAGACCAAAATTTGTGTAACTGATAGCAAAATGTAAGTTGGTTCAATGGATGTTGCAGACGCCTCCTATACGTGTTTTGACGTTTTTATCTTGTTTAGTGTGGGTTGGGATGGTTTTGCGTGTTTTTAGTATTTCATTTCTTCTTAGTGTTATTACGGTTTTAGTGTAAAATCTGTTTTGTATGTGAAAGAGGTCTTTATATTAGTTGTGTATAACATATTTATTGTCAAGAGTTATAACAAGGTCGACAACCTTATAAGTTGCGTATTTATACGTCTATATTACGAGATAATCTCGAGATACAGACACTTATAGAGGCTAGAGCAATATTATCATAATATCGATATACTTAGTCACAAAAATATAATAACGTTATGAGAAAAAATGTCGTCTTATACTCGATGTCAAACTAAACCTACTACAAACGCTTTCGAAGATAAACTCTTGTAGGTAATAAGTAATCCCAATCATATAAACCTTTACCCTTGTTTAAGTTCTGAGAATGAAACACCTTCGGTTGACTGAATGCGAATATCGAGTTTCTAGTGCAAAAATCACAAGAAGGTAGTAACTAGGACTGTAGCTTCATACGACTTTTGAGTCGTTCAATGAAACCGGATTAAAGCACCTCGGATTCCGTACGAAGCCAGCATGAATGCCCAAGAGCTAATCTAGAACACCGAACGCCCAAGTGTCTATACATACATGACGTATTTACCAATTGCGAAAGCGAAAAATATCTACTGAAAGAAATCTTTGGGTTAATTTTGATGAAAGTAAAACTGAATCGTTATTTAAAAAAATATGATTTGTCCTTTGTCATTTGTTTCAGCAGCACATTATGATGGTCGTAATAAACAACAGCGGTTTGTATTTTTCAAAAATCGAATTTGGTTTGTTTTAATTTCAAAATTGGCCTCGAGATTCCTTTGACTAAGATTTTAAGCTATTTCTTAGTCTATGTTCACATAAACAGGTGACAGATTTAGTGCCTAGATCCTAGCGGGTAATGAAATAAAACAATCTAGAATTTTTGCATCCGGCCACACTGCGCGTTAGCAAGTAACCAGATGTTAAGGCATATGGTTCTAGGCGTTAGGAATGCACCTATCAGTGCGTACGTAACCGTATAGTTTCAGGAAAAGCCAATGCATTGGCTTGGGAAAAATGTTACATCTCCTTTTATGTCTAAGACTATACAGGAAATAAAAGTCCTGAACATTTTCATTCATATTCCGGATTAGGGTTATGCCCTATGCCAGCTATAAATTTTGCCGAAATTCAGACGTTATGATCCCAATTCCGCACGACTGAATGTATGCATGGATCGTTTACGGTATTAAGTGGGGGAGATAGGAAAATTTTAAGAGGCGAAGTGGATGAATTAATGGATAAGGAAGAAGATGGAACTCTTGTACTATGTTTTTGCATTTTTTTGCATAATCGATATTATGGGCATGAAAATTTTGTTGGACCCTATACAGCGTGTATCAGAAAGGTGTGGTCATACTCTTTAAGGGTTTTATTGAGATCATCAAACTAAAACTCTTTCTCCATGGAACAAACATCATCATCTGCCTAGCTTTTTCCCAACTATGTTGTGGTCGGCTTCCAGTCCAACCGGATGCAGCTGAATTCCAGTATTGTACATGGAGCGACTGCTTATCTGACCTCCACAACCCAGTTAGCGCTGGGTAATACCCTTTGGTAAGACTGGTTGTCAGACTTCCGGGTCACTACCTGTAACGACTGTCAAAGATCTACAATGACCTCATGAATGTTTTCCGAGGCACGGAGGAAACTCGGTATGTATGGAACAAACATCGTTATGGCGAAATAACAATCTTCTTTTCCATACATGTTTGTCAAGTAGGCAGTCTTGTAACATTTAAAATCTCATTGTTTTACCAACACACAGCCAGCCAGGACGATGCAAAAAAAAATGTCAACAAAAAAGAACTCTCCGTACTCTTCTGTACCGAGTAATTATATCCATACTATCCAACATCGCTATTTATTTTTCACCTTGGCAACGTTTCATACCAAACATTGTCAACGTCCAAAACTAATTCTTAATAATTTGTTTTACAAAATAACCGGCTATGTTTGGCGACTCTCCCTAATTGATGGTTCGGGAATGACATTGCGGTTCTTTTTTTCACCCATTTATTACATTGGTCTCGTCATAAAAATGAGCAGTGACGCCTTTTTGCGAGGCGGTCGATAGCCTACATTTCATTAAAAAGGTTTCTAACGAAATTGAGGCGACTTTTTTGAGCTAGTCACTAAGTTTCTTTGAAGCGGTTACATTCTTGTTTTTTTTTTTACTTTTTGGCGATTTTTTTCGGTTTTCGTATAACTTTTGTCAAACGTCATATATTACAGATACGGGCGACTCCGGTTTATATTCGTATTAGTAGGCACCTGGGCCACTGAGCTCTGCTCGGGTGAAAATAGAGAAAACGATTTTTCCCAGATATTAGACCCAGCTTTCATCGAAATCTTTAAAGTCGTTTCCGAGAACGTCATTACAAATATTCATAAATTATATAAATACTTTTATCATCGCTTTTGTCTCCATTCCTCTATAAATACTAAACGTTAGGTATCGAAGTACAAATTATCCTGTAGGTAGGTGTGTATCCATAGCAAGACAGGGAAATAAAATGTTAAAGCCTAAATTTCTTGCTACACACACCTTTTTAACAAAAACCTAGAGAGATAAAATTGCACCGAGTAACAATAGAAGAATGCAAAACAAAAACCCTATTACATGCAAATTCGTTGCAGAAAAAGTCAATTGAGGGCAATGGGTCACTTTCGTAGGCGATGCATGCCAGCAGTTTATTGAAACTCTAATAAAATGGTAAAGGAGCTAAAGATCTGGGAGAAATGCGGACGCTGCGCACTCGTATAGTCTGGTGGTGAGACTGTGATGTGTGATGTGACTTAAGTGTGAAAGGAATCTGCTGAGGTTGAGCATGGCCTCGACGGCCTTAGTAGGTTTAGACATTACAATGGGAGTGTGAAACGCAGGTTGAAATCTGCTGTTTCCTACAAAAGTGCAAAACCCGTATACGTTTTGCACTTTTCTTGGAAACAGCAGATTTTTCTTAAATTACTGCCGAAAATGTTCGATGTGAGGGGGTTCCGAATGATGTACTGACTGCGTCGGTGTCCTTTCCAACCTGTAGGTATAGTAATCAAACTGCGTTTCAAAATGTATAGAACAGCTGATGTTTTTTTTAAATTCCAGATGATAAATTTCGACCCTGTTTGATCTATCGCTATTACTAACATTTTAGTTGTTCATCTACTTGCATCTTTTGGAGCATGATTTTGGAGCTTGATCAAAACTAACAAGGCCATCTATTTTTTTTTATAAAATTTCCACAGTCAATTGCATAAATGTTTACCAACCAGTTCTCCTGTTCATGGTATTCAAGTGCCAAAATAGTCATGTAGCTCTGTAACTTTTAGTTTATTCTAGTGGTCAAACTGTAATTCGTATCATTCTCATTTAAAAATAATATCTTCATGATGTTACGTTTATATAAAATTTTACCTACACGTTCGTTCGGTTTTTTTTCACTTTTTGACATTCAAAAGTGCCTGTAATGATTTAATTGAAATAAATGCTTTGTGTTTGACTTCACTGCTCTTTATCAACTATACTTACGCTTAGGTACTACCAAATTCACTGTCAGTCAACTTTTCAACCTTATTACTTAGGGTATAAGGGTGAAAAGTGGTAGACCGTCAGTGAACTCCGTAGTACATCCTCCTTCAAGCAGAATAATATCCCCTCTCTTCTTCTGGTGGCTGGCATGACAGTATTACACTCTACCTATGTTGTACAACCTCGAGCACCAATATGTAAATACTTAACAACTTTACAAGTGTTTTTCTCCTACTGTTCTGATTAAAATTTCATATTGTTACGAGCATAGTATTTTGGAACTCATATTTTTATGAAAAAGATCCTATCTCAAAGTTACAATCGACATAATTATTTTCTGGCCAAAATTGCTTTTAAATTTGGGAAAGTGTATACGTATTGGTGCTCGTGACTGTACCTTCTTAATTCTTTAATAACTTGACATATCCATGTTGCTTCTGACCAAAAGGCAGCTTGAAGAGTTCAACGGAACAGCGGTGATCACCATTCTTCTTTTTGCATTTGAGTACTTTATGAATTCTCATAGCGTACCTGCTCATCGCATGTCTGACTCAACTAAAGCAGTTATGGCATGCGTGTATGTAACAATATTTACATAAACGCATTGTAATAAACTTAAGTTACTTACAATTATTTACTTAGAGTTATTGCTTGAATTTCATTCTGCATGTTGGAAACTTTTACTGTAGGTAGATCTATGTTAAAACTTACGTGACATTCTGTTTAATGTTTGTTATGAAGGATGTGTTTAAGCAAAGTAACACAATTTTAATATTAAATTAAAGGTGGATAGTGTGGTCTGTTTTGGCTAACTTCCCTCTCATGGAGAGGAGGCTTATGTTCCAGCAGTGGGAGCATTATAAGCTGATAATTTTTGTCTTTTTGTATGTTTCTGTGTAGTGACTGCTTCGTTGGTCGAGTGGTCGCAAGCGCGACTGCCGAGAATGAGCTCCTGGGTTCTATTCACGGGTCAGGCGAAATGTTATTGAGTTTCTCTATCAAGAACTTTTCAGTAGCGGCTACGGAGTCAGGTTTTGTGCCCGGTTGTTAGCAGTACGCTCGCCCCCTATTACGTGGGACTTGAAACATAACTGGCGAAATGTGGGTGTACTATTAGGTACATCTCTGTCTAACCCGTCAGGGATTACAGCCGTGATTTTATATTATCATACGCTGTGTAGTGATAGGTAGTATACCGATACCTCATTATGTTCAGTAAATTAGGGAGAGATAATTTTAGAATATCAAGAAAAACAACTCAATTAAAAAACCTTCATTTATTTTCAAAACAATCTGTACTTATTAAGTACAATAAAATTTTTACCTAGCGTTCGTTTTTTTAACAATGAAAAATTACAAGGTCCTTACGATTATTAGTTATATTTCATTTTCACTTGACACTTATAATTTGATGCGTCTATGAAATAAAATAAATAAAACTTTATCAGCTAAATAATAGAGTCGACATTTATTTTATATTGACTTATCACAGGGAGACTGTTCTCACGTTATGCTGGCTCATCGTTGGCTTTGGCATCCAAAAGTTTTAAGACAAAAGTATAACTTTGTACAAAATATTGGGTAAAATGATATGTGGATTGGGGATGCCGTTTTGGTCAAATAACTTTTTATACTGGACATAGGAAATTATTAAGATGCTAAAATAGTTGTTATATTTCATTTTTCCACGTCATTGTCGATATCTTGAACGACGGACGGATCTTAAGGTTTCATTATATTTATATTTACAAATCTTTATAAAACATAGCATGAGGACAGTCCCAACATTAATATACAAAAAGATATATACAGAGAAGATACAACACTAAATGTAGCTATTATTATATTAACATTTCATTTATTACATTTATAATTCATAAATTAGGCTTCAAAGAGGAGGCCGTCATTTAAACTTATTATTAATAATTATGAAATAACACATTTAGAATTCATTTATTCGTTCAATACCATTTCAAAAATTTAAAGAGATAAAATAAACAATTTACAATAATATTCATTTAAAATTTTTGTTAAAATGTTTTGTAAAAACGAATTAACAATAAAATTATTCAGAAATGTAATGTATGTATTTACAATCGATAGTTATTTAGATACAGACAGAATTACTTTTACCTATTATTTACAAATCTACGGAATCCTAGTTAAATGAAAAGTTTACATGCCTTTTCCAACGGCAGTAACGCTGATTGTACTTTTTTATGATTGTCATTACAATTTTTTTTGCAATGTGTCAAAATCATTCTGTAGGAAACATTACTATTATATTGAGAACATTCATATTTTTAAACATTCATAAAAAAAAACACAATCATGAACAGGTTGGTGTTGTCATATTAATGTTCCCGAAAACTCACTGTTCTTTTTATAAATTCTCAGAATACTATCATTAACACTGGAAACGCGATATTTACCATGTTTACTATTAATTGTGTTAATCCGCGATCATGGCGCTTGCAATAGCGTCGCAATATAGGGAACTCCAAGAAATACCTAGTAAACATGGTAAATCTCCCGTTTTCTGTGTTAATGATAGAGTTAGTGTTTTCAGAATGTCTCCCTTCAGAATTTCCAATAGGTTTTATTGCTACATTAAAAAAGTACATTCCACTATTGCCATCAGAAGAAAAACACGACCTAAAGCAAATAGCGTTCATTCATTTATTTGAGAATATTGTCGATATGTTCCACCGAAATCATTGCTTTACGAAAACGTTCTTATCTACATACAATTTATTTACAGTCTTCACATTTTTTTTCACTTAAATTCTAATAAAAATAGCTATTTAATGTCTATAACTTTCGCCTAGTTTCGTTTCTCTCTTCGATATCGTTTAAAAATTGCAACTTTTCAGATGCGTTGCGATACCTGTGAGAAAATAAGAACAGTTTTTAGAACATATGAGGCCACCAGAACCAGAGTGATAAACTACAATTATGTGAATATATGCCAAAATAGTTAAGGTGAAATGTAAAGTAAATGTAATTAAAAAAAAAAAAACATAGACACTTTGTATAAAATTTGTAAAATATGATATTAGTTATTGGTAAAATTTAGATGAACTATAAAAAACCCTTCAATAAGCAATCTCCTGCTGGCCATAGGCCTTTTCCATCACACGCCATATAAATCTATTTCTGGAAACTCTCATCCAGCTAGCACCATCCAGTGGCGTTGCTAGGGGCCAACAATACGGCAAGCCGCTAGGGTAAGCAGACTAAATAGACGGAAACCCTAACATCATGAAGAGTAGTCATAAGGGCTAGCCAAGCTTTTAGGCTTGTACGAAAGTACCGAGTACATCCACCCTGCAAAGACCTTGGCTAAACCTAGCCAGTGGTCCCTGAGGGCGTCCTACTTTACATTTACCGATTCAAGAACACCTCTTAACATGGCTGGCCCATTGCCACTTCAGCTTGCGTTTTCTATGAGCTACGTCGACAACTTTGGTTCTCTGTTGGATCACTTTCCTACATACCCGCTTATTAGAACCCAACTATTGATGGTTGCTGCTTAGGTACTATAAACTAGAGTTTATTTTTTCGATATTGTACTGTATAACGGGCTAGTGTCCGCAACTCCACGTCTAATGCGCGTATTTTGCGTGCGGATTATTATTCTATTCGATAATGTTGTTAGTTCCACTGAATATCGATAAGTAGTTACGTATCTTTTCAGAAAACTCAATATTGAGAAAGAAACTTTGCCATTTTAAGATGTTTATCTAATAGTTTGTCGCGACAATAACTATTGAAAGCGTATCCAAGGAACCCAAAAACTAGGCTGGAATATTATGTGTAGGGTAAAGATAGTTAAAAAAAAGATCTGACTTTTTTACTAAAAAAACTGTAAAATTATAACGCAAAGTTTATAATAAAGAAATTGTCTGAAGTAAACAGACAAACTGCAAAGTGAAAATTATTTTAATATATTGCATAAAGATGCAAAAGTCTGTAGTATAAAAGTTTACTTTACCAAGCTGCAAATATTATGAGAAGATTTTGTTAAAATAGTAGTAAAAGAGTTTTTAAACATGAGTGTTTACTTACTTGGATCGTTTTTTTCTTCTAACTGTATCTACTGGCGTTGCTTCCACGCATAAAACTATTAGTCTACTACTGCACGAATATCTGTGGAAAGAAAAAGAATACTTCAACCTTTTTCAGCCAAACTCTCGCCTCACGTTAGCAGCGCTACTGTATCGACGCAGACGGGCGACTGTTGTTCATAGGGAGTCGATCCTGCTACTTCTTAGCGTATCGATTGCAAAAAAAAAAAACATGTTTGGCCCAATTTGTGATGTTATTTTGTTTAGTTGTTCAAACGGAAAAGTCACCAAATAGGACGTAGACGGACCCAAATTCAACTCGCTGATGCAGTCATAAGATAATCAAGTGCGCAGGTATAAGAGCATGCAGATGTAAGTTAAGCGTTGGGCCGTTGTCTATGGAGACACGCCGTATACACACTTTAATCTGAGCCGTCCATGAGCCCCTTCTGTGGACATTGTCTTTGCTACGGCAATTTTGGGTTCGGAGTGTAGCATTAATATTCGTTGCTGCATTGATGCTGAGGTGCAACAGCGAGGGCGAAGGTACACAGCCAGCTACAGTATCGCGACTGTATAGTGGCTTTCTTGCGTTTGAAGCATTACAAAAAGACGCCGTGGGCGAAGTCGCCAAAAGATTTGAAGAAATAATTTGTTTGTATTTTACAAAATATCTCACTATTAAAGTATGTTTTGAGATTTGATTTGCAAACAAAGTCAAACCACAGTCAGAACCTCAACATATTTTTTTTTCATACCATTATTTTAATTAGAAACAAAAACGTAACGAAAATAATTATTTTCCATCGAGCTCCTATTTCTACAAAGAAAAATATCAGAACCACTTACGTTTCTTGGTCTAAAAGCTTATTGGAGCGAAGCGAAGACGCGAGTCCGAACTTGTCCGGATTACTGCTGTGCCAAGCGTCGCAGTACGCATCCATTGCTGGCTCTCCATTTGGATTAGCGCCATGCCACACTGCCTTTGTAGGCCTAAAGCGCAATGGATAACAAACATGAAAAAATTGGTATAGCCAACGTAATTTCGTAGATGCTCTTTGGAGATATTGGTTTTATCAGACGCAATATGAACGTAAATATTATGAGTATGTAACAAAAATTCGATAAGCTTCAGATTTCATAAAAGTGACAAATAAGGCTTGTTAGATATTGCGAATTTATTGATGAAGCCATTAAAGATAATGCGATACGATATAAAAGGATAATGTTGGATGAGAAATGTATCTAGTTATGTGTTTAACAGGACATTATACTGAATAATAAAAGAATGTATCTAATTACAAAACTCATAGACAAAGTTTAGTCATAAGCTATACCACGATATTTAGCAAACTAGTTATTGTACTATAACTACTCCATTAATTGTGTCTCGTTGTCTTGAATCCAGTCTTTGTTCAGGTAACATAAATACCCATTCTGTTGTGGGTAAATTAAACGTCAATTTCACAGTCTACGATACAAGTATTTTACAAAGAGCTGCCTTTGTCAGTGAAACATTGTCTCGGAACTCTAATCACCCATTTCTAAGTACATATTTCTTTGGTGGGATTACAAGGATTATCTACGTAGAGATTGAATAAATTGATAGGACGCCCCTCTTTGGGACTAACGATTATTTTTAATTAGAATATCTGGTTTTTGGTAGGCGAACATTTTAAGTACTTGAGGCAACGATGTTTAATACGGTAAGAAATGATGCTTGATTAAATCTAAAAGAATAGATAATAGAATTACTAAAATAAATAATGAAAATGGGGTAGACGACGTAGTTGCCATCGGGAGAAAAAACTAAATGAGGCTGGTAAAGGGCGCAAGAAAAGAGAAGCCTATATCTAGCAAAGGGAGAATTCAGGCTGTGGATGCTGATAATCCTACTATCCTACTATATAATAGTATAAATGCGAAAGTTTGTGAGTATGGATGGATGTTTGTTACTCTTTCACGCAAAAACTACTCACCGGATTTGGATGAAATTTAGCTCACAGATAGTTTATAACCTGGATAAACATATAGGATACTTTTTATCCCGGTAGTGCGATCCCGTGGGACAATTACCGAACTTACGCGGGTGAAGCCGCGAGCATGAGCTAGTGATGAAATAATTGATGAAGAACGTCAAAATGTTCTATGAAAGTTACCTACTTTTAGACTAAGATTTAAAGTACTACTTGAATTCGAATTGCGATACTATTTACTAGGGAACCAATATGTAGTAGTAAATACAAATAAAATAAACGTAGGTGGGAAAACCAATAAGATGCCAATGAAACCAATTCAAGTCTCGGCAATACCAAGAAACCTGAACCGTTTACACTTTCATTTCTTGAAGCAAAGGCAATACAATATTCCAACCTTGGCTAGCCTGAGTGTATTGGGTTCAAAGATTGAAATACTGTTAGTACTCATACCGCCAGTCGTTTCTAAATTGCCAGAGAAAATAAGGCAGCTTATTTCTAGGTATAATCTACTATAAAGACTATCCCCTTTCACTCTCCAATTTCCTTTCGTGTTCGATTTGCCAATGCGTTTCTGAGTAATCAGAGTGAACATTTTTGTTTTTAAACTGACTTGCTATACACATTTACTTTTACTAGTTCATATTAACTGTACTATTTATTAACCTGTCTTTCAGAAAGGCCATTTCTAAACCATCGAATTTGATATTGTAGGGTCAATATTACGATTATTAAAGTGTTATCATCATTCGATTTGAATGAGCTGTTTCGAGTTTACTAGCAGGATCTTTTAATATAACTAGCAATACGACATATTTGTCAAAAAGTAACAAATTGACCAGAATTTTCATATATTTGGCGTTTTATTAAATAGTATTTATTTAATAAAACGCCAAAATATGAAAATTCTGGTAAAATTGTCGAATTACCGGATTGATACCTGTCACCAGTTGGCTGTCGGGTTAATTTAATATAACCCTGACTTATTCATAAACATGAAATTAAAAATTCCTACAGGCTGTAAACAAAATCATAACAAAACAAAATCATGACAAAACAAAAATAAATTGACTTTTGCTAAACAATTGGTCGACAGCTAAAGATACATACCATCCAGGATCCATGAGGACATTCTGTCCACTGAAGCTGTAGATCCTGGGTGCATGGGCGAAGAGTGCTCCTGAGCCATCGAACATCTCTCCCCAAGAGTTGAAGAGCACATCGCCCCTCGTGTTCACTACGGGGATCTCTCTATCTACCCAACTTACTATGGAGTCTATTGTTTGAACCCTGCGAACAAAAAAACTATTGTAAAACCGTTCAAGTCTACCACAAAACCAATAAGTATATACTAATATTTAGTTTTTAGACTTGACATACTTAGTTTTGAGACTTAGCTAGAAACAAAAACGTTAATTAATATTAATTAAACAATAACGTTTTGTTAGTAGGAATAACAAAAAAAAAAAAAGAATAAAACAACAAAAATACACAAGAGTAAATTGTTATCAAGACTAACAAGTCTAACAGATATTCAGACAGCTTTGTATGCCAGAATATTTGACTGAAAAGTTCCGAATTTTCATTGGCCCAAATTAAAAGCCTCCTAACCTTTGAACGCTCCCATAAATACTATTAGCTATTAAAAGGTTACTTACCTTGACGATATAAAGGCTCTGAAAGTACCATCCATGTTGGCTCTCTGAGATTGTCTACGACATTCGTAGTTACTGCTGCTGACCCCATGCATATCACCTGTATGCGGCTCGTTTAAGGCTGCTAGGCGTAACTAAGGAACAAAAAATGCTATTGAGAAAAGAAAAATTGGCTGCCTCGTTGGTGTATTGGTCGCAAGCACGACTGCAGAGCATGAGGTCCTGGGTTCGATTCCCGAATCGGGCAGTGTCATTGGGTTTTTCCATCACGAATTTCTCAGTAGCAGCCACGGAGTCTGAATTTGTGCCCGGTTGATGGCAACAGGCTCGCCCCCTATTACATGGAACTTAAACATAACTGGCGAAATGTGGGTGTACTATTAGGTACACCTGTGCTTAACCCCTCGGGGATTACAGGCGTGAGGTTATGTTATGAGAAAAGAAAAAGTAGTTCAGGTCCTTTGAATGTCGCATTTAGATTTTATTAAACGGATTTGTCATAAAAAATGTAGTCGAGTTCATTTTCTATGAATTCCTTCCCTGAATCAACAGCGATTCCATTAGGCTCAAAGAAATCTAGTATTCACAGAAAAGTCTGTCAGGACTTGAAAATTATTAATGTCACCAGAACAAAAAATGGTTTCGCAAAGTGCTAAAAGATTATTTCTTTTAAGCCTTGAGATGTTTTCAGGCTAGCAACGGTTGTAAAATGTCAGAACATAGTTCAAGGTTACAAAAGTGCTGATTCATCAATTTCCTCAGCATTACACAACCGGGTGTTTTGCATAGCGTTGGCATTTTTATGCAACATTTCAATGGAAGGTAGCTTTATTTTTTGTTTTAAGGTTAGGTACACAATGCGATTTTTTATGTGTTTGGTATAAAAGAAACATGATGTGATAAATGATTTATTGTAAGAAAACTTACCACAGGTCCTTCTACAGCTGGATTCTTATGATGAACTAAGCTGGAAGTTTCTAGAATATTTTGTAGAGGTGTCCGGGTTGGACCTCCCGCTGGAGGCGTATGGATAGCCAGCAAGGAGCCCATCTAAACAAAAGATATTACGTTACTTAATGTTACTTGTTAATAAAATGAAACTGTTTTTGTCAATCAATATGATTTTTACGCATAGCGTTTCTAACTTTCATTTGTTTTGTCAGCTAAGGAAATGAGAAATCAGTCGTTGACACAAAACACGGATAGGAAAGCTTCAACAGTAGATACCGCTAAGACTGTTGATATTTTCTCCAATTAACTCTGAGCTTTACCCACCGACCATAAGATTAAAATTTTAATATTTGTGAAATTGTTAACTCATTCAGATATATATCCAACGGGAATAGGAATAAGTTTCGTTCAAATAACAAGACCCGAATAAAGGCGGAGTTCCTTATTCCCAACAGGGTAAGGAAAAGAAAATTTTCTTTATTATTCATGAATATTTAAGGTCTGAAATCTCGTGGTAATAATATTTAGAAATCAAGTTTCTTTCGTCGATGACGGGGAATGTTTTAATCCAAATGAACAGGCCACTGGGGTCGTAGGGTGGGGCACAAAAGTTATGAAACAATTTTGATTGAATATTCAATAGCCCGTTGTTTCAATAAACAAAATATCTGGATGGATTCCATGTTTAGATTATTATTAATCTGTGAGTAATTCAACGTTCTCAAATTTATTGGAAAATTTATTTCAAATTAATTATGAATATGAATACAGCAGGCGCAATTTTAATAAGTTTTTAATGACCTATTTCAAATAGTATTTTTCTTTTCAATTACTTAAACAGTCTAATAACTGTAAAGTACATATTGTAGCTTGTTAATAATTCTCTATTTCATTTCATATTCAGTTACGTGTCGTGTTAATACCGGGTGTTTCAAATTATCTAACCACAACCGTACATTAACTACCACGCACCCCACTTCACTGTATTGGCAGAGAAATTACTGAAATTAACCACCATTTTAATAAAGCAAATGCTAATACACATATTACAACGAATTGGCTTAAAAGATTGAAAAAAACTTTTTTTTTGTAGAATATAACCAAAGGGTTTTTCACCTGGATAGGCAATAGAATAAAACACAACTTTTGTTAACTACGTAGAGATTCCATTTCAATGAACAGCTTATTGGTACGATATTGAACTATAAGACCGCTATACTCGAGACGAACAATGGAAACCTACGCATGGACGTTCCTATAGGTAAGGTATATTGTATAAGACCCGGGCGATGGTTTTGTCTACGATGCTATGCCTACGGTCAGGCCTGTTCTCCCTATCAATACGATAGTGATACGGAGATATTGTTATGGATTTCAATAGCAGCGATGCACCCGTAGGTACTTCTTAGTGTGGTGGACGGCGCTGAATAACAATTGGAGGTAAGAGCTATAGTAATTGTATCAGACAAATACACTTATCATGTTATTGTATTGAAGGAGTTGCCTGAATCATTCATTATTGACTTATACCATCAATAATCTTATATATGTAAGTCGCGAGTTAATAGGCTTTTCTTTTGGGTTAGCTCGTTCCATCATCGACCTCATCTCTGTCCTCAGGACTAGATTGTGGTCAAGGGTAGACCCATTAAACATAAAAAAAATAAAAAATACTGTTAGTGGTTTTGATAATAATCATTTTAAAACTTGCTATTTCAGCCCACGACTATTTCGGTACATTTTATTAACACAAAAATAAATAATAATATATCCTTCTCTTCACTTGCGTAATTTTTTAAATCATGCATTTTATTGATAAAAGCAGTAGCTTTAAGACAAAAACAAGAGGAACCATTGTTGAACTAGGTACATAGTTTGGGAAAGGTTTAAAATATAAAACAAGTTACTCACAGCTACGTACTGCCAGCCATTGTTGACGCGAACTAGTAACGCTTGTTCTTGGATGACGTACGCCAAAGTGCCCAGGGGACTGTGTGTTCCGAGCTGTCGGAAAAAGTAACGTTTATTTCTTGGTAGTTAACGATCAATATGTTTAAAGGTGCGTCCAGGCTGTACAAAGCATGCGCTGCAAATGCATTTCTTTAATTTTCAGATCATGGCTCACCCTGAGGACCACTTAGAAGTCGACACAAAGAAGTTCGATGCATGCCTCATGTTGTCTCGATGCACCTTAAGGTAAATTAGGATCCCAGTAAAATACCTGCACAATCGATTCATCATCTGCCTAGCCTTTTCCCAACTATGTTGGGGTCGGCTTCCAGTCTAACCGGATGCAGCTGAATATGAATATTTTACATGGAGCGACTGCCTATCTGACCTCCAGAACCCAGTTAGCATTAGGTAATACGATACCCCTTGGTAAGACTGGTTGTCAGATTTTCGGGTCACTGACTACCTGTAACGACTGTCAAAGATCTACAAATGACAGCCGGGACCAACAACTTAACGTGCAGAATCTATTACAGAGTTTTAAACTGTTCCCGTAAAAGTTGCTGAAGTCGTTAGGATTGTATAAATGTTTGCAGATATAACACAACTTACCCGAATCAAAGAATCTGTAGTCTTGAATAGTATAGTCCCTACAATAGCCCTTCCATCTTCATCATCATCAAAATCGCCATTATCTCCAAGAGGATCCAAGGGATCGCGGTATGCTGTAAAAAGCCATTTTATTTAATAAACTATCTTTACCGTAACAGTGCTTGACTGTATTAAAGTTTGAACCAATTTTTTGCAACATTAAAATGTAAATAGGAATTTTTCAACTCAGCGAGTTTCAAAGTTTCCGCTGTATAAGAAAAACAATCCTGACTTAGTTCTCAGTAAAAGTGTTTGTGAAAAACTATTGCGTACCGTAAGGCTCCTGGCGGTATTGTACCAGATGGTTTAAGTTTCTTAAAATTTGTAGAGGATCGCGTTGTTTTCCTGTTGAAAAAATATACGAGTAACTATTATTAGGTACGGTAAATTGTTGAGGGTATAAGATTCTGATAGAGTCAAATAAATAGCAGAAAAAAGAAACGGAAGCGAGACTTTTATCTTTAAAGAAGTAAGCTCACAGCCAAAATACGTTTTAAGGGCTCTTTTTGACCATTGCCATTTATATCATGATAAATATTACATGTTCTGACTTGGTTAAGGAAATAATTTTAAACCTGACTGAGATATAAAATACTAGACTGCAGGTACATTTTCCTTTAAACATTATTTTATAAGAACCACAAATATCCAAGTCAAAACTTTTTTCGTAATTTATCATAAAGTAACACTATTACTCACCTCCGCTAGGCTCAAGGCGATTAATTCCAGGGCTATCGGTCAGTGTATCTGGCACTTCGTTGGGGTAAACCCCGGGGGGACCCGGCGGACCCGGGGGTCCCGGTGGCCCCGGTACTGTCATGTATTGGATGTTAGAAGCGGGACTCCCCGGTGGACCGGGCGGACCTCTTGGTCCATCTTTACCGGCCGGACCTGGCGCACCGTCGTATCCTCGATCACCTTTCTCGCCTTTCACCTTAATTTACACAATTTTGTTTCTTTCATATTCTTTTAAGATTATTCTGTAAGAGCAACAAAATTGAAATATATCACTCATTTTATGTACTCCAATTCATACTACTACGACAAGTACCAAAATAGTGTAGTAGTATGAAGTGATGTCCTAAACAACTATTTGAGACATATTTAAATTCTGTTGGTCTTCAGATTTCATAGAAAATTGCCCATAGTCCTTTCTTTTTTGAAACTATTTCAATTTGTTTATATTTTAGTTTCAAGAGTTTGCGCAACGAAAAAATGCAATTCAAAGAATCATGGAAGAACTTGGAGAGAATCTTTTTAGATTTTTCAGTTTTGTTTTTCGCAACTTCAGTGTTTTCTAGAATGTTTGGAAAAGATTAAAAAGCTTCTTGTGGTTCGTTCCGCTTTTAGTGAAGTAGAAATACAAAAGTGTTTAAGAGCTGCCGCATCGTTTGAGCGACTTAGCGCATAGATACAACAGCGTTTTCAATTACTGAGAGTATTAATTATTCAGCTAAAACTGGTTTGGTTGTGATGAATTCATCTACAGACACGAAAATACAGAATAGTATCAGCATTTTGTCCAACCAATTTTGTCATCCAATGTATAGAATCGAGTGGCTACAGATATACATCATAGTACGTCCAAAAGCCAAAGGCTCGTATTAGTCAATACGTAACAAAAGCGGATTGTTGGCCACATGCGGGCGCAGTTTACACTGCATATTCTAGCCCCTATGTTGTTTTTGGGTCAGAGTTTTTTGATTCGGGTTTCCCCTCCGGAATACCGAATAGGATATCGGCAAAATAAACAGTAATTGTGGAGTCAACAAAGAGATAAGATAGTTTCTCTGAAATAGTAAAATATTTGACTGAAAATTTTCAAGTTTAGCGTCTAATTCTAACGTTACATATCTCAACTACTAAAAATTGCTTTAATCAAAACGTAGTCTTTTTTTTTGAAAAATATGACGCTAATTCGATTCTTTGAATGCATTTTGTACAAACACACCTCTTCAGTTGTATCATTCGGAGTACCACTCTTCATAAAGGAAAAGTGGAAAGGAAAAACATACATATTCAGCCGTCCAATTAACCTGGTATATGGCATTACCTTTTCTAAGTCAAGTGGGGTCCCGCCAGGATCCCCTTTTTCCCCTTTCGGGCCGGGAGCACCCGGCTGTCCGACGGCACCGGGCGGGCCCTGTCAAATGTATAACTGTAATTATGGTTTATCCGGAATGTAGGATAGAGGAGAATTTAATATGAACGTTGGGCCATACTTACTTGAAGATGTTTATTGTGCGAAAATAGGTTGGAATTCGGCAAATGTATTTAAGGGAACTTGTTAAATATTTTTCACCGTTGTACCGGTGTAACTGGAACGTATCGATAAATGGACGTTAAAGTTTCTCAGAAATGATTTGTTACCGTGTTCCTGTATTTCCGTACAACAATACCCGAGTGGAGTCCATTCCATTGTTTTTTAAAACGGTGAATCGGAAAGCTGTACCTCAAAATGCCGACTGGCCTTTTCCCAAGCCAGAAAAATTCTTTTAAACTTATTGATAAAACTCAATTTAATTCAATTCAATTGTGAAAAATCTTTGGTACATATTAAAAATGTTGTTGCTCACCGTCCATCCGGGTAGTCCTATATCACCAGATATTCCATTATTTCCCGGGGTCCCTGGTGGCCCGGGTACGCCTGGTGGGCCTCTAGGTCCAGGAGGGCCAGGATGTCCACGTTTACCTCTTGGCCCTGTATCGCCTTTGTCACCCTGGTTAGCAAAGATTTGATACTTTGAAACTCTAGCTCAACTTTCTAATGTTAGGTTAGTCTATAACATATAGGTACACGATTTGGCTCTTGGCTTTGAATATTAATCACGTGCTGTGTTAACTATTATTAGAAACAATATATGTACGAAGTCTCGGCGTACCAGAATCATCCTGAGACTTAGATTATATGACTGGACTTGGTTGCTACTTACAAAATGGACGAAACTTTTCATTTAAAATTAATTCAAAGTTAGTAAAATAACGTGAAATTGTAAAACATTTGTTTCATTTCTCACCTTCGTCAACACTAACGCTTCATCTCTTGATATTGCGACAGGTCCAGGTGGGCCGGCATCCCCTTTGTCTCCTTTAGGTCCATTTAGGCCCGTTGGACCCTGCGTGCCAGGTAAGCCGGATGGTCCAATATCCCCGCGTTCACCCGGCTTTCCGTCAGTGCCCGGAAAGCCTTGGGGACCTTCCATACCTCTGAGTCCCTTTTCACCCTAAATAAAGTATTGAACTTTAGTATCGGCACGTTTAATAACTTTTTTTCCTGTTCGGCGATGTTTTTAGCATATTTTATAGTCTAATAAATTCATGTTTTGCGTAGGTTTGGGTAAGGTTGTTCTTTTAATTACAGGGTGTATCACAATTTTGTAATAAGTTTTTAAATAATTATCGAAAGGTTTCATTAATTGGGAAAGAACCTAAATAAAAGATTTGTGCGTAGAAATCAGATAATAAATAATTGAATTCGTACATTGTGCACTTTTCTCCCCACAAGACAAGTCATAACCAATACCTTTAAATAGGTAAATCCTCGTATAATTCCCAATTAAAAATCAAAATACATTGGGTGATTTCTGAGAAGACAAAATCTCGAACACAGTTTCTATTTCTACGTATTGTTCGTTTTCAGAAAAGCCGTTTTTATTTGGTTGTATAACTACCTTGTCTCCTTTTTCCCCAGTGTCACCTCTTCCGCCTTTCAGCAACGCCGCTTCTGTGAAAATATTATTTGATTTATTTTCAGTGTGTAACGAAATACACGAAACCGGAGCTTATGTTCTAAAGAGAGGTTATAATTTTCGTTAACACGACGCTCGAAAGGTATTATGATTAAGAATTTGACACAATAGGCTGTATATCAGTGGTAATGAAACCAGTATAAGCTGGCGTCTTTTTTAGTGCAACTCCTTACTACGCCAGGCAAGATCGAGGTCAGGAGGAGTGTTACAACCGACATGCATACATCATCTGCCCCTACAACTAAGTTGGGGTCGGCTTCCAGTCTAACCGAATGCAGCTGAATACCTGTATTTTATATGGAGCGACTGCCTATCTAACCTACACACTCCAGTTAGTACTGGATAATACGATACCTCTTGGTAAGACTGGTTGTCAGGATTTCTGGCCACTGACTGTGACGACTGTCTAAGATCTGCAAATGACCAACGCTGCAACGGCTTAACGTGTTAGGAAACTCGGTATCTAATGGGTGGTCACCCATCCCCGGACCAACAAGGTCGGCCTATGCGGTTATTTTTATTTAGTCATAAGCTCGACTGTATCGCTTACAATATTTTCATATTATCGTCTCTTATTTTTTATAATTTTGATAATTTTTTTCGGGTTAATTGTTCTCTTCATTCAACTGTAATAACATAATGTAAGGTATACTTAGCATACAAGAATGTTTTATAACATATCTATATTCTGCAATGTTTTAATTTCTACTCTTTCATCTCTACTGTCAAATAATCTGAGACTTTATGTACTCAGCGAAAGCTGTTCCTTCTAAATTCTCTCTCAAACTCGCTCCTTGAAGCGCTCCATTAGAAGCCAACTTAATTAGTGACTTAGAAATTAATGTTTGAGCGTTTTGTCTACTTGTATGAGTTTTCAAGTTTCAACAGTAATTATTTTTCGTGGCCTTCATACGAAATTATGATGGAGTGAAGTATCGTTTGTTTTAAATAATTACGGGTTAGGCTGAGTTCACACTAGGCGTGCTGTCGCCCGACTGTGAAAAATTATGAAAAATAAAGGACAGTCTGTCAATCAGTATTTATGACTCCATGAATCGATGAACCCCGAATCTATGATTCCCGGGTCAGGCGAAGCGTTATTGTGATTTTCCACCAGTAATTTCTCAGTAGCAGCCACGGAGGCTTGATCTGTGCCTGGTTGAGGGCAATAGGCTCGCTCCCTATTATTTTATTATTATGAGCCTTATGTATCTGCAGGGCAAAGGCCTTCCTTTACTTTTCCCATTTTTCTCTGTCTTTAGCTATTTGGGCCCTATCCTTTTGTTAAGAGTTCAGCTTGTCACGCCATGTCCTCCCGGGCCTCCCGCGTTGCCCCTTATTACATGGCACTTCTTAGGTACACCTCTGCCGAACCCTTTGGAGAGTATAAGGCGTGATGCTAAAAATCGATGAAAACGGCAACTGGTAAGAATGTCGTCATCTATACAGTTCTCATAGTTACAAAAAACCAGACGTGTCACTGCGACCTATCATAGCGATTAAGGAATTGCCGTTTGCGGTTGCCGTTGGATTTAAAATTGCACCTTCATACGCTTTGTTATTAAAACGGCATAGACGTGACGGTACAACTTGTGCTTGTCAATGGCGGGAGTAAATGGTGAACATACTTAAGTTCTAAATCATACCTACTAGAATTGTAGTGAACTGTGGCTCTGTGCTAAACAAAGTTACATACCAAAGTTACCTATGTATATCATTTCCCAAAATAGACATCTTAGGGTCATTGTCTAGGGCTGCGGGACTGTTCGAAAGAGATACCGCGGCCCTGGAACGCAAAGGGCAAAAGAAGGAACATGGATGGGTTTTAGTCAGTAAAAGTCTGGCACTCCCTTCCGCTCCGCCCAGAGCGGGAGGAGTCATTTGATGATATCCCATCCCAAAAAATAAAAAAATAAAATGGTCATTGTCTAGACCTAAAATCTAACCTAAGCCTAGTGTTTTAGCTTAATGTCACCCGCAAACAGTTTTATCGTACCAAAAACTATTTTATTACTTTGATTCTGGTACTCTTGATTTAAGACAGTCTCATTAAGTTTACGATCTACTATTTCATTAGAATTTCTTTAATAAACCAAAACCAGAGAACTAATCACATAGCTTGACAATGAAAATAGCCTTATTGGACAATGCTTCAGCATCAGCTTGAAATCTAGTTCTACTTAAAATAAAATCTATCACCATTTCACAAGGTTGTAATTCGAGTATTGTTGCCGCGAGTGTTCGTAGACTCAAGCTATTTTCACAACATAGCGAACGACCGTCACGCCCTGTTTTAATTCATTCAGTATTCACTAAAACCAATTGCGTCAGTCCACGAGAGACAGCAAACACTATTTATGTTAATTAAAACTGTAGTGCTCAGACCGCAGCTTTATCTTGCCCTAGTTTTAGTTTTCTAATTTTGGGTGTGATTACAAGTTTTTAGCGTTTGATAAATTTTATAACAAGAATATCTCGGCTGGTTTAGTTTTTTGGCATAACTCACTATACTCTTCCCATTCCGTCTTCATCAAACTACTATCTAGCTTTTTCTCAGCTACGATCGAGCAAGCTTCCATAAAAATTGGATACATAAGTTTTTAAACGGACATTATCATTAACACCGAATACCATTACCAATCAAATTCGGGTACTCAAAACAATTAGTAAACATGATAAATATCCCGTTTTCAGTGTTAAAAATTATTGGATACAGCTGAAAACAAGGTACTCGTATATTAATTATAAATTATATTCAACACAGTTACTCTGCAAAACGATAGCACTTGGTAAAACTAATTGACAGATATTCAGGCTTTTGACTATTCGTAACGACTGTCAAAAAACTATAAGTAACAGGGGGACCAATGACTTAAAGTCAACATCAGAGACATGTAACACAGAATAACACGATACCCCTTGGAAATCCATTCCTATTCCAATATCATAAAATATCAGGGAAGACCTTCCATCAACATAAGGGTCAAGGGACGATGGCATTGCAGGCATTATGAAGAGATTATTCACTCTGTGGGTCCAAACCACCGTTAACATGGACTTTATTGTTTTGCTCGTGTACCTAGATACTGCGATATTCTATGTTTATTTCTTTATCGATTTTTTTAAAAGCGTCAACTGTTATTTCAATTAATTTAAAGTCGAACAAGCATTTTCATCTTCTTCCATTAAAATAAAGCGTTTAAATTCATTCATCATCCTGTCTTCATCGTAATTTATTTATTTAGGTTCGGCACAGCATGTCTTCTTTCGTACTTCTCTCTATTACTCGTCATCTCAGTAGTTACCTACTTACTAATCATATATATAATAATTCACACAGTCCATCCGTCGTATCTATATTCTTCCCCTCTTCAGTGTTGATACTCAAAACTTTAGTTACGACATTTTCCTTATCGTAAAAAATAACTGCGCAAATAGCGTTTCAAATATTGCGCTTTAATACTAATCATATTATATAATAATTCACACAGTCCATCCGTCGTATCTATATTCTTCCCCTCTTCAGTATTGATACTCAAAACTTTTGTTACGACATTTTCCTCATCGTAAAAAATAACTGCGCAAATAGCGTTTCAAATATTGCGCTTTAATATTTTTATTATAAAATCTTCACTCCCATAGCTGTCATCTAATATCTTCAACCTTATTACAGCTCCATTCAATACTAAAGCTCATCCCTAAGCTCCTCTATATCTAGCAGATAGAAACGGACCAACCAATGATATAGATGAGCTAATATCCAGCCATTCAGTATAAACTGATGGTCTCGCACGAAGATGATTAATGACTAACGATCGTAATAGATTAGCTTATCCTGGGATAGTGTGGACCGAGCTCATATAACGTAACGTTATCAATTGCATTTGGTTCAACTTTACGTTTATCAATCTCACCAGAATTTAAAGCTTTACTAGCTAGTGGTTTGAAAAAGGCTTTTTAGGTACTAAAATCTGATTTGGACTCAATCAGTGCCCTTTCAATATCAGTAAATAAACAATTTTTATCTTGTAACCTGTATAAAATTATTATTCGCTTATTTTTCGTTTTATTGTCAGTAACGTTAAAACGTGGGACTATTGTTAAATCTATTCTACTTCATAATCAAGATCTGTATTTCTAATAACGATATCAAATACACAAATAGAAATCTTCTATTTTAAAGAGTTTTGCATTATATAGCACTATTCACAATAGCTTTTCCGCACTTTACATCAATTGGTACTACATTTTTTACCGTCGACATCGTCACCTCGTGTTTACCGCCATATACTGAATCCTTATCATCGTCAGAAATTACACTTATTTCATCACAATTGGAAATCTCTTTTAAAGAGTTTGGCTTTATATAGCACTATTCACAATAGCTTTCCGCATTTTACATCAATTGGTTCTACATGTTTTCTGTCGACATCGTCACCTCGTCTTTACCGTCATATACTGAATCCTTATCATCATCACAAATTACACTTATTTCATCAATCGCATCTTATCTTTTTCAACAGCTGTTTGTCTTCAACATGTACTTGAACTCCTTACTATATAGCTATGACACCACCCAAAATAGTTCCACACACTGTTATGAAGGTCTGTATAGTAATTAATTAATTAAACGGATCTAATCAGTTGATAGATTGATTGATAATTGTCTGGTGCTATTAATTAGTTTAAGCGGACACAAGTGAACAGTTTCCGAAGTGGGACAGTTGGTTGTTATTTTTGGGATTTGGACCTTGTTTATCACAAACTACGAAGTAATTGCTTTGGTATCATTGAACAGCTGAAATAGTTTTTTTTTAATGATAAACCAGTGGTCTACCATGATCTTGATTTGGAAGACGTGGAAGTCATAAGACCTTTGCCTAACAGTGGGACAGTGCAGACTAACAGTATGGTAAAAAAGAAGATTTACAGTAACATAAGCAGATAGAAGATTCATGAAAAAAAAGATTTAAAAATCACGTGTGTAAAAAGTACTGTGATGTAAACACAGATATAAAAACAAATTCTTACACAACTAAGGTGGACATGTAAGCGAGGTCAAGGACAAATTTACATAAACCGAAGTAAACTACAGGACAAATTACATAAGTAAACAAATGATACGGCTGTCAAAGAATGTTTCAGGTAGACTACATAAACTATATTGACACACCGCTTTGGTAAATCGTTATGAATCAAAATTATCTATTCAATCAAATTGTAACATGATTTTGAACAAATGTAACATGATTTTGAACAAATTGTAACATGACTTTGAACTAATATTGTGAAGACCTAGTCAGTGTTATCGGATCATCGAAATGTAAAAGTCAAAAATGTATTGTTTTGAATTATGCTTCGGAAAAGTTGCAATTATGTTGAAAGTCATCATTTGCCTAGCCTTTTCCTAACTATGTTGAGGTCGGCTTCCAGTTGAATACTATCATTTTACATGGAGCTATACTGCCTATCTGACTTCCACAACCCAGTTAGTACTGGGTAATACTATATTATACCGCCACTGACAACCGGGAACAACGGCTTAACGTGTTTTGCAAGGCACGAAAGAAACTCGCTACGTAATGAGTGGTCATCCATCCACGGACCAACCTAGGCAAGCGCGGCTTAACCTGAAGATCGACCCCGAGCGGCTGTTATAATTTAGCCTACCTGTAACGACTGTCAAAGATCTACAATTGACAGCCGGGACCAACAGTTTACTTTGGTGAAAGTCATTGTAGCAAAATGATGCACTTTGATGTCGATTGCTACTCAGAAAAACTTCGCTAGTTAATTATGATCAAGCTAATTACGCACCGTATCATCACCATCCTCATTATCATCATTACTGCCGCTGTCCCATTTTATTTGGGGTCGGCGCAACACATTTTCTTCTTCCATTCTCCCCTGTCAGACATCACGGCATCATTTACTCCTTTCTCTTTCAAAGAAAAGATGGATAGATTATGTAAGAAATGATATTCCTCACATGACATTCCTCTCTCTCTCCATCCATTCATGTCCATCACTCTTTAAGTCACATGCGTTTCATCCCTCCTCATTACATGTCCATACCATGACAAACGACTTCCTTTCAATTTTTCTGTGACAGGCGCCACTTTCAAACTTCCTCTAATATACTCATTCCTTACTTTATCCATTTTTGTCACTGCACACGTCCATCTCAACATTCTCATCTCTGCTACATGCAATCGTTTTTCATTCATCTTCTTCAAAGCCCAGCATTCTGATAGATACAGTACGACAAGCAAATTACAAAAAAATATTGGTTAAATTCGTAGAAGTCATAATGTTATGCCTTCCATAAAATAATATAATCAACTAATTGATTTTCCAGATACTTTACTAGGTATGGAATTATTAAAATTAATTTTAATGGGTTGCTTGAAATTCCCCAAGTATGATGTTGTGTATGAAATTTAATCACATTAACTTACTATACTAATAGTTAGATAATTGACTGAGTATTTACATATGTATTGATCTAACTACTGTACCTAGGCTATCTTGATAGGTAGAATTACTTTCTTGCACTTGTTGCACACTATAAAGCACTTTTTTTAACGCTATTCGAATTTTAAAACATCATTCTATATATTTCTGTCAGTCGTTTGAAGTTGACAGTGATCGAAAGATCCCCAAATTACACATGTACAATAATAGTAGTACACCCACCCACATTTCGCCAGTTATGTTTTAAGTCCCATGTAATAGGGGGCGAGCCTATTGCCATCAAACAGGAACAAATAAAAACTCCGTGGCCGCTACTGAGAATTTCCAGATTGAAAAACCGAATAATACTTTGCGCGACCCGGGAATCGCACCCGGGACCTCTTGCTCAGCAGTTGCGCTTGCGACCACTAGACTAATTAGGCAGTCAATGCTCTAAAATATATGTTTGGCGCAAAACGGTTTTTTAGTGACTTCTGATGCATGCTTTAGTACTATTCCACAAAGTCTTAATGAGTACACTGAACCCCCTTCATCATTATCATCTGCCTAGCCTTTTCCCAAATATTTTGAGGTTCGGCAAAGCAAAGCCATTTACAAAAGAAAAAAAAATACCTTAACACAATCACACTTAACTTAGAAAATTCAAAATAATCTACAACACTATGAAAACATTACATTAATGGTGCAAAAAAATTCAATGCTTACCAGTTCTTGTGACGTCAGTAGATATAGCGTTTTCAGATATAACAGGAATAGCAGGTCCTGGGGGGCCGGGTAGACCTTGAGCACCTACGATGTATTAAATATAACATATTAGTTAATGTAAGCCAAAATCGTGCCTTCAGGGAAATGAAAAACATTTGGGGATTTGCAAATAAATTGAGACGTAACTTTTTCAGAAGAAATTGTTGCCAAGAGAAAACTTTTGAGGAAGAAATGAAATTCAAATAGGTAGGGTGGTAGGTATAATGCTTCCCTTTTTTGTGAATGTTTCAATTTATACAAATGGACCCCATAAAATACACCTGTCCGATTTCCCAAACATTTATTTCAATATGTTAACTTTACGGACAACCCAAAAAAATAATACCTCCAAAACATCCGATACAGAAATAAAACAAAACTCTCAAGACGATCGTAAAAAGTAACAGCAATAATAAATAAACTGCGTGCAAGCACTCGAAAACCAATCCAAAGGGTTCACTGCGCGAAGAAATAAAGATTTTCCAAATCGTTACTATAAGCCCCTAAAAATCTCGCGAACGCTTTACCCGAGTATAAATATGGGTCATAGAGTAACATAAAATTTGATGGTTGAGTTAGTTTGTACCTTTTTCCCCTTTTTCGGCGGGGCGTCCATGCGGGCCTGGTAGGCCGGGTGTTCCATCGCGACCGGGCAGTCCCCGCTCTCCCTTCGCGCCATGTGGCCCTCGCGAGCCAACATAGCCCTGTAACACAGTTATGAGCTCACGGGTCGAAGGTAACATAACGCAACGTTACGAGGGTCAAACCGTCACTTATTGCGTTAGACCCAAGTTTATTATCCGAATACCTACTAATTTGGCGACGGGGCCCGTGTGATTTTATTTTGATTTAGTTACACTCGTAAAGTTCTATGGCTGTTTTCGTGTTGTTCTCTTTAGTAACATGCTGTAAAGGAACCCTTTGTTAAATTAATGTGAAGGAAGTATGTACGACATGGCATGTGAACAAAGAAGGTAGAACAATATTATCTGAGCAGGTAACAAAATGGAAATTTTCATATTTCGTTTCAGTAAGTTCGCGAGCTCAGGTGGTTTTGTTTGACGTAAATATCAGACTTATTCAAGCATTCACAGTTTTGTGTAAACCGTAGAAGTTGTGATTGATAGTTGGGCCAAGTTTAGCTAGACTAATAACCTAATTCTCTAGTTTCTCAAAGTTGAAGTAACACACAAAATAAACTACTGCGCGCTCTGCGCTACTTCGACTGAACGTACCTACTCGTGGGGATTTATTCAAGTCTTTTGTAGGTATGATAAGTTAAATAATATCTTAGTTATAATCTAATTATCATCTTCCTGCCCTTGTCCCATTTATTTGGGGTCGGAGCAACATATTTTCTTCTTCCATTCTCCCTGGTCCGACGTCACGGTATTATTTACTCTGTTCTCTTTCATATCAGTCTTCACACAATCCTTTTCTTTGGCCTTCCTCTCCCTCTCCATGCATCAACAATTGTTTTAATACTTTGTTTTAATACTTTCAATATTTGCAGCTAGTTAACAAAAATGAAAATAAAAATTCAGATATCAGACTCATAACACATACCTATATCTTCATAATTCATTTCATCTCATTTAGTCGTAAGTAAATTTTATAAACAATATCCAAATTGTATTACATCCATCATTAATTTTTATTATTGTATTACTTTATAATTAAGATTTGATACATTATTTTGTTGTCCTATGGTGAATGCTGTGTATACCTATAATAAGCATACATACCAGCACTTTTCTGTTATTTTTATTGTTTCACATTAATTCTTAGTAGGTATGTACTGCTGTTGGTGTACCAAATAAATAAATAAAGAAACAATTAACAAAGCATTTATCAGCAAGCTGGATTAATCCGGTTATTATTAACCGGTACAAAACGAATAAACGAAAAACATTTATCTGATTCCACAAAATATCAAGTTTTACAGAATTTTTCCTACGATTTCATTTCCATATTTTGCGTAATCATGATTTTATTGAATCGACGAATAAATAATAAACAAACATATTATTTGAAATGCATTTAACTGGATTCATTGTAATCAGTTCTTCAGAAAATCGTTTAAAACTATCAGACGAAAACTGTTTTACCTTTTTTAATTCATGCGAGACTGTAATATACTGACATCACAAGTATTATCTAAAAACACCATCCTTCTTCTGGGCTCCTTTGCAGTCGGATTAAAATTGGGCTATAATGAGCACCCGTAGTAAATGCAGATATAAAATCCATCCATAACCATCATACTGTGTAAATTCTAAACTAAATTTTGTGTCAAACCTCCAAACATATCGTTACTTGTGAATCAACACCAAGCTCACAATATCATATTTAGATAACACCCACCCTTTCGCCTTTGTCACCCTTAGGGCCATGTAATCCTCTCTCGCCTTTATTCCCTTGATATCCTCTTTCTCCTTGAGGACCCGGCAGTCCCATTGGACCCCTCTCGCCAGTTGGTCCGAGAATCCCTGGATTACTTGACCCGTATAATCCCGTTGATTCCTGCGTAAGACATGGTGATTAGGAATGTATTAAACAAAAGTTGGATGAACAAAATGTTGGTGATACCTTCTTGTGGTGGGATGTTAAAGTTTTGGAAGATCAGAGTAAGGTGACGTTTGTAAAACTTAAACAAACTTTTTGGAGACTGGTTTGATCTATTCATTTCTGTTCATGAATGTGAATGTTTAATGACTGTAGTGTCCAAAGATCTTTTGTTGCCAAATCGAAACCAACACTGCCACATTTGAGCGGCAAAAGATAGCTTATGGTGACGTCAAAAAAAGCTGCACAAACCATTTGGACAGAAATACAACGCATAGCTTTATTGATGAATCCCTAGTTTCATCTATTACGAACCACACAGTTAGATTAAGTTCAATTTTGGAATAAAAAACTTATTGTTGTTGAAAATCTTTTTCATTTTCCTATTCCATAAAAAGATCAATGGTTTATTCAGACCAAGGTCGAAATTATGTCAAATTAACCAACTTCATGTTTACTATGCTTCCTAACACCAAACAAGTTTATCGATACAGTATCTTGAGCCCGAACAACAATAACTTATCGAATATTCGGGAGGTTCTAATTACATATCAGACTTGAAGTTGATATATGAGAAGCACATACACTGATAGATGGCCGGATTATATTTACATGTTCGCAGTATTGCGCGTTAAGGATACTAATACTATCACAGTAACGCTGAGACCTATAAACATTATTTAGCTCGATTTATTTAGCGTTATTCCTATCACTATCGCACATCTGTCAAACTACAAGTGCAAGACAGAGAAGGGGACATTTAATTGAGTCGTCTTTATAGATCTTGACCACAGGCTTTCTTGGTTTTTTAGTTAAAGAAGAGCAGCATGTTAATGTGGTAAGATCTATTTATGGTTTGTAATAGGAATTGCTTAGTTTATTGAGCCTTCAGGTTCAAATAAAGTTATGATGAACCTCGTTAAATAAGGATGTAGCTGTCTGTAGATTTTTTATTACTGTGATCAATATTTTGATTTAAAAGAGTGTCCATGGAGTTTCTTGCCCACTCTTCACCATAGAGATCTAAGCTTTGGAATGGGCAACTACAGTACTTCCACAAGTTAGCCTTGTGACTGTGACCGTAGCTTCGCTTTCTTTGTTTTTATAACATTCAAAAGTTCCTGTAATGGTCCAATCGAAATAAATGCTTTGAGTTTGAGCTTGATCATCTTTTACGACGACAAACATTGAAATCTAATACGAGTATAGATGATTACTCAAAACAATGACATGGATAAAAGTCACGATATATTTAGACCGAAAGAGGAAAGGGATAACAAAATCGTCCACATAAAACTGAAAACTAATGCTTTTGAATATAATCTAAACAACCATAGCGAAACCACTCCTACTACAAGTGAATTAGCAAGCTAAACACGTTACCATTTTTTCTTTTAAAACCCCACTTTAATAAAAACTACGCACGCTTCTTGTTACGAGAAACACTTCAATTTTAAAGAAAATGTATATAATAAGTAAGAAACTCACTAGAAGCATAGCTCTTGGGTCAGTTAGAACTAATTTCTGTGGGTGAAGTTTGCCCGCATTTAGCACGCAACTCTATGGATAGTTCACTGCAGCCATTTGTACCTGTTCAAGTCTAGGTAAATAGAATGAAACCTTTAAATCTAGTGCTAAGTAATTGATGGAGATAATTTAATTTGTTTTATTCCATCGTGCTGAGTATTTATTTATTGAAATCTATAATAGGGTGTGCCCATGCTGTTTTGTTTTTACTTTCTGTCTTTGAATTGAGTGACTTAGAAATGTTCGTCTCAACATTTTGATTTTAATTTGTTCACCCCATTTTATATAGATTTCTTCATCATAATTATTTCGGTTATTTAAAATAAAGTTTTGTTCATTTTCTTTTTTGTACTAATATCAAATTGTCTACTAATGTTCTAGAGTTATAATGCGATAAAACGTTCCGTGTGGATTATACAAAGTTTATGGAGAGTTGCTTTATTTCAACATTTTACGATTCGTAAAGTTCACCAAATAGAACAGGACATTATATTTTAATTTAGATTTTGAATCTATAAAAAGAAAACGGATAATCTACCAAAAATCTGTAGAATATTGACCGAATCTTAATTAAAGTCCTGGTGTTATTATGATGAGATCACAGGAGATTTCGGTACCGAGAAAAAATCTATCCGAGCAAAGCAGATTTATTTAGATTACGATGTAATTAATCTCTATTATGAATTCTACTTCATAAACCATAGCCAATGAAATCCAAGATACAAATCAAATTTAATAAACTGATTAAATAATCAATGATATCAAAAGAAAATGTACTTACTATTAGCGCTGAGGTCATCGGCCCAGGTGGGCCTGGGGGACCCGGAGGTCCTTGCAGTCCAGGACTGCCATCTGAACCAGGATCCCCTTTAGGCCCAAGCTGACCCTCAGGCCCAGGGGTGCCAGTCTCACCCCTCTCTCCTCTATCCCCCTTAGGCCCAATAGGCCCAGTTGGCCCTGACTCACCCATTTGTCCCTGAAACAATAAATTAGTGAATTCCGAAAAGAAACTTGAACCTAAATAAAGAGAATCAGATAATGGTGTCGTGTTTATAAATCACTACAATTTGTTGTAAGACACTGAAAAACTGCTAATCACGATGAAGATAATTTGGGGCAAGTTAATCAATACTGATTTGTTACATAATTTATTTGCTTGGAAGAATAATTACTCGCTTAAGAATTGAACATAATAAAGTACACAAAAAACGCAATCATTATAACAAAACACACTAGTTTTGTTATAATGATTGCGTTTTTTTAACGAACCCAAATAACGGTATGTCGTCAACTACATCAAAAGTAACGAGATTTGGTTACTCACATACTCAAAAGTTAATTTAAGTAACGTGCAATCTGATTTATCAATACAGCAAGTTAAATAAGCAAGTTTAATCCAAACAACTAAATCTCTAAAGGCAACGTACTCATTAATTTAGCTAAAACAGCGTAATTTACATCATTAGTGAAAACAGCGTGGCATATAACTGAATCTTAATTACGTATGTAATTTTAGTATAATGGTATTCATTACCGTTGAGACTTAAGTTTATAAAGTTAACATGAAAGGTAAAGGTAAAGGGAACAGCGGCAGCGGAATTCATCAATATTGAATCCATTGCCATACTTGATAAATCACGTGTTTGATCTACGAGTTGCATTCGATACACTGTGCTGAGCATTTCAATTTTCTTTTACACATTTCTTTTATTTCCTTGATCCATCAAATACCCAATAGAGCAGAAAAATAAGAACTGACAGGCTTTTAAAACTTGAAGTAAGAATAAAAAGTTATCAATAGCTACTTAAATTCTTTAAACACGTAAGTGTTCCCCTAGGGCCTATCTTAGGTCAGTTTTTGACAGTTTCATTTCAATTTGTTTTTGAATCACAAAATAAAATAAATGTATAGTAAATGCAGTCATGTACATTACCTACTATAATCGATTTAGTAGATTAAAATGTAAGCCTCACACATTCATACGGACACGATGTTAATACAAAATATTACTCTCATTTTGACTGCGCTGTTGTATATTATGTGTAGCCAAATAAAAATATAACGTACTAAGGATAAACGGGATCCACGAGAATCTATATTAATACTGTTCGGGGCCGTTGTGTTATATAGCGTAAATATTTACGAAAAATGTTCACCGAATGTAAACGTTTTTCTTTGGGCAAGTTTCGTTTACGAACATCGTATGTTAATACAATATGTTTTCTGAAATGTAATAAAAATAAGTATAACATAGTTCGAATTACTAGAACTACTTTTAGTACCATCGAAAAAGAATACCAAATATTTTACTTCCAGTCGTAAGTAAGATATATGATTAGGACCAATTTGAGCTGGTCCTTGATTTCTATTTTGATTTGATTTAAAAATAAAGTCGTAGTCGTCACTATCATTTAGATACCGTCAATTTAAAAAAGTTGTAAGACGATCCAAATTACAAATTCATCTGTTCATAATTTCTACGATTATACTACAACTTGTAATCCGCTACTGCCTCCACTAAGCTCACTGCCTTACAAGTCTACGCCTTGAGTGTAATCATATCTTTTATTAACCTCATATTTTAATCCGCAAAGTTCCCAAGACGTCTTAGAGAGCTAGATTTCCCTTGATAATTTCCAACGTTAATGTCAGCCAATAAATAGCTCTGAGAGTGAAGTAACCAGTCTTTTGCATATCATTTTGCTTATTGTGTAACCGCTTCTCTTTCATTTTTATATATGATGTTGGAAAATGTTTAATATTTATGTATGTTTATATAACGAGTTTTCATTTCATCGCATCTAAGTTGATAGCGAGTTCATGTGAAAGCAATAATTGCTTAACTTATTAGCTTCTGTCTTACAACGTAATGAAATCCTTTCCTTCAATATCTGTGTAATACAATTTTCCTTCTCTTACCGTTTTCCCGGGAGCACCAGTAGTTCCATCAGCTCCTGTAGGTCCTTGAGGTCCAGGAGGACCTTTCAGCTCCGGCATCACCTCCAGGATTTGAGAGATATCGCTTAAACTGCATCTGCATTGTCCTTGACCCAAAACCTGGCAAAAATACAAACTATTAAATTCTCGTCAACTGAGCATGAAAATGTATGAACGGTTCCGGCACATTTTTTATATAGTTATTTTATTCCGGGAATATGAATAATCTAACCACGTAAATCTTTTTTTATCTCCTCTGACATTTTCCGTAGTATTGTTTGTATTAGTTTTTTTGTGACATCAGAAGTAGGTATCTTCGGTATAAAATACGAAATTAACATCATATGGGTAAGCACAATGAGCGAAATTAACATCTTAAGGGTAAGCACAATGAGTGTACTTATGTTTAATTTATTTTTTTAAACAGTTCTTTTACAGTCATAAAATCATGGAAGAACGACTACATTACGATGTAAAACTGCTACAATTAGTTCTCATAAACGAGAATCTTTAAAACGTCGAGTAAGTTTTCAAATTTCTTTTTTATTGCCACTCTCTTAAAGTTTCCTTTGTCAGTAGTCGGTGTCACTGCCTTTCAAGTCGACAATCAAGACAAGTATTTACTAATGGAAAAAGTTTTATGACTACCAAACTGTATTGCGGTAAAATAGTTTTTTTTTTTGGAATTCGTCGCCAGTGAAGGGTTAACCTTGGATTGCTTTACCTATCAAATGGAAAGGGACCGTCATCGCTATTACGTATTCTCAAAGTGTCTTCTAGCAACCCCTTACATCATTCAAAATATTCAACAATACGCCTAAGTGTAGTAAATAGAATATAGTCCTAAAGCAACTTAGCCCCTTTTTCGCCGGAAAGGCTCACAATCTCACCATTCACACTGTCCATAAAGAACGAACCTTGTTTAAACATCACAGTTTGTTGTAATGCCTAATAGCATCTTCCCCATTTTATTAACCCAATTCCACTAACAGTTTCAGTTCACGATTGTGCAAAACACGCGAAATTTACTACATATCGATGTAAAGAGGTACGTGACCTGAGTTATAACTTTTGTCAAACTCAAGATAGGTGGGATGACAGAGATCCCTCGGATTAGTGAAATCTTGCCCAACTTCTGTAAAAGTTGTTCTGAAACTTCACAAAGTCTTCGGATTGTCCGTAACAAAAGTGTTTGTTTCGAGTGAGTACTTAAGACGTAGTTTTGTATTGTTTGTTGTATTCATATAGGTACTTACGTTTTCTCCTTTGTCACCAATGAAAACTAGATCAGGGAAAATTGTGACGTCATTAGTTCTATATAGAGTTAGTATATCATCAAAGCAGTTAATAATTGTAATCCTACATAGTGCAGTGTATGGATCATTATCTATATTTTGTTTTAATTTACATTAATTAAACGGGATATTATATGTTTACGAGTAACACAAATATGTCCCGTGAAGTATACTATAATAATTTCAAACAAATAACAGCACATGTGCCATTATTTGAAGGCTACGTTCATCAAAGGCAGGTATTAATATTTTAAGAGCGGATGTTTATTGGATTATAAACTAAAAGTTATCATCTCTCTGTAATCAAAGTCAATAATACAATAGTCAAGTATTGAGTTTAAATTACATTACCAAAAAATCTGTAAGAAATAAAAAATCAAGACGAAATACAAAATCAATGCAAAGAAAAACCACCTCCCAAATAACTCTGTAAAAAATATTACATGAAAGAAATGAACCTACTACCTCTGAAGTCAATGCAAAGACTTACGAAAATACGTCAAGTGTGATTGATGTATTGTAAGGAATAAAATCCACTTACACGGCGATGTGTGTGACACGACAGCCAGTCTGTTCTCATCTGGGTTTACCTGTAAAAAGAAACGTTTATTTATATACTAAATAAGCCCTCTTATACTTTCATAGGGACTTACTTTCCTGTGTGGGATGAAGACACATCAAAGGACGAAATGACAGATTTCATAGACTCCAAATTGTATGTTTATGATTTCCTTTGAAGCGGTAAAAGCAAGTTGAGAATCAATTTCTATGATCGTATCGGAAACAGTTAAACGTTTGGTGTGACTGTGAAAGTGTAGAAAATAAGGACAGGATGGCTGGCCAGCGCCCACGGACAGCTTACTGACCTAATTCTCGCGTCGGCTATTATTCCTCTGTCTACCTAGGAAGTGATATATTCTTATGTGTCTTATTGCTGCAAATTAGCTCACTGCTAAACAGACTGTGTATTATGCTTGTTTTACAGATAATTCCAGACAAATTTTTGTTCCTGAGGGAACATAGACTACCAAAATGTCTATATGGACTTTTACTAGATCTAAATGATGGACTAAATCTTGCTACGCCTAAAATACAAAGGGTCCCTGAGTCAATAGACAACCTAACGTGTTTTTGTCGAAAAGCTTAAACGAGATTAGAATACAAATGCTCACACAAAAAGAGGTCGGGTTAACTACACGGCTCACAGTCCACTTAGCTTTGAAATGTACCAATTTGCAAGCGGTAGTTTAGGCTTAAAAAATTACAGCCCCGGAGTATGAAACAAATTACTAGAACGTAGTCAGAATACCAAAATAATAGTGGATATTTTTTGGCACAATGTAGATTAATCATCGACGCTTAATATCGATGGCTTATACGCAAAAAAAGTTCCTTGATTGATGTGGTAAATGGTCAGCTATCGTGAATTGTGTTCTATAGGCTTAGATGAAAGGTCGATGAACGCTTGAGCAGCTATTGTTACAGTACCTCTATATAAGCGTGTAGTATGTGTTTGTTAATTACATTTTTAGGGCAATGACGTAATTGGGGCTTTGTCATGGCCACTTAGATCTGATTACATAGCTGCCTGAAGCATTCAGCTCCCAACTTGATCGTTGTTGACCAATTCGTGACATTAATTTATATGAATTTCTTAATAGAAATTACGCAATGAGTATAATGAAATCGCTTCGGAATTTGATATGACAACAATAGCATCACATTTCGGACGTTTTAATCATAAAAGGTTTTCTATTGTGCTCAGAAAATATACTGGAAAGGTTTCTTAGAAAGATTATTTGAGTACCTACTTGTGTATTTTTTGGGTCGAGATTATCTTTTTACACCAGTTTCTACCGTTCATAATGAAAATTGTTTTGCATTTTACTAGAACGCGTAGCGAAAATCGTGAGCGATGACTATCAGGCTTCACCACACTACGTCTCTGCCAGGAAACCGCACGAGTTTCAAAGTTTGCGAAATAAATAGGAACATTAACACGTAATCTGGTTAGTACGTTAAGTTTTTACAACGGCGGTAATAAGGTCAGAGGAACTGTGAATGTACGAGTTGGCTTGAGTATAAAACTTTGAGACTAATCAGGAAGTAAGGAAAAGAAGAACGTATTTAGAGTGCTAGTAAGTTTAATATTTTTCTTCAAAGATTTAAATTGTTAGGTTAACCCTCACAGCACATAGATTGTAAAAAGGGTTTACACTGTGAAAAGTAACCTCGCACATCTCACATGGAGCGATCGAAACAATTTTCAGTATAACTCAGCGAAACAATACTATTCAAATATCATTTGTTTGATTGTCAAGGAAACAGAAACGACGTAATCATGTATAAACGTAGACCGGTTAAAATCTTTATTTTTCATTAGGACTTATTTTATTATGAGACGTAGTATTACGAAGGTCGACGATTCTGACAAATAACAGTCGCTTATTGACACGAGGCTATTAAATATTTACTTTGCGATAGAGTAAGTAGAAAGAAAGAAATGTTCCTGTAAGATGGTCCCTAAGGAAAATGGTTTATAATATTGGAATAACTCATTGTTATCTTAGTTACTATCTCAATAATTCATCGTTGTCTTAGTCGTTATCTAATCTGCTCCCTAGTAGTAATTTATTCCATCACTCATCGAAAGACAACCTAAACAGTCGGGTCTATATAATTAAAGTGAGCATTAAGGATCTTTGATAATTCATCAAATAAAATAATTTTACCCGAAGGGAAATCCTCTCGAGGTTGTGCTGCTATAAAAGTTTCAAGAAGTATTTTAGTACCAAAGCTCTACTGAAGTTGTAAAACAGTCTAGTAATCCAAATAATGTCGATGAATTTATAACAACCACTAAAAAGGTTAGAGTTACTTATTGTCTTACGTCATCAACTATTTTCCCAAGACGCAAAACGAATGTATCAGATAATAACCTTGCCTAGAACTACCGTGGTTTCGGTACCAAGAATTTTAGTTGGTATCACGATGCAATATAAAGTGACTTGTCATGTTGTATGTTGATCTGAAATTGTGTCGCGTGGTTTCATGTCATACTTGTCGCCTACGTATGACAATGGGTAATTGTAATGACTGTACACAGTCATAACTATGTTTAATTTAATTCAAGTTTATTATTATCAGCAAATCGTGTTTTTTATTTTTTAGAGGTCTATTGATAGTGCTGTTAGTTAAATATTAACAATTTTTCATATTGGCTATGATTTCTTTATTCGTAAGTAAGTAATAATTTAAAATTCTATTTAATTTGACACACCCAAAGTTAAAGTATTAAAGTAGTGTTTTTTTTTATGAATGAGAATAAAAATGTATTCAGTATTCATACCTACGAGTACACAGACGTAACATAAAATCTTTGCTACCGTAAAAAATATTAGTTTTAGTACAAAGTTCTTTCTATATTAATACTAGTGCCTTGGCTTCGCACTTGTGCAATGTGTATACATATAAACCTTCCTCTTAAATCACTTTATCTTTTGCTGAAATTACATTAAAAATTGCTGAAAATTGCATTATCCGTTGCGTAGTTTAAAAGATGTAAGCGTTTAAACAGCGGGAGCGACTTTGTTTTATACTACGTAAAGATGATGTCCATAGTCATTGAACTAACAAAAATGACGACCGAATCGACACTATATCGATCAGAAAGATATAATTTACATCATTTGTTTAAGCTAAAATTTCATCATTACAAAGAAGAATTCATTTGCGATTTTCGCTACCGGGTCCCTAGCTGTAATTACAATTTGGGGCCGCGAATAAATTGTATTTTGTAAATGAATGTCGCTACTTTGATCCTGAAGCGAAACGGAATTTTCTGTTATTAATTATTTTATTTGTTCTGGCTCACCGATCTGGAATCATTATCAACATAATTTTGTGTCTGTTGGAAGCATCGGGAGTATATCTTTTAAAATAAAATTGGTTCTAGTTGATTCATGTTACAAAACATATAATTGAATATAAGCGGGCTAAAACTATTTATAATGTGATACACCTCATTATCGAATAAATAAGGTGGTGATGTCTGCCCCTATTCTAAATTAATTTGAGGTCAGCGCACCTGTTATTTGTATATATATTTGAACGTCAATGTTTTGATTAAAATATAATCGAAAGTGTAGTGATGTCACCTCTCACCAACGTTATATCGAAGTTTTCATAGAGCAAATTATTTTCGGAACCATTTTCGATATTCGTACCAATACATTTTTTGTGGAGCTAGGAAAAAAAAATAGTAAAATGTTATACATTTGCAGTTAAGTATACTTGTACGAAACAAAGGTGATTTTTTTTCTTGTCTATCAACACAGATATTATTGATAACAATCTCTTAGGAACAAACTTAGAAAGTATTCCCATCAGCCGACTCAAACAATATGGCTGAATGGCAAACAGCTGACACCCAGATATTTTTTTCTATCCAAAAATCAGCATACAAAGTCGAATATTGTTAGTAGAGCAAAATAAATCGATTCAGATTACGTCATATTTTACTTGACGTTACAGAGATTGAAATCCGATACGTATTGGAAAACAACTGTACCTATGTAATCTAAATAATGGAACTTTCGGATTGTGGAATGGATTCCATGTGGGTAATTTAAAAGTATTTTTTTAGCTTTAATTTACTAAATTATAGCTCTTAAGTACATTATTGAAAGTGTTTCCAAATCCTAAAAAACCGTATTCATTTGTTTTTTTCACGTTAACGGTGTAGTGGTTTAACTTTTTAGGTAACTTGACTGTATGTTCCTAGGTAGGTACTTATATATGTTACCAAGCAGCATTTCTGTTTCGGTTTCAAGTTTGCGGGCGACGGCAAAATTAACTTCTACATGAGGCTTCTCGACTTTGTCCAGAAGTTTGTCAACTCACCACTTTCGGGTTTAATATTTTTAATGTTAGTAAATTATGTGAGTACTATGTTTATGCAAGTAATTATTTTATGCTATGTTTTGTGTTATAATGGTGTAATAATTTAATTATGTTTTTAGGTTTAATTTTTCTAATTTGGTATTTTATTGTAAGTATGTAGATTAGGTTATTATTCTAAGTTCTTAACTGTCGCATTAGGATAAACCCTGTTATGATAGTTTAAACTGTTATAAATAAAAAAAAAATAAAAAAAACATACCTAATGAAAGTACAGGTGGAAGCTGAAAATAATGAAGTAGGTATAAAATAGCAACCATTTTGAAAAGTCACTTAGATTGTCTGCTTTCTGAAAACAATGCTCAGGAATCGTTCCATTTTTACCAAGAAAACGTAATATAATATTTTCGTGAGCAAAATAACAACGATTGATAACTAACAACCCGAGCCATTAATCCTGACTGAAATTTCGCCAGATAAGTATCGACATCTTTGCTTCCCACGCCATCAAGACTCCATTAGTATCTCCTGTCTTAATTGCCTTCGCGATTACAGGAGTAAGGAGACGATTATGAGACTAACGCTCTTCTTTGGTTAAAAAAAAGTTACGGGGATTGAAATTATGTACTTAGGAACTTCCTTTTATCTTAATCGCAGAACAGAGCTCAGATTTAAATGATGGTACGATTCATCAAGTATAACTTGCTGCTTGAAATCTTAAAACGATCTTTTGATTTTTACCCGACTACGGCGAGCAAAAAAAGGGCCGCCTACCCTAAGAAAACAGTATGTTCTAATATTTCAGTAGTAAGGGATCATAATGGCTGCGGGACTGTTCGAAAGAGATACCGCGGCCCTGGAACATAAAGGGCCAATGAAGGAACATGGGTGGTTTTTAGTCAGTACGAGTCTGACACTCCCTTCCGCTCCGCCCAGGGCGGGGGGGGGGGGTCATTTGATGATTTTCCACCCACCAAAAAAAAAAAAAGGATCATAACTTTAGGGCTAAATGGCCTAAGACCACGGCTATCCGTTGAACATCTCTATTAATATTTATTTAAAACATTGAAATATTTAACGTGTAAGTTGTCTATACAACAGACGATAAATATTGAATGGTTTGTAAGTTTAAAATAATTTCAGATGAGAATATTTTCTTGTTCCATATTTTTTAGAGCGTGATTTTTCAGTAGTCGAGTTTTAGTTTTAGAACTTATTTTTATCAATAAGATAAATCACATTCTTTAGTAAAAGGCATTTCTTTTTACAGTCTTTCTAGGCTGATCCCTAAACGAATGTAGAAAGATTTTTTTTAAAAGGACTTACAACAAAATAAATACACACTGTTATTTTTCACAAATTCGTGCAATTTCCATGTTTTGATCTTTGCTATTTAATCATTTTTAATCTAGTCTGCCACAATCACTTTCTATCACTTGTAAGGATCTAAATACTTAGGTGACTAGGCGTGTCTAACTTTAAGTCGGATAGGAAAAAAAACAAATCTTAATGGTGCTTATAAGAGCTGGCCTACCGACCTGTCACCGTTCCGCCTAATCTTAACTAATGGAAGTCGGATTTGTTTTGTTTGGCATCCAGCTTTTGCAGAAAAAAGTGGTTGGATTCGTACAGGCGTGGATTATAGTGAGAGAAAAAACTTTGAAGAGGTTTAATAGCATTTTCTGGGCGTAGATCCTGGCTGGAACGTGACCAATGAGAGTGCTGTTGTTTTTTTAAATGATCGATTGGTTGGAAAATTCGAAGTAAGAAAAGGATGATTTCGAAAACAAAGAGTTTTAAAACAAAATTTTTGGTATTTTACAACAAGACCCTTCATGTGTATTCGAAGGGTTAAAGTTGTTCAACATAAAGATGGATTACAGTTGCTAGTTTCCGTACAACCTAATATTTAAGATCTTGCATGAAAGGAAGGTGTCAAAGTCAAAGTCAAAGTCAAAGCATTTATTTCAATTAGACCATTACAGGCACTTTTGAAAGTCAAAAATAAAAAAGCTAAGCTACAGTCACAGACACAAGGCATAATAACTTGCGAAAGTACTGTAGTTGCACATTCCAAATCGTAGATCTCTATGGAGAAGAATGGGCAAGAAACTCCATGGACACTCTTTTAAATCAAAATATTGTTACAAAATCTTGGTTACATCATTCATGTTGAGATTATACATATATGTGAGAACGATGTACAAAGACGTGCACATTAAGAGCGTCCAGAGTAAAAGATTAAGCCAAAAATTTAAAAATAAAGTAATTAAAATAAATCGTGGCAGGTAAGAGATGACCAGTCCCAACTGACAGCGCCCGTTCACGAACATGACGCATGGATCAGCGCCATTCAACTCAACCATATTGAAGGGAACTAAATGACCCGACACACCCGCCACCATCAGCGAGACATTTGAGTGAGCATGACATTCTCTCAGCCACCAGGACACATTCCAGTCAATGAAAGATAACAAAATATAAATGGAAGCTTTACAGTACATAGTACTCACACATGTGCTATGCAATTATATAATACTAAGAGATGGAATCTATACAATGCAAAGATATTTTACAATCTTCTGCAGCTTCCACAATAACTTCACACTTCATAATCAATTAGTTTGCACTCACAATGTTGATATAAAATATACAATTCACACCCTAAGTTTCCAAAAGAGAAACGAGAAAGAGAAAAAGAAAAGAAAAGTATAATTAAAGAATTAAAGGGGGAGCATCTCTTCCAAACAATAAAATCTTAGTTCGTGAGCCCAAGTGGCTGTGGAGCAGGACCAGCATTGAGCCATGCATTTTTATCTACGAGATAGTCTTCCAACTTATAATATGCTCGTTTACATAGTGTGCGTTTTATGCATGTTTTAAATTTCTTCTCATTAAGTTGTAGAATGTCAAGTGGTATTTTATTGTAAAATTTACACAGTACCCCATAAAAGAAGTGCGTACTTTTGACAATCTGAAACGTGGCTGATCTAATTTGTCCTTATTTCTAGTATTGAAATTATGCCTGTCGCTTATTTTACTAAAAAGATGTCTATTTTTCCGAACATACATAATGTTTTCATAAATATATTGACAAGGTACCGTCATGATGTTAATTTTTTTAAACAATTCTCTTAGAGACTCGCGTCTGCGTAGGTTATAGATGGCTCTTACAGCCCTTTTCTGCAGAATAAATATTGAGTCAATATCTGCAGCCCGTCCCCACAGCAGAATACCGTAAGACATGATGCTATGGAAGTAACTAAAATAGACCAGTCTCGCGGTATCCACGTCTGTTAATTGCCGTATTTTAAGGACAGCGTAAGCGGCTGAACTTAGCCGCCCTGCAAGTGCTGTTAAGTGAGGACTCCATTGCAGTTTCGAGTCAAGCGTAATCCCCAAGAAAACCGTCTTATCGACGAATTCTAGTATTTCCTTGTTCAATACAACGTTACATTCGTTACTTTTTACATTCGGTAACGCGAATCTTATACATTTAGTTTTCTTCTCATTTAACACCAAATTATTTACAGTAAACCAGTTATGAATCTTAAGCATAGCGTTATTTACGTCGTCAATCTCTTGTGCACGTCTGTCTACCTTAAAAATCAGTGATGTGTCGTCAGCAAATAACACCATTTGAGGTTGACTTTTCAGCAACTGAGGTAAATCATTTATGTATACTAGAAAAAGGAAAGGACCCAAAATCGAGCCTTGCGGTACCCCCATTTTTACTTTTAATCCTAATGAATTTACGCCATTTATTTGTACATGCTGCATTCGATCATTTAAATACGATTTTACTAAACTAAGTGCTTGTTTTCCCAGTCCGTAATGCTCAAGTTTTAGCAACAGTGTGTCGTGATTCACGCAATCAAATGCCTTGGATAGATCGCAAAAGATGCCTATTGCATCTTTTGCCTCTTCCCATGCATTAAAGATGTGCTTTAGTAAGGTGACACCGGCGTCAGTAGTGCAACGACCTTTGGTGAATCCATATTGTTGATCATGTAGGATGTTATTCCGATTAAAATGATAGAGCATTTGATTTAACATTACTTTTTCAAATATCTTGCTGAAAACCGGCAAAATAGATACAGGTCTATAATTATTTGTGTCTTTGCCGTCTCCAGATTTAAAAAGTGGTATAACTTTACTATACTTCATTAAATCCGGAAATACCCCTTGGTCTACACATAAATTAAATATTAAGGCTAAATAGGGAGCTACTGTCTCAACAATTGATTGACAGACTTTAGTAGACATACCCCAAAGGTCTTCAGTACTTTTTATTTTAAGTTGCTTAAAAGCCTTCATAACGACCACAGGGTTTATATGTTTAAATTTAAATTCAACATTACAGGCTGAAACATTCTCTCTTAATAAATTAATGGCAAGGGATGGCGAAGAATTTAGCGTTTCTGTGGTTTTAATTGGAATACTGGTAAAGAACGTTGCGAATTCCTGAGCAACATCGACATTTGCGCTAATGAGCCCTCGGGAAGAGTCCAGTGTGTAATCAGTGTTGTGTCTTTTGTTTCTATTTGTTTCATTATTTATAATTTTCCAAACAGTCTTAATCTTGTTTTCTGCAGATTTCAGCTTGTTGCTAATGAATAAGGCTTTAGCTGTCTTGCAGGTATTTTTGAAAATTTTAGAATAAGTAGCAACATACTTATTAAAAGTTTCCGTATTAATATAAGGCTTAAGGCCATACAACTCAAAAAGTCTTTCCCGACTTTTCCTGATGCCTTTAGTTGCCCAGTCACTGAATAAAAACTTCGGGCAGATAGTTTTAGTTTTCTTCTTAAAAGTATTATTGAACTCAGTTTGCACTAATGAAAAGAATTCTTCATATATAGTATTAACATTCATAATATTTAGGCCCTGCACAGCTAACTTGTCAATTAAAGTGCTATTAAATTTGATCAAGGCACTAGAGGTTATTGGTCTAGTTTGTATCTGTACTTTTTGCAGTGGTGTGTTAAATTCAAAAGACACAGTTTGACCACAGTGATCAGAGGGGAGGTAATTTACAATAGCTTTCTCCAAATAGTCGCAGCCACAGAAAACGTTATCAATACAAGTAGAAGTAGTTGTAGTTATTCTGGTTGGTTCTAAAAACACATTCGACAGATTGAAAGATTTAAAAAGGCTTAATAGTCTACTGCTGTTAGAGTTATTTTCTAAAATATTAATATTAAAGTCACCGCAGATAATTACTGATTTATTACCACTTGAAAGTTTACCCAAAACATCTTCCATAACTGACTCAAAAATAGAGTAGTTTTGATAATTAGGGGGTCTGTATACGCACACTATGACATGCTTATCCAGCTCAACACATGACAATTCAATGCTATGCTCAACTGAGAGTTCAACTATGTCGTTACGTGGTTTTGATTTAAAACAATTTTTAATTAAAATTAATGAACCTCCACGCAGCATTGATTTTCGGTTAAAGCAACTGCCCACGCTATAATTCTCATAATTAATTTGCATTTCATAATCTTTCATCCAATGTTCAGTAATACAAATAATATCAAATTTGGTTTTTTCTAAAAATAATTCTATTTCTAATTGTTTGGAAGAAAAACCTTGAATATTCTGATGAAGCAATTTCAAGGAATTCTGCTCAACCCCTCTTTTAGAATTAATTGATTGAGAGCTAGAAGATACCTTAAAGTTGCTCAGTTTAACTAAGTTGTCATTCGTACCTTCTATTGTCTTATTGACTAGTTTAAATCTAAGTTAATATTTGTATAATTGCAATTAGTAAAATTACTAATTTTAGTAGACCTATTTACAAAAAACTGCGACATACCACTTATGTCTGAGTATAAATTAAAAGCTAATAGCCGTGCTATTTGACGTCTAAAACTAAGAGGCAGATACGCATTATTTCTCTTTGACTTCAATTTCTGAACGAAACTGTTGGTGTCGAAAAATACGAACTTGTCACTATAGTGACTTGTTAATAAATGCATGCGATCGTTAAGGTTATGTATAAAATGATTTTGTCTGCTTGACAACTTCTCAAAATATGGAAAGGCACACAGAATAATTTTCTTACAATTAAGTTTTAACAATTGAGTGACATTGTCAGTGATATCATCAATTTTGACGTTCGAACTATTACCAACAAATACAGTTATGATGGCATTAGGATTTAATTCTTTCCGAATTATGGATGACATTATCTGGTTGTAAGAAGCGTGAGGTGTACAGTAATTTTGAGAAGAATGACTCAGATTGTTGCTAATTAATTTTCCTAACCCTTTTCCTAAACTATCCGAAAACATAATTGAGCAGCAACCATTTGTACTACAACAACGGGCAGAACTACTTTCTGTTTGTCCTACCTGTGATGAACCTTGTATCATGTCTGGCGAATCTTGAATGGGGATACAGCCCCGAGCACTCTCCAACCGGGTCGCGTTCTCCGTTTCCACAGGCAGGAGAGTGTTAGTGCTGGATTCCCCTTGTGAAACACACTGAGTGTCATTAAAGGACATCATGTCTACACAGTCTGCATTACTGTTACACCTATTGACTAACTCGTTTGCAGCAAGGATATGTTCCTTAATTTGTTTTTGAGAGTTCACATACTTAGAATAACATGTTTTTAGTTGACACTCTAATACTTGAATTTCAGACTGTAAGTTTTGAGTATCTATTTCATAAAATTTCTTACTGTCCTCTAATTTAATTTGATAATTATTTAACTTTTTTATAAGAAAAACACGTTCTTTTCTTAGTTGAATATTATTGGAACTATGTTTTTTTTGTTTCTTAAATTGATTGCATTTTTTTATAATTCTATTTAGTTTAGCATATTTTTTAATTTTATTTTGGCTTACTTTATAACTGCTACAATTATATTTCAGAATAGAATCTTCGGTAAGATCCATTGTTGTGAAAGAATGTGGGTTGCAATTTGAATTTAATAATTGATTATATAGGTGATCTGTTTCCCTAACCTGAGTACATTCTCTTTCTTTTTGAAACTTAATAATTTGCTTATTAGCATGAAGTAGTTCATCTTCTAAGTCCCTAACCTTACATAAAGCCTCCTCATATATGTTACTGCAGTTGCTGAAACCATCTGTGACCACCCGCAGTTTGTCCCGTTCATCAACAACATCCATGTATCGTTGGTGTAGGTCCACTAGCTCCCGTTTCAAGCCTGTGTTTTTGAAAACGACCTTCTCGATTTCAACCTCATGTTCGTCTCTATCCAATAACAGCTGTTGACATTTGCTGTTTGATTCCTTTAGTTCATCAAGAGCCGTTCTCAACTTAGCCTGCAACTCCTGAGTAGTAGCCTTACGGGTGTAGTGTAAGCTATGTTCTAAGTTTGTCTATACCTATGTATGCTACACGTGTACTTAAATACTAATAATTACTATTAAATGAGGCAGTCATCAACCAGCAGTCAGAGCGTTTCATTCTCCTCTAATACCCAACCTTTACATGGCGACCCTGCCATGTTTGGTGATGGGGTGTCGGGTCGCAATGCAGGCGCACTTCGTGTGTGGTACAGACTCTCGTTTTAAATGTACGTTGCGTTATTGAACTTTGTTCGAGAAGGAACTTTCATAAAATACTTTACAATGTGCAATTCTAACACTCCAAAAAGAGAAGAAGTTATAATAAACCAGAATGGCATTGGATCTTCTAATGTGGTTACTACTGACCAGCTACAATTTCATCTTTCCGCAATAAGCATTGTGATGATGATAATTTTGGGTTTGTTGCTGATACTGGCAGCCTATTTCCTGTACAAATGTTACAAGAACTGCCATCAAACGTGGATTAATGACCAAATACTACGTCAGACTTTGAGAAATTCCTTTACTCGGCGTGGTCGTAGAGGAACTACGGAAGGAAATAGATGTTCGGCGTGTGGAACGCGATTCAATACCAGGTGTACGTCGTGTCCAAACAGTCCTGGGCTTGGGTCTTCACTTCCGAAAGAAGATTTCGTGCTTAAACCGAATGTGTGACATCGTAAGAATAACATAAAAGTGAAGTGTTTAAAGTGCGTTTCGTGCGTGAAAGTGAACGGAAACCGGTGAAAATGCGTTGAACTATGGTAACCCGATTTATGTAAACATTTTATTAGTTACTAAGTATGCTAGTTATTTCTATTTTTTTATATGACAAATTATGGCTCATGAGCTCAATGATATATATGAAAAATTGAGAAAAGTTAAAGAAAATTTATTTAAATTGAGTTTAGAAAGGAGAACGCCAGAGCGTTTGAAAGAAAAGCTGACTGAAGCTACAATTGTGTATAATAGTTATACTGTTTTACTTCAAAGCATTACGAAACAAATAGATGATAAGCAATTTAGTGGTGAAAGTTTGTCATTGATAAAATCGCATTGTGATAAAATTGCAGAGTTGTATTCTCAAATACAAGAATTTTGTAATAAGTTGCATATACGTGAAACTGTTAAGAGTAGTTGTGAACAATTTGGCTCAACATCGAATCTCGAATCCAAAATGGAGTTCAATTTAAAAGTAGCCCTGAATTTGTTACCAGTTATGAATGATGAAGAATCGACGACTCGTCAATTAATTGATGGTATCGATTACTATAGCTCTACCTTAAAAACCGAACAGTGTAAATTAAGTTTAATGAACTTTGTATTAAAAAGTCGTCTCTCTCAACAAGCGAAATTAAGACTCAAATGCGATTATCCTTCCATTGATGCATTACTAACTGATATGCGTATGATTCTTTTGCCTAAAAAGAGTGCCGTCGCCTTGCAAAGTAAACTACAAACTTTGCGACAAGATCAAAGGTCGATTAATGATTACGGTAAGGAGTTGACTGAGCTATTTATGGATTTATCTATAGCGCAAGCCGAAGGCAAAACCGAAAATCTCAAGATATTACAGCCTCTAAACGAAAAACAAGCCATTAAACGTTTTGCCGACGGAATACGCAATAGACGACTCAGTACGATAATAGCTGCACAAAAGTTTGAAACCTTAAAGGACGCTGTGCAAGCAGCTATAGATGAAGAGACCATTGCAATGCCGTCTCAGTCAGAAAATATATTATCTTTTAATAGGAAACGTAATAATTACTTTCAAGGTCAGCGTAATCGAGGTTTTTCTAGAGCCACCCGCCATTTTCGAGGTGCCTCCACGTCTAATAATGGTAGTAGGCCTGCCGTCCATCGTGGTACAACTTTCTACCGAGGCCGTGGTCGTCCGTACCAGAACTATAGTCGGGGACAGCCTAAACAGAATCGAGGTACGTACTACCATTCTAATAACAGGAACTACAACTCTAGGGGTCATCAACGGAACGTGCAACGTAGTGATGCAAACATCCACGTTGTAAACGACGACGAGCCCACAAAAACTAATTCAAACGGGGAGCAGAGCAAGTTTTTTCGTGAATAATGGGTTTGTATTTGCAAATAATAGTCATTGTTGCATAGAACTATACGTAGATAAATATAACTACTTATTTTTAGTTGACACCGGCGCATCAATTTGTGCCATTAAATATAAACATGTGATTGAATTAAACATACCAATCCATAAAGAGAGCATTAAGATAAGCGGAATCGGCGGTACAATAGAAGCAATTGGATATGTTTATTTAACTATAAGCGATTGTTATGATGGAAGACATTTATTTAATCATAAGTTTTATGTTTTTAAATCGTTGCCGTGTATGGCGCATGCTATTTTAGGACAGGATTTTCTTACGAAATACAATGCTATACTAGACATTAGTTGTAAAACGTTAACATTCAATAATAACATTAGTAATGAAAAAGTAATTTTGCCTCTAAAATCAAAAAGTTCAAGGTTTTCTTATAATTTCACTTTGCCGCCAAGGACCGAATCAATTCATTACATACCTACTCACATTACCGAAGAGTGTCTTGTTTCCTCAACTGAATTACAAAAAGGAATATTCATTGCTAGCGTATTAGTTAAACCCGTAAATGGTATGATACCAATTCTAATCCTAAATACAAACGAGACTGAGGTTCACCTTGATACTATTGAACCAACTTTACATAAAATGAGTGACTATCATTTGTGTACGTTTGAACAGTGTACGAATTTGAACGCAGACCGTGTTAAAAAATTGTTTAGCTTAATAAATTTAAATCATTTGAACGACAAAGAGCAAATCACGATTGAAAATATTTGTGCGAAATATTCTGATATATTTTTATTGCCGGGTGATAAGCTAACGACAACAAACATTTACAAACATCAAATTAATTTACAACCACATGCTCAACCAGTTTTTAGTAAACCGTACAGAATACCACATTCGCAAAAACATGAAGTAAACAAGCAGATTAGTAACATGTTACGGGAAGGTATAGTTGAACCATGTCAATCAGAATGGTCAAGTCCATTGTTATTAGTCCCTAAAAAGGTAGATAACACAGGCAATAAGAATTGGCGCTTGGTAATTGATTACAGGAAATTAAATAACATTATACAAGATAACAAATTTCCTCTACCGAATATAACTGAAATATTAGATTCCCTTTCAGGTTCTGTATACTTTTCAACTCTTGATCTTTCAAATGGGTATTACCAATGTGACCTTGATCCCAAAAGTCGGAAATATACAGCATTCTGTTCTGGACAATTTAAAGTTCCGGGTAGCGTAGATAAAAGTACTGCTTCCGTATCTGGACAATACCAGATGACAAGAATGCCAATGGGATTAAAAACAAGCCCTAATGCGTTTTCAAAAATGATGACTGTTGCGATGTCGGGTTTGACCTACGAAAAGTGCTTGGTATATTTAGATGACCTTATTATTTTTGGAAATTCATTACAAAACCATAACAAAAATCTCATTGATGTTTTTAATAGATTACGTCAGGTCAATTTAAAGTTAAATCCTCATAAATGTAACTTCCTTAAAAAGGATATATTATATTTAGGACATGTTATATCGGGCGAAGGTGTTTTACCTGATCCTGAGAAAATACGTGCTTTGAGTAATTGGCCAGTTCCGAAAAATGTTGAAGAAGTAATTAGATTTGTCGCGTTTACCAACTATTACAGAAAGTTCATTAAAAACTTTGCCAACATAGCGTATCCCTTAACACAGTTAACAAAGAAAAATGCATTATTCATATGGAATCAAAAATGTCAAACCGCTTTTTCCACTTTAAAGTCTATAATTTCGAGCCCACCTATACTTCAGTACCCTAACTTTACTAGCAATTGTAAATTCATACTACAAACCGACGCTTCCAAATATACATTGGGCGCAGTTTTGTGTAATGACAATAGAAAACCAATAGCATTCGCGAGTAGAAATTTAAATAAGGCCGAAATTAACTATCCTACTGTGGAAAAAGAACTGTTAGCGATAGTATGGGCAGTTAAACATTTTCGTCCCTATTTGTATGGCCGTACATTTGTAATTGAAACTGACCATAAACCACTAGTTTATTTATTTGGCATGCGAGACCCATCTAGTCGCCTCATGAAGTTTAGACTTCTACTTGAGGAATATGATTTTATCGTGGAATATATTAAAGGATCCACAAATATTCCAGCTGATTCAATGTCACGATTACCTATCACATCAACGGACTTAAAAAATATGCATGAAAGCATAATCACGGTAATGACACGTTCGCAATATAGAAAAGAGCTCGAGTCTCAACATTCGCCAAGTGCTATGGGTTCTACTGACGATTGGCCTGCGCAACCAAGAGTCGTGGAGATCCATAGTAGATCGCGGATGTCTGTAGAACTTAAATTTATAGAATATAATGAGTTGAATAACCTACGTAGGGCAAATGAGATAGAAATAGAAAATAACGTATTTTGTTATTCGTCATCGAGAATGACGTTATTTATAAATCCAGTATCCCAATCACAATTGTCGCCAGCCACATTTGTGAGGGAACTGAAATATTTTTGTGAGAAAATAAACGTGCACGAATTAAATTTCATAAGAAGACAAAATTACGATGAATTTATAAAAAAAGTAATTACGGAAATGAAGTCGTATAGAAACTGGACTGGACCGCGATTGTGTATTCTAAATGACATTAGAATTATTCAAAATACAGACGACCGAAAAGTAATATTGAATGATTTTCATCTTCTACCAACAAGTGGCCACGCTGGTATAAGACGAATGTATAATAACATCAAGAAATATTATTTTTGGCCAGGTCTTGAAAGAGATGTAAAAGAATTTATTAGGAAATGTGACAAATGTCAAAAACAAAAACATAATTCTCATAACGTTAGAGAGCCCTTGGTTGTTACAACGACAGCCAATTCGGCGATGGAAAAAGTTTTCTTAGATGTAGTAGGACCCTTAGATCGCGATGATTATAATAATTCGTATATTTTAACTATCCAGTGTGAGTTAAGTAAATATGTAGAAGCTTATCCTATGAAAACTAAAAGTTCTGAGGAAATAGCGAAAAACTTTGTTAATAATTTCATACTCAGATTTGGTATTCCCGCTAGAGTAGCAACTGATAGAGGAACTGAATTTATGTCATCTGTTTTTAAAGAGACATGTAAACTTCTCAATATAACGACTTTAAACTCTACTGCATACCATCACGAAACAATAGGTTCTCTAGAAAATACTCATAAAAGTTTGGGTAATTACCTAAGAATTCAAACGAATAACCATCCGAGTTCATGGAGTACATGGTTACCCTTTTGGTGTTTTGCCTATAATACCTCAGTTCACACCGCTACTAAATTTACGCCATTCGAACTGGTGTTCGGGAAAAGATGTAATATACCATCCAATTTAAGCCAAAAATCAGTAGATCCTCTTTACAACCATGATAATTATCCCTTAGAATTGAAATACAGATTGCAAACATCGCAAAAAGAAGCGTATGATAATTTACTTGAAAGTAAATCATTAAGAAAACAAAGGCATGATCTAAAGTGTAATCCAATTACATATAAACAAAATGACTTGGTACTACTGAAAAACGAGACTGGAAACAAACTCCAAAGTATTTATAATGGACCATATTTGGTTATCAAAGATGTTTCGCCAAATGTTGAAATTTTGAAAGACAATGGGAAAATTGATTTAGTTCATAAGAATAGGACTAAGCTATATTATTCATAATATTTTCTTGTTAATTTCATGTTAATCTTGTACCTTTTTAACTAATACATTTAACTTTATATAATTTGATTAAAATAAGCAAAACTGTAAGTATACTGCATTATCATGTTTACAAAATATGACTCATGTTTAATCATAAAACAAAATAATACTTTCATATTATTTTATTTTTTTTCCTTTCGGGGAAGGTGTAGTGTAAGCTATGTTCTAAGTTTGTCTATACCTATGTATGCTACACGTGTACTTAAATACTAATAATTACTATTAAATGAGGCAGTCATCAACCAGCAGTCAGAGCGTTTCATTCTCCTCTAATACCCAACCTTTACACGGGTCATCACAGGTGTATTCCCGTTGTCCCCGTAATCTGTGTCCCCGTCACGGGGACAACGGTACGTCATATGATTCCTTACCGTTGTCCCCGTTATGTACATATAGGAATGTTCTATTTTAATATCATGCTAATCATAACTATAAATAACCTACTTTTATATCTATAATTGGACCTTAAACGTTGCATGTTATTAAACTATTAAACAAAATGCCTCCAAAACCAACTTGCCTCATTAATTAACTGTCAATTTATGAACGCACTATAAATCTTTCCTATCAATGTCATTGTCTATTTAATAAAACATGCAAACGAACGAAATAAATGGTGCTTTGAGGAATATTAATAACACAATATTAATGATTAATCTGCATTCATTTGCTAGTCTTTAGTACTATCATTATCTGAATACACAATCCACAATCAATAACGTTAGCGTTCAAGAGCTAGCTTCGTTCGCGTGGAAATGTTGATGTGTATAGTGAGAAAAAACATAACCTATGTCCTTCTTAGGATATAATCTATCTCCTTGCCGAATTTCATTACGATCATTCATCGGATCGTATTGAAATTCGTCGTGAAAAGGTAAGAAACAAACAAACAGAGTAACTTTTTTTTTTACAATATTAGTATGGATACGATAGTGTATTTTGAGCAACAATCGTTACTGAAAATCTTTTTAAGTTCATAATGAAAATCTGAAAATTTTCGTCTACAACGTGCTATAATTATTGTGGTCTTCTACAAGGCTTTATTATTTCTTAAGGTTCCGTACCTCAAAAGGAAAAACGGAACCCCTTATAGGATCACTCGCGTGTCTGTCTGTTCGTCTGTCACAGCCAATTTACTCCGAAACTACTGGACCAATTGAGTTGAAACTTGATACACATATGTAAGTCGATGAGTCAAAGACGGATGTGTAACGTAAATTAATGAATTTTAAACGTGGGGCCACTTTTGGGGGTAAATTAGAGAATGAAAAACAAAAGTTTTGCAAACTAACTACTTAAGATAAATAGTTTTGAAGTTATCTAAGTAAATAGGGGAAAATTGACCATTCAAATGAAAAAAAAATACAAAAAATAGTTCTTTGCCTATAGATTAACAGGAAAACCTATAAAAAAATCTTAGATTTAAAACAACTTACGGAATTTAAATAATTAACGTACGGAACCCTCCACGCGAGTCGAACTTGCACTTGTACGGTATTATTTTTTTAATTTTGAAGTTTCATATTTGACTGTTTCTCATGAATAGTCAGTCATAGTAGTAAAATAGGTAAACAAAGCTTCCACAATTAAATGCAGACCATTATCTATTTTAATTTGTAAAGACAAACTATAATTTTCTATAACAATAAATCATAATCAAAGGGTCTTTTAATTTCCAATCAAATTCGTAGCTAACACAAACTGTTAATGACTTTTTTCCGTGTCCAAAAGCAGTCAGATTTGGCCGTTATAGTTATTTTTTTTACGTAAAATGCGGGTGGAACATGTTAAATACGATAAGCCTATACAATATTGAATAGTGTACTGTTTTAATGTTGTGATGTTATATGATTATTTTATGAGTTCCTGGTACCTATACATTTTTGATAACTCAAAAGTATTTATCAGTCATCGTTAAAAAAATACGTAAAACGTTTGGACTTGTAACTTTTGTTAGAAGCAGATAAGGCTTCCCAAATAGTGGACCTATGAACTTTTAAAGGCCGCCGGAATCCGTTGAATGCGAAAAGCACAGGAGAACAGTTGACGTGGCGAACTTGGGAGACATCCAGTAGTGTATGTTTTGATTATGGAAAAGGTGGTCTAAGGGCAACGGCCACCACGAACGAGTTGTAGGTTGTAGGTCACAAGCTATGCACCCAGACAGGTAAAGTGCCGCCCGTCTGTCTGTATCTATGTAAATTATTTCATTACCTGATCTAAAAACGGGTTACGAAAACATCGTCAATAAACCGGCAAGTCCTAGAACCGAAAAATGAAGCCGTGACTTCCACTGGGCACGCAGGGCCGCGTGGTAGATTACGGCCAATTACTTCTCACAAAGAATAAATATATAAATAAATATACCTCAGAGGCTCAGCCGTGTGAACGGCGAAGGCTAAATATACTAAAGCCTCATCATATGCCTAGCCTTCTCCCAACTATGTTATGGTCGGCTTCCAGTATAACAGGATAAAGCTGAAAACCAGTATTTTACATGAAGCGACTAACTACCTGATATCCACAACCCAGTTAGTACTGGATAATACACCCCCCCTTGCCCACTTGGTAAGAATGGTTGTCAGAATTTCGGGCCACTATACTTGTATTGACTGCCAATAATCTGCAAAAAAAACAGATCGAAACCAACGGCTTCACATGCTTTTCGAGGCATGAACGGTACTCGGTATGTAATGGGTGGTTCACAGCTATCCACAGATCAGACAGAACATAGACATAACCTTGAAGATCTCCCCGTTGCAGCTGTTATATTTGTTATAAAAATTTCAAAATGACAGACACCGATATTTCTTTCAGTTCCAAATTCTACCACAATATATTATGTAAATATCAGAAACCTGTAGTTTAATTTTGCTTGTGTACATTTCTATTTACGTTCAAACCATTTAGTCCGTACGCTCAATCGAATAAACTGTTTGTTACATTAAAAATGTAGTTGACAATTGGTTAAACAAGCGTTTCAGTTTAACATTGTGTACTGTGTAATTTTGATATATTTTTAAATGGTTAACACGATTTGTTTGAATGTTAACCTGAGGTCAGCAGACGGTTAACACCATTGAATTATAACTGTCATTTATTTATTAAAAATGTTAATTGTTTATGAACTAAGTGCTCAGCAACTTTAGAAAGAAATGGGAGAATAGAAACAGGTCTAATGTGGGATAGCGAGTTTTTTAATAACCGATGAAAAATTTCCATGGTAACCGTTTTCGCGTCGGTGTCCTTTCCACCCCGTAATTATGTGTTTGCTGATTTTATAGTATAGGAAATGATTTTCGTTGCTCGAACGGTGTTGGACTCAAAGGATTCTAGTAATCTTTTTGAACCCATAATTCCCAGATGCTCAAATATAAAATTGAGAGTTGCAATGACGACATTTCAAAACAACCAGATTTCTGTACTATATCTAAGTTAAATATAAATTCAAAGAATGATGATGACAACTACATCAATATTGTGTTGTTAAGGAGATCTAAGAAGACACGTAACTCAGCTTAGTTTTGCACATTTGATTGGCCTGTTGGTCTAGTAATTAGTGACCCTGACTGCTAGGACGGAGGTCGTGGGTTCGATTCCCACACAGGACAAATCTTTGTGCGATGAGTACGATTATTTATTCTGTATCTGGGTGTGTAATTTATCTATAAATGTATGTATTTAGAAATATATAAGTATGTTTATCAGTTGTCTGGTTGCCATAGTACAGGCTCTGCCTAGTTTGGGATCAGATGGCGGTGTGTTGGTTGTCCCAAGATATTATTATTATTATTTAGATTTTTTAAAAGACAATACAGTGCAGTGGACATCCGATTACATATCGTACCTTTAAAGTAATAAATAGTAATACAACCTTCTTGTCAATAAATGTATGATTTTGAAGTCTAGAAATAACGCCAAATCAAATCACTTTTCAATAAACCACATCAAACCATAATCTATCAAATTCATACGGTTAGCCATCGAATCTTTATCGGCAGCAATAGAAACTTTATTGTTTGTTCCGCTTATATACAATCGTATCCGGCCCATTACATTCGAGTAGAATACGCATTAATGTCATGCTAACAGAATATTATCGATGGGATTTAGACGTGGGCCTTGAAATACGCGAATATTTTAAGTCATAATCAGAGATCGAAATAGGTAAAGCGTAATATTTACCTAAAGAACAATGTTCAAAACGACCCCACCCTTGTAATACTTTAAAACTTATGTTTATCGAAGGGCCATAGTCATTTTATCATTTTATTGTACGACAGCGAAACTGAAATGTGCATCCGAAAAAAGTTATACCGACATGAAGGAACCGGAATCAGTCACAATTATGTTGCTGTTTATTATACTTTTTCGACATGATGTAGCCATACTCTACTACAATTATAATTACATTTTGTTAAGTTTTTTAATTCAAAACAAGTTCACAGTCCAAAGAAGTTAGAGGTGAGCAGGATAGAATAGTTATAATAAGACACATTATCATCTAAAACTGGCAGCTTCCTATGTTAGCGAACATTTACGTGGCGGCGTGTATAATATAGAGGTTTGTGCAACTCCAAGCAAGTGGACAATAAATACCTTAAAAAAGACTTAATCTTAATCCTATCCTATCCTCCTTAAAAATATATGCTGAGGATGATGATGATTCGCAATTTAAGACAACATATAGGTCATAATAAGAAACAGTGATGGAATTAGGCTAAATAGGCTTCTTTTGGGCTAGCTCGTTCCATCGTCGACCTCATCTTTGTCCTCAGGACTAGATTGAGGTCAAGAGTAGGCCCATTTAATATTAAAAAAATGACAACCTGTTTCGATGAGTATCAATCACCACTGCTGAAATGAGTAGTTATGTAGTTGTGGGTGAAATAAGATTTAACTAGTCTACAATTTGCAAAATCATGATGCTAAATCGGAAATTTAAAAAAAGATAGAACTGTCTTTTAATCTATTTCGTCTTTGAAATTATTTTCTTTTGTTAACTAAAGTTTATTTTTGCAAGCCAAGAACATCAAATTACTTATTAAAAAAGCAAAGTTAAGATTAAATACGAATGAAACTTAAACAAACCAGCTGCAAGTAAAAGTAACAATCTACATTTTTGAATAATTCTAAAAGAAAACGCTGGCACACTAAAACATAAATTCAAAATATTACATGCATTTTTATTTCGCAAAAGTTTTAAGCTTAACTCTGGCCGTTCGCTGCATTCGTGGCCACAACGAACCCGGCTGAAAACGTTGTACTGCGATCGTAACTTTGACCAGTAAACGTTGTGTGATTGTGGTTGCAAAATATCATCCGTTGTTTAGTTGCATTTTCAGTTATTTTTTGGGAAAAAGAAATATGAGACAAGAGGGTAAAATATTAAAGTGAGGTCAAAATACGGGACTCTTATTTTGAATGATAAAGAATTTCAAAGCAACAATAACAATGATGAGTATATTAAAAAGTCCTGACTGAATAATTCACTGACGAACTCATCAAGCCCAGCTCAAACCCTTGGACCTAGAAAGCTACATTTTTGCATAGACAAGGAATTATAATTTTTCCGACTTTTTTAAATTAAAATTCTATTGGGCAAAGTGCTACTGAACAATTATATGTTTTAAAGTTGAATAACTATAAAAAAGGAGAATAAAAACTACGTTATTAAAAGCAAACACTTTTTCTTTTATCTGAAATTGAAATGTAAAATTTTCAATCGAAGTATTTAAGTAAGTATAGAACGTCTCGTAGAGTACAATCGAAAAATCCTTTATGCCAGACGCAGAGATCAACTTCATAAAGAAATATAATTTTTGGCTGCAAGCCATTTTTATTATCCTATACGAGAGGTGAAAAATTCCGCCGGGCCAGAGTAGTTTTTTTTACCTATTTGACAGTGAAGATCGGAAATGCTTGGAATTATTAATTAGAACTGGATTTTAGCTGCAATTTATCCTTTTATTGTTCACCTCCTAGAAAATATGGAACAGATATTTTTATGGAGGGAAGGCTGACTTGCTGATAAAATATTTTTATACTAATATTACAATATTCCAAATTCAAACTAACCCCGAGGTTCGAGGTAAAAGCACGATATAAAATAAAGACCGTAACATAAAATAATTGGAACTCTTTTTAAACATTTATGATTAAAGAGTGTTTTCAAACGCGCCCTATTTATCAAGTAATTCTTACTTTATTCCCATACAAAATTATGGCAAACAATAAATAAAACCGTTGTACAATCAAAAGTTTAATTTCCGATACCATTTGGAAAGTTCTAGAGTCATAAACTGGGGTTCATGACTCGCAGACATTTTCTCGAAAACGGTTGGTTTCGTGACCGTGTTATATCGTTGGTGCAGTCTAAGCTTTACATCCAACTATATCATTTGTGCTTATTTTCTTTTATGCTATCTTTGTGCAAGTTTTGTGCTTTTTTTGGCGTGATCAAAATAATGGTTGCTTTAAAATGATACTGGCAACTTCGGGTAAATTGTAGAAGGAAAATTGGACGAAAAAAAAAGCGGAACATTTCAAAGCCACATTGCAGTGAAAGGATTATTTTGTTGCCTGAATGACGCTGGCAGAGAACTGTTGGGAAACATTTGTGAAATAGTATTGAATATACAGGGTTATTTGTAAAACACCAGAAACCTCTTAAGAGGTCATTGTACTCATCACTAGCAACAACTTTTACTATGGGACCAAACCTGAAATCGCGAAAAAAAAATCAGCTGTTCCCTACAAATTATGATCGTCAAAATGTAGGGAACAGCTGATTTTTTAAAAGTTTTTCATAGTGATGAGTACAATGACCTCTTAAGAGGTTTCTGGTGTTTTACAAATAACCCTGTATAAAATGTTTTTGGGCAGGGATCAGAAACCCTTGTAAGAACAAAATTTTTTCGTCGGTTATTAAAAAAAAGACAGATGTTTCCTAAAAAACTGCAATGGTCAAAATGTATGAAACAGCAGTTTTTTTTTTAGTTACCTACCGTTGAAAATTTTTATGGGTGTTCAGAATGATATACCTACTGAATACATGGTAACTGTTCTAGTGTCAGTGTCCCATCCACCTCGTATACTGTTTACAAACCGTAAAGAAAGTAAAGGTATGATAAGTAGTACATTTAAAGAGGTTTCTGTGCAAGGTTTGTGCCGGAAAAGCTGTGTAATGAAAATAATAGTGAAGATTCAGAAAAAATAGGATTTAATATATACAAAAGGTTCAGGGAAATCTTCAGGTTACGTTAAAAACATTTTTTTTTTATTATGCGAACTAGTATTCGCAATTTGAACGATTTTGTGGTAACGTATGTGTTAGATATTACTTTTATGCCCAAGGTCAAAGGTCACCGTCATTTGACCTCTGTCATAAAACCCACTTAAAACAGCCTATATTAAAATAAATACATACATAAAATCTAAAATTACTATTAAACGCCTACAAGGTTAACCACACGACGTTTCACGTTACGATATACCCAAGTTATACAAAGTGACACATTTGACCTTTGCCTCGAATTTCTAGAACTTTACTGACCCTTGTCGTCACAATCAATCACCTAAAGTAGTGTTTGTATTAATACTAAGAAGTGTGCCACTACTGTTGAATATGCATGTCACTGGTATAATCATAGTCACGGTAATAATGCTGTAGGGTTTTATGTAGATGAACAATCGGTATTTAAAAAATGAAATTAACACTTCCATCCATCATCACAAGCTTTTTAGGGTTCCGTTGCCAAATGGCAAAAAAACGGAACCCTTTTACATTCGTCCTATCCGTCTGTCTGTCTGTCCGTCCGTATGTCACAGCCATTTTACGTCGAGACTGTTGGCACCACACAGCTGAAATTAGGAGAGCAGGTGTCTTTTTTGAACCTATTCACAAAAGTGATATGAAAATACGAAAAAAAATAGTGTTGGCTCTCTATACATGTAAATTAAAATTGAAAGACACGAGAAATAAGGAGGATCTTGTGAATAAATAATAACAGCCGTCGAGTCGATCTTCGGGTTAAGCCGCACTTGCCTAGGTGGGTCTGTGAATGGGTCACCACCAATAACATTACGAGTTACCTCGAAAAGCACGTTAGCCGTAGGTCCCGGCTGTCAATTGTAGATCTTTGACAGTCGTTAAGTAGTCAGTGACACGGAAGTCTGACAAGCAGTCTTACCAAGAGATATCGCATAACCCAGTACTAACTGCGTTGTGGGGGTCAGATAGGCAGTCGCTCCATGTAAATAATACTGGTATTTAGCTGCATCCGGTTAGAGTGGAAGCCGACGCTAACATAGTTGGGAAAAGGCTAGGCAGATGATGACCAGAAATACGGCCTCACCCCCAAATATAAAGCCCCCAATGTGCTCTCCATTTCAGCAACACCTACATCGAATTAAAACAGAGAACTACCTGGCGATTGTTGGTGACGTCATAGTTTTACAAATAACAATTAAAATGGTATTTTTGCCAAAAGTCAAGCCTAAACACCTGATGTCAAAAACTAGCTCACGTCAAATGCAGCTGAAAACCGTTTATAGCACCTACGTGCGTTAAAAAACAAAACATGAAATTGTAAACAGGATGTCAAATAAGCTTCAGTCTGATTCCACAATAGTTTCATGCGGGTCTACACAAATACATAAGGTACATTTTTACATACAATAAAGTATACTCTATTCATCTATTGGGTATCTTCTACTACTGAACGAACAACAAGACTAAAAGATGATTTTCACCAAACGGCTCGCATCGCATCGGCTCGGAGAGGATACGAACGGATGCGGCGACAGCCGATCGGCGTCCGGCAGGATGTCCACGCATACGATTGGCTCCGTACCGTCGCTTGCGAACGTATCCGCTTCTGAGACTAGCCAAATAGTTTCATTCCTACCGACGACAGCCGAAGGGATCCGATTGGATACGACATGGCGCGTAGCAAAATACTTTCGGCTACGATCGCGCGTCGCGGAAGACGCCCGCGGACAAGTTGCTGTGCGCGGCTTGGTAATATAGACTTTAAAGACTGTGTACACGATTTAATATTGTTTAAAGATTGTAAAATCCGTTCCGATGAGATGCGAGCCGTTTGGTGGAAATCATCCTTTAAACGATTAAACTTCGAACGACCAAAACCGTCAGGTTTGACGGATGGATTATGCTATAGTCCATCCAAATCTAACTTGATTAAAATGACAGCTGCCAGACTAATGTAACCATTGGCTTCGGACATATTGATACAAATAATTACAAGCCCATATTTTTGCAATCAGTATCTTACGCTATGTAAATATGGATATTAATTAGGGCCAAGAAACGTAACATAACATCACACCTGTAATCCCCGAAGGGTTAGGCAGAGGTGCCCTCATAAGTACACTCACATTTCGCCAGTTATGTTTATGTCCCATCTCCCATGTAATAGATATAATGATAGGATACACACGCACACAGCACACACACACACACGCACACACACACAGTTGGCGCAGTGGTCAAGCGATTGACTGCTGCGCTGCATGTCGCGGGTTCGATTCCCGTACGGAACAAATATTTGTATGACCTACAAGTAGTTGTTCCGGGTCTGGGTGTTTTTCTATCTATAAATGTATGTATTTACAAAAAAAAATGTATATATGTAGTTTATCAGCCATCTAGCTACCATAACACAAGCATTAGGTTGCTTAGCTTGGGACTAGATGGTGCTGTGTGAAATGTCCAGGGATATTTATTTATATTTATAAGGTATAGTAATAATGTAAGAGGGATTAGAAAACCCAATAACACTTTGCCCAAATTGGGAATCGGACCCTGGACCTCATGCTAAGCAGTCGCGCTTGCGACCACTAGACCCAATCCAATAAAATTAAACTTTAAAGAAATACACATATTTAACATCACGCCTGGAATCCTCGAAGGGTTAGGCAGAGGTGTACCTAATAATAGGTACACCCACATTTCGCCAGTTATGTTTAAAAAAACATAGTCATAATAAAATTATTTTGATGTACATCCTGACGTCTGTCATTTTAATCAAGTTCAATTTTAAGAACGATAGTTTTTAGGGTTCCGTACCCAAAGGGTAAAACGGGACCCTATTACTAAGACTTCGCTGTCTGTCTGTCTGTCTGTCTGTCTCCAGGCTGTATCTCATAAACCGTGATAGCTAGAAAGCTGAAATTTTCACAAATGATGTATTACTATTGCCGCTATAACAACAAATACTAAAAATTAAAAAAAATATATTAAGGGTACATACAACAGATATGATTTTTTTGCCGTTTTTATAGATAATGGTACGGAACCCTTCGTGCGCGAGTCCGACTCGCACTTGGCCGGTTTTTTGTTATTAATAGACATGTGGAAGGAGCTCCCCATTCCCTTCACGTAATCAATAAACCACGTCTACTCTAATTTTTTTCTTTAGACTGTTCTTTTATGAGAGTTCGCACTCAATTAAACAGCTGGCAAAATTAAAATGTTATAGCGATAGCTCTCTTGTGCGGAAGAGATAGAACTGAGATTTACCAGTTAATCTTAGTTTTATTCTCTCTGATAAATCCTTTTGGTTTATTTTACCGACCAAATCCAAGAATCCGGGCTTTTAATTTATAGCTACAAGCCTTAAGGAAGGTACCTACCTTTTCATTAACGATTGCCCAGCTACTTTTCATCACCATCGTCGCTACTGATAAAGTTAACATAATTATTACCCTTCACGAAGCCAACAACCAAGCCTTCTTTAAGTACATCAAAGTAAGTAACTCATCATCATCATCTGCCTAGCCTTTTCCCAACTATGTTGGGGTCGGCTTCCAGTCTAACCGGATTCAGCTGAATACCAGTATTTTACATGGAGCAACTGCCTATCTGACCTCCACAACCCAGTTAGTGCTAGAGTGCTTTCAGACTTTCGGGCAAATGACTACCTGTAACGACTGTCAAAGATCTACAAATGACAAAATCAAAATCAAAGCATTTATTTCAAGTAGGCCAGTTACAGGCACTTTTGAATTGTCGAAACAAAGACAACAATGAAATGTAGCTACAGTCCCAGTCACAAGGCATAAAAACTGTGAAAGTACTGTAGTTGCCCATTCCCTAACGTAGATCTCTATGGAGAAGAACGGGCAAGAAACTCCATGGACACTCTTTTAAATCAGAATATTTTACAAAAACCTTGGTTACATCATTCATGTTGAGATGGTAGATTATGTGAGAGCGATGTAGCAAGATGTGCACGTTAAAAGTGTCCATAGTAAAAACAAAGAAAAGAACAATTCAAAAATAAAGTAATTAATTCAAATAAGCCGTGGCAACCAAGAGATGACCAGTCACAACTGACAGCGCCCGTTCACGAACATGACGCATGTATCAGCACCATCCAACTCAACCATTTTGAAGGGAACTAAATGATCCGACACACGCGCCACCATCAGCGAGACATTTGAGTGAGCATGACATACACTTAACCGCCAGGGCACAATCAAGTCAAAAAAAAAAAAAAAGACGTAGGTTTCCAGCGAATGATAGCTTTCTAGTACATAGTATATGGGCTATGCGGTTATGTAATGCCAAAAGAAATTGAATTTATACAATGCAAAGATAGTTGTACAATCTTCAGCAGCTCCAACAATACTATTTAATGCTATCCATTAATCCATTTATGCGCCCCTGTCCATGTGTGTAGACTAGCATTGAGCCAAGCATTTTTATCAGAGATATAATCGTCCAACTTGTAATATGCTTGCTTACATAGTGTGCGTTTAATGCATGTTTTAAATTGTGTCTCATTCAGTTCAAGAATACTTTGTGGAATTTTATTATAGCATCTCAAACAGTACCCCATGAAAGATGAGTCAACTTTAGCAAGTCTGAAGCCCGGCTGAACTAATTGATCTCTAGTTCTAGTACTGTAATTGTGTCTGTCACCTCTTTTATTAAAAAGATGTAGATTTTTTCTAACGTACATTATGTTTTCGTAGATGTATTGACAATGTACCGTCATGATGTTGATTTCCTTAAACAGTTCCCTTAAAGAATCGCGCCTACGAAGATTATATATGGCTATGACAGCCGGGACCAACGGCTTAACGTGCTTTCCGAGGCACGGAGGAAACTCGGTATGTAATGGGTGGTCATCCATCGACGGACCAACCTAGGTAAGCACGGCTTAACCTAAAGATCGACCCGAGCGGCTGTTCTTATTTAGCCACGAGCTCCAAAGTAAGTAACTCTACGCAAATTTTATTTCTGGGAAAAGACTTTTTTTGTGTGAAAAATCACCTTTTACGGTAAGATTCAAAGCAACGCATTCAAAACATTGTGCTGATGGATGCATTGTACAGCAACAGTACAGGGTTCCAGGAGGTACTTACAGTAAAGTTATAAAATTATAATTTTGTGAAAAAGTTAGAACTTTGATCCCCAATAACTCCGTGATAGTGAGCTAGGAGTTTCCCAGGTATGGTCGCAATGACTGGGAGTACCTGTCGAGTTCGTTAAGGTTACTAACACACTTTTTTTTTAACTTAGACGTTCGGTTTAATCAACAGCTTGTCTTTCGACAAAGACCTCCTCTGAAGTTTTCCATTTCTGCGTCTCTCGTTTTTCTAGTCTACTCTGGACTAGCCAGTTTTTTGAGGTCATCTTCCCTTCGTTTCTTTTGACGCCCTATGCTTCCTTTTTCCATTCCTGGGATCCCACTCTGTTTTTATGTTTGTCCATTTGTCTTGTCTATCTAACATCCAACATAATATACTAACCACCTTTAAATAAACTATTTACATGAAATATTCGTTTAGAATGAATGACCCGTGACTTTCGCCCACAGTTATATTATCAAAATGCATGAAAAATTAATGATTTTAGTCACGAACGCTTTCCGCTGAAAGCGGTCGTCATAGTGATGAATAATGAATTTGTGCTGAAATAAAATATTGTAGGTATATTCTTTTTTTTTTCGTTATGATGAGTTCTTTTTTGCGGATTGGATAACGACATTACGGAATTTGTCATTCAATAAAATTGGTAATTGGATATACAGGTAGGAACTTAAAGTGTTGTATAATACCTTGTTATTCTTGTTTAGCGATCGGTATAATAAACTGTAATCTTTATTATTTGTCAAGCGGGAAATTGTGATGAAAGTTAACAAGGTGTGAATAGACACGGTTAGAAGTTTCCTCACCTTAATGACTCATTATCTCCTTACACTTAGATCATTACGTAACATAAGATCACGCTTATAATCCCCGAAGGGTTAGGCAGAGGTGCACCCAATAGTACACCCACGTTTCACCATAATTATGAGGACGTAAGTTTTCATTTTCATCTTTTACTACGTAACTGCTGAACAAAACTTTTAACCGTGTTTACAGGATAAAAACTACTGGCCTACTGTTTTACTAAAACGGTGTCTGAGGTACCTGTAAGTACGTAAGGAGGTGTTGAAAAACATCAGCAGGCGAACGACAGCTACCTCACCGGCTTCTCTGGTTCCCGATCATTATAATCAAGATATCTTCAAAGTTAGAGTGAATCGGTTTTTTCTAGGCTTGCGAGCTCCACCCTAACCCGCGTCATCGCTTCACATGAGGCGAGTTGCGGCCAAATGCAAGCCTACTTAGTATTTCTTTATGGCCTTCTTAGTATAAAACCTCAGACAACGTCTAGGATAAGTGGTATGGTATGGTTTTCTCATGATAATATTCTACGTAAACAATTTATTTCTTGTAAAGTTTAAATTCAAACGAAGTCGGCATTCAGTGAGTCACTAAAAGAATTTCAATCACATTCTTAACATTCACGAAAATACATTACTTACTCAAAGTCTAATAGGATTAGTTGAACTTCAAATCGAAGTTTGAACTTGAAGAACCGAAATTGGAACTTTGTAACGTCAATTTAGGTTATTGGACCAGTATTGTGGTTGTTAAACGATAACGCCTCTATTTATGTGTTTATGAAACTTAGATGGTCTCCTAAGCACGTCGATTGCCATCTAAATTGATTCAGCCCACAACGAGTTATCACTGTCAGCACCGACAACCAGCTCCTGAGGCCCTATCATAAGCGGTCGGTATAAACGTAACGAAAATACAATTATCCTACAGCATTTTTGTTAAATTGTTTGCAACAAGCACAATCAGTAATATCCATAGATATGTATCATCATCATCTACCTAGCCTTTCCCAACTATCTTGGGGTCGGCTCCCTGTCTAACAGGATCCAGCTGAATACCAATATATTACATGGAGCGACTACCTATCTGACCCCCACAACCCAGTTGGTCCACTGGGTAATACGATATCCTTGGTAAGACTGGTTGTCAGACTTTCGGGCCACTGACTACCCGTAACGACTGTCAAAGATTTACAAATGACAGTCGGGACCAACGGCTTAACGTGCTTTCCGAGGCACGGAGGAAACTCGGTACGTAATACGGTCACCCATCCACAGACCAACCTAGGCAAGCACGGCTTAACCTTAAGATCGACCCTAGTGCCTGTTAATATTAAACCACGAGCTCCTCATATCCATAGATATGAATAAAATCATAAAATTTTGAAAATAATTATGTGAAACGGGTAATTTTGATTTTAAAATATGCGTATCGATTTACGTTACGTATATTTATACCACGTGCTCTTGTTAATGGGCCTCTGAATGTGCAAACACATAGGACAGACAGGACACGATAATTATAAAGTGTCCCATCGTTTATGCAACAACATACACTCGAGGGCAGAGTTATCTATGAATCTGCACCTGAACAGGTTTTCCTTGCTTCAGTGATAAGCTGATGGATCTAAGAAGTACGCTCAGTTTGCAGGACCCGCATAGGGCTTATATAATTGTCTTCCTGTGATTGCTGGCTTACTTTGCAAGTAATGGTCTTAAAATTCATTACAAGGTTCTTAGTTCATTAATATTATAATTCTCATTCAACTAAGTTTTATAAAATAAAATTTTCCTCAGCCGGGGAGGTTAATTGGAAAGAATATTTTAACCATTTATTATTTCCCATGAAAAATATACTTCACCTTTATCAGTGTACCAAGGTACTGTTTTATAATTAAAAATGGTTACTACCATATTGCTATAGAAAACTTACGCAAATATTGGATAAAATAATGCTTTAGCATACTTTACTCGAGCTTCCCCAAAATTAAAAGAAACTCAAACATAAATAATAGACTGCCTCGTTAGTCGAGTGGTCGCAAGCTTGACTGTTGAGCATGAGGTCCTGGGTTCGATTCCTGGGTCGAGCAAAGTGTTGTTGGGTTTATGCATGAGTAATTTCTCAGGGGCAGCCACGGAGTCTAGATTTGTGCCCGATTCATGGCAATAGGCTCGTCCCCTACTACATGGGACTTAAAAAATAACTGGCAAAAATTTTGCCAGTTATGCTCAATCACAAAACAACCTCTATACACACGAACCCAAAACATCATCTATCATGTTTCCCTCGTGACCGAACTAAACACAACCAAATCGAATCCATGATGTAAATGACAAATACATATTCCTATGTAAATTTCCAGTTTAGAATACAAACAGTAGAACCTACTCAATAATTGATTGGGTACGTAACTTGATGCTCGAGGGTACCCAGAGTTACTAGATCGGGAATGTTTCCCCTTTTTTGGGGAAAATCGTTCTTGGGGAAATTTTGGAGAACTGAAATCCTTGGAGATACTTGTATGGAAAATTTCCTCAAAAATAAGGTAATTTTTTTTAATTCCAGAAACATTTTATCAGCCGTTTTAGTAATAATAACTTGCATAATTAACAGATACGCCGATTGAAACGTGTCGTGCGTCAATGGGAACGGGGAATACATACAATCACACAAATTTTAATACCCAGTGGTACCTATTGTGAATGAACATAGTTTAAAATATTTCCATTTGTTTGATTTCTGTTTGAAAAATAGAATGGGGAAAAACGTTACAAAACGTATCATTTTGAGGAGAAATAAGATTGAGTATGGGGAAAATTCAGAAGCTCGATACTAGCAACCCTAGGGGTACGAAGGAAAGTTGGGTCAAGGGCACACGATCGAAAAATCATTTAGGATAGCGTTTGAATGAGTAGTTTGGTGAAAATTAGTTCTGAAACTGACTGTAGGGATTGATTTTTCGTTTTGGTTTTAAATGTGTTTTAGCGTGAGTAGGGTCTGAAGCTTTGTGATTCGAAGAGTGGGTTTAATTTCAATCCTCTGTCAACGATTTACATCAATATATTATTATATTGTCTAATAGCAATATATACTATTAATGATTCCAAGTTTTTATTTGACTCTCCAAAATTTTAAGACTTGAACGAGCAAAAAAAAATTAATAATATATAAATATTCAAATTAAATTTTGGAAGGTCCTATTTTTCCTTTTTCCGTGCATAATTAAATAAATTTTTGAATTGTTACATACTAATAGAACTTCTAAATAACCTCTCAAAATACCAATACACAGAAGACACCAAAATCTGCAACACCCACAAAATTAGCCGAATGAGTTGTTTCCTACAGCGTCTGATTGTGCTCAACGCAAACAAAGCCAGAAGTTTTTCTGACGAAAGCCTTGTATTGTTGAAAGACAGACAGTGTCTGAAACTATAGTGCTAGCTGTATAAACAGCTGTTAAGCAGTGCACTACAATGAGGAGCTCGTGGCTAAATAATACAGCCACTCGGGTTGATCTTTGGGTTAAGCTGCGCTTGCCTAGGTCGGTCCGTGGATGGATGACCCTGACCACCCATTACATACCGAGTTTCCTCCGTGCCTCGGAAAGCATGTCAAGCCGTTGGTCCCGGCTGTCATTTGTAGATCTTTGACAGTCGTTACAGGTACTGAGTGGCCCGAAAGTCTGACAACCATTCTTAACAAAGGGTATCGTATTATCCAGAACTAACTGGGTTGTGGAGGTCAGACAGGCAGTCGTTCCACGTAAAATACTGGTATTCAGCTGTATTCGGTTAGACTGGAAGCCGACCCCAACATAGTTGGGAAAAGGCTAGGCAGATGATGAAGCAGTGCAATAATAGGCTTCGAGTTATCAAAAGATACCATGCCTAAGTATTTCATTTACTACTAGCTGTGGCCTGCGACCTTTGTTCGCGTGCAATTATGATAAAAAAATATTACTTCTCTATTTGAATCGCTTTTTGTATCCAATTTCAAGAGTTTCAATTTTTTGGTACGGATCCCTAATTATTATTCTAAATAATAAATAGCCTTAGTTACTCCTTAAAACATCAGATATTTGCCAGTAAAAACCCGTCAAAATCAATCTAGCCGTGTTGGAGATTAGCCGGTTCAAACAGACAAAATTTGAAAAAATGTGTGCACAATAATTAGTTATTGTGTGTTTTTGTTTATTATAGGTACTAACATAGGTTAAGGAATACTAACAAATTTATGGGTTATACCTGAATTAAAAATAAATAAATAAAATAAATATTAATAATTTTGTTCTTTACTAGTGTATATTTTGCGTGACTTGATACAACATCGAGATTCTTTATCAAAATGTAAGTTTAATATTAATTATATTAATGTTCATTACAAGAACTGATAGACGCTACTGATGGTGCCAAACTGATGAATTCAACAGATGGATTACATTTTCTTATGCTCATGGAAAATTTTAGGCTCTCTACCGCAATAACGAAATTAAACGTGGCTAGGTATCGATTGGCGCAGTGGCTGAGTGATTAGGCTTAGTATTACACTTAGGGGTATACGTAAGAATCCTGTTTTGAACAAATATTTGTCAGACTTAAGGACTTTAAAGAAAACAAAGCAAATATTCCAGTGTGGATACTAAAAATAATCAATTTGAGTAACACGGTTTTCGTTTTTTACAGAATTTTCCCTGAAAAATACGTCAAAAACTGATAAAAACCAAATAAAAGAAGCCTTCATACATTCCACAACTCATCCGTGCCACACACATCAGCCCAGTAGTCATTAAGCCACTACAAGCCTTATAGACACAAAAGCTTTCAGATCTTATGTAAAAAAACGAGAAACATTCTCGAAAAAAGGAGGAATATTCAAGAAAAAAAAGCAACAATGTACATCGTTGGATAATGTAATTCGGTGCGAAGTTGTTGATAGGAGTGAACGTGCGAGTAGGTAGGTACCTATGTTGGTTAAATCCTGGCTCCCTTTCAAGGATGGGTATTAAGAGGAAGTGGGAGTACCCAGCTTAGCTGGTATGAAGGAAAATGTAATAGGAGTCAAGTGGTGTGTGCATATATTCATGTGTGTTTACCTTTTAATGGAAAACCATGTACCTACCTTTACCTGAACGTGGTTAGACACTTCAAATATAATTTTAATAAGTGTTCATACTAAGGCCAGTGCGAGTTTAAAAATAAAACAGTAATTTAATTATGAATAATGAAGCTAAAATTACTGTTTCCAAATAGAAGCCCGCGAATCCAATGAAAGCTAAAATTACAAGAAAAATACCTAAACTTGCTGTCACTGTTTTACCCAATGATACTTACCCAAACCGAACACTATTTTCTACTCGCTCCACCACCCACTACTTGTACCTATCTAACAATCACGTAAGCAAGAATTATGAGCACAGATCGTTATATTGTCTTAATTATCGGATCGCGTGCACGTAAGCAAACGTTTTTAATTTCCTTCGCACCTTTGGTCAACGGCATGGCTATAAATTAAGCAATTAATATATTTACGAAAATTCCAGATAATTGATGCCTACCTAATTATGGAAATAATATTGTTGAATATTTGCAAACAAAATGACGTGTATATTAATAATAAATGGAATGTTATTATAGAGGATTGTGATATTAACGTCAATGATAATTTTCCGATGGTCGTTTTTAATTAAAGGGGCGTACCGTATTTCGTGTGGCATGGATTATATTTTGTGTCAACAATAATCGTAATTTCTGTGTTAGGACAAGCCTGGGGTCGATTTACTGGATGTTTATTATCGAAAATCGTGTAATTTGCACCGAATACCGTAATTGGAATCATGTTTCATGTATCGCTTTTATATAAAGCTTTTTTTGTTACGTTTAATTTTATTTGTATTTTCATAAATATGTATCAGAATCAGACATATTTATTTGTAAGAATGTAGTTTTACACAGTATGGTGTTATGGGTTTGTTTACGTCCTTAACATTCGACCACAACTTAAGATGTACAGATATTCAGATGTCACTCTTAAATAAATTAAATAAGTTCAATTATTTTATGATTTGTGATTTACAATAGGTCCAACATGAATTAATATTATTATAATTAGGTAACCGTTACTTTAAAATCAATGTTAAAATTATGCACTTGTAAAAGTAAGTAAAGTAGTTTCTTGAATTCTTACAATTCATTATTATTTATTGTATTCTTATAAACTAAGCCCCACAAAACCGTAGTAATGGTTTGACTGTGGGGTCAGCGAGTCTCTATTAAACGTACTTAAAACTAGTTATTACTTATATGTAGCATTTATAGACATTTCTAAATAATATATTTTTAATTTATTTTTAAAACTAGTTTTATTCAATAGTTATGGTATTCGTTTATGTAGGGTTCTGTCACCAAAGTAATTAGTGACTCTTGTCTTGGTACATTGAATCTGCCGGCAGCCATAGATTGTGTGTTATGGTTATTGTATACGTGAATTAAGTTATGCTCTTGGGCACCATGGTAGTTAACTGCTAAAAGATACTTATGTTTGTAACTGACCGGTAGAATTTTACATATTTTAAATAGTTCTCTATAATCTCCCATTTATATTCCATTTAATCTCCCATACTTAAAGTAAAGAGATAATCTATCTTGTTTTAATGAGTAATAAAATAATATTATACTTAATTATTTATTTGCAGAATAAAGCTAATACAATAAAGTTAGTCTAGAAATAAAAAACAAGATTTTAATAATTATCTTGAAACTAGACTGCGTCCCGCCCCTGCTCTGCACGGTTGCAATGGAAATATGACAAAACATCGAGATTTACCTACATGTGACAACAGCACCACCAACTAGGTCTTAAAATAACATATTTTTCAATCTCAAGCATTCAAGCAACCGTACACATTCAATATATTTATTTCATTGAATTTGGTTGAGTGATTTCGCAGATTAGCGTATGCGAACATAGTGACACGCGATTTAAATACATTAAGATTGAATAAAAGAAACGCTTCTTTTGCTCGATAGCTACTCCAACCATACCATTTCAAGTTTCTTCAAACCACAGTATTTGTTGTAATTGTTACATTATAACAGTTACAAGCTCAATAACACTAAAATTACAAGTACAAAATCTTCATGTTTTTATTTAAAACCCGGATTAGGCTTCAGGCAATTTACTTTGCTCTATTACTCGTACCAAAACCGTTTACGTATAAAAGCAACATCATTTTTAAATCCACCCAAATCCTATTTGCATGATTACGCACAATACACTATCGAGCTTGGCCTTAAGAGGTGCTCCCTAAAAAGTATATACGAAAGCGGATTGTTTCAATATCGACTCGTATCTATTCGTATGAATTATTTATATGTATCGTTGCGACTGTACCTTACTATGCTCCAACCGAGTGCTCCAGGGCGTGACTTGACTCTCCTGCGAAGGGTTTCTACTGAAATCTATTGAACGGGCTCCAAACTCAGACCCTGACGGACAATACCAATATACCCGCTGTTTTATCAGCTAAACCTTTTCGTATAATATATACACTTATAGATCTCATTTCGATACAATTTGTATGAGTTTTGAGCTGTATCAGCTTTTCAGTTCGGGCGGTACGGTACGGGATAAAATGTTTGTTGCCGAACTCCTATTTGGGTTCTTGAAAAATGGAAGCGTTTTTGCATTTAAGGTGGAGATGCTTCAAGTGCCTCACATCAAAGGAATTTTCGATAAATCAAGAAAAGCGTGCCCTTAAGGAAAATAGGTTGCGCGATACATACATATTTAAGTACGCCTATGTAGAATGCGCCAGAATATAACCCAGTTATTTTGAGAGCAGCGAAATGCTTGTGCGAAACGAAGCCGGATCAAACTATAAAATTATATGGGAAGCGTTATGCCTTAGAAGTACATAAAGGAATCCATACGAAAATCTAAACGAACAACAATTTGTAGTTTATTAGAATAGATATTACACATATTTGAGCTGGATCAATGTAATGGAGTTGCGTAATGTGTATTCAGCATTTATATTACCATTAAACGTAATGGAATCAATATTTACTTCCATCACATGAATATGTTTCAAAATATAATCTCTGAGTATTTTGTAAACAAAAGCTTTTCATTGTAACAATCATTAAAACATCAGATTATTGTCCTAAAATATAAAATTCTAATTACATTTTGGGACACGCTAAATCCAATCCAATTTTTCGGCCAAAAATGTACCTACACCTCAAATCTCTGATTAAACAAAAATAAAATCAAATTATGCCATCGCCAATACGTGTTGCGGTACAAAATTTTAAAACTCTTGTGTTTTATGTTAATTAACGTTTGTTTTTATTTGAAAACGGTCCGCCATTTTGCGGGTGGCGGGTAAAATTTAACTTTTTAAATTTGAGCACGGTCGAGGAAGGGGTTTCGCTAGCGCTATCTTCTGTATAATCTATGAAATTTGTCGACCTACGTTCAAGCGGGCCCACACTCGCATTATGGGATCGTGAACGTTTTGTGAGTACAAGAGCAATTTTAATGAATTTTGTGTGGTCGTAATTAGGTGACGTCTGTGCCAAAAGGCTCGGTTAAGTGTTTTTGTGTGAAATTGAGTTCGCTCAATTCAGAGCCTTGTTATGGGTGGACAAGAGGGTTAATCACCTTTTTAGGATCACGGTTCTCCGGAAATTCACTTTCAAGGATCATATGGGATTTTGTTCCTACGCCAACTTTTCTCAATGCCATGTATTTTTGTATGGTATTTCATGTTTTTTACTGATCGCTGATTCACTACTAATTTGCTTACGTAATATGTCGTTTTTAGGGTTCCGTTCCGTACCTAAGTCGGAAAAAACGGAACCCATATAAATAGAATCACTTTGCTGTCCGTCTATCAAGACCCTTTTTCTCTGAAAGTAAAATCAAATACTCAAGTTCACTACCCCTTTGAGCAGTGACAAAATCAAACTTGTCTATCAACGCGATCAAAAGATATGACCGTTTATGTCGCATATTTTACGATTTCACAAGGGAAACAAAACCTATAGGGTACATCCCGTTGACCTAGAATCATGAAATTTGGCAAGAAGCAATATCTTACAGCACATGTAAAGGAAAAAATCTGAAAACCTTAAAAATTATGTAGTTAAATAACAAAATACCTACAAGTTTATACAGAACCCTCGGTGCGCGAGTCCAACTCGCACTTGCCGGTTATTTTCATAGATAATATTATTGCTAATCCTAACAACTATCACTTTTATATTTAAGTTTTTTCATCAAATTCTGCGGCTAGTCGCTCGCGTGTAGCTCCTCGAAAAGTAATTCTACAAAATTTATGACAGGCAACAGAATCTAGCTCAAAACATATATAAGCAAGAATGCTAACGTTTTATACCTAAAAAGATTCCACCTATTCTGTGGTTTACAACCTTACCGCCACACATTTTTGCTCCTAACCAACGGTTTAAGTACAAAAAAAGAAAAAAATTGTGAAAACAAAATGTTGTTTTGAAAAAATCTGGGGAATGCTCTGACATGTTTTTGTTAGAGGATTTTGAGGGCTTACTTGTAAATGACTGCGCATCCGTCACTCCCTCTGCTTCTGTTTTATATCCTCTCTTTGTGTTAGAAGCTCTTTGTTTTTGTTATTCTTTAACCTTGGGAAAACATAATCATTTGACGCGGTTTGCTTAAAACATATTGTTTGTTGTGATGACAACGTTTCGTAAGTTGAAGAGCTCTAGGAAAACAGAACTGCTAATAAAAGGTACGTAGCAGTTCTAGAGTAGTACGGAGTTTTAATAGAATAAGAGACCAGCTTTTACTGGTTTTGATACCACTGTCGCGCAGCCTGTTCCTAGTCGTTATTTCAATTTATAACACTCATTGCGTAATCGTTTGTGTTTTTTTGGAGTGCAGTATCCTAGGCGTCAAACTAACCGACCATATACACAACATCACACCGCGCTCCATACAGTAAATTACTGATGTTTCTCAAAAAGCCGCTAAGCTGAAGTGGGACTGATTTCGCCATATGACCGACGAGCTGTGAGTCAAAATAACCACGATGTGGAGCCCTAACACAGCCAGATAGCGACGCGGTAGACCTCGCAGGAGATGGCGGGACGAGCTGGACAGATTGCCTTTGCCCATCAGTGGGATGACACAGGCTAACTAACAGTAATCGGCCAAAAATATTTGTACGAAAAGTCCACTCATACGATATCGCAATCGTATCGTTTACTCTAAAGCGATCGCGAAGGTAAAAATAAACGCAGAACATACAACACAAAACCTCAACACGTTAACCTATATCCAGACTCAAAACGTTCGCGAAATTCGTTTCGTTTTATACCATCATTCTGAATCTAGCCAGCAAACAAAGCAAGACGAATCTCTATTATCCACAAACTTTTTTAAAACGGAAACATTAAATTTTTCCGCGTCAACGTTCGTGAAATGAACCTTTTATCTAAATAAATGGAAAACTGGGATAATTGGAAAAGTTTTTAGATAACTCGTAGTGCAACGCAAATTGTCAGAAATGTGAGTTCATAATGGAAACAGAGATGGCGCTGTTGCGTTTTGTAAACTAATTTAATAATGATGTGGAGTTTGGAAAAAGTATTGTGGGGCTAATTAGCATAATTTGTTAAGGAAAAAACTTTGAGGCAGGTTTATTATAATATTAATATGGGTTCAAGTAGTAAAAACTTATGTACTTAGTATGACAAACTTGAAATTCGATAGGGTCTATTCTAAGACCCATATTATATCTTAATATAATAATTTCATGTAATATATTATATCACAATGTACGAAACTAATACGTAAGTGGGTACGCATTGAACAGTCGACATTATTAAATAATAAAACAGTTATAACCTTGATCCTCTCTTGCTAGGTAGCAATAGTGGAACGAAACGTCATCCTGTATACCTAAGGTAACCTACCTTAGGTATATAGGATGACGTTTGATGAAATTAACTCTTAGTTTACCGTATGTCATTACTTTTCAGAATTTGGTCCTTAAGACGCTAACGAATTCAATGGTGTAATAATAAAGTCTGTGTTTTTTTTATCTAAAATCAACGGGTTTAAATCCTGGCTAGTAGTATTGATTTTTCAAAAATCTAATACTGCAGTTTTAATTTTTCATCAAAATCGAGCCAGAGACTTCTTTGAAAACTTTCTTGAAAAAATCACATAGGTACATTGTGATTTTTTCAAGAAAGTTTTACATACTGGAGTCGGGATTCAGTGATAATTAAATATGATGGTAAAGTCGAAATAGTATTTTATGAAATACCGAAAAGCTTCTGCGTCCTTCTTAATGCGTCCTGTTGCAAATCGTTGCAGGATCACGAAACTTATTGCCACTGAGATTTTTTTGAGGCTCGGTGAAACTAGCACAGACAAGACAAATAGCGGAACGACCGCGAAGATTGGGGCAGATACTTCTGCAGTAAGGTGTCCGTGACCGGAACCGTGCCACTAATTTGTCCATCTTGGTTTGATCAAAACTTAAAATGAGCCTTGAATATTAAATAATAGCAACAATACTTACGGCACGATGTGTTACAAACGACGTCCTCCCTTGAAGCCTGGCGCTCACTTTAGCTGGAGTATCCTCATCTTCTCTCCTAGGATCAAACCAACCCACGGCGGCACCAACCACTAAGACAGCCCCAAGAATCATCAGCGCTAAGAATCCACCAATGGCAGCCTTTGTCGTCTGCGATATAACCATCGCCATTTTGTTTTTGGCACTTATCAGCTCATGCTTTGATTGATCTCGTGATCACTTCACTAAGTTCGTGGGTTATGTGTTCTTATTGTTAGTTTACGTTTCATCGTATTTTAGGCTGTTTTTGGTGTGCATCTGGAACAAAAGAGAATATTTGAATTATCATTCTGTGATATCAAGAGAAGTGTTGGTGGTCCGGCGGCAAGATGGGCAGATGACATTTTTGCCATTGCCGGAATATTCTGAATGAGGCTGGCACAAGAACGTGGAGCTTGGCGCAAGTAAAGAGAAGCTTAGCAATAGCTAAAGTCGGGCTATGGATGATGATGATTATGATATTAATACGGGTGTTTTTTCACCCATTGTAGTCTTAAAAGTACCTATACAAATCCATTGGGTTAAGATATATACACAACACTTTGTTACTTTGTAATAGTGTTTATTTTAATACTTTTAACACTAGTACAAAGTAGGAAGGTAATAATGGTTCTGTTGGAAGTTCATAACTATGGATATAAAATTTTTGTTCACCGAGCATTTCTAAATTCAGTCAGTCTCCATAAAATTTACGAAAATGTCATCAAATGTTTCGAAAGCACCTTTTTATTCAACAAGAAATTTTATCGATGCAGTAAAGCAACATTGATTGTCAATCCTCTCCGCGTATGGTACTAAAACAACTTTTATATGACCAATCAATACAGTTACCGCAGAATTCAACCAGAACAAAAAACTTGACGCGGCAGGCGAAAAAATTACAGAAAAACGAGCATAAATACCTTTACTTATTACAGTTCCGTAACAAGAAAATCTAATAAATCGCTACACTACACGACCGATATTAATCGCAAGCAATACAATGCCTGTTATAAATTGTTTATGCAAATTGTGCCTGAACATAATATTCAATGTACCTGTTGTCAATACAAAGGTACGGGATCGGAAGGGAGGGGACAGTCTGTCGTCGCATTGTGTGTAAGGAGCTCGATAACCCAGATACTACGGTAAATAGGGTAAATAGTTCCATCGTAACAAAGAAACGTTGCTAGTAATTGTGTGTTTATATAATACAAATGATATGGGTCATTGTTGGGTTCGGCTGGCACCTAATCGTGTGTGAAGGTGTCGGAATTTCGTCGAAAATATCTTTTCGTGCCGAAGTTAGAAACTTTGTGAATAGAATGCGTGACTTACTACGGATTACCTGAAGGCTTTTAATGTGTTTATTTTAGTTTGTATCTATGTGAGAACTTTTCTTAATTCAGTCTGGATCAGAACGACTGTGGTAGACAGCCTTCAGCCTTATCCACATTCCATGTTTTTTTTTTTTATTTAATTTATTTATCTAAACAAAGTTTATAAAATCTTTCCTTACGAATTATGCCCCACAAAACCGTTTTCACGGTTTGTTTGTGGGAACGGAACAAATGGTATTTAAGTAAAGTTTAATTACTACGGACACTGAATTTATTTATTTATTATTTATTTGTTTATTTATTTATGTACACACAGATACTTAACAGGACATTTATATTTATTTTACTAACAATTTATTAACAATAATATCTTGTATTACTACTTATTTGTTTTCCCTCAACAATTTATAAACCTCTTATCTAAGATCATAGACAGATCGTTTTGCAGACGATGTTCTATATACACCTCATCATCTCCTTGCCTGTATCGTGATTTATTCATTAATGCATGTTTTTCAGCAGTCATCTTAGTACTAACTACTTCCTTGTAGTTCTAAAATAAATATATAACAAGTCTTTAATAAATAGTCCATTCATCGATTTTTTGATCGTTCTCTTTCCTTACAGCCATCCACATTCATGCCAAAATGACATCACATCAAAACTGATTTCCAAACAACCTATACAGCCTGATACTTTATGAGTGTAATAAAACAGAATCGTGAAGCGTAAAGCGCTTGTCAGCGCTAGTTGTTAAAGTCAACCACGGTAGTATTCTGGTCTCCTCATCCTCCAAAGCTTATCCTTTTTTTTCGGATGGGAAATCATCAAATGACTCCTCCCGCTCTGGGCGGAGCGGAAGGGAGTGTCAGACTTTTACTGACTAAAAACCATCCATGTTCCTTCTTTTGCCCTTTATGTTCCAGGGCCGCGGTATCTCTTTCGAACAGTCCCGCAGCCCTGGCAGGCGTCGGCCCTTGCGGGCCCCTCATGATTGCTGACATCTCTTTGAGGCGCGCGTGGAACACGAACGCGCCGTCGACACGGCCTGTCATCATACGACGGCGAGCTAGCCCATTACTCACCGTCCACAGGCCCGCATCCAAAGCTTATCCTTGTATCTTCTTCTAACTCACCTAGCTATGCCAATCATCTGTCATCTCAGTTTTCACACTTACGTAACAACATCTTCCATACTTTTAATAATTTGACATTAACTATCTTCGTAATGGGTGTAAAGGTACCCTTAACAAAGCCGAAAGGCACTTGTTCTCCCTGTTATTGCAATTTTTGTTCTAGACCATACTTTGGAACCTTCATGTTACGGTGATATTGGGGGTCTTCCCAACTTTTTCACAAGTTATTTCTTTTTTAATACAAGTTTTTAATATCATAACTTTACTTAAAATAACTTCAAACTTCAATGCATCCATCAACACCATGTTTTGAGTGCGTTACATGAGTCTTAATGTACGTGATATACGTGATATACGAGTATCCGTGTTGCCAGTTTTTAGCAAGGTGTTTGAAAAAGTAATGCTTAATCAAATGCTCAATCATTTTAACACCAACAGAATCTTACACGACCAACAGTTTGGTTTCACTAAGGGACGTTGTACAACTGACGCCGGTGTAACCTTATTAAAGCACATATTTTCTGCGTGGGAAGCATCCCAAGACGCAATAGGAATATTTTGTGACCTCTCCAAAGCATTTGATTGCGTAAATCACGACACATTGCTTTTGAAACTTGAGCATTACGGACTAGGTAAACTTGCACTTAGTTTGGTAAAATCTTATTTAAGTTATAGACAACAATATGTTCAAATAAATGGTGTTAATTCACAGGGTTTAAAAGTAAAAATGGGGGTTCCGCAAGGCTCAATATTGGGTCCTTTCCTCTTTCTAGTATATATAAACGATCTACCCTATTTATTAAAAAACTAACCTCAAAATATGGTGTTATTTGCTGATGACACTTCTCTAATTTTTAAGATAAATAGACGGGCCCAAAATCTAGATGACGTAAATAATGCCCTACTTCAGGTTCATAATTGGTTCACAGCAAACAATTTAGTATTAAATGAAAAAAAAACGAAATGCATAAGATTTGCTTTACCAAATGTTAAAAGTAACGAGTGTGATATAGTATTGAATAAAGAGAAACTTGAATTCGTAGATAAAACCGTTTTCCTGGGGCTTACGCTTGATTCAAGGCTACAATGGGGTTCTCATTTGAAATCTCTTGCGGGGCGCCTAAGTTCAGCAGCATATGCTGTTAGAAAAATCCGTCAATTTTCTGATGTAGATACCGCTAGACTGGTCTATTTTAGTTACTTTCATGTCTTATGGCATTCTGTTATGGGGACGGGCTGCAGACATTGAGTCTATATTTATTCTGCAAAAAAGAGCCATCAGAGCCATATATAATCTTCGTAGGCGCGATTCTCTAAGGGAACTGTTTAAGGAAATCAAAATCATGACGGTACATTGTCAATACATCTACGAAAACATAATGTACGTTAGAAAAAATCTACACCTTTTTAATAAAAGAGGTGACAGACACAATTACAGTACGAGAACTAGAGACCAATTAGTTCAGCCGGGCTTCAGACTCGCTAAAGTAGACTCATCTTTCATGGGGTACTGTTTAAGATGCTATAATAAAATTCCACAAAGTATTCTTGAACTGAATGAGACGAAATTTAAATCATGCATTAAACGCACACTATGTAAGCAAGCATATTACAAGTTGGACGATTATATCTCTGATAAAAATGCTTGGCTCAATGCCGGTCCTGCTCCACATGGACAGGGGCGCATAAACTGATTAATGGATAGCATTAAATAGTATTGTTGGAGCTGCTGAAGATTGTACAACTATCTTTGCATTGTATAGATTCAATTTCTTTTGGTATTATATAACCGCATAGCCCATATTATGTGAGTACTATGTAATAGAAAGCTATCCTTCGTTGGAAACCTACGTCATTTTTTTTTTTTTTTGACTTGAATTTGCCCTGGCGGTTAAGTGTATGTCATGCTCACTCAAATGTCTCGCTGATGGTGGCGCGTGTGTCGGATCAGTTAGTTCCCTTCAAAATGTTTGAGTTGAATGGTGCTGATACATGCGTCATGTTCGTGAACGGGCGCTGTCAGTTGTGACTGGTCATCTCTTGGTTGCCACGGCTTATTTGAATTAATTATTTTATTTTTTGAATTGTTCTTTTCCTTGTTTTTACTATGGACACTTTTAACGTGCACATCTTGCTACATCGCTCTCACATAATGTACCATCTAAACATGAATGATGTAACCAAGGTTTTGTAAAAATATTCTGATTTAAAAGAGTGTCCATGGAGTTTCTTGCCCGTTCTTCTCCATAGAGATCTACGTTAGGGAATGGGCAACTACAGTACTTTCACAGTTTTTATGCCTTGTGACTGGGACTGTAGCTAAATTTCATTGTTGTCTTTGTTTCGACAGTTCAAAAGTGCCTGTAACGGGCCTACTTGAAATAAATGCTTTGATTTTGATTTTTCACCCCAGAAAAAAAGTCGTTTCCCTGCAATTATTTTTGCGTAGAGTTACTTTGATGTACAGAATGTTTGGTTGACGGCTTCGTTAAGGGTCCGTTCACACCTTGTACAGTCTTCGTCGCGGCGAAGGTGTTGTGACGATCTTGTTTTATGGGGTGAACATGGCCAGATATTGTACAGGATAGAGAGTTTTGGAAGAGAAAGCAGAGGCCTTTGCCCAGCAGTGGGACACTCACACATGCTAACAAAAAAAAAAACGTATATACACCATTATTTTTAGGTCGTTCTGGAGCCGAATACCATGAACTCGATCATCGAACTAGAAACGATTGGGACTATTTAAAAAAAAATAACAATAAAATAAAACACGAAAGAATAAATTTAATGTTTTTTTGTGAAATAATAAAAATCGATCGATGAATGAATTTTTCAATGGGTATCGTTCGCATTGTGTTGCCGATCGTGGATACGTTTTACACACACATATGCATTTGAGTTCTCATTATTTAAAAAAAAAACATTACATTTATTCTTTCGTGTTTTTTTTTATTGTTATTTTTTGAAAAAAATAGTCCCAATCGTTTCAAGTTCGATGATCGAGTTCATGGTATTCGGCTCCAGAACGACCTAAAAATAATGGTGTATACTAACAGTAGTTCTCTCATTCTTCCATATCACATTATTACAGCACTATAATTACGGATGTCCAAAGACCGTGAGTTTCTCTACACACAAACCTGAATAAGTACGTTTTCCAACATTTCAAACTCATAATTCCATATCTCCATAACACCTAACTACTGAATAAAACAGAATCGTAAAGCGTAAAGCGCTTGTCAACGCTAGTAATGAAAGTCAAGCGCGGTATTATTCTGTTGTTCAGGTGCGATGGCCTAGAAACCGGTTACCTGTGATCTTTTCCAACGCTAGTGTTGCAATACCGGGGGAATATCTCGGAAAATGTGGAGTTACTTTGAACTTTAAGCTTTTAGCTGGAGCGAGAGAGACGCGATCTAACAGTAAATAGACGGGTTTTGAAAAGGTTGTTTTCTAATAATTTACAGATTGTTTACTTTGTATCTCTGGTGGAAGTCCATGGCTATTGCTAAATTGGGTGCTTTTCTTAAAATGGGTTGTACTGCTGCGTATTGGCAAATAAATATATTGACCCGCTTACTTAGGATCCAAATGGGGCAGTTTTCGAGATGTTAAACGTTTTTGGAAATTTCCCGCTGTCCGATGAAAAATGTTTATTGTGAAAAAATAACGGCGTCCTGGATGTTAAAAATATTGATATGACTCAGACGGCCGTCGCAGCTTGCAGGACACACCCATATCACTCCGGTAAGTGCAACAGTTTCGTAAATATTTACCTACCGTACGTCGAAGTGACGTATGGTTATCTTTAAGAAAAAAAATAAAAAATAATAATAATTTTTATTTTTATAAAAAGTGATATTTACTTATGTTTGTTTATATTATAGAGATTACTAAAAGTTGATTTTGAAAAGTTTAAATAGTAAATTATAAGACTGACGGAGAGATTCTTAAATGTTTAAGTTTTAGTACCATGTTTTGTTCTTTATTTTTTTTAATAAAAATATTAGTAAACTCTAATGTTTTTAATTTACTCAGTCCACAATTATATACATGAAGACATAATATCACATTCATAAACCTAGTATATACTTAATCCAAAATATGCTCACTCAAACATTCGCACGTCGAGTCGACGTATGGTTATCTTTAGTGTAGAGTGAAATATGGTTATCTATCTAAGGTTAACACGCCGCATAACGATTGTTTCCTAGCATTATGGATCAAAACTTCAATGCAATTATTTATTTATTTCAAACGATACTTCTGACTATAATACAACTGACTAATAAAATACAACAAAAATCTACACAAATAAATAAAATTAAAGTGTCTGTTTGTAATATCAAAATATCAGCTTTTTATTGAATGCGTATGAAAATATATACGGCACTTGTAACAAAAACACATTTATTTTTTATTTTTGTCTATCTGTCTGTTTGTTCCGGCTAATTTCCGAAACGGCTGGTAAAATTTTGACGGGACTTTTACTGGCAGATAGCTGATGTTATAAAGTCTAAGTTAAGCTACTTTTATTTCAGAATAAAAATTAGGGTTCCTTGAAAAAAAAATTAACTAAAATTGGTAACAAAATTCGATTAAAAAACGGAAGTAATATTTTTTTTAATAATTTCACGCCAACGCATGTCGCGGACAACAGCTAGTATATAATATTCCCGTACACCTTGTATAAGGTTTCCAGGAAAAACAAAGTTTATAGCCACTGAAAACTCATTAAACCTTACAGAAGTTTTAACGAAATGTTGGTAAACATTTTACCTATACATAAAACATAATTATGTACATATATGAAACTCTCAAATGTTTCTCGTTATTTCTCATTTTAAAGGAACGTAGACCCAAAATTAATACGTCAAGCACAGGAAACTTATATAATTATACCATTTATTTATTTTCCCTCGCAAAGACATCGTACCTATTTAAAAGAGAAAATAAAATACTGCGTAATTATTTTCACCGTTTTCATCATAATTATTAATTGCTGGATTTAATTTTGTGCTGAACTTTTTACTAGGGGATTTCGAGGAATCATTAAAATCAGGATTTTAATGATTATAATTTCTTAAATACATACATACGTATTACGGCCGCAAATCATATTTTGTTCAACAAACAGCCGGACACTGACCGATAAATTGCAACAAAACGTATGAAAATTTTAATTTCGCGGGCTACCCTGGCGTATTCAGACTGATAACAATCTGTCCAGGTTTCCTCCCGATATTTTCCTTCACCGATGTGTTATATCGAAGATAAACTTAGTTAGCAATGGAAAAATACACGCTTGAACAGAAGAAAAGGTTACATCGGTTATCCGCTACGACAGCGTAGCGCGTAGCCGTGACGTCACTGTGTCAGCTACGCCGTAGCAACACAACAATCCTTTTATATGTAGTTGGTGAGGCAATAGACACCCTTTGTGTTTAAATACGTAACGCCAGATGCGGAGGCAATTTCCTCAGCTTACATAATCTCGTGGGGGTAATGTTGCTATTCAATGTGATTTAAGAGATACACATAAAGCCATGAAAATGATTTCCCAGCTAAAACGTAATTAAAATAAATTTAAAACAATTTTTTTTTAATTACTGACATTGTACCAAACTATAGGTGCTTTGTAGGGTTCCGTACCCGAAGGGGACAATGGGACCCTATTACTAAGCCTCCGCTGTCCGTCCGTCCATCTGTCTATCAGCGAGCTTTATCTCATGATCCGTAATAGGTAGACAGTTCAAATTTTCACAGAATATGTATTTATGTTGCCGCTACAACAATCTATAGCGGCAACATAAATATGCAATGAAAATCAAAATAAATTTAATATTAAATGGGGGTTCCCCTACTATGATGGTACGGAACCCTTCATGCGCGACCGGTTTTTGCATAATGTGCGTCTTATTTGAGCAGACTATACATTTTTTCTTTCTTTATATGAGTTGCACAAAAAAGTGGTCTTATAATGGACACACCAGTATAAATAATTGGTCATTCGCTTCCCAAACCCTTTCGGATTTCATGTACAAATATAAGAGCAACATGCTTCAATTTCTGAACTGGCAACATAACACCGTTGCAAAGCCCACGTGTAATTTGGAAGCATGTTACCGTTTACCGTCCGTGACAAAAATGAGGCGGGAGAGACTTAGGGTATGTACCTGGCCTTTATGTAAAGCTCATAAAGAGCTTTGTACATATATGACCTTTGAATCTAACTGGTAATTGGAACGGCCAAGTCTGGTTGAGCTTTGAGCAATCTGTTTTTGCATGGGAGAGCTTGATTGGTAAAAGTAAGTAATTACTGATTAGTAACAGCTCTCTAAGTACGGGATTTGGTTTAGATTTCCACATTAGAAAAATAATGACTGTTGGATACATGTCTCAGTATTCTGACGACATATGGTTTTGATTTTGATCAAGGGTATTTTCTCTTATTACATAGAAAGATAACACTGATTTTGTTATTATGTACCTAGTATTCGAACCCAAGACACGCATGTGCGTGGCCCGACACGCACATGGCCGGTTTTTTTCACTTTTTGTCATGTAAGCCTTATTCAATCCCACTCTGTCTACATAATAATGTCTCAAGTCTAGCTTAATATCCGGGTAAATCATCATTTAGCCAAACTGCGAAGATCTCGCTCCACCTAGCCTAGAGGGATGTGCTGATCCGCGGTCTCCTTTTCTATTCAACGTTATCTCTGCTTTACTTCTTCTCTATTCTAATACTAACCTACCGCACACTACACAAATACATTGCATAAACAGTCTACAATGTTCCAACTGCTGGGACACACGGCCTCCTATCAATGAGAGGGCATGGGCTATAATCCACCACGTGGGCCCAGTGCGGGTTGGTAGATGTCACAATCGTGTCTTCGAATTTTTGGTTCCATGACATTTTTGAGAGCAGTGTACAGAAATGTCTTGGGCCCAGTATGTGGCCACGTTAATCGCGGCATCTGTGGCGTTTATAGGTCCTTCAAAGTGCAGGTCTTGGGCACTTTCGGAGCTCGTGGCTAAATAATAATAGCCACTCGGGTCGATCTTTAGGTTAAGCCGTGCTTGCCTAGGTTGGTCTATGGATGAGTGACCACCCATTACATACCGAGTTTCCTCCGTGCCTCAGAAAGCACGTGAAGCCGTTGGTGCCGGTTGTCATTTGTAGATCTTTGACAGTCGTTACAGGTAGTCAGTGGTGGGCCACTGACTACCTGTAACGAAAGTGACACATTTGACCTTTGCCTCGAATTTCTAGAACTTTACTGACCCTTGTCGTCACAATCAATCACCTAAAGTAGTGTTTGTATTAATACTAAGAAGTGTGGCACTACTGTTGAATATGCATGTCACTGGTATAATCATAGTCACGGTAATAATGCTGTAGGGTTTTATGTAGATGAACAATCGGTATTTAAAAAATGAAATTAACACTTCCATCCATCATCACATGCTTTTTAGGGTTCCGTTGCCAAATGGCAAAAAAACGGAACCCTTTTAAATTCGTCCTATCCGTCTGTCTGTCTGTCCGTCCGTATGTCACAGCCATTTTACGCCGAGACTGATGGCAACACACAGCTGAAATTAGGAGAGCAGGTGTCTTTTTTGAACCTATACACAAAAGTGATATGAAAATATGAAAAAAATAGTGTTGGCTCTCTATACATGTAAATGAAATTGAAAGACACGAGAAATAAGGAGAAGCTTGTGAATAAATAATAACAACCGTCGAGTCGATCTTCGGGTTAAGCCGCACTTGCCTAGGTTGGTCTGTGAATGGGTGACCACCAATAACATACAGTTACCTCGAAAAGCACGTTAGCCGTTGGTCCCGGCTGTCAATTGTAGATCTTTGACAGTCGTTAGGTAGTCAGTGACCCGGAAGTCTGTCAACCAGTCTTGCCAAGGGGTATCGTATTACCAGTACTAACTGGGTTGTGGAGGTCAGATAGGTAGTCGCTCTATGTAAAATACTGGTTTCATCTGCATCCGGATAGATTGGAAACCGACGCCAATATAGTTGGGAAAAGGCTAGGCAGATGATGATGGGCATTTCAGACACTCCAGCATTCATACTGTGTGTCGAAAAGAGACTGAGCAATCAGCATTGCCCTACAAAAACGACCGCCCGCAGGCTTATTACGAGTACCTAATGCAAAACTGCTACGAATTGCGTAACATTTTGTCAAAGCGTCCGTTCACACGGCACGGTGTAATTACGAAGCGAGCAACATCGCACTTAGCATTTCAATTATGTTTTAACATTATGCCTGAACATGTAAACAGTTGTCATTTTTTGATACTGATATCGGTAGCAGTTGCTGTTGCTTGTGTAGTTTTGATTGAATTGGGATGCCGTGATTGTGCTATGCAATTAATAGTTTATACGACTATCGTAAGCTGGGTTGTCGATCATAAAGTCATGTTGAATCCCCAGAAATTTCAGACTATTCGACAGCCAGTGTACCTGAAGTTTGGTTAAAAGGACAATTCATCCGAAGGATATGCCTGAACAATTAAGAGGCCCGATTGTAATTTACCAATCTCACAAAGCAATCGGTGAATCGGAATGCGTATACGTTCATGTAATTATTATTGAATGATGGTAGGTGAAAAACTGCAACAAAATTGTCATATTTTTGAAATTTTAGGAAAGAAAGAAAACATATTTATTCAAAGTACATTAAGCCGTACGTCAAGGATCTCTAACCCAGCATATGCTATCCTCGCATTCTATTGAAATACCGCACTACGCTAGGAAAGCTCAAGGTCGAAAAAGATACCGGCAGAATACATTACCTCCCCTTTTTTTAGCAGTCGGTAAAAATTTATACCATCGCCTTAAGGTCTTCTGTACTACGTAGAATGTTAATTAACTATCAGTAACATAATTATAATAAAAAAATAGCTCTTTCGTTTGCTTTTAGAATTTCTCTTTTAATTCAAATGAATTTAATTTGCGTCAGTTTTTCACGGAAAATGTACCGTATCGTTGTACTAAAGACTAATTAGTATAGATGCAACTGACTCTTTGATAATTAAAATAATTCACTTACATATTTTCTAGTATTTTTTAACAAGCACTAGGTAGATAATAATATAGTCGAACTTATATTGCCTTGCCACTTTTGACAGCAATTCCTAGTTAACTGACACTTTACTTGTATTAAAACTAACGGCCACATCATATGCCTAACCTTTACCCAACTATGTTGGAGTCGGCTTCCAGTCTCACCGGATGCAGCTGAATACCAGAATTTTACATGGAGCCTATCTGACCTCCACAACCTAGTTAACATTGGGTAGTACGATACCCCTTAACCCCTTAGATACCCATAAGACTGGTTGTCAGACTTTCGTGCCACTGACTACCTGTAACGACTGTCAAAGATCTACAAATGACAACCGGGACCAACGGCTTAACGCGCTTTCCGAGGCATGGAAGAAACCTGGTCCGTTATGATGGTCACCCATCCAAAGACCGACCTAGGCCAGCGCGGCTTAACCTTGAAGATCAACCTGTGTGACTGTTATTTTTAGCCACGAATCTAAAAAACCTTGTCGTTTTATGACGTGCTCGTAATATTCAACCTGTAGTGGTAAAACAATTACGAGTGTGACTATATTATTATGTCTGTCACATTAGGTATTTGTTTTGTCTTTGAAGTTTAATCTCAAACAACACTCTGAATTTTATTGTATAGCATGTATTATCCAATTAAAACTTCCGATCTAACGTACGCCCCTAAAATAAAGCCCAGAATATACAATAAAAAGAAACAAACATAAAAGAGAAAAACTCTCAACAGTACTTGCAAAAGAAACATGAAAAACTTCAATTATACTTACGACGTTACATCCTCAAGATTTAATAATTACTATGTAGTTTCCTTCTCATTGTATAGGCGTCGCACATATTTTTAGAGCTGTGGAAATAAAAATAAAAATTATAAAATTCTAATTTTGAAACGATACCCGTCAACCACAGCGCCCTCTCCGGCGAACTTCATTCCTTTTTTATGTGCGGGCGTCGCGACTTCGTACCTACGTTACGAAAAACTAAATATAAGCTTGGAAAAAGTAGTGTGTGCTTAGTGAAAATGGGAAAAAGGAAAAGGGAACGCAGTGGTTCAAAGATTCGACGGAAAATAAAACGTTTGGAGCGAAAACTACGCGAACGCGACTCGTCAACTGAGGAGGAAGGTTAGTACCTACTCAGTGCATACATATCTGTTTCTAATTTAAAAATTACTAGCCAAATATTGATCAATTTATTGATTTGCTATTGAATGGCTTACGTACATAACAATGAATTTGTCGTAGCAATACTTTTCTTTCGACATGTCGTTTTGCAATTTCTTTAATGGCGGCCGACAGATCAGACTACTATTTAAATATTGACAGATCGCCGCCAGCCGATACTTGTAACCTATTTTAATAATTTTGGTAAAAATGTTATTGTTGTTGTGTTTTTTCGTACCTAGTAAGGATTAGGTTCGGTTGTTTGTTACATTTGATATTATGTAGGTTCTAGCTATTGTCAAATACTACTAGCGAGTCTGTGAAGGTCATTGACTTTACACATGTTCTCGTAGTTACAAGGTGGAGTTGGAGGGTAGGTAGTTATACTCCGTGACGTGAGCACGGCTGATAACTAACTAGTCTAGTGGCGTATCGTGAATACGTACAACGACTTAAAAATTTATACATAAGTACTGGATACACCAGCTTGTCAAATAAACAGTCTAGTGGCGTAACGTGAGTACGTACAAAGGCTAAACGACAAGATTATGTTCACTCCAACAGTGGTTCTTTTCTTTTAACTTTCAGAATATGACCATCACTACTCAAGGTCACCAACGCCAGACTCCCAGCGATTTTCTACGCGTTCAGAGCCCGAAAATAATATTTCCATTATATCGGGCGCGGTAGTCTCCGCTAGTCCACCCCGTGCCGACGCAGACGCGTCCAACTTGCTTCCTCAGGATCTTGGTCCTAGCATAAATGAGGCCCCTTCTTCTGATGTCTTACCGCCAGAAATATTGGAGGCACTGGGTGATCATATAGGAAAAGAGGAAGTTTTAGGGCCTCCTATCAATGAGGAGATTTCTAAACGTTGGGGTAGGGTCCTGATAGAAGGGCTGACTAAAGAGGTGAAGGAAGCTACCTTAAAAAAGATTTTAACACCTGAGAACTTTACTCTAGTGAAAGCGCCAAAGATAAACTTAGAAATATCTGCTGTAATAAGTGATAACATTAAACATCGGGACAAATTCCTGGAAAGAGCTCAAAACCAACTTAGGTTGGGCATTGCTGGTCTTACTAATTTAGCTTCATCTCTGATAAAAGAAGACCACACAAAGGTAGAAATCTTAAAAAGACTGTCAGAAGTCAGCCAGATTTTACTTGACCTGCACTATGAGAACACACAACATAGAAGAAAGTTGATAACTTCTTCATTGGACAAAAAATTTTCCACGGCTATTACTGATGTAAAAAGGGATTCATTTCTTTTTGGAGCTAACCTTGGAGAAACTATTAAAGCCACAAAAACAGCAGAAAAATCAGGACTTCAAATTAAGCGCAACAATGTTAGCATTCCATCCACATCCAGACAACAGGGAAACTGGAGGGGCCCACCCAGATACCAACCAATCAAGGCTACCAAACGGGGTGGGCCGAAGCAGAGGTACACATTCAGTCAAGGACACACAACTCAACAAGGTCGGAGGCAGCCAGTTGCGAATCGTGCCCCTCCTGTCCGGAAGACAGATTACAAAACTCACAGGAACCAGTAGAGGTAAAAGTTTATGCTGGAAGATTGCAGCACTTTGTTAACTACTGGAAAGCTATAACTAAAGATCCAATAGTATTAAACTATGTTAAAGGTTTGAAAATACCTTTTGATAAGGTTCCTTTTCAAAAATTTGAGCCGTCTAACCCTAGGTTCAGTAAAACAGAACTTAAACATCTAAAGCTGTCTATTTCAAAACTACTGACTTCAGGAGCTATTAAAAAATGCAGTGACGTGTCTGATCAGTTTATATCTAATATATTTTTGATTCCCAAAAGGGATGGGTCATTTAGGTTCATTTTAAATCTGAAATCACTTATTAATAAATTTATTAGTCCGGAACATTTTAAAATGGAAGACATTCGTACTGCTACTAAGTTAATTAAGTAGTAAAGATTGTTTCATGACAACTATGGATCTACAGGAAGCATATTTTTCAGTGCCCATTCACAGTTCTAGTAAAAAATATTTGAGATTTAGATTTCAAGGTTCTACTTTTGAATTTCAATGTCTACCTTTTGGCTTGTCTATAGCACCCTTTATTTTTACTAAATTAATGAAGCCAGTAGTATCTTATCTTAGAAACCAAGGGTTGCTACTAGTTATATACTTAGATGATTTATTATGCATAAATAACTCTTTTAATAGTTGCCATAAAAGTACAGCAACAGTAGTGGACTTTCTTGAGAGATTAGGATTCATTTTAAATAAAGAAAAAAGCAGCTTGGTACCAAAACAAATTCAAAAGTTTTTAGGTTTTGAAATAAATTCACAAGATATGTGTCTAATGTTGCCAGATAGGAAACGTCAAAATATATTAGACCAAACAAAAAGAATTGCTAGGAAAAAGTCAATAACAATTAGAGACTTTGCAAAGTATCTTGGATTACTCTGCTCGGCTTGTCCAGCAATTAGTTATGGCTGGTTATATACAAAACGCTTTGAGCGTGAAAAATTTCTAGCTCTAATTAATTCTGAGGACAACTACGATTGTGTCATGAATCTTTCACCCAACCTTAAGTCAGAGTTTTCCTGGTGGCAAAATAATATTTTAATATTAAAAAATCCAATACATAGTGGTAGGTATGTTCTTGAAATCTTCTCAGATTCATCTCTTACGGGTTGGGGTATTTATTGCAATGGAGTACGTGCTCATGGGTTGTGGAGTGAAACAGAATCCAAAGAACAAATAAATCTTTTAGAATTAAAAGCAGCCCTTATAGGCTTACAGTGCTTTGCTAAAGACCTTTATAATAAGGAAATCCTACTTAGGATTGACAACACTACAGCTATCGCTTACATTAATAAGTATGGAGGAATCCAATATACACACCTTAATGACGTAGCCAGAGAAATCTGGCAATGGTGTGAGCAAAGGAAACTCTTTGTTTTTGCCTCCTACATTAAGTCTAAAGATAACATAGAAGCCGACCAGGAATCGAGACGTTTTAATATTGACATTGAATGGGACTTAGCTTCATCTGTTTTTGACAAGATCACAAATACTTTCGGAACACCTCAAATCGATCTGTTTACCACGCGATTGAACGCGAAATGTAAGAAATACATATCGTGGAAACGAGATCCTCAAGCTTATAATATTGATGCTTTCACTATAGACTGGTCGCCTTATTATTTTTACGCCTTTCCACCGTTCTCACTGATTCTTAAATGCCTAAGAAAAATAGTGACGGATAGAGCCACTGGGATTATGGTAGTACCTTATTGGCCTAGCCAGCCATGGTACCCACTCTTTTTATCTCTTATCCAAAATGAAGTTATTTATTTTGAACCGAGTCCCTCATTGCTGTTATCACCTTTCAGGACTCCACACCCACTTTGGAAGGGACTTACCCTGGTGTCATCAGTATTATCGAGCAATCGTACGTAAAGCAATCGTTGCCCGAGAGTGCTATTAAAATAATAATATCATCGTTAGCTGACAGCTCTCTTAAACAATATAATGTAGTTTTAAGAAAATGGTGGTATTTCTGTATTAAAAAGAAGATTAATATTTTTGATAACAGTGTTCCTAATATCCTTGAATTTTTGGTCAATGAATATCACTTAGGCGCAAATTATTCTAGCCTCAACACCTGTCGTTCTGCACTTGCATTAATACTAGGTAAGTGTATAAGTCAAGACGATAGAATAATAAGGTTTATGAAAGGAGTATATAGAACTAAACCTTCCTTCCCTAGATATAAATCTACATGGGATCCTAATTTAGTATTAGATCATCTTTCGAATCATTACCCGAACGAGAGTCAACCCTTGGCCTCTTTATCCAAAAAACTTGTAGCTCTACTCGCATTGTCAACAGCACAACGTGTGCAGACTCTATCGCTGATACGCTTGTCTAATGTTAAAGTAAGCAGCACGAGGATAAATATTAACATAAATGATTTAATCAAAACATCGGCGCCAAACAGATCGGCGCCTAATTTAATTCTACCCTTTTTCCCTAGTAGAGAAGAAATATGTCCTGCAAAGACGTTGTCCTCGTATATTGAGGCAACTAAGATCTATAGAAGCCTACCACTAACTGATAGACTCATTCTTACTGCCAAGAAACCAATCCACAATGCTAGTGCTGCTACTATAAGTAGATGGATTAGAAACGTGTTGACTGAAAGTGGTATTGATACTGGGGTTTTTACAGCACATAGCACCCGCCACGCTTCGACCTCGGCGGCTAGTCGTAAAGGGGTTCCAATAGACACAATTAAACGAACCGCGGGTTGGTCGGGACATTCATTAACATTCGCCAAATTCTATAATCGACCGATTACAGTTGATGATGACAATGCATTTGCAGAGGCAATTTACAATTGTTAACGGTAGTGAGGATTGTGATTAGAAAATAAGTACATATAATTGTCACACTATGCAGAGAATACAATTTTTGTTTGTTTGTTAAAATTTCTGTTTTCTTTATTTTATTGTTTACTTAATAGTCATATTTCCACTTGATTAGTTTACGTAATTAATTGTTTTTATTTTATCCATAACAATCTCGTTTGAATGAAAGCGCTGAACATCTACATAGTAATTATTAAATCTTGAGGATGTAACGTCGTAAGTATAATTAATGGTTAAACGAACTTACCTTAAGTGATGTTCGACCATAATTATACGAGACGTTACATCCGAAGAGATTTAAAGTCCCACCCGGACCCATAAACTAAAGCCCATAAGTAACAAATAATATCATCAAACGAGATGAATGTCTCTAAAAAGAATGAAGTTCGCCGGAGAGGGCGCTGTGGTTGACGGGTATCGTTTCAAAATTAGAATTTTATAATTTTTATTTTTATTTCCACAGCTCTAAAAATATGTGCGACGCCTATACAATGAGAAGGAAACTACATAGTAATTATTAAATCTCTTCGGATGTAACGTCTCGTATAATTATGGTCGAACATCACTTAAGGTAAGTTCGTTTAACCATTAATTAAAAAAACTGACTGAGATCCCTTCGATCCACTTGAACCGTCTACAGATAAGAGCTTGGGGTGTAACTGTGTGTCTGACACTTTACCCCGACACTTAGACTGACACTTAGAGCTCTAGACACATTATACACCCCGAGGTGTCGCTTTGACATTGAATGTTTTTGCTTCAGTATTTTCAGTTGTATTGTTGCAGTGGGCATAGCACAATCACGAACAGTAAAAATGATTTTAGAATACACGTTTAAAACAAAATATTTACTTAGTATTTGGACTTTGAACTCACGAATGCTGCTGAACTGTTCCACCCCACAAAGTACAAGGAGAATTATTAGGAGTTGGCCAAACTTCAGTAGGTAATTGAAGAGGCACCAAAAAATGAACACAGACTTTATTCATATCTATGGATTCATTATGCTTGCCGCATGAATTATGTTATAAAAATGATAATATAGTTAACAAAATAATAATTCATAGTTACTAGCGCCACCTATGTATACCTATGTAACGTGTGAATGAACAGTAGGTATGTCTTAAAATTAAACGTTCAGTTGATTGCAAGACCTCTTTGTTTTATTATATTTTATAACAATCGGATAGCTGTATTTTCGATTCAAAGGAGATTGTCAATTTCGGTCCAAGTGTGTTGCAGATGTACATTATACCTTAAATGAAAGGTCTCACCGAGTACAACATTTTTTATTATGGCAGCAAAAAAAAATATCCCAGAGGAACTTTTATTTTTGCATTTATATTTATCTTTTAAAAACAGTAAAAACGGTGAAAAAGAGATAAAAAAAACTTATTTTTGTTACCTGAATAGACAAAAAAGAAACAAAACTAAAACAAACAAAACAACAAACAACACAAAACCATAAATAAACAAACAAACAACACAAAACAAGAAATAAAGAAACAAACAACAATCAATAAATGAAACTGATTATACTATTCTTCATCAATAACGTAATCTAAAAACTCTGCTGGGCGATTAATGTTGTCTTCGTGTCTGGCCCACCCCAGAAACCATACTACACACATTATATGGGCACAACAGCCCAGTGTGCGTTTCCGTATATGGCATGTGCAGTAATAATGTTTAATCCAATGTAATGCTTGATCACTTGCGTTTATCAATATGTAGCAGTAATATACTTTGGAAGATGTATGCCTACTGTTTATTTTTATTCTCAACAACCATACATTCGTTTCGATAATGTTGTAATCAAATATGTCGTTCAGTTGGTCAGTATCGCGATAGACTTCAATTATATAAATGCCACGTCGCACATGCTCGCTGTAGTAGCTCCTAGCCAACTTCAATTGATAAGTGCCTAGTGCGAATATTATTAAATCGTCTTCCGACAATACCGGAAAATCTTGCAGTTGAGGTAAATTCTCTGACATTCTCTCAAATGCAACTCTTTGTCTGTTGAGGTTTTTGGCAAGTACATAATCTGCTAAGTTATTAGGGCTATTTACGCGACTATTAATTACATCAGCAAAAGCTGCTGCATAACGATTATCAACCAGCACCGGGTGAAAAGCATTTAAAAGGTAGCTGCATTTTTAAAATCCACGAACATGTGTGATATTGCAACATTAAAATACTCCTGTCTGAATATCTTAAAATCGCGTTTAAAACGACCATTCACTACTTCAACAGGCCACCTACAAATCGTCACTTTTCTTGATTTATTTGCTTGGAGCGTCGTTAATTGTTCAGCTCCCCTTTGCATGGTCTCTGGCACAGCAGTCACATAACCCAGTGATTCCAAACCAGACACGCTATCTCTGAAACCTCGGTCCAGTATAAATACATCACCATTTCTAAAAAACCAGTGAAACAAACTGTTTTCATTGCTGGTTATTTCGTTGACTATCGTAGCGTCTGACTTTGTGGCAGCATGCGGCCCAGTTACGTCCAAAATATGTCCGTCGCAAGCAACGATTAAAAAGGGCTTAAGGAGATTGCGGAACTTATGAAGGCTGTATGACTTCTTCTGAAATAAAAAATTGGAGCTCTTTTGCACGTAAACATAGGTGCCGTCACATATGGCAATAGCTGGTCTCTCTTCTGCAGTGGCATTTGGATTTCCATAAAGAGCATTGGGGACTAGAAGATTACGAGCCGATAGTTTCTTCTCTCGTCATGTGGTCAAGCCCTATGTACCGTGGTACGAAATCTTGACACATACACTCTCTCGCTATTTTTATCAGCCGTTCAAAATTGGTCCTGCTCGTGCGAAAAAATGTTGACAATCTCTCATCGGATTCTCCACTCCTGAGTTTTGTTAGGTAAAAACCTAACGCTTTTTTAGGATGTCTGCACCGTTCGCTTAAAGAAGGAGTCTCTTCTAGAATACGACTGAACTCTTCTGGAGTCTTCCCAATCCAGTAATGAAGTTCATGTTCGTCAGCTTCTTCTATGTTGTTAAAGTCTAGTAGTAGTCTAAATCGAACACTTTTTTTAAATAAATCAAATATATCCAGAATCTGTGTATGGTTGAAGTCATGGCATCGGTTGGGAGCGTTGAATAACTCTTCCCAATTATTTCCACGTAGATGTTCCTCACACACTCGTGCACTCTGAGGAACATAGTAATAAATTGTGGCTTGTAAAAAAAACGATTTTCAACCTTTCTGGAATACGATAGCGCGTTCTATTGCTACACCCATGAAAAATGCACGAGTTTGAAGTGTTTGGTGCTCTTGTGTAATCAGCAAAATTAAATGGCAGCCCTCCCACTGCATGCTCAGCTTCAGGTTGTTCTGCAGGTTGTGCTAGTTCTGCGGGTTGCAATTGCAACCTGCGTGATGTTTCCCAGCAGTTTTGACAAACTCTTTCTTGATTATTGAACGTGATCTGAAAAAAACCATCAAGTTACATGCATGAAGCTAACTGTATAAATAACCTGCCTAATAACTTCTGTGTATTAGATTGCAATCAAAACGAGACATTTCCGAAGTCAAAATCTTGTCAGGCCCATCTATCGTATCATGGGGTTTATTATAAGACTATAAATGTAGGTGATATATGTACCTATCAATATTATACCACTAATTGTGATTTGATTACGAGGTGCAGTATTCGTATAGCTATTGGTTTATTTTTATGCGCGTCTTAACAAATACTTCAAGATAATTGTACATTTAATAATGTTTAATACTAAAAGCTAACTTCATGTAAACTATATTATATGCATAGGTACATAGGCTATTGGGCTGTTATGATGATCTATTACTTTACTATGTAATATAAATAAAAATTATGGATAGGTACCTGTCGTGGTGATATACGTTGTGTTATCGCATCTACGATATCACGATGTCTGTTATAAAAGCCTTGTGTTAACACATAGTCTCTTCTTCGCAGCACAGACCGATCACACACAATACAAACAATTCCAGCAACAGGTTGGAACATTTTAACCACAATAATTATTAATAAGATGAATTAATTAATAAAATGAATTAATTAAAAAATTGAATTAACAACGTAACATTTCAGTTCGATAATTACTATCGAACTTATGAGACCTTTTACCCTTTTTTTAAAACGTTTCTTTTTTTCTCTTTTTTTTTTTGTTTATTTAGTGCTTGACTTTGTGTAAGAGTTTTTATGCTGCCCATGGACCGCTGACTTGGCTTTACACGCCGTCGAGAAATATCTCTCAGTCATGCTGGTTTTTAATGTAGGTAAATGCAAAAATCTCTATTCCTCCGGGATATTTTTTTTTGCTACCGTAATAAAAAATGTTGTTCTGGTTAAGACCTATCATTTAAGGTACAATTCATATCTGCAACACACTTGGACCAGCACCCCTTGTAAAACTGACATTCTCCTTTACGTTAAGTTTACGTCGTGCGTTTGTGCTAGGACCTTTGTTATATATTTTATATTCGTAAGATGGTAAAAATAATGAGAGGGAGGGATTAACATTCGGAGTAATCAAGCTGGGTTTGTCTAGTGGTTTTAATGTTGGCGTCTGAAATACTAAAACACTTTGAAACACAGAAATTATTAATGATCCCATTGTTAGGGTTCCGTAGTCAACAAACAAGGGACGCTTATAGTTTCGCCATGTCCGTCTGTCTGTCTGTCCGCAGCTTAGCTCAAAGACTCATATGATTAGAAAGCTGTAATTTGGCATGAATATACAGATTAGTTACGCCAACAAAGTGGTATAACAAAATCTCCAAAAGTGTTTTTTAGGGTATCTCCAGTACCTACACGTAAAGTGGGTTTTTTTTCTCGCGTACCCCGTAGTGTGGGATGTCGTTGTAGGTCTTTAAAAAAATGTTGCGAGTTTTTTAAAATATTTTTTCGAATATGGGATTCGTTTGTGAAATATTAAGCTTTAAAGTGCACATTTTTGTTAGACTCAAGTGTGTCCCCCTCTCCCAGCTAAACGGTTGTATTTGGGTGCGCGAAAAAATTCACGGTGATGGTATATAATTATAACGAAATTAAAAGCTATTATAGTAAAATTAAATTTATTTAGCTATTAGATTGAGAGCAGCGGTGGCCCAGAGGTCGCGGCCCCGACTTACGAACAATAAGTCGTGGGTTCGAACCCAGGCAGGCACATTACTTTGTGTAATTTATTTCATCACCACTGCTCTCAAAAACGGTGAAGGAAAACATCGTGAGGAAACCGGCATGTCCTAGAAGCAAAAACTCGAAGACATGTGACATCTACCAACCCGCACTGGGCCCGCGTGGTGGATTATAGCCCATTCCTTCTCATAGAGAGGAGGCCATGTGTCCCAGCAGTGGGAACATTATAGGCTGATTATGCGTACAGTAAAATTATTACAGCTAAGTAGGTTTTACAAGTTTACTAGTAATAGTCGACCAACTTATAAAATGTACTTGGATAACATATTTTCCTAAACATAATGTATCGGAGCACAGGTTTTTCAACTTAAAATATAAGTTAGTTTTTTATTGTTAAAAAATCTTTATAAAAATACAAATTGGACCGTAGGGAGTGGATTAAATTAACGTTGTAAGACTACGAAACCCGACATTGTGCGTGGCCCGACACGCCTTTGCCGGTTTTTTAAGACTGAGTAAATCCACAGCAATATAACACCGTGTATGTGTATGATCAGGGGCTCTAAAATGGCCACTTTAGCAGAATCATAACAGGATAATAATAATAAATTACGTTACAATTCATAAAATGGTCATAAAGTGACTTTTAAGATGAAGACGAAGCAAAAGGAGTGTCTAAGGATTATAATAATGGCATAGGTACGCATATGGTCACAGTGCGTACCTATCAAGCTATATAAACCAATATATGCGGATCTCTCATTATTCGGGAAATCTATACTAAGTGAGGCATGGGCATGTTTTACTGGAAATAGATAGCTTGATACCTCGCCGCTTGTACCTGTAGTTTCTACCCCATGTGTAACGTGAAAAAGGCTTGATTTTATGGTTATATTATATTATGTGAGAAAACGGCGCGGCGGCGCACGAAAAGCAAATTAAGCTGATCTGTAATCGTACGGGAAGCTCATACAAAGCGAAGTCAGGTTATACTGGTTAAGTCGAGCTTGATGTGCCGCCTCGTGTACCTGGAAGGATATGGGGGAGGCCTTTACCCAGCAGTGGGATATTCAAAGGTGAGTATTATTTTATTTTATTTTATTTATTTATTTGGTTCACCAACGACTGTTTACACTAATAATAAACTTAATACTACTTTTAAATCTAACCATTATAATAACTTATCTAATGTTAGTGACAGAATAACATATTAACTATATTAGGTTAACAAAATTAAAAGAAAAAAAAAACAACTAAAAACGAGAAAACTGGTAAGTTTAGTGTCTTATTAGTATTACAGATCAAACAAGGATTTCATGAACTTAGACTTTAGCTTTGCTAGGGAGTCATGATGTAAGTCAACCAAATCACTACTACTGTTTATGACCTTGCAAAATCGGGCGTAGGGTGAGTTAGATCCCAAAACAGTTCGTCTAAGTGGAGGACAGAGTAGAGTGATGGAGTTGCGTGGGATTCTTGAAGGAGCACGTAAGTTACAAAGTCCTAGCAGCCTAGGGCACTGAATATTATTTTTCAAAATTTTGCACATGAATAAAGCGTCATTAAATTGCCTCCGCTTATCTAAACTGCACATGGCGAAGTGTTTCAGTCTCTCTCTGTACGATAGCTTTTTTCTAGCTATACCGACTGAAAATGCTAAATGCCAAAGGAAGCGCTTTTGGACACGTTCAACGCGCAAGCTATGTATCGCGTAGTGTGGTCGCCAAACCACACTACAGTACTCTAATCTGCTCCTAACTAAACTGTTATATAAAATTATGTTAGTAAATAAGAGCTGTGTCAATAATTTGTTCTAATAATTATAATCGCTCTAGAAAGCATAAATTGTTTAATGTCCCATTTTGTCTCACTGTAGCTCGGTCTACCCTATACCACCGCGTATGCTTACGATGATCAACGCGCTCGTGGAGACCAACCTAAGATTGGACTTGTTTGATGTGGAATGGAAGACATCATTTTAGAATATTTGTTGTTCTGTGAGAAGACCGAGTCAATTAATTAATTTAGTATTCATGGATATTGCTGTATTAAATGTAATAAATAAATACATTATATTCCCAGAGTTTGTAGGTACTATAACTCAGAAAACTAATTTATTTCTGCAAACAGATAATAATATAATAATCAAAAGACATATTATGTCTTTTGATTTTATTTACAACAATCCCTTGGAGGCTTTTTAAAATAAACATTTTACACGCCCACAAATCACATTTTTCTATTTATTCAACATTGCACTACCTCACTAGTTTTTCCACAGAAACATTACTGTAAATAAAACATTTACATGCGTGCGTGCATAAAAATGTTCAATAAATCAAATTCCTGTTGCAATATTTCAGTGAAAAATATTTTCGCGATACGTTTGCTGCGCTGGGGGTTGCAGAGGTCGCTTTCATGACAACGCATATATCTTCATTTTGTCGTATCAAATAGCGAGCGCACTTTACTGGGTCATTGTACACTCGTGCTAGAATCTACGGAACTGAGGTAATGGAATGTGTGGAAAATTTTATAGTAAAGTTCAACTTTATGAAATTCGAACGATAGTTATATATTAGTTATCCGCCTGTAAGTATAGTAGTGTTGATTTTTCAATTTTTTCGTAGTTTTTTTTTATATTTTCTGTCATCCTCATAACATCACGCCTGTAATCCCCGAAGGATTTGGTAGAGGTGTACCTTAGTACACCTACATTTCGCCAGTTATGTTAAAGTCCCATGTAATAGGGGGCGAGCCTATTACTATCAACAGGGCACAAATCAAAAACTCCGTGGCTGCTACTGAGGAAACGAAGCATTCTGTTCCTTTGGTTTTAATTACAACATAATTTTACTTATTACATAAGCCCTTAAATAAACACTTCAATCGCCCGCAAAATTTACTCCAGGGGATTCATGAGGCGGTTTATTCTCTACAGAGAACCGTGAGGATTACGCGGCACGTTCCAGCATTTACACTATTAATATTAAACATGCAAAAACATCCAGTATTGAACATTTGTATTGTTTCCAATGTTTGTTTTCGCTACCCTTTCGGTGTAAGCATTTCCATGCATATCTTATTTAAGAGTATTGACAGAAGCCTCTCGCACTCTGAACGGTTTTTCGTATGTATGTTTGGTTCGTTTTAACTATATGAGTATATTGATTTTCGGTTGGAATGTTAGGTACTAGCTTTTACCTGAAGCTTCGCTTGCATGGAGGTTAGAAATTATTCCACAGGAACGTACTGGCAAGATAAATAATAATCACTACATAGTATAAAACAAAGTAGCTTTCTCTGTCCCTATATCCCTATGTATGCTTAAATCTTTAAAACTACGCAACGGATTTTGATGCGATTTTTTTTAATAGATAGAGTGATTAAAGAGGAAGGTTTATATGTATAATACATACACCCATGCGAAGCCGGGGTGGGTCGCTAGTTATAAAATAAACTGAAAAAAAAAAGCTTTTATTAAAGTGACCAGAAGAAAATTAGGTTCTATCAACATTAAATGCTTATATAAAGTTTCGTTGAGGTGTTCTCTCGTGAGGAGGCTATTCTGGATGCAAGATCAACTCATGTTTATCATAAAAATGCATTATCACTAGAACCAATTTAAATTTTCATTTTTTTTTCTATTATTACTATTACTAATCCTTATTAATGTAATTTGAAGTTATTTTCTATACAGTATATTTTGTTAAGAAATTAATGACTTATGAGCTTATGACTTATGACCAAATGTGTGTGGAAAATTTCAGTTCAATCGGTTGAGGGGAATTGGTTTGAAATTCATTTTCAAGGTTTGACAAATTCATGCTAACTAACTAACAAAGCAAGTCAAATAAAATCTTATTAAAAATATACTCTATGTCCTAATACTGGCCATGGTCTATCCGTATGCTTTCCATATCCGTAAATAGATTACAGACAGACAAACACATTAACTTGCGCATTTATAATATTTAGTGGATTACGAATACGGACTGGTGCTCAGTTATTAATGGTTGTATATTAACTTTAATGAATAGCTTTATTATGTTTACATACTTTTGTAATATCCTTAAGTAAATAAATGTTGTAATATTATCTATGATTTAGCGGGCCGGGCGCTGGGGAATCTGGCAACAAGTATTCAGATGATAGAGGAATGATAATATTGTAGGTACTTATTTAAAACAAATGACGACGTTGGAACCAGAGTGATCTAAGTGACATTTTTACCAATACTGTGGATATTACACAATGATAAAAAAAAAAAAAAATATTACTTAAATGAGGTGCACATACTGTTGTGCCCTATAGATCACTCTGGTTCCAACGTCGTCAAATATCTTGATAAATAGGTATACTGGTTTAAAATAAACAAGACATCAAAAGTTCTATTAGTGATATTTACTGTTAAATAGATACACAAAAATATATAATAGTATTTTTGTCGTTATATACGACAAAAATACTCTTTTAACAAGTATCATCGTAAAAACAAAGACTCAAACTCAACGTAAAAAGGAAGACTCAAATTATTTTATTATTTGACACGATCCATTAATGTTCATGTCTCTAAACCACATTACCAAAAGCCAAAGGAACTCTCAAAAATTAAATGAAAATTACCCACAATATTTCAACATTAAATCGAAATACCGAATTACGTATTCCGTCAATGTAACACAATATTCCGTAAGTACTGGCACGGATGACGTAATGAGCGTAAAATGAGTTACCCGTTTATGAGTATGAAGTTACAGTATTTCCACAGTATACATATTAATATTAACATACAGTATTTCAACTAGGAACAAATGACACTCGGCTTACATACACGCGAAGCGGTTACACGGATAAGCATGTAATTCGGCGCTGTCGCATCGAGACAGTTGGTTACATTTTATGTGTGTAGTGCAACATAATAAAAAGTTTTAGTTAAGTTAGTAAAAGGCCTATATTGTAGTATGGTTCTTTTGGAACTTGAATGATGTTGTCAGTAGGACGCTGTTAGTCTATACTAATATTATAAAGAGGTAAAAGTCTGATGCTGGGGTTAACCCTCGGAACTACAGATCCGATTACGAAAATTCTTTCACAAATGGGAAACTACAGTATCCGAAAGTGTCATTAGCTTTATTTTAAGCATTCCTGTGACATATTTTTTGATTATTACGAAAGCGACGCCGCGAGGAAAAGCTAGTAAACAAGAAAAAAGAAGATGGTGGCGTTTGTTTTTGTGACTGTGGCCACGCGCCAATAGTACCATGCAGCACTATAGTTGGTTCACTGGTTATCTTTATACAGTGGTATTTCGTATAATGAAACATTTTTGTGTCACTTTTATACGGAGCTGTAAAAACACAATAGAAGAAACGACGCCATGTTTATAAGTGGCGGTATTTTAAAAGTAGAATTAAGATGGCGTCGTAAAATGTAATAGAATGGTTTGTTTTTTTGTTTAAATGTCTTTTTTTTGTAGGTTTTCCTGTATTTGTTTTAATGGGCTTCCAGCTTTCATAGACTACAACTTGGCCCACGGTTTGATGACGTTCAAATCTTAGGCGACGTCATAAGCTAAGCGATCGTCGTCGAACACCAGGGGTCCTAATACCTTAATGTTCACGGGATAATCTTTTCTCTTATAATTCAGCAGTATTATTTTACTTTTACTTCTGTGTGTGAAGGAAATGGAGCGAGAAGTCCTGCAAAACTTCTATCTCTTTCCAAAAGTGGTGGTCGTATAGATTCTGACCATCGTGGTAATTTTGTCTGCAACGCTTTGATTAAGATGCGGGGTACGATAAGTTAATTTTGCAATTTATAGGTATGTATTTCATAAGGCTATGAAATACCTATAAATTTCAAAATTAAATGCTGGGTTGAAAACGACGGACTGTGTGAAGGATGATATGCTAGGAAGGAGGTGACTGTTAAGATGACGAGTAATAGAGAAGTATGGAATAAGAAGACATGCTGCGCCGACCCCAAATAAATTGGGTAAGGGCAGGAGAATGATGACGATGCTGGGCTGAAAAGAAAATCCAATCACGGAACATATAAGCTGGGTTGACTGTTCAACGTGCGCCAGACAGAAATACTTAAGTATTGCCAATCATAGAGATACTTTACACTACCGACGGTTGTAAGCGAACCTCCGCTAAGATGGCCTCAGTTACATCCATACTTCGTACTCCTATGGGTATCTGCAAATTGTCAGTAGTACATCTTTTGGGGATGGAGAACAGGGTATAAAGTTCTTCATCCCCCCCATAGAAAAACGAGGATCCTCCGACCAGACGGGTGTTATGTCTGGTGGGCTACTACCCGACAGTTGTTGTCGGGTTCTTGTATATAGTCTTAAGTCGCGAATAACTTTACTTGCGCGATGCAGGATTTAGATGTATTTCTATGTTTAGTTTGTCCTCTGTGTCATAGATGGCGCTGTAACAATTTTTGTTCTATGTTGCTGTAGTACTTTTTGTAGTGTCGCTACATCATCATCTTCATTACAGCAGTCCACTGCTGGACATAGGCCTCTATAATTGTACTCCACTCAATTCGATTCTCGGCAACTCCCATCCAACTGTTACTATTACTCAAGAATACATCTACCCCAAGGTTCGTCGGAACGAATACTAAAAGGGTGCTTACTTCTGTCAGCTACGTCGACAACTTTGGTTTTTCTGTCAGATCATTTTGTTCTGGATTTGATTCCTCAGAGATACTCTAAGCATAGCAGTAGTTCATCATCTGCCTGGTCTATTCCCAACTATGTTGGGATCGGCTTCAAGTCTAACCGGCAGCAACTGAATACCAGTATTTTACATGGAGGGACTGCCTATGGTAATACGATACTCCTTGGCTAGACTGGTTGTCAAACTTTCGGGCCACTGACTACCTGTAGCAATTGTCAAAGATCTACAAATGACAGCCGGGACCGGGGCTTGACGTGCTTTCGAGACATGGAGGAGAAATGGAGATGTAGTAAATGGTTACCCATCCACAGGCAAACCTTATCAAACGATGCTTTACCTTGAAGATCGACCCATGCGGCTGTTATTATGTAACCACGAGTTCATCCTCAAGCATAACAGTATTTACGCCTATGAAAAACCTCTGCCTGAGTTCACAAGCCTAATCAAACTGTATTATATGAATCTCTAATTATCAACAATTTAAATGTTCCAGTAAACATCATCATCTGCCTAGCCTTTTCCCAACTATGTTGGGGTCGGCTTCCAGTCTAACCGGATGCAGCTGAATACCAGTATTTTACATGGAGCGACTGCCTGTCGGACCTCCACAACCCAGTTAATGCTAGGTAATACGATACCCCTTGGTAAGACTGGTTGTCAGACTTTCGGGCCACTGACTACCTGTAACGACTGTCAAAGATCTCCAAATGACAGCCGGGACCAACGGCTTAACGTGCTTTCCGAGGCACGGAGGAAACTCGGTATGTAATGGGTGGTCACCCATCCACGGACCAACCTAGGTAAGCACGGCTTAACCTAAAGATCGATCCGAGCGGCTGTTCTTATTTAGCCACGAGCTCCTCGAAATGAAATGTTCCAGTAAACAAATAATTAAAATCTTTTACTGCAAAACAAAATTACTAGTTCTAAAGAAATGTTTATAAATTAGTCTGCTTTAATCTTCTAGTTTGTTGCTGTTGTAATGAGAAACAAGTTATTTGCTTATTCTTTGATGTTCTATATAGTCTTAAGTCGCGAATAACTTTACTTGCGCGATGCAGGATTTAGATGTATTTCTCTGTTTAGTTTGTCCTCTGTGACATAGATGGCGCTGTAGTAATTTTTGTTCTATGTTGCTGTAGTACTTTTTGTAGTGCCGCTACATCATCATCTTCATTACAGCAGTCCGCTTACAGCAGTCCACTGCTGGACATAGGCCTCTATAATTGTACCCCACTCAACTCGATTCTCGGCAACTCCCATCCAACTGTTACTATTACTCAAGAATACATCTACCCCAAGGTTCGTCAGAACGAAGACTACTACGGTGCTTACTTCTGTGAGCTACGTCGACCACTTTAGTTTTTCTGTCAGATCATTTTGTTCTGGATTTGATTCCTCAGAGATACTCTAAGCATAGCAGTAGTTCATCATCTGCCTGGTCTATTCCCAACTATGTTGGGGTCGGCTTCAAGTCTAACCGGCATCAACTGAATACCAGTATTTTACATGGAGGGACTGCCTATGGTAATACGAAACCCCTTGGTTAGACTGGTTGTCAAACTTTCGGGCCACTGACTACCTGTAGAAATTGTCAAAGATCTACAAATGACAGCCGGGACCGGGGCTTGACGTGCTTTCGAGACATGGAGGAGAAATGGAGATGTAGTAAATGGTTACCCATCCACAGGCAAACCTTGTCAAACGATGCTTTACCTTGAAGATCGACCCATGCGGCTGTTATTATGTAACCACGAGTTCATCCTCAAGCATAACAGTATTTACGCCTATGAAAAACCTCTGCCTGTGTTCACAAGCCTAATCAAATTGTATTAAGAATCTCTAATGACCAACAATTTAAATGTTCCAGTAAACAAATAATTAAAATCTTTTACTGCAAAACAAAATTACTAGTTCTAAAGAAATGTTAATAAATTTGTCTGCCTTAATCTTCTAGTTTGTTGCTGTTGTAATGAGAAACAAGTTATTTGCTTATTCTTTGATGTTGTTAATGAAGTAATTCAGTATTGGAAAAAAATACTTACTTAGAATACCAAAATAGTAATTCAATTTATTTGGTCTTTGTTTTCCGTTATGTTGGTGTGGTTTTCTGGTATTTTAAAATACAGATGGTGTTATTTAAAATAAGCCCGTTATGAACAAGAAGAGTGCCCGTTGGGATTTCCCATCGACAAAAATGGCCAACCAGCATACAAACTTCCATTCTCTATTAAACCTCTTTAGGGGGTGAATTTTCAAAAATCCTTCTACCGTGCACACTTTTGTAAAAAAAAAAATGTTGACACAATGGTTTAGACCCTGCGTTGTTTGTCAGCGAATTTAAGATTTGCGCAAAGTAACTTTAGTACAAAGCAAAGTTTTGCTCCAAAATTTTTTACAAGTCTAAATACTTCTTAAACTATAAATAATGTCTCCCCAATCAAATAGCTAGTAATCACTTTATCAGTGACCGTGAGAAAACAAATCGATATAATTTGCACGAAGTATCAGACAACTGTCTATTATTACGAGTGAATTATAAGAATCGAGTGCGGGAAATCTATTTATAATAGCACAGTCAGTCGTTTACGTTGAATCAATTTCTACTATTTTACTGACTGTCAGTAAATTGTTTATTGCGTTATGCGCAAAAAGGCCGTACTTTTCTAGCGTAAGTATATTCTTCTTGACTTTAAATTCCATTCAGGGAGTGAAACGCTTCATGAATATGAACAGTAATTGCTATTCGGCCAAGGTATTTATCGTTCATTGATTTTTGCACACTCTAATCTAATCAATGAATGAAAAACTTTGGCTCAACAGCTGATTTTCTATACGTAGGTAGTTATATTTTAAAACCGTCTGTTCACTGAATCATAGACAAACTACCAAACGCTAAAAAAACAGTTAAGTCAATGCGTCGTCCATCACTCACAGTAGTCCATGAAATGTCAATCGTACGTGCGCGAGTGATAGATAGTTTAAAAAAAGAACCGCCGAAAAAAACAGAAATTCCTTTCCTATTTTTCTTTTCTCGTATACAAACTCCTTGTTTGTGTATCTTCGAGAATGTTCGGAGCAACCGTGCTCAGATTGAGGCGGATAAGTTATCACTCAAGTAACCCTATCTTGTCAAACGACATGTGTAATCTGGTACAGGTCACGGGTTTTCGGAAGTGGTTACACGATAGTGAACGGGAGTTTGTGGGTAGTTTTGTGGGGTTCAACCCCACGTGAAGTGAAATTGATTTAGTTTTATGTACCGAAGTTGTACGGATGAGTATGCCAAGGCTACACTAGAGAAATTATATGGGTTTCTGAAGATTTAAATATGACTGAAGGAAGAGTACTTAGTGAAAACTTCTTCCATCAGTGAAAAGAAATTCGGTTTTTTAAAGATTGATAAATTTAATGAGTAACTTGACTGTAAATCTATATTAATATTTAAAAAAGCTTTTTTTTTTGGAAAATTTTATACAGGTATCTCCGGAACTAATGATTCAATTCTAAAAATTCTTTCACTGGAAGAAATCTACAGTATTCGTGGTTCTATAGGCTATAAATTATATTTATATCATGCATAATAGCCGAGCCATCACAATATTTGCGGACGAAGTCGCGGGCGAATTGCAAGTGAAAATATAAATAGTAATTATTATAAACGGTAGGTAATTTTAAACAGACACCACAACGCTGCAGAACATAAAAAGTAAAAAAAAGATTACGTCTGTTCCCTTTTGAAAATATTTATACAGCCGGTAAAGTTTGTTTACGTAAGGTAGGTAAACACGGGTATTTCCTGTGCCGGCGAGGATTCTAAATGCGGGTTCCTAACGCGTAATACCCAAGCACAAAAAATATACGCAGCATTTATGATTAAACTTTTATAGTTTTTTTTTTAATAATTGGAGACAAAATACGATGGAATTATCAACAAAAGTGAAACAAGTACCGGCCAAGTGCGAGGTGGACTCGCGCATGAAGGGTTCCGTACGATAGTAGTAGGTAAGGGAGCCCCATTTTTTTAAATTTATTATTACTTATTGTTATAGCGGCAACAGAAATACACATTCTGTGAAAATTTCAACTGTCTACCCATTACGGATCATGATTACACACGCTTGGGTGTGTGGTTAAAATTGATAGTCCTTGTAGGTACAAATTGTAACATGACTATGTCAATCAAGATGAATTCTTCCCCTTTTAATTTCAATTCAACCAACTGTCATAAAATTCGCCCGTAGCCAACCCAACAAACAATTTTCTCTAAGTTGATTCGTTCAAAAGACGATTTCCTAAAGTAAAATTAAGTGAAGCTATCAAAAGTTTAAGGTAAGATAATTGCGTTTGCCGTGGTAGGTCTCAAATAGGAAATGTTAAACGAACATTATAAGTTTGGAAAGAAAATTAGGGAACTTCATTCCATTTGGAAACATTACTTTATTTGAGTTAATGAAGTACCTACCTACAAAAACGAACGGAATCCAAAATGGCGCGCGAGAATTATTTAAAGCGAGTTGGTATTTTAGCAATGCGTATACCTACTTTTACCGGCACACGATATAAAGAGGCAGTACCTTTTTAATAAAATCATGGATGTCATAAAAGGCGATAATTGTAATTGGTAATTGGGTATGAAGAACAGAGTGTAAAGTTGTTGTAAAAGTTCTTCAACCCCCATAGAAAAGGGAGGATCCTCCGACCAGACGTGCGTTATGTCTGGTGGGCTACCTGCCCGACAGTTGATGTCGGGTTCTTCTATATAGTCTTAAGTCGCGGATAACTTGCTCGATGCAGGATTTAGATGTATTTCGATGTTTAGTTTATCCTCTGCGTCATAGATGGCGCTGTAGTACTTTTTTTTCCATGTTGATGTAGTACTTTTTGTAGTGCCGCTACAATATCAAACTGTGATGTCTGAGTTCAATGTCAGTGTTGGTCATGAACTCATGACTCAATGACAATAATGATTAGCATAATTATATTTATTCAGGCTCGTTGGTCGACTGCTGAGCATGAGGACCTGGATTCGATTCCCAGGTCGGGCAAAGTGCTATGTATTGGGTTTTTACATCAGGAAGTTTTCAGTGGCAGCCACGGAGTCTGGATTTGTGCCCGGTTGATGGCAATGTTCTCGCCCCTTATTATGGGACTTAAAACATAACTGGCGAAATGCGAGTTTACTATTAGGTATTATACACTTCTGCATACCCCTTCGAAAATTACAGGCGTAATGTTATGTTATCTTTTTTTGCGAGCGACAAAGAAAGCGTGTCTCAAAAAATGGGGTCCGAAAAGCACAAGATTTAAATTTCAAAGCGACCGTCACATATTTTGGGCGAGGTTTGCATAATTTCTGTTTAAAAAAAGGGAGGGACGATGTGGTGTAAATGCTCAGATATAGCCAAATACACCCTCGAAGATTCCGATTGCTGGCGACGCAATATTTGCAAGGGCGAGAGAATCGTTTGCTTTCTTTTTACGGAACCCACTTACAGAAACTTTGTTCTTTTTATTGCGTATACAACGACCGTATGTTTTCTCGACTCCCCTTTTTATTTTGCCAGCATGTAGGATTTTCTTGTTTGGCTCTTTGTTGAGAATTTTAAACTGAATGGGCTATTCAATTGAATGTTTGATAAGTTTGATGTGATAAATAAATATTATATTTACTTTCGAAGTTGGCATCGGTGAAGGAAAATATCGTGAGGAAATCTGGCTTATAGTTAAAACAGAAATCAGAAATGTGAGGTCATAATTAAAAGCTGGTACAGACCAAAAAAATGAACATCTTTATTTATATAATGAAGAAAAGATAGAAAGAAATACATTTATTTGGCACATACCACAAGTGCACACAACAGAAACAAAAATAATATAACAAAAAGGAAAAAAAATAACTTAAATCTAAACAAGAAATGTAACAAGAAATGTGTGCCTTACGGCTGCGCCAAATAGGCCCAGTTCAGCAAAATGTCGGGCAGCCAGTGCCGACGTTTTCAACTGGATCTGGATTATAGTGGTTACGGATGTAAAACAGTTTTAAATCTTGTGTCAATGGTGGTGGCGAATAGGTACTTAAATATGTAAAATAGATATGAGTAAAAAAAATAAAAGAATAATAAACACAACAAATTATAAGTAAATAAACTAGGAAATAATAAATATCGGGAAAGTGCAAAACAACACAAAAAATAGATAGTTATATGGCATGGACGCATGATACTAGAACCTATTTGACACGATGACTAATAACGAACAGTATTTTATTTATCCATGCATTTCGTCTACCACAAAACACGGCAAGCAGCCGACCGCGACGGACTAATTGAAATTATCGGAAAGATTGCTTAACAGTGGATCGGTGTAACAAATTAATAAAATGATACCACTGTGATTCGTACATCGATGGTTATTGATAGAAAAGGAAGAAGATGAAAGGTAGATAAATATATATAAGGAGGGACATAAGGAATTTAGAGAACTAAACTTAGAGAACAGTGGCACAGCTTATTTCAAAGGAAATTTCTACCAGCAGGCTTGCGAGAGTAATAAAGAAATGTAGACAATAGTGTGTGAGAACACCAAGAGAATAACATGAATTATTAAAATACTTAAAGGGTGGAAGGGACACCGACGCGAAAACTGTTACCACGCATTGAGTTTATCATTCTGAGCCGGAGTTACATAGAAATTTTTCATCAGTTATTAAAAAAAATCTGCTGTGTCCTACCAAAGTGCAATACCTACCCAGTCAAATAGCTGTTTGTTTTTTTAATAACCGATGAAAAATTTCTATGTGGGGGTCTGAGAATGATATAGGTACTGAATACATTGTAACCGTTTTCGCGTCGGGGTCCCTTCCACCCCGTATATATTAAATATAAGTACACATATGTATAAGTATGTATAGTCTCTCTGTGAAACCAACACCAGTGGAATGTAGTGTTTGTTTTTTTCTGGCTTTATGATGATTATTTAATTCAATCAAAATCAAATCAAAATCAAAAATGTTTTATTTCGTTATTACACGTTGTACATTATACAGTTGGTGGCGTCTCCTTTTAAGCATATAGATGCCTGTGCCAGGAGGCGCCGCTCTTTTATGTCTTACAATTATACATTTATGTGTAACATGTTACTAAAGAAAAGTTTATGAATTTATAATTTTAATTTTAGTCTTATCGAGCCCTTACCGCCGACTTAGTGGAACCGACAAAAACCAAATTTTACAGCAGAAGGTATTTTTCCAATATTTTTATAAATAATTGCGCTATTAAATTGAAATTTGACATATAATAATGATTTTTGAAACCTTATGTGTAACGGATAAAATTTTCAAAAAATTTTTTTTTTTTTTTTTTTGCCACTTTGTTTATAGTAAACGACAAATTTTTGATGTACTGTGTCGGTTACGATAACAAGTAGGGTCGCTTACGCTGCAATTCTTAGATAATTGCGCAACTTACGATATATTTTGATTATGTCGGTTACTGTAAAATATAGAAAATTGTTGTGCTAACGATAAACTTAGCATTTGCTATAACTTTCTAATTGGTTGTCTTTTGGCGGGAAATGTCGACGAACCGAGTCCGTTATAGTTTAAAATGTCGTCTGCGATAAAAAACGCTGTTTAGGTAAAAATGTCGCTTACGATAAGACGGCGGTAATGGCTCGTTATATTAGTTTAATTTTTATATTTTTAAATTAGTCTGTTGGTGTGTGTGTGTGTGTGTATATGTGTGCGTTCATGCGTGTGCGTGTATGTATGTGTGCGTGAGAGAGTGTGTGAGAGAGTGTGTGTGTTGATGTGTGTGTGTGTGTGGTTATTTTATATGGAAACGGTTTTACCTTATATCTAATAGAAGATTCTCTACTTCATCGTAGCATAAGTTGTTTAACCACTTAATCAGCAATGATTTGCATTCTTTAAACGGTTTAGTATGTATGTCTATTTGTTTATTTATTTTATTATATAAGAAAGACGAGCGTTTGTCATACTGAATATTTGCAAATTCTGTTTTTACAAAAAAGGTGGAAGCAATATTGTGTTTCCTTCTTCTAGCTAATAAATTACAATCTAAGGGTAGGGTTTTATATTTTTTTAATACTATGTGTATAATATATAATTTTCGAACTGATAATAAATTACTTATTTGGTATAGCTCATAGGTGGGAAAGGTCCTTTTTTTGAAATACATTACTTTTATTAATTATAATTTTAATTTTAATTATAATATTTTATTTATTAATAAATTGAAGTGTTACATTTATTGTTAAAACCACTGTTCGACACAAATGTAAATTTGTTGATGAATAAATAAATAAATAAATAAATAAACACCGTGATGGCAAAAACAAAACCGATGGTCCATACAACACCTTTAAGGTTTCCAATACATGCTGTATAAGTATTAAGTCGCCAATCCCCATTGAGCAAGCGTGGTGATCAACGCTCATGCCTTATCTTTATGAGTATTGAGAAGAGGCCTCAGTGGGACTGTAATAAGCTGGTATTTAACTTTATTGAATTATCGTTGAATTAAAAAACTTATGCAAACTTTTTAAGGTAGAAAATATCATCATCATCATCATTTCAGCCGAAAGACGTCCACTGCTGGACATAGGCCTTCCCCAAGCGTCGCCACATTGACGGGTCCCGTGGATCCCCGCAACCTTCACCAGGTCATCAGATTTGATCAAACATAGCTAAATTTTAGTTGAAAGTACACAAACAATGTTATGCCCACGCGAATAGTACTAACAAACATTCCAAAATAGACACAATGTAATTACCCAGATATGCCATAATCCCGTATTAAATATCTAACCAAACTAAATTAATTAATGCACAATACCTGCCAATGATACCTACAAGTAATATGGTTCTATTTCTACAGCGACAGCTAACCAGACAGTGACAGTGTTAGCTCACGACTGTTTCGTTGGCCTTGTGACCGTAAGCGCTACTGCTGCGCGGGTCAATTCAATTCCTGGGTGGGGCACAGTGTTAATGGGATTTTTCGATACGAGTTTCTCAGTAGTAACTCGGAATTTAGATGTGTGTTCGGTTTCTGGCGATAGACTGCTGTAGTTTTACATAAAACGTAATTGGCAAAATGTGAAGATACCTACCACGATTGGTACACCTCTGCCTAGCCCTTCGAGAATTACAGGAGTCATATTTATTTATTTATTTAAGGACAACCAACAAAGCATACACCAAAAATACATATTATAGTACTCATTTTATTTTTACACATTGTATAGTGTAGCCTATATTATTTGTTAATACTCGTACAAACACATCGTATTACACGCCTTGCTATTGCTTAGTAAGCTGCAAGCGATGCTCAAAGTGTACTAGTATGGGACCCCTCTCGACTGTGAACAATGGCTATAAAACCCTTGAATCATCAGCCACCCTTGTTACCCCGTATCATAAAAAGCTGATACAGTTTATTTGAACCTAACTACTGGAAATGCAATAGAAAAACCACTCGATGTAGTTTTATTAAATGCTATATGGCACAAGTCGGCAGAGTGTTTGCGTTCTGCGAAGTGTTTGTTTGTCCTCCACTATCATAATTATAGCCAAACAGGAGGAGCTCGTGACTAAATAAGAACAGCCGCTCGGGTAGATCTTTAGGTTAAGCCGTACTTACCTAGGCTGGTACGTGGATGGGTGACTACCCATTACATACCGAGTTTCCTCCGTGCCTCGGAAATCACGTTAAGCCGTTGGTCCCGGCTGTCATTTGTAGATCTTTGACAGTCGTTACAGGTAGTCAGTGGCCCGAAAGCCTGACAATCAGTCTTACTAACGCGTATCATATTACCTAGCACTAACTGGGTTGTGAAGGTCAGATAGGCAGTCGTTCCATGTAAAATACTGGTATTCAGCTGCATCCGGTTAGACTGGAAGCCGACCCCAACATAGTTGTGAAAAGGCTAGATGATGATATCATATGGCCAAAAAACCAACAAAGATAATCCTGTAGAACAGTTACAAACGAGATCCAGTGCCAAATAATAAAAGTCTGGAACTATAAAAAAACGTTTAAATTTCACAATAATGATTGAGATGGGCTCAACGATAAATCAATGTCAAAAACTTGCTTGTGTAGGTACTCTGTTGGTGTCGGACTTATAAATATTCCAACCACTTCCTGAATTCAAAAGTCCTTGGATTTCGTGTATATTCGAGCTTGCGGCTGTCTATTTCTACGAAAACAAATCGGTAGCTACTGTCACCATTCCAAGGTCGAATCGATCGACTCCCGTGATTACTAACCTATTTAATTTTCTCTAAATGTAAATTATATGGCTTCTGAGAGAAACGTTAACTAGGCACTTATACAGCTTACAATCAGTTTCCACTTACTCAATTAGTTACTGAATTTCCGTTTAGCATGTAAACGTACCTACTACAGTTTTTGACCAACGATCCAACAAGGAGTTATTGAGTTTTCCCCTTACGGATTTCTCAGTAGCCGCCACGCAGTCTGGATTTGTGCTCAGTTGATGGCTCATCCCCAATTACGAGACTTAACTGGCGAAATGTGGGTTTACTATTCAGAATACCGCTGTCGTAAACTTCTGGGAATATAGGTAGGCGAGATATTATGTGTATACAAAACAGCAAATCAAAATAATTAACGGGGCGTCTAATAACTAAAAGAGATTGACCAAAATTGGACCATATTAATGCTTCTATTAAATAGTTAATCCAATCCTCTTTTTTGGGCTCCCGTACCTGAAGGGTAACCAACGGGACCCTATCACTAAGCCTCCGCTGTTCGTCCGTCCGTCTATCAGCTTGCTGTATCTCATGATCCGCAATAGGTAGACAGTTGAAATTTTCACAGAATGTGTATTTTTGTTGCTATAACAACAAATAATTAAAAATAAAGTAAAGGGGCTCCCCGACTACGCTGGTATGGAACCAGCGCGAGACCGACTCGCACTTGGCCGGTTTTTTATGTGTTCTTGTTACCTTCAAAAGTTTACGTAAACTGGGCTTCAAACAGGAAGTTTTTACGTATTTTGAATCGTGCTAGTTTAGCAGTTTTTTTGCGACGGCTCGACGAGCTCTCAATAAGGTCGGAGCTTTCATGTTTTTTTTGCGAATGGCATCTCGCAGTTCAACCTAGGAGGTTGTCGTCTGGCTAACCGGACTTTCCTGTGGACGCCTTGAGTGTAAAGGCCAGGGTAAAAAAACTTACAAACTAAGCGACTACTCGCTAAGGGCATCCCGTGAGGGGTATGAGTCTCGGCTTAGGGCATCGCTGGGGGAGGACAGCAAAGGGACAGGCTGGATCTGAATGGTGTCATTATTTGCGAGCTGATTTTGGACTACAGGCTCAGGCTGGTTCGAGCAAGGGTCGGGGTCAGAGCTTTCTCCTTTTATCCTAGCGATTTGGGTGTCCATTTTCTGATTCCGTGTTGATTTGGCATGGACGACTAGTTTGTAAATATTTTTTTTGCAGTAGGTACGTAGATTTTTTGGTTGACTTGATTTGAATAAACCAGTATCATTGTTGGTGTTGGTAACTACGTTTTGTTGACAGTTTACTTTGGTATTTATTACAAAATTTTTCAGTACTGTCCTTGAATTGTTATTTTAGCACTGATTTTGAAGTGAGACCTTTATTCTCTATGCAATAAGGTTTATGTCAGAGCTAAAAGAACTGTTGAAGAACAGATTCACCGTATTTAAGCTAAGCTACTACCGACACCTCACGACTCGCAACTCAATAGGTAGCTACTGAATTTGCAGAACTGGTTACTTAATTACACCTACTAACCAATTATGAAAATTGGTCCATATTAAAAAAAAAATGAAAAATGCAAGAATTTTTAATTCAAGATATATGTTCTATACTAATATTTTATAAATGTTTTTGTAAGTTTTGATGAAGGAAGTAATCTATGAATCATCTGATATCAAATCATTTACGGATACATAGCAGTGATAGCCTAGTGGTATGACTGTCGGGCTGCCAAGTCATAGGTCTCGAGTTCGAACCTCTGATTTTTCGGATTCATTTGCGTATTATACATATATCACTTGTTTCGGTGAAGGAAAACATCGTGAGGCAACCAGTATGCCTGAGAGATATTTATTGACGGCATGTAAAGCCAAGTCAGAACCCATGGCCAGCATAAAAACTCTGACACCAGCTTAAGCAATAACCACACGATTAAAAAAGACGTCTTATGTTAAAAAAAAAACTTCACGCAGATGAATTCGCGCACAGATGCTAGTTAAAAATATTCAGAGATCATTAAACCGCTTTTCATCCTGAAACACGACTAAAGGTGCAGATTTCACAAAAAGAAAGTACCAGGAAAGCATATCACAGCACAAGTATCCACTCACACCATCTCCATTCGCAAACGTAATCCTCTTTACATTTTTAATTACGATTCCTTTTAACAAAAAGCTCGTAGCTCGGGGCGAACGCTCTCCGTTTCCATTTTCTCAAAATGTACACAGTGACAGACAGGCTGACAACTCTAATAGGCTTTCTTTCACTGAGGCAGCTTGAAAAACCTAATTGCGATGCGTTTCTCCTGAATTGTCTGTTCAAGAAAATAGTTAATTGCCCCGAAATGTGATGTTGTAATTTTGTTGGAAATGTTTCTTAAGAGGAAAATGTTGTCTTGCAATTTATTTTCAGTTTAATTATTATTCTTTAAGGACACTTTTGGATCGACAGACGTTTTTTTGGTTGATTGCAAAACTTAGAGTAACATTAAAAGGAGCAAGTTACATAGTCACCTCGACTCGTGGATTGTTGACCGCAACAATATTGCTGTCATTACTGTTATGCATGAGGTGTCCTACCCATTATCTCATCATAAATCAATCAAAATAATCAACGTTTTATATAATGGGTTCATTGGTGTAGTGGTCGCCAGCGCAACTGTTGAGCATAAGGTCCTGGGTTGGATTCCCAAGTTGGGCGAAGTGTTATTGGGATTTTCATTAGGAGTTTCTCAGTAATAGCCACGGAGTCTGGATTTGTATCCGGTGGATGGCGATAGGCTCGCCCCCTATTACATCGGACTGAAACATAATTGGCGAAATGTGGTTGTACTATTAGGTATACCTCTGCTGCCTTCAGAGATCACAGACATGAAGTTATATTAAATTATGCTAAGAATCAGAACTTTGTGAACGTCAAGAATTCAAGATTACATAAGACAGTACCTACTCCACAACTTCTTAGTATTTCAGATAAGCTGACTGCACGATACCTACGCACAATGGTGAAGAAAAATATCGTGAGAAATGCGTGGCCAACACTACCAAGCATAACATGCCATGAAGGTGTAGGCAGACTTCAACAGAACAACCACATTCTGTCAATTATGTTACAATTCCGATTCCAGGAATTGCTTCTTCTACTTTCTATTGCTTCTTTCTTGTTCTTGCTTTTGAATTTCCAGTATTTTCAGACAAGTCATGATCAAAATAGCTAAGGCGCTGTGAGAGCGTGATCGTCATCATGTTTCATCGGTCTTTTTAAGCCGATATCAGACACTATACTCGAGCGAATGATTCAGGCAAGTAACTGTTCATTTTTGTTTCATTCTATTTTCACACGAGACCAAAAATTACATAGGAATTAACATTCATCTGCTCCTTTCATTTCATTGTTTAATCATTCCGCAGTGTAAAGATGCCAAGTGCCGAAATTAAACACCCTTGGATTGATTCACTCATAAATTCGTGTTTTTGACTATTGATTTATATAGGGTGCACGGGACAGCCATCCGCAGACTGATGGGATGACTTCAGTATAGAACATTAAGGGAATCCAATAAATTTGATTTGTTTTATTTCCTCATACGCAATGTAACGTTACCGTTGCAAAAGGCATGTAGCGAACGGCAACCGCGACGACGAGTTCGATCGACTCTGTAATTAGGCAGGAAGTGAACCGCAGTATTTCAACATTCATTGTTGGTTTTTTTTTTGCCGTATTATTTACATAAATGGAGTGCTGCGTACAGAAAATTTACATTGAAATAAAGGAATAGTACCTGAAAAAAAATGAAAAAATTAGAATAACTCCGGTAGAATATAATTCAAAATAAAGAGCTGAATGCATCTTGCCAGTTTGCGAAGGGCTGTCCCTTACAACCTGTATGGTGTTCCAATTCGAGTGGAAGGAAGGAAATGAATCAACAGTGAAGAGTCTAATATCGGCTTAGGAGAGGCTTTTGCCGTGAGCCAGTAAAAACCAGCATAGTACGTAATCGTTCTAAATATATTCCATCATTAAACCCACATACACAATTAACCAAATTAACCCTAATTATAATAGAAGAGATAATACGAGAAATATTTTAATAAATTGATTTAATACTTAACAAGTAACATAGCAACAACGCTTGCATTGTTGACCTAATTTGACATTGTTGGTTTTACGATTAACTAATGTGATGTTGCCATTTAGCATGTAGTGCATAAATAATGATGCGTATTTAAACTTGCATCCGTTTACAATACTCTCGAAATGGCAATGTTTTACACTAAATTAAATAGTAGAATCAACAAATTTTTATTTAAAACAAAACGATAAATTATAATCTATTTTCTATTTTTTTTTTGACATCAATGACATCGGTGAAAAATATCGTACTTAATATGGATATCGATCATACCTTTATTGTTTTTTTTTTGGGATGGGAAATCATCAAATGACTCCTCCCGCTCTGGGCGGAGCGCAAGGGAGTTTCAGACTTTTACTGACTAAAACCCATCCATGTTCCTTCTTTTGCACTTTGTGTTCCAGGGCCGCGGTATCTGTTTCGAACAGTCCCGCAGCCCTGGCATATCGGCCCTTGCGGGCTCCTCCTGTTTGCTGACATCTCTTTGAGGCGCGTGTGGAACACGAACGCGCCGTCGACACGATATCGGTCATACCTTGACTTTTAAAAATTGACATGGTTAATCCGCCTTGAATCAGCATGGTAATTAATGCTCATACCTTAACAGAATGAAAAGGCGTCTTTTCCTTGCAGTGAGACAGTATTAGTCTGGTATTATTAAACTTAATGCCTCGTTGGTCTAGTGGTCGCAAGCGCGATTGCTGAGCATGAGGTCCTGGGTTCGATTCCCAGGTCGGGCAAAGAATTATTGTGGTTTACAGTACCGGCTACGGAATCTGGATTTGTTTCCGGTTGATAGCAATAGGCTCGGCCCCTATTACATCGGACTTAAACATAATTGGCGAAATGTGGGTGTACTATTAGGAACACCTCTGCCTATCCCTTCGGGGATTACAGGCGTGAAGTAATGTCCTTTATTTATTTCTATACAAATTTCATACATTTTTTTTCATATATTCCTTAAAAATATATATATAAAAATGTGGCCTACCGGTATCCAGAATACGGTCAGAGCTCTAGAGAGAACCTCCTAATAATACGAATCATGTCCAGGAGTACCGCTTTCTGAATAAAGCCCTTGATCCAGCTGCCTAACGAGAGCCTCCTTTATTTTTTTTATTTTTTTTTTGGAGGGTGAGAAATCATCAAATGACTCCTCCCGCTCTGGGCGGAGCGGAAGGGAGTGTCAAACTCTTACTGACTAAAAAACACCCATGTTCCTTCATTGGCCCTTTATGTTCCAGGGCCGCGGTATCTCTTTCGAACAGTCCCGCAGCCCTGGCAGGCACCGGCCCTTGCGGGCCCCTCCCGTTTGCTGACATCTCTTTGAGGCGCGCGAGGAACACGAACGCGCCGTCGACACGGCCTGCCCGTCGTCATACGACGGACGGACGGCGAGCTAGCCCATTACTCGCCGTCCACAGGCCCGCGCCTACGGTGGCCGAGAGCCATCACGGCGTGGCCCCCGACGCCCGGTGCTTCTCTATGGCGGCAATCCGGCAAGGAGGCTCGCCGCCTCGCGGGAGATCGTGCGGTACCCCCGGATCAGCCTTACGGCTACCACCTTTTGGGGCGCGTTCAGGTAGTGCTTTGCACGCAACCTCAACGAACGCGCCCACACCGGGGCCCCGTAAAGGGCCATGGACCGCAAGATCCCCGCATAGAGCCTCCGGCAGGAGGCGTTTGGCCCCCTCAGGTTGGGCAGGAGCCGCTTGAAAGCAGCCCCGGCCTTTTCCAGTCTGGGAGCCAAACGTCGGAAATGCTCAACGAAGTTCCATCGGCTGTCGAGGACGAGTCCGAGGTACCTCAACGTCGACTCGACGCCGACGGGAACCCCTCCTACCGTCAGTGTGGATCCCGACGGTGGCGCGCTCCGAGGCCCATGAAAGCACATGGCCTCGGACTTGTGCAACGCCACCAACGAGAGCCTCCTCAGGTATTGATTGAGGCTCTTGGCAATTAAGCAATGAGCTGATACGACTATCGGAACAATGATCGCTGAGTCTACATCCCACAGGTCATGTTCTGTTATTATTAAACTTTCTGGTTTCTACAAACCGACCCACCTATTACAAACAAAATATATCAGCTTCATGATACATCTCACAATCGTAAGAACGATTTACACCATACGGGCGCAAATCGATTGTCGTCGACTATCGTTACGGTCAACATCGGGCAATAATTTAGTTTCTTATCGAATGTCCGATCCGCTGAGTCAAATCCGTTCGTATTCGACTACCCTACCCGGTAAGAATATTAGGCTATTTTCTAGATTATAATAAGATTTGACAAGGGATTGTCTAATGCAAATATTTTGGTTGTACGTTTAGATAAAAAATGGTAGGAAGTCGTTTGATATCGGAAAGGTTGTGTGTTAAGGTTAAGGATATCAAAGAGATATTTTGCAAAAGAAATTGGGTTTTGGAAGGCAGATCGGCAGTAGCTCCATGTAAAATACTGGTATTCAGCTGCATCCAGATAGACTGGAACCCAACATCGTTGGAAAAGGCTAGGCAGATGATTATGATGATGATTGTGCAAAAGAAAACCTTATAGGCAGCATTATGCTTCGAGTCGTATCCTTACGTGATTGTGGATACCTGATTAGTTAGATCACATTTTCGAATTGTCTGTTTTCTCATACTGAGACTAGCTCATGCCCGCGGCTTCGCCCTTGTGAAGTTCCGTAACTGGCTCATGGGATCATACTACCCAGTAGGTATAAAGTATTCTATGTGTTAATCCAGGCTATAAACTATCTGTGTGCTAAATTTCATCCAAATCCGTTCAGTAGTTTTTGCGTGAGATCCATCCAACGTAAATACTCCCGCGCCCTACACGCCCTGCGCGACACTGCGCGCCATGCGCCCGTCTACGTGAGCCATATTATTTGACTCGGTTGTGGGGATGATTTTGAAAAAAACTGTGATACACGTGCCTCATAATTTTATTTGAAGAGAGTGTACACCAATTTTCGAGTCAATCGACCCATTTTACCATCTTAGGGGTGGAATTTCGAAAAACCCTTCCTTATTAGATACTTACTCTTCACAAAAAATACAACCTCCAAAGTTCATGTCTCTAGGTTCAGCTTTTTGGGCTGTGCCTTGATATATCAGTCAGTCAGAACTTTGAATTTTATATTTATAAGATATTAGCCCCACAAATAATCTTGGTGATAATTTTTTTAAAGCAAATAGAGAGTAAGAAAATTGTGAAAAAGAACAAGCATCCAACTAGATAAAGATCAAACTAAGCGCTAAAATTCACAGCAACACAATATGAGAAAAGCCTTCTAAACCTAATTTCACGTTCCGTTACCTACACTAAAAGTGCTAACCTGATAAAACGATGTAATTGTGCGAACTACCGCGCCCATTAACAAAGTTATAACTGACCAACACTCAGTGTTTATTACCACAAACGCTTATGTAACGTTTCTGTCGACAAAACGGCGTTTTAAACACCAAATGAGAAGCTTAGAATGCTCACGGGGTCTCTCCTTCACCATTGGTGTATTTACAGCACCTATGTATGTATGTATGACCAGAGTGATTATTATATATCTACCCACTACCTGTCGCCTGCGACCTTCGGCCGGGTGAAATCATTATTAAAATATTACTTCCCTATATAAATCGGATTTTGTTAACAATTTTAAGGGTTTTATGTTTGTTGCACGGAAGCCTAATTCTTTTTCTACAATAAAAGTAGCCTAAGTTAGTTCTTATAAAATCTGCTATCTACAAATAAAAAATACGTTTAGAATCGGTCCAGCCGTTTTGGATATTAGCCGGAAGAAACATACAGACAGAATTCGAACTCCTGATAAAGCCAATCGCTCAAAAATTGCTTCAACCAGCATCATCATCGGCCAAGCGTTCTCTCAACTATCTTGGGGTCGGCTCCCAGTCTAACCAGATGCAGCTGATTACCAGTATTTTACATGGAACGACTGCCTATCTGACATCCATAACCCAGTTAGTACTGGGTAATACGATATCCTTGGTAAGACTGGTTGTCAGACTTTTCGGACCACTCTCTGACTACCTGTAACGACTGTCAAAGATCAACAATCAACAATTGCTTCAACCATGCCGCTAAAAATAAATATCATAACAATTAAACTAGGAAACAGACTACTTTAAAAGGTAACAATAAAATTCATAACTTCTGCCAAAATCCAGTTTACAAATTGCGCAGAAATCGCTAACAAGCATCGTAGAAACTGCTTCCTTTAGTTTCCTTATACAATTTGTAGGTAATATACATCCGATACACAGTAACATGCATCCTAAATCAAGTGTTGGTGGACAGTCTAAGTTCTTGGCAAGTAAACTAGGAGCTGTGTACCGGTAGTCCTAATTTTGAAGGTGGCATAATTTAGTCCGGCCGTTATCGCAGCGTAAATGTATAGTCTTGTCCACACTTGGGACTTATTATGTAGTATATTGTCAGAAATAAACAATTGAATGCCTTTGATAGAATCAAATCCTAACTTAATATTATAAATGCGAAAGTAAGTTTGTTTGTTACTTTTTCACGACTAAACCACTGAACTGATTATTGTGAAATTTTGCATGTACTTTTTCAGGTGTACTGAAACGGACATAGGGTACCTTTCATCCCGAAAAAAAGTACTGTTCCCGAGAAAAACAACCATAACGTTCTTGTGATAATAGGTACGTTACGTGTCTTTCGAATCATGATTGAATTTTATTAAAAGCATAGTACAACCCGCATTGATTGTCAAATTCTAAATTAACGCGAGCGACGACGCGGGCAAAAGTTAGTAGAATATACATACTTTATTGAACACCAAAATTGAAACACAACTGTTTTACAATATTGCTAATACAATGCTTACAGTGGCGGTCTTACAGCTGATAGCGTTAACTTCCAGAAATCCAGGCAAACCATTTCTATACCAACCATGACCAACCATACCATAACCATGTTCGTACAGTCTATTATTGCTGAGAAATTACTTTTTTTTGTGTGAAAAATCTTCGTTTCTGAAAGCGCTAAATGACATTCACTCAAAACATTGTGCTGATAGAAGAATTAAAAATAGGACAAGGGTTATGGAGGTATTTTAAGTACAGTTATAACATTCGAAAATTGTTTTTTTTTTAATATTTTTAAAAAAGTTGGAACTTTGGTTTTCAATATCTCCGTAAACAGAAGGTTCCGAAGTATGGTCCAGAACAAAAAAAATATATCACAATGACGAGAAAAACATATTAAAATGACTTTTGGCTTCGTTATGATTTGGAATTTTATTCATTTAAGAAGACGTTATTTTCATTGTACTTTTAGAAGTATTTAAATAATATTAATTACCTAAGCGCTTAAATGCCTTTGGAAAATATATTACTTAGTAATAATAAACGCATTTTATGCTGATCGAAAGTTCTGTGGTTTGTTTCGACTGAAAGTTATACTTAAAGTAGTTTGAGAGAAGCCTGATTGAGGCTAATAGGAAAATAAGTGATGTGTACGTTGGAGACAATTTAGACGGCGTAAATATTGATGAACCAGACTGTGTTGTGAATAAAATATTAGATAAAGACAGTTTTATTTTCCTGAGATAGTTTTATTGAAGCCTTGAGCTTAATATACGCTTTCAAAGAAAAATGTCTATACCGATTGGTCGCAGGGAGTCGTTGGCGTGACGACCTAGAGGCGTTTGTGAGAGATTGATCAGTAAAAACCTCACGGAGTGAAGAGTGGAGCGCTATGGGGGAGGCCTTTATCCAGCAGAGGGACATAAGAGGCTAAATTTAAAAAAATACAGGGTAGAAGGAACATCGTCGCACAAACTGTCACCACGAATTTAGTTAATCATTCCGAACGCCCCTCATAGAAATTTAAAAGCTGTTTCCAACAAAAGTGCAACACCTACAGTCCTACACGCTCAAAATGTATGGAAAGCAGATTTTTTTTAAAATTCGTTCGTTTGTGCATCGATAGTATTCCACCCTGTATGTGACTTCAATCATTTAACATAAAAACATAACTCATTAGTTGGCACAATACGATCTTCACTAACAACACAAACATACAAGTTATACAATTAAATTACACTCCCTCATTTAAAACCACGTGATATTTTTAGGATTCCGTACCCAAAGGGTAAAACGGGACCCTATTACTAAGCCTCCGCTGTCTGTCTGTCTTCAGGCTGTATCTCATAAACCGTGATAGCTAGAAAGCTGAAATTTTCACAAATTATGTATTTCTGTTGCCGCTATAACAACAAATACTAAAAATTAAAAAAAAAAAAATTAAGGGTCCCCATACAACAAACGTGTTTTTTCGTATTTTTTATAGATAATGGTACGGAACCCTTCGTGCGCGAGCCCGACTCGCACTTGGCCGGTTTTATTTTCTCCGTATGACCTAAAAAAAAACTGTAAATTTAAACGTCGACGCATAGCACGACATAGCGTATGCCCAACTTAATTTAACAAATTGGACACAGTGGCACTTCACCGCTTTAATTCCACTAAGCCAGAAAGTACCGCATGGCCGTTCTCGCTAAACAGGCATTGTTAGGCCAGACCCGTATCTCAAATGCTAAGGCCTTACCAGGCGGACCAATAAAATTCTGTCCTAAAATGTCAGCACTATTTCGTTTCGAGCTAGCGCTTGTACCTACTTTCCTTTGGAATAGATTGCCAGTACTTAAATTGTGTGGATAGACTGTAGGGGGGGGGGAGGATAAGGAAAGTTATGTGAGCATTGGAATGGTTTAAAGCTGTGTTTGAATGTCTGTGGGAACGAGTGTTGGTTATTCTAAACGAAGACAAAAGTCAAGTATTAAATGGCGTCTTTACGAGTACCTACTATTCTTCTTTAAAATAAGCAAAATCTGTATTTATAAATTACGCCTGTAATCCCCGTGGGGTTAGGCAGAGGTGCACCTAATAGTGAAGCCGCATTTCGGCAGTTATGACGAAGTCCCATGTAATAGGGAGTGAGCCTATTGCCATCAACCGGGCACAAATCCAGTCTCCGTGGCTACTACTCAGAAATTCCTGATGGAAAAATCCTACTAAACTTTGCCCGATCAGGGAATCGAACTCAGAACCTCATGTTCAGCAGTCGCGCTTGCGACCGCTAGACCAACGAGGCAGTCTATATCTTTATTTAATCAAAATGTTTTCTGTGAATTGATTGCTAACAATAATTTTGATGATTAAAGCTAGCTTCTCGTTGTTATATCTTCTGCTATAAACGTTATCCATATAGAGAGAGAGATACCTACTGCTCTACTAAATATTATCAATGCCTTTAAATTAAGTCTGCCCAACTTCAGATCTTTGATCCAACTTACGCAAATGTTCGCCCATATCTTTACAATCTCCCAAAATGTTGCGCATAAGACCCGCGGTTGAAAAGGCCTCTGAAGCTAAATAGAGATGAGAAGTCTATCGGTCAAGTTAAGATGTTCTATCAAGATAGCCTTTTGTGTGGTCTAGGTTTGAAAACCAGATGAGAATCACGTTTTAACTCGTTAAGACTGAACTATACACTTGTAAACACACTTTTTGATCCCATTTTAAGTCCAGACATGAAACTTTACAGTAAAACATTTTTAGGGTTCCGTACCTCAAAAGGAAAAGACGGACGGACGGACAAAAAAATGATCCTCTTATAGGATCATTTTTTTGTCCGTGCGTCCGTCTGTCTGTCTGTCAAGACCCATTGTTTTGGGAACGCGTGGAAGTATCGAGTTGAAATTAAAACCATATACTCAAGTCTACAGTCCCTTGAAGCTGTGAAAAACCCAAACCTCTAAGTTAACGTAAAAAAAGGTGCGGCCGTTTATGACGTAAAAAACGTATGTTTCGACACTGTCAAGGAGATCAATATTTAAAGGGTACTTCCCGTTGTCCTAGAATCATGAAATTTTGCAAGAAGCAATGTCTTACAGCACATATAAAGGAAAACATCTGCATAGCGTAAATGTAAACTAATGTAAAGTAGCGTAAATATATAGTTTAATAACAAAATACCTTCAAGTTTATACGGAACTCTCGGTGCGCGAGTCCGACTCACGTTTGGCCGGTTTTTTCTTAATTCTGCTCAACTTAATTGTTTTTCAAATTCAGCCTCTTAACAAGGTCTCAAGCAGATCTTTTTGCCTTGATTTAACTTTTGTTTTCTCTTTCAAGATGGATTCAATTTCATTATCTTCTTACTAATAGCTATTGGACCCAACGTTTTCTATTAAATTGCTGGATCCAATTGATGCGGGTAATATCTGATAGAATTACCTCCATTAGTGCTTACAAGGGTAATTGGATTATTACCTCGAAGATATAAGAAAGGAGCCATCAGTGTTTTTATCGAGAAAGATTGAACTAAACTTGAATTAAACCAGAATCACTGGCACTGTCTCGTTAGTCTAGCAATTGCAAAACTTAGAATGACATTAAAAGGAGCAAGTTACATAGTCACCTCGACTCATGGATTGTTGACGGCAACAATTTTTATTTTTATTTTATTTTATTTATTTGGGAAAATAAACAGTTACATAAATCTTACACTAAGTTATAAATAAACAATTAAGGTTTATAAATGTATAACCTACGACATTTTCCACAACATATTAAAAGTTATATCTAACAGTGCGCTATATTATATTTAAATCAGAAAAGTAGTTAAAACTTAAACATAGACAGGCATGCAAACAACAGAGAAACAGAGAGAGAATGAACAAATATTAAAGTAACTAACTAAACTAACTGTTATTCTAAAATTATTTTATTGGTATATATTCTAAAATTATTTTATTGGTGAGAGTTCTAAATTTTTGAGCACAGACGAAGAAGAAGTCGATGTCTTCAAATGTCTTATTGCACTGGCTGGTATTTTTCTGTCATTACTGTTATGCATGAGGTGTCCTGCCCATTATCTCATCATAAATCAATCAAAATAATCAACGTTTATTTATACTGGGTTAGTTGGTGTACTGTTCGCCAGCACAACTGCTGAGCATGAGGTCCTGGGTTCGATTCCCGGGTCGGGCAAAATGTTATTGGGTATTTCCATTAATAATGACCCAGTAGCAGCCACGGAGTCTAGGTTTGTGCCCGGTTGATGTCCATAGGCTCGCCCCCTATTACATGGTACTTAAACATAACTGGCGAAATTAGGGTGTACTATTAGGTACGCCTCTGCCTAACCTTCAGGCGTAACACGGCGTGATGTTATTTTATGTAAATCAGAATCAAACTAAGTAGACGAATGTCAATCTATATTCGAATCATCGGTGAAACTATTATGAAGTATTGCATAAAGCTTTAGACCGCTGAATTAAAATCTGTATTTTTAGTCCTAACCGAAATAGTGCGGTCGACGGAAACCCAAACATATGTACCTATGCTACGTCATTCATACATGTCGCCTAGATCGTTGACCTCTCCACCTAGATTTAGAACTAAAACTAGCATTAGAGGTTTTGAAGAAACATAAATATTTCAAGAGTTTTCTTTACGGGAAATATTTTTGTTTTCTTTTCTTACGAACATTTTTATAGCGGGAATTATATGCATTAGATACGTAATGGGGCATACGTGAGGTTTGAAGTTGCACGTTTTATGAGATTCTACGTCTGTTTCTTTTATTGTTACTTTTATATCTAGCTCGTTGGCTAGAAAGTACACGTACTTATTGTATAATGCGAGATATTTTGTACTTTTTTTTTCTTAATTGTCGTTTTTGCTTACATGTTTTTATACAAAACTTACACTGATGTCACTTAGGGATATCTTATTTATTTAAACTTCATGCAAAATAGTGGTACTTAGGCGGACTTAATGCCACAAAGCATTCTCTACCAGTTATAAGTAAAATTTGGGTTAAATATGAAAACATTATAATAGGATACAACACAAATATCTAAAAAAATAACTTCTTGTTTTCGAAAATGTATATACTTAGATAATATCTAATATCTTTGCTGACTATCAATAATTCTGAGCTTCCGATATTTCGACGCTTTTAGATATCCCGTTAGTGACAGTGGAAGTATAGTTTTAAACCGTTAAAGCTTAAAACAAAGTTTAGAAACACATAATTTTGTTACAAAATCATTTTGTAGTCAATATTATAAAATATTTGAACAAAAGATAGTATACACAAAACTGGATGATAAATAAGTTCCTATAGATTACGTTAAAACTAATTAAATGATTTGAATATCTTAGTACCTACTATTTTACTTCTTACAATCCTACTAATATGGATGGATGGATATTTGTTCCTCTTTTACGCCAAAACATTTGAACAGATTTGGATGAAAAGCACACAGATACTTTATAACCTTTTTTTTTCGGATAGGAAATCATCAAACGACCCTCCCGCTCTGGGCGCAGCGGAAGGGAGTGTTAGACTTGTACTGACTAAAACCCATCCATGTTCCTTCTCAGCCCTTTGTGTTCCAGGGCCGCGGTATCTCTTTCGAACAGTCCCGCAGCTTATAGCCATATTTAGCCAGTTTAGCCCATACTTACTAACCTGTATTAGCTTATAGGACACTTTTTTTAGCCCATACTTACTAACCTGTATTAGCTTATAGGACACTTTTTTTCTAAATATAGTCTAAAATATTTTAGCGCTGAAAGTCTATGGTACTCGATCGCAAAAATTGGATCTCATGATGCTTGAAAACCAGCGTCGGGCACTAGTTGCCCGGCATTTTGCTGAACTGGGCCTATTTGGCGCAGCTGTAAGGCACATAGTGTTATATTTCTTGTTTAGATTTAAGTTTTTTTTTTTCGTTTTTGTTGTATTAATTTGGTTTCTATTGTGTGCACTTGTGGCATGTGCCAAATAAATGTATTTTCTTTGTTTCTTTCATTCTTTCTTTAATTACACAAACGCAGATTATGTATCATCTTGCTGTGTCTACATTTATTTCCCTTTTCAATTAAAAACACCCTCAACCTCCCCCAAACTCCCGTAACAATAAATATTAACTGTACCTACCCAATCGAATTTCATTTGAGCAAAGGCAAAGCTTAATATAATAACAATGCGTTTGACATATCAAACATATATACGTTGTTAACTCGAAGGAACATCGTGATATTTGCTCCGTAATAATCAAATCACGGCATACTTAATTGACGCAAGGTAAATAGAGGTTGGTTTATTTCGAACTAGCTTATGCCCGCGGCTCCGTGGGGTCCATAATTGTCCCACGGGATCGTACTACCGGAATAAAAAGTATCTACGTGTTAATCTGGGTTATAAATTATCTATGTGCAAAGTTTCATCTAAATCCGGTCAGTACTGTTTGCGTGAAAGAGTAAAAAACATCCATCCATCCATCCTCACAAACTTTCGTATTTAAAATGTTATATTTATTATATTAGTAGCACTGTTTTAGGGTCATCAAAGTGTACCGCAACTTGTTGGTTGAGGTTTTCTTTTAGTTCCTGCCAGGGCTGCGGGACTGTTCGAAAGAGATACCGCGGCCCTGGAACATAAAGGGCCAAAGAAGGAACATGGGTGGTTTTTAGACAGTAAGAGTCTGACACTCCCTTCCGCTCCGCCCAGAGCGGGGGGGGGGGTCATTTGATGATTTACCACCCACCAAAAAAAAAAAAAAAAAGGTTTTCTTTTAGTTTTGTGTGACAGGGATGCATGAGTGGCAAAACTTATTTATGTTCTATCTGTTGCCCGCTAATTTCCTCCGCGTGAAATTATTACAATAACATTACTTCGCTATTTGAACCGAATTTTGTTAACAATTTCAAGGGTTTTAATCATTTTGCAAGGAAAACTAATCCTTTTTTCTAAAATAAAATAAGTCTAAATTACTACTTATAAAATTAGCTGGTTTTGGAAATAAGACGGAACAAACAGATACACAGACAGAAAAACAGACAAAAATTTTGTAAAAATAGGGGGCGAGCGTACTGTCATCAACCGGGCAGAAATCTAGACTACGTGGCTGCTGCTGAGAAATTCCTGATGGAAAAACCCAAAAACTTTTTGACCAATCCATTATTATAGGAATCGATCCGAAGACCTCTTGCTCAGCAGTCGTGCATGCAGCCAAGAGCCAACTACTTACTCGTTGTTTCATGATTTTGGTCGAGAACATTACTGAAGTAAGAGAAATGAAACTGCTGATTCCTGTAGCTGGTAACAACAACAGACAACGCCCATAAACGTATCAGACAAGCAAGGTTATAGCAATTTTCCTTTTGACCATTCATTAGAGTAGTCATTGGGGAGCCATGTCCAACGTTATACGGACTGATAATATTATAATAAACTAGCTGTGCCCCGCGACCTTTGTGCGCGTGAAATTATTATAAAAATATTACTTCCCCATTTGAACCGGATTTTGTTAAGTAACAATTTTAAGTGTTTTAATTTTTTTTTGCAAAGAAACCTTTTTCTAAAATAAAAGGAGCATTAGTCACTCCTTACAACGTCAACTATCTGCCAGTAAAAGCCACGTCAAAATCGCTTCACTCGTTTCGGAGATTAGCCGGAACAAACAGACAGAGCGACATACAATTTTTTTATATTTTTTTTGTGATAAGTACTTTCACGTGCATTCAGTAAAAAGCTGTGATTTTGAAATTACAAAACTTTTAAATTTTATTTATTTATACTATACTGTTGTATATAAGGTTAAAAAGAGCTCGTGTCACGATGAAAGGATTAGGCTTTTTGACAAGGCTGATTTCTAGTACGTAGTTAAAGTTTTAAGAATTCTTGGTAATAAAACAAATAAAAGCTCTTTTAATCCTAGGTTGAGGACTCAAAACTTTTCGCAGAAAGATTACATAAAACATAAATATCAACACAACGGGTAGGTCTGCCCTTTTCCGCAAGTTGCTCCCTTCAAAGTTTTCGGGAAGATATATGGTTCGGTCCTATTTGTTTTGTCGACCTTACTTTTTTATATAAAAAAAAAACTTCCAAGGGTATAATAATTCCAGTCGTATATTATGCCGCCCTAAAATGACGATGTGGAAAAAAATTCTAAGTGGGAATGACGTATTCAGTTATTCATAGGGCTGGAAACATGAGTTTTAAATGTACGCTCTGTAGGCCAGAATTATCCCCTAGATGGCTGTTCAGCAAATTAAAATAAGCTTTAGCGAGTGAATTTTTCAGCGATAAAAATAACTTCTTCGTGGGATCAGTGTGTAAATCACGGAGCAATTGTGAAACTTTTTTTTTTCATTTCTCTATTTTTCACGATGGAGATAATATTTTGAGTTATACGCATTTAAGAAAGGAAAAATCTTTCGGTTTATGCCATTGTGATTATTGTGTCTACGTGATCTCTTCCTTTCTAGATTTATACATACTTTTTCTACAAAACTCTGAAAACAGATATTAATATTTCGTAATCAGGTTAATGTACAAAAGGTACCTTATGTTCAATTTGTAGGGTTTCCTTACATCAAGCTATCGATTAGCAAATTACAATTTCCTGAAGTTTTCAAGTGGACATTCTAGTAATTATGTGACACATTATTAAGTGGCTAATTATTGCTAAGGTGGGGTCAAATAATTACCCTCTTAATTTTAGATGGTCCTTAAAGGGTAACCCAAGGTTATACAAAGAGAAATCGACATACATTGTAATGTAACTTGTTGGTAATCCAAAAATAAATAAATTAATAAAAATGCAACATTATATCACGGGTTGACAACATATAACCCAGTTTTATGGGTTACCCTACCATACAGAGAGAAAAGGTAACCCTACCAGTTTTAACTACGCGAGACCTCAAGTGAACTACATAAAATAGTCGTAAAAATAATCTAAATAATTATGAATCCAGTTAATATGAGTCATAACAGCTTTCGTCACTTTACCTGGAATAAATTATTATTAAAATAGCCTGACAATATAATTCTATTAACCCACTTAGGTAGTGACGTCACAAAGTAGTCAACACTTTTACTCACTAGTATTATAAAGTTGTTTACGGTATTTGTGTTTTGTTTTACGGTGCGGCCAGGTTATTTAGCGCTGGGAATGGTAATTTATATTACTGAGCGTATGAACATTTTGCTGAGTTATGCTTGGTATGGTGGGAAAGGATTTACATTGTTTTCTTTTATTAGATTGCTAAAGGTAAGTTAATTGGAACAATACATCTTTTTTGGAACTTTTATTTAATTTTTCTTGAGTTAATGAAAAAAATATTAACAAAAGTTACAAAAAGCCCAAAGGGAAATCCGAAAATAAAGCTGATTTTAAATTGAAGATATGCACACAAAGCTTTAATTAGTTTCGTTTTGTCAACATTTTTATCTAAACCTTCTATTGAGTAAATAAATCAGAGACCAGTCTGATCTCCGGTGAGAAGTTGGGCGAATGTTTAGGTAACCTTCAGAATATTTTGGTAATTATCATTTAAATTCAGAGACATTATGGCATCCACACAAATCTACAACAGTTGAGGCCTGAGACTGCAGTGGTAACGTAACATGCTGATTTTGCTATCACCATCTGCCTAGCCTTTTCCCAAGTATGTTATGGTCGGCTTCTAGTTTTACCGAATTACAAAAAACCAATAAAAAACAAATCACACATGGAGCGACTGCTTATCTGACCTCCAAAACCCAGTTAGTGGTAATCTGTATACCCTTTGGTAAAACTGGATGTCAGATTTTCGGGACACTTACTTGCAACGACTGTCAAAGTTCTATAAAGGACAACAGGGACCATCGGTTTTACGTAGTTTCTGAGGTACGGAGGAAACTCGGTTAGTAATAGGTGGTCACCCATCCACGGACCAACCTAGGCAAGCGCGGCTTAACCTGAAGATCGACCCCGAGCAAATGTTATTATTTAGACAGGCGCTCCTCTTCTGATTATGGTATTCTACGGATCCATTTTAAGTACGTATTCAATAAGGTGTGTTGCAGTAACCTGCATTCATTTGAGACATACCCTTATGTAGGCCAATGCGATCTATTTTTTCTCTCAAAAATGAACGCTACCCTCACCCGTTACAGAACAAATTTTCAATTTGAAAAATTGAAATTTCTCTTTGCCTCTCTCGAATTGATTTGAAGCATTTACCTTTAAGCTCACAAAGCTACGAAATATAGGCTTCTTTATTACTTGATCCAAGGTGAAATAAAGAAGGCATTTAATTTTTTTTATGAAATTATTTTGAGGAAAAAAATAATATATATGTCTAGAAATGACTAATATAGGTTGACTTTATGATAACACTCGTTTTTTATTTATTTTAAAAATAAATATAACATAACATCGCGACTGTTTCTCTTAATGGGGTAGGCCTATCTGATGTATCTATAATAAAACTACATCTGACTGAAAACTCTTAAACATGCTAAGTTAAAACCTGCTTACACACAAATTTTGTAAAGGTTCAGGGACTATGCGAAACCGCCAGGAAATAAAAAATCTAAAAACAAACGAGTAGCTAATTACGTATCGTATGCGAAAAACGAAGGTAGATCCTAACCAAACAAGAAAATGTGCTAAGGACGGTACTGTAGTGGTTTTAACCAGTAACAATCTGACATAACCTTCCATTGGGCGAAAATAACAATGAGAATTCCCCAAAAAAAAATTAACGAAACGGGTAACTGGCTAATACAGATTAGATCATACAATAATATTTCCAAGACTGTTCTAATTTATGCGACCCTGGTGTTTTTATGCCAAACTGTTATAGAAAACAATATGAATTCATAAAAAAATGAAGCTCTTAAATCAAAACCTGCTAAGCACGAATCTGACTAAGCGTTTCGGTACCTACTAAAGCTTTATTTTGATGTTTCTCATGTCTATTCTTTTCATTATACATAGTGAAACAGATACCTAGCCATTATTCATAGTCCTCACAAATCGATTCACCAATAATTTCATTCATTCATTGACAGAGACAACTCACAACCTAGCAGCAGGCATAGAATCATGTCATATTTTGCTATCACTTGGGTTCCTATTTTATTTTTCTTAATGTCTCAGCACATACCAATTACCAATACATTATCTTTTTATCCTCGTACAACCAATTCATTTTAATTTCTTTTATTTAATTTTATATTTTTGTTAGTTATATTTTGATTATTTAGTTATATTTTACTTACACAGGACAACTTGTGACTTTGTGACTTTTTTTTTCTTCTAATTTGCCCAAGAGTTCATCGTATTATTATAACGAAGCTGAGCACTGAGGAACGAACTTCGAAAATTCATCTCAAGGGATTAAAGTTTGTAAAATTTGCCTAGGAAAAATCTCATCATGGATTTTTATGTTTAATTGTGTAAAGGTCCTAACAAGGAACAACAATACACGTTTCTATAACATACTCTTTATGAGGTTGGCGAAAAAGATCCTTCTGCAGAGGATTAACCATCGCATGTCATCGTTACTGGCAAAAAGGACGACGTTTGTAACCGGATAGCTAAGAGAGCTTGCCTGTCGAGAGGATTCTAGACGTAACCAATTTTCGAACAAACTTTAAAGAACGGTTATGTTTCTGGCAAAATACTTTACTTTTTAGGATTTGTTGTATTTTATGTGATGTAGAAAAGTAGACTGAAGACCTGGTAAGCAGGAAAGAGTTGGATGCGAGAGACCGAAAATCGGGTGAAGTAGCTTGTAATGGAGGAGAACTATAAGCAGCATTGGGGGAGAACTATAACTAGCATTGAGTGGATATAGGTTGACGAAAAGAGAGTAGAGTTGGGTGACCCATTCTGCGCCATGACTCAAATAAATATAATATACTACACTACGTATTGTTAGTAATTTTCTGAGAGTGATACGTATTGTAAGAGCCGTAATGAAAAAATATATTATTACATTTTGATATAAGTTCTATTTGTACCTGGAAAGAATCCAATTTCAAAAACCATTAATAGTTTTGTTATCTGAATATTAATATAAAGTTTCATATATTTCAATGTAATATGAAACGTTATATTAATATTCAGTTTTGTCAAAGTAAAATACCGTTTTAATAATCGAGATAACCGTTTTCGAGATAATAAGTAACGGTTAAAGCCTTACCCCTACTGTTATCAATGACCGGCTCTTTAAACCGGCTAATAACTGTACTTCCACAAAGCTTTCTTATCTCAACGGTCCATTAGTTACCGGCGCTTAACGTTTAACGTCCCCGTCTGAAATAAAACCTAGTACCGGTACCAAAAGTGGTACAACTTAAACCTATTTTATTACCAAGTAAAAGGATTTTACCTGTGAAACGTATTATTGAGAAAACATATAACACGAGAATAAAGCACAAACACGTTCACAGTTTAGTCACTACACTAAGTCGGATCGAGTCACTCGGTTCCGACTTGTCCCGACTGTAGTACGGTTGGGTCGAGTCGTAGCGGTGTAGCGGCGTAGTAGCGTAGCGCTACACGTCCGACGCTCTACGACGTCGCGGCGGCACTGGCTACGCGGGCGCGCTACAATCCTCGAGTTACAGTTCGGATTATTACTCGTAGCACAGATTCTACAATCAATAGCTTTAGATAAAATAGTGTATTAATTTTAACAAAATTCTTTTGAATTCCCGTTTCAATAAATGTATTCACTGAATAAATGCTTCGGTCTTAACGTTCGTTGGTATTGCTTTTATATGGTGAAATTGGTATAAAGGTAGTATAGTTTTTGTTTGTTATAAATGAGTGTTAATTGACTACTGACGATTTTGAGGGTTTATTAATAAATTATGTTGAAGTAACTAAATGGCGCTATTTATTTTCATTCTTTGCTTTCTATAAAATTCCAAAGAATCCTTAGTTTGGCAATAATTATAGTTAACGAGACGTCAATTCTAATAGTTTTTAAAAATTTGCATCGTATTTGCTTCATGAAGTCATCGCATCATAGCAGCAGACAACCAATGTTTCCTTTTGTAGGAAACCTAAGTTTTGGTGAGTAATCTAAGAAGGTTTAAGTGACTATAGGAAAGATATAAGTTCAATTATTCAAGAATAGAAGCGGATGAGCTCGCAGTTAAATCTTTTACGTTAAGCGGCGCTTGCCCAAGTTGGACCGTGGATGGGTGACCACCCATAACATACGAGTATTCTCCGTGCCTAGGAAAGCACGTTAAGCTGTTGCTGTCATTAGTTTATCCTTGACAGTCGTTACAGATAGTGGCCTGAAAGTCTGACAACCAATCTTACCATGGGGTATCGTATTACCCAGTACTAACTGGGTTGTGGAAGTCAGACAAGCATGTAAAATTCTGATATTCAGCCGCATCCAATTAGACTGGAAGTCGACCCCAACATAAACTTATACTGTCACTTACGGGAGATCTTCCGTGATTGTTCATGATTTTGACCTCCGGATATTTCGACGCTGTTGCAAGCGACATCCCGTAAGTGACAGTTTAGTTTTAAACAGGGTTTGACCCCAACATAGTTGGGAAAAGGCTAGGCAGATGATGATGTTTCAGAGTACAAGCACTCTATTGTTTCCTCTTAAAATTATTCTAATGCTTTGCGACACTTTCGTACTATGATGTGAGCCGTCACGTCGTAGCAACCACCTAGAACCACAGGACAACCAGTCTGTTGCTAGTTGTTCTAAGTATTTTGATGATAACAACTGCAACGTTTATTGACCTCTCTCGCTGGTTTATTGGTGCAAACTGTTGTCAAGCCAATACACATGCAGACTCATTGGCACCTTTAGCCTTCCCCAACTATGTTGGGGAAGGCTTTCAGTTTAACTGAATGCAGCTGAATACCAGTATTTTACATGGAGCTATCTGACCTCCACAACCCAGTTAGTGCTGGATAATACGATACCCCTTGGTAAGACTGGTTGTCAGCCTTTCGGGCCACTGACTACATCTGTAACGACTCTCAAAGATCTACAATTGACAGCCGGGACCAACGTCTTAAAAGAGCGCAGCTTCATAATAAGTTACCGAAAGAAATAAGAGATTCTTCATCAATGATCATATAGAACATCTTTAAAAGAGGTTAAAGTTGTATTTAGCCAACCAAAAATAGTAAATCACTTCCCACTGTATGTACTCGATAGATTGAACGACATCTATGTTTATTATTTAAGATGTTTTTGTTAAGTTTTTCATATTTAAGTGATGTATCTATTTTTGATTGGCCGTGGGTTCGATTCCCACACAGGACAAATCTTTGTGCGATGAGTACGATTATTTGTTCTGTATCTGGGTGTGTAATTTATCTATAATATGTATGTATTTAGAAATAATTATTTAAGTATGTTTATCAGTTGTCTGGTTGCCATAGTACAGGCTCTGCCTAGTTTGGTATCAAATGGCGGTGTGTTGGTTGTCCCAAGATATTATTATTATTATCTATGAAACTGAACCGAAACCGTAGATTTTCTGTTTTCTTGGCACATTTTTTTCATCAATTAGTTGCATTATATGATAATTTGAGTGAACGTGAACATTACGGAAAGAGTGCCTATGTGTGAATTGTAGCAGGGGGAGTTCTACAGTTTCTGCCCATGAAAAAGCCTTGATTTTACGTATGATGACTCATCATACATAAAAAGGCTTTTTCAGGTAGGTAGGTACTCTCATCATTGATGAGAATGCCTACAGAAATAACCAACATAATTAAAACAGTTTTTAATTACGTTGTCAGACAATCAATTTGTCATTTGAGTACTTTGAATATTGCGTTGCACATGACACGTAAAATTATCAAAAGAAAATCTGTTCTGGTGTAAAAACAATTTATACGAAGTTACGGTTCAACGTTCACCTCGCGTTTCCGGTAAAATTATTTTTTTGAAAACCGGTTTTTTTTCGCCTCCAATTTGCGGGTTGACCCAACCGAAGAGATTTATTTTTCCTGTTGATGTATGGGTCAACTATTTTATGGGTTAGGTAACAACATTGAACTGTTTGTATTACAAACGTGTGGATTTATCCATAATATCACGCCTATAACCCGCGAAAAGTTAGGCAGGGGTGCACCCAAATTTCGCCTGTTAGGCTTGAGTCCTTTGTAATAGGGGGGCAAGCCTATTTCCAGCTACTGGACACAAATCAAGTCCGTGGTTGCTGCTGAGAAATTCCTGATGGTTAAACCCAATGACACTTTGCCCGATCTGGGAATCGAACCCAAGACCTCATGCTCAGCATTTTGCGATTACGACTACCGGGCCAAGGAGCCTTCATTCATATGTCTACTAAACGAGTTTATACATTAAAGTCAAGGAAATCAACTAACCAAATTGCCATACCATTTCATATAACGGATACTGACAAAGAGTGACAGTCGTGATATAAATGTAGGGACAATAATTTAAGTTAGCTGTCCATTTGCTACAGCTAAGCAATTAATTTCACTGACTTTACCTAAATATTATAACTATACGAGTTTAATATGACGAAGACCAATAATTATCTTTTTTTTTTAATATCCTTGAATATCTCACTTCTGGGCAAAGGCCTCCCCCATATCCTCCCAGGTACTCTTCTCCTGCGCCACCTCGAGCCAAACTTCGTAATGCGCATCTAGATTATCTCGCCACCTCTTTCTAGGCCGGCCTCGGTGGTGCCGTCCATCCTCAAGCACCCATCGTCTTGAGACCTTTGCCCAGCGGTCGTTGTGCATGCAGCTTAGGTAAGCTAAAAAAATATTATTGTGCTATATTACTATTGTGGAAAGCTTAGGCTCAGCTGTACTTATTAGTACACCCATATATCACCAGTTATGTGTCAACTCCTATGTAATAGGGGGCGAGCCTATTGCCATCAACCGGCCACAAATCTAGACACCGTGGCTGCTACTGAGAAAAACTGATTACCACTTTGCCTGACCCGGGAATCGAACCCAGGACCCAGTAGCGAAGGGTCAATTTTTGTACGAGGCAAGCCGGAGTACATATCTTTAATGTGATTATATTATTTGTCTATAGAATACTGACTGTGCCATTTTTCAAATTGAATCCGGTAGGAATCGAGTTGTTTGGAACCTTCGCCACTGCCAGGACCTCATGCTCAGCAGTAGCATTTGCGACCACTAGACCAGCGAGGCAGTCCTGCTCTAGCATGGTGGTCATGACTGATTCAAGAGCTGCAGTGCAGTTCCATTTCCTATTACACACTGCATCCATCACCACTACTAGAACTTTGGGCCGGGATATAGATATGGATATGATAGGTATATGGATATTATTTTTTTTTGTTTATGGGACATGCCCCCCACACCATTCCCAAACCACTGCAACTCCTGAAAGCCAGAATCAACACTGGTGACCACCAGAAAAGCGCCGAGATAATGAAGCTCGACGATGTCCCAGAGAAACAATTTAACTGTCTTGGATCCCGCAACGTAATTAATCAAAAAAGTGTAGTGGAGAAGTAGGAAAACCATAATTTCCCTCCATATCAGAAGGAGACTGAACGAAACAGGTCAATCGGCACAAAGGGACGTTTACGACTGGGTTAAGCCTAGTTGCCTAGCACCACGGATAAATATTATCATTAAGGGGTCCTAAGTTGTGAGCTGTTTGTTATATTTGATTCCAATAGTAAGTATGGCAAAGACGCTTGAACGCACAGAAACTTGTTCTAGTTTCTACAAGGTCCGTATAGTAAATAACTCCGGAACCTGTACACTATCCAACATAATATGCCAAAGACTGCACTCCCATAAAATATGATGTGCAGATTGTTAATATGCGCAGTCAGATGTAGAATATAGACAAAAAGACGAGGCAACTAACTTGAACGAAAATAATTTGCTCCTGAAGTTACTATGACCCGTGATAAATTGGGTGACACAGTGATCCACCTCCAGCCATGTCCTTGCCAGCCGTTCACGAACGAATAGATAGAACTGGTGGAGGCCTTGATGGAACTCCCAGACGTCAGTCTGTGGTTGAATAATCTAGAAATTTTAGCACGATCACGTTAGATTAAGAAAGTCTTCGTCTGTGGTCTCTCTTGCGTAATAGTACATTGCAGCACGTCGCTGCACTTCAAGATCGACTGGAAGTACACCTGTTATATGGATATAGTTCAAATTGTGCCCACAACAACTACCTATAATATAATAATGCCAGGATAAACTTCTAGATGGAAGTTGTACTGTAAAATCGGCTCCCAAAAACAATTAGAGCTTTGCCGCTAAATGCGAAGCGACTGCATCAAACTTTAAAACGGTCCCAAGTTTCGGTACCCGCGGACGATTCAAAATAGGTTTCGGGGGCTATTTAAGTGAAAACCGTTTCTCGAAAGTTTTGCAACGCTTAAGAATTATATTGTTGTTGGATAATAAGTGTTTTTAACCGACTAAAACAAGGAGGAGGTTATGTATTTCACCAGCACTTTTTTTGTATGTTTGCCGATTTCTCCGGGAGTAATAGTCCGATTTAAGTGGTTCTTTTTTCAATTCGTAGGTAGCTCACGCGGTGGTTCCATTAAAACAAACAAAAGTCACCAACTTCTGAAAGTAAAGTTATTTTCAATTTTTTGTGTTATTTTTTATTTTTTTTTAGTCTATTATTTATTTTTTGGAAAAATGTTTGTTTTTTTCTGTATTCGAAATTATTAAACTGTATAATTCTGTTTGTTTCTCAAAACCTACCAACTAATTTGATAACAACGCTCAGTCATACCTACTGTCATTTCAATAAGTCATCTGATTTAACTTTACACTTACGTTACCAATGCTTAGTCTCAATAAAATGCACAAGTTTATTATTATTATATCCTTTAATACAAGAATTAAGTATAATTGTCAAATCTAATTGACAAATAAACATAACATAATACCACAACACCTTTAATCGCGAAGGGTAAGGCAGAGGTGTACCATAAAGCACCCACATTTCGCTATCTATGTCAAAGTCCCATCTAATAGGAGGCGTACCTATTGCCGTCAACCGGGTACAGATCCGTGGCGGCTACTGACAATTTCCTGATGGAAGAACCCAATAACACTTGGCCCGTCCCGGGAATCAAACCCAGGACCTCTTGCCATGTCCAGCAGTCGCGCTTGCGACCACTAGACCAACAAGGAAGTCCGTTGAAAAACAAACTTCTTATATAAATACGGTTCTTTATACGTCTAGCTAAATAGCCGTTCATTTCTAGGAACGTAAAAACTATTGGGAGATGTTACAAACTAGAATCAGTGACCTTATAACGTCAGTCACCTCACACCCACAGCTCAAAGTGGGTGTTATACAACTTCGTATAAAATAACATTTCTTACGAAACTAGGAATCTTAGACAGACGCCGAAATAAGTTGACAATCAACTTTTATGCATTATTTATGGTACCTACTTATTTCAAACGTAACATTTAGAAAGTTGTGGTTTGTGAAAAAATTATTGTTGAATAAAGAAAATCAATTAGGTACCTATTTGAAGTCCTTGACTCCTGTGCTAGGTGATAGACCTGTGTTACAGGAGTCAGTGCCCTCTCTCAAGACGAGATATTACAGAATCTTGTGATCAATCAAAATGGATATTAGAGGTGAACTGTCTAGTGTCTACTTTGAGATCTTTTGTCGTGGGTGTTCTGTTTTAACCCCTACTCAGTATAAGATAAGTGTTGTTGGTTAAAATAATATTTATTTCGGTCCTTACGTAGTTGTTTTTGTATTTTGGCGCTAGTTGATATTGATATGATCAAAATATTTTATTTCTCATAGGCCTACATGGGCATGAAACGTCAAGAAATAGGAAACAACCATTTGGAACTGTGCACAGTTCTAATTGGTCGTTTCCTATGGCGAAGAACCGACAAGAAATTCCGTGGTTACTTTTCTTAAAAGCAGATCCCCCCCTATTAATATAAAGTCATTAGCGTCAGAGATCATTCAAGAATAAATAAACCCTAAGGGTGATGGGAGCTACGGTTAATATGACCGTCTTTTTGCCATTTTAGCTTCTTTTTTTATTATTATGTACATTATTAATTAAAAGCTATTAAATAAACTAGCAAAAAAATAAAAAAAGATTTTGTTTTGTTTATTCAATAAGCTATATTTTCATGTTACTATTTTTATAAATACATCTAGAATAAGTTCACCTTGATGGAACCTCTCGCAAATCCATTTTATTGTTTGTAAGAACAAAACAATTTATTTATATAGACCGTACAGTACTGTGATATTATTATACGTTAATCCATCTTCTTTTCCTGATACGGAATATATCAATGTCTTACCCTACACGAGCGTATCGTTAAATTCGGTAGAGCGTAAAAGGTTATCCAGCACTTGTTGGAGATTGGCTAATGGTTCGTCCTTATCTAGACATTGGGTTTGTATCTGCCTAGGCTGAAAGAAAGGCTGAAGTTATTATTTTGATGTTTTGTGATTTTCTGTGACAAGAATATACAATTTTTTATCAGGGAATGTCACGATAATATGTTTTTTCGTTTTTTTATCTGTATTGTCCCACTGCTGGACAATTGCCTAATAATGTTACTGGAACAAATTAGTAATGATTGCTGCATTCGGTGAGTGATTTCAAGCGCGACTGCGTGAGGGTGTCGTCTTGAACTCAATTCCCATTATTCGTGGGATTTTTCAAATAAGAGTATTTCAGCAATAGATTTGAGTCTGAGTTCGTAGCTAACAGAGTTACAAATTATCGTTGGAGACCTAAACTAATTATTATAATATAATGTATTATATTATAACTATCGAAATATTTAGTGTTAAATTTTAGATATACACCTGCTTTATATTCGGAAATGCTGCCGTAATTGAATATTATGATCTTATAATAAATAAACGACGTATTTCCATGAAATACTTCTAAAAGATGTGTTGCATTTATGCTTTATCGGATGAGAGGAGAGAGATTCTTGTGAAAATAACAAAGCACTCTCTCTTAGAAATTATTTCTGTGAGTAAAATCTCTGCGTAAGTTTATTGAAGAGTAGAATGATTTCTCTAAAAAATCTCGTAGGGCATCGTAAGAAAATACCTACATTGTTATTGACTATCAAATTAATAAGGATCCATTCTGCATTACTAAATAAATAAGAATGGAAAATAGAATGCGGGAAATGCCGAAAAAAAAGAATCATTCAAATCGGACTACTCTGTAAAAGTTAAGCGTGCGTGCGCGTTAATATATAAAAAAATATACGCGTCGAATTGAGAAACTCCTCCTTTTTCTTTTCTTTTTTTTCATCTGTTCAAAAAAATAACACTTTATCATTTTGAACATTGCATTCATACTCATTTTTAAAGAAAAAAATAGTCAAGAAAAGAAAAAGGGATTCCGTCCATCCCGCAATTAAAATCTGGCTAAAATATTCTTAAAACCTACTTTTTAAGGCCAGACTCGTTCGAACAAACTTTACTTGTAAAAAGGAATAAAAAAAATCCAAGATATTTTTATCTTCAACATCGTTTTAGAAACTCGAGAATGTAGAAAGCGGAGTCAGTCACTGACAATAATACTTTTGAAGGCAAGCGCTCCAAAAGGAAAAAGAAAACCTATTACATTAGAAAACATGCTCTTAAAATTTCCAAACACAATGAAAACTTTAATAAACATTACCGCTTTGGTAATCATTATAGCTGAATGCAAGATGGCGGATTTAAAAAGAGCGGGACTTTCTGATGGTGCGCCCAAAAGTGTTGGGTCCGGTAATTTAAACGTTAAGACTCGACTGGAGACAGGATTCCGCGAGGAAACGTTTCATTCAAACTGCTAGCTTTTAAAAGTTTGGATGGGGTAATATAATTTGTTTTAGAGTGTGCAATGAGGACGTGGACCCTTCTTTAGTGTATTTTTTTTTATTTTTGCATAAGAATTGCGAGAATACCAATGTTATATCTGCTTTAACGCGAATGTAATCATTTTGCTTTTTTACTTTCAACGTCAGAAATATTTTCATCAGAACTCAATAATACCCTACCTAGGAATCTAACCCTGGACTATACGCTCAGTAATCGCGCTTGTCAAAAACAAAAACACTACACCAATAGTGTTTTCAACAATGTGATTGGTCCAAATTCTACTTTTACAAATAGGTATCATGTAGGCATTGAAATCGTCGTTGACTAAGTAGTAGTCGACATGTATCACATTAGCAGTGCAATCAATATCATTAATTTACCTATGCACTCAGTTCGGATATGTTTGCACTGGCCTGCCCTCTGTCCTCGCATCAATATGCTACTGAAACTAGTCTCTGTCAACATACTACTTGAATTTATAATTGAATGAGATTCGATTTGATTAAATTGGAGTTGAAGTTGCACTGTGTGTGACACACACACACGACACGCAAACGCGTAACTTTTCGAAACGTTTCCTTACTTCCTGGACCTTATTTATCAATGACATAGCATAATATTTGAGAAGCCAGTTAGCATTTTCCTAATAATTTGAGGATACTGATGTCAGGTGTTGTTTGAGAAGTCAGATGCAATAATAATAAGTTAGTAGACTGATGAAAATACGCTACACTGCTACTTTTTGTCGGTCAAAGGAGGATTGTGGACTCCACTGGGAATTTGCCAGTAGCAACCCGAAGCGGGCATTTGGTGGTAAACAACCTCATACCTGGCAAAGCACGAACCTACTCATAGTTTAAAAAAGGTTAGCCAGAGAATTTAGCAAAATGGGGTTTTCTCGTAAAACAGTTAGGTATGTTCCCAAGAAAATACTATTTTTAATCCAATAGTACGTCTTCAATAAATTGTTCTTCGTGGTCCATGAAATCACTTCCGACAAACATGAGGAAAAAGGACAGACATATACGAACATCTAAATGTTTGAAAAGGAGAGGGTTAGGCCATGTTGTGGCGAATTGCCTTCTCTCCCCGGGGACAGAATTTAATATCATAAACATTATTCCAAAATAACAGAAAGTCTTGCCTCAACAAATAATATATTTGCGCTTTAATAACTTTTACAAGGGAATACTGTATTGAATAAAAACAATATGTCTTCAGCCTCGCTTACTTTTGCTTACATTTGCGTTTTGAAAACGCCGGTTTCGTGTTTTCGTAGCGAACTTGCAACTTTATAATAATATCGAAAAGGTCTTTCTGTAATATTTGTAGGAGATTATATATAAAGAGAAAATGGGTTGTAGCTAGTGTATACACCATTATTTTTAGGTCGTTCTGGAGCCGAATACCATGAACTCGATCATCGAACTCGAAACGATTGGGACTATTTTTATCAAAAAATAACAATAAAAAAAACACGAAAGAATAAATTTAATGTTTTTTTTTTGTGAAATAATGAGAATCGATCGATGAATGAATTTTTCAATGGGTATCGTTCGCATGTGTTGCCGATCGTGGATACGTTTTACACACACATACGAGTATGCATTTGAGTTCTCATTATTTAAAAAAAAAAACATTAAATTTATTCTTTCGTGTTTTTTTTAATTGATATTTTTTGAAAAAAAAATAGTCCCAATCGTTTCGAGTTCGATGATCGAGTTCATGGTATTCGGCTCCAGAACGACCTAAAAATAATGGTGTTTGTGTAAGAGAAATAACTGTCAAATATTATACATGTACCAATCAATTTATATAAAAAGTAAAAACGTTTGGGTTTCAGAATCAGAATCATTTATTCGTAAACATACGTAATAATTACAAACAAGATCTTAAAAATCACGTCACTATGTTTTGCCATGGACGATGGATGGTTTTGGTATGGTTTGAAGTTTAAACGTAAAAACTTTTACGATGATTTAATGTTTTTTTATGCTTGCTCAAAATATTAATACTTAGTCACTATTAATCAATCAAAATCAATCTGATACCGTAAAATAATTTTACTAAACGGTTTCCGTGATAGGTATCTTGACAAAATGGTGTTGACGATTAGAATCCGAATCTATAGTAGAATATCTAAGTTATAAGCTTGAAACTGGAACACAGAAAAAATTGCTTGGATATATTCTATAATTATTTATTTATTTTAACTATTTATGTACACAAATAATAATGTATACAACGACGACAATAGGACACGTCTTCGGCGTCAAAATACTCCTCCGCATCGCTGTCATCTGGAAACGTCCCCAGAAGACTGGCAGCATTGCCACGTTGAATGGCAGTACTAATTCTTTGCCCAAAGAAAGAGCCAGCCCTCTGGTCACGCGAAGTGTCGACCAGTCGGCGAGAGATTAATAATAATTATTGATTTTTATTTTATTGATTATTTTATTTTGGGTATTTGTATTTATCTGACATTACCTGCTAGACAAAATCTTAAAAATAAAGTACTAAATCTCTCATACTATTACATCATCAGTCAAGCAGCCAAACAAACAAATTTTATACCATAATGCATGCTTAAAACGTAAGTATTTTCTATTCTGGTAGTGGTCTGTCGTTTCTCGTTGGCTTAGTGATTGCAAATGCGAATGCTGGGCATGAGGTACTGAGTTCGATTCCAAAGTGGAGAAAAGTGTTATTGAGTGTTTCCATTAGGAATTTCTCAGTAGCAACCACGGAGTCTGGATTTGTGTCCGTTTGATGGTAATAGGCTGGCCCCTTCTGTTCCTCTGAAAGGCAAAGGACTTCCTTTCCTTGTTCCACTCAACTTGATCCTGAGCCAATATGGACCAATCCTACCTGTAGGCGTCATTTCATCTTGCCATATTCACCAGGATCTTCTGCAATGCTGGTAGATATTTTCAGGTAACCAAACAAAACGTATCCAACATGGATTGCATGCAGACAAGACAATCCTCTTCAGTCCTGTCCTACTTGAGCTTGACTGTCTTTTTGGATACTCTCGGCGGTTTGTGTCTCAAAGAGCTGTGTCTTGGTCCATGTCCGTTCTATAATGTAAACTCCAAGGATAAAAGTCTAACCCTACAAAAAACTGGAACTTCACGAATAAAACCGTCGCCCGTATCTTAAACGGCGACAACCGGCGGATTCTAGCCATTAATGATGATTTAACGAGACCACAGACCACCAATTAAGTTCCGGCTTTGATCTTCTGCATAATTGAAACCGTTCGAACTACAGCTGGATAGCTACGCGTTTGCTCCCGACGCCCAGTAGAGGGATATTTTTTGAGCTTAGTATTTGCATACTGATTGAGGAAATAATGGAGATGTCTTTGTTTGGGGCTAATGAATGGTTGTAGGATTGTGATCGTTAACCTTGCGGTGTCTACCAACTTATAATTATTGGGATGGCGAAAGTTGTCAGTGATACGAGCAGTGAGCCTATTGGTGTGACCGTCGGACTGCGCAGTCATAAATCTCAAGTGCTAACCCAAGACACGCACCTCTGATTTTTCAGATTTATGTGCGTCTTTTATAATTATTACTTGCTTCGGTGAAGGTAAACATCGTAGGGAAACCAGAGATATTTCTCGATGGCATGTTAAGCCAAGTCAAGACGGCATAAAAACTCTGACACCAGGTTAGGTACGGTTACTAACGACACGATAAAGAAAGCAAGAATTTAGAGAAGTAGATTTTACCAATGAGAGCTCTTTTCATAGTTTAGGCGACCCCTGAACACTTTTGTAATTTTGCAGAACATAAGCGTTCGAGTGTATTGTGGAAAAATGTATTGAATATTATTTTTATAACGCAAAAGCTATCAATTTACCTACAGGTGACAGGATTCAATACACGAAATGAATGAACGACCAAACAATTGCGGTTTTAATATTAAACAGGCATCGTTTTCTGCGGCGTAAAGCTGCGATTCTCGATTCGATTCTCGATTTTGGGAAGGTATCTTTATCAATTATTAACCATAAATGCGAAAGTAACTCTGGCTGTTACCTCTTCACGTCTTTAGTGCGGATTAATATGAAAGGCACACGGATATACCACAGCTGGGTTAGGAAATAGATGGAACATTATTATGCTATCTACTTTTTATTCCATACCATAGTACGTTCCCGGGTGATAACTTTCAAACTCAATGCAAGCGAAGCCGCATGCAAATGCTAGTATTAAATAGAAGAGATTTTCACTAAAAGTTAGTAACCCAACCTAATTTCGATCAAAACTAAACGTTTACAAAAATAAAAATATAAAATCACTAGCACTTATTATCACTGGCGCTGATGTGCATAATATAAATATAATTTATAGCTTAAATCACCCACGATTAATGTAGTTTTCACCCAATGAAAGAATTTTTAGAATTGGATCATTAGTTTCGGAGATTACCCCTAACATACAAACTATCAAACAAATACCTCTTTATAATGGCTGCTTTCTTATTCTTAACCTTTGCATATACATACAAAGTCAAGCTACTAATAAACAAATGCATTCTCAACCCCTGCTGCAGTGGTAACTAATTACTTAATACGAGTACAAGGGAGTAAGTAAGTGCTGCTTATTTACTTCACTTTCATTCCGCTTCACGGGGACTAAAGGGTGTTGGGGTGCTAAGTAGGTTCGTTCTAGAGGCTAGATTGCTTGAACTGGTTTCAAGGAGTACTCTGTCACTTTATATTTTTTTAGTTTATACATACTACAAATAAACAAAATTTAAGTGTCTGTTTATAATTTCGAAATAACAGCGTTTTACTGAATACATTTATGATACGATACTTAAAACAAAACAAAAAAAAACCGGCCAAGTGCGAGTCGGACTCGCGCACGAAGGGTTCCGTACCATTATCTATAAAAACGGCAAAGAAATCATATCTGTTGTATGGGAGCCCCCCTTAATATTTTTTTATTATTATTTTTTAGTATTTGTTGTTATAGCGGCCATAGTAATACATCATTTGTGAAAATTTCAGCTTTCTAGCTATCACGGTTTATGAGATACAGCCTGGAGACAGACAGACAGACAGACAGACAGACAGACAGCGAAGTCTTAGTAATAGGGTCCCGTTTTACCCTTTGGGTACGGAACCCTAAAAACAAAAAAATGGTTTGTCTGTCTGTTTCGGTTAATCTCCGAAACGGCTAGACCGATTTTGACGGGACTTTTACTGGTTAGCTATGTATAGCTGATGTTTTGGCTTGGAGTAACTGTTTTAAAATTCAGTTGCAAGATTTGATCTAAATAAACATACATTCAAACTTTGCAAGTTTAATTAAAACTTTGTTTTAAACTTTCACGGTTTAAAACTAAACTTATACTTTCACATACGGGATATCTTCCGTGATTGTTAATAATTTTGAGCTTCGGATATTTCGACGCTGTTGCAAGCGCCATCATCGCAGGTTGACTGGAGAATGGGGGTGGATCGAAAACAAATTTTAGGAGCAGACATATCTGTCCACCCTCTTTCATTGTCTTTGGCTACGCGCACTACTGGAACTCGACACTAAGTCACGGCAAAATACACTCACAGTATCATCAGATTTTGTGGAGTCCTTATTGTGCAGACAATATATTCCATCCACCCTCATACTCCAGTCAACCCGCGATCATGGCGCTTGCTACAGCGTCGAAATATTGGGAGCTCATAAAATAATTATGAACAATCACGGAAGACGTCCCGTAAGTGACAGTATAAGTTTAATAAAAGCTTGTAAAAAAACTTGTTTGGGCGCTGAATGAAATCGGAAACTGTATCAAATGTAATGGATCTTCTATATGAAAACCATAGAAATATGTATATAAAATACAGGTTTGCATTCGTCACCAAGCAAAACGACAACATAAGTTCTTAACAAAACATCGTGACAAATTACAAAGTTTATCCTAATAATAAACATTTATCCTAACAAAATTACGATTTAAAAGCAGAATATTGAAACAATATTCGTAGCTCTAATAAACGAGTAAGAAACAGCTGTTAATTTTAATAATTCCTCTTATCTCCGCCCTGGTGCCGCTCCTTTGGATAATCTGGCGGTGGTCCCTTTTATAATTAACGACGAATAAGAAGCCTTCTGAATAGTTTAGTTCGTATGGAGATTAGAGTAAGTGAACGGGTTTTAGAGTGAAATATAGATAGATATTCGAGTATGTAGTAGTTGGAATCTGTGTAGGTAGTTCTCACTGAACTTTCTTACAACCAAAGAGGATTATTTTAATACGAGGCAAATCAAAACTCATATAGATATAAATTACTGAGTGGCTATTATTTGGTTTACATTTAATTTTCTTTGAACCAGATTTCATCCATCACTTCGGAATCTTTTTAATATCATCATGCTAAGTGTTCCGAACCTTTTCGTTTAATATGTTAGAAGCGGCTATCTCTGATGATTGATTCTGCCATTCTTACATTTTTTTTTTTACTTTCTCAATTGGTTCTTAATAAACAGGTTGTAACAAGACCCTTAACAAAGCCGTCAACCAAGCATTATGTACATCAAACTAAGTAACTTTATGCAAAAATATTGCTAGGAAACGACTTTTTTTTTTGGGTGAAAAATCACATTTTCGTACGTAGGACTCAATGTAACGCACTCAAAACATTGTGCTGATGGATGGAACAGTACGGGGTCATGGAGGTGTTTACAGTAAAAATCTAACGTTAAAAATGTTGGAACTTTGACCCCCAATATCTCCGTAACTAGAAAGTTCCCAGATATGGTTTAGAACAAAAAAATATCGCAATGACGGGAAAAATAAGTACTTTTCGGCTTCGTTAAGGGTCTTGTTACACCCTGTATCTACTTAGTCTGGAATAATTATTTTGTATCGATCGACGCATATTTTGCTGTATTTCATAACCTGTTATACAGTAATGTCTTATTCTGTTTTCACTTTCCTCGCATTTCTATTCATTTCTCACAGAATAACCAACAATAATACAGTTCATCTTCTTTAACGTGTCGTTACTGCCGAACCTGGTGTCTTTATCTTTCAGACATGCTGGTTCCCTCACGGTGTTTACTCCATTTCAATTTCCTAGCACCATTTCCCACAAATACGTTTACCATGCTATAAGGCTTTTATAATGGTTAGTTAATCAAGGGATTTTATTAATCCTTAAGCAAATAATTAATGAAGAAGGCGTGTGGGACTCGAGTGTTAAAAGTCTTTAAATAGAAAAGGAGAAACTTGTAATATCAAGGTTGATGTAAGTTCTACTAGATAATGTCAACATCGACTTTTCTTCGGAAAACTTTTATTGAAATTGTAAATGTTTGTGCGAAAATGTTATTTTCTTTTTCACAAGTTTTTTCGAGCTAAGTTTCACAAGAATGTTATAATAATATCTGTGGTTTTGTTTGTCAATTGAAACAACTGTGTATAACAGCTTAATTATTTTCTATTACTGAACTTACAAGAACCAAAATCATCCTTCGCCGCAGTCTTGACTACAAAAAACATAAATGATAAAACCCCGCATCTTTGGTCACGCTATTATTTCCTTCTATATCTTTCATATAATTCCTTACACAATCCATCCATCGTTTCTTTGGTCTTCCTCTCGCTCTCCATCCATCAGTCTTTTAGTCACATGCGATTCGTCCCTCCTCATCACATGTCCATACCAAGACAGTCGGTTCCCTTTCAACTTTTCTGTAACTGGCGCAACTTTTAAACTTCCTCTAATACACTCGTTCCTTACCTTATCCATTCTTGTCACACCACACATCCACCTCAACATTCTCATCTCCGCTACATGCAATCTTTTTTCATCCGTCTTCTTCACAGCCCAGCATTCCGATCCATACAGTACGACAGATCTAACCACGGCCTTGTATTTAATAGATTTATTAACATAAGTTGACTTGGATCATTTCGCCACCGTCTTATGAGAATCCCTAGAAAAGAAAATCATTTACCTAGCCTTTTATCGGGGCTAGCTCCTCAGTCTAACCTTATACAGCTGGATCAGTATTTTTCATTTGACCGCTTGACAAGACAAGCCAAGCCAAAGGAATTACCACCCTTTTTACTTATGACATGGCCCATCCAGTACTGAAAACTATTTGAAACCTTACCTCATTTTAAAATAAATTTCAGTGGAAAATTCAGTTTATGAAGATGTCCCACTAAAAAGGCAATACAAATATCGGTACTTCTTCAGGCGTGGAAAGAAATAAGCCGATAAAAGTAGATAGGAAACAAGCAAATCAGTTTATTTATTTATAAAAAGCATCTCAAGACGTGGACCAGAAACCAATTTGTTGAGGTACCGTAATGCGGCCACAAACCACATTTTTCCACCCTTGTTGAACGGAGAATTAATTAAAATTTCATTATTCAAGAAAAGATTATAACTTCCTTTTAGTCATTTGCATATTTGACTGAAATATTTAAAGAAATCCTCTTTAAGAGCCGTCTTATTAAATTTGTTATAAGCGTTTCGTTTCGAGTTCGCGTTTCTCGTGAACTTGTATTTCTTTTCCTCTGCCCGTAACTCCGAACTGAATTCAACCCAACTTTTTTTTTGGTTACAAATGAATTTTAAGCAGTATAAGTAACTGCTTAATTTCATGAATTATTTTTATATCCATCAGTCCGATTTTTTAAATAATTTGTTCAGTTATTTTTTTACTTGTGGTTACTTTTAGCATTTTTGTCGGACTGAAACAGGATTTTTATATTATTTTAAAATCCTTTTTTCTCTGTCAGTAATATTTTTTTAGGGTAACCTTTTCATAAATGTATGCTCTTATAAATCGAAAGAGAAATACGCGTGTCGATGGAAATCCAAAACTGTGAATTTGGCCTTGTGATCTGTAAGCCAAGCACAACAAAATCAAATTCCATGCAAGCAAACAATCTTCTCTTCGAAATACCATATTGATAAATCAAAACCTCACCCCCACACAATATCAATCACCATCATCAATACTTACTTTATATCGAGTACAAAACACATCTCAATGTTCTATCAATTTATTCTCTCAGAGAAACTTCCAGACGAGTATCAATCATAGGCCGGAGGTGCATGATTGAAGGGAAAATCGTCGACAGATAGGTAAACGTGTACCGCAGAAGTTTTTAAAAGACTTGTCATCGAAGAGAATGATTAATGCGTCGATTGTGGGACAAAGTGAAACTGTCATCTATATTGGCAGAGTTATGACCGGATTGTTTAAGCGATGAATGAGTGAGTCTGTCAGAATAAGAGGTTATTTTTGCTAAGTTAGTCATTAATTCCTAACTAACAACATCACATGAAATCACGCCCGTAGTCTCCGTAGGGTTTGGCAGAGGTGTACATAATACTACACCCAAATTTCACTAGTTATGTCGATATATTCCCATATAAGGGGGTGACGTCTATTGCCATCAACCGGGTACATAATATCTTCAAACTTGGGTTGAACCGGGCTAATTTATATAGTACTAAAACACCTCAGGCTTGGTAAGTAGGTTGCAATAGTCTTGTTGATTTGTACAATTTACTGGTATTAAGCTTGATGTGCCTCGACTGGAAGCCGACCCGAAACTTGAAGGGAAAACGCAAAGAAGATGATAATTACTGAAAGTCTTAACAATTTTTCTAAATGATCTTTAATAGCATGCTGCTGGTTCTCAGTTTGATGTTATTAGCAGCATAATCGGCTTATTATGTTCTCACTGCTGGAACACACGGCCTTCTCTCTAGAGAGGGAATGGTAATCCACCACGCGGGCCTAGTACGGAGATGTCACATGTCTTCGAATTTTTGGTTCTAGGACATGCCGGTTTCCTCACGAACTTACTGTGTATAAGTCGGGGCTACCACCACTGGGCCACCGCTGCTATATAAGCAAACATTACAATAATGCCAAACAGATGACTACGTAAAACAAATATCCATAAAAAAGAAACAGTTTTTCCTAAATCGCCAATTAAGTACAGAGAAGGGTAGATAACAGCAATTTTCAAGCTAAAACTGAGGGCCGCTGTTATAGCAAACTTGACTCGAAAACGATGAATAAAAAGAAGATAAAATAAAAAATATATTAAGCTCCATAAAACCGTTGCGAACTGACTATGAATGTTTTATTGGTTGAAAACTCGCAAATCTATTTTTGAGTGCATGTAACTTATATTTCGTTTGTGTAAATGTTGTATCTTTCCGGATTATTTCATATCGTTTCGTTTTAGAGGATGCTTTTGCAGCCACTATTTTTATTTAAAGCTGCTTTCGTGTGTTTTTCGATCTTAATAAAAATAATTCAACGGTGCTTTTTATGCATGGATTTAAAAGGCAGAATGTATTATTTTAAGGGTTGTCGATTTGAAACAAAAGGAGTTGAATAAGCTCAAAGTGATTCATAATTGCTGACCGTGATACATACCTACTAATAATATATCTACGACGTGAAAGTGGTCAAATAGGCCATCGCTCCATGTAAAATACTGGTATTCAGCTGCATCCGGTTAGACTGGAAGCCATTAAATTGGAACATAATAATTAAGTAGTTGGGAAAAGGCTAGGCAGATTATGATGACGCGGAAGTTGCAATGTATTGACCCAACAAAATTTTGAATAGTGATGTGCTAGCAAAGAAGACTACGAAAATGATAAATCAATTGATCATGTAAACCTATTACAGACGCTGGGCATACATGATCGTCGTTTGATACTTTTTTGTCTCAAACACAAAAGCTAGCGGAGTCACAACAGACTAGTCACAAGTACGCTCGTAATCAAAAGAGCAAAACACCCTAAGTTAAATTCAAACAAGTTCAATGTTCGCGTAACATGTTCGTACCCAATAATTTCAGCTACATCCTAACGGAAACATGTTATACCCCCAAGCATATTTCACATGCGCAATTACTACATTCAAAATTTATCGCGCAATAACGATATAATGACGGAAATGGTAGCGTCGTACAAGACGTATATATTAAAATTAACGTCCGGGCTACGATGAAGGGATGCCCCGGGATAAATTAACCTTTGCATATTGTTCGTATAGTTGGAATGTCTGTATGTTGCTTTATTTTCGTAGATAACATACCTATACAAACAATTTTTCAGCATACAATCAACCAATCCTCACTGAATGGATTGCTTCTTTTCGTAGAGATAAGGTAAGTATGTGTCCCAACAGTGGGAACAAGGTAAATTACAGGGTTTATGGGACACCGACGCTCAAGCACGTATTCAGTACATCATTCTGAACTCATAAAAAAATTATCGGTATTTTTTTTTAAATCAGCTGTTCCATACATTTTGACCGTGTAAGTATTGAACTTTTAAAGGAAACAGCTGTGTGTTTTTAATTTCAGACGTAATAGTATTATTGGGGGTCCTGAATGATGTACTGAATACGTGGTAACCTTTTGTGTGTCGGTCGATGTCCGCTCCACCTTGTATAGGCAAAGAATGGTGCAACTCTGCGGCCACCATGTGTGAAAGTGGGCGAGACAACAGGAGTATCAAGTAAAGAGAATGTTTATTTATTTGAAAGTATTTGTGTGTGTGTATTTACTAAGATGTAAGCGGCTTAGTGGAAAATGCGATTTGTGAATAACTTCAAGCTCAGATAATGACGATAAGTACGCAGAAGAAAACATAATTATCGCTATTGTAAATCAAGAAGAAGATAAAATTAAAGTTCCTTTTACGATGTCGGTGTTATGATAAGAACATAGATTATACTCTACGAGAATGTTGTCAGTTCTCGGATCATCATGTTCATCATATAAGCCCGGAATCCCCCACTGCTGGGTACAGACCTCCCCTATTTTCTGCCACACTTCCTGGTTCTCGGATACTCATTATAAATTAATAATATTTATTAGAAAATCTTAACATAACAACAAGTCATGCATGATAGTTTCAAGGAACCAGTCTTCCAGCCGTAAGCATTTCGACGAAATGAACGTAGCGAGTTGTATATTGTTTAAAATAATTTCATCATAAGATTATTTATTTACTATAGTAGAAGGTAAAATACGTATGTAATATTAATAAGAGGTTTCAATTTCATCATTATGATTCAGGATTTTGAACCTAATTATAAGGACAATTTTTTTAAAGCTCTGAGACCATTTCGAATCAATCGCATTACAAATCAAACTGCGTTCGTATTGTTTAGAACTCGATTTTAGCCAAATAAAACTACTCAGTCAATTTAAGTTAAATTATTTTTAAAGCAGTCAAGTTTTTTTTATTTTTTATTTTGGAATTTTTAGTTACGGTTATTAAAATTAAAATATGGTTAAGATATACCATTTTAAAGTACTCATGATGAGTCTTTTAATTGAATACCCATAAAGCAGTATAAAAAATACTTTTAACTATTGCGTGTCACAGTCGTCGTTAGTTTTTTTTTCGCGTCACCTATCTAAGACAAATCTAACGATATGTTAATTTAATAAATCCGTGCAGCAGTTTGGAAGATATTAGGTAATAATGAATATTTCATGCATACATACATACAAGATACGCGTGGAAAACATAACGCTTCCTTGGCAGTCGGGTAAAAACCACAAGGCAATGACCGTTCCCACTATAAGAGCACCTTTTTTGAAGCATATTCAAATTCAGGTCGGCTTACCCAAAATAAAATTGCTTACCCAACCATATCCTGGTCCACAAGCTAGTAAAGATAACCCTGTTTTGTTCATATAATTATGTTGTATTCATGTCGCGTTACGAGGGATCCAAAATTGAGATAGATGCCTGACGTAGGTGTGAAATTAACGTCCAAATTATTTTTTGGTAATTTATCAAAGTCCGTGATTAGGTTGTGTAATTGTGTATAATGAGGGTTGGGGGTAATTACGTGCTGGTATCCCTTGATTTCTATTAGGTGGATTTTCTCTATAGAACGTGTTTTACAACTTCGCCACGTAATAGGAATGTTACTTGTAGGAACGGTTGGGTACCGAACTTATGTGATGAATTTGTAATTTCAACTGCTTCATAAGGTGAAGTGCTTATTGCTGGGGAACAAGACACAATTTCTCTGTGAGAATGAGTGGGCCATAGCCTTCCACGACGCGGGTCTAGTGAGGGTTGGATCTTTGTTACATGTCTTCAGAGCTACGTACGTAAAACAAAGTTCTTTTTTTAAGTTATCAACATCATCTGCCTAACCTTTTCCCAAATTTATTGGAGTCTGCTTCCAGTCTTACCGGATGCAGCAATGACAGTATTTTACATGGGGCGACTGTCTATCTGACATCCATAAACGAGTTATAACTGGGTAATACGGTATGGTTGTCAGACTTTCCCACTGGCAAAGCTCTACAAATGACAACCGGGAGCAACGGTTTAACTTGCTTTCCGAGGCACGGAAGAAACTCGGTATGTAATGATGGCCACCCATCCACAGACCGACATTGGCAAACGCAACTTATCCTTGAAGATCGATCCGTGTGGCTGTTATTATTTAGCCACTAGCCCCTCTTTTTTTTACTCTATTCATATTTTTTAAATATCCACGTGTCCCTTAAAAAGGTCCCAAACAAGCTACAAGCAAAAAAAGCTGCAATTTCTCCAAAAAAGAACAACCTCTAACTTTAACTACATTAAGCGAATATTTACTTTAGCAAGATGAATCAAGTTACTCCATATCAAATTATATTGGAACCCTACCGTTCGGCGTATGGCCATAATTAACACCTGTCAGGGAACAATAGAGAATTGACAGGCCGCTACTACAATGTCTGTTTCTGAAGCAATTCGTCCCCTCTGAGACACGGTGAGATGGTTATGTCACTCTGGTTGTGGGGGGCGTAAATTATTAATTTCTTTTGCAAATGCATGTTTCTTCAGTACCAGGTGACATTTCTGTATTTTGTTGTTCCTTGATAGATCTGAAAAGTTCACTGCTCAGAACTCAGCTTTTCTTTACATTCCCCGAGCATTGAATCATTTTGTGGGCTATTTAAAAAAGAAACATCTGTTCCATACAATTTGACCGCGACGGTATAACACGTTTGTACGAAACTACTTAATGCTTTTTTTTCACATTGTGTAAAATATCTGCTCTGGTATCGATTTTTCGAGGTATTCCATCCAGAGCACACAAAATAAGAGCACACTTTTAAGAGCATGAAAAGTATTCCACAAAGTGCACACTTAGCAGCTTTTAATGATCTAACCGCTGAGCAAAGGCATCCCTTTATATCCATCTCCCGCGAAAGGAAGGAAGGTTTCAATTTCATCATTATGATTCAGGATTCTGAACCTAATTAGAAGGACAATTTTTTTAAAGCTCTGAGACCATTTCGAATCAATCGCATTACAAATCAAACTGCGTTCGTATTGTTTAGAACTCGATTTTAGCCAAATAAAACTACTCAGTCAATTTAAGTTAAATTATTTTTAAAGCAGTCAAGTTTTTTTTATTTTTTATTTTGGAATTTTTAGTTACGGTTATTAAAATTAAAATATGGTTAAGATATACCATTTTAAAGTACTCATGATGAGTCTTTTAATTGAATACCCATAAAGCAGTATAAAAAATACTTTTAACTATTGCGTGTCACAGTCGTCGTTAGTTTTTTTTTCGCGTCACCTATCTAAGACAAATCTAACGATATGTTAATTTAATAAATCCGTGCAGCAGTTTGGAAGATATTAGGTAATAATGAATATTTCATGCATACATACATACAAGATACGCGTGGAAAACATAACGCTTCCTTGGCAGTCGGGTAAAAACCACAAGGCAATGACCGTTCCCACTATAAGAGCACCTTTTTTGAAGCATATTCAAATTCAGGTCGGCTTACCCAAAATAAAATTGCTTACCCAACCATATCCTGGTCCACAAGCTAGTAAAGATAACCCTGTTTTGTTCATATAATTATGTTGTATTCATGTCGCGTTACGAGGGATCCAAAATTGAGATAGATGCCTGACGTAGGTGTGAAATTAACGTCCAAATTATTTTTTGGTAATTTATCAAAGTCCGTGATTAGGTTGTGTAATTGTGTATAATGAGGGTTGGGGGTAATTACGTGCTGGTATCCCTTGATTTCTATTAGGTGGATTTTCTCTATAGAACGTGTTTTACAACTTCGCCACGTAATAGGAATGTTGCTTGTAGGAACGGTTGGGTACCGAACTTATGTGATGAATTTGTAATTGCAACTGCTCTATAAGGGGAAGAAGGTGAAGTGCTTATTGCTGGGGAACAAGACACAATTTCTCTGTGAGAATGAGTGGGCCATAGCATTCCACGACGCGGGTCTAGTGAGGGTTGGATCTTGTCACATGTCTTCGGAGCTACGTACGTAAAACAAAGTTCTTTTTTTAAGTCATCAACATCATCTGCCTAACCTTTTCCCAAATTTATTGGAGTCGGCTTCCAGTCTTACCTAATGTAGCTGAATGACAGTATTTTACATGGGGCAACTGTTTATCTGACATCCATAAACGAGTTATAACTGGGTAATACGGAATGGTTGTCAGACTTTTCGACGGTCAAAGCTCTACAAAGGACAACCGGGAGCAACGGTTTAACTTGCTTTCCGAGGCACGGAGGGAACTCGGTAGGTAATGATGGTCACCCATCCACAGACCGACATTGGCAAGCGCGACTTATCCTTGAAGATCGATCCGTGTGGCTGTTATTATTTAGCCACTAGCCCCTCTTTTTTTTACTCCATTAATAATTTTTAAATATCCACGTGTCCCATAAAAAAGTCCCAAACAAGCCACAAGCAAAAAAAAAGCTGCAATGTCTCCAAAAAAGAACAACCTGTAAGTTTATTTACATTAAGCGAATATTGACTTTAGCAAGATGAATCAAGTTACTCCATATCAAATTATATTGGAACCCTACCGTTCGGCGTATGGCCATAATTAACACCTGTCAGGGAACAATAGAGAATTGACAGGCCGCTACTACAATGTCTGTTTCTGAAGCAATTCGTCCCCTCTGAGACACGGTGAGATGGTTATGTCACTCCGGTTGTGGGGGGCGTAAATTATTAATTTCTTTTGCAAATGCGTGTTTCTTCAGTACCAGGTGACATTTCTGTATTTTGTTGTTCCTTGATAGATCAGTAAAGTTCACTGCTCAGAACTCAGCTTTTCTTTACATTCCCCGAGCATTGAATCATTTCGTGAGATATTTAAAAAAAAAAACAGCAGTTCCATACAATTTGACCGCGACGCGCGACGGTATAACACGTTTGTACGAAACTAATGCTTTTTTTCACATTGTGTAAAATATCTGCTCTCGGATCGATTTTTCGAGGTATTCCATCCAGAGCACACAAACTTTTAAGAGCATGTAAAGTATTCCACAAAGTGCACACTTAGCAGCTTTTAATGATCTAACCACTGAGCAAAGGCATCCCTTTATATCCTTCCAGTTACTCTTCTCCCGCGGCCCCACAAACTTATTTTAAACTATCAATATTTTCAGTCAATGTCCATGCCAACAAAAGGTATTTACAAGGCAGATGTGATGGAGAGGACGCCCTAGAAGGTCCACTGACCTTGTTGGTGAGGTTCTGCAGAAAGGTCAGGTGCGTAGTATGAACGTGGACGAGGCAAAAGGAGTATGTAAGGATCGTAGCAGGTTGCGTTCTGTGGTTTCTGCTTACCCCCATGGATAAAAGGCTTGAGTTTATGTATGTATGCACGTATGTCAAAATCAAAATCAATCAAAGCATTTATTTCAAGTAGGCCAGTTACAGGCACTTTTGAATTGTCGAAACAAAGACAACAATGAAATGTAGCTACAGTCCCAGTCACAAGGCATAAAAACTGTGAAAGTACTGTAGTTGTGTACTGATGTCAATGTCCTTCTCTAAGTGTGCGCTTTGTGGAATGCTTTTCGTTCTATTATAAGTGTGCTCTGGTTGGAATACCTCAGTTCTTCGCGTCAATGTTCACTATGTGTAAGTGCACGCATAAAATTCAAAAATTTAATCAACTTAACCTCGTCATTTTAACATGAAATTGATGTGTAACAGTGAATAATTTCCTACATTTAGTTATACACGTGTAAGTACATATTCCAAGTAATTAGAGATCAGCCCGGCTAACGACGTCGCAGCTTATTTGATTGCGTTGCTAAATATTATCTTGTGGCATTTCTGTTCCGACTCCCCTTTGAGGGTTGGTTTCGCAACCTTATCAAGAGTGGGTTAATTGCTGTATATTTCGGTTGTGTGAAGGTGTTTTATTTATACTTAAATATTCTGTTAGTGAAGTTAATAAAATATTATTATAAAATTTACTGTCGATTTTTTTTTATGGTAACAAATTTTCGTGGATTCAAACTACCTACCACATATAGGTTCTTATGTACATCAATTATCTGCAGTAATCACAAAAATATCTCGTTGGTCGAGTGGTCGGCGAAGTGATATTGGGTTTTTCCATCAAGAATTTTTCAGTAGCAGCCACAGAGTCGTCTGGATTTGTGCACAGTTGATGGAAATAGGTCCGTCCCAATTAAAACATAACTGGCGAAATATGGGTGTCCTATTAGTTACACCTCTGCCTAACTCTTCGAGGATTCCAGGTGTGATGATATTACGAAATTTGCTGATATAACCGAAAAAAGCCCCATCATCAAGTGAGTTTTTCGTATTCTCAATGCACTTCGTCATAGTAATAATGATTTTCTTAAAAGTTGCTTAAATTCATGCTTTTTCACCTACAACCGCTTAAGTATTTAAAGGCACAAACCTTTTTTTGTGCCAGATGCCAGATTGGGGCGAAATCCCCCAAACCTGGGGGTTTTTCAAAGTTATGGAGGGACAGTATTTTTGGGGGGATTTATGGAGGGAAAAAACGTGGGTTTGGAGGGAATTGGTGGATTTTTATGATGTTTTTGTTAGCAAATTGGCATTAGGAATGTTGTCGTTGTGTTTTTCTAACGCATTTGTGGAAAGAGTCTTCTCACAAGTAGCAATTATTAAAGACAAGCTTCAATACAGATTAGCCATTCACAATAGCAAATCTATCTTGAGAGAAAAATATTTATTTTAAACCCAGTTCAATTATTTAACTTATAAATAATGTACCGTACTGCAGATGACGCAAGAGAAGAAGATGCGGATTCTGCAATGAAAGATATTGCTGAAATAGTATAAAATTGTATATTTCATTATTAAAAAATATTTTGACGTTGGTGGTATTTTTTCATCAAAACCTCAATTTTGGGGTATTTTTTCATCAAAACCTCAATTCAGGGACTGTTTGGGGAGAACGCGAGCTGGTCATCTGGCAACACTGTGTCAAAATTAGTCAAAAAGTCATCCATTGACATTCGCTCTGTTCTGTTTGCATTGTTGTTTGTTTTTTACGCTCCCTTATCTCTCTGTGATCTACCGATCAACAGTCAGGACGTTGGACGTTATGACCTAAGTCAAAAGTATTACTAAAGTTGATGTCGGTGTTATGTCATTCCTTCCCTTCATAGCCAAACATCCTAGGATAGCATTGCTTAAGGTACAGAACCAAAATGTAATATTTTTTCTTACATTGAAACAGAAACCGCAAGGTCTAAAGGCATTTAAACATGTTTTTAGTTTTCACTAATAAAGCACAGATAGAATGCTATATTTGGTATGCTTGTAAAGCAATTTTTATTTGGAAGCTGTGTAGAGTTTCTGGCATTGTCATTTTGCATTCACGTTTAGTTTGGATGACAATGCATCATTAGCTAAGTCACGCCATTCATCATCATCCATATTATATGGTGGAATCCCAAAAATGGAGGACTAGTTATTGTTTATGCACCCCCTTGATATGGGTATCCATATCCATACTAATATTATAAATGCGAAAGTACGTTTGTTTGTCTGTTTGTTACCTTTTCGCGCCTAAACCACTGAACCGAGCATCCTGAAATGTTGCATATACGTTGTGAGGTATGCGAAAACGGACATAGGGTACCTTTCATCCTGAAAAAAAACTATACACGAGGAAAACAACAATAACATTCTTATGATAATCGATGGCGCCACGAGTCTTTCGAATCATGATTGAATTATATTATAACAAGCAAAGTGCAATCCGAATTGATTGTTAAATTCTAAATTAACGCGAGCCGAGAGCAAAACCGAGGGCAAAAGGTAGTCAGTTATAAGCCTGAGACGATTGCGAAAGAGAAATGACGTCACACTTACGTTTAAAAACTTGTTTTAAAAAATATTTTAAGCTACTTTTTTCATCGATCAAATTGATAATTAAGCAAGAAACAGACTACCTCCACAAATGTCAAGTCATCAAAACTCAATAAAAAAAAATCAAAACGATGAGAAAGGAAATAGATCTGTTTTTATAATACAGCATACTTCAAGTCCAAATTAATAATCGAGGCGTTATGACAAAGCTCGCTGATCTTGTTGTAGGCACTTTGACAAAGTTATATTGAATACACGTGTAACCAATGAAGTCTTTATTGACTTGGTTCGAGAAGTATTTTTATTTTTTCACTTCTAAGTTTCTTTGATGAAATTTAAAATATTCTTGACTCGCCTTTGTATTTAAAAAACCGTCCAAGTTCGAGTCGGACTCACCCATAAAGGATTTTAGGCACCAAAAAAAGGGTGCTATTATATTACACAAAAAATCTCTCATTACCGTATTCACTAAAACTAAGAGAGACCCAAAATAAACGCCAAACTAAAACGAGATTATCAGATTTTCAACGCTCGGTTCTGCTTTGAGAGTTCAAAATTAGTGTTAAGTGCAATGACAATAAATTAGGCTTTCATTAAGGTGCCGCTTAGTGTACGTAAAAACGGCAAAATTTCCGTGTCTCTACGGGAAAAATAACTGTGACGTAAGCCTGCATTCACCACGACATGGCCATACGTATATAAGTTCTCATTACTTTCTTTCAGTTCTATTTACTGAAACCATGCCTGTGATGACCCGTAAGGCTACTACTCAGGAGTTGCAGGCTAAGTTGAGAACAGCTCTTGATGAACTAAAGGAATCAAACAGCAAATGTCAACAGCTGTTATTGGATAGAGACGAACACGAGGTTGAAATCGAGAAGGTCGTTTTCAAAAACACAGGCTTGAAACGGGAGCTAGTGGACCTACACCAACGATACATGGATGTTGTTGATGAACGGGACAAACTGCGGGTGGTCACAGATGGTTTCAGCAACTGCAGTAACATATATGAGGAGGCTTTATGTAAGGTTAGGGACTTAGAAGATGAACTACTTCATGCTAATAAGCAAATTATTAAGATTCAAAAAGAAAGAGAATGTACTCAGGTTAGGGAAACAGATCACCTATATAATCAATTATTAAATTCAAATTGCAACCCACATTCTTTCACAACAATGGATCTTACTGAAGATTCTATTCTGAAATATAATTGTAGCAGTTATAAAGTAAGCCAAAATAAAATAAAAAAATATGCTAAACTAAATAGAATTATAAAAAAATGCAATAAATTTAAGAAACGACAAAAACATAGTTCCAATAATATTCAACTAAGAAAAGAACGTGTTTTTCTTATAAAAAAGTTAAATAATTATCAAATTAAATTAGAGGACAGTAAGAAATTTTATGAAATAGATACTCAAAACTTACAGTCTGAAATTCAAGTATTAGAGTGTCAACTAAAAACATGTTATTCTAAGTATGTGAACTCTCAAAAACAAATTAAGGAACATATCCTTGCTGCAAACGAGTTAGTCAATAGGTGTAACAGTAATGCAGACTGTGTAGACATGATGTCCTTTAATGACACTCAGTGTGTTTCACAAAGGGAATCCAGCCCTGACACTCTCCTGCCTGTGGAAACGGAGAACCCGACCCGGTTGGAGAGTGCTCGGGGTTGTATCCCCATTCAAAATTCGCCAGACATTAAACCAGGTTCATCACAGGTAGGACAAACAGAAAGTAGTTCTCCCCGTTGTTGTAGTACAAATGGTTGCTGCTCAATTATGTTTTCAGATAGTTTAGGAAAATTGATTAGCAACAATCTGAGTCATTCTTCTCAAAATTACTGTACACCTCACGCTTCTTACAACCAGATAATGTCATCCATAATTCGGAAGGAATTAAATCCTAATGCCATCATAACTGTATTTGTTGGTAATAGTTCGAACGTTAAAATTGATGATATCACTGACAATGTCACTCAATTGTTAAAACTTAGCTGTAAGAAAATTATTCTGTGTGCCTTTCCATATTTTGAGAAGTTGTCAAGCAGGCAAAATCATTTTATACATAACCTTAACGATCGCATGCATTTATTAACAAGTCACTATAGTGACAAGTTCGTATTTTTCGACACCAACAGTTTCGTTCAGAAATTGAAGTCAAATAGAAATAATGCGTATCTGCCTATTAGTTTTAGGCGTCAAATAGCACGGCTATTAGCTTTTAATTTATACTAGACATAAGTGGTATGTCGCAGTTTTTTGTAAATAGGTCTACTAAAATTAGTAATTTTACTAATTGCAATTATACAAATATTAACTTAGATTTAAACTAGTCAATAAGACAATAGAAGGTACGAATGTCAACTTAGTTAAACTGAGCAACTTTAAGGTATCTTCTAGCTCTCAATCAATTAATTCTAAAAGAGGGGTTGAGCAGGATTCCTTGAAATTGCTTCATCAGAATATTCAAGGTTTTTCTTCCAAACAATTAGAAATAGAATTATTTTTAGAAAAAAACAAATTTGATGTTATTTGTATTACTGAACATTGGATGAAAGATTATGAAATGCAAATTAATTATGAGAATTATAGCGTGGGCAGTTGCTTTAACCGAAAATCAATGCTGCGTGGAGGTTCATTAATTTTAATTAAAAATTGTTTTAAATCAAAACCACGTAACGACATAGTTGAACTCTCAGTTGAGCATAGCATTGAATTGTCATGTGTTGAGCTGGATAAGCATGTCATAGTGTGCGTATACAGACCCCCTAATTATCAAAACTACTCTATTTTGAGTCAGTTATGGAAGATGTTTTGGGTAAACTTTCAAGTGGTAATAAATTAGTAATTATCTGCGGTGACTTTAATATTAATATTTTAGAAAATAACTCTAACAGCAGTAGACTATTAAGCCTTTTTAAATCTTTCAATCTGTCGAATGTGTTTTTAGAACCAACCAGAATAACTACAACTACTTCTACTTGTATTGATAACGTTTTCTGTGGCTGCGACTATTTGGAGAAAGCTATTGTAAATTACCTCCTCTGATCACTGTGGTCAAACTGTCTCTTTTGAATTTAACACACCACTGCAAAAAGTACAGATACAAACTAGACCAATAACTTCCAGTGCCTTGATCAAATTTAATAGCACTTTAATTGACAAGTTAGCTGTGCAGGGCCTAAATATTATGAATGTTAATACTATGTATGAAGATTTCTTTTCATTAGTGCAAACTGAGTTCAATAATACTTTTAAGAAGAAAACTAAAACTATCTGCCCGAAGTTTTTATTCAGTGACTGGGCAACTAAAGGCATCAGGAAAAGTCGGGAAAGACTTTTTGAGTTGTATGGCCTTAAGCCTTATATTAATACGGAAACTTTTAATAAGTATGTTGCTACTTATTCTAAAATTTTCAAAAATACCTGCAAGACAGCTAAAGCCTTATTCATTAGCAACAAGCTGAAATCTGCAGAAAACAAGATTAAGACTGTTTGGAAAATTATAAATAATGAAACAAATAGAAACAAAAGACACAACACTGATTACACACTGGACTCTTCCCGAGGGCTCATTAGCGCAAATGTCGATGTTGCTCAGGAATTCGCAACGTTCTTTACCAGTATTCCAATTAAAACCACAGAAACGCTAAATTCTTCGCCATCCCTTGCCATTAATATATTAAGAGAGAATGTTTCAACCTGTAATATTGAATTTAAATTTAAACATATAAACCCTGTGGTCGTTATGAAGGCTTTTAAGCAACTTAAAATAAAAAGTACTGAAGACCTTTGGGGTATGTCTACTAAAGTCTGTAGCTCCCTATTTAGCCTTAATATTTAATTTATGTGTAGACCAAGGGGTATTTCCGGATTTAATGAAGTATAGTAAAGTTATACCACTTTTTAAATCTGGAGACGGCAAAGACACAAATAATTATAGACCCGTATCTATTTTGCCGGTTTTCAGCAAGATATTTGAAAAAGTAATGCTAAATCAAATGCTCTATCATTTTAATCGGAATGACATCCTACATGATCAACAATATGGTTTCACCAAAGGTCGTTGCACTACTGACGCCGGTGTCACCTTACTAAAGCACATCTTTAATACATGGGAAGAGGCAAAAGATGCAATAGGCATCTTTTGCGATCTATCCAAGGCATTTGATTGCGTGAATCACGACACACTGTTGCTAAAACTTGAGCATTACGGACTGGGAAAACAAGCACTTAGCTTAGTAAAATCGTATTTAAATGATCGAATGCAGCATGTACAAATAAATGGCGTAAATTCATTAGGATTAAAAGTAAAAATGGGGGTACCGCAATATTGGGTCCTTTCCTTTTTCTAGTATCCATAAATGATTTACCTCAGTTGCTGAAAAGTCGACCTCAAATGGTGTTATTTGCTGACGACACATCACTGATTTTTAAGGTAGACAGACGTGCACAAGAGATTGACGACGTAAATAACGCTATGCTTAAGATTCATAACTGGTTTACTGTAAATAATTTGGTGTTAAATGAAAAGAAAACTAAATGTATAAGATTCGCGTTACCGAATGTAAAAAGTAACGAATGTAACGTTGTATTGAACAGGGAAATACTAGAATTCGTCGATAACACGGTTTTCTTGGGGATTACGCTTGACTCGAAACTGCAATGGAGTCCTCAATTAACAGCACTTGCAGGGCGGCTAAAATCAGCCGCTTACGCTGTCCTTAAAATACGGCAATTAACAGACGTGGATACCGCGAGACTGGTCTATTTTAGTTACTTCCATAGCATCATGTCTTACGGTATTCTGCTGTGGGGACGGGCTGCAGATATTGACTCAATATTTATTCTGCAGAAAAGGGCTGTAAGAGCCATCTATAACCTACGCAGACGCGAGTCTCTAAGAGAATTGTTTAAAAAAATTAACATCATGACGGTACCTTGTCAATATATTTATGAAAACATTATGTATGTTCGGAAAAATAGACATCTTTTTAGTAAAATAAGCGACAGGCATAATTTCAATACTAGAAATAAGGACAAATTAGATCAGCCACGTTTCAGATTGTCAAAAGTACGCACTTCTTGTATGGGGTACTGTGTAAAATTTTACAATAAAATACCACTTGACATTCTACAACTTAATGAGAAGAAATTTAAAACATGCATAAAACGCACACTATGTAAACGAGCATATTATAAGTTGGAAGACTATCTCGTAGATAAAAATGCATGGCTCAATGCTGGTCCTGCTCCACAGCCACTTGGGCTCACGAACTAAGATTTTATTGTTTGGAAGAGATGCTCCCCCTTTAATTCTTTAATTATATTTTTCTTTTCTTTTTTTCTCTTTCTCGTTTCTCTTTTGGAAACTTAAGGTGTGAATTGTATATTTTATATCAACATTGTGAGTGCAAACTAATTGATTACCAAGTTATTGTGGAAGCTGCAGAAGATTGTAAAATATCTTTGCATTGTATAGATTCCATCTCTTAGTATTATATAATTGCATAGCACATGTGTGAGTACTATGTACTGTAAAGCTACCATTTATATTCTGTTATCTTTCATTGACTTGAATGTGTCCTGGTGGCTGAGAGAATGTCATGCTCACTCAAATGTCTCGCTGATGGTGGCGGGTGTGTCGGGTCATTTAGTTCCCTTCAATATGGTTGAGTTGAATGGCGCTGATCCATGCGTCATGTTCGTGAACGGGCGCTGTCAGTTGGGACTGGTCATCTCTTACCTGCCACGGTTTATTTTAATTACTTTATTTTTAAATTGTTGGTTTAATCTTTTACTCTGGACGCTCTTAATGTGCACGTCTTTGTACATCGTTCTCACATATATGTATAATCTCAACATGAATGATGTAACCAAGATTTTGTAACAATATTTTGATTAAAAAGAGTGTCCATGGAGTTTCTTGCCCATTCTTCTCCATAGAGATCTACGATTTGGAATGTGCAACTACAGTACTTTCGCAAGTTATTATGCCTTGTGTCTGTGACTGTAGCTTAGCTTTTTTGTTTTTGACTTTCAAAAGTGCCTGTAATGGTCTAATTGAAATAAATGCTTTGACTTTGACTTTGACTTTACTTATATTGACACGAGAATGAGAAACTCGCGGCTAAATAATAACAGCCGCTCGGGTCGATCTCAGATTAAACCGCGCTTGCCTAAGTTGGTCCGTGGATGGGTGACCGCCCATTACATACCGAGTTTCCTCCGTGCCTCAAAAAGCAGGTTAAGCGTTGGTTCCAGTACTCATTTGTAGATCTGACAGTCGTTACAGGTAGTCAATGCCCCGAAAGTCGGACAACCAGTCTTACCAATAGGTATCGTAATACCCGGTGTTAACTGGGTTGGTGAGGTCAGATAGGCAGTAAAATGCTGGTATTCAGGTGCTTATGATTACAAATCAACCGATTTGAGAAAATGCTAGGCAGAATGTGATAATGACACGATAAAAAAAGAAGAAAAACACCAACAGTCCCTAAATAAAACTCTGTCACCAATAACTCCATTTTTACATCGCAAATACACGCAGTTATCACAAAACACTGGCATCACCAAAAAAGTCGCTTTAAACACACGTAATAACATGGTACTAACATCCACGATTGGCTATAACACTCCTTGTGAACGTTAAGACACGAAAACATGGCGGACAGATGGATATGATGACGGAGTGTAAAATGAAGACGACAGGAAAACGGTAGTAAAGACAAAAGACGACTGAATAATCGTGGAATAATTTTGAATTTACTAATCTCTTTTATTTTCTTGTGTACAGATCATAATCAGCCTTTACTGACGGAGATTTGTTCAGACTGGGCCGTACTCCACTGAAGCGAGGACGAGCCGAGTGAAGAGGAGATTTCGCTCCCCCCACCGAATAACATGGTAATGTGGTACTACGACAGTTTTCGTTTTATTGCATATTCGGTGTTTAGAACATTCATTAGCATCATGTAATTTTTTTTGTATTTTTTCTATGTATATTTATAAAAGTACAATAATTGCAATGGTACCGTAATGAACATAACAACATTATTCCCTTAAAATCTAAACACACTTTTTGCACGAATAATACCATAACAAGTTATTACAGATCATGCAATCGTTAATTTTTCGGTAAGCGACGATTACCATTATGTTCGCGTAAGAAATGCATATCTTTTTCCACGTAAAGTATAAAACAATTATATTCATGTATTATTTTTGTTTACAAGATTTGGTAATGTCTTTTTACAAAACATGTTAGTTATTTGTGCAAAATCGTAATGTCGTTCACTGTATCTCACAGTTAATATTTTTGAAGCAAGCGGTTTTACAATAAAATATTGCGATGATGTCGGTACGTAATAACGAATACAATATTATATTTTTAGTGAGTGACGAGTAAGAGCGCACGCACAATATTTTTTCATTGTATTATGAAGTGTTTTGATGCGTTAGAGACTGTTTTTATTATTGATACGAAGTGCAAAGTTAGAAAATTAGGGTCTTTTTTTTTTTCGGCTGGGAAATCATCAGATGACTCCTCCCGCTCTGGGCGGAGCGGAAGGGAGTGTCAGACTCTTACTGACTAAAAACCACCCGTGTTCCTTCTTTTGCCTTTTATGGTCCAGGGCCGCGGTATCTCTTTCGAACAGTCCCGCAGCCCTGGCAGGCATCGGCCCTTGCGGGCCCCTCTTGTTTGCTGACATCTCTTTGAGGTGCGCGTGGAACACGAGCGCGCCGTCGACACGGCCTGTCGTCATACGACGGACGGACGGCGAGTTAACCCATTATTTACCGTCCACAGGCCCGCGCCTACGGTGGCCGAGTGCCATCACGGCGTGGCCCCCGACGCCCGGTGCTTCTCCCGTGGCGGCTGGGACGTGAGGTTCTGACCCTCTCACGTTCCGCCACCTCCTTCGCTAGCATGACTGCTTCGCAGAAGGAGGTGACGGCTTCCCATTCCCTCTCGCCCCGGACCATGGCTTGAACCAGGGCCGGACGCGAGAGGTCGCCGCCGTCAATCGCCTCTACGAGGACACGCCGGTGCTCCGTCCAAGCGGAGCAGACCTCCACGGTGTGCTCCACCGTGTCCTTCGGGTGATCCTCACAATGATAGCACCTGGGCGTTTCCTCCCGCCCGATTCGGTGCAGGTACCTCCCGAAACAACCGTGTCCGGTGAGGACCTGCGTCAGGCGGAAGGTGAGGGCGCCGTGGCGCCTCTCTAGCCACTCCTCAAAGAGGGGACTTATCGCCACTATCGTGGCGTGCCCTGCACGGGGTTGCGATAGTCGCTCTCTCCATGTCGCCATGAGATCGCGCCGGAAGTCGGTCCGCTGAGCGACAAATTGCCGCGGCAGCGGAGTTTCCCCCCGGCGCTGTGCCTTCGCGCGCCATTCATGCAGGCGCGCGAGGACTATGGCCTCCAGATCCCATGGCGGCAATCCGGCAAGGAGGCTCGCCGCCTCGCGGGTGATCGTGCGGTACCCACTGATCAGCCTTACGGCTACCACCTTTTGGGGCGCGTTCAGGTAATGCGCGGCTCGCAGCCTCAACGAACGCGCCCACACCGGGGCCCCGTAAAGGGCCATGAACCGCACGATTGGTATATCTTTGCTTTATACCTCCATGTCCTAAAAGCCATAAAATACGGAAAATATTACACAGAGTTTTTTTGAAACTGGACATAGTCAGAATGAAGGCGATGGTATGCACTCATGTATTGAAAGAGCCTTAAAAAATAAAGTGCTTTATACTCCTGACCAAATATATGGCATCATTTTAAATGCAAAGGTAGGAGGCAACCACGCCCGGGTGCTATCATTGCGAGGATCGCCCGGAGGACACGGTGGAGCACACCGTCGAGGTCTGCTCCGCTTGGGCGGAGCACCGCCGTGTCCTCGTAGCGGCGATTGGCGGCGGCGACCTCTCGCGCCCGGCCCTGGTTCAAGCCATGGTCCGGGGCGAGAGGGAATGGGAAGCCGTCGCCTCCTTCTGCGAAGCAGTCATGCTAGCGAAGGAGGCGGCGGAACGTGAGAGGGAGAGATCCTCACGTCCCAGCCGCCGCGGGAGGAGAAGAACCGGGCGTCGGGGGCCACGCCGTGATGGCTCTCGGCCACCGTAGGCGCGGGCCTGTGGACGGTGAGTAATGGGCTAGCTCGCCGTCCGTCGGTCGTATGACGACAGGCCGTGTCGACGGCGCGTTCGTGTTCCACGCGCGCCTCAAAGAGATGTCAGCATACGGGAGGGGCCCGCAAGGGCCGATGCCTGCCAGGGCTGCGGGACTGTTTGAAAGAGATACCGCAGCCCTGGAACATAAAGGGCCAAAGAAGGAACATGGATGGTTTTTAGTCAGTAAGAATCTGACACTCCCTTCCACTCCGCCCAGAGCGGGAGTGGTCATTTGATGATTTCCAACCCTCAATTTAAATATAACTTTGAGGATGAATATTCAGAGTTGAATACTGAAATTCAAACCCGATCAAAGAGAGGAAGAAGACTACTTATTGAGGAAGAAGTTACTACTGAAATACAATTAAAACACGCTTATTATCAATCAATACCAGTGAGTAAATTACTAAAAGAAGATTTATTAAGTCTATTCAGAACAGAAGCCATACCTCAGCATTATCATTGTTTTTATAATTCTCTGCAAACCTGTGCAAATAGCACAGAGCAGTCTTCAGACTATGAATAGGACTGTAGTGATGATTAGCATGATTCATTTCTACTATACCAATGGACCAATTGGGCCAACAGGACTCCCTTGATTATTGTTTCTGATAGAAAACATTAAGTACCTGATTATTAATAAAAGGACTGATTATGATAAATAATAAAACCTTTGTTTTATTTCATAAATTTTAATAAAATCGCTATTATAAATTATCCAGTATTAATATCAACATCCTCTAATATTGTTATTTTTCTGCCAAATCAAATAATAAGTACTGAATTATTTAATAAAACATGTATTTGCAACATTATATTACTGTTAATCTTTAGACACCACACATCGACGAATATTACTGTACTGTAATATTACAGTATAAACTATCGCTTGGATTTCACACGAATAATATCGTAATATCATATTGCCGTTAGGTTTTTTGACACCGTATTACAACGAATAATACTATAATGCATTAATATTGACTACGATATCGTTGCATTTACACGCGAATAATATGGTAATGATGCGTTGCATACTATACTCTTGCCCTTTAATTTCAGTAACATTATTTTCGTCAATAACTTAATTTTATTAAACTATTACAAAAAAAGCAGAATATGAAATAGATTGTAAAAGAATTAGCTTTATTTCGACGTATAAATGTCTATCTTACGATCTACCCGTGCCGAGATATACGCATAAAACAGTTTTTTATTTTTCTTGTAAAATTTAGATTTATCGATTACCATATTATTCGGTGGGGGGAGCGATTTATGTTATAAACCACCAATAGAATTTCGTTATTTACACTTCTCGTCTCCGCTTAGCTTAGTGGAAATGGCTAAGCAGAGAGGAGAGGTGTCTCGTTATTTTTTATGCCAGCCTTCGCACTCGGCGGCCAAGCGGTGACGTGAGCGGCGTGCGGTGAACGGCGTGCGGTGAACGGCGTGCGGTGAGCGGTGTGCTGTGTAAGAGCGGGGGCACACGATGCGTTGCGGCGCCGCACTGCAAAAATTTCAACGAATCAGCCCGCTGCTAGCTTAGCCCGCTGCTCGCTGATACGTGGAAATCTATGCGGTGCGGCGCCCCAACGCATCGTGTGCCCCCGTTCTAAGGTGTGCCGTGAGCAGCGTGCTGTTTGCGGTGAGATGTGTGTGTGTGTGCTGTGCGGTGCGTGCGATGAGTGGTGTACTGTACACATCTCCTCTCCACTCCGTTTTGCACAACGCCGCACAGATTCGGTGGATACACTCGGCTCCGCTTTGGTGGAGTTCGAGCCTTAAAGGTTCAGGCCAACCGGATAGACAGATTACTGACTTGCCGCGGATACCGGACCAAGACAGATAATTAATCTGTCAAACGCAAATTTAGTTTATAGAGGACCTTCGATGCCGGAACTTTCCTAGTATTTTAGTAAGTTCAGCTTTTTGTAGTGAAACACTTCTGGTTTCAAAAAAAAAGATTAGTTGTATAATTCAGTTAGCTTACTGGGGGTCTAAAATGGCCACAAGATGACAAATCATAATATTAGGTACGTCTATGACCATTGTAAGAATTTAAACGTAATTCATATTTTTATCCTATTATGATTCTGCTAAAGCGGCCATTTTAGACCCCCAGGTCCTAAGTGAGATGAAGGCACTCATAATACTTTAAGGCAATCAGAGAAGCAGAAGAATATTGCTTCATAATTTTTCGATCGTTCAAAAACAAAAAGAAAAATATTTTCCCAGCGGTTTATTTTTACTTCAAAAACCTCTGTTTTCAGGTAAACAGAAACCCGCACTAGTTTATAAATGAAAAGGGCACAATATCTACAGTACCGACTCGGTAAGCATTTTTTGATGCGTTTCCAACCTCACGTATCTTTGAACAGCCCAATACGAACCCTATAGAAGCACCTGATACATTTTATGTGCTACGTAAAAATGATAGCATCAATCACGGTAGTCATAAGATTATATCTGTCCCTTACTTTCTTACGATTATTTGGAAGGTTGCATTTTGTCTCCCTCTCGCTTGCACTGTATTTTCAAGTCTTGAAATATGTAAGTGGTGGTTGTGTTGACGGATGACTCGAAGGATGTTTTGTTGGTAAACAAAACCTAAGAGGCACACAAGACTAGCATGGTAAATATACGCTCGTAACATTCTAGGTCTCCGTTTAGTTAGAATTGTGCCATTATGCATACAGGACTATGGTATTTTCAAGCATTTAGGGAGACTGCGTTGCAGTAGCGAAGGGTCAATTTTTGTAAGAGCTACGCCGGAGTAATATCTTTAATGTGATTATATTATTGTCTATAGAATACTGAGTTACTGACTGTGTCATTTTTCAAAGGGAATCCGGTAGGAATCGAGCTGTTTGGAACCTTCGCCACTGCTGTGTTGAAGTGTTAAAAAATATTTATTATTATTTTCTCATGCATACTGTGACCCACATTAGTCTAGCCCTATACACATGGTTCCTCTCTTTGAGATGAGTTATAATCCACCACGCGCTTGTGCACGTGTTTTCCTTTACCTTTTGTGAGCAACTATAGGTCTTTTCTGCGTAGTTTCATGATTTTTTCATTTGTTTACAGTTACGTAAAATAAGTACATTCTAATTTTCATAATGAGCCGTAGGAAAAAAACCGGCCAAGTGCGAGTCAGACTCGCGCACCGAGGGTTCCGTACAAACCTGTAGGTATATAAGTAAAAGTTATGGTATTATGGTGAAAACGGGTAGAGGTTTTGATTCCCTTGCGAGTAGTTGCGAGTTTCAAAATATGCGGCTTTAATTGCTGTATCTTTTGATTGCGTTGACGTAGAAGTTTGATTTTGTTACAGCTTAAAGATATTATAGACTTGAGTATTTGTTAAGAATTTCAATATAATACCACTACGCGTTCATGAGTAAAGGGGTAATAAGTTTAAAATTATTAAAAATATTTTTATTATATGATGTAACTAAAAATTTATGCTTTTCGCAATTTTTCCTTTATCTGTGTTATAAGACGTTGCTTCGTACCAAATTTCAAGATTCTGAGTTCACGGGAAGTACCCTGTAGGTTTTGATTCCCTTGCGAGTAGTGGCGAGTTTCAAAATATGCGGTTTTAATTCCTGTTTCTTTTGATTGCGTTGACATAGAAGTTTGATTTTGTTACAGCTTAAAGGTATTATAGATTTGAGTATTTGATATGAATTTCAATATAATACCACTACGCGTTCATGAGGAAAGGGGTAGTAAGTTTAAAATTATTAAAAATATTTTTATTATATGATATAACTAAAAATGTATACTTTTCGCAATTTTTCCTATATCTCTGCTATAAGACGTTGCTTCATACCAAATTTCAAGATTCTGAGTTCACGGGAAGTACCCTGTAGGTTTTGATTCCCTTGCGAGTGTCGAAAATTTGCGGCATAAACGGGAGTATCTTTTGATCGCGTTGACTTAGAAGTTTGATTTTTTCACAGCTCCAAGAGACCATAGACTTGAGTATTTGATATGAATTTCAGCTTGATACCTCCACGCGTTCCTGAGAAAAAAGGTCTTGACAGACAGACAGACGGACAACAAAGTGATCCTATAAGGGTTCCGTTTTTACCTTTTGAGGTACGGAACCCTAAAAAGGAGTTTAGGGTTAACAAACAATAAAGTAAAGTAATTTTTATTACAGTCTATGCAAACAAAAATATGAATTAATTAAACAAACTACAACCGCATCAAAAATAAATTACCAGGAAAGTAAACAACGAAAATTATTGACTTCAGCGACATAATTGCAAGTACACATTTACATTGCACCATTAATATAACATACAAACAAGCAACTCTGTACAAAGCAAAACATGTATGAGGGTTGTAAATTAAACTCTCGAAACTGCAACGCAGTTTGCTCGCAATCCGAGGAACTGTTAATCTCGGTTTAAGCCTCACTAACTACAGTTGTTAAGTATGTGACTTCAATATACAATGTTGCTTGAGTTACGTGTCTTTAAATAAATAGTGCTATAGGTAGGTTGTTTGTGTTTATAGTGCTTTCTAGAACACACAACAGGGCTGGTACTTGGTGCGAAGAGACAGTAAAATATTGTCTTTCTTATTTCTTGAATCAAAGGTTGGCAATGAGGTTGACGGTTGACTTGGATAGAGTAATAAACAGCATCATTTGGACTAAAACTAACTACTTATTTCTTTCTTTCTTTTCTTTTCGATTATGGCTATGAACATCAACCAATAACTTCAAAAGGATTGTAACTGCGCTAGCGCTCATGAACATGAGGGAAGTTCGTGTGTCCTGGTGTTTCTGCATAGGATTTTAGGAGGAACCAAAATTACGTGTTTGACAATCACGTTTCAAAGGCCCATAATACTCTTGGGTCTAGCAACTTTGCAGCATAATCAGCCTATAATGTTCCCACTGCTGTGACACACGGCCTCCTCTCTAAGAGCTATTATCTACCACGTGGGCCCAGTGCGGGTTGGTTTATGTCACATGTCTTCGAATTTTTGGTTCTAGGACATGCCGGTTTCCTCACGATGTTTTCAGCAACTTTGCAGCAATCATAATAATTATATCAGTTAGCGTACAGCTTCTCATCTGTAGAACCTTTTTCTCAACTAAGTTGGGGTCGGCTTACAGTTTAAGCAGATGCAGCGGAATACCACTATTTAAGCGTAGAACCACTAAAAGGATTAAGAAGATTCAAGACACGCAGTTCTGATTTTCCGCATATAAGTGCGGATTGTATAATTTTATCAATTGCTTCGGTGAAGGAAAACATCGTGAGAAAACCAAAATGGCATGCCTGAGACATGTTTCTCGACGGCATGTAAAAGCCAAGTCAGGTCTTTGTCTGCATAAAAAACTCTGACACCAGGTTAGGCACTAACCACATAAAAGAAGATTAAAAGACTCTATCAAAGATACTAGACTGTGTTTTTCACATTCACTACGCAATCAACGAATCTTCGTGAAAAACTGTGACCATAGCAATTGTCTTTTTAACCGTCAACTGCAATGTCACGCGAAGCCATCGCAATGTCTGACCATAGTGTTTATGTCTACCTAAACAGGACTAACATAGCACCGTGTACAGCTTTATTACGCCGTGTAAAACAGTAAGAGTAGGCGTAATACGAATTTAAAAGGGGTAGTTTGAATTGCATTAGGAAGTTAACAACTGTGTGGGTAATCTGTACATTACAAGAAACCGTAAGATTCTCAGACGTGTCGTTTCAAATTTAATGCTTAGAGCACATCATCATCAGCTTATAGCAGTCCACTGATGGACATAGGCCTCTTCAATCGCACGCCACATAACTCGAGGTTAGAGCACATTTAATAGGCATCTTTTGGGTTAGCTCGTTCCATCGTCGACCTCATCTCTGTCCTCTAAGACTAGATTGAGGTCAAGAGTAGGCCCATTAAACATAAAAAAAAATATGGGTTATATAAATTATCTTTATCGAGATAATTAGTTTCACTACAAACACTGTTACTGAAATAAAGCCATGCAATATTCATCATGGGGAAATTACGATTTCAAATACTGTTACAATTTTATAAGTAAAAATATATGGCGAAATAATAGCCCTCGAAATTGAAATTTTGTGTTTTTTGTAATTTGCCGGACATTATCAGGTTGTTGTTAATAGCATAAGCATAATCAGTCTAAATTTTCCCACTGCTGGGACACACGGCCTCCTCTCTATGAGAGGGAATGGGCTATAATCCACCACGCGGGCCCAGTGCGGGTTGGTAGATGTCACATATCTTCGAATTTTTGGTTCTAGGACATGCCGGTTTCCTCACGATGTTTTCCTTCACCGTTTTTGAGAGCAGTGGTGATGAAATAAATTACACAAAGTAATGCGCCTGCCTGGGTTCGAACCCACGACTTACTGTTCGTAATTCATGGCCGCCACCACTGGGCCACCACCGCTCTCACTGGGCTACCACCACTCTCACTGGGCCACCACCGCTCTCTGTTGTTAATGATTGACTAATATTCGACCATGAAGTCATATACATGTCACACTACAGCATTATTTGATTTGCCTGTTATTAGAGTTCAGTTATAGTCAGTGGGGTCTAAAATGGCCGCTTTAGCAGAATCATAATAGGATAATAATATGAATGACGTTTAAATTTGTAAAATGGTCACAAGGTGACAATTCATTATAGTAGGTACGTCTATGACCATTTTAAGAATTTATACGTATTATGATTTATGAGTTATTATCCTATTAAATGATTCTGCTAAAGCGGCCATTTTAGACCCCCAGATCACAATTTCCTTAACTAAGACATTAGGTTTTTGTTCTGAACAGAACAGTTGCCAACTGTTCAACATTTATGTTCAACTGTCAAACTGCTTACTTGCGATACGAATTCAGGTGGTGTACTCCCTCTTGGGCTGGGTGATATTTCCAATGGTGTCTTTATTTATTAAGGAGTTTGTTGGGGTTGGACTTGAGTTTGAGTCGTCGTGAGTGTGGAGCCCCGACACAGGATATGCAGCACCGTGTCCTGCCCTTCACGTCATGCAAAACTATCTGCACCCTCCTGGATACTCCGCTACGACCGTACTGGTCGGACAAAATTTGAGACAACGAAACAAAAAGAAGAAGCAGGGGTTTGTTGTTTAAAATTACAAGACCGCACCAATTTAGTCAATAGCAACCAGCGAAAAGATTGCTCAGTGAACCGATGATAGGAGTTATTAGAAAATTGCTTTATTACTAGATTTTATCCCTGCATAGGGATTGGAAATAAACATTTTGGAAATCGACTACCGCAATAAAAAATTTGGATGTGGTAACCTTGGCAATGGTCTACCTTTGTACCAAATTACATCGGAATCCATTCAGACGTTAGAAATTATCTGAAAATTTAACAGACATAATTATAGACGGAGTGAGGTAATGACGCACTTTAATTTTAATAATATTCATATTAAAAGTGCTAAAGAGGAGCTCGTGGCTAAATAATAACAGCCGCTCGGGTCGATCTTTAGGTTAAGCCGCGCTTGCCTAGGTTGGTCCGTGGATGGGTGAGCACCCATTACATACCGAGTTTCCTCTGTGCCTCGGTAAGCACGTTAAGCCGTTGGTCCCGGCTGTCATTTGTAGATCTTTGACAGTCGTTAAGGTAGTCAGCGCAGTGGCTCGAAGTCTGACAACCAGTCTTACCAAAGGGTATCGTGTTACCCAGTGCTAGCTGTGTTGTGGAGGTCAGATAAGCAGTCGCTTTATGTAAAACACTGGTATTCAGCTGCATCCGGTTAGACTGGAAGCCTACCCCAACATAGTTGGGAAAAGGCTAGGCAGACAAATTCATATTAAAAGTATGGATATCCGCTGCTTCTCTCTTCTTCTTCATGTCGATGATTCCCATAACAATTATTTAATTAAATTTGTTTCGATCAGAACTCAGCCACATAGACAGCGTTGGTAGTGGATTATACAACTAATACTTTGCATATGAAACAGAGAATACCTACAATGTTGTTGAACACGGGAAAACAATCAGTAATTATTTTACCTTTTATCAGTTTTCTTTTTGATACGAGTTAACACGTCAAATTATAATGAGACATTCAATGCAAATTAATGAACTCTCAATTTTCCCAAATGCCTGAAACTCTCACATAAAGTGCCAACTCAAAAGTTAATGTTTCCTTACCAGAAACATTAAGTTTTCAAGAACAGATGCAGTGTACATGTTCCTTACGTTGTACTTGGTTTTTTTATTCGAAAACTTTAGCTTCTTACCTTCGGGAATATAAAGAGTAAGGCGACTGACAGACTGAAAGAATAATAGGTCCGTAAGGCACTGTTTTTTCTTTTTTGAACTAAGAATCCCAAAGGGTTGTAACACTTTCGTGTAGGTCACTACTTTTTCTAACCTTTTTAGAGCGTACGAGGTAACATTAATCATCTTTTTTTTTAATGTGAGAATAAAATTTTATAAGAAAGATTTTTGAAGATTGGGTCTGAGTGCTCACCTAGTATTTCGGGAAATCACCAAGCGGTTGATCGACTCTTCACGTGACCAGAGGGCGGGCCTATTTTTTGGCCAAAGAATTAGCATTGTCATCTAACGTGGCAATGCTGCCAGCCACTTGGGTACTTTTCCTGTTGAAGATAGAGCCACGGAGAGAGAAGCGATATGAACGAACGGACGCCCTGTAACCCTTTTGATTCTTGTACATATTTTTATTACTATAATAGATTTGTAGTTTGTTAATAATGTAATTATCATGAAAATAAGCAGTAAAAAGATTTTATTCCTCAATATAATATATTGTATTTTGTGCAGACAGATTTGCACATTATTTTGTGAATTAATTGACGAGGTTTTATGACAAGCAGTCCATTAATTTATGTGATACTGAACCGCTTGTCGACACAGTTTAGGTATAGGACATTTAAACAAGATGGTCTTATTCCCGTTTTCCTTACATTGGACGATAGGCTGCAATTCTCTACACAAATGTATTCCTCTTTATTTTTCCTGAATAATGCATCTAGAGCAATATTTTTTTTCCATTAAATCAAGGTCTTCTGTAGACACGTCCCTGTCATTTCCTTTTTCAGCAACTAATATGTAAAGAAAATATGACCCTCCAAAAAGAAAAAAAAATCCTCATTTTTACGGCCGTGTTTAGAAGACTACCAGACAAATTCGAAAAAAATTTACCATAAAAAATTGATAGGAACCTAGACATACTCTTTCTTAAAATTTTAATGTCAATAATAATTGAATCGGCTCAGTTTTCGAGGAGAAAAAATAAGGGGAATACGAAACAATCTCATCAAAATTTTTGTGATAAAATTGGTCTGAGCTGCAGCTGTCACTATCGCACTCTACGGGGGCAGGCTTGACCCAGCGCGACGGCAATAGTTTCTTCAAATACCTATTTTTGAAATTCCTCGCAGGCCTTGTTCCCTCTTAAACAGAGCCTAAATATTATTGCACTGAACAAGTCCAGTAAACACTCAGTCCAGTTTAGAGATGTAAATAATGCCGATTTTGGCATTCTTCAAAGCAAGATGGGTAGTTATGTGGTACATAAGTGTTACACAAAAAATTAAGAATCCGCATGTTTACGATTTTGGACTTGCTTATGTATTGTCTTGTTATATTAATACACAACTTTCTGTAATACTTTACTGAAAAGCCTCACTCCTGCAACAAAAACCGAGAAAATTATATCAGTCCATAATAAATAGACTATCTTGGACGCAATTGGAGCGCACCATTCAAACAGGAACTAACTATAAGCCTCCACCACAACGAGATTATTCTATCCCAAGGTTTATCTATAGGTTGTGATGAGAAAATCATGTTCTGGTTTACAGATTAGGAACAGCTGAGTTATCAGTCGCGTTGGAATATACCGGTGCCATAGTGTGGTTTATTGAATATTCTAATACATTCAGAAGGTAATGAATGAAGTAGAAAGTGTCAGGTGTCTATATGTGATTGGTTTTATTGTTTAGTGTGAATTGAATGGAGATTGAAATGATTTTTATTACTGTCGAGTTTGGTTACTGGGAGAATTTTGTATAATTATGTGTGATAATGCGTGTTTTGTAATTCCGAATGATTGTTTCCCAACTAGTTTTGGACTTGAAACGAGTTTTGTTTTAAAACGTTGCCCTACACTAAGAATTTACACACTCCTGTATAGTTTACAAACATTAAAACTCACATACACAAATAGCCAGACCCGAAACAACTGTCTGTAGGCCATATAAATGTTTGTTCGGTGCGGGATTCAAACCCGCGATAGGCAGCGCAGCAGCCACCGTTCCAACCGCGCCGTCAAAGTTAAACGGGCACACGAACTGTGTAGATTTCAGCTTGTTATTAAACTGTATTCGTTTGCTTTGCTTACGTTTAATTTATTATATTCTTGGTATAAAAGTTGCTCCAGTTTTTTAGAAGGAAAAGATGATAGATAGATGCATCCCGTTCCCGAATAAGTTTTGTAAGTGGCATTAATATTTGGTTTAATTTATAATAATAGTCCTCCTGGCCGTTTTCGTTCACGGCGGACAATCTTGGGAGAGCCATCGGTGCCGGAAATATTATAGTGCACAAGTGTGTGCGCTGGCACAAGTGCGCTCTCTCTCTCTCGCTCATAGTCTCCATCGGCGAACGGCAATCCGACACGACCGGTTAGAACTACGGCTTAACGTGCTTTGTGAGGCACGGAGAGTATAACTCCAACTTCAAACGACAAACAAACTCATAATTAATGGAAAAACTCAATATGACTTTTACAATACCTAGGTTATTTCAAAGCTTTTTTTCAATCCAGGATTTTTTGAGGAATTTCAATACATCTTTCGAAAGATATATAAAGAATTGTTCCCACCGAAAATACCTTCGAATATCCTTCGTCGTCGTTCACCTCAAAAGTTCACTTCCCGTTTTTATGTGTGCACAGACAGAGAAATCCCGTTGGGCTCATAAAATAAAGTGAAATATAAAATGCACAGTTTTAGGACCAGCACTTAAAGTCGGCCATGATTTACTTTTATATCACAGAAAAGACGAATTTAAAATACTACTTCATTGGTTTACCTTACGAAGTTGTTTTACGAAAATACGTCCCGTCGTAGTGGCTGGGTCAAGTTCTTATGTATGTATACATGTAATAATATCGTACCGAAGTCAAAACTGTACCAGTTTTTCTTCCCAAGGATCAGTAGGCTAAGAAAAGTCAGTGCTATCTAAACTAATACTAAAAAGAGGTAAACAAACAAACTTACAAACAATAATCTCCAGAACTAATGATCTAATTCTAAAAATTCTTTCGCTGGCAAAAAGCTACTCGTACGTTATTCGTGGGTGCTATAGGCTAAATTTATATCATGCATATTAGTTGACCTATCACAATTTTTGCGGACGAAGTCGCGGTTGAAGTGCTAGTCAGTCATAAAATTGAGTACGAGTGGCACAAGGACCCCTGGCCATTGGGATAATCCTTCTTGATCGAGTGCGTCTCACAGAAATCCGCCGTTGGACGATAGTCTACGTCGTCGGGGACCGGGCGTTGCACCTCAAGTGGACTTGGGCAGGACATCTAATGGCCGACGTGCAAGGCTTTGACCGAGTGGTGGCCAAGGTTAGTTAAAAAAACCAGGGCCGTCCTAAAGCTAGTTGGGTCGACGATATCGTCAAAATTTTTGTTGGTTTCCTGCTGTTGAACGGAAACTATCTGTGAAAAGACTTTAACAAGTACTAGGAGTACATATAACAAGATACGTACAGCTCTCAACAACCCAGTCGTACTTTTTCATTTACTTAACTAACTTTCGTCAGAGTTACCTTTGTTACAGCAGTAGTAACTATTTGTTCCACTTCTAGTGCAAATCTGAGACTAACGCAAATAAAACAATTAGTACGTACAGCGTTTAAGTGGACTTTTCAAAGAGAGGAATGGGGAAGGCAATTTTGTTTAAAATGGGGAATAATGTAGGCCTTGAAATAGGTGTCCAAATTTTGATGCCTGTGTTTTAATATTAACTAGCTGTGCCCGGCATGCGTTGCAATGCATCTTTTCCTACCTACTACCACCCACCTACCACCTACCTACCACCTACCTACCAGCTACCTACCACCCACCTACCACCTACCTACCACCCATCTACCACCCACCTACCGGGGCGGAGACGAATCCAAAAAATCAGAGATGTTTAAAATCGGTCCAGGAGATCTCGAGTTATAAGTGTTGTAACAAACCCGTCTTTGTTTTATTTATATAGATTACCTGGGCGACCGAGCACTGCTCAGGTGGTTTTCCTAGATATGCCTAGCTATATCGGGTTTTTGCCTCCGTAAACCCCCATTTTGCAACTTTCATCGAAATTTTTTGAGCCTTTTTCGAGAACGTGATTACAAATATAATATACAATAATTATGTTAAACAAAAATCTGTTCGATCTGTGAGGGTATTATTAGGTGTCGAGATAAGATTTTATTTTTGGAGAACAAGTAGAAAGAAATACATACCACCGATGAAAAATTGAATAAAATCATAATAAAATGTACTAAAAATGAGGAAACTATGGCAACACGGGCGCGAGCGGTCGCTTCTCGGGTAGTGACATCATAAAAAAAACAATTGACGATCGAACATACTTATGTCGAATACGATATTGCCACCTTTAAAATTTTTTTTAGAATTTAGGGAATGGGTGATAATTTGGGACAAAAATCATGTATTACAAATCATTTAATTCATGAATATCACTGTCATGAATATTTTATGCTTCTTATTTAATTTGGCAATGTCATTGGTATACCTATATACAACTTTCGGATCAGACAGGGTTTTTTAAACGTATACAAGTATTTCCCATTTAATATTAATTCCGAATTACTAGCTTCTGTACACAACCTCGTCCGCGTCGAGAAAATAAACATACCCTATGCAGTTACAGTGGCTTTAGAAAGATTTTTTTTTTAATCGGATGAGTACCTATTTTCGGAGATTACCTCCTACATCCAAACTTACAAGCTGTTACTAACACTTTATTGCGAACACGGGATAGATAGAAACTTCTTACTCGTTTACTGTAGTCAAGTATCATCTCGGGTGTCTTGATCAGCTCGTGTTATTTCTGAGAACTAATAACGGTGGTAAATGTTGACTGATCGGAGTATCGATTAAATTAATAGAAACTGAGATTGTGCCATTATGACAATCTATCTAAAACGTGATAATTTATATTCCATGCACCCGTCATATTAGAGGAGCTCTTGGATAAATAAGAACACCCACACGGGTCGATTTTCAAGGTAAAGCAGCGCTTGCCAAGATTGGTCTGTGGATGGATGACCGTTCATTACATACTAAGTTTCCTCCGTACCTCGGAAAGCCCGCTAATCCGTTGGTCCCGGCTGTCATTTGTACATCTTTGACAGTCGTTACAGGTAGTCAGTGACCCGAAAGTCTGACAACCAGTCTTACCAAGTGGTATCGTATCACCCAGATACTGGATTGTAGAGGTTAGAAAGGCAGTCACTCCATGTAAAATACTGGTATTCAGCTGCATGCGCTTAGACTGTAAGCCAACCCCAACATAGTTGGGAAAAGGCTGATGATGGCAATGAACCGGTAATAACTGGAATAATAATAATAATATCTTGGGACAACCAACACATCGCCATCTGATCCCAAACTAGGCAGAGCCTGTACTATGGCAACCAGACAACTGATAAACATATTTATATATTTCTAAATACATACATATTATAGATAAATTACACCCAGATACAGAACAAATAATCGTACTCATCGCACAAAGATTTGTCCTGTGTGGGAATCGATCCACGACCTGCGTCCTAGCAGTCAGGGTCACTAACCACTAGACCAACAGGCCTATCAATATTTATATAATATATAATAATTTTGTTAATATACCTAAAAATGTACCTATAAAAAAAAATGTAATTGCATATTTTTTTAGAAGATCATTTACAAATGTCCATCGAGCATTGAACTTACTGGATCTTCATCAGGAATGTCAGATGTCAGCGTCGACGTAACATTATACTGCGCAAGGTTGATTTCCCTAAGGTTTTCAAAAGGTCACATTTTTCATATTATGTTCCACGGAAAGCATCTGTAATACTTTTAGTATTACTACACTCTTTTCCGAAGCAAAAATAAGAATATCACGCCTGTAATCTCTGAAGGGTTAGGCAGTAGTGTATTTACTAGTCCACCTAGTAAGGGGCGTGCCTATTACCGTCAACCGGGCACAGATCTAGACTCCGTAGCTGCTACTGACGAATTACTGATGGAAAAACCCAATAACACTTTTCCCGACCTTGAACCCAGGACCTCACACTCAGCAGTCGCGACCACTAGATCAACGAGGTCATCCTCAGCATCCTACAGCAGTTCACTGCTGGACATAGGCCTCCTCAATCGCACGCCACTCAACTAGATTCTGACTAACGAGGCCGAAATGTTTAAATAATAAAAAAAAGTTTTATAAGTCTTTTCTGTAGTGATGTTCCATGCGACTTCGCGGTTATAATTATTCATAATGCGAATACACCGGGCTGTGCTGCTGGGCTGCGGGACTGTTCGAAAGGGATACCGCGGCCCTGGAACATAAAGGGCCAATGAAGGAACATGGGTGGTTTTTAATCAGTAAGAGTCTGACACTCCCTTCCGCTCCGCCCAGAGCGGGGGGGGGGGGTCATTTGATGATTTCCCACCCACCAAAAAAAAAAAAAATACACCATTCTGTTACAAAGTTCCGTCACTAGTGATGCGAAAAAAAAGTACATTAAAAAGTTACGCCCTAAAACTCATTTGCTTTGTCCAGTGCGACCCAGATAGTAAGTTCGCTAATTAGTACTGGTAGGAAACATGTATGGAACTTCTGCCTCTCCAATGTTAACAAGTTGCCTCTTTTTACTTGTGTAAAGTTAAAATTACTGTACAGTGCTTTTTTCATGCTCTGACTTGGAAGTGAGCTTGAAATATGAATATTATGCGAAGTTTTTTTTTAATGTAGTTGTTAAAAGTCATAAATTATGAAGGAAGTTCAAAAAAAGAACAAACGTCATCAGTGTTTGTGCAAACAGTTCTAATAATTATGTTTTCTACAGCTTGGAAGATATTGTTACTTTTTTTTTATTTCGCGTTCAAACATTTATGGAACATGCCTTAAGTAGTGCTAGAATCGTTTAGTGTTTGACAAACAAAGTTCCGCAAATCGCCGTCATGCAGTGAAATCTTCTTTGTGAACTTAAGTTGAAGTTTATGAAAAAAGAAACGAAAAGAGAAGAAGATAAATTTAATTTTAATAGTTTTAATCATCAAGAAAGTATTTTCGAAGAACACAACAAGAAAATAGAAGCACTTGGTATTTCTCACAACTATTTTAGATAAACAAAAACAATTTGCGTAACAAACCAATCATGTCCTGCTGCACCGGGTAGCATTTTCAATTTAAACTGTTTCCCTGCACTCCTAACCGATTCTTACCGCACCACTCATCTCTTTCCACCTAAATGCAAAAGAGCGAGAGAGGTATATGCTTTCGGGTTGAAATTCAAGTAAATTTACTCGGCACAGCACCACAGCTGGTCTGGGTGTTAGTGCAAAAGCAAAAGTTTAGGGTAAAAGCCGTGTGCGGGCGAAACACAGACACAGTCTCGTAATTAGACAGTGTACCTAGAAAGAGGTTTGAGAATTAAATCCTTTGTTGAACTGTACATCAGGACACTCTGTTTCGTTAATGCCTGGTTCAAAAAGGTTCGATTCAATTTATTTTTGAGCAAAGCAATGTATTTTTTTTTGTTGATGGTAGTTGTGTGATGGTATTTTGCAGCGTGCTTAGTTGGAATTTCGATTTGTAGTCGGATTTCGGAGAATTTGAAAGTACTTAAATACATTTTAAGTACATAGTAGATGCAGTGCGATACAACTTCGAAGTCACACTGGCAAAATTCAAACTGTTAATAAGTTTTTCGATTTAAGTTTAAATAAACATGTAGGTTTCATCAAACAATCTTGGCCAACTTGCTAGTGTGTCCAAAGTGTCACCTGCACTTTAGAAGACTTGGTGGCTTAGTGGCCCAAGAATAAGTCGTACCATCAATACAAAAGAAGAGAAAGAATGTTTCATCAAATCAAATCAAATCAAAGCATTTATTTCAAGTAGGCCAATTACAGGCACTTTTGAATTGTCGAAACAAAGACAACAATGAAATGTAGCTACAGTCCCAGTCACAAGGCATAAAAACTGTGAAAGTACTGTAGTTGCCCATTCCCTAACGTAGATCTCTATGGAGAAGAACGGGCAAGAAACTCCATGGACACTCTTTTAAATCAAAATATTGTTACAAAATCTTGGTTACATCATTCATGTTGAGATTATACATATATGTGAGAACGATGTACAAAGACGTGCACATTAAGAGCGTCCAGAGTAAAAGGTAAAACCAACAATTTAAAAATAAAGTAATTAAAATAAACCTTGGCAGCTAAGAAATGACCAGTCCCAACTGACAGCGCCCGTTCACGAACATGACGCATGGATCAGCGCCATTCAACTCAACCATATTGAAGGGAATTAAATGACCCGACACACCCGCCACCATCAGCGAGACATTTGAGTGAGCATGACATTCTCTCAGCCACCAGGACACATTCAAGTCAATGAAAGATAACCCAATATAAATGGGAGCTTTACAGTACATAGTACTCACACATGTGTGTTATGCAATTATATAATTCTAGGAGATGGAATCTATACATTGCAAGGATATTTTTACAATCTTCAGCAGCTTCCACAATAATTGAAATGGTAATAAATTAGTTTGCACACGATGTGGAGATAAAACAGATAAGATATACAATTCAACCCCTAAGTTTCCAGAAGAGAAACAAGAAAGAAAATATGTATATATATATAATTAAAGAATTAAAGGGGGAGCATCTCTTCCAAACAATAAAATCTTAGTTCGTGAGCCCAAGTGGCTGTGGAGCAGGACCAGCATTGAGCCATGCATTTTTATCTACGAGATAGTCTTCCAACGTATAATATGCTCGTTTACATAGTGTGCGTTTTATGCATGTTTTAAATTTCTTCTCATTAAGTTGTAGAATGTCAAGTGGTATTTTATTGTAAAATTTTACACAGTACCCCATAAAAGAAGTGCGTACTTTTGACAATCTGAAACGTGGCTGATCTAATTTGTCCTTATTTCTAGTATTGAAATTATGCCTGTCGCTTATTTTACTAAAAAGATGTCTATTTTTCCGAACATACATAATGTTTTCATAAATATATTGACAAGGTACCGTCATGATGTTAATTTTTTTAAACAATTCTCTTAGAGACTCGCGTCTGCGTAGGTTATAGATGGCTCTTACAGCCCTCTTTTGCAGAATAAATATTGAGTCAATATCTGCAGCCCGTCCCCACAGCAGAATACCGTAAGACATGATGCTGTGGAAGTAACTAAAATAGACCAGTCTCGCGGTATCCACGTCTGTTAATTGCCGTATTTTACGGACAGCGTAAGCGGCTGAACTTAGCCGCCCTGCAAGTGCTGTTAAGTGAGGACTCCATTGCAGTTTCGAGTCAAGCGTAATCCCCAAGAAAACCGTCTTATCGACGAATTGTAGTATTTCCTTGTTCAATACAACGTTACATTCGCTACTTCTTACATTCGGTAACGCGAATCTTATACATTTAGTTTTCTTCTCATTTAACACCAAATTATTTACAGTAAACCAGTTATGAATCTTAAGCATAGCGTTATTTACGTCATCAATATCTTGTGCACGTCTATCTACCTTAAAAATCAGTGATGTATCATCAGCAAATAACACCATTTGAGGTCGACTTTTCAGCAACTGAGGTAAATCATTTATGTATACTAGAAATAGGAAAGGACCCAATATTGAGCCTTGCGGTACCCCCATTTTTACTTTTAATCCTAATGAATTTACGCCATTTATTTGTACATGCTGCATTCGATCATTTAAATATGATTTCACCAAGCTAAGTGCTTGTTTTCCCAGTCCGTAATGCTCAAGTTTTAGCAACAGTGTGTCGTGATTCACGCAATCAAATGCCTTGGATAGATCGCAAAAGATGCCTATTGCATCCTTTGCCTCTTCCCATGCATTAAAGATGTGCTTTAGTAAGGTGACACCGGCGTCAGTAGTGCAACGACCTTTGGTGAAACCATACTGTTGATCATGCAGGATGTCATTCCGATTAAAATGATAGAGCATTTGATCCAGCATTACTTTTTCAAATATCTTGCTGAAAACCGGCAAAATAGATACGGGTCTATAATTATTTGTGTCCTTGCCGTCTCCAGATTTAAAAAGTGGTATAACTTTACTATACTTCATTAAATCTGGAAATAACCCTTGGTCTACACATAAATTAAATATTAAGGCTAAATATGGAGCTACTGTCTCAACAATTGATTGACAGACTTTAGTAGACATCCCCCAAAGGTCTTCAGTACTTTTTATTTTAAGTTGCTTAAAAGCCTTCATAACGACCACAGGGTTTATATGTTTAAATTTAAATTCAACATTACAGGTTGACACATTCTCTCTTAATAAATTAATGGCAAGGGATGGCGAAGAATTTAGCGTTTCTGTGGTTTTAATTGGAATATTGGTAAAGAAGGTAGCGAATTCCTGAGCAACATCGACATTAGCGCTAATGAGCCCTCGGGAAGAGTCCAGTGTGTAATCAGTGTTGTGTCTTTTGTTTCTATTTGTTTCATTATTTATAATTTTCCAAACAGTCTTAATCTTGTTTTCTGCAGATTTCAGCTTGTTGCTAATGAATAAGGCTTTAGCTGTCTTGCAGGTATATTTAAAAATTTTTGAATAAGTAGCAACATACTTATTAAAAGTTTCCGTATTAATATAAGGCTTAAGGCCATACAACTCAAAAAGTCTTTCCCGACTTTTTCTGATGCCTTTAGTTGCCCAGTCACTGAATAAAAACTTCGGGCATATAGTTTTAGTTTTCTTTTTAAAAGTATTATTGAACTCAGTTTGCACTAATGAAAAGAATTCTTCATACATAATATTAGCATTCTTAATATTTAGGCCCTGCACGGCTAACTTCTCAATTAAAGTGCTATTAAATTTGATCAAGGCACTGGAAGTTATTGGTCTAGTTTGTATCTGTACTTTTTGCAGTGGTGTATTAAATTCAAAAGACACAGTTTGACCACAGTGATCAGAGGGGAGGTAATTTACAATAGCTTTCTCCAAATAGTCGCAGCCACAGAAAACGTTATCAATACAAGTAGAAGTAGTTGTAGTTATTCTGGTTGGTTCTAAAAACACATTCGACAGATTGAAAGATTTAAAAAGGCTTAATAGTCTACTGCTGTTAGAGTTATTTTCTAAAATATTAATATTAAAGTCACCGCAGATAATTACTGATTTATTACCACTTGAAAGTTTACCCAAAACATCTTCCATAACTGACTCAAAAATAGAGTAGTTTTGATAATTAGGGGGTCTGTATACGCACACTATGACATGCTTATCCAGCTCAACACATGACAATTCAATGCTATGCTCAACTGAGAGTTCAACAATGTCGTTACGTGTTTTTGATTTAAAACAATTTTTAATTAAAATTAATGAACCTCCACGCAGCATTGATTTTCGGTTAAAGCAACTGCCCACGCTATAATTGTCATAATTAATTTGCATTTCATAATCTTTCATCCAATGTTCAGTTATACAAATAACATCAAATTTAGTTTTTTCTAAAAATAATTCTATTTCTAATTGTTTGGAAGAAAAACCCTGAATATTCTGATGAAGCAATTTCAAGGAATTCTGCTCAACCCCTTTTCTACAATTAATTGATTGAGAGCTAGAAGATACCTTAAAGTTGTTCAGTTTAACTAAGTTGTCATTCGTACCTTCTATTGTCTTATTGACTAGTTTAAATCTAAGTTAATATTTGTATAATTGCAATTAGTAGAATTACTAATTTTAGTAGACCTATTTACAAAAAACTGCGACATACCACTTATGTCTGAGTATAAATTAAAAGTTAATAGCCGTGCTATTTGACGTCTAAAACTAATGGGCAGGTACGCATTATTTCTATTCGACTTCAATTTCTGAACGAAACTGTTGGTGTCGAAAAATACCAACTTGTCACTATGGTGACTTACTAATAAATGCATGCGATCGTTAAGGTTATGTATATTATGATTTTGCCTGCTTGACAACTTCTCAAAGTACGGAAAGGCACACAGAATAATTTTCTTACAATTAAGTTTTAACAGTTGAGTGACATTGTCAGTGATATCATCAATTTCAACGTTCGAACTATTACCCACAAGTACAGTTATGATGGAATTTGGATTTAATTCCTTCCGAATTATGGATGACATTATCTGGTTGTATGAAGCGTGAGGTGTACAGTAATTTTGAGAAGAATGACTCAGATTGTTGCTAATTAATTTTCCTAACCCTCTTCCTAAACTATCTGAAAACATAATTGAGCAGCTACAATTTTTACTACAACAATGGGGAGAACTACTTTCTGTTTGTCCTACCTGTGCTGACCCTTGCATAATGACTGGTGAATTTAGAATGGGGATACAGCCCCGAGCACACTCCAACCGGGTCGGGTTCTCCGTTTCCACAGGCATTAGAGTGTCAGGGCTGGATTCCCTTTGTGAAGTACATTGAGTGTCATTAAAGGTCATCATGTCTACACAGTCTGCATTACTGTTACACCTATTGACTAACTCGTTTGCAGCAAGGATATGTTCTTTAATTTGTTTTTGAGAGTCCACATACTTTGAATAACATGTTTTTAGTTGACTCTCTAGTACTTGAATTTCGGACTGTAAGTTTTGAGTATCTATTTCATAAAAATTCTTACTGTCCTCTAGTTTGATTTGATAATTATTTAACTTTTTTATAAGAAAAACACGTTCTTTTCTTAGTTTAATATTGTTGGAACTATGTTTTTGTTGTTTCTTAAATTTATTAATTTTTTTTATAATTCTATTTAGTTTTGCATATTTTTTAATTTTATTTTGGCTTACTTTATAACTGCTACAATTATATTTGAGAATAGAATCTTCAGTAAGATCTATTGTTGTTAAAGAATGTGGGTTGCAATTTGAATTCAATAATTGATTATATAGGTGATCTGTTTCCCTAGCCTGAGTACACTCTCTTTCTTTTTGAAACTTAATAATTTGTTTATTAGCATGAAGCAGTTCATCTTCTAAGTCCCTAACCTTACATAAAGCCTCCTCATATAAGTTACAGCAGTTGTTGAAACCATCTGTAATCACCCGCAGTTTGTCCCGTTCATCAACAACATCCGTGTATTGTTGGTGTAGGTCCACTAGCTCCCGTTTCAAGCTTGTGTTTTTGAAAACGACCTTCTCGATTTCAACCTCGTGTTCCTCTCTATCCAATAACAGCTGTTGACATTTGCTGTTTGATTCCTTGAGTTCATCAAGAGCCGTTCTCAACTTAGCCTGCAACTCCTGAGTAGTAGCCTTACGGGTCATCACAGGCATGGTTTCAGTAAATAGAACTGAAAGTAGAAGTAAAAAGAACGGTGAGACACTAATTGGATGGACAAAAATTAGGAAAGTTAGAAATGAAAGGAGAAAATAAGAATTGCCTGGAATATGTGATTACTAACAGGTAACTGAGATAGGCTTATGAGACTTACACAAAATGTTTCAATAAGATGATTAAGTATAAATTTACATTAAGTAACTCCTTGTCTTAAGTATTTTTTTATTTTTATTTTTTTCTTAAGTGGGTAGGAACATTACACTTGGCTTAAAATTATTAGACTTAACTGATTCAAAAATGCCAAAATTTATAATTAATAACCAACGTTCTGTATTGACGCGTATTTAGTTAATTAAATAGGTAGATAATTTTTAACATATTACAAACTACAAAATTACTTATTCAACAAGTGACACCTGACACTGAACATAACTTTAACCCAAAATATAAGTGTCAGATTCATCAGAACAAGGAATTTAGTGCCACATGAGGGCTTAAATTGGCTAATGTGCGCAAATTATACTTTAAAAGGAACAATTATACTCCCCAGATAGATCCGCTGGAACTACAGCTGTTCCATAAAGTCTGTCTGTCTAATAATGTCTGTGTAATGTCTTTTAGCCTAGGCTAGCAAAAATATGCAATAGTCTTTGAAACATGAAAGTTCTGCCGAGTCGTCATCAGCCTAGCCTCTTCCCAACTATGTTGGGGTCGGCTTCCAGCCTAACCACATGCAGCTGAATGCCAGTATTTTACATGGAACGACTGTCTATCTGACCTCTACAACCCAGTTAGTACTGGGGAATACGATATTCCTTAGTAAGACTTTCGGGACATTTTCTACTAGTGACGACTGTCAAAGATCTGCAAATGACAGCCTAAAAGTAAAAGATCTGCCTAGGCAGTCCTGTTGTCTTCGTAATGGTCATCGAAAAGTCATTGGAACCAATCTTAATCAAATGCAGGTGAAGTTGTTCTGGTTTATTCTGTAACAAATAGTAAGAAATAAAACGAATATACCAACATTGTGACAGTTTCAAGACAAATAAAACACAAATCTATCAAATGAAAATACCCGAAGAAATGTCCAAGAGCTAATATAAAAATCCTAACCATTGTGTGTATTGTTTGTTTGTTACCTTTTCACGCCTAAACCACTGAACCGATCATCCTGAAATTTTGCATATATGTACGTTATCAGGTGTACAAAAACGGAAATAGCCGGAAGGTACCTTTAATACCGAAAAAAAGTACTGTTCCAGAGTTTAACAACAATAACGTTCTTATGATAATAGATGGCGCCACGTGTCTTTCTAATCATGATTAAATATTATTACAAGCAGAGTACATCCCGAATTGACTATCAAATTCTAAATTGACGAGAGTGAGACCGCGGGCAAATGCTAAACGTAACGTATAAAAGTCAACATCTACCTCGCAGCTGAACTTTAAACTTAAAACTTTATTTATTTTAACGCGAAAAATCCAGTCAACATTCTAGCAGTATTAGTGGAGAGGATCTCAACGAACAAATGGCCAGTACTTTTGTAACACTCTTAAACAAGACCGTATTTCGTTGTTTCGGCAAAGATAATGGTACCACTGGTTATAAATCTTATGTAATAGCTTAAAAATAAACAGTCTAGAACCAAATGCTTGCACTAGTATCTCGAGACGGACGTTCGAAAATTTAAAATCGAATCCATTGCTTTTTTTTAACTGCCAGTACTTTTTACTCTTGAAGGAAGCCCGTAATCTATGATCTATGGGATTTTGTTATACGATTTTCTGTATTACTTCGTTCGTAAAGCAATGGTGGTTTTAATACTTAGTTTTGGGAGCTTATAATCCTCGTGGCGTGGTAATGAAGCCATTTTGAATAAATCGGCGTTTCATGTTACCTGGTAATGTTCCAGTATTTCCGAGTGAGCCGCATTGTATTTTAATGTAATGCCTGCTTATGAAAGAAAAGAAAAAAATGTTGTTTAAGTATAAAATGTTGCTATGAATTTAGTACCTACCTTATTTTTACCGTACCTACACTTTCCAAATAGCACCGTTACACTAAATTGATGGTTTATTAGTTTATTTGTCGATGACTATAGTTATTCACAAGTTTTCCCTGATGATTTAAATAGTACCTTAACTCTTCGGAGTAAATATTATTACTGCCAGTTCATAATTAATGTTAACTTTTGAGACCTCAAGCCCAAAAAGATAATATTCTTGAGTCTTTAAAAACCCGAAAAAATTCAATATAAAACACGTTAATTTCTGTTATGATGTTCATAGAGTTAAGTCTTGTTATCCAGGTTCAAAAATTAAAAAAACGGAAAAGTACTATCAAACGGCATGGTGGGCGATTCCCGCAAGGAAAAATAATTGTATGGTATACAGGTAGTTGTTCCGGGTCTGGCTGTTTGTGTATGTGAGTTTAAATGGTTGTACCTAAACGCACCCACATACAGGATACAGGAGAAATTTCTAGTGTGGGGCAACGTTTTAGAAAAAAAAGCAACAAAATACAAAAACTATATTGATCACAACATCACAAAAACACACACAAAATAAACACACACACAACACAACACCACACAATATTCTAAAAGACCATAACCCACATATACTTTGTTAAAAATAGTTATAAGTAACACGTATCCTTGTGCATTTTTGTGTAACTAACATTATTTCACTCATAGGTATTATACACAAAAGACTGGCTAGACACAGCCCACATAGCAAACACCCAGTGAAATCGATAAAAAAAAACAGTTGAAACCCACCGCCGCCACGCGTTACATCCGTGCGACTTCCTGATTTGTCTCCGCTTCGTTTAAAAACAAAAGCTGGCTATGAACACACTACCTGAAATACCCATTATAAATGGTGAATACACTATACTAGCTTTCGTATTTTTGTAGAAACTATCGATTAGACTATACAGTAATTTTATTTAGAGTTATTGCTTAATACATTTACGATTGCAATGATCTTTGTCAGTAATTGGATCGCATGTGTCGGGATGCAAAGAGACGCTATTTCCATGAATCTCTCGTTGATCGTAACTCCTCAGATATCTGGAGGTTTTTAAAGTCCGTTGGTATCGGCAAATCTACCACGGATACCTGTAAAGATGTCGACTTGTGCGCTCTTAACAGGCACTTTTCTTTCCCACCTGTTTCTCTGGCCCCAAGCGTTAAAGTTTCAACTTTATTTGAGCTCTCTAACTTGCCGTTACCAAATTGTACACTTTTTAATTTTAGTCCTGTGTCCGAAGACGTTGTCAAAAAGTCCCTGCTCTCTATTTCCTCCTCTGCTGCGGGCCATTGGGCACACTGCGGGATAATTTGTGTTCGAGAATGATAATACCCATTATTTCAGAGCTCCTCCCCACCCTTACTCATATTGTTAATTTTTCTTTATTCTCTGGTATATTTCCGTCAGCCTGGAAACAGGCCCACATAATACCACTTCCTAAAGTTAGCAATCCTTCTTCCTTATCCCACTTTAGGCCCATCTCCATTCTTCCTTTCCTTTCCAAAGTTCTCGAACACATTGTTCATGGTCAAATTTCCAAATATCTATCGTCTAATGCTCTTATCTCTCCATTCCAATCTGGCTTCCGTACTGGCCACAGTACTGTTACTGCACTCTTGAAGGTTACTGACGATATCCGCTGGGCTATGGACAATAAATCTCTGACTGTTTTAGTGTTACTTGACTTTAGTTGCGCGTTCAACTCAGTGGATTTCGACATCCTTCTTGGGATCCTTCAATCCTTTAACTTCTCTGCCGCTGCGTTAGCCTGGTTTGACTCGTATCTTCGGTGTCGCTCTCAGTGTGTCCGCCAAGAAGAGATCTACTCTGACTGGTGTGATCTTACTGCTGGTGTTCCTCAGGGTGGCGTTCTCTCTCCTCTTCTTTTCTCTATCTTCATTAATACTGTTACCAAAGTTATCACCTCCAGCTTCCACCTCTACGCAGACGATTTGCAGCTGTATCGACATTTCTTGCTGGCTGATGTGGAATCAGCAATCAATGCCATGAATCATGACCTGGAAAGCATCTTTCAATGGGCCAAGTCGTTCGGCTTACAGATTAACCCTGCTAAGTTGCAGGCTATGATCATAGGCAGCAGATACTATCGAACTGCACTTGACTTGTCATCTTTGCCTGCATTATCTCTGGGTGGCACAACTATTGCGTTTACTGAAACAGCCAAGGACCTTGGTGTCTTAATTGACAGCAATCTGTCTTGGCGAGCTCAAGTGAATGAGGTTAGTCGTAAGGTTCACTTTTCTTTCCACTCGCTTAAATCCTTACAGAGCTTCTTACCTTTTAAAACCAAAATTTACTTAGCTCAAACTCTGATTCAGCCGATCATTGATTACGCTGATGCCTGCTATTTGGATGCCACCGAGGAGCTTTTGAATAAGCTTGAGCGCTTGCAAAACCTTTGCATTCGTTTTGTGTTTGGTCTGAGGAAATATGACCATGTTTCTCACTTCCGCAAGGAACTCGAGTGGCTCCCTATCCGTCTTCGTAGGAACACTCGCATATTATGTCTCCTCTTCAACATCCTTTATAACCCTACATATCCCAGCTACCTGCGCGATCGTTTTTCCTTTACCCGTCCTTCTGATGCTCTGTGTAGATCGCACCTTAGGCATCATCTTAATTTCCCATCCCATAAAACTGAACTATATTCTTACTCCTTCTCTGTTCACGCAGTACGTTTGTGGAACTCATTTCGGCCTAACATTCGAGATTCTAAAACATTATTTCTCTTCAAAAAGCAAGTTAAAGAACATTACCTCTCCTCTATACAGTAATATTCTGTATTTATATGTATGTATATATAGTATAGGAAAATATTTACAATACTAGTATGTAGTAAGTAGTATGTATGTTTTTTTTTTTTTTTTATAGATCTATTTTTGTTTTAAGTTAATTAAATTTCCATGTTTTGTCTTTTCTACACACTGTGTCTACATCTCTAATCCATCTTTCCTCTCACAGGTCTGCTGGAAGAAATTTCTTATGAAATAAGCAGTACCTTTGTGCTCTTCTATGTTAATATAATTTGTCCTGTTAAGTATCTGTGTGTACATAAATAAATAAATAAAAATAAAATAAATAAAATAATTGTGGGAAAGTCTGACAACCAGTCTAAAAAAAATATGTCATGTAAGCCATTTACTAGATTGTAGAAGTCAGATAGGCAGTCGGCTTACGTAAACTACTGGTATTCAGTTACATTCGGTAAGACTAGAAGCCGAACACAACATATTTGAAAGAATGAAATTTAAATAAAATAAATGAAATGAATTGCCACAAAAATAAAGATCACAATACATGTGATTAAATTTTAAATGATGAAATTAAATACCTATGTAATATTTACAGTAACATAAAACCAGAGTGGAAAATAAGTGTGAAAGGACTGTAATAGCAACCGAAACAAATAAATCACACAAATCAATTCAAACCTAACGGACTTTTTGAGTCAAAAAGTTCACCGCTCAAAAATAGTTGAACTCATTATACCATAAGTCTCATCCGAACAACAAAGTTTTTCGTTTGGAAGCCACGGGCTGCATGCGAAACTTGGCGCACCATCTGCCAGGCTTCTTCGCAAGTAATTATACGTATTTTGAGCTACGTACTCTGCTTATCCTTTCGTGTTATTCGGGGGGTTTGAGGATTACATGGAGAAGACATTGTAGGAAGGTTAGGATGCGATTATATGGGATTTGACCTTATGCTTTGAAAATGTTCTTGAATCGAGAATCATCTCTGATCACAAGTAAAAAAAACACAAGAATTTCAGAAGTGTTACTATTCTAGCGGTGTCATGCAAAGTGATCTTGGATTTGTTGGAATTGTTCTGTAGCAGGCACATCGATATACCAGTTTCTGTCTAGTAAATGTAGGCTACCTTGTGCCAATCATATGGGACTTCTGGTTTCATAGATTTTTGCTGTTTGGCTAAGGTTCACCTGAGCCGAGAACTAGTTGCAGCTAGCATAAAAATTACCGTTTTAATTGTTGTATGTAATACGACAAAAAATCGGTTATCACATCGGTCACAATAACTAAATTCACCCTTTTTACCACCTTTTTCACATTCAATTATCTCAAAACCCATTACCACCACATGTAAAACATTCCAAAAATGACATTGAACAAAACACCGCTGATAGAGGTCACAATTTATAGGGACCATTATCGGAACAATTCTTGCATTTGCCACGATTCAGCCAACCAGTCCCCAGAGCCTTTCGGGACAATTGCCGATCTGTGACGAAGATAGCCGAAACACAAATGGACCATATCACATGGCATTTCCTTTGTTCTTTTAAGGTAGGTACAGAAATTGTTTACTCAGCTAAATTGGTTAATAAAGACAGAAATGCTGATGCAACGATTATTTAGAAGAAATAAGATCTGCTACGATTAAATGGACGGTAAATCTTACGGGATATTGAGCAATGTACTCATAGTTTGCTGACGTAATGAGTTCAGTAGTTCTTTTTATTTTTATAGGTTGGATTTGTTTTGGTGACTCAAGAATCACAAATCAGCTTTTGGAGCAAGGTCAAGGTCGAGGTAGAAAGAAACTGAATAAAGGAAAAGTATGTGTGAGGAAATCTTAATTTAGAGGCCTGTCAACGTCTATACGAAGCGAGCAAATTTGGTTATCAATACCCAATCTATTTTTTCAGTTGAATTGATATTTCATTCATCATTTTTTCTCACAATATTTATAATAAGGAAAATACTGTCTCAATGTCCTGTATCGTAAATCGTAATAGAGATTGACCATGTATATATGAACAGTAACGCAGTCACAAATAACTTTTGACTGCAAAAATCATATCTTTACTATTTGGAATAACAATTAACCTATGCTGATTCCGAAACCATTTCGAGACTTCAGATTTCTATTTTACTTATAATTACTTATAATTTGCTATTTTGAGATCTTAAAAATATAAGATGGCGTTTATTTTAACAAAACTTCTTGGTTTTCATTTCACCTCCAAATGATGTCACACGCTGTCAAGTGTCAAGTCTGAAGTTTCTAAAACAATTTTTTTTGTTGTTTTAATCTTGTACTGTACGTGGCAAATACACTCTTCAAACAGTCTCAAAGAAACCCTTTAGCCTCATCTCTGACGTCATCACGAGCAAACATTGGAAATTTATTAAAAATTAACTACATCTTGGACTATAAAAATATTTAAACTAGTTGCTTAAAGTAAACCAATGTCCAAATAAAAATATTAAAAAAATACCCGAAAACATCTTTACATACGGAATTTATTATAACATTTCCTTAAAAGTATTTTTTGTGACCTTTTTAAAAAGATATATAAAGTGTTATTTAATATAAACAGATTTAATACGTACAGAAAACGCATTATTTTAAATTAATAACGGTTTTGTCTAAAACCAGTCAAAACTACTTTTGGCCGATGAAAAGTTTGGACTGTAACTTACAATACTTCGTGTTATTTTTGTCTGAAGTATTTCTTACAGCAAACTTATCAACTTTCTGTAAGAGCTCCCCAACATGGATACACATCCCAGCAGTTTATAATATATTCCCCTTTCTTTGCCATTTCTGGTTTCCGCAATACATTACACCTTCAGCCGTCGTATCACCAACTTCACCCATATTTTATAAGTTTTCGAGTTTCTTCCAATATAACTTAGTAAGGGAAAGTATATTTTTCGACTCCGTATGCTTTTCTTTTGATGTAGATTTTTAATGGTATAGTGGTACTTTAGTGTAGAATTCTGATGGGGTTATTGTCGTATTTTTTAAGTTTTATTTTCTATCAAAATTAGAGGTAATCAATTTTCATCATCTGTAATTTGTATCAATGGCAAGTCTTAACTGTAGTGGTCATAAATGGAGCCATATTAGGCGATGACCCATATTTTTTTATTTTTTTTAGTTTCACAACAACAAATTTTCAAATAAAAATGAGCATTTCAGACAAAGGTGAATTGTTGGTGCCTGTACTAATGATTAAAAATCATTGTATCAAAGACACCAGAAACATGACTCATTTATCAAATCATTACATCCACCGATAATTATTTCCGTGCCTACTAAAAGGTACATCGTAGTACAAGAATCAATCTTTATGTACCAAAACTCTAAGCCATTTACTACTAGCTTCTTACATAGACTTTAGGTAATTCAAATTCTTGTTACGACAATTCATGATATTTTACATAACATCACAAAATATTTCGGGTTACAATACTGTCACAGTAACTGATGGAAACACAACACAGCTGCCTGAAAATATACGTAAGCAAAGTTTCCACAGTAACGTAATTCTAACACGTGTACCTTGCCACGTGTAGGTCACATGAGCTAAGGACCTTGTCATCTCGCAGGCTGCTGTTAGAACCAATTGCTTCGGTACCGGAGATGTGTAGGTGTGCTGTGACTCAGTCTACGGCCAGAGATAAAACTTACAATGAATGACTGTGAGTTTTATCTGAGATTTTGTTCTTTTCTCGCTATTTTAAATTTGCTGTCTGTGGTAGTTTTATAACAATTTCAAGTATACTAGTTTTTTCTATCATGAGCTACGGTCCTTCAAGTGGCCGCCAAAACAAATTCAGCAGCCTGCTCTATTTATACAGGGTTATTTTGTAAAACACCAACAACCTACAGAGGTCATTGTACTCATCATTTACTATGGGAACAACTTTTACTATGGGACTAAACCTGAAATCGCGAAAAAAATACCGTTTTTTGCCCTACATTTTGACGAGTTAATCGATCATAAATGTAGGGAACACATACACAGAAAATAACATACAAATAAAAGAGCACAAAGGTACTTACCCTTTATTTAATTAAAAAATCTCTTACAGCAGATCTACTATAGAAGAGATAGACAAGAAACGAGAACACAGTGTGTAAAAGAATAAATTAAACCTTATCTTAAACACTCATAATTATATCAGTATAGAATAAGCATACATACAAGGTGGTAGTGGGTATGACTTGATATGATTTCTTTTCGGTATTGACTATGCCTTGCTCGTGGGGATTATAATAGTCATCATTCATCATCATCTGCCGAGCCTTTTCCCAACTATGTTAGATCAGGTTCCAGTCTTACTGGATCCAGTTGATCGGATGCTTTATCTTGCCCTTATTCTACGTTATTTAGGGTCAGCGCAGCATGTCTTCTTCTTCCATACTTCTTTAGAACTCGTCATCAAACAGTCACCTCATCTGCACATAGTAAACCCAACCGATTACCACAAAACTATTCAGCCACCGAAGCCACTCTCAGACTTCTTCTTATGTAAGTACCCCTTTCTTATTCTATACACTACACCAGTCAAATCCCGTAGTATTCTTATATTCAGCCACATTCAGGTGCCTTTTATTCATCCCTTTTAAAACCAAATGGCCGAACATGCTGATATTAGAATCTCGTTATAGATGATTTGTTACATTTAGTACAGCACAAGCTATTTACTGTGTCTTCTCACATAACCACAAACATTACACATTATCGTCTTCCATTCATCAATAAGCAAGTCTAAAATACGTTGGCCTGGGTTCAATTCCCAGGTCGGGCAAAGTGTTGTATTGTATTGTATTGTATAACGGGCTGGTGTCCGCAACTCCACGTCCAATGCGCGTATTTTGCGTGCGGGTGGGAAATCTATTCGATCCACCTCAGCTCCCCGAGAAAAGCCAGCAACGCCTTGATGTCGCTGACAGTCTCGCGGAGAGTACCTGGGTTACCGAAGTACTTTGCCCTGTATGATGCAACCTCTGGGCAGTGCAGAAGCACGTGGGCTGCTGTCTCATCTTCCTCCATGCAGGCTCGGCACAGGGGACTGTCTGTGACTCCTATGGCAAAGAGGTGTTTGTTAAAAGAGCCGTGTCCAGTGATGGCGGCTGTAACAGTGCGCAGCTGTAGCTTGGTCAGCCGAAGCGCTTTTTTCGTGAAGCGGCCGTCGATGGTAGGAAGTGCATCCTTGGCCTGCCTACACTCACCATGGTTTAGCCACAGTTTGTGGTGTTGTTCACTGGTTCGTTTCCTTACCAGTGTGCGTAGGTACCCGAAGGGGAGTGGCACTATGGGTTCAGGTCCCACTGCTGCCATGCTCGATCCCCTTCTAGCGAGTTCGTCCGCTGCATCGTTGCCTCGGGACTCGCTGTGTCCTTTTATCCATTGAATGGTTATATTATTGAGATTACCAACCTGGTTCAGACGTTGATGACACTCGTATATTAACCCAGAGTTGACTGTGTGGTTGTTTAATGCTAGTAGTACAGCCATGCTGTCAGAAAGTATACGAATTGAGTGGTCCACAACTTCCCTGGCTAAAATGGCCGATGCCGCCAGGGCAATGCCCATACATTCTGCCTGAAATACCGTGTTATGGACCCCCAATGGTGCGGCTATGTGGATGTTGAGGTCTTCCGAGAAGACTCCAGCTCCAGTGCCGGTACCTGTCTTAGATCCATCCGTGAAGATCCGTACTTCCGCGGGGCTTAGACCTTCGCAGCGGTGATCCTCGTGGAGTTGGATTTTGTACTTTTTGTCGAATACGAATTGCTTTGGTATCCGATCGTTGATAGCTTTCGCTAGGGGGAACTCGTTATAAAATCCCTCCAGTAGCGCGGTGTGTTGTGTGTACTTCTTACCCCAAAGTTGAAGTGTCTCAAGACGTACTGCCGCCATCGTCGCTTCCTGCTGTATGAACAGATCAAGCGGTGGGAGCCCCAACATGGCCTCCAGAGCCGCGGTCGGGGTAGTACGCATGCAGCCTGTAGTCGCCATGCAGGCAAGTCTCTGCATGCGTTGCAGTTTGATGGAGGCTGTAGCTAGTTTAGTGCGGGGCCACCAGACCACTGCCCCGTAGGTAATCATGGGTCGGATCACCGCGCAGTATAACCACAGTATTATTTTAGGGGATAGGCCCCACTTCTTACCTATCATCCTCCTGCATTGCCAAAAGGTTATGCAGGCCCTGTTTATTTTGTTGTCTAAGTGATTGCTCCAGTTCAACTTACTGTTCAGGATGACTCCCAGGTACTTAACTTCGTCAGCCAACTGGAGATCTGTGTCGAATAGTTTGGGTAGGCGATATGGGCCTAGTGCCCTTTTTTGGGTAAACATGACTAATTCAGTTTTCGTGGGGTTTACTGAAAGGTCGTATTCCCTACACCACCGTTCAACGATGCGTAGCGCCTGTTGAGTGAGACTGCAGATTGTCCCCGTCACTTTCCCCGAAATGAGGATGGCGAGGTCGTCCGCGTACCCGATAGTGTAGTAGTGGTTGGCATTGAGCTTAGTGATAAGATCATTTATCACCAGATTCCAAAGGAGGGGTGATAGTACTCCTCCTTGGGGGCAGCCTCTGGCTATCATAGCCGTCTGCTGCTCTTCTGCAAGGCGAACCACTCGTTTGCTTAACATGTTGGTGATCCAGTCTATCAGCACCTGTTCCACACCGTGCCGGGAGAGGGCGGTGCCAATGCTGGAGAAGTTTGTTTTATCGAAGGCCCCCTCGATGTCAATGAAGGTGCCCAGGCAGGTACCCTTCTGATGTATTGCTTCTTCTATCCGGCTGACCACTAGATGAAGAGCTGATTCAGTGGACTTACCTGAGCTGTATGCATGTTGGTTTACATGGAGTGGGATCGTTTTCAAAGCTCCATCTCTTAGCTCTCTCTCGCAGATTCTCTCCATGGTCTTAAGGAGAAAGGAGGTCAGGCTGATCGGTCGGTGGGCTTTGGCGTTTGTGTAATCACTCTTACCTGGCTTAGGGATGAATATGACTTTCACTTCCCTCCATCCTTTTGGAACGTATCGGAAGGCCAGGCACGCTCTCATTATAGGCAACAGTCTGCTGGCGACGGAGGCCCCACCCCACTGAAGTAGGGCGGGAAAGATTCCGTCTGGACCGGCCGCCTTAAAAGGATGGAAGCACCGGTGTTAACGCACACAGCATCAACACTACTTACACACACACCTGCGCGACGAGGGGACCGGGCGGCGCGGCGTCCGCACCACAGCTCGTCGACGATTATTACCATCTCACACCTCAGCCGCGATCGCACGCTTAACTTAAATACTCCTATTATATTATAACTAATTTTATTAAACCTTAATACAGTCCACTCTTTTATTTATCTGGGCCTATCTAACCGGATCGCCCACTGGAGTTTCTCCAGCGTTATCACTTTGTGTGCGTAATTCCAGTCGTTTTCTGATGGTATATTAATTACCTCTGTCCAGTCAACAGTCTGTACGAAGGCGCAACCTGGGAAGTGAGTTTCTATAAGAACGCGCCTCGCCTCTTCTGGTGTAGTGGTAAGTGTGTTGTCGGGTTTACGGAGAACATCGGGCCCAGTCGAGTTCTGCTGTGCCAGTATTTTCCTTACCCTGTTTGCTTGTTGGCACGATTCGATGCTGCCACAGTATTTTCGCCATCCTGTAGAGCTTCTGAACCTGATGCATTTTTTGTAACTGGATTTGGCCGCATAGTACGCGTCCCAATCCCTATCGGCGCAGGTGTTCATGGCTCTGTTTAGGGCTGCCCTTACCTTCCCGCGCTTGCGCTCCAAATCCGCTCCCCACCATGGTTGCTTCCCTGGTGTTGTGGGCGGAGTGGTTTCCGGGCAGGAGGAATGGTAGCTGTCTAGCATTGATTTCGTGAGATGACTGACACGCCCGTCAATCTGCGACGTGTCCTCGAAGGTCATCCAGTAGTTTGTTGGCGCAAGCTTGGTCTCCAGGGTGCGCGTATAGGCAGCACGGTCTGTGTTGCGCGGGTTGCGTCGTGGCAGTGCTGGTGTGATACAGACCTTGATGTCGAAGCGGATCCACCTGTGGTCGGAGCAGGAGGCCTCCTTGGAGACCTGCCAGCCGGTGGTGATGGCCGCTGCACCCTCCGATGCTAGAGTGAGGTCTATGATTGTTTGGCTTCGTCTGTTTACGAAGGTTGGTTCAGAACCTGTATTCAATAGGGTTAGGTTTGTGGTGAATAAGTAGTCAACTAAAGCCTTACCCCTTGCATTCTGCGTGTCCATGCCCCACAGAGGATGATGGGCGTTTGCGTCGGCGCCTATGATGACCTCCAGCCCTCTGCTCTCGCAGTATCTCACGAGGCGGGCGAGTTCATGCGGGGGCGGCTCCTCTGCATTGGGCATGTAAGCCGAGGCCACGACTACTGCCACCTCCGCATCCCCACGCTGTATGGTCAGCCTAGCTGCAGAGAGGTCCCTGCAACAGAAGTCTGTTAGTGGCTGTGTTTTAATGTTACGTGTCGTATAGATACACGATCTTGGTTGATCGTGATCTGTGCAGACCATGAGCTTACCTCCGAGATTGGAGAGTCCTTGTATATGGCCGGCCCTGATCCACGGCTCCTGGATCAGAGCAATGGCCGTTTGTTCAACCTCCAGCCACTTCCGCATCTGAGCCGTCGCGGTCTGGCTGTGGTGGAGGTTGGCCTGCAGGACTTTACAGGTCGACGAAAGGGACGCCATCGCTGGTCGTGCCCTCATCGTCGCCCTCCAGTCGCAGCCCGGCAAACAGGTCGCCCGCGTCGAAGCCACCCCCCCCCGGGTCCGAGGCCGACGACAAGATGTCGCCGTCGAGCTCGTCACCCGAGGAGAGGATGGCGCCCACGTCGGCGGCTGTAGGGACAGCCAGCGCTGCTGCTGCAGGAACATCCGCGGGTGTAGCCGCGATGTCGGTAAGGGGAGCTGCTTCCTCCACCTGTGTCACGGTGATGGTTTCCGTGGCCGGATCCCATCCCTGAGGGACATCGGCATATCTGCCGTTCGGACCCTGAAACTTCATGTACACCGTCCCTACCCCAAAGGAGAGACGGCGTCCAGCCTTCATCAGGGTCGGAATTTGGTCCTCAGGGACCCCGACCACCACAAACCATGCACCGGCCTGTTTGTTGATGTGCAGCAATACCCATCCTCTGATGTCCACCCAGGGATTCTGGTAACACAGAGCACGCCCAATAATGGCCGCCTCTGCGAAGATACCTTGCTCATCAGGGATGAGTATGCCGCATCTTACTCGTCTTTGTATCTCCGCCTGCCCCCTGACCACCAGCGAGCTGCTGGTGGGGGGAGGCAACTCGGAGATAACTATCCTTAGCCAGGCTAAGGTGTGGTCGTTGCCGCACCACAGTTTGAGGACCCCGTTGGTAAACACCGGCCTTCCATTGAAGATCGGTGCGGGCGAATCCTGTTTAGGGGAAGAGCACTCGACGACTATCTTCCTCTGGATAGCCGCGAGAACCTGCTGCGACACCTCTTTACTGATCAGCCCCGTGCGGCCGCAAGTGATTGCGACGTCTAACTCGGAGCTTGCAGCTTGGGCGTAGCTACGGTTAGCGGCCCGCTTGGATTTATCAAGTCGCGGCCGCTTGCGCTCCCCACGAGGTGAGGAGGTCTCATTGAGAGCTCGCTTGGCCGCGGCCTGATCTTTCCGAACAGGTCGCTGAGCTGTGTGTTGGGCCGGTCCCTCCTCGGCGCTGGTTGGCAGCTGGCTAGGTCCCGGTCGGCTAGTGCCGGCCACGTCCTGCGAGCGCTTCCCTGCGGAGAAGTTAAGGTTGCCACTGGTCGGTTTGCCCGGACCCGTGGCATTGGCCTGTAACCCTTGTGGAGCCTTACCCTTCCACCGTTTCTGACGCCGCTCCTTTTTGGACGGCCTGTTCCTCCTACTAGCATTACCTGCCGTAGGGGGAGCTGGAGCCGCCTGTCCAGAGGGGTCTGCGCGGGGTTGCCTATCCTGCGCGTTCCTATCCCTCCTGTCCTGACGCCTGTTCCTCTGCACCTGCCAGGTGAGCGCGAACGCATCGCCGGTGGTGCTAATCTCCTCCTGTTGACCAGTGACGGCCTGCAGGGGAGGGGCGGCTTGAAGAGCCATAGGCGGGGGAGGATGTGTAGGAGAGCTCCGACCACCGGATGTAACCGTCGTGGGGGGCTGTGTACCTGAAAAGGAAGAAGGATCGGTACTGGTCCCAGTCAGCGCCGGTGTCCTCCGTTTATTACGGGACTTGGTTTTGGTCTGAGCAGCGGTTTTCGCCACTGCCAGACCGATACCCGCGCTGGAGCTTGCTGCGTTGGCAGCAGAGCATCCAGGGGCGAGAGAGGTGCTGCAAGCACCCCTCTTGGGAGTTTCCTTGGCTTTCGCCTCCACTCCGGTGTGTAACTGTTTAGTGGGTGATGTGTGTGTGGTTGGTGTGTGTGTTGTTGGTGTGTGTGTAAGTGTGGTTGCTGTGTGTGGTGTGTGTGTAGTTTCTTTTGATTTGTCCATAATGAAATGTGTAAAAATTCGTCTCTCTGGCTTCCCACCCTCCTTGGAGCCCGCATCTGGGAACGTCTCGCTACAAACTAGCTCAACCGTTAGGATTACCATCGAGATATAGGGGCGTGAGGCTGGCTTACAGTGCGACATCGGGTGCTTGATCGGGTCTTATCAACCCTCACTTACACCGTCAGCATGCAAAGTGTTATTGTGTGTTCCATCAACTACAGAGTCTGGATTTGTGCCCGGTTGATGGCAACAGGGTCGCCCCCAATTACATGAGACTTAAACATTACTGGCAAAATGTGGGTGCACTCTATGGTACACCTCTACCTAACACTTCGGGGATTACAGGCGTGATGTTATGTTATTCAACAAACTTAATCATTGTTTAGATCATTCTTACAACACTTTTCTCCTTTATATCCCAAAATATCCTCAAGACACATCAAAACTTATTATCCATTCATACTGAACTTTTGAAAACAGAATACTCAGAAATACTTCTGTTTTCGTGTAGAAAGTCAATCACAGCGCAAATTATTCGAGTCGGCCATTATATTCGTGAATCTATTCTTGTAATATCAGGATGGCGAGCACGTAGTGTCACGGAGCGACGAGGACTCGGGTCAATTTCCTTTAAAGGTACGTCCACATGGATGGTGTTGATGGAGTAGTATATTTTGTTATGTGGTGGCACTAGAAGAGAGCTCGTGGCTAAATAAGAACAGCCGCTCGGGTGGATCTTTAGGTTAAGCTGTGCTTACCTAGGTTGGTCCGTGGACGAGTGACCACCCATTACATACCGAGTTTCCTCCGTGCCTCGGAAAGCACGTTAAGCCGTTGGTCCCGGCTGTCATATGTACATCTTTGGCAGTCGTTACAGGTAGTCAGTGGCCCGATAGTCTGACAACCAGTCTTACCAAGGGGTATCGTATTACCTAGCACTAACTGGGTTGTGGAGGTAAAATACTGGTATTTAGCCACATCCGGTTAGACAACGTAGTTGAGAAAAGGCTAGGCAAATGAATAGTGGCACTAGAAGGTCGCAAAGTTACAGCCTGGCTGGTTTGGCAACCGTCAAAATTATGAAAATATCAGCAGCTGCGCGCAACCTTGATTGCGATCTAGGATTAAAAGAAACATAATTATGTTCTACCAGCTAATTTTGCAGGAACCGGTTCAGTGATTTGGGTGTGTAAAAGTATTATATACACAGCTTTTCGCATTCATAATGTTAGTATTGATTAGATTCTGATGATGTTCTAAGGTTCGTTTAAATAAACTAACACGAGTACAGTTTCTTTCCTTAATCTTACAACTATTATAAATGCGAAAATTTGGATGGACGGATGTTTATATATAAAATTTATATATATTATAAATAAATTGTAAGATCTAACTTTTTCACCTGTGACAAACAATAAATAAATGAATTATGAATTATGTCTGTTACTCATTCACTCCAGGACGGCTGAACGGATCTGGATGAAAGGCACATAGCTTTTGTCACACATTCAAGTTTTCCACGCGAACGAAGTCACGGACAACAACCAGTAACAATAAATAATAGAGTGCACTACAGCCAGCGTACATAGTATAATGTTGTAAAAAATCTCATAATAATACCGCAAAACTTTATATTTTCAGCTTTACAGCCCAATGCTGGGTACTATGCCTTTATTCGCGTTTTCGCTCCACTGCATAAAAACATCAAAAAATTTCGCTTTCAAGTCCGTCTTGAATTCTCAAAAAGGGCTTACATTAAAAGGCGAACCCCTACCTTCAAAACACTGCATTATAAAGACTAAGTACAAAACAACGCAGTCTACCTCTCTTAGTTCTTTTCCCTACTCTTGTTCCTTTCGTTCCTTGACTCAAGAGTTCACAAATGTGACCTCAGCTTTAGAAACTGAGAGTTGAGACAGGCAAGCGATTACGGCGATGTGAATGTGTGTCAACAGTCACAAAAGCTTTAACAAAGACGTGAGCAAAAGGACTCATCAGCAAACCAATTTAGTTTCGCCCTTTTGATTTGGAGATCAAAGTTTCTGAGGCTTCCGAGTTTTGGGTTTTCCGGGATGAAATGGATACACATTGTGTGTGACGGGCTTAGGAATGTTAATGTTATTTTTCGTTATTTATCGGTAGTGTGTAATATGAGGAGCTCGTGGCCAAATAATAACAGCCGCTCAGGTCGAATCTTCATGTTAAGCCGCGCTTGGCTAGGTTGGTCCGTGAATGGGTGACCACACTTACATACTGAGTTTAAAGCACGTTAAGCCGTTGGTCTCTTATTTTTAGATCTTTGACAGTCGTTACAAGAAGTCAGTGGCCCGAAAGTCTGACAAGCAGTCTTACCAAGGGGAATCGTATTTATTACCCAGTACTAACTGGGTTATGTAGCTTCGATAGGCAGTTGCTCCATGTAAAATACCGGTAGTCAGCTGTATCCGGTTAGACTGGAGGCCGACCCCAACATAGTTGGGAAAAGGCTAAGCAGGTGATGATCGGTGATATGTAGTTATTGACTCTGAAATGGAGTTAGCCAGAACATTAGGCTAGATGTGGTGATGGCGGCATGTGGAGTAAAGCCCCCACTGAATAGTTACTCGGAGACGGTAGAAAGATTGTTGGCAGACCAACAGCCAGACGGGTGGATCATTTTCAAAAGATCGCAGCGTAGACCTGGTTGAGACCCGCAGGGAATCGTGACGCAAAAGGGAGGAGGCCTATTAACTCAGAGAAACATGAGCGAATTAATTTGCCTTCAAAATATACAGGTGTCATATTTGTGTATTCTAAGATCTTCAACTTTAAGAAAACAGTCTATGTGCTAATTAATTCTTGGAATAAGTTTTTCAAAACAAAATTAGTTCATGCGGCCCAACAATAACGACAAAACTGAATTTCTCGTTTTAATCTAAATACAAAAACTCAACAGAACGCAATATTAATTTGTTTTTCAATCGAAGATATCAAATAAAGCTGACATAGAAAACGATTCAACGTAATTTTATAAAAATAGAACCCGAACAATTAAGAAATAAAAAGCAATATCAGAAACTCGTAATAATGAAATCGAGATTTAATAAAAACGTATTTTTTGCCTCCCTCGCCGTATTAAAAATGGCGTCATGTAAGAGCGAGAAATTAATAAAAAACTTTGGTCTAATCGCGGAAATTATAAATTAGACCAGCGAATGGGAGCAGTGAGCGCATGGCACACTCTGAATAAACCAAAAGATCTTTGCAATTTGCGGACAAAAACCGCTCTACGCGACTCGAATATAAAGCAGGCCGTTTTTAATTATTTTCCTGGCCATTTATATACGTAATTATTAATGTGGTGTCTGGCTATTGAGAAAAAAAATAGCGGAATTTATTTTTTGTAGATAATAATATTTTTCTTTTATTAATTTCTGTTGTTTCTGTGTGCTAAGATTGAGTTTGTTGGTCTTTATAATCTGGCCCTTATAGATAGTAAAAAGATCAAACCTGCAGAACTTGAAACGGCTATATCAATGTGTTCATAAAATCTAAAAGTGAACCTAAAAAAAGGGAAAACATAAAATTAGAGTCACTTAGTCATAAGGTTAGTAATTGTGGCTTTACAACAATTACTTTGATCCAACAAAACTTTGTAGGCCTGAAAACAAGTCCCTCATCAACAAAACACTAGTTAACAAACGCAAACAAAGCCAAACTATGGCGTTTTATGGAAACATTTTCTGCTATTAAGACGAACCAAACAACAGTAAATTGGCCATTTCAAAATTTGGAATAAGCGCCCATAATTATAGTTTAAAGTTCTACCCTCTATCATTTCTCGTTAACCCAAAACTGTTTATTTTCTGATTTCGTGAATTACTGCAAAATCTAGTTTTGTTGTAATATGAAACTGTAAAAATAATATCATGGCTTACAAACACATGTTTTTTTTAAATTACTGAGGTAATGTTCATATTAAAGTAGCCAGATTGCCTTGTTGGTCCGTTGGTCGCAATCGCGACTGCTGAGCGTGAGGTCCTGGGTTTCATTCCCAGGTCGGGCAAATTGTTATTCCATCAAGAATTTCGTAGTAGCAGCCACGGAGTCTGGATTTGTGCCCGGTTGATGGCTATAGGCTCACCCCCTATTACATGGGGCCGACTTAAATATAACTGGCAAAATGTGGGTGTACTATTAGGTACACCTCTACCTAACCCTTCGGGGATTGCAGGCGTGATGTTATGTTTAAAGTAATCAGAATGTAAATAACGAAAAACTGGGAAAATGACTCACTGGTGAAAAAAGGTAAGTTTAGACCAGTACCTAGTGGAGACGCATGAAATGCATGCTGCGAATGATCACGCTGCTCCACAAGCCTAGCCTTTTTAACCGACTTCTAATAAATGAGGAATGAGGTTTGTTTCATTGCTTTTATTGCCACCGATTTCCGAAAGTAAATAATTTAATTTAGACTTTAAGGGTTTTTTTTTTGTGGAAGTCAGTTTTTTTTTCGCAAGAAAGTTTTATATTTGTGTAATATTCGAGATGACTTTTAGACTAACTTGGTGCCTGGATTAGAAATAAACACGATACACAAATTTGACGATTTAATAAAAAAAAAACCGGCCAAGTGCGAGTCGGACTCGCGCACGAAGGGTTCCGTACCATTATCTATAAAAACGGCAAAAAAATCATATCTGTTGTATGGGAGCCCCCTTAATATTTTTTTTTTAATTTTTAGTATTTGTTGTTATAGCGGCAATAGTAATACATCATTTGTGAAAATTTCAGCTTTCTAGCTATCACGGTTTATGAGATACAGCCTGGAGACAGACAGTCAGACAGACAGCGGAGTCTTAGTAATAGGGTCCCGTTTTACCCTTTGGGTACGGAACCCTAAAAACAGGACATTAAATCAATATACGTCATCTAAGGCTACATAAAGACAGATTTACACACTATTGTGTGTGTATATTGGTAACGTACTTGAGAAGTTATCGGTCCAAGCAATATATGTTTCTAAAACAATTTTAAAAACCTCTTACCCAAAGGCCTTAAAGTCATTTAAGTTCAAAGAAACTGCAGCAACAAAAATAATCCATTCTACAAGACGTGCACCAAGACCTAGAATAATAAAATCGCTACGTTGCAATCACTGCTCCGCAACGTGACAGGTACCCGTCCCATAATGTATGTAGATTATTTCTTCTAGTCCATGCTTACGACTGCACAGCGAGATAAAGTCAATTTATGCTTTTCTCTCTTTTCCTCGCTGATTTTCTTTAATAATTTGGCTGTCGCCGTCAGTCTTGATTTTCTTGTTTCACTCGCGCATTTTGCTGTTTTGAAGATTAGTTTTTGATTCTAGTATTTGCTTCAAAATTCAAATAAGTTTTTTTTTTTAAAACAAAACCGAGTCCACCAATAGATGGCAGGCTCTGCTAACTTTCTATGGTAAAATTGTTTTATGAACTTTCGAAATCATGGTCAACGAATTTTGATAATCTTAAAAACCATCGGCTGCAAATAAGCTTTAAAAATCATACAGTATTTTAAGAAAAGAATATTATTTGAACATCATTTCATGCAAACAAAGAACATGTATGTAGCGGCACTACAAAAAGTTCTACAGCAACGTGCAACATAGTATAAAAAGTACTACAGCGCCATCTATGATACAAATGAAGAGCTATCATTAAAGGTTTCCGCGACTTAAGACTACCTATGTAGAAAAACCCGACTGATTGGTGTTGGTGAAGCACATTTTCTTCTTCCTTAATTCTCTTCTCTTACTTATATTGAAGACGACAAAACAACACGTGCAGCCTCTATAATTTACAATCTCAACATCAAATAAAGCGCTTTCCGAACACAATTGGATTTTCCAACTACTTTACACAGTGCGCACACGTACCAATTTTATAACGGCAAAACAATAAGTTTTTAATTTTCCAACACCGTGTCGTCACGTTTTCGCAACCTGTGCCATCGTGTGTAGGAAAAGAGGAAAATCACTTTGCAATGAAGTTAGATGCGCGCAAATAGCACCAGTGGACCGTAAAATTAGTTCTGAGTTTTCTTAAGATGTGTTTTCACTTGGTGTTCTACGAGCAAACATTCGCACGCACGAGAAACAAATGTTCGTTCGTCTGAATGGCCTCTTTGTAATAAACCGACATCAATGTCTTCCGGTCTAAGGTAGATGCCATATCTGGGTCGGCCTAATTCGGCAAATCCAAGTATAATATATTCCAAATTTTTCCACTCACCCTTAAAAAAAATTAAGTAATAATATTTGTTTTAATGACGAATCCGAAAAGTGACTCTCGGGCATACTCCATCGCAGCATAACTGAAAAGATAATACACAAGTGTTAAAGCAAATGGCAAAGCAAAGGATTCAAAGCAAAGCTTTGAGATACTCAAATGCTCTGGAAAGTGATTTGGAGCATAACTTCTGTAGCAGAAACATAATTATGTTCTAAACGTGCGCAGAAGAGCTGTCATCTAAATAGGACAATCGTGCGTTCAGAATGCTCAATGTAAATGCTTCTTTACACGAACAATATAAAATGTAAACTCCGTTGGCTTTTTGAATTTCCAATAATTTTAAATTAGGTCTGAAATATAAAGTCTGGTGACCTGAGAGGAGCTTTGTTAACTATTTGTAATTTTGTTTTAAAACTATAACACTTGTGTTTAACATTGTTTTCACAGTTTTTTACCGTTCCATGCTAACTTTGTAAACTATATGTTTATGAAAGTCGATTAAAAATTCAAATCTGAACTTAAATCAATTAAAAGTGGACATTATTTCATTTATTTCGTTTATTATGACGACGTTAATTTTAAACAGAATGGGACAAGGGCAGGAAGATGATGATTTCGTAATCATCGACGTTAATTTTGTCTACTTCGCAAAACATTCAGTATAAGGGGATCTGCCTACTAACCCAATTCACTGTCCCAAATACGCAATGCGGATCTTTAAATATTTTTTATGTCTCCTAACAGTTTTAGAGTCATGGGTACTCGACTAAAGAGAAGTTCTATTCTGTTCTAATGTATAATTAGTAGGCAATAGGCATTTTAATTCTGTATGTTTATTAGGTATCAAGTCTTATACATGGATCTAGCATAAATGTAGGAAAAGAAAATGAAATTGTAATATATAATTTGTAGATAATAATTACAATTTAATCTTAAGTAAAACACACTTCAATAAGTATAGAATGTAATAAATAAAATACAAAAATATAAAACGCAAAAATAAAGTGAAATAGAAAAAGACTCCACCTCGTTCGCACAAACGATATTTTTTTTAAAGAAAAATTATGTGGAGGTCTGATGTGACACGAATACTGGGACTATTACTCAAGGTGTCATCTCGTTTCGGGCTAGGAAAAGGGAGTGACGCTTGTTTTCCTCCTCCTTGGAGGTTAGTGCAAGTTAGAAGCGGACAGCGTGTGTTTTTATTTGAACGAAAAAAACTTAGCTAATATTATAAGTTACATTTATTTTCTGATGTTGGTTTCCATGTTGATTTATTTTAGTTTGTTTTAACTTAAATCGGACTGTATGGATCAAGTTATCTGAAATAAATGATTTTTATTTATTTATTATTAGTAACCGAATCAGGCGTTACTTTGCAAAAACCATAACATTAAATGTTATATAAAAACTAAATATTTTGCATAACATTTAACTTAGCTAATGTCGAGATTTTACAAACACTAAAATTGATATACCCAACATTCATTAAATACATAAACGATTCATGATAATGCTCGTCGTTAAATAAACACTTACCTCCACTGATACACGCCGTATCATTGCAAGAATACAAACACAGTTGCCTGGTGTAAGAAGTACGGTAAGCCCAACCGCAATTTACACAAATGATATTTTTCCATCTATTATAAAAGAGCAAATTTTATAAAAGACAAAACTAAGTCTGCTGCTATTAAGCTAATACTCTTCAGTATCTGTCGGTCAAAAATATGATCGTGTTTATACGCCATCTTTACATGTTATCAACAAATAAATAACCTTTCGGTTTCTTATGCCTGCCAGGTAACCTAGGTCCACTGGACGATTGTTACTAGCCTCAAGATATCCTGAGTGAATCCAAAAAAAGCGATCCAGTTGTCTGCTATCAAGGTTTAGTGGTTGCAATTTATGGCTATAAAAGGGTTTTTTTGGCAGTTAGAAAACCAAAATCACTTGATTCATAATCTCGATATTTACTTCGTGACTCTTCTGTAAAGGTTCATTTGAAAAACAAGGTTAGACAGCATCAGTGGCATAGCTATTGCCGAAATTAACTTAATTGGCACACCCGTGAGGCATGCCATAATCCATATTTTTTTAAATAGTAAAAAAAAAGTAGTAAGAAAAAAAAACTGACATAAACAGTTTTTTTTAATGCACGTTTACAATACTACTACTACTTAATAACTATGCCTGATAAACAATTTTATTTCTATCTTTAAAGTATTTTTATAACACGCTTCCCTCTACAAACTTGGCCCATACCGTTACTGACAAAACGGAGGCATCTCGAGATGTTACTTCGATGGTACAAATTAACTGACGGGTATTTTATGGCTAGAACACTTTTACGATTACACTTGGGCACTTTACCTTTGTAATTTTTTTCATTTGAATTGAGGAAAATACCTGGTGGCGTCGCCGCGTCGTAGTATTTCCTTTTATTACCTGTAGTCACTGAAATCGAGGAAGGATCGGTGCTTATAACCGCTCCATTGATGTAACAATCCGTTTTTACCTGACTTTTACGGAAGGGATTGTGTTTTTCAATGTGGTTATTTTTCCGTCAGGTTTTTTCTTGTATGCCAATATTTATCGGACCCCAAACTCCATGATTGTACAGGAGAGGTTATATATCTCTTGTAAATCTAACTGCTACTATACTACTTTTGTTTTTTTTTGGGATGGGAAATCATCAAATGACTCCTCTCGCTCTGGGCGGAGCGGAAGGGAGTGTCAGACTTTTACTGACTAAAACCCATCCATGTTCCTTATTTTGCTCTTGGTGTTCCAGGGCCGCGGTATCTCTTTCGTACAGTCCCGCAACCCATGCAGGCATCGGCCCTTGCGGGCCCCTCCTGTTTGCTGACATCTCTTTGAGGCGCGCGTGGAACACGAACGCGCTGTCGACACGGCCTGTCGTCATAAGACGGACGGACGGCGAGCTAGCCCATTACTCACCGTCCACAGGTACTTTACTGTTGCTTTTAATCGGACGAGTTTGAGTATGTTGAGTAGATTGCTTGATACATGAAGAGGTAAGTAGAAGTACGACAAATACATGCTGATGAAAAAAAAAAATGCGAATCTTTGCTCGTATTCACTAACAATAAACGTCATCTTAACGAATACCTAAATAAAAAGGTGTTGTTGGATTTTCAATGCTCAACTTGGCGCTTTGAGTTGATAATCGAACAGTGTAGTTTAATTAAGGCTGTTATTGCAGTCTCAATGACAAAGGCCAAATATCGTATGACTCCTTTTCTGAGAAATGTCTTACTATGCAATTTGAAGGTTGGTAATAAACTATAGCAACAGACAACGTTGTAGGTGATTCCAAAACGCATCACGTTACAATATTGCAGGCTATAATCCACTCCTTTGTAGTTCAGGGTATAGAGGAAACTACTGTTTTCAGTAAGGCAAGTAATACTATACTGCTATTAATGCTAGCTATTTATTAATGTAGGATTTAAGCGTAGCAGCTATTTTGAAAATAAAATGGAATGGCGAAAAAGTTAGGCAGACCAATATATTCAAACCTCTTTTGTCAGTATTTTTACAATCATGTCCAATAGTTAGGACTAATTTTACAGTATTTTATTTTTTATGTAGAATTTTATCGTAGTACAGATAAAATTAAAAATACAAAACTGAGGAAACAAAAGAAAAAATAAGTGCTATAGAAAAACGATCAAAGGTTCGACTCCTATTTTCTTCGCTCCTTTAGATCTCAACCAGAAATAGAACATGACAGGCAATTCTTCTTTATAGCTAAAAGAAAACTTTGCTTCGGTTCTAAACAAAAGAATAGCGCAAAGAATATTCCAGAATTAAAAACTCCCAGGCATTCTGATATTATATAATAGTATACCCGTATGTTCTTAATATAATCTCGAATTAACTCTGGCACGTTGTAAAAAAGAAAATAAACAATGATATTCCAATTAGAATAAAAAAGTTTAAAATTTTCTTTCCAATAACTATCCGATTTCTACGTCTAAACGTCTTTTATTTATTCCAATCAATATACTCAAATACAAAACCACTAAATCACATAGCCGATCCCTACAACAACAGAACAGAACGGACCAGTACAGTACTACGATATTAAACTTCTAATAAAGAAATCTTGATGTTTTTTCAAGTCGAAAAAAAAGAGGTGAAGCAAGGGCGGTTCGCTAGTTTCTTACAAAACACCATTAGCCTGAACGTGCACAGAAATAGGTCAATAGAACAAAAATATCTAACGAATCCAATAAATACGGGTAACAGCCTTTATCCCATTGAATTGCAAATTAGATCTGTCAGCGAAAAGTATAAAGTAGCCAGTTCCCTTGTTCAGGATACTGAGCTGAAGCTACTAATTTGTAATACGATTTATTATTGATTGATGAAGACTGTTAGACTGGGGACTTTTTCGTGCTCGCCATTTTATTTGTAACTGGGTATTTTCCGCAACCTCGTGGCTAAATAAGAACAGCCGCTCGGGTCAATCTTTAGGTTAAACCGTGCTTACCTAGGTTGGTGAGTTTCCTCCGTGCCTCGGAAAGCACGTTAAGCCGTTGGTCCCGGCTGTCATTTGTAGATCTTTGACAGTCGTTACAGGTAGTCAGTGACCCGAAAGTCTGACAACCAGTCTTACAAAGGGGTATCGTATTACCTAGCGCTAACTGGGTTGTGGAGGTCAGATAGGCAGTCGCTCCATGTAAAATACTGGTATTAAGCTGCATCCGGTTAGACTGGAAGCCGACCCCAACATAGTTGGGAAAAGGCTAGGCAGATGATGATGGGTATTTTCCGCGACCTCGTCTGTGTATATTTTTATTTTTCATAATTTTTAAAAAAGAATAGAAAGTAGCCTGTGTACAGAACTTAAAGAACCATTGTCCCAAGTTCATCATCAGCCAACAGCAGTCCGCTGCTGGTCATAGGCTTCTCCAGTTGCACTCACTCACTCAATTCAATTCACTCAGTTCAATTCTCGGCAACCTTCATCTGGTTACCCAGGTAACTATTTTTAATTTATAAATATCCATCCAGTGTATAGGTGATAAGAATTTTATCCCGGACTTTTGAAGAGTTCTCTTGGAAACGCGATGTAACCGAAGTCGACGCGGGCGAAGCCGCGGGCGGAAAACTAGTCAGTAAATACAATTGAAGTGTCTATTTGTAATTTCAAAATAAAAGCTTTATACTGTTTCCGAAAGTATTTACGGTACTTATGATAAAAATTATTTATTTTTCTGTCTGTTTGTTCCGATTAATCTCTGAAATGTCTGGACCGATTTCGACGGGACTAGCTAGCTGATAAGATAGCTTATAAAGAGTAACTTAGGCTACTTTTATTTCAGAAAAAGGATTAGGGTTCCGTGCAAAAAACAAACCCATGAAATCGTTAACAAAATCCGATTCAATTATGGAAATAATTTTTTTATAATAATTTAACATGGACAAAAATCGCGGGCAACAGCTAATTACAAAATAAAATAGACCGATAAAATGATTGTCTACATAACAAAATCGTAGATCAATACTCATAAAACAGCTGTAAGAGTATGTACCTAACCAGAAACAGTAATTAATCACACTTAATTCGCCCTTAACCAACATCACCACAAAAAAAGAAACTCCAATCAAGTAATAATCCCATTGCATCAGTCGCATGCAGAACATTTCAGTCCATTTTATCAAACCACAATCTAAATGGATGTATTCGGGCAAGCCCGTATATAATTTCAAGTGACGTTTTTGCGAAATAACGTGATGAAAGCCTATAATCCTCTTCCATTTAAGCACTTATTGTGTGGGTGATCCCGCCGCTCTTTTACGAAATAATTTTTTCATGATTAAACAATCCCCTTTTGAAGTGAATTGTATGGGTTGGCCGATTAAAAATTCGATGTACGGTGATTTGTAAATCCTTTTGGATTGCTTATTTCGCTGGTGTATTGCTGGATTGGGCTCTGCTCTGATTTATCCAATAAAGTCTCTGCTTAGGATATTATAGACGACGATACTCTATCTCATTCGTCTGAGATTACAATTATGATGTTATGAGATACTAGGGTAACGTGGAAAATCACGTTCCAGCCCTTTTTTCCGAATATTTTGCATCAAAATCCGCTCTAAACCTTGTCAACTACTATTCGTGGTTAGATATGCATCGATGCTTAGTACACAATCAATTTCTGGGCTAAACAATTATCACTTTAAATAGTTTCAGGGAACACCGAGCGTGAAATTACATTTAGTGTTTTGTTTTACTAATTCCAGCACGGAACACTATCAAAACAGCTCTTTTTCGAACACTCACTGTATGGATTCCGTAGTAAATACTGTTTCTCAATATTCTGACAAAGAGAACTAGATGTAACCAAAATACGGTGATTTCGCGGCAATTTCAAGAACTATTCAAGTATGAAAAACGGACTTTATGATCGGTGTGTTGTGTAGGTAGTTTCTAGTACGCTTCACTTTGGCAAAGAGTAGGGAACAAATGAAGTGCGCTTAAATCAGAATAAGGTTTTTTATGCAAATTAAATAAGGAGGTTAAAATGGGACTGGGTGAGTCACATTTCAAGGATGGGTCAGGACAGATGACAAATAAACAAAACTGACAAATGCTTGAACTGACTGGACAAGTCCATTCAAATCTGTGCGGTTCTTTCTACAACAGACCATCTCAGACACTAATCTACGTCGTTCTCATGTGAGTTGACCAAGATTATGTCTGAACGTCCTTTAAAACTATGACTTCTCAGTTTTTTTCGGCTTATTTTTCTCAGAGTAGTCAGGTACGAAACACCGGCTTCATTTAGTTTAAAAAAAAAACGAGTAAAAGTGTTTGTAAAAACCTAGTTACAAAATAAACATCATTTACCTCGTTAAGTAGTTCACCGTCCAAATTGTATTACAAGTTTTTCAACTCCACTTCTATCTTTCGCCGCTATCATTTCATACTACGCTCGTTTTTCTCCTGCAACTCGTCCACTTATCACTCCATTAGTAGTTAAATCTGTGTAAAATGCACTGATTTCTGTATACCAAACCGATTCGTTTTAATATTGATGATAGGAAGGAAGCGGCCCGCGGTTTACGGAGCTGTTTATCGTTGGTTATTGAATCGATAGGTTTTCTGTTCAGTGTTCATTTGGTTTTACGTTAAAAATTCATTTTTGAACTGTCTTTTTGTGTATTTGTATACTTTTTGAGCGGAGTTTTTTGGTAGTTTAACTTTTTTTCATTTCATCTTATTACGTTGACTACATGAATGTTTAGATTTATAATATTGTGTGTTGCTTATTTGTCACCGATTCCTTGATAGTCTTGCAGCTCTCTCTCAACACAGGCTTCCCCAAGTGTTCTCCACAAACACTGACCGCTTTCCTCATCTAAGGATGAGGAACCTACCGATAAGCTTAGGTTAATCATATTGGCAGAGAGGTCTCCTGGTGTCTTCTGGGTACTGTATGTCTAAAATCTCATCATCATCTGCCTAACCTTTTCCTAACTATGTTGGGATCGGCTTTCAGTCTAACCGGATGCAGCTGAATATCAGTATTTCACATGGAGCGACTGCCTATCTGACCTCCACAGCCCAGTTCGTACTGGGTAATACGATATCCTTGGTAAGACTGGTTGTCAAAATTTCGGGCTACTGACTACTTGTAACGACTGTCAAAGATCTGACAAATGACAGCCGAGACCAAAGGCTTAACGTACTTTCCGAGCCACGGAGGAAACCCCGGTATGTAATGGGTGGTCACCCATTAACAGACCAACCTAGGCAAGCGCGGCTTAACCTGCAGATTTTTGTGATTATTATTATTTAGCTACGAACTACGTGTGTCCGAAATCTATTCTCTACCAAAAGCTTTTAGACCCAATGACCTAGTTATCAAACTTTTTACTTTCATTTATTAAAACTGCACACAGAAACAAACAATATACATTTCTTTAAAGCTGAATAAAGCAGTCCTTTCCGCGCTACAGCTGAATGGATTGTCGCAAAGCGCAATACATTGTTTCAAACAATAATAATTCTTACGTGTAAATTACAAGGTAGCTTATCTAAATAATAAGTAAAAGGGTCTGTTTGTTTGTCTTTCTAACAATTCTAACTCTCTTGATAACAATCCTGCTGAAATACTCGTAATTATTGTCAAAACATAGGAGAGAATCCGGGAAGATATTTCGTTATCATTGTATTTATTTGTACACTTTTGTAACAGGTGTTAAGAAGGGGTAATTTTATGGTTATCATTAACACTAGAAACGTGATATGTACCATGTCCACTGTTTGTTTTGAGTTCCCGATATTTCGGCGCTGTTGCAAGCACCATGAGCACGGATAAACTGAAGTTATTGCGGGTGGTGGTGGGTGTGTTGCGGGAGTTAGTGACCATGACAGTTAAAACTTATAATTTTATGGTTATCTTGAATGGGAAACATTTACAGTTAATTTGATGGTTTAAGTAATTGTGAATGGGACTGATGAGTTAAAAAATAAACACTTAAAATTGCATGCGTTGGTTTGGAAATCGCAAGCTCTCCTACAGAGTCTGAGGTCCTGGTTTCGATATCAGGTTGGCTATGTGTTATAAGGTTTTTCCATGTGGCCGGTTGATGATAATAGGCTCGTCCCCAATTACATGGGACTTAAGCTTGACTGGCGGAATACTACACTGGCGGTGGACTATAATAGGTTACATCTGCCTAGAACCCCTCAAGGTTAACAAGTCTAATATTATTACAAAGTAATTTTCACTGCTGATGTATCCATCACGTGTGCCCCTCATTGATAGGTATTATGACAATTAGGTAGCTGTTTGTAAAACATCACGTTGTGTCCTTAGCACCCAGACTTCTAAACACTTAATTTCGACGAACCTACTCCAGAAACCAACACGCAGGCCTGATTTAGCCTACTCACAATTTCAACCCGCAAGAAACTGAGGAGCTCGTGGCTGAATAATAACAGCCGCTCGGATCGATCTTCAGGTTAAGCGCGCTTGCCTAGGTTGGACTGTGGATGGGTGATCAACCATTAGATACCGAGTTTCCTCCGCACCTAGGAAAGCACGTTAAGCCATTGGTCCTGGCTGTAATTTATAGATCTCTGGTAGTAAGTGGCCCGAGTCTGAGAAACAGTCTTTCCAAGGGGTATTATATTACTTAGTACTAACAGGGTTGTGGAGGTCAGATAGGCAGTCGCTTTATGTAAAATACGGGTATTCAACTGCATTCGGTTAGACTCTATGCCGACCCTAACATAGTTGAGAAAAGGCAGGCAGATGATGCACTGCAACCCGCAAATATCAACCAACCAATGCTCAGACCTCCAAAAAGAGAGAAAAAAACAATCCAAAAACAAATGAACAACTTTAACAAAACCAAACAAGCAGAACCGAGTACAGAATCATAGTATTTTCATGTTAATAATCACGGGTAGAACAAAGGGGCATTGTCCCACCGTGTAAGAAGTGGGTTGCAAATGAAAGAAACTCTTTTGTTTTGGGGTCATCCGAAAGAAGTCGTTTTTTTCTAGGTATTTCTCAGTTGAAAAGAAATGGGATGAACGATGTTTCTGCTGCCCTGGTAGGCTTTATTGCTGTTTGTAATTGCAGTGGGAAATAATTGTTTATTTATTTACACTAGCGGCCCAACCCTGTTTGGCACGATTTTTACAACGCGGGAAATCAACGAGATTTCTTTATTATCATATTATACATTTTCTAAATGATATTGATAATTAAATTGTTCTTGCGTTGTTCTGACAGACACGAAATACCGACTTTAATCTATACATCTACACAAATAAATAAAATAGAAGTGTCTGTTTTTAATTTCAAAATGACAGTATTTTACTGAATGCATTTGAAAGTGTAATCTGCACTTACACAGTCTGTTATCTGTCTGTCCGTTTGTTCCATTTAATATGCGAAACGGCTTGACCCATTTTGACGGGACTTTGCTATGCATTTATTTACATTCTTAACAAAACATTTCATGGTAATAAGCTTATCCCGAAATCGAAATCTGGGTGTACTGTACACATCTGCATACCCTCTCAGAGCATAAAAGCGTTATGTTATGATATTGTGTTAACAATAAACATCCAAGCGATTGCAGCTATCACGGCAGATTTGCTGTCTATTATTGAAGAGTTCCATTGCTTATCTCCGAAGATCAGCATCAAACCTTCACCAAACTTAAACGGGACCACCGCTAAGTACAATTCTTCCAAACAAAAGAAGAATCATCGAAATCGGTTCACAATTGGCGAAGATATCGCGGAACATACACACAAAAAAATAATCTGACGAATTGATAACCTCCTCCTTTTGGAAGTCGGTTAAAAAATTAAAACCCTTGAAATGGTTAACGAAATCAGAGTCAAATAGGGAAGTAATATTTTTATAATAATTTCACGCACAGGAACCCTCCTTTACCTGAAATTCGGGCACGGGCAACAGCTAGTTTTTTCTATAATATGTGTAGATTATGGACCTCCAGTACCATTTTAAGTTTTGCAATTTAGGACACATTATGCCGATACCGATACAAATGACACATCTCAATAAAAAAAGAGAAACCGCTTCCTCAAAGTTACAAAAATTTTAACCAAAAATATGTAAACATATTACCAACAAACTCAACCACGATCAACAGTAAATTCCTTTCCATTTAAAAACATTTTACAAATCCGTTCGAAACAATGAATTTTCCGCCAACAATCCGTCTAATTTAGTATTTACGTTTAAAACAGGTAAACTCAAGGATTTGTCGTCCTCAGTATAATGTAATTAAATGTGTTATTTAAACAATTATGTAAATTCCAGAGAAGGGAAACGCTTCTAAGGTTGTTTCGTCTAAGGGTCCCGTGAGTGCTAGATACGAAATGTTTAAAGATGGTGAGAAGTCTTGTAGGGTTTATTTTTGGAATTTAATAAGAAGTTTCACTTCCTCATGAAATTACATTATGTAAAGTATTTACAATAAAACTGAGCTTATCAATCTTAGAAACAGTATAATTTAGGTGTAGGTACGAAATGGACTCTAATGATCACGAAATTGCAAATCTACGACAATGTATTTTGTAATTGAGCACAGAGGCTATATCATGAGCGCGCAGTGTAAACGTAACGTAAATAATGTCGATTTTTTAATTAAAATACTCGTTTCACAAACAATATTTTCATAATTTCAAAAATTTATTCCTATCAAAACTGATTGTAGGGATTGTGCTTGTTGCAAACAATTTAACTAAAATGCTGTAGTATATGTAATTAAATTGTCGATTCAAAAATCAACGTATTTACGTAACAAAAAACGTCAAAACTCGTGCTAAGGCCTCTGGTCGTGTATTTGCACGACGCTAATGTTTGGGCACGGAGTAGGTAACTCTAAAGCCTGTCTTATATCAAAGAAGGATTGAGGGTTGATCGCCACGCTATGTAGTATGTCAGTCACCGAAACATTTGATTCAAGTTATGATTTGTACTAGCGCAACTCAGAAAGTAACAAACGGTTTAATAACAATTCATTATCAGGGTATAACATAGAGAGTTTAAAAGAATCCACTTTGTAGTCTGGCTACCAACAAGCTAAATTATATCAGTTTTATTCCTTTCAATAAATTTCCAATCTTTTGCAAAACTACAAAGTAGTGTTAGATATAACTAATTTTTAAATACAGCTGACGCAGACCTTTGAAAGCTAAACACTAATTAGCATTTTCATGTATTCTCTTCGAAAGAAAGTTTTGTTTGAACAGCATAATTTTTTTTAGTAAAAATCGGAAAAGTTGGTCGTTAAATGGACAGAGTAAATGGGCTCATTTGGTTCGTGCCTAACGGGAAAAGGGACAAAAAGTAAAAGTATTTATATGAATGGATAATAGCACCAAATGTTTCATGTTAAAAGTTCAGAAAAAGGTGGGACTCGCTTGTGTGCGTCAGCACATCTGAATCTGCGGTACTCGTAGACATTAAATGTTATGCATAATATTTGGGTCTCCCTTGTTTGACCGAAAAGAAATTGCCAAATTATCACTTCCCAAACAAATTTTCGCATAATTTCATTTACCAAATTATTACTTACCAAAAAATCTCTTTACAAATAATTGTTACGAAAACCTATGTTTGGCAAGTGAACGTTTGAACAATAACTTGTTCACCAACTAGTACTTTTACCATTTTTTATCTAGTCAAATATTTCAGTTGGTATAACATATTTTACGCAAAATTACATAAGCCAAATATTTGGTGTCGTCAATTTTAAACTTACCATTTCAGTTAAAAGCACTACTATTAACTAGTTGGAATCTCCTATTTGGATTCGGTTGGGGCTCCTATTTCTGTCTGCAGGGTTTACAGGCACCTAACTAACCGAACCTTGGGGTGCCCCTGACGTCGACCGTCTAGGGTTAGCGTTTTCGTCAGCAGGTCGACGGATCCCCGCTGCGCGGGGCTCCTATTTCTGTCTGCAAGGTTTACAGGAACCTAACTAACCGAACCTCGGGGTGCCCCTGACGTCGACCGTCTAGGGTTAGCGTTTCCGTCAGCAGGTCGACGGATCCCCGCTGCGCGGGGCTCCTATTTCTGTCTGCAAGGTTTACAGGAACCTAACTAACCGAACCTCGGGGTGCCCCTGACGTCGACCGTCTAGGGTTAGCGTTTCCGTCAGCAGGTCGACGGATCCCCGCTGCGCGGGGCTCCTATTTCTGTATGCAAGGTTTACAGGAACCTAACTAACCGAACCTCGGGGTGCCCCTGACGTCGACCGTCTAGGGTTAGCGTTTCCGTCAGCAGGTCGACGGATCCCCGCTGCGCGGGGCTCCTATTTCTGTCTGCAAGGTTTACAGGAACCTAACTAACCGAACCTCGGGGTGCCCCTGACGTCGACCGTCTAGGGTTAGCGTTTCCGTCAGCAGGTCGACGGATCCCCGCTGCGCGGGGCTCCTATTTCTGTCTGCAAGGTTTACAGGAACCTAACTAACCGAACCTCGGGGTGCCCCTGACGTCGACCGTCTAGGGTTAGCGTTTCCGTCAGCAGGTCGACGGATCCCCGCTGCGCGGGGCTCCTATTTCTGTCTGCAAGGTTTACAGGAACCTAACTAACCGAACCTCGGGGTGCCCCTGACGTCGACCGTCTAGGGTTAGGGTTTCTGTCAGCATCTGTTAAATTTCAATTACGTTATATTAAATCAATTTGTGTTATGTCTTCATTCCAAAATTTTTGCCTTTATATTTTTTGTCATAACAAATCATTTGACTAAACGTTTATTGTCTTAATTTTGTTTGCTGTAATAAATCATTTGGTTAAAGACCAAAAGCCTTAATGACATTATCCTTAGTAATAATCTGCCAAGTAAACATTTGACCAAATGAAAATGTGCGTACTAAAATTATTCCAAATATTACATTGGCATAAAAAAAGGTTGCTAAAATTTGTTTGGGTAATGAAAATTTGGCAAAATCTTTTCGGCAAAACGGCAGGATCCCATAATATTTATTTAGTTTTAATTAATTCCGCTAAAAAGATCCAGGCGTGGATGCCCGCAAGAATCAAATTCTGGGATACCCCGTGTACCAAATACGTTTCCATTACCTATAGGTTTGGGTGTATGGCAACCTAATTATGATTGCTTTTTCTACATGTGATGTGCATATTCTTGCGGCTGCAACCTGCATCCACGCCTGGATCTTTTTAAACTAAATACACTTCTCATCAAAAAAATCGAAACACTTTCGTTTTTATTGTTTTTGTCCTAATTTTTTACAAAAGAGAATTAATTCCATGAAAAAAAAAACATTATTGTGTAGCTGGCAGTTTGGTCATAACAGTAAGAAGAAAAAAATCAAAATTCGAAATTAGAATTTCATTTGTTTATCCTATAAATGAAATTAATCACTGTTTTGAGACAAATGTGTATTTAGGGTTGGAGTACGTTTCTCGTTTAAAAACTAAAAATTAGCGCTTGTCTTTAAACGCACGACTAGCTGGTTAGATCACTGTTTAGTAACTAAAGCAGCTTGGGACACTATTAAGGACATTAGTGTGGTTTATGAAGTGTCGTGGTCTGATCATTTTCCCTTAAGAATAAATTGTGAACTCGACACGTTAAAACCTAAATTTGCCTCTGTCCAGTCTCATTGTAATACAGTAAGGTGGGGATATAGGGACCCTACGCAAACGGTTATGTATACCGGAGCTTGCAATGAGAGGCTAAGAGAAATTGACTTTCCGACAGAGTTTATTAACTGTAGTCGCAGTGAAAGTAATTGTACTAACTTGGAACATTTTGTAATAGTTGACAAATTATATAAAAATATTGTAGATATTCTTTGCGAGGCTGCAACTACTAGTCACAATTACCAAGTTCAGCGCAGAAAATATAATAAAACGGGTTGGAATAAACACGTTAAAGGTGCGCACGGGCAGGCTCGGCTTCATTTTCTGAGCTGGGCGGCAGCTGGTAAGCCTAGATCGGGGTCGCTATATGAAAATATGGTGGCAAGTAGGAAAAACTTTAAAAGTAAGCTGAAGTGGTGCCAAAAGAACGCAGATCAATTAAAGATGAACGAAATTGCCAGTCATCACGAAGCTAAACATTTTAGTAGTTTCTGGAAAGCCACAAACAGCCTGAATCCCAAGTCGGGCCTGCCAGTGTGTGTTGGTGGCGTAAACGACCCTAAGGCTATTGCCAATTTATTTATGGCTTCGTTTAGGACAGAGTCACCGTTAGGTCCATCGACGGGTGGGTCGGATGCTAAGGAGGGGTCCAGGGATACGCCTGTCATGTTCACTGCTAGGGAGGTTGGGTCTGTCTTAAAGGACCTTAAACGGGGCAAGTCTCCTGGACATGACGGCTTAAGTGTCGAACACCTACGATATGCAGGTAAGCACTTACCACGTGTCTTAGCGCTATTGTTTAATTTATGTATGAGTCACTCGTATCTTCCAGAGGATCTCATGAAAACGATTGTCGTTCCTATAATAAAGAACAAGACTGGAGACGCGAGTGACAAGAACAACTACAGGCCTATCTCTTTGGCGACCCTTGTTGCGAAGGTGTTGGACGGTCTGATTGACAGACAGTTGGATAAATATATCACCCTACATGACGCCCAATTTGGGTTTAGGCCACATTTGTCGACTGAAACAGCGATCCTCTGTCTCAAGCATACTGTCCATTACTATGCAGCAAGGAAAACACCTGTCTATGCGTGTTTTTTGGACCTCTCCAAGGCATTCGACCTAGTGTCCTATGACTGCCTCTGGAGGAAACTCTCCCATGACACTAACCTTCCTGGGGGGCTGGTTGCTGTGCTGAAGTACTGGTACAGCAAACAGTCCAACTACGTAAGGTGGGCAGGTGCCATGTCTGATGCATACAGGTTGGAGTGCGGCGTGAGGCAAGGGGGGCTTAGCTCACCCAGGCTCTTCAACCTGTATGTCGACAGACTGATATGTGAGCTCAGCAACACCCAAATCGGTTGCTCCATTGACGGACAGTCTGTCAATAATATTAGTTACGCGGATGATATGGTGTTGCTGAGCCCATCAATCAGTGCGTTAAGAAGGCTCCTTCGAATATGTGAAGACTATGCGGTGACTCATGGTCTCAGGTATAACTCGACCAAAAGCGAGCTCTTGGTGTTTAGGGCGCAAAATAAAATGGATGACTTGGTTCCATCGGTTACCTTGGGCGGAGTTCCGCTAAAAAGAGTCACTCGTTTTAAATACCTGGGACACTGGGTCACCGATAGGTTGTCGGATGACGCCGATTTGGAGAGGGAACGTAGAGCGCTGGCTGTCAGGTGTAACATGCTGGCCCGCAGGTTCGCACGATGTACGCGAGCGGTTAAAATAACACTGTTCAGGGCCTATTGCCAGTCGCTGTACACGTGCGCTCTGTGGGTCAGTTATACACAGGGCTCGTACAGTGCTCTACGAGTCCAGTATAATAACGCGTTCCGGGTATTGCTGGGGTTGCCGCGCTTCTGTAGCGCGTCGGGGATGTTCGCGGATGCACGCGTTCCGGATTTTGGCTCGCTGCTGCGCCTGCGAATCGCATCACTGATGCGTCGGATGTGCGACAGCCCCAACAGCCTCGTGGCTACTGTAGCAGGCAGGGTGGATGGCAGAATAATGTGTCACTGGATGGCGGCACACAGGCCGTCTTTCAGATATATGCTATAATGCTAGTTTGTGTAACGTGTTTTAGATATAAATTATTATAATAAGGATTAAGTACTAACATAGGCTAAGTTATATTGTTACTAACACAGTGGACCTCTCTGTAGTCTTATAAATAAACTAGCTTTTGCCCGCGGCTTCGCCCGCGTGCAGTTCGGGAATTGCCCACGGGATCTTGCTGGGATAATATTGCCTTGTCTTGACTTCTGGGATAATAAGTAATCTACATCTATTTGTATCAGACTATAATCTATCTCTGTGCCAAGTTTCATCCAGATCTGATCAGCCGTTCTGGCGTGATTGAGTAACAAAGATCCATTCATCCAAACTTTCGCATTAATAAATAGTTTATGTAAGATATATAATATTAGTATTTAGGGTTCCGCACCTCAAAGAGAAAAACGGAACCCTTATAGGATCACTCGCGTGTCTGTCTGTCTGCCTGTCCGTCTGTCACAGCCAATTTACTCTGAAACTACCGGACCGATGGAGTTGAAATTTGGTACATATATGTACCTAAGTCATTGATTCAAAGACGGACGTATAAATTAATTTTAAACATGGGAGCCACTTTTGGGTCGTAAATTAAAAAATGAAATTAAAAATATTTCTAAACTACATCGTGTTATATCAAAAACTGTGATACACGTGTCTCATAATTTTAATTGAAGAGTGATGTGTACATTAAGTTTTGAGTCAACCGACCCAGAGAATATTAAGTTTCACAGAAAATTCAACCCCCATTTCAAAACAAAGAATATATACTTCAAATTTCATGTCATTAAGACCAGTGGTTGATATTATCAGTCAGTCAGTCAGGACTTTGATTTTATATTGCGGGATGATTTTGGAAAAACTGTAAGTAGAGTATGTAGACTTTCAAGTCTATCGACACCTAGAATAGAAAGTTTCACAGAAAACTCAGCACCCTATTTTGTCCTCTTAGGAGTGGAATTTCGGTGCTATCATTGCGAGGATCGTCCGTAGGACACGGTGGAACACACCGTGGAGGTCTGCTCCGCTTTGACCCTTTGCCACTGATAGGTACCAGTGGCGAAGAGTGAAAATTGAGTCAGGGGAAACCGAAGAAAAAAATGAGAATTGTTTTTTTTTCCTATGTATATTTGGACCTCATTTTCGTTATCAGTGACCTCAAAAACTATGAAAATGATAACCCTGATGAAAAATCAAAAAAAAATGGTTGGTGCCATTTAGAATTTTCATTTTGACCTAATTTTCGATATCAGCGACCCTGAAAACCATGAAAATGACATCGATGACGAAAAAACCAAATATTTTCGTCCGCACCATCTTGGATTTTCATTTTGACCACATTTTCGTTATCAGCGACCCCAAAAACCACGATAATGACATTCATGAAGAAATACCAAAAATTTTCATCGGCGCCATCCTGAATTTCATTTTGACCTAATTTTCGTTATCAGTGACCCCAAAAACCACGAAAATGACACTCATGACGAAATAACTGAATTTTTTTGCTGGCGCCATCATCGATTTACATTTTGGCCACATTTTCGTTATCAGCGACCCCAAAAGCCATGAAAATGACACCCATGACGAAAAAACCTAAAATCTTCATGGGCGTCGTCTTGAATTTTTATATTTTGACCTCATTTTCGTCATTGGCGGCCCCAAAAACCACGAAAATGACACCCATGACGAAAAAACCGAAAAAAAACAGGACTGAATTTCATACTGGGGGATGATTTTGGAAAAACTGTGATACACGTTTCTCATAATTAATCTCTTCTTAACTGAAGAGTATGTACACAAATTTTCAATTCAATCGACCTCGAGAATAAAAAGTTTCATAGAAAACTCAACACCCATTTTTACCCTCTTAGGGGTAGAATTTCGAAAAACCTTTTCATAGTGGATACCTACTCTTCACAAAGAATACGCCCTCCAAATTTCATTTCTCTAGGACCAGCGGTTTGGGCTCTGCGTTGATATATCAGTCAGCCAGGACTTTAAATTTTATATTGGGGGATGATTTTGGAAAAACTGTGATACACATCTCTCACAATTTTAACTGCAGAGTATGTACACAAACTTTCAAGTCAATCGACCCCGAGAATAAAAAGTTTCACAGAAAATTCAACACCCCAATTTACCCTCTTAGGGGTGGAATTTCGAAGAACCTTTTCTTACTAGATATCTACTCTTCACAAAGAATACACCCTCCAAATTTCATTTCTCTAGGGCCAGTGGTTTGGGCTGTGCGTTGATATATCAGTCAGTCAGGACTTTGAATTTTATATTGGGGGATGATTTTGGAAAAACTATGATATACATTTCTCATAGTTTTAACTGCAGAGTATGTACACAAACTTTCAAGTCACTCGAGAATAAAAAGTTTTACCGAAAATTCAACACCCCATTTCTCCCCTTTAGGGATGGAATTTCGAAAAACCCTTTCTTAGTGGATACCTACTCTTCACAAAGAATACACCCTTTCAATTTCATGTCTTTAACACCAACAGCTTAGGCTGTAAGTTGATATATCAGTCAGTCAGTCAGGACTTTGAATTTTATATTGAGGGATGATTTTGGAAAAACTTTGATACACGTTTCTCATAATTGTAACTGCAGAGTAGGTACACAAATTTTCAAGTCCATCGACCGCGAGAATAAAAAGTTTCATAGAAAACTCAACACCCCATTTTACCCTCTTAGGGGTAGAATTTCGAAAAACCCTTTCTTAGTGGATACCTACTCTTCACAAAGAATACACCTTCCAAATTTCATTGCTCTAGGACCAGCGGTTTGGGCTGTGCGTTGATATCTCTGTCAGTCAGTCAGGACTTTGAATTTTATATATATAGATAAATTATTATTATTATTATTAAACTTTTTGTTTCTTATTTCATTTACTGTGACTTTGGGACGTCTGAAAAAACTTTTTTTTCTAAAACATATGGATACTTCGCCCGCAGAAGCCGCCCAAGTGGTGGCATTGCTGGATTCTGGACTTAGTCAGCGTGTTGTGGCTGCAAGATTGCATCTAAGCTGTTCGCAGTAAGTAAGCAGTTCGTGGACGGTTTGGGGAGGAATCAGCGCCGACGGTAAGACAGAACTTGCCTTTGTGTCTGGGCCACGGCTGCCTGCACTAAACTCTCATCGGTACATCGAACAGTGTCTTGAACCTCATGTGATGCCCTATGCACATTTTATTGGCAACGACTTCATATTCATGCACGACAATGCTAGAGCTCACACCGCGGGCGTCGTACGAGATTATCTTACCGAAGTCGGTATCTCCATTATGGTATGGCCAGCAAGAAGCCCGGACATGAATCCCATTGAACATCTATGGGATGAATTAAAGAGACGAATTCGAGCAAGAGATCCAGCCCCAGAAACACTTAGCCAGCTGCAAAATGCAATCCAAGAGGAATGGGATAATATACCACAACATGTGATCGTGACTCTCATCCGATCGATGAAGAATCGTATGGAAGCAGTAATAAGAGCTCGCGGAGGGAATACAAGTTATTAAATAAACGTTTCTTACATTTTTTTTTCATTTACGCGTGTTGTTTTACCCATTTCCTTCATATTCCATACAGGGTAAAAATTACTCATTATACAAAATACGAAACCTATGAAGACTTAATTTGAATTTAGAACAATAACATTAGGATTTAAAAACCTCATACTACTCACTATTAAATGACATTTTACATTTATTCCTAAATATACACATTTTTCTGATAATCCTTATCAAATCATAAACTGCGAGGTGTTTCCATTTTTTTTATGAGAAGTGTATTTTGCACAATATTTAATGTCATGGATGTTTGCAAAGTAACGCTTGAACTTATTAGTAGGAGGAAAGCCAACTAAAAACATCTACACATAAATTCGACTGTTTTACTAAGGCCTATTTCAGAGCAAAGCCGGCGCAGGCCGCGTGCGCTGAAGACCGGTCGTTATGTGTTTGTGTGCATGCGCGTGCTCTTGTTATTTATAATCATAGAAATGAGGACGATTTATAAACGTAACTTGGAACTTACTGTTACTAAGCGATATTTCTGTCACTGTCGCGCAGCTGTCAAATTGCAAGTTCAAGATAGAGATAGGAACATGTCTAAGTCAGTGCCAGAGCTAAATGGTCTACAGAAATTGGTCTGAGTGTATGCGCGGCCGGGACACGTCTCGCTCTGAACGCTTCCTAAGCCTTTAATGGCCGTCGCGTCAACCAGCGCACACTGCACGCGAGGGCACCGGTTGAACTTTCGGCAGGTCGGGTGTACCCCGACGTGTCGACCGGCGCAAATTGAACAGTGAACGCTTTCATACAAGTCTCTCTCTTTCTCTTCTCTCTTTTTAGCCGTTCTCCATTATTCCATCATACAAGTCTATAGATATCGAAACGCACGGCCGGTGCGGGTTGCGTGATCTGATATTTCAGAGCGAGGTATTTAGGCCTTTTGACCTAAGTTCAGTATCTACCCTCACTGAATCGTCTTAAGGTAACACGATTCAGTGAGGAGTGAGGAGTGTGAACATACTGAACTTAGGTCCACACAATTTAAACTAAACGGAGCAGCTTTTTCCTAAACACAGTCAGAAATAGGAGTGAAATGTATATGCATCAATTTTGGCAGTGTCGTCGTTGGGGATGAAGATAATAATTTGTTTTCCAGTTTACAAAACTTTTATAACTTTATAATAAAAATGAATTGTGTAGTTAGTTCACTTGACGATACTTTTATAGTATCGATGACATTTGAAACAGTTGCGAATCGTGATCTTTTGTTTTTCGATGACGAGACGGAACAGTGACGAATCGGGCATAAGCCTTTACAAATTATTCGATTTTTTCGCACAATTAATTTTGAATACTCAAAAGTTTTCCATACCTGCTCTGAACACGTTAAAGCTGATGCCGATGCAAACAAGTACCCAGCACGCCTAAGAAATTAAGGTCCTAGAAATGCGGCGAACCGGAAAATAGGATAGGCTATCTAAAATCTGCTAAAGGTCGTGGGGAACTTTTTGATATAAGCAAACCACTTGACGTGGAAATCTTGAGCCTATATCTAGCAAAGGAAGGACTACACTGACTGACTTAGGTTGAAAATGATGACAACTCAGTTCTTCCACAGGGGACATCATTATTTAAACATCGAAATGATTGCGTCATACACTTACAATCACAATTCCTTTTATTTTCACAATTGAACTATATTCGTTGCGTTATCTGCGAGCTGGCGAGTTGTTTAAATAAATAAAGCGATGGATTACGAATTTCCTTCAAAATTCTTTGTATTTCGATTGAAAGTATGCTACAAAATTGGGGTACTGAATAAATCTGAAGAATTTGTGACGACCTGTTTTTCTATGTTGCATGTTTTTAAAGTAAATAAGATTTCACATCAGAAATCTGAGGAGCTCGTGGCTAAATAATAACAGCCGCTCGGGTCGATCTTTAGCAAAGCCGCCCTTGCCTAGGTTGGTCCATGGATGGGTGACCACCCATTACATACCGAGTTTCCTCTGTAACTTGGAAAGCACGTCATTTGTAGATCTTTGACAGTCGTTAGTGTTACAGGGTACCTTATTACCCAGTACTAACTGGTTTGTGGAGGTCAGATAGGCAGTCGCTCAATGTAAAATACTGGTATTCAGCTGCATTTAGAAGCCAACCCCAATATAGTTGGGAACTGGCTCGGCAGATGATGATTTCAGAAATCAGACGAAGCAACTACCCTTATTCAAAGCTAAGTATACAGCATAAGAAAAAAACAAATGAGCTCCATGAATCAACACACTGTCTTGATCTTCCAACTGACTGGCTTAATAGCTGATTTTTTGCCTTTCTTCTCATTTGCTTGTTTGATTTATACTTGATATCACTCAATTTTACGATTTCCGAAGAACGTTTTCTCATTGAGATTAAGGTAGAAAAATGTGGGTAGGAACTCAAATGTTTAAGGAAAGTTAATGAAGCCATCTGATACGTATGGAGGGTAGGAATAATGAAGCCATGTTTTTAACGGTCTTTGTTCAAAATTACTTTAAATATCGTATTTTTTAGGAACTTTTAGGCAGTATTGAGCGAGTGTGGGAACGAAAGTTGTTCTATATTTGAAATTTCAAAATATTGGACTTTTTCTTTTCATTTCCCAGGGCGGGCAAAGATTTATTGGGTTTTACCATCAGTAATTTTTCAGTAGCAGTCACGGAGTCTGGATTTGTGCCCGGTTGATGGCAACAGGACCGCTCCCTCTTAAGTGAGACTTAAATATAACTAGCGAAATGTGGGTGTACTATTCAGTACACCTCTGGCTTTTTTTTTGGGATGGTAAATCATCAAATGACTCCTCCCGCTCTGGGCGGAGAGGAAGGGAGTGTCAGACTTTTACTGACTAAAACCCATCCATGTTCCTTCTTTTGCCCTTTGTGTTCCAGGGCCGCGGTATCTCTTTCGAACAGTCCCGCAGCCTTGGCAGGCATCGGCCCTTGCCCGTCTGGTTTGCTGACATCTCTTTGAGGCGCGCGTGGAACATGAACGCGCCGTGGACACGGCCTATCGTCATAAGATGGACGGACGGCGAGCTTGCCCATTACTCACTCACTGTAGGCGCGGGCCTGTCCGCGCCTACAGTGGCCGAGAGTCACCTGTGGCCCCCGACGCCCGGTGCTTCTCCCGTGGCGGCTGGGACGTGAGGTTCTCTCCCTCTCACGTTCCGCCACCTCCTTCGCTCCAACGTGTCTTCCGGGCGATCCTCACAATGGTAACACCCGACCGTTTCCTCCCACTCATTTCGGTGCAAGTACCTCCCGAAACAGCCGTGTCCGGTGAGGACCTGCGTCAGGCGGAAGGTGAGGGCGCCGTGGCGCCTCCCTAGCCACTCCTCAAAGAGGGGACTTATCGCCACTATCGTGGCGTGCCCTGCACGGGGTTGCGACAGTCGCTCTCTCCGTGTCACCATGAGATTGCGCCGGAGGTCTGTCCGCTGCGCGACAATTTGCCGCGGCAGTTTCCCCCCGGCGAAGTGCCTCCGCGCGCCACTCGTGCAGACGCGCAAGGACTCCAGATCCCATGGCGGCAATCCGGCAAGGAGGCTTGCCGCCTCGCCGGAGATCAGTACACCTCTGCCTAATTCTTCGGGAATTGTGAATTCGTGATGTTGTTATGTTATGTGATATTCAGGTACCTATATAAAAAAGCTACTATTATATCTTTTCTAAAATTATCTCTTTAAATAGCGTGCTTTCATTCTATAACCATCCCAAAGAATAATCACACAAACTTATCAAATAATTTACTTTCAAAGAACTCCGCAATAACTCCCCCAAATTGACCCATACATCAAGGGCAAGTCCTCAACGATGCATTGAACTCACGTCACTCTATTTCCACTTCTAATTAGGAAAGTTTTTAATATCCCCCGCCTTTTTTATTGTCTATGCCGGCTGGCCATTGTTCACGACGAAGTAAATTTTACAATTCCCCCCATCCCGACAATTATAAAACTTTTAATTGCTCGTACTTTTCTAATTACAAAAAATACAGTCTCATGAGCGAAGGGAATAAAAAATATAAAGGGAGAAAACTTGAAAAAAAATATATCCTGCGTTATTTTCGCGTTCGAATGGGTGGAAACTTTGACAATTTATAGAGCAATAAAATCTTAAATTGTAGAAAGTTACATTAATATGGAGCCTGCGTTTTTCTTTTGGGCTTGTAATGCATGCATGCATTAGTTACGCGAGGATTAAAACTAAGTTAACGATATTGTACGGACGAACGGAAAATAATAGTGAAACAATAACCTAGTGTAATTTCATTTTTATTTCAGTGAGTAATGCTTCTATATCGTTAAATCCTAGTGTTTTATTACGAGTGGTTCGTTTTTATTTGTACGCTATTATTGTGCAGTCTTAATTACAGTGGATTGAATTTAGAGTAAGTTTTTTAATACCACTTATATTTTAATACCCTGACTGATACATGAGTGCCTCGTTGGTCGAGTGGTCGCAAGGACGACTGCTGAGCATGAGGTCCTGGGTTCAATTTTCTCATTAGTAGCCATGAAATCTGAATCCGTGCCCGGTTGATGGCAAAAGGCTCGCCCCCTATAACATGGGACTTAAAGCATAACTGGTGAATGTTGGTGTACTATTAGGTACACGTCTGCCTAGCCCTTCGAGGATTGCACGCGTCATTTTATGTTATTATTTAATACACTTTATCATACCTAATTCCTCTCATGAATAGAATATTCTTTATTAGATAATTATGTACATCATACAAATAACGTTTACAAAAGAGGACATTTCAAATAGGGTGAAAAAGTTTGATTGGTAATGTGAACCAGTAGCAATGGGCAATTGGTTCTGGTGTTTTTAGGGTTCCGTACCCAAAGTTTACCCTTTGGATACGGGACCCTATTACTAAGACTCTGCTGTCTGTCTGTCTGTCACTAGGCTGTATGTCATGAACTGTGATTGTTAGACAGTTGAATTTTTCACAGATGATGTATTTCTGTTGCCGTTGTAACAACAAATACTAAAAAACAGAATAAAAAAATATTTAAGTAGGGCTCCCATACAACAGCCCTGATTTTTTTGCCGTTTTTATAGATAATGGTCGTGCGTGAGTCCACCTCGCGGTTTTTTTAATATGCTAAATAGGCTTGGGTTTAGCCTCGACTTGTTAGCGATCACGGAATGAATCCTACAAACAAAAACCAATAACAACACGACCAACTTTCTTTAAAAAATACATTTATAATCCTAACAATATAAGGAAACTTAATTCAAAATTATAACCTATGAACTCCCTTTTAAAAACTACTTATACGACTATAATTTCCCTCTTTATATTACCATTTAAATGAGTTATGTGGCATTACAAGTAACTGTTATTATGCTCCCTAAACATTTAGTTAAGAAATTATGAATTGTGGTCATGCAATGTCGATTTTGAGTGAAAATATGTTAATTGGAATACATATTTTGGTAAAACTCTGTTTAAACAAATTAAAGCTACATATTTTAATTCATAATCAAAGCAACTTTTTGACTTAAAAATAAAAATACTTCGCAGTATTTTTGTTTAAAATGATAAGTTACTACGAAATAATATCATTTCACCTATTACGCCAATTAAAGTTAATTAAGACAAGGAGATATGTAATTAAATATGAATCATTATCACTTGAGCTGAAGTTATTATTTATTTATTTAACAGTTTATGTACACACTACATTCAGAAAAGAAGAAAGGAACAGAAAAGATAGGTACAAAGGTGATGCTTATTTCTAAAGAAATCTCTCTATCTCATCATCATCATCATCTCATTATCTGTTAATCTAACATTATTTTGTTCACATGAAAATGACTGAATCTTCATAATTTTTGGCCTGTTGGTCTAGTGGTTAGTGATCCTGACTGCTAGGATGGAGGTCATGAGTTCGATTCCCACACGGGACAAATCTTTGTGCGATGAGTACGATTATTTGTTCTGTATCTGGGTGTGTAAATTTATCTATAATATGTATATATTTACAAATATATAAGTATGTTTTTCAGTTGTCTGGTTGCCATAGTACAGGCTCTGCCTAGTTTGGGATCTGATGGCGGTGTGCTGGTTGTCCCAAGATATTATTATTATAATTTCACGTTATCTGAATCATTGTTCTTGTGATCTATAGATACCGGACGGTTAAAATGTTTTTGGATTTTCCTCATTAGGAATTTCCCAGTAGCATTCCGAAATCTAAATTTGTGCCTGGTTAATGACAATAGGCTCGCCCCAAAATTTGGCTGTAATATAGGTACACCTCTGCCTAACCCTTCGGGTAATAGAGGCAGGATGATAGGACATAATGTCGCACTAAATGTATTTTCATCTTTATGTTGTACGAAGAAGTTAGAAAGGAACTCCATCATTTGGCGACGAAATCTCCTCAGTAAGGAATGTTACAGATACAGCGTTTAACTATCGCGTTTTTTTCTTTTTTTAAAAAAAAAAAAAAAACGTTGCCCCACACTAGGAATTTCTCCTGTATCGTGGGTGCGTTTACAAACATTTAAACTCACATATACAAACAGCCAGACCCGGAACAACTATCTGTAGGCCATACAAATATTTGTTCCGTGCGGGAATCGAACCCGCGACACGCAACGCAGCAGTCAATGGCTCAGCCACTGCGCCAACCGTGCGGTCGTCGCGTTTATATATTAATCCTACTACTAATAAACACAGAATAAAATTATTCCAAGTTTAAACCTATGAAAATCTATGGTTATTCCTTTGTTTTTCCTGGTGTAACTTTATTCCGTGTTTATTAGGAGGGTTATAATATAAAAATAGATATAATATTGCGTTAATGAACCGATACGATTCTGGACTCTGGGCCCGGCAGTCTCGACATAGATACCGACACTGTCGCAAACTTTCGATCGCTTAATAAGAACGAAAAAATTCGGTTGAAATAACGATGTTTTTTTCTGTTATTAATAAGCAATCGAAAGTTTGCGACAGCGTCGGTATCTATGTCGAGACTACCGGACCTGGAACCATTTATTGTTTTTGTAAGTGAGATCCAAAAACGCAAATGAGAGTCTGAGGATTGCCGCGACTTTTAGCTAGTAACAACCTAAACATTTAACGTTAATCTTTGTTTTTAAACAGACCAGCTGCTAAACTGACATTATAAGGCTATAATGCTGATGGAAAAGTATAAAACGTATCGGACTGACACAAGATACCGAAAATTTTAAAATTCAATCATGTAGAAAATCGTTGTAAAACAATATGAAACGCTTTGAAATTGATTGCTACTCGTTTGGACCACTCTGGTAGTTATTATATGCAAATGTTTTATTTTGTAAGCATAATTTATTCCAGCAGTATTTATACACTGGAATATAATATTAAAATGTTTAACACAGTAGGTTTAGATTTACCTACACAAAAAATCAAACATTTCAACCGCGTTCAAACCGCCAAGCGTGACGTCATCCTAACAGAAACTGAAAGAAATCTGAAAGGGTTAGTGAAGTTCTTTGAGACGTTTGTCGACGTGCCATGCGCTGCTGACGCTTTTCTCATTCTTAGTGACAAAATCGCGACCTCTGTGGACCCGTACTTATGTCGAGTGAGATTGTTGGGACTTGAGATGAAGTTTCCTGTACTTGAGACAAAATTATGGTAGGTATTCGGAAGATTTGTTGAATTTTAACCTACTCGTACTATAGGAATTTCTTTGTAATTTTGTGGTAAAAAGATTCTAGAAAATTCCCAGACTCTTTATTAAAAGAAATAAATATATTGTAACATTGTTCTAATATGTTTTAATAATAAAAAATACTAAGTATACGCCATTGTAAAAATATTTAAAATAATACTATTTGATTCGCGCAGATAGTACCTATCTACATATTATTTGCAAATAACAGAAGTTTAATAGGTATTAGAAATCAATTTGAAGAATGTAACGCCTTCACAGCTAAAATACACAATCTAACAAAAACCACTAAATGGCTCTACAGTGAGGTATACAGTGATATCGTTATAAAACAAATCACAACGCAAAGAAAAAATATAATATACCAAAACTACGAAACATAACGTGCTAGTATTTATTTATATAAAAGTAAACAAATAAAAGGAAACAAAAGAGGTAATATTAAAGTAATACCATAGCTACTGACAATAAACAAGAAAAGATCACACAAGTTAAAATAAAGAGTCAGAATTAATTCAAACACAACAATAAAAATCTATTAAACTTTTACTAGAACAAACAGAAAACGAAACCCATGCGGAAATCTCATAATACACGAAAAAAACACAAAAACTCAACCGAACATTGAATCTAGTCTTGTGAATCTCAATACTATTCGAATCCCCTCGCTGCCCGGCCATAGATTTATGAAGAAATTAGAATTGGGACGTGACCGAGTACTTGATATTCACAAGCAACGTCCACAAAAGGCAAGATGCGTTTGCGTTCAGAATTTAGACCACGTACGGAGAGAGAATGCCCCGGGGAGTCTATTTCCACAAATATTGGACTGCACTGCTCCAAAGATTGTAATATCTATGTAGATGTATAGTTAAATGAATTGGTATAGAATCTGCGAGCGTCTTTAACTGTGGACGGTAATTGGAGCGTTTGGCTGTGCAGAGTGATGTTTATACATGGAAATTTGGTTGTTTGTTTGTGAGTTTTATCTGGTGTAAGTAATTTTTGGAAAAAGCTTTGAAACCAAATACTACACAATTATTATTACAGTGACAAAAATAATGGAATAGTCATAAATAAAAATGCATATATAAACTTTCCCAGTTTCCAAAAACATAAAAAAGCCATACAATTACATACCGAGTTTCCTCCATGGCTCGGAAAGCACGTTAAACCGCTATTGGGTCCCGGCTGTCAATTGTAGATCTTAGACTGTCGTTCAGTAGTCAATAGCTCGAAAGTCTGACAAACAGTCTTACTAAGGAGTATTGTAGTACCTACCCAGTACTGACTAGGTGGTGGAGGTCAGGTAGGCTGTCGCTCCATGTACTGGGATTCAGCTACATCTGGTTGGACTGGAAGCCAACCCCAACATAGTTGGAAAAAGGCTAGGCAGAATATGATGATGAAAGGTGCCAAGAAAACTTTAGTTAAGTGGAAATTTGAAAAGCTTGGAAAGTGATCGCTACTTGTCCGGTCCGACCTGTGGTATTTTTTGGTACACTATTAATTTTGTTCTGTTGCGTATAAAACAACAAAAAACAACTGTTGACATACATTGTTACAGCCGGCAACGCTCGCGGTTGACCACTTTTCAACCTTATTACTGAAGGTATAAAGGTGAAAAGTGGTCGACCACCAACATTGTTGGGTGGACATAGAAGTTACCTAAATTGTAAATAACCTACTTTGCTAGAAATATTCAAATTCAGATATCAAGGATCCTTTATTACTGGACATTTTTTGTAAAAAAAAATAGCAGATATCAGCATTTATTAATCCTACCCTAATAACTCCTAAAACAAACTGATACAGCAGTATAACCTTAAAAAAAGGACTCCAGTTTCCAAACAATAAAATTAATTTAATTTTCATTTCATTACCGGGTGCGCGCCATTTAATAAAATTTACGTTATATTAGTCGCCTGAAGAACGTTCTAGATTCATGTCTCAACGCCAGTGAAGAGTGGGATAGCGAATAAAGAGAACAATAATAATTTTAATCAAAAACAATGAGATTGCGCTCGACGCAAATTGGTCTTCTTTTGCCATTAACATGATGATGGAGCGCCGTGATGCTTGGTCGAGGGAGGTGTTGGCAGGATACTATTACACCGAATTGTAAAGATTACTTTGATTTTCAGATTGACCACTAGTTTTACGCGTAAAATAATATGACATTACGCATTACCAGGGTGAAACTATAGTACCTACACCCACATTGTACTGGTTATATTTAACCTACATGTAATTAGGGACGAGCCTTATGCCATCAACCTGGCAAACATTCCGACTCCAAACTGCTACTGAGACATTCCAAATAAAAAAACCAATAACAATTCACTAGGGCATCGAACCCAGAACCTTAAACTCGGCAGAACACCCTTGTCAACACTCAACAAATGTGGCGATTTAGTTTTGATGAAACTGTGGCAGGAGATACTATCTCCGGTATCAGTTATCGGTAACTAAGAATGTCGATTCAAATTCAACATTTCAATCAACACAAATATTTATGCAGTTTTGAATCGAGATTAATGTTTTATTTTTTTAGAATACAAGCCTAAAATTTAAACAGAATCGTCGCCCACCACCTGCATTGCGACTTCAAAACGAACTTTAGCATTGATTTATGACAATAAAATTTGTTCGTCTCTTCATGACTTCCATTTTAAGCTGAAAAAGACATTTAAGGAGTTCGGTAGGTAACTTTAATTACATTTTTCATTCTATGCAAAGTTGACCCATTTAAAATTAATAGTAGCCATCCTAAAAAGTTTAATGTCTCCTGTAAAAGTTTTTTACTTCAGTTAAACTGTCACTTTATTACACTACGGTGTCACAGGCGGCCGTTAAGGGAAACGTAGTAAATCAGGGTTTAGCATAATTCCTTTTTTATTCGACCTGTCATAAAAAATCGTAAACTTGTTTAGAAGTGGGTGTTCCTTAGTTATTTTGCTTTAAAACACGGTAGATCATTAACGTTGGTTGGCGAAAAATGGAAACGAATTTATGATTTTTAGTTATGAAGACGAATTTCTTCGAGGATTTTGCTGAGCTGTGGTTTTTGAGGCCTAATTACAAGGTTAATTACAGAATTTCTACATCATCACAATACCCATCTACCACACATTTGGTGAAATAATATCTATCTATTGTTCAATGAAATAATGAGAATCGATTTGGGCTTCACTGAAAACAGAATATACCTACTATTTTATAATATCAAAAAAAACATTAAGCCAGAAGCCTGCGTGTTTTTATTCGTTGCTATAAAATAATTCTATATCAGTAATTTATTGTTAGAAAAATAAACCGTTAAAACCTAATCTCTATTGAACAAACACAATAAGAAAATCTAATATTCCATTTACAAATCGAATTTAAATTCGACACCCTTACATTTTAAACAAACTCTTTCACTATTTGCATAGAAAAACAGTTTTGTGAACGTTAAATCTAAAACAAAAGGTGCAGAACGAAAAAAAAAGTGGAAAAAAAGAAAAATGGCGCGTCTGTCGACCTTTCAAGAGGCGTCTGGCACTTGAAGGCACTTTGAAGTATGCTACAGGCGTTGGAAAAGATGTAAGACTTGTATGGATCATGTGAAATGCGTAGCTACTAACGTTTCTTTAAGACGAGGTTCTTTGGTTTGAAAAAGGACTGAGATTTTTGAAGCTTCTGAAGAGCTAACAGATAACGGCATTATTTTAAAATCTCTTTAGTTAATTATGGGAGAAAATGTTTAGTTTGTTTTTAGTACTCTCAACCGGTGTGCTGGTCATACCAGATGTATGAACGTGGACGTGGCAAAAGGAGTATGTAAGGCTAGTAGCAGGTGGCGTTCTGTGGTTTCTGCCTACCCCCATGGGTAAAAGGTGTGAATTTATGTATGTAAGTCTGTATGTTTAGTTTTCCACGTCTATTATATCCTTGTCATTATTTTTGATCTTCGCCCTATTTTGAGTTGAAGGACAGAGTTCATTTATCTAACCAAAATAATTGTCTTGTTTTCATTTTATTTATTAAGGACATGTTGCCCAGTGACTATCTTTCCGAAAATAACTTCTCAGTACTTTACCTCCTCTAAATTATTCACGAAGATTTCTTTTCAACTCCTTTGTAGGAAAGAATGTCCGTGATTTATATTGGAAATATATTCAATTGAACTTAAAATAGTAGCCGCCAAGTGTTTTAAAAGCATTTGAATGTATTTAAAATGGCTTTAAAGGTTTCGCAAATAAAACTAAAGGTCGGTAGTAAAATTGGAAATCCGTTATTGGAATTGTGAGTTAGTTTGTTGTTATTTTTGTTACTTCAAAAGAGGATAATAATAAACATCCTTTTAATAACCGCTTTTGAATTTTGTTGACTTGGAAAGTAATTTTCAACCCACAGACTATATTCGTCCTTTTATTGTTACATAATTGGATAAATACAAGTCAAGGTATTTGTGTCAGTAGGTCTAGCTTTGATAAGTACTCTTTATCTTTGCTCAGGAACTTTCCAGGTTGCCTTATCACCTGTTCATCATCACCTGCTTAGCCTTTACCCAACTATGTTGGGGTCGGCTTCCAGTTTAACCGGATGCAGCTGAATACCTGCAGTATTTTATATGGAGCGACTGGCTACCTGACCTCCACAACCCAGTTCGTACTGGGTTATACGATACTCCTTGGTAAGACCAGTAGTTGTAATATCCAAAACCATAAAAAAATAAGAATTAAAAAATTATTGTTAAAAAAAAATTATATAATTATTATTATTTTATTTATTATTTAAAAATTGAAGTTAATGTTTCTACGTGACATCACTCCGCTTAAATGCGGATTTCCTCAAAAACTGCCTCATTAGTCGAGTGGTCGGAAGCGCGACTGCTGAGCATGAGGTCCTGTTTCGATTCCCGTGTCGGGAAAAGTGTTATTGAGTTGTCCATCAATAATTTCTTAGCAGCCACGGAGTCTGAATTTGTGCCCGGTTGATGGCAATAGGCTTGCCCCCTTTAACATAGGGCTTAAGTATAACTGGCGAAATGTAGGTGTACTATTAGGTATTTTTCTGCCTAACCCTTTGGGGATTACAGGCGTGATGTTCTATTATCCAAACGTCTCCCAACACAATCTTTTGCGATAATCTAAAAATCAAACTAAAATTCTTTTCTTCAAAATTGTAACTCCCAAAAGAATTTGGCAAAACTTTTACGACTGTACCTAAGTTACGTTTCAGGAATTCCTACATTTCGTCCTACTTTATGAATCTTGGACTTCCCAATGGGCCTCGGGAAAAATTGCTCAAAATGTTCTTCAAATACGTTTTGGAATTCGAGTTTGCTTTGCAGTTTTTCGCTTATTTCCATTAAAATTCCCCAAGTTACGATCTGTATTCAATTTATTCTGTTGCGCGTTACAGTCCATTCACAATTATTATACCTCTGACGACAACATTCAAATAACAACCTTATTTCAATCACACTTAAGATCACTGTACCATGCCTCGGAAAGCAGGTTAAGCCGTTGGTTCCAGCTGTCATTTGTAGATCTTTGACAGTTTTTACAGGTTGTCAGTAGCCCGAAAGTCTGACAACCAATCTTACAAAGGGGTTCAGTATTATCAGGAATAACTAGCCTGTGGAGGTTAGATGGGCAGTCGCTCAATGTAAAATAATGGTATTCACCTGCATTCGGTTAGACTAGAAGCCGAACCCAACATGGTTGGGAAAAGGCTAGGCAGATGATGACTTAAGATCACTGTGATTTTGACCAACTTTTCAACCTAAAAGAAATATTTAGCAAAATAGAAAAATAAGGATTACTGTGTTTTGACAGTGATGTCAAATAAGAGGCAAATTAACTGTGAAAGAACTGTAGAACTATTTGACATTTATTCACGTTTGTGTTTTGTTTCGAACTGTGGACGCGCCAATTTGAATGTAAACCTTTTTAAAATGTTTTTGATTTGATAACATTGATCTTTAGCGCCTATTTTTTTGTTTTATTTAGTTTTTAAATGGTCACGATTTGTTTTAATTTTTTTTATTGTTGTGTTTCTATTTCAGCTATTCGTTTTATTATTTTTATTTTGGCTCTCGGATACTTTGGTAATTCCTACGCACTGAAGTAAAATAAAGTATTTTAGGAATATAGTGACATAAACTAAATTCTAGTTCCATATATTTTTACCGTGTACCGGTATGAAACTGCCGTCTTTTTTAAACTGTACTGATTCTATGTTAAAAGTTTGTTACACCATATCCCTCACATATATTCCTAAGCAATACCTAAGCAGAATAAAATAGTTAAATTAAGTCTCCATTTATATTGGCAATGAGGAGTAAACGAAAGTACACCATAAAAAACTTTGTTGGCCAACGCAAGTGAAAGCACAGCAGACTTGGCATTAAAAATTTGATAACCAGCCTAAAGTGGCTGTTAACGAGTATTCTGTTGTAAGCCTGAAGCAAAGAATCCTTTTAGACATAAAACGCCAGTTAACGCCTTTAATGAGGTTGTAAAAACATTCTAGTTGCTACAGTCCGTTGGATCCGGGGGAATATTCTAGAATAACAAAATTATACGATTCGTGCGAGAAAATCGGTGAAATAGCTACCGGTGTCGTTTTTTAGGGTTCCGTACCCAAAGGGTAAAACGGGACCCTATTACTAAGACTTCGCTGTCTGTCTGTCTGTCTGTCTGTCTGTCTGTCTCCAGGCTGTATCTCATAAACCGTGATAGCTAGAAAGCTGAAATTTTCACAAATGATGTATTACTATTGCCGCTATAACAACAAATATAAAATATATTAAGGGGGGCTCCCATACAACAGATATGATGTTTTTGCCGTTTTTATAGATAATGGTACGGAACCCTTCATGCGCGAGTTCGACTCGCACTTGGCCGGTTTTTTTTTATTCATTGTACCATGTTGACGCACCACAATGTTTTAAGAAAGGAATTTATGAAAAGGGTCGACGTGACGTGAATGTGTTATAAAGCTAGGTCTCTCAGCGTCGACGAAAAAATTAAAAAGAATAATTTTTCGCGAACCAAGAAAATATATAGCGCGAACCGTTTATATGAGCGGACATGACTGATATGGCGACAATTTACTTAAAAAGGAAAACACGTTTTGTAAGTCCCGTCACTTAACGTTGAGATTTGTCAAGATTTATAAGTGTACATTTTTCTTAAAATAAAAAGAAATAATTTTTGAATGTTCTCACGAGTTTCGTCTTTTTTAAGACGCGTGTGGTAATAGGTTGAGTAAAATTTTTATTTATTGTCTTACATAATAACCAAGTACTTGGTTTATGTAAGTTTTGTAACTTTAAACCAATTAAAAAACCCCTAAAAGTGTTAGATTATTCGCAATAATTTTTTCCTGGGTTCGATTCCCAGGTCGGGCAAAGTGTTTTTGGGTTTTTCCATCAGGAATTTCTCAGTTGCAGCCATGGAGCCATGAGAATCACGGATTTGTGTCTGGTTGATGGCAAAAGGCTCGCCTATTACATGGGACTTAAATATAACTGGTAAAATGTGGGTGTACTATTAGGTACACCTCTACCCAACCCTTCTGGGATTACACACACATTTGAAAATAACACAATATTCACGTCTTTTTTACCTCTAGTAGACACACCCACGTTTCACAAGCTTTGTTTAAGTTTCACCTAATAGAAGGAAAGCCTCAAGACTCCAGCTGCTTGGGGAGTTCCTTGTGGAAAAACGATGTGATACTTTTTTCGACCTGGAGATCGAACCAAGGTTCTCATGCTCCGCAGTACACTTGCAGTGGCTAGAACAACGACCCTAAAGACCCTAGGACCCTAGTTCTCTCAGATCTCTCTGCATGCTCTTCACTATTTTGAACGATACATGTGCTCCTGAGTGTACATAAAAAATATTTCAAAATGTTGGGCAGTTCTCACAGTCGTAACCTTCGAGCTTCCAAAAACTTACTCCTTCAAATTCCCTCTCACGGTACTGGTTTTATGTCTTCTTCTTACGCTATCTCAACAATAAAGCTCTAGAACGCGCTACCTCTTGGCATTAAAAAAGCTGAAAGCAAAATGGCTTTCAAAAGAGCAGTTCGGAAGTTTTATTTAAAGTCAGACTAAATTGCTTACGATCTAGTCATTACTAGAGTCATAATAATTATTAAAAGGTTTCTCGTATTTCGGACTATGTGTATGTATTATAATATATATTAGTTTATTTTATCTGTATTCTTATATGTATTAGTATGTACTTATTTATGTGTATCAATTTCGGTTAACAAAATGGTAATTTTATAAAAAAAATATACTTTACCACAATGCTGTCCTATTTGATCCTAAGGTTGACTGATAGAGAATGCCTTGTGACATTAAGTTCGTCTATGTACCACTCTTTTACATGAAGGTTAAATAAATAAATAAACAACGAGTTAGTAAAAGGCAACAAGGAATATAAAGCACTAAAACTAAAAAAAACGTCTTATATTCAAAAGAGATACTAACCAAAAAGAAGTTTCCCGATTCAACTTGGATCACGCAAAGACAAATAAATACCAATAAGAGAGAAAATTCAAGGCCCACATTAACGTGCGAGAGATAATCAGTTCAGGCAGAACTCTTAGAAACTACAACATTAACATCAGCCTAAAGAAAAAAAAAACTTTTTTCATTACACTTACTTCCAAAACGCCGTATAAAAAGAATACAATCCAAGGAGATTCGAATTCTAAATTACTAAGCCTATTTATTTTTCAGGAACGAAGAAATTACAGAATCCTTTCGTGGCAAAAAGTTTAAATGGGCTCTTAATGCGATTGGGTTCCGGCAAGAATTTCGTTAATGTTAAACGGAATCTGCACAATCTGATTGCTTCAATAAGTTCCGGACAGTTTCCTTTCATGCTTTAATACTTCGGAATTCCGGACGCTCCTTGCTTTGTACGGAGATTTTACTGCTGAACTTTATAAGATTCCCTTGAAAACTTTTTTTTTCTTCGATCTTTATGTGGACCATTTCGAGAATTAATTAGCCTCGTATGTAAGGAGGGAAAGTTTCAATAACAAGAACATAGACGAATCTGAGAAGAGGATGATTACTATCTCTTTTCTTTGAAAAACTGTGTGCTAAAATAATTTCTCAGGATTTGTGTTTCAACTTGCTGGGAACCACAAAGTGTTGGGATGAAGTAGACGGACTAATTAGGTATCGACCCACGTTTAGTCTAGACTTAATTGAGGTTACTCTGATAGGTTTTTTGCTAGAAAAATAAACATCTGAACAAGCTTTATAGACTTAGTTAGAACTTTAATTAATACGATACACTGGACAGTCTTTACTATGCAGATATAAACAGACGGGAAAGACTAAAGGATAATTGGCACCAAACGGCTCGCATCACATCGGACCGGAACGTATTTTACAATCTTTTAACGATATTAGATCGTGTACACAGTATTTAAAGTCTATGTTACTAAGGGGCTGTCTCAACGAGCGAGAGAATCCCGGCGATAATATCGTCCTGCCACGTATTTCTATACACTTTCTATGAACGCGTCTACACACGGCGATGTTATCGCGGCGATGCGACGAGTGCTAAATGTGCGCGCGTAACGTCGTCGTATCGCCGCGCGCTCGCCGCGGAACGTGGCGCTCTCGCAGCGAGCGCGCGGCGGGCGCGCTGTCAATTTCGCTCTCGTCTGGCACCTAACTGAACCCTTTCAACAAAACTGTTGCACAACGCCTCGTCGCGGGCACGTGACGATTCCGTTACCAGTCGCGACGATACGCTGGCGGAATAATCGCTCGTTCGTGGAGACGACCCGACGATAGAAGCGCGGATCCGTCCCGATTCTCTCGCTCGTGGAGATAGCCCCTAAGTCGCGCACAGCAGCTTGACCGCGGGCGTCTTCCGCGACATGCGATCATAGCCGAAAGTATGCCGCAACGCGCGATCGACTCCGTTCGCTTGTCGTCGTATCCGATCGGTCGTCAATGCGGTAGGAATCAAACTATTTGACTAGGCGCAGAAACGGATACGCTTGCAAGCGACTGTACGGAGCCGATGGTATGCGTCGACACCTGGAGGCGATCGGCTGTTTCCGCATCCGTTCGTATACTTTCAGATCCGATGCGCTGCGAGCCGTTTGGTGGAAATCATCCTTTCTTTCGTCTTGTTACGTCATAAAATGGAGGGCAATAAAAAGCTATAATTTTTTTACCATCCAAGACTTAAGAAACGTAGCCTTTTCGGACAAAGTGCTATTGGGTTTTTCCATCAGTAATTTTCTCAGTAGCAGTCTGGATTTGTACTTGATTGGTGGCAATATGCTCGCCTCCAATGTGACTTGAATATAACTGGCGAAATGTGGGTGTACTATAATTGGGTACACCTCTACCTAACCCTTCGGGGATTGCAGGCGTGATGATATTATGTTACATAATATAAAATGAAGTCGCTTTTCTTTTGAATGGTCTTTTAAACAGTGCAGTGGATATAAATGTGGGTTCCACCACCACTTATGTCTATATCTATTTGCCCAAAGTTTATGTTCAGTGACTGGGCAACTAAGGGTATTAGGAAAAGTAGGGAGCGATTGTTTGAACTGTACGGCCTTAAGCCTTACATCAACTCAGAAACTTTTAATAAATATGTTGCAACTTACTCTAAAATTTTTAAAAACACTTGTAAGGTAGCTAAAGCCTTATTCATTAGCAACAAGATTAAATCCGCCGATAATAAAATAAAGACGGTTTGGAAAATTATCAATAGTGAAACTAATAGACACAAAAAATATAATAATGATATCACACTAGATACTTCACGTGGTCTTATAAGCTCTAAAAACGAAGTTGCTCAAGAATTTGTAGATTTCTTCACTAGTATCCCACTTAAAACTACTGAAACCTTAAATTCCTCACCCTTGGTTTCTATTGATTTGTTGAGAGCGAACGTTTCAGCCTGTCCGGTTGAGTTTCAATTTAAGCATATAAACCCCATCACAGTCATTAAAGCTTTTAAGGAAATCAAAATCAAATTAACTGAAGATCTATGGGGAATGTCCATTAAAGTTTGTCAAGCTATTATTGAGACTATAGCACCGTTCTTAGCCTTAATATTTAATTTATGTGTGGACCAAGGAGTCTTCCCGGACCTTATGAAATACAGCAAGGTAATACCACTTTTCAAATCCGGGGACAGTAAAGACACCAATAACTATAGACCCGTATCCGTGTTGCCGGTTTTCAGCAAGGTGTTTGAAAAGGTAATGCTTAATCAGATGCTCACACACTTTAACACCAATAAAATCTTACATGAGAAACAATATGGTTTCACCAAAGGACGTTGCACGACTGACGCCGGTGTCACCTTATTAAAACACATATTTACGGCGTGGGAAGAGGCACAAGATGCCATAGGAATCTTCTGTGACCTCTCGAAAGCATTTGATTGCGTAAACCACGAAACCCTACTCTTGAAACTTGAACATTACGGTTTAGGGAAACTTGCGCTCAGTTTAGTTAAATCGTATTTAAACGATAGACATCAGCAAGTACAAATAAATGGTGTCAATTCAATGGGTTTAAAAGTAAGTATGGGTGTACCGCAAGGTTCGATATTAGGTCCTTTCCTCTTTTTAGTCTATATAAATGATCTACCCCATTTATTTAAAAACCAACCACAAATGGTGTTGTTTGCTGACGATACCTCTTTAATATTTAAGACAAACAGACGTGCCACAAATCTTGACGACGTAAATAACGCCCTATTGCTGGTCCATAATTGGTTCACCGCGAATAATTTAGTATTAAATGGGAAAAAAACGAAGTGTATAAGATTTGCTCTACCGAATGTCAAAAGTAGTGATAGTGACATAGTATTGAATCAAGAGAAACTAGAATTCGTCGAAAAAACTGTTTTCTTGGGGATCACGCTCGATTCAAGGCTTCAATGGGGTCCGCATATAACTTCTCTTGCAGGACGGCTGAGTTCAGCAGCATATGCTGTTAGAAAAATCCGTCAATTTACTGATGTAGATACCGCGAGGCTAGTCTATTTTAGTTATTTTCATAGTATTATGTCATACGGTATTCTACTATGGGGACGGGCTGCAGACATTGAGTCTATATTTATTCTGCAGAAAAGAGCTATCAGAGCCTTATATGATCTACGTAGACGCGATTCTCTAAGAGAACTGTTTAAGGAAATTAACATCATGACAGTACCTTGTCAATACATCTATGAAAACATCATGTACGTTAGGAAAAATTTGCATTTATTTAGTAAAAGAGGTGACCGACACCACTATCATACTAGAAATAGGGACCAACTAACTCAACCAGGTTTCAGGCTAGCTAAAGTAGACTCATCTTTCATGGGGTACTGTTTAAAATGTTACAATAAAATACCTCCCCACATTCTACAACTGAATGAGACGAAATTTAAATCTTGTATAAAACGCACACTATGTAGGCAAGCATATTATAAGTTGGGGGATTACATTGATGATAAAAATGCTTGGCTCAATGCTGGTTCTGCTCCACAACCATAGGGGCAAACTAATTGATTACCATGTGAAGTTATTGTGGAAGCTGCAGAAGATTGTAAAACTATCTTTGAATTGTATAGATTCAATCTCTTAGTATTATATAATCGCATAGCACATGTGTGAGTACTATGTACTGTAAAGCTACCATTTACATTTAGTTATCTTCATTGACTTGAATGTGCCCTGGTGGCTGAGGGAATGTCATGCTCACACAAATGTCTCGCTGATGGTGGCGGGTGTGTCGGGTCATTTAGTTCCCTTCAATGTGGTTGAGTTGAATGGCGCTGATCCATGCGTCATGTTCGTGAACGGGCGCTGTCAGTTGGGACTGGTCATCTCTTAGCTGTCACGGTTTATTTTAATTACTTTATTTTTAAATTGTTAGTTTAATCTTTTACTCTGGACGCTCTTAATGTGCACGTCTTTGTACATCGTTCTCACATATATGTATAATCTCAACATGAATGATGTAACCAAGATTTTGTAACAATATTTTGATTAAAAAGAGTGTCCATGGAGTTTCTTGCCCATTCTTCTCCATAGAGATCTACGATTTGGAATGTGCAACTACAGTACTTTTGCAAGTTATTATGCCTTGTGAATGTGACTGTAGCTTAGCTTTTTTGTTTTTGACTTTCAAAAGTGCCTGTAATGGTCTAATTGAAATAAATGCTTTGAGTTTGAGTTTGAGTTTGAGTTTATCACCAGTTTATTGTGAATGGTTAATACGTATAAAACATTTTAAAAACAATTAAGAAATCTCGATATTTTGTCGAGTTTAATAAACCGTGCGACCAAGGGGCGGCGACTACAGTATACATTGTGTTAAGGAGTTGTAAAAACAGACGGGTTCTCAGTGTGAGTCTATGTTTCCATTTCACCTCAGTGTTGATATAGGTGGTATAAGAAGCAAGTATTCCAGGATTTCCTTTGAGGGAGCCCTCTAAAAATAGAATTGTCTTTCCTACTTTTTTGTAGTTCCAGGAGTAGGTACATTTATTTCTTTGTCTTATTACATACCTTTTCGTTTCCCAGGCATGTTATTTCAGTTTTTTCAGCCGGTCTGGCAGTAAAAGAAATACATAGAATTTATAGTCTGTTTATCATGCCTGGCTAGTTGTAAAAAACCGGCCAAGTGCGAGTCTGACTCGCGCACGAAGGGTTCCGTACCATTATCTATAAAAAAGGGCAGACAATCGCGTTTGTTGTATGGGAGCCCCCCTTAAATATTTATTTATTTTGTTTTTAGTATTTGTTGTTATAGCGGCAACAGAAATACATAATTTGTGAAAAATTTCAACTGTCTAGCTATCCCGGTTCTTGAGATACAGCCTGGTGATAGACAGACGGACGGACAGACAGCGAAGTCTTAGTAATAGGGTCCCGTTTTTACCCTTTCGGTACGGAACCCTAAAAAAGACTGGAAGTAAGGATTGCTATACATAGTACTTGCCTAGGCGTTGAACAGGCAATGACGGTCCATAATTTAATTTTATTTGTGACCGTTTTTTGAAGACCTGCCTTAGTTTTAGCTAGGTTTATGGATTTGACGTACTCTGGCCTTGATATAAAAGAAACATAACACTTGTTGTTTTATTTGCAGCCGTAAATAGCTCTCAACTAACTTGGTTGCTAAACTATGTTCTAGGAATATTTTCTCTACCTATAGACATTAGAGAAAAAATAGCAGTGATAGTTTAGTGGTGTGACCGTCGGACTGTCAAGTCATAGGTCTCAAGTTTGAACCTAAGACACGCACGTCTGATTTTTTGGATTCATGTGCGTATTGTATTATCACTTGTTGCGCTGAAGAGAAACAACGTGAGGAGGCAGCCATGCCAGCATGCCTGAGAGATATTTCTCGATGACATGTAAAACCAAGTCAGAGGCCCATGGGTGGCATAAAAACTCTGACGCCAGGTTAGGCACTAACGCCGTGTCGACGGCGTGTTCGTGTTCCACGTGCGCCTCAAAGAGATGTCAGCAAACATGAGGGGCCCGCAAGGGCCGATGCCTGCCAGGGCTGCGGGACTGTTCGAAAGAAATACCGCGGCCCTGGAACATAAGGGGCAAAAGAAGGAACATGGATGGTTTTTAGTCAGTAAAAGTCTGACACTCCCTTCCGCTCCGCCCAGAGCGGGAGGAGTCATTTGATGATTTCCCAATCGAAAAAAAAAAAAACAAGGTTAGGCACTAACCGCACAATACAAAGACGAAGAAGAGAAAAAAAATCACACATTTGTGTGATGTTATTATGTAGTAAGTTCAGTTTTGATCTGCGATACTATTCAAAGTGGTTTGACGAACATACTTAGCACGCCCTCAAAACCTCTAACCACGTCACTCTACTCCCGATTTGACCAACAGGACACCCATACAACAAAACTTTTTCAATTTCCTCACAAACCCGTACATTAAAATAAGACGAGGTCGTAATGGCTGAGCCCGAAGACGCATAAAGACGCATTCTTCACGTCGCCCTTGTAGAGTTAACGAATTGTTGCCATAAATTTGTGGACCATTCTTGCGAAGCATTTGTCCGGCTGACTGTTGGAATTGCCAACTCTTACTGTTTGCTGGACGGCAAAACCTAGTTTGGCAGCGGATAGTTTATTATACGTAGTGTTTATGGGAATATCTGTGTTTCGGGATCTTTTTGTCGAAGGTTGAAGCATGTGGTGAATGTTTGTGTTGATTCGACGACATGTGAAATCTACTCGTATCAACTCGCTTACTCTCTTACTTCTTGCATAGAGAATAAGGCCTATGTTCGAGCAGTAGGACCTTTATATTCAAGATAAAACAGGTGCTGTATTAAAAAATTGAAAATCGACTACCTTTTCGCTATACTTCATTTTGGCAGACGTAAAAGACCTGATAAGTGTTCGCCATTGAAGGCTAAAAATACAATTGAACAGTAAAAATTTTAGCCGCAAAGACTTCCATACTTACAAATTCTTAGTAAAGTTTTAATCAGTGTCCAGTCTCCGACCAGTTTGACCGATTCTTAACACGACAACGAAGAAACACCTCTACAAAATCATTGATGCAATATGACAACTGTTTTGTTCCTAATTTTATTGTTACGGAAGAAATCATCGGAAAAGTTGTCAAAAAGTAGATTCGAATTTTCATAAATTATATCTCCAAGGCACCAACATAACAATACAAATTTTGAGACGTCATATCTCGCAAAAGAAACTACTCCAATGTAATTTTACATAGTATTCATAAACTCACGCCCTTTTCCCTATGGGGGTAGGCAGAAACCACAGAACGCCACCTTCTACGGTCCTTACATACTCCTTTTGTCTCGTCCACGTTTATACATCTGGTCATACACGCACGCCGGTAGCGAGTACTACGCACCTGACCTTTCTGAAGAACCTCACCAATAAGGTCAATGTATGTCATTCTGGAACTCAAATGGAGTTGGGCAGGACACCTAGCCAGGCGCGGTGATGGCAGGTGGAGTAAAGCTGTGACCGAGTGGCGACCAAGGAATGGAAAGAGGAGTCTTGGTCGTCCGGCATCGAGATGGGCAGACGACATTGCTGCCATTGCGGGAATATCCTGGATGAGGCTGGCACAGGAGCGTGGAGCTTGGCACAAGCAAAGAGAGGCCTATACCCAGCAGTGGGTGAAATCGGGCTGTGGATGATGATGATGTCATTCTGGACGGGACGTCAAATCAAAATAATTTTACCCAAACTATTCTCCAGATTCGCTTCCCGCATTTTAATAGAGTTACTTATCTGTCTCCGAGTCACACAATTTCGTACCGCAACACACCTGACAGAGAAATAAATTAAAATATACTCCCGCTGCAAGACTTGCAACGAGAGAATCTTATTTTCTATTTGTGCAAAACAACGTCCAATAAATTAACACAAGAGGAAAATGTATGCTGAAACTCTGAAACGTAGAAAGATATAACAATTAATGAATTATTGAATACACAGTGTGTTGTGGTGCTATTAATTCTAAATACATATTAATATTTTTTTATGGTTGCCTGTTTTTAAGTGCAGGCGATTAAATTAAATTTGATTTACGAAAACTGGATCCGCATACCTTTTTACACCTTTGTATTATCATAATAAGTGCATTAGCATAATGTATGTGTATAGTTTTTCCAGTGGAATTCAGGTCTCCTCTTTTTAGTGAGCCATATTCGACCATGCCAATGTGTGGGTTTTTAGATGTAAACTTTGTCTTCCAGTTTTCAGTACTAGGACATGCTGGTCCTCGCAACCTCATCCACATTGTCTTCCCCTACACCTTTGGACATTAAATGCATTCAGGAAGTTGTGTCGATGGAGTAATTACCGTAATAATTTGGATCTATTCAAATTCCGAGTGAATCGGTTTCTTCTAGGCAAGCGTGCAACCCTGTCCACATCATCGCTTCACATCAGGCGAGTTGCGGCCAAACGCAAGCCTACATAATATTAAAAAAAATATCTGTCAAACATATTCTAGATTTGTATTATCTTCGGAAAAATGAAACTGTTCCAAGGAATCCCTGCCTATAAATAAATTAATTTAATCACAAAGAGTCAACAACTCAAACCATTCAGTAAACATCAAAGCTCCCATCAATTCTGTACATTCAATTGCCAACATTTCCCTCACTGCAAGCGATTTGTGAGGAACCGTAACCGAACGGCCAATCTAAGGCCTGTTTTAGACTGACCGCAAGAGTTAGGAGCTTGCGACCAAATGCCGAGCTACCGAACGGCGAGGTGACCACAAGACCTCTCAACGCAAAGCAAGGCAATGGATGGCGGATAGTCGCTTAGTAGTGCAGTCTGGATGTGGTGTTGAAGTGACTTATTGGTAGGTACTGTAATAATTAACCTGTGATTGTTTAGGTGTTTTGCTTATTTTTTATTAGATTTTCTGGAACCGAACCTGTCACTTTGTAATCATAATCATATGTCTAGCATTCTACTAATCATGATGGTGTCGTCTCTAGCCTAGTCTCTAACTGAATAATACGGCTGTCACTTGATAGTCGTACGAGAAAATAACACCACAGTAAAATAAAATAATACGCTATACCAAAAAAATACATGTATCATAAGCATTGTGGAATCTTTTATACCCTAGAAAAGTCATCCTTTATAATTACCTCACGAATCACCCAGCATTTTTATCGGTTAACTTTAATATCTGAATACCTCTAACAAAACGAATAACAAGGATACTTTGGCTCAAATTGGAAACAATGCCGCCATATTGTTTTGTCAATAGAATTTTAGGCAGCAGTGATAGCCTAGTGGTGTGGTCCTCGGACTGCCAAGTCATAAGTCTCAAGTTTGAATCCAAGACACACACCTCTGATTTTTTGAATACTTGCGCGTATTGAATTATCACTTGTTTTGGTGAAGGAAAGCATCGGGAGGAACCAAACCAGCATGCCTGAGAGATATTTCTCCAAGGTATGTAAAGTCAAGTCAGAGTAGAGAGACCTACAAGCGGCATAAAAACTCTTTGGAGTCGTCACTTTGGAGTTGATGGTTTGGGGTCGTTGCTTGTAGATCAGAAGGTATGTTGAAGATAAACTCCGTTTAAGAACGAATATTGAATGTATCTATTTTCCAAAATGGGTCGTCTTTTATATTATTTTACAAACTAACAATAGCCAATAAAAACATGTACATTAATTTAGAAACACTATTTACAAAATAAAAATCCAATAAGAATCCAAGGATTTTTGACCAATCGCGTCACAGCACTGTTGTCGTGTTATTTCCACGAGAGGCGCTAGTGTGCTCACGGCGCGGTACGGCGCGGCGGGCGACTTTTCCCGCCATTTCGCCGCTCGCGACGAAAGCATAAATATATGTGCCACGTCGCGCGCGTGTTAGTGTCGGGTCAGGCCTCCATCGAGTGAAGACTGAAGATGCAGTGATGAAGATCGAAGACACGTCGAACCGAAGCTAGAAGAGTGGCCTCACAGCTCCCGACACTCCTATTTCTTTACGGAATCGTCCAAAACGTTGAAATAGTTCTTTTCAGAACTGCCTGCTTCGATGTTTCTTATCAGAACGTCAGAAACGTGATACAATAGTTCTTATCAGAACTGCTCGCTTCGATATTTCTTATCGGAACGTCAAAAACGTGGTAATGTGCTGTGGTGGCTACAACTCTCACACCAGGTTAGGCACTAACAGCACGAAAAAGAAAGGATAGAATTTTACCACATGTATTTAGCACATATTTTGAGCTCCCGATATTTCGACGCTGTTGCAAGCACCATGTTCTTGGGGGCGACTGGAGAATACGGGTGGATGGAAAATAAGAAGTTTACTTTTAAACCTTGAAAACTTAAAGCATTGTTCATACAATATGAGTTCATAAACGTACTGGCCATTTTCTACTTCAATTCAAAACTCTCAACCGCATTCCAAATAGCCAACAATACAGTATCGTCTTACAATTTGTTTCTCGAACATTCTGTTTATAAAACGAACCGCGTCCTGTTAACCGTTGGAGGTAGTTTATGGACAACGTGAGGGGAATCCAAGTTGTAGAAAATTCGCTTAGCAATTAACAAGCAATGTTTACTTTAGAAGTCGAATGTTAATGTAATTAAAGGACTTTAGGAGTTATGATGGGACCGTATTGGGTTGCTGAGTATAGCAGGGTTGTGTCGTACATTGCTTGGAATATCAGAGGATATTTTGGGAAGTTTGTCTTGGAATTATTTTGATTCATGACAGCCTTCTCTTATGTGTTTTTCAGGGCGGTATCTGGATCCTTTTTATATAAGCTTTTATATAACATGGCGTGTTAATTAGTATGTATTGGTCAAATCTTGCAAGTGAATTTCAAACCAGTCCCCTTTAACCGATTGAGCTGAAATTTTGCAAACACCTTTGGTTCTGGTGGTGACAATACATTTTTATTATAGACATGATTTGTTATTGCAGCCAGGATCACCTTGTCACTAAAGAACTCCTCAACGGTTAATAGCTCGGACACAAACTTTGTAAACGCGTTCAATTTTGATAGATAAACTCAATTTACTTCTTGTAATTTTAATAAAAGCTTGTTTTAAAAAAAAAAAAAAAAAAATATTGTTTCCGTCAATTTTTAAGTTTTATTCAGAATTCATCGTCATCATCATAATTTCAGCTGAACGTAAGCCATTGAAAATTGACGTCTAAGCGTCGCCACATTGACCAGTCCAATGCCTCTCACAACCATTTCGGTGTAGCTTTCTTCGTGCTGCTAAATAAAAATTTCGTAACGCGCTACCTACATTTTGATGACACGCTTTACTTGATGTGGTATTTAGGCAGCTCATTTCTTCGATTACAAAGAAAAATAGTTTTTTATTGGACTATTACACAGGACATACACAAAAAAGTTCTTACTGTCACCCCTATCTCCAATCTCATACATTAATCACTCCTTCACACTTACAAATTCACTCCAATACATCATTCGAGAAACAATCTAGCACTTCATGTCACGGTAAATCAAATTGGGGCCGGACAGGCTTCACGTCACCATACATCGAAATGCAGACAGACGAACGTATCGGAGACCGATTGACACAGTGACATCTGCTTGGTTTGATTGCTGGGCTGGAAATATTGTTAGGAATCTCTGGTTTAGGGGTCTTGTGGTCTTGTTGTACCACGTAACAAACGCTTTAGCCATAAAGCCTTTTGATAAATAACGTATGATGAATTGATGGTTGATGATATTTTACCTTGAGTTTTTGACAGTCACTATTAGTAGTTACAGTAAGCATTTTATAAGCTTCCTTATTCAGGCCCATGTATCCGGAGAAACCTCGACCCCTGTCATACAGGATGTCCTAGTTCAGAGGTCGAGACCACATTGATGGATTGTCCACAGAAGTTTTAGAAATAAAAGTACTTATAAATTTACGTAAAAGTACCAAATTTGCAGCAGTGTTCTGTTAGTATTACGGTTGAACATAGCAACTACGTCTACGTCTTTGTTATGATACGCGTTCGAATTTTTGGTACAGGTTGATATTTGCTTGTTTTGCCAGCTTAAAAGGAAGCTATACTACTTGAAGGGACACCGACACACAAACTTTCTATTCTATGTGGGGGGGGGGGGGTTAGAATAATGTACTGAATACGTGTAACCGTAGATGCAAGTTTTTTGGCCCATTTTAGATTTATCATTTGCAATCGAGCTATTAACAGTTAATTTAGTTAATAGGTTTAGAAGGTCAAATTAAATTCGCTAGCGGAACTTCGAAATTCATATCTATACATGAGAAAAGAATTTAAATAGTAGTTAGATTATATCATCTCATTAGCATTATACTGGTGACCATGCTCGTACATTCAACCTCACCAGAAACCCTCAACACTCAAGTAATTGTCTATTCTTTCTTAGGAATTAAAATTATACCCTAGTACTAAACGGTATCGGTTAGCGGTAAAGATCACAAAAAGAAAAAGAGAAAACAAAGAAGAAAAAAAAAGAAAAATGAATTACATAAAGAGGAAAAAAACAGTACAGGACACACAGTACACACAAACACACGGTACAGTACAGGAGTAAAGAGGAAGAAAAAAAACAGTATCGATTGCCCAGCTAACCGCTCAAAGACTATGCTGAAATACATTTTTATTTTTAGCTTATAGACTGAAAATGCTTGAACTTTTTTGCACGCTAGAACGCTAGGCAAGTTAAAAATGGAGGGATCTCTGGCGCAGACAGACTGTTCGATGTCTACAAAAACGGTATATTTCATGAAGACAAAAGTCGGTTTATTTTAAGTTAGGTTGAAAATTTTAAAGGAAAATCTTTTTTTTTTGTATAAGGTAAATTGCATAATGGAAACTGGTTTCCTGCTTCACCGATGTGACAAATATGAAGCAAAATTCACCTTTGTAGTGTCACCTTCGACAACGTACTTTTTTCTTATATTTTATCGAAGGCTTTTATCTGCAAGGGCGTCAGTCTCATCATCACCGATTCAAAAATAAACTACACATGGGGGTCATTTGGGGTCACCACAACATGTCTTCTTTTTCCACACTTCTTTCTCTATTATTCGTTATCTCATCGGATACCTCCTTTCTTGCCATATCATCCTTTACATAGTCCATGCATCGTTTCTTTGGTCTTCTCTTATACCCATCTACTTTCCATCTAAAACTTTCCTCACGACATTTTCCTCAACAAAAGATGAAGTCAACAGCACCACGTATTATGAAATAAATATGGTAGAAAAAGATAAGCTTGTTTGTTGTATGGAAATTGCTAGCGAGAAACACTTTAAAAAAAGATTGTGTTGATCCACATTTACCTTTTACCTAACTGCAGAGAAGTCTTGTTTTTTTTCCTAAAGAGACAGTATGGATAAGGCGTTCCTCACACATATTATACCCGGCTGGATTCGGTAGGTACAGGCCGAATCGAGCATGTACAACAGACATAAGAAGGTATAATAGCCATGTCATTAAGCGATAACCTTTAAAAAGGAACATCATCATCTGCCTATCCTTTTCCCAATTATGTAGGGGTCCAGTCTAACCGGATGTAGCTGAATATTAATAGTTTTCATGGAGCGACTGCCTATCTGTCTTCCACAAACCAATTAGTACTGGGTAACACGATACCCCTTGGTAAGACTGAGACTTTCGGGCCACTGACTATCTGTAATGACTGTCAAAATCTACATATGACAGCCGAGACCAACGGCTTAGCATGCTTTTCAAGGCACGGAGGAAACTCGGTACGTAATGGGTGGTCACCCATTCACGGACCAACCTAGGCAAGCGTGGCTTTAAAAATAAACACATTGAATTTTAATTCTATTTCGATCTAAATAACTAAAATTATCAATCAATCTTTATTTCAACTAACTGAACGTTAAAAAGACCAAGAACAATAAATGTTTAGAATTTTATCACTTTTTCGTTTTATATTTAGTAATTAATTATTGTAATTTAGTTTAATTTAACTGGCGACTAATATACTGAATGGGCGACTATTACTTATACTAAGTAAGTAACTATTTATCCGGTCATTGCGGCAAGGAGAATAAAGGAAGCAAGAGCGAGCAAACCGAGCTCGGGACTTGTGGAACCCGACTCGGACAGGTTAGGTTCGAAGGGGATGGCGGGGTCTAGTGAGTGGGCGAAGCGCACGAACTAAGACCCCAGCATCCCTTGTTTGCTGTGGGCATAGCCCATATTCAGTATTTTTGACACCTTTAAATTGAATTTATTTTCGCTCGTTTAAATACTGTCCGTTTATTATTACTAACCTATCGTCTCTTATCTATCTTTAATCCTTCTTAATGAACCATACACTTACAAACGTTATCGATCCTTTCACTTCAACTACCAATTGATACGTGTTAGCCAGTAGTATACAAGTTCCGATATTACGTAGAAGTTTCTAAAAAACTATATAATTGCAAGAACCTACTTCTGATCAAAACCGCTCTGACGAGTGAGTTATTAAGTGCGGATTAAGTAATATCGAATACTTAGCAACTCAGGAACTGCTTTTTAATGTGATTTGATAATTTATGTGATTATTTTATGAGTTCAGTCATAAAAATGTTGTTTCTTCACCTCTGCCCTTAAAACGGCAGTGGGAAATATCGTGAGAAAACTTCTTGGCCACAAAAATTTGAAGACACAATATTGTCTTTAAATTTTGGATGCCTGTGTCTCCGTTGGTAGTGGATTACCGCTACTGATTACTGTTGGTTACACAACCTCTCATAGAGTAAGCTGTAGAGGGGTAGCGATGTTCTTGCGGTGGGAACAAACTTATTAGGTTGATTATGCTAAGACAATCATCCCTTCTTCCATCGGGAGTCCAGACGTACTGCGGGTTATCACCCATTCCTTGTCGATGTTCCACACATTCGCACGAAGCGCTTCGCGACATCGTTTATTATGCGCACAGCCAAGGAGTGGAATTCCCTGCCTTCGTCAGTGTTCCCAAGTTCATATAACCCCAATCTTTTTAAGTCGCGAGTTAATAGGCTTCTTCTGGGTAAGCTCGTTCCATCGTCGACCTCATCTCTGTCCTCAGGACTAGATTGAGGTCAAGAGTAGACCCATTTAATATTAAAAAAAAAAAAAAAACAATATCCCAATTTATTTGAGGTAGGTTGTCTCCTCCATCCATTCTTCTCAACTTATCGTCATCTCAGTTAGTAGTCATCGTTCGCAACCTTCATCATCCGTCATCATGCTAAAACCAATTTATATTATGCACGACTTACGTATATTTGTTAACTATGTTTTTAGAACTTAATTTCTTTAGTGATGTGTCCGTGTAGGGAAATAGCTACCGTTGTCTATTTCCACTGTTGAGCCACATCGCTTTATACGTGGAATAACAGACACATGGGACTTTTTACCACAGTCACTAAGGTCGTTTATTCTGCGCCGTTTTGTCAGAAGGCAGTGTGGATTCGTTACATAGACATTATTACTAAATAAGAAAAAAAAATTGAATATTCATTCAATTCAGATTGAATATCTTAGCGCTCAAGTGTGTTCTCAAAAACACCTTCACTCTCATAGTCGAAGGGATGGCAAACGGACTCGACCGGAGATCAGGCGTGCAGGACTAGCAGCTTTACGTGCTTTCCGTGGCACCATCATACCATCAATTCCCAAATTTTGGGCTACCACTGAGACAACAGAAAAAAACACTCAACCTAACCAGGGATTTAAACTCAGGACCCCACGCTCATCTGTCGCACTTGTAACCACAAGACCAACAGCACAGTTTCCGTACTAAACTGTCTAAAAAAAAGACTAAAAGAAAACTCATCCTTCTCAACTTTACGACAAAATAAAGAATTCGCTTTGGAATTTCCCGAAACCCAAAATAATCAGCAATTCCTATATTAGTTCCGTAATAAACCTTTGATCTTATTAGCCTCGGGGCACTTGTCTGAAAATGACGGATAGAGTGTCCGTACGTGATAAAATACGAACAGCCACACGATGAACGTTATTAATATTTAACATCGGCGCCTTTTATTTCTCCCGGATATAATATTCAGCTAATAAATGGTGGAGTACAAATTGCTGGATTACGATGATTTGTATCTGGTCGCTCGAGGGCTGGTTTCAAGTGATTTTTATACGTTGATATGTGATCAACGATTTTTTTCCAAATTGATTTGTTTCTTATATTTTGAATTGGAAGGTCTGTCAAGGTTCTTTACGTAACATGCCAAGTCTCAATCTGACCAATGAGGTCAAGCTATTTTAAATATAAAATTACATTAATAGATTCAACCAATGAAGCTGCAATAACTAAATTGCAAGTTTTCATAGTTGATTTATAAACAAACTTGCTACTTCATACATTTTGACCGTGTAGGTTTGATTGAAGTTTTGTAGGAAACAGCGGATTTTTTTTTTTAATTACCGTTGAAAACATTTCTATGTGGTTTGGAATACGTGGTAATCTTTTTTGAGTCGATGCACCCTTCCACTTCGTTTTACAATTATAGAGGGGAATGTTTTATTATCAACTGATAAAATTGCAATATAATATCTCTTTGGAGAAGCACGAGTATAATATTAAAATCTCTTATTATTGGTCTCCACTCAGATCGTTTTTAACCCAAGGCACGTCGTATCTATACAGTAAGTAACAAAAACCCTGTTGTTCCTTCTACCTACGTTTTAAGAATCGGTATACACACGTAATAAAGGAAGTCATTTATAAAAAACGGTCAACAAAAATAATTAAAAAAAAAAAATTAATTATTAATATTTGTAAGGTTTAACTGATTTCTAGGCATCTTCTGTCGCGTCAAAGGAAGCCGCCGAGCTCGGCTATTTAGCGAAATAAAGATGTACTTGTAAAATCAGATACTCGAAACATTTTTTTGAATGTGTCGATTTTAATAGTTATTTGATTTTGGCCTCTCGACTGGCCAATGCTTAATTTTTTTAAATTATAACTTCATCAATGTTGTGCTTGTAGGTAAATGTATACGTCCCTAACAGGAACAACAGGGTTTTTGTTACTTACTGTATGACTCAACCTCCAAAACTTTTAACCCCAAAATACCAAATCCTCAATAATAAAGTCTAATAAAGTCAAAACATTCTCAACATGTCCTTTTCACGCTATGATATGTACGTTAACAAATGAGTCTATGTACGTGTTAATATATGGAATGACAAAGTGTTGGAAACGCGTAAAAGACAGAGAGTAATGGAGGAGTGTTGCGAGCAGTCAAAGTCGTGGTTGAGGAAGCGAGAGGATCTTGGCTCGAGTATTTTGAAAGTTGAAAGATCTTGTTTATTAGTGACTAGCTGTTGTTGTTCGCGTAAAATTATTATTAAAAAAAATGTTACAGCAACCAACACATCCCTTTTTAAATCGAGTTTGGTTTGTGTTGTTTGGTTCAAGGGTTCTTTTTTTTTGCACAGAACTCTAATTATTATTCTAAAATAAAAGTTGCCTATGTTAGACCTTATGACATCAGCTATCTGTCAGTAAAAGTAACGTCAAAATCGGTCCAGCCGTTTCGGAGATTAGCCGGACCAAACTGACAGACAGACAGACAGACAAAAATAAAAAATGTGTTTTTGTTATAAGTACCTACTTTCATATGCATTCAGTAAAAAGCTTTTATTTTGATATTACAAACAGACACTTCAATTTTATTTATTTTTATATGTATGTGTATATAGATTCGGAACTAGTATATTAACACGGTAGTAACGATACTCACATGTACTTACGGGATTTATTTCGCTTTTTTTTAACTAATCATCTTCCTAGGTTTTCCTCAACTATGTTGGGGTCGGCTTCCAGTCTAACCGGATGCAGATGTAATACGATACCTTTTGGTTATCAGACACAGACCACCACAGATTCGGGCCACAGACTACCTGTAACTATTTTCAAAGATCTACAATTGACAGCCGGGCCCAACAGCTTAACGTGTGGTCGGGTGTGGTGGTCACTCATCCGTAGACTAACCCAGGCAAGCGCGGCTTAACCTGAACATCAACCCAATCGGCGGGTATTATTTAGCCACGTGCTTCTCTAAACCTCGTCTTTTTAGGGTTCCGTACCCAAAGGGTAAAACGGGACCCTATTACTAAGACTTCGCTGTCTGTCTGTCTGTCTGTCTCCAGGCTGTATCTCATAAACCGTGATAGCTAGAAAGCTGAAATTTTATTACTATTGCCGCTATAACAACAAATACTAAAAATTAACTAAAATTAAATATTAATGGGGGCTCCCATTCAACAGATATGATTTTTTTGCCGTTTTTATAGATCGGTTTGTACGGAACCCTTCGTGCGAGAGTCCGACTCGCACTTGGCCGGTTTTTTTTTATCAACGTATCCGGGCCTTATTAGGCGATACATAAATGAAAACTCATTTTTGGATTTTCAATTCTCGACACAGCATCGAGATTTGAAATTCCAACAATGCAAGCATTAAGCATTCCAAAATAGGTCGCTTAGTATTACGGAAAACGGGTATTAGACAAGCGACTTTGAATTCAACGCACTGCGGACGTGAATTCATTTTTATTATTAGATTAGAGGAAAGATCTCACTTATTTTATTCCTCTCATATTTGTACGAACATTTAAGTATGGTCACTCGTGGTAAATATTTAAACACACCACATATTGCACGAAAATAATGGCCGGTATAATAAAACTTCAGTTCCCTAGAATTTGGTGCCAATGAGAGTTTTCGCCAAACAACAATGACGCGGAAACTACACGAACAGTTCGTTTGAATCAAACAGGACAAGTTTAAGCTGTGGCCATTCCACTGAATAGTTTCAAGGGAGTTTATTTTTCGCATTAAGTTAAAATTCACTGAAATTACGAATTCCTAACGAAAACTGACTCAAAACAAAAGCGTATGATGCTTTTCAACGCAGTTTCATCGTACCGTTACAGGAAAATACAGAAGGTTCCCTTGTTTACCTGTTTGGACTAGAAATATAAAGAATGTATCATAAAAATAAAATACGTTTAATTCAGACTAATAAAATGTCCATAATTTGTTAGTAACATTATCTTAAAACTATGTTAGTCAGAAAACAAAACTTAGACAACATGCAGCCTGATAAGCCTTCCTACAACTGCGGATTCAGGTGTCTCTGCAATCATCCTTAGGATTCCGTTGCCACTCCCTCGAATTCGGCGAATTAGTGAGGCTGACTTTTTGCGCATTATAGCGTAAAAGTCATCCACCCTCGCGTCGGCAAACATGCCCGAGGCGGTGCAAAACCGAAGCAGTCGCAGCAGAATCCTAAAGGCGTTGTTGTACTGCACTCTACGAGCATTGTAGACCCGCTGCGTATAGTTGGTCCATAGGGCGCTGGTGTAAAAGCTTTGACAGTATGCTCTAAATAAAGTTACCTTAACCTGTGCCGTACACCTTGCGAACCTATGCACCAACATGTTAGCGCGCACCGACAATGCTCTTCTCTCCCTCTCAATTTCTCTAAAAAATCTCTCATAAAGGAGGGGTCATCTATCTAACTTTTCCTTTCTAAATAGGGCGGAAGGGACACCGACGCGAAAACGGTTACCACGTATTCAGTACATCATTCGGAGACACGTAGAAATCATTCATAGATTATTTAGAAAAAAAAAACACATACATCCATACATTTTCATCGTGTAGGTATTGCAGTTTTGTAGGAAACAGCTGTCAGGTCTAGTGGGGTTTGCCATTTAAGCCTCTTGAATGTCTTGGTTTTCATCAAGTTTGATGCCAGTTTATTGGGATGAGTAGTAATCCTATTCTTGTAGGCACTGACTGCTTGCGTGATTTGTTCTTTAAGTCCCGATGTAAGCTATCGTTAGTCATGTACCATGGTGCATTAGTTATAATCCTAAGCATTTTTGATTAAAACCTTTGGGGTATGACTATGTTTGAATTGGTTGCCGTGCCCCACAGCTGCTGCTGTATTCCATATGTGCAGATAGGCATTATGATGCACTTATAAATCTTGAGCTTATTTTTCAGGGAGTGCTTGGATTTTTTGATAGTAGCTAATAGTGTTTCCTTAGTTGTAGGCTCAATGTTTTACGCTTCGTGAATATATGTTTTCGCCAGGTTAGTCGCCGGTCAAAGTGCATTCCAAGGTATTAAGCTTCTTTCGCTTGGGGAATCACAACATTATTTAGTTGTACAGTATTGTTGTATGGTTGTTATATAATATCTATTATTTTAAGTCTAATCTTTGTAAGAACTTTAACTATAACTACACTATTGTATTAGATAAGTCTGGGATGATAGTGGTGTGTTTTAAATAAGTAAAAAAAAACTTTAGAGCACTGATAGCCTAGTGATGTGACCGTCGAGCTGCCAAGCCAAGATTTTTTTGTCTCAAGTCTTTGGAAAAGCTAATACTTTGAAAGGCGGTAGAGGCCTAAAAGTAGGTTCGAATATATTTTATTTTTGTTCTATGGTCCTAATTCATCATTTGAGATTTCAAGTTACTCCTATTACAAATTATGCGTAACCTACATTGCACGTGTAAACGGTAATGCCCGGGCACTTTATTTATGCTTGAGTATATATTTTTTTAATTATTTTTATTTTTTATTGTTGATTTTTTATTGTTTATTTTTTATTGTTGTGCTAGCTGACATGTGTGATTCTGTATTATTATCTTACACACTATTGTACAGAATTTAGTTCTTCTCACGTAACATACAGACAGATGTTGCTAGGGAGTGTGTTCCCTTCTTCCCAGCTAAAATACTAGGCACTGTTTCTTGTTATCTTTTACGTTCAAAAAGTACTGATTATCAGCGTAATTTGATTAAATGACTTTTATTTTATTTTTTTGTTGTTCTTTATATTTTCTACTGTAACATTATAAGTAGTGGTCCTTCTCCACACTTTCTCGTTTTTTGTCACAGTTCCATGGAATTTTAAGCAACGCAGCCCCAACTTTACCATACACTACGCCACACATGTTCCGTCCGCACCTGCGTACATTATGTTTATACGTTTCATCTAGCGCGATAACCGTTGAAGTAAAAACTTGCGTTCGCCGCTGTACGTAATCTGTGTACTGAGCTGTTTATGAGAGAGTAAGGATCTGCATAGTGTTATGTAATTTTCGCTGGACTTTGGTTGAAGCATAAAGTTTTGTTCAGCGTTTTGTTTAAGTACCTAATAGTGGAGGTTCTTGTGGAAGAGTTGGCTAGTGTGTCAGTATTGAACAATAGTATGAGCAGGGACAAAACGCGTGGGCGCTGAGCGCGTGCAGCCGGTTTTCTGAGGATATTTTGACAGCGAGCACTCGCGCGAGTATTAGCGGACGCCCCGAATGGTAAAAGTATATTGATTCTCATTAGCACTGGTTTTAATCTACAGTAAGTAACAAAAACCCTGTTGTTCCTGTTAGGGACGTATACATTTACCTACAAGCACAACATTGATGAAGTTATAATTAAAAAAAATTAAGCATTGGCCAGTCGAGAGGCCAAAATCAAATAACTATTAAAATCGACACATTCAAAAAAATGTTTCGAGTATCTGATTTTACAAGTACATCTTTATTTCGCTAAATAGCCGAGCTCGGCGGCTTCCTTTGACGCGACAGAAGATGCCTAGAAATCAGTTAAACCTTACAAATATTAATAATTAATTTTTTTTTTTAATTATTTTTGTTGACCGTTTTTTATTAATGACTTCCTTTATTACGTGTGTATACCGATTCAGTAGAAGGAACAACAGGGTTTTTGTTACTTACTGTATAACAACAATACAATATAGACTCGCACATATTATTGTTAAGGAGGTGCTAATGGTGTAATTCGTTTTCAATGTTATTCAGCACCGTCATGTACAAGCACACAAACAATAACACAGATATAATCCTTACTTCCTTACTCCTTACTAATATTATATATGCGAAAGTAAGTTCGTTTATTACCTTTTCACGCCTAAACCACTGAACCAATCATCTTGAATTTTTTTATATACGTTGTCAGGTGTACAGTGACGGACATAGGATCATCCTTTCATCCCGAAAAAAGTACTGTTTCCGAGGAAAACAACAATAACGTTCTTATTATAATAGATGGCGCCACGTGTCTTTCGAATCATGGAACCCGAATACTCGAATCGATTGTCAAATTCTAAATTAACGCGAGCGGAGCCGCGGGCATAAGCTAGTGGCAAATATTTATTGATGCTCCAGCAATTCAAGTTATAGGTAATCTAAAGCAACAGTACAATTTACACAATTTTGTTTCGGACGTCGATACAAATGGTTATTAGGTATCAGTTTATCACACACAATGTTATTCAGCATAGTTAAGATGAGCTCCTTTGTGCTCCCCAACTTTGAATATCCATCCATTGATTACGTCTTATTATAAGTAAGCCCACATTCATTTTACAAGCCTAAGTGACGCCGCTTTCGCGTACCATTGCCATCTGCGTTATCACTTCCAATAATTTTAATATTACATGCATTCGCCATCTAAAATCAGACAAAAAAAAACTAGAGAGGTGTCAAGGGACACCCGGATGGAACGAAGTGCCTTTCGATGAAGTAGTGAAGGAATTGTAAAAAAAAATAGGCACAAAAAAATCCACCACCACCACCACCACCTCCACCACCTCCACCACCACCACCACCAACCCCATCACCACCATCACCACCATCACCATCACCACCATCACCACCACCATCACCACCACCATCACCACCACCATCATAACCACCATCATCACCACCATCACCACCATCATCACCACCATCACTACCATCACCACCATCACCACCATCACCACCACCATCACCACCATCACCACCATCACCACCACGCTCACCCATCACTACCATCACCACCATCACCACCATCACAACCATCACCACCATCACCACCACCACCACCATCACCCATCCACAGACAAAGATGAAACGAAAATATCTGACTTGCTTTCTATAACATGCGAACGCCGCACGGCTTACAATAGCTTACTATAGCAAAAACACATTACCCTCCTTTGCGTCGCGCAGTCGGGTAACAACACTTTTACACACTTTTCGTCTGAATTTTTTCCGTCTAGCCTCCTTTCGCAACGCGCCTTATGGAACTACGTTCCAAAAATGAATTACCCATCCAAAATTCCCATGAACTAAAACTGGTGACTGCCGAACGTGGCTGCATGCGAGAAACACTAGACCGTTCGATGTGGCGACGCGACGCTTAGGGGAGGCCTACGTCCGGTAGAAGTCATCTTCTGGTGATATTACGATGATGACGATGCACTGAAATTTAGATGGATGGATTACAATTTAGTCGACTAGTTTTCGATAACATACCATCACTCTTGTACCCCCCGAAGGATTGAGTAGAGGTGTTTAGTACACTCCTTTTTTTTGGGATGGGAAATCATCAAATGACAGGGGTCATTTGATGATTTCCCATCCCAAAAAAAAAATACTAAAAACGCTCTGGGCGGAGCGGAAGGGAGTGTCAGACTGTTACTGACTAAAACCCATCCATGTTCCTTCTTTTGCCCTTTGTGTTCCAGGGCCACGGTATCTCTTTCGAACAGTCCCGCAGCCCTGACAGACATGGGCCCTTGCATACATCTCTTTGAGGCGCGCGTGGAACACGAACGCGCCGTCGACACGGCCTGTCGTCATAGGACGGACGGACAACGAGCTAGCCCATTACTCACCGTCCACAGACCCGAGCCTACGGTGGCCGAGAGCCACCACGTGGCCCCCGACACCCAAGGCGTCTCCCGCGGCTTTAGTACACTCCTCGCACGTAAATAAACACGTTTATTTCACCTTATATGACACGGCAATACAGTTTTTAATTATAATTTGCAGAACAATAATATATCCCTCGGTCCGGAGCAACTTTTTTAGTCTGTCAAATATTCCGGCTATTTGACGTAAACACATTTTTGCTGGTTGTCAAAAGGCACGTCGTGGTACAAAATTGCATGAACTATTTGGGGTGACGTCATCAAAACTGCTAATTTTAGCAGGAACACAATAAGCTTGTTGTGGATGTGATGGTACGAAAACGCAAAGTAAGATTAAAATAAGACTGATTTAAGACGTCATAGTAACCCCCTGGTCTGGCATTGATCCAAGTTTCTAGTCTAGTCGTACAAGGATATTTTGGCACTTGACACTGTCAGAGGGCGTTTAGGCGCAGAATGTCCAATTCGCAAAATGTCCAATCCGCGGAATGTCCAGTTCGCAGAATGTCCAATGAAAAGTTTGAAAAATGCAAGTCTCGCAAAAAGAACGACTAGGGAGTTGTTAGTAAATTAACATTTCATGATGGCGTTAGTTCCAATTTTGGCTTTCCCGCTAGAATATCCTTGTACAACTAGAAACGTGGTTCAATGTGCCTTTACAAAACAGAGACATTTGCTAGCTTGTTATTATAACAAGATCATTAAACGCTTATAAATACTCATGCAAATTCTCCAATTTGAGCCAACAGTTAATCAGGGTCAGTCTTATCCTTCACCCGAAATTATTCGCATACATTGATGCCCCGAGTTCAACGCTAACCGACGGTTTATCTAATTATGCAAAACAACACCGAGTTTGTACGTAGTTTACCGTGTACCGACCGAAAAACGGAGAGGCAACGGTGAAATAATAAACGAAAAGCCTCAACGAAGGTAGAACCACTGAGTAGATAGAACAGAAGGCCGGGTACGTATCAAAAGCGAAACTATCTTAGTGAAACTGGTTCGGTATATAATTCAGAAATTTATTTGTCAGAGTGGGGTCCGGAGTCGTGTCCGCAATTTGTCCGTATTGGTTCAACTAGAGCGCGTAACGTGAAAAGGTTCGCAAAGGTCGGTTTAGATGGACTTAACGAGCGAATGCACATTCTATACCCACTGTGACCACCCGTTACATACCGAGCTTCCTCCGTATCTAGGAAAGTACGTTAAACCTTTGGTTCCGGCTGTCATTTGTAGATCTTTGACAGTCGTTAAGGTATTCAGTTGCTCGAAAGTCTGACAACCAGTCTTACCAAAGGGTATCGACTTTGCCAGTGCTAGCTGGGTTGTGGAGGTTAGATAGGTAGTCGCTCCATGTAAAATACTAGTATTCTGCTGCATCCGGTTAGACTGGAAGCCGACCCCAACGTAGTTAAGAAAAAACTAGACAAACGTTGATGATTAAATAAATACAAGTCGTGAGTACTCATTGTACTTACATAGACACGTCACACATTACTTAATGTGAGTGCCTTTTCCCTCGCTCCTAGCTGATCTTCTGTACTTATCTATTCTGTGGTAAAACGCTAAAAAGATCCAAATCAATGAATATTAATGTGAAAACAGAATTTATTTAAAGCTGGGAATAGACTTCTATTTTGTATTTTAAAGTCTAATAAATATGTAGTTTGAGTTATAACAAAGGGTTTCAAAGTGAATGTGATTACCTCTATGTAGTGGACTTGTGTACAATACCCCTTAGTAAGACTGGTTGTCAGACTTTCGGGCCGCTGACTACCTGTAACGACTGTCAAAGATCTACAATTGACAGACGGGACCAACAGCTTAACGTGCTTCCCGAGGCACGGAGGTAACTCGGTTCGTAATGGGTGGTCAGTGGTCACCCATCCACGGACCAACCCAGGCAATCGTGGCTTTACCTAAAGATGACCGAGCGGCTGTTATTATTTTAGCCACGAGCTCCTATATCGTAATTGCGAGAAATTTATTAGCTGTCCCATACAAATAAGAAGTAGGAGCTACCTTTTAAATTGCTCTCTAATCCATCGTATGTCACCTATCGCAGCAAGTACAGACGATAGCACATCAGGCTACTACAATCTGTCTGATTTCTTTAAGAGCGTTCATCCAAAAAGTTGACAACGTCGCAAATAGCTGTCAAATATTTACCTGTTTTAATTAATTTGGCAATATTACTGAATGGAAATAAGAAATATGGCTAACTAGTGAACTAGAATATTAATAATGATTTGCAATACATATACTGAATTTAATGTAGTAACCGTTTTAGGTGTAAAAAAGGTATTTGGAATGTTTCCAAATACTTTTTTTTACATTTAAAACTAAATATTCAGTGTTACGATATTAATCCATTGCATTGTAGTTCAGTTAGCCATATTTCTTATTTCCTTACAGTAATATTGCCAAATTAATCAAAACAGCGAAATATTTGACAGCTATTTGCGAAGTTGCCCACTTTCTGTATAAACGCTCTTAACAGATTTTCAAGTTTATCGCTAAAGCATTAGGTGCAAGGTTGTTTGGGAAAATTTGACAGTTTCGGGATCATGATGTAAAAGAAAGATTAAAGTTTATTTTTTGTACTGGCAACTGTACATACGTTGGATGACGTACTTTACATCAAAAGTTAAAAAAAAAACTCACCAGAACGTGAAGACGGAACCCAAGTTGCCAACTTAATCATCAAAGACAGAATCGAACGCAACCAGCACTATTTTCTTTAATTGAAGGAATTCCCATCGAGGCACATATAAATTACTTGGCAATTGTGTACTGCATTTGTTCCACTATGTTTCTAGAAAATGTCGGCGTTATTCTGAAAAATACAGAGTAGCGTAAAATAGTATTCTTTGCTCCATGTGTGTTTAAACTTGCATTTTCTGTCGTGAAATAATGTTACGTGAATTTTATATTATTTTGAAGAGTTATTTTTCCAAATATTCTCTGGTTATAATTTAGCTCAGATTTACAGCCATGAGAGACTTACAATAGTTACAGCGCATTAACACATTAAGGAAATTCACATTATTAAATCGCATAGTTTGATAATGACCGTTATATTCCTGATAAATACGTAAAGGTAAAACAACATCCAACTACAGCAAAATAACATAGATAATTTAGGGATAATTAATGCCAATCGCTATTCCTCTGAATATAAAAAAGTACATGACGAAATTATGTTCAACATTGAAACTTTTTAGTAGCTCATAGGATATCGAATAAGCTCCTGTATATTGTCAGTATACAGACAAGAACAACAACACTAAAGATTGCAATACACATGGGAAAAAACATGGCCGTACCGACCCGCGGACTGAATTTCAATAACATTGGAAAATTTGCTAAATCCTTGGAAATAATCTAGATGAAAAATAGAGAACATTTATGTATCTGTTGCCGTATTTTATATAGGTGTAGACCAGCTGACTTTACTATGCTATATTTTGTATAAAATGAGTTAATCTAATGGGAATTCATAAAATGTCAAACAACTGAAGCCTGAAATACTTTTCAAATACTCCCAATTTGTAGTTGTAGTCTTCCAGTGTCTGCTTCTAATTGTTAGCCCACAGCTTAAATTTACTTCATGTGAATCAAGATATCCCGATTTATTAATCAAAAATAAAGTTCTTATAAGTATATTTCTAAATAAGGGGTTTTCAAAAGGCTAATAGCCGTAACCACAACCATAAATTAGCAGACAGACATAGTGGTCCGATCACATCTACTTCAGATTTTAGAGGATTTATAACCTTCAATTTTATTTTGTAAGCGTCTTTCATAAAAGACAGTCACTAAAAAGGTACCTTTTCCTCTAACAAAGAAAAACTATGAAAAAAAAATTAAAACTAAGTAAATTTTATTACAAAAACTAGTAAATAGATAATATTATTAGAGAGGAATGATTCTTAACATTAATAAGGTATCTCTTAAGATAAGTCTAAAGCTTATAAGCTATTTTATCCCTCAAACCGAAATGAAAAGCCAATTATATGTAAAGAAGTATTAAGAGATAGTTCCCATTTATTATTAGAACCCTCAAGTTTAACGAGATATTCAATTTTGATTACCACCCTTAACAGTTTTCTGTTACGTCTAGATCATTAATCTGTGTTTTTGGAAGTGCTATTTAGGAAGAACTCACTCTTATTAAATTCTACTGCAAAAGCATAGCATAGCATAATCAGCCTTTAATGTTTCCACTGCTGGGACACACGGCCTCCTCTCTATGAGAGGGAATGGGCTATAATCCACCACGCGGGCCCAGTGCGGGTTGGTAGATATAATATAATAATATAATATAATAATATAATACCTTGGGACAACCAACACACCGCCATCTGATCCCAAACTAGGCAGAGCCTGTACTATGGCAACCAGACAACTGATAAACGTACTTATATATTTCTAAATACATACATATTATAGATAAATACACACCCAGATACAGAACAAATAATCGTACTCATCGCACAAAGATTTGTCCTGTGTGGGAATCGAACCCACGACCTCCGTCCTAGCAGTCAGGGTCACTAACCACTAGACCAACAGGCCAATCGATGTCACATGTCTTCGAATTTTTGGTTCTAGGACATGCCGGTTTCCTCGCGATGTTTTCCTTTACAGTTTTTGAGAGCAGTGGTGATGAAATAAATTTTATTACACAAAGTAATGCGCCTGCCTGGGTTCGAACTCATGGCTTATTGTTCGTAAGTCGGAACCGCCACCACTGGGCTACCGCTGCTCTCAAATTCTACTGAATGGTACAAAAGTGTTGTAATTTGCAGACATAAAATACTTCGCTTTTCTGAAGTATACGGTTTCAAAATAGAAGTCAACTGATATATTCCTGGAAACATCAGAAAATCATGCTTATGAAGTATAATTTTGAACAGCCTCTGGACTGTTGACAGCCCTAATTGGTCTCGTAAACATAGTGATGGTTTTCAAATTACGAAATAAAACAAATCTATACTAGTGTATACTAATATTATAAAGAGGTAACTTTGTTTGTAAGTTTGTATGTAGGGGTTAATCCTCAGAACTACTGATCGTATTCCAAAAATTATTTCACTAACGGGAAGCTACATGCATTTAAAACGTTCCCGTGGGTTGTTTACATACATAATGAGTGTGTACTATGTACTGTAAAGCTACCATTTATATTTTGTTATCTTTCATTGACTTGAATGTGTCCTGGTGGCTGAGAGAATGTCATGCTCACTCAAATGTCTCGCTGATGGTGGCGGGTGTGTCGGGTCATTTAGTTCCCTTCAATATGGTTGAGTTGAATGGCGCTGATCCATGCGTCATGTTCGTGAACGGGCGCTGTCAGTTGGGACTAGTCATCTCTTACCTGCCACGGTTTATTTTAAATACTTTATTTTTAAATTTTTGGTTTAATCTTTTACTCTGGACGGTCTTAATGTGCACGTCTTTGTACATCGTTCTCACATATATGTATAATCTCAACATGAATGATGTAACCAAGATTTTGTAACAATATTTTGATTTAAAAGAGTGTCCATGGAGTTTCTTGCCCATTCTTCTCCATAGAGATCTAAGATTTGGAATGTGCAACTACAGTACTTTCGCAAGTTATTATGCCTTGTGTCTGTGACTGTAGTTTGGCTTTTTTGTTTTTGACTTTCAAAAGTGCCTGTAATTGAAATAAATGTAAAATTGAAATAAATGCTTTGGCTTTGACTTTGACTTTAATAATTGTTGGTGTATGTTACTTGTGTTTGCAACTGAAACAAAGAAGTTTTTCATAAATGCGGCATTGTTTAAAGGACTGCACAAACTGAGGGGGATTAAATTCGGTGTCACCGATTGCGACAGCAAACTTGTCCAAATATTCGCGTGACTTCCTAATCATTAAAACAACACACGGGCTCAGTCCCACGCGGGCTAGCTGAGCTTAAAACTAAAGGAAGCATCTCTAATAAGGTTCATTGTGTGAATCCAATCAAAACACTGATTTCAATCAGTCCCTTTAAACTTCCAATCATTTTTAAATAGAGGTACGGTCGTAAATCATTCAGCGTCGAGGAGTTTCATGCCTTCCAATCTGGTTTTATATCAGCTTTCACGGTACAAAAGGCGATAACATTTAGTGTTTTCGATAAAACAAGGGACCTATAGGTAGTTGAGTCATAAAATTATTTTATGATTTTACTAGGACTTGTAAATACTAGGTTTAGGTCCAGGCATTGTGTGTTTTGTAGGCTAGGTTTATTTTTTTGTGCTTATTCTGGAAAATGCCTCGTTGGTCTAGTGGTCGCAAGCGCGACTGCTGAGCATAAGGTCCTGGTTTCGATTCCCAGGTCGAGAGTGTTATTAGGTTTTATTTATTTATTTAAACTTCATGTACAATAGTGGGGATCCTGCCGTTTTGCCGAAAAGATTTTGCCAAATTTTCATTACCCAAACAAATTTTAGCAACCTTTTTTTATACCAATGTAATATTTGGAATAATTTTAGTACGCACATTTTCATTTGATCAAATGTTTACTTGGCAGATTATTACCAAGGATAATGTCATTAAGGCTTTTGGTCAATTTCATTTGCCAAATTATTACTTACCAAAAAATCTCTTTACAAATAATTGGTAAGTAATAATTTGGCAAATGAAATTATGCGAAAATTTGTTTGGGAAGTGATAATTTGGCAATTTCTTTTCGGTAAAACACACACAAATTGATTTAATATAACGTAATTGAAATTTAACAGATGCTGACAGAAACCCTAACCCTAGACGGTCGACGTCAGGGGCACCCCGAGGTTCGGTTAGTTAGGTTCCTGTAAACCTTGTGACCGTAGCAAGGAATGGAGGGAGGCCTTTGCCCAGCAGTGGGACAATATGGGCTAGCTATAATAATAATAAATTTAATTACAACGGTTGTGTTTACAACCAATTACAGTACCTAACTAAAATTATAAAAACAAAAGACACAATTATAACACATTCATATAAAAAAATACAAAATAACAAAGTAAAGCAAAATAATTGAAGTGGAAACATAAATGAAAGAAGGTTTACAACACTATATATAAATTCGTCTCACAGTACTTCTGACATACCAATAAAATCTTCGTCCATCCGTCAGTAAACAGATCTAAAATACAAACAAAAATCCTTTTTTTTTGGGATGGGAAATCATCATATAAACAAAATGCCTGAACATAATATCATTATGTGAAGAAGCTTGTCTTAACCCTTATAACAGCTGACTGTTGAAATACGAAACGATTTTATGAACATACAGCTCAATGTATTTAATATTCTTATGAGACGTGGAAAAGCCCTATTTTATCATGGGCATATATCCACCCAGACAAAAAAGGAATAAAGTAATCTGTTTTAAACGATATTGTTTTACCCTTTCTACCCGCTGAGGGCTTTCCGGTCGGGTCAGTCCGTTTAGCTAGTGCAAACTGTATGCTCTGTTCCAAAACAATTTGATGAAAACGCAAACAAATGGGTCAGAAAAATACTTTTGGTTGCCAATTTGTATACCTATAGTGTCAGACCCGAAATTCTGAAATATTTTACCTTAATGTGACCACGGTCCGTGGATGTCTACCTAGTGAAGATTGTGGAAATCCGTTGCATGGAAGCAGAACTAAGTCTTTATGGGCCTATAATCTTTATGTAGCAGTGAAAGCCTTCCGGGTGAGTTACATGGTATCAAGGAACGAGCCGTGTCGACGGCGCGTTCGTGTTCCACGCGCGCCTCAAAGAGATGTCAGCAAACGGGAGGGGCCCGCAAGGGCCGATGCCTGCCAGGGCTGCGGGACTGTTTGAAAGAGATACCGCGACCCTGGAACATAAAGGGCGAAAGAAGGAACATGGGTGGTTTTTAGTCAGTAAGAGTCTGACACTCCCTTCCGCTCCGCCCAGAGCGGGAGGAGTCATTTCATGATTTCCCACGCTCCAAAAAAAAAAAAAAATCAAGGAACGAGACAAATCATGATAGACTATCGTGAAATAATCATCGACTAGAATCATAATATATACTTTGAGAGCTCGTTCTTGACGTTTGCTGTCTCCTAAAGCAGTATCTACTGCTAGTCGACATGACCCGTGCTCAAATAGAGGTTTTTTGGTTTTTACACTAAATTTGACGGCAACTCGCCTGATGTGAAGCAATGATGCGGCCTAGGGTGGAGTATGCTGGCTTAGAAGAAACCTAGAGAACTTTTAAAAGATCCAGATTGATTGATTGAGATTTGTAGAAATTTGATGTTAAGTACTGTATAATTGAAGAAGTTGGGCGACGAGTTTGGCACCTTCAGAATCGTCCATCAGCTCCTGCAACGTGCAAACAACAAGATATGCTATTAAGCGTCTCATAATTTGTGGAACAGCACCACATTTACTTTGTAAGAAATAGCTATTTAACAATCTTCAAGTCTTTCAAACTTAGAACAAACCAGAGTCTCTTTAAAGACTTACAGTTTAGCCAAAACTCATGTCCAAGTGTGAGATGAATTACTACTAAATGTCACAAACTCACACAGTCACTTACGGAATTTCTTCCGTGTCAATTGTCGTGATTATTTATATTGGGAGCTCAAAGTAATTGATAATGACGGAAGACAGGCCATAGGTGACAGTGTGAGTTTAGTTATAAACCGTGAAATCTTAAAAACAGTGTTTGATATCACACAAAGTACAACAACAAGAAGTCTTGAACATTCCAAAATGCATTGGTAAGGAAGTGCAAGTTATACTACATACTACTAAGACATCATAGACTAAACTGGCCATAGTAAGATGTAGAAGCACACTCTTCCAAAACAATTGCTACAGCATATCGGTCAAAATCTTCAATAAAATACCCAAACTAATCAGAGAACTACCAATTAATTATTTCAAAAAGAAACTGAAGAAATGGCTTTTTAATAATGTATTTTATACAATAAATGAGTTTTTGACATATAAACCCTATTCCAATAGTTAAGTAGTTTAAGTTCCTATTTTATTTTATTGATGTTATCTAATTTTGTTGTTTTTTTTTCTAATTTTATTAGTTTATCCTACACGGGTATTTAAAATTGTCAGAATATTTTTGAAAAAGATAATGTTTTATGATTTGTTTTGTTAAATTTGTAAATAGGTACCTAAAGTCGAAGTACATAGTACTTGGTATTTTAATTTAATTTTAAGTAAGTCAGCGAAATATGAGAAACCTTTTTATTTGTAAGACCATGTAACCACCATATTTCATGCAAATAAATAATCTTGAATCAGCACAACTTCTACGATTCTAGCACCATAGAACCGTGAAACGTTCGCATTTCGCGGATAAATGGGATTTTAATGGTATTAGTTGTAATCCTACTAATGCCTTAAGTTGAGTGTACTAATGGATTAGTTTCGAAGCATCCACTGCACAGTTTCTCATTACTAACGGAATCTGAAAATAATTGTTATGTAATGAATTTTGATTATAGTTACTAAATAATTTCGAGAACGTACGAGTTTGTTGCATTGTTAAAACTATTCTATGTTCTCAGGGAAAGGGTTTAAATTTGGTTGGTATAGTTGTTTTGACTGAATTGGATTTTGATAGATATTGTATTTATGTACTATTTTAGAGAGTTAAGATGTTTGTACACTGGAAGAACTGAGTCAAATAAAAAATATTTCATTGATAGATAACACAATGCAGCGAAGTGAAGAGCAACATTTAGGTTAACGTACAATGTCTAGATTGGTCCGTGAATGGGTGAACAGAACATCCACTACATACCGAGTTTCCTCCGTACCTCGGAAAGCATGTTAAGCCGTTGGTCCCGGCTGTCATTTACAGATATTTGACAGTCGTTACAGATAGTCAGGGGCCTGAAAGTCTGACAAACAGTCTTAATAAGGGTATCGTATTACCCAGCACTATCCGGGTTCTGGATGTCAAATAGGCAGTTACTCCATGTATAACACTGGTATTCAGCTGCATCAGGTTAGACTGAAAATCAACCCCAACATGGTTGGGAAAAGGCTGGGCAGATGATAAGATAGAACAAACCACGGACATGCCTCGGCTACCACTGCTAGATCTGGCATCATCAACACTTTTCGTACGAAACTAAACCGTAAAGAAACTGACGGCTTTGACCGCAGTCCATGACAGAAATGTATGCATTATTTCTGTTCTTCTTTCGTTTTTCGTATGGTTAGTAACCTGACCACACGGAGTTTTTATGCCGCCCGTGTGCCTCTGACTTGGCTTTACTTTCTATCGAGAAATATCTCTCAGGAATGCTGGTTTGGTTTCCTAACGATGTTTTCCTTCACCGAAGCGAGTGATCAGTATACAATACGTACATGAATCGGAAAAATCAGAGGTCCGTGTCTTGGGTTCGAACTTGAGACCTATGACTTGACAACCGCCGGGTCACATCACTAGGCTATGACTGCCACCTGCTATAACTGCTATATTTCTATTTTGAAAGTAACTCTCTTAGTAACTCAGCACTTGCACAGTTAATTAATTATTGATAACTAATTTACTTGTTTATATTACAAGTATATCTTGAGGGCCTATGAAAACAATTTATATTTAGGTAAGAAGCTTAACTATATTGAAATAATTATTAGTTTCAGGACTTAAATCTAGGCTTCCGTCTTAAGCTTGGGCGATGTTTTGTTATCCCTTACTTAGTAGTAATTTAAGTATTAAGACTCGACTGGGTACCCCTTGACCTAAGTTACGTCAAGCTTTTCTTACTACGATTTATACATAATTTAGTTTTCCTATTAATTTAACTGAAATCATGAGCTTTCACTGCCTCGTTGGCCTAGTGGTCGCAAGCGTAACTGCTGAGCATGAGGTCATGGGTTCGATTCCCAGGTCGGGTAAAGTGTATTTGGTGTTTCCGTCAGGAATTTATCAGTAGCAGCAACGGAGTCTGGATTTGTGAACGGCTAACGCAATAAACTTGCCCCTTATTATATGGGACTTTGAACATAACTGGTGTAGAAATTAGATGCTGCGGGTTTGTGCTGGTGGTGATGAAATAAGCTCGCGAGACAATGGGTGAACTCGATTTAAATTGTAACAGGCGAATTTACATAGGGCTGTGCAATTACAAAATGTCGGCGTGCGCATCGACTCGCGTACGCTGGCAGACTGGCTGAACCCCCACCGACGAGCACGTCAGTGGGTCCGCGTTTCACAAAACAAACTTATAACTAGGTAAGTACATTTTCGACACAAACTTAATACTATCTACGAATGAGCGCGTCGCCAACAACTGGCGAAATGTTGGTGTATTATTATGTACTTTGCCTAACCCTTCGGGGATTATAGGCGTTATGTTATATTATGTAAAACTTTTTTTAAAAGCGGTACAATACACAAAATTAATCATTAACGAAGATGTGAAGGGTGCAGATGTGAATGGGTTACCTTGCCTTTCCCAACTACGATAGGGTTTGTTTCTACTGTAACTGGATGCCACTACCATAATAATACCCGAAAAATAACAATGGTTCGGCGTGTGTAGCACCCACAACTCAGTTACTGGTAACATGGTGCCCCTTTAATAAGACGTCTGACTGGTGGTCAGAAAAAATGATTAGAATCAGATATCTTAGAATTAATGATGATTTGAGGTTAAACAAAGAGCTGCGGTGCCCCAGTGGTGGCGGCCCGTTTTCGAACCCAGGCAGGCGCCCAGTGGTGGCGGCCCGTTTTCGAACCCAGGCAGGCGCATTATTTTGTGTAATTTATTTCATCACCACTGTTCTCAAAACTGTAAAGGAAAACATCGTGAGGAAACCGGCATGTCCTAGAATCAATAGATCAAAGACATGTGACATCTGATCTACCCGCATTCGGCCCGCGTGGTGGATTATGGCCTATTCCCTCTCATAGAGAGAGGAGGCCTGTTTCCCAGCAGTGGGAGCATTTTAGGCTGATTATGCAGGTTTATTAAGGAATCGCACTTTTCGATGTCCCTATCCTTTTCTGTCTCTGAGAACCGTCGTTTGTTAGAGCGAGAAATAAAGCGTGCTGCCGATGGCATCGTTGATGCTTCTACGTGTGATAGCATTCCCATCCTGTTTATGAAGCATAGATAAGTGCGGTTCCGTACAAAAAGACAATTCAACCAATGTTTGATTGGATTTTCTCTTCTTAGAAAATGTACGTGTACCATTAATATTTCCTTTAGTAATTTCATATTTCTCCTTTAAACATAGCTTTCATATCCATAGAGACAAGTATAGCAAAATTTATGGCGCAAATTAGCCCAACGTCGACTGCGATAAATTTACATATGAAACTCATAAGTTTAAACCCTTGGCTTGTGTGTTTATTACTAGAAACGGTACCCGTGCGCTATAAAGCGTTTACCTGTGCCAAGCATTGCTGAAAATTTAACATATTGTGGTAAAAATTACCTTTATGAAAATGTTTCATAAAGTTTTCTGCAGTATAAAAGTGCCTAGAACTACTCCTTTCTTATTTATTCGACGTAAAAAATATGAAGTTATGGATAGACATAGAATATAGTGCTGAAGTTCCGATTTATCTTTCTACAGCAACGAAATTATTTATAAAAGTTCTATTATACGGTTGTTCTATACAACATTTTCCTATTTACTCAATTAATCTGAGTGAGTAGGTTAATTGACTAAATAAACTGAGTACCTACCTACCTTATCCACTATTGGACGTGAGCCTCTCTCAAGCCGCGCCTGCACTATACCTACCCTGTTCACCACCTTCTATGTCTAGTCTGACCCAGTAATTATATAAGGTCGTCGGTTTATCTAGCTGGCATCCCACGCAACCTTTTTCTAAACGCGGTCTCCGCTCCAGGAATCATAAATACTTTTTCCTTTTTTCAACATCACAAACAAAGATTTTTCACAGGATTGGCAAGCTTTTCGATAACTAATGTCAGCCTCATATACACCATTATTTTTAGGTCGTTCTGGAGCCGAATACCATGAACTCGATCATCGAACTCGAAACGATTGGGACTAATTTTAAAAAAAAAACACGAAAGAATAAATTTATTGTTTTTTTTTTTAATTATGAGAACTCAAATGCATATGTGTGTGTAAAACGTATCCACGATCGGCAACACATGCGAACGATACCCATTGAAAAATTCATTCATAAACATTAAATTTATTCTTTCTTCCAATCGTTTCGAGTTCGATGATCGAGTTCATGGTATTCGGCTCCAGAACGACCTAAAAATAATGGTGTATATTAATTTGTGTTTATCTGCCATTGTTGTCACCGATAGACTGTTACTGATCCTTAAAAACTAACTTGATTAAAACCGCAGCTGTCAAACTATAGGGACTTGTAGGTTTGTTCATGTCGAAATAAATAATTTATTACAGAAATTCGTATTAATGCAGTCAGTATTTTACGCTATGTAAAGATGGGTTATAATTAGGACCAATTGAAGAAACGATAACATAAACATAGTTTTAATAAAATTATGGTGACAACTCTCAGTTTAATCAAGTTCAATTTTAAGAACTATAGACCCTCTTATCCTCCAAAAAAAAACTATAAAAAAACAATGTTATTCATCGCGACTTTTTATACAGGCCTACAATTCAAACCAACCACAGAAAATACAATTCAATTGTTCAAAAAAAAAAACTATTCAATTGACCCTCATTCCTACGAATGAAATCCAAGCACATAATATCTTTTACTAAAGTATTGTCACTTCAGTTTTGCTTAAACCTTTTTCTTCCAACCTAACAAAAAGTCTATAAATATTTAGGGGTACTGTTTCCAGAATTTGGGTTTTATAGCCTTTATATCTCATTCTGTGTCGTCTACACAATATACTGCTTTACTGTACTCAGTCAACTGGCGCAATATTTCTTTTGCCCAATCAGGGGCGAAAGCTTTGTTATCTATACTCTCATCTTATTTTGGTAAGAAGCTTAATACTATGTATATTAAAAGGTGAACAGTTTATAGCGCAAAGGGAGCCTTTTGTCTTTTGATTTTGAAGAATTTAAATTTAGATTGGATTTACAGCCACGTGTGAAGGGACGCAGAACATTTGTTAAAAAAAATTCTGACTTCTGACTTTCTTCATGTGAGCAAATTGGGGGTAAAATTGCACGCTTCTAAACTCAACATTATAACCCACGCTTTCTTTGTCAATAAACATAAGATAATCCTGACAAACCCTAAAATAAGATGCCACTTAAATAAAACAATAGATACTTTTCAGAGCTATCTCTTTTGTTTTAGCTAAGATAATTCAAGGCTAGGTGTGTCTGAACTTGAATATATTCGATTCTTTTATAGAATTGTCTTACCTAGACAATAGAAAAACATTTAGGCAATCAGACGAATCCTATTAGTTCCAATTTGTCTAAATTGATCTAGCCATTTGAAGTAATTTCGGTTACAAGCTATAAAAGGCAACGATTAAGTAGTATCAATAAATTGGTAGTTTGGTTTCATCATCATCTTCCTGTCCTAGTCCCATTTTGAAAAGGATATTTTAAGAGGAAAGTTAACTGTAGTTGTTGTTTCTTTCAGAAACAATAACAACAATTAACTTTGAATTTACTTACATATAAAAATAAAAAAATATTTGTCAGCCAGGCCCAGTCCTAAATGTGTACTATACATACTACTGCGTACCTACTATATATATATATATATATATATTTTATTATTCAAGCACGGCGGGCTGTGCGGGCGCTGCTGCTGCGGCTGCTGAGATCCTTAAGCGCAGCAAATACTGTAACCTTATTGGTAACTACAGTTTTGAGCCGTTTGGGGTCGAAACGCTCGGGTCATGGGGCCCGAGTGCGCGTCTCCTTTTCAAGGAAATCTCTCGCCGACTGGTCGACACTTCGCGTGACCAGAGGGCTGGCTCTTTCTTTGGGCAAAGAATTAGCATTGCCATTCAACGTGGCAATGCTGCCAGTCTTCTGGGCACGTTTCCAGTTGACAGCGATGCGGAGGAGTACTTTGACGCCTAAGACGTGTCCTATTGTCGTCGTTGTACATTTATGTATATATATTTTAGTTCTATTTGTAGTCTGTATATAATGTACATATTATATTTAATTGTGTTTTATAAATAATATAGATCTAGCTATTAAATTATTAAATCACTTTTTCAATATATATATATATAATTATATATCTTAAGATTAATTAATCAAATAATACTGCTACAGAATAAACATACATATAACTTGCGTATAAGTTTTGACTATCAATAATAATTACCCCAAGATTGATAATACTTAGTTCCTAAGCTAACATACTTCTAAGTTAGTCAACTTAGTGCTTACCCCGAAAACTGTGGTCTGGCTTTGTTTTCGTATTTTGAGTTATGAAAATGTAGGTTTCAAGACATGACCTCTCCGCAATCCAAAATTACTAACTTCACCCAAGTAGGCCGCTGTCAACACAATTTGGCAAAATGGGGAATTAAAGATTCTTCCGAGACACAGTGTGAATGCGACACTTGCTGGAGTGTCTGAATTATCCCAACACCACCACTTTAGAGGACCTAAAAAACGCCGCAGACGCGCGATTAACGTTGCCACATACTGCGTCCAAGATATTTACAAAAAGGTGTACCACTGACACGAAATAAGGAGAACTATGTTAAATAATAAGTTTAAATAGTCAAAAAGATTATAAATGACTAACCACGTTGGTAAACAAATATTTGAAATGATTAAATATTTACTACGTTTTATTTCAGTAAAAAATACAAAGACTGCTCGAACAAAGAGATAAACACAAACATACAACGTCATTTACAAGACATATTCAAAATTACGAATACTCAACATCATGTAAATACATCGGGCAATAAGAATTCACCCCTGAAATTACATTCATGTCATACACATCAACTTGAAGGAGGAAAAACCTACATGTATGTATGTATGTACACAACTCTATACATACAAACGTACATTTTCTTTCTAAATATCCCCAAGGGGTGGCACGACACAAATATGGAACATTTCCAGTAAAACATTACCTCTTTGTTACAAGCCGTATGTAATCACATGCTTACGGTGCGAGCCATATTGCAATTTTGATGTCGCCGGCGCATTTTCCTACGTGGCAACCCTGACGCAATATGTGCTGCCGAACACATGCGATAGTGATGTGTTGGTCCGTCGATAGTTTTGATAATGTTTAAATTTGTAGTGAAGCGACTGATGACATCACAAAAAATAAATATCAGTTTGTCTTTGCTCTAAATATTTATTGCAACAAGTACTTAAAGTGATCAAAACTAAACTTATACCTATGTTAAAGGCACCTAAGTGAAAGACAAAATCAAGAAAGTAACAGACAAAAAACATGAAAATAATGTGAAAAAAAATATCCCAAGAACTCTTGATTTTAGTTACAGTGACTTGATTGTGTTGTTTGTTGTAATTCCGGTAATATGCAGTATTTGTCGTTCTTCCTAACGATTAAAAGTCTTACTTCGGTCCTTTTCGGCCTAATCGGACAAAGCGTTTGTTGATTTTTCCTTCAGGATTTTTTCAGTAGTAGCCATGGAATCTGAATCTGTACCTGATTGATGGCAATAATCTCGCCAGTATGTGGGTGCACGATTAGGTATATAATAGTCAAATCTCTGCCCTTAATAAGATTTCAGGGGTGATGCAATGTTATTTTTCGTCGATTGATTTCAACGACTCGCTAACTCCTTCACGATACATTAGAATTCGATACACCTCCCAACACTAAATGCTAATAGTTGACATGAAAACAAGGGTACACGGGAGTGCCTAAGCTATTAATGGCTCAATAAAACTATATGAGTCGAGTAAACGACCTTTATTTCTTTAATTGTTTATTTTGACACCGTTTATCGACATGGCCGGCAACTGAATTGGATTTATTTGGATTTGAAATTAGCCTCGTTAGTCTAGTAGTCGCAAACCACTCCTGCTGAGCTTAAGATTTTAGGTTCGAAATCCAGGTCGTTCAAATTTTTATTAGGTTTTTTCATTAGTTATGTATAAGTAGCAGCCGGGGGTCTAGATTTGTGCCCAGTTGATGACAGAAGGCTCCCTTCTTTTTCTCGAGCCTCTGGCAAAATTCGAGGATATAGAGTTGATGTAATATCACCTTGGATTGTACGCATTTAAATTCCGTCTTGTCTTTTCGTATTCTAAATACGAATAGTGTTTATCTCAAAAATATATTTGTTATAAGCTATTAAACATTAATGGAGGTCAATTAGCAGTCTCTTAACTTCTTAAGGGACTCTTAATTAAATGACTGACTGGGTAGTGACAAAATTGTTATAAGGGCGCCAGGGTACCCCCCCCCCCCCCATTCATTTAATCTCATTGAATGACTATTTTATGAAAAAGTCATTTAATGGGATTAAATGAACTTACAGGGTTGTATTGATGATTTTAATGATTTTTACTAAATGAAGTTTGAAAACGGCGCCTGTTACAGAAAAAATTAAAGGAAGTCGTTTATCTTGGTATGGACATGTAATGAGGAGGGATGAAACGCATATGACTAAAAGAGTGATGGACATGAATGATGATGGATGGAAAGGGAGAGGAAGGCCGATGAAAAGATGAATGGAATGTGTGAAGACTGATATGAAAGAGAAATTAATAAATGATGCCATGACGTCTGACAGTGGAGAATGGAAGATAAAAACGTGTTGCGCCGACCCCAAATAGAATGAGACAAGGGCAGGAAGATCAAACCCATATTTGTTACGGTCACGAAATATATTTTAATCAACATGCAACCTATCACTCACCACAAAAAACCATCTTATCAGGTGATAAGATGGTTTTTTTAAGTGCATTATTTTACGAAGATAAACAACGGTACATAATTTTATCAAAATCTCTTCTCCACTAAACCTACATACACGTTTTACATTCCAAACAAACTTATCCAATAAGCTCATGTAAGGCACAGTCGCCACAATGGCTCTATCGACTATCATGAACCCAGAGTCGTGACCTACTGCCTAGTTGATTAGAGATTGTCTTACACTGAATAATTAATTGACAGATTTGGCATGTATTACAAAGCGTATCTTGTGTGTTTGTACGGTAATCCGTTAAGGCGATCTATTTGAATGGTCAATATGATGTCACATGTCGCATGTAGTATTAGGTGGTAACAAGATTCAGAATAGCAAATAGTGATTCGATTATTGTAGAATTAATAATATTTTTTATAGAGTGGCAAACCTAAATTAAAATTAATTGTCTGAGTCTTTCAGTGTTACATTTTAATTCGGTCTAAAATTATTACGAAGATGGCTGAAATCCTTTTTGCAGTATTGATATTACGGTGCAGTAGATTATGCTGAGTCGGTAAAGAAGATTCTATCATGCCTTGAGATGACAAAATCGACGTAAGTACTACCGCGCTCACTGACGGTCCACCACTTTTCAACGTTATAACTCAACGCTTAAGGGTGAAAAGTGGTCGACCGTCAGTGAGGCGGTATAACATAAGGAGTACCTGATTTTGAATGGTTTTTCGGTGCTATCCCAGTATTAATCCACGAATAGCGGAGAAAATACACACACACCGCACTACCACTATACACACACACACTACACATACACACACTACTATTGAACACACATACTACACTACACTACTATTATAGTAGTTTATACACACGTACATGAACTTTAAATAAATAAGTAAAATAAAAATTCAGTAGGTATATTTGCATTATTATCTACTTTATTAATAAGCTTTGCATGCGCAACATTTATTTTAATTTATACTAAAAGTTATCAATTTTTTTATAACATTGTGTGAATGTGTTATATTATGACAGTGGAAGTCTATTATTGAACTTTATGTTTATAGAATAATGAACATAATATTCCTGTTATTCTAGTCAACATTTCCATATTTTTTTGTTTCTTGTTCAAGGGCACATGTCAAAAATACAGTATGTCCAAATTAATATCTGCGAAGATGGTCGATCTCTTTCTAGATAATAAATTATAATGTAATTATAACTACCTAGAAAGAGATCGACCGTTTTCATGTCTAAATTAATATTTATTTCATTTTTATTTCATTTTAGGAAAACTGAAGATGGTTGATCTCTTTCCAGATAATAAATTATGATATAATGTCATGTCTTCGAATTTTTACTAGTCCTACCGGTTACTTCTACAACTCACTCTTTTGATTGAACTAACATAAACTGTGTGTGTCCGAAAAGATAGATCTAATTTTAGTCAGTTGAACCCATAGGTCTTACGTTATAATAATAAGTTTATTTTATTTCAATAACTTCAATAAACATTACATCAATGTGGTCTCAACTCCTGAACTAGGACAGCCTGTATGACAGGGCTTGAGGATTTATCCGGTTACATAGATCTGAATGTGGAAGCTTAGACAATGCTTACTGTAACTGTATAAATTGACCTAAAAAAAATGTCTACTGTTAAAACTTACGTAATATAAAAACTTAAGATTGATTGAAAAAACTAACTGAAAAACGAAAGGAAAACAAGATAAAATAAAATAAATTAAAGGCACATATTATCATAATTTTGGAATAGAGGTAGCATGTGCGCGGTGAGATGTGAGTTGGTGTGTGTGTTATGTGTATTTATATCACTAGGTTAGAGTACTGATGAGGGTTTCTGTGTCATCGAAGCTATAGTTTTCCAGCCAATGTAATATTTCCTTTTTTATCTGGAAATTACTGACATGCTTAATTAATTTAAACTGGCTGATTTTGAAGTAGAGGCGTGGCGCTAAGCTGTTATAATGGTTTCTGGCAAACTTGCTCCTGGCCCGTGGTACAGGATATCTGTCTGTCCTTTTGTTATTTTTTTGCAAGAAGGGGACCGTAAGTCGGTGATATCTCCGTAGGCACTCATAAATATTTTTCTTACGCTCAGCACTCGGGCTTGCTCATACACCAATCTGGTTGGGGTTCTGAAGTTAAGGGACAGTAGGACCTTTAGAACTGCACGCTGGGAACGCTCTATTTCTATCATATGGGATTTGCCAGCGCCACCCCATGCACAAATACCGTAGCCCAAGACGCAGTGACACAACGCTTTGTACGTTTGTATTAGAAGTTTCTGGCTAGCAACATGTCTCAAGGTTTTAAATACAAATATAAGTTTGCGAGTTCTTTTTGCAGTGACTGAGATATGTGGACTCCATTTCAAGTATTCGTCGATTGTAACACCGAGGTATTTTATGTTGTTAACTCTCTCAAGTCAAGTACAAGTAGCTTAGTAACATGAACCTTTTTTACACGGGAAGGTGTGAATGGGCACAATAAATTTTGAACTGGGGCTGCCTGACTTTGACATACTAAAGCAAAGGTATTTGGTTTTACTGGCGTTTATGGATAGAAGGCTGTCTTCAAGACAGGCAGTTACTCTAGCAAGCCCTCGTTCGCTTACCTGTGCCAAGTTTTCCCAAGAAGTGTCATGGAACAGGAGCACTGTGTCATCAGCAAACATTGTTATTTCGGCTTGATGTATTGGAAGGTCACAGAGCCGATTAATGTATACCAGGAAAAGTGTTGGGGCTATAGTACTTCCCTGGGGAACACCGTAAGTGCAAAGAGCTTCGTCACTCATCTGCCCATCATTGCGGGCTCTTTGGTGCCGGCCAGACAGGTAACTTTTGAACCACTCGTGGGGTATACCTCTTACGCCAACGCTTTCCAAACGACTCAATAAGATGGGAATTGACACAGTGTCGAACGCTTTTTGAAGATCGAGGAAGATGCCAACGCACTTGTCTCCTCTATCCAGGCAGTTCGTTATTGCCGTGGTAAGCCTTAGAACAGCGTCATTTGTAGAACGTCCAGCTCTGAACCAGTATTGTTTATCCGACAGCAGGTTGTTCTTTTCTAGGTATTCTACGAGTCGCCTGTTTGCCAGTTTTTCCATGACTTTTGCGAGAGTGCTCAAGAGAGATATTGGTCTGTAGTTGTTCACTTTGGATTTATCGCCGGCCTTAAAGATGGGTGATACAACGGCTTTTTTAAAGGCTGTTGGAAAGATACCCTGCATGAAGCTCATGTTGCAGAGGTGCGCCAAGGGCGTAGCAAGTTTATGCTTATATTTTTTTAATATGGCTACATGCACGCTATCCCACCCAGGAGCACTTCCATTCTTAAGTCCAGTGACCACCTGAATAACCTCTATCTCATCTGTTGGTCCAAGTGTCATCGAGTTCAGAGAGCTATTTGACTTCGCGCTGAGATCCACCAGTGTATCTTCGGTCATGTTTAGCTTTGTAAGCGTTTTGCTGGTCAGTTCTTTCCAGATTGACGTAAAATATCTATTAACCTCGTTTAAAGAATTGTGTGTGCTATCTTCTAATTGCAACAGTTCCGTGGCACTTTTCGCGTCATTCTTCACATAGCACATTTCTTTGATGGTATTCCATGTTCCTTTGATATTGTTTTGGTTTTTTTCCAATTCCGTTTGATAGTATGAGTGCTTTAGAGTTTGGATAATTTTGTTGAAGTGTTTCTGTACTTTGTGTATTCCTTTCTTAAATCTTCGTTGTTTCGGGTCTTTTTTTGTTTAAGATGCATTTTATCTCTTTTCCGTATACATTTAACGATGCCTGGGGTCATCCAGGGTTTTAATGGTTGTTTATTTTTAGAAATTAATTTTATAGAAGAGTTCTTAGTGATCATGTCCTGTAGAACTTTTATAAGGTAGTCTGTTGCGCCGTTTACGGTTTGAATGTCGAAAAAGATGTCCCATTTGATGTTGTCAAAGTCAGTATCCGATTGCTTGTAGTCGATTACTGTTTTGCAGTGTTTAACATAGTTTCTCATAATGTTCAACTTCCTCATGTATAACAGAACTGGACTGTGATCTGTGAGCGGCTCAAACACGAAAGTTTTGATTCTATTTCGTGTTTTAATCATCAAGTGGTCAAGACAATTATCCAGCCTCGTTGGCTTTTCAATTCCTTGCCTTAGACCGTGTGAGGCTAGCATGTTCAAGTAATCCGAGGTAGCCACTTGAGATTTCGGACAGCGTATTTAAGTTTATGTCCCCAGCAAAAATAATATTTTCGCACTGTGTATTGAGGAGTAAATCGTTAAGGGAATTAATGTAGTTGTTTGAATTCGTGAAGCAGGGAGGTCTATACGAGGCAATCACTGTCACTTTGTTGATTTCGACTACCAGACAGTTACCGTCCACAATCAAGTACTCCTGGACTTTTACGTTGCCGAGGTTCTCTTTCACATAAACAACAACACCATCATTCTGGTTATGGCTGTGTTGGGTACTAAATTGCAGGTAATTGTTTATTTGTTCAATTTGCGAACTGCTATCAGTCCAGCATTCTGTTAATACTATGATGTCAATAGCTATGCCAATGTTGGCTAGGAATACAATTAAAGAGTCAAAATCCTTATCTAACGCTGGGTTGACAACTGCCTGACTTGTTGAAGGGTCTTCAATTCTAGAGCACTCAATATCACCACTTTTTCTATGGCATTAGTAATATTAACGTTGTCAGAGTTGAATTTTGGTTTCTTTTGGTCGATGGAATATCCTCAAGGACTTAAGAACTACTGTTATCTCATGATGCGTTACGGGGGAGAACATGGTTTTACCCAATGGGGAAGTATTGAGATTCAATATTTTAGCTTGCGAATGACGTGTGTGATTGTTAGGGAAGTGTCGAGTATAGTGTGAGTGTGGAAACTGTGATTATGTGTTGTGGCTACCCTTGAAATGAGCTGGAGTGATTATTTGAAAGTAAAAAAAATGGAATTTTGACATAATAATTATGTACAGATACTGTGACCTGGTATAAACATCTGGCATTGTGAAAGTGATACGACAGTAAAGGATTAAACACAGCAAATAGAAAACAGAGACTTAAAACTAGTATGTTTGAATATTTTTAAAATCTTCTGTTAAGATTCTGGTGTTGTGATTTCTGAGTTGAAAATTTTGAGTTTGTTTAATTCGCCTTCAATTTCGGCTTTCTCTTTTTGTGTTGTTTTTAATTGCTTTGTTAGGAATTCAATCGTTGATTTCATCTCGTCAATATCATCTTTTAAAATGAGGTTTTCTATAACAAAATGTCTAAAGCCAGGAGTGTAGGAATCATCGACCAGTTCTGCATCATCCTCGGGTGGTATAAGTAGGTTGTGATGTACACCTGGAAAAAAAAACTGAATAGACTTGCTTTCATGATCTCCATAATATTATTGCTAATGAGACCAAAAAAGTTCATTGGAGGTTAAGGAGCTCGATGACGATCACATACAGAAAAAGAGGAACATGTGCAATGTACGTAACGTTGCTACGTACATTGCACATCTATCTTCCTCTTTTTGAGGTTTCTCATTATGAACGTAAAATACCTTTATTTACGTTCACACAGAACTCGTAGTTGGTGTGTAGCTACGGGAACTTTTTGGCGTTCATCGGTATTAAATAGAATATCATACGTAGTCAATTTACCTAGTCGAGTTGTATGTTCATATGAAGCAGTTTCACTAGGAGGTATAAATACGCTTTGTCCTGGAATCCCAGGCTGTCCTGGTGGTCCCGGAGGACCTGGTTCACAATTACATGTGCCAGGCAGTCCTTGTGGTCCAACTGCACCTGGTGTTCCAGGTTCACCCGTAACTCCTTGGTCTCCTTTATCGCCCTTTATCTGAAATATAGTTTCTTTTACCATTTAGATAACTGAATTTTAGATTTAAGCAACATTATCACTATCTTTCTGTCATAGAACTTGTATAGTCGTTACGGGTGAGCTTAAGCCCGAAAATCTGACCCACCATTATTATTTAAGTTATTTTTATTACTATTATTCTTACCAGAGAGTATCGTGTCACCCAGAAACTGAGTGTTTCAACCTCAACATTCATTTACTTAGCCTTTTCCCAACTATCTTGGGGTCGGCTCCTAGTCTAACCGGATGCAGCTGAATACCAGTATTTTACATGGAGCGACTGCGTATCTCATCTCCACAACCCAGTTGGTCCACTGCGTAATACGATATCCTTGGTATTAAGACTGGTTGTCAGACTTTCGACTACCTGTAACGACTGTCAAAGATCTACAAATGACAGCCGGGACCAACGGCTCAACGTGTTTTCCGAGGCACGGAGGAGACTCGGTACGTAATACGGTCATCCATCCACAGACCAACCTAGGCAAGCACGGCTTAACCTAAAGATCGACCCGAGCGCCTGTTAATATTAAACCACTAGCTCCTCAACGTAATAGGGAAAAGGGTGGCAGATAAAAAATGGTCTCTTTGTTTCTAAAAAAAATCTGTAATATTTATTAAACTCACCTTGGATAAATCAATTTCTGGTGTACTTCCTTTTTGGCCCTTTTGTCCCATATTTCCTGGTGGTCCCCACGGTCCCTAGGTTAAAAAAATAAAATTATGACGGATATAAAATACTAGGAATTGCCCGCTGCTTTCGCTTAATGGTCGGATAAATCCCAAGGGAACATTTTAAGTATAAATTAAAACACTCGGGGATATGTATTTTCCCATGATTCGTTGATAGTGACATGTGAGGATTACGCTGTTAACCCCCTTTCGGTGGTCTTAGAGACCGGTGGCGCTGGTGCTAGATGCCCGGACTATGTACCACCTACAAGGTGTAACAAGACCCATAACGAAGCCGTCAACCAAGCATTATGTACATGAAACTAAAACTTTACGCAACAATTATTGCTGGAAAACGACTTTTTTTTGGGGTAAAAAATCACGTTCTACGGTAGGACTCAATGTAACGTACTCAAAACATTGTGCTGATTGATGGATTGAATAGTACGGGGGTCGTGGAGGTGTTTACAGTACAAATCTTCTAATCGTTATAAAACATGATTTAAAGAAATCGTGTGAAAAAAAAATCGCAATGTCGGGGAGAACTAGTACCTTTCGACTTCGTTAAGGGTCTTGTTATACTCTTTATAAATCTAAATAATGTACCCTTAGACAAGGTGAATCAGTTTAAACGCCTAGGTCATGTAGTAGACGGATAAAAAAGTTAACAATTTCAAACGAATATAAAAACATAAATAATGAAAGAAAAGAAAGAAAGAAAAAGTATTTATTAGACTCACACAGGACAAAACAAAAAAATGGTAAACTGGAAAATGGATGGAATGGAATGGTTAATGGCCTTGGAATCACCTCAGAATATTACACCATATCGCAGTGTTATGGAGAATGGAAACTTGTTTAAATTGTGTACAGCATCGCAATATTGTTTTTTTTTTTAAGTCAATAACCAATGTCTGGTTTCCATAATATGTGGTCTTACCCTAGAAAAGCCTATGACCATAATTCTTTGTTGCTTGCCTTTTTGTTTTTTTGACGGCCACTTATTAACTATCCTATATCGTTATGTAGGACTAGCTTTTGCCCGCGGCTTCGCCCGCGTGGATGTCGAAAAATGCAAAAGTTACAGGATTAAGGAATGTCTGTCATAAAAATGTATTGTCACCAGAACCAAAGGTGTGTGCAAAATTTCAGCTCAATCGGTTGAAGGTATCTGCTTCAAAATTGAGTTGCAAGATTCCACCCGAGCAAAAATAGTTACATACCTTCATCCCCCCTTTCAACCCTTCGGGCGTAGAATTATCAAAAACGCTGAGACACGTATAAATTAATTTTCAATCGTCAGCCTAATCACAAAATTTGAAGATCCTAACTTCAAAACTGACGGACTTTCATATAAACTTCCATCCCCTATTTTACCCCTTTAGGAGTAGAATTCCCTGGTTCAAGCCATGGTTCGGGGCGAGAGGGAATGGGAAGCCATCAACTCCTTCTGCGAAGCAGTCATGCTAGCGAAGGAGGTGGCGGAACGTGAGAGGGAGAGAACCTCACGTCCCAGCCGCTGCGAGAGAAGCACCGGGCGTCGGGAGCCACGTGGTGGCTCTCGGCCACCGTAGGCGCGGGCCTGTGGACGGTGAGTAATGGGCTAGCTCGCCGTCCGTCCGTCTTATGACGACAGGCCGTGTTTACGGCGCGTTCATGTTCCACGCGCGCGTCAAAGTGATGTCAGCAAACCAGATGGGCCCGCAAGGGCCGATGCCTGCCAGGGCTGCGGGGCTGTTCGAAAGAGATACCGCGGCCCTGGAACACAAAGGGAAAAAGAAGGAACATGGATGGTTTTTAGTCAGTAAAAGACTCCTCTCTTCCGCTCTCCCCAGAGCGGGAGGGGTCATTCCCATTCTCTCTCGCCCCGGACCATGGCTTGAACCAGGGCCGGACGAGAGAGGTCGCCGCCGCCAATCGCCGCTACGAGGACACGACGGTGCTCTGCCCAAGCGGAGCAGACCTCCACGGTGTGCTCCACCGTGTCCTCCGGGCGATCCTCACAATGATAACACCCGGGCGTTTCCTCCTATGAATTCTAGGAATTCTACCCTTAAAGGGGTAAAATAGGGGATGGAAGTTTATATGAAAGTCCGTCAGTTTTGAAGTTAGGATCTTCAAATTTTGTGATTAGGCTGACGATTGAAAATTAATTTATACGTGTCTCAGCGTTTTTGATAATTCTATCCCTGAAGGGTTAAAAAGGGTAATGAAGGTATGTAACTATGTTTGTTCGGGTGGAATCTTGCAACGGGTACCTATTCGAATATCGAAGATTAAAATACCTACTGTTAAAATATCGATGTTCAAAACATCGAAAATGGAAATGAACGAATCGGATGACCATAAAACCGAAAATTAAAATAACGAAAGTTTAGATTATCGAATGGTTAAACATCCTACGTCCAATATATCTAAAATCTAAATATCTACAAAAGTTACATCGAAAGATCCAAATATCGAAATAGAGATTATCGAATGTCCTATATCGAAGTACAAACTATCGAACAAAGTCAATATGTTGTGCTACTAAAGTTAGTGACAGAAACGTATCGCTGCCAAACCGACTCCACGTAGTCTTGTGTGCCCTACCCCTAGAGTGTTATTTAAAATCGCGTAGGCGCGGAGGGGCGAGGCGGCCCGCGAGTTAAGGAGCAGGGGGTTTTAACGCTCGCCGCCGTGGCTGAGGCTGGCCGGCAAGCCGAAACCGCGGTGGTGAGCGTGAAACCATCTGCGACGATAAGCTCGCATGGGACCGCCGGAGCCCCGCAGTGCCAGAGCCGTGACAGAAACCATGCTGCATGTTGCATGCATGCTGCATGTTGCATGCATGCTTGCTGCATGCTTGCTTGCATACTACATGCTGCATGTAATATGGTGTATGCTGTTTGCATGCCCGTAGATATTATGAAATTGGATGTATTAACTGTTGATATTTTGAACTTAGGCATAGTGCTATTCGATATTTTGAATCATTCGAAATTTTAACCACTCGGCATTTCAATCTTCGACGTTTTAAGCGTAGATATGTTACTGTAAAAGCCCGAACTACGGTAAATCCTAAGATTTTCCAGTAAAACCTAAGATTTACCTACTCTTAATGGTAAAAGTCCGAACCGTTCTACGGTCATCGTTTATTTCGAACTTTTACCACCATTCACTTGGTAAATGTTAGGATTTGCCTTAAAGACACGGTAAATGTTGAAAAAAACATGTCAGAACGTGATCAAAAAATGCTTGTCGAAGAAATGCACTTGCAAAACACAGGATTACTTTGTAATTCCAATTTCCATAACAGCGCTCCGTGTAACAAGTAATTTTTTTAACTACCTATTAATAAATGACAACTGATTAATTGTCTTGTCTTCGATTTGTGTATCAAAATATTAATTATTTACAAACTACAAAACTATAATAGAAATAAATATGTACAAGTATAAAAGGGTTACAGGGCATCCAAAAATTCGTCCGCATCGCTGTCAACAGGAAAAGTGCCCAGAAGGCTGGCAGCATTACCACGTTGGATGGCAATGCTGATTCTTTGGCCAAAAAATAGGCCCGCCCTCTGGTCACGTGAAGAGTCGACCAACCGCTTGGCGATTTCCCGAAAAACTAGGTGGGCACTCGGACCCCATGGCCCTAGTGTTTCAACCCCAAACGGCTCAAACACATAACTACCAATTAAATTATTGTATTTGCGCCGTTTGAGGTTTTCAGCACCTGCAGCAGCCGCCCCAGCGCAGCCCACTGTGCTAGGAAGATGGGATGGCGCAAGGGTGTCGACGCAAGTTGCGTCCCACACCAAAGGCCTACCCAACTTCCATGGCATTATGGTCATACCATCTGGTCTCTTCCCATCGACGCGTGCCAAGCCATTGGGTTCTAAGACAGCTGGCACCCCGGCGGTGGCAAGAGCACGACGGATGAGATCATTAATGCTAGCGTGCCGCGCAATCCGACCTGCACTCTTACTGCATGAAAGGCCATGGTGTCCGAGGCAGTCGACTGCTTCACCACATTGACAGCGATGTGGAGCCCCACAAGGAGCGCCCAATCGCAAACACGTAGCGAGCCGGAATGTTGTGTCACCTAACATAGTGCCTATATTAGGTGACGGTAGTGCCTGAAGCCAGAGGCCCGACTCCCACTCACCCACAGCCAGTAGGCGGGCACGCTCAGCAGTATTGGTGGACGTATTAATAAGTTTATTCCGTACCAACCTGCAGAGCGGCTCATCCCACTGTCTCTGGGAAAACGGGTTCTCGGGCCGATCCGTATCCGGGCAAGTCACTTTCCAGGCGACCTCTGCGTCGGTCAAGCACGGCACTTCCGAGTCAACCAGGGAGAGAGCTAAAATTTTCCTGGTTAGCTTTTCAGTCACTGAAAAGCTAACCAGGAAAATGCTGTGGACAGAGGACAGGAACGCCGGTAAGCTAATACTAGAAATTTTGCGGACGCCGAGGCCACCAAAACGAATTGGTAGGGTGGCTTGCAGCCACGCTCGGTAGGTATTGTGTATTAAAATAAATATTAAATAATAAGAAAAATACTCATTCAGTTAGCTTAGCAACGTAAGCGTTATGTTTGTGAATAATTTTATTTGTTTTAATTTTTACTATTCGAGAAGTAGGTATTTAAAAATTGTTTTAAATTATTAGTTATTAAAAATTAATAAATAAAAATTCCAAATAAAAAAAATAGGTAAGGATTTGACTGATTAGTAATATAAATGATTAATAATTACTCTCTTAAGATACATAATAATAAATAAAGTTTTGACTGAAAGTTAATTGTTTTATTCCTAAAACCAACATTTACCAACCGTCACTGGTAAAACCTAGTATGTACTAAATTCTAATGGTAAAAGCCCGAAAAAATCGTTCGTTTTTATAAAATTCTTACATTGACCAACCCGTGTTGGTAAATTCTAAGATTTACTGGTAAAACCTAAGATTAACCATTATTCGAGCTTTTACAGTAACAGATATAACAATTTTCGACATTTTGATATAATCGATATTTAAATTTTCGATGTTTTGAACATTGATATTTAAGCGTAGGTATTTTAATCTTCGATATACAAATACGTACCCCTTGCAACTCAATTTGAAGCAGATCTCTTTAATCCGATTGAGCTGAAATTTTGCACACATCTTTGGTTCTGGTGACAATACACTTTTATAACAGATATTACTTAATCCTGCAGCCACGATCGTCTCTTCAAGAGAGAACTCTTCAACGGTTAAACGGTTAGTAGCATGGACACGAAATTTTGTATACGCTTTCAAGTTTGATAGATACTATCATCCTCTCATCCTGCAACCAGGATCGTCTTCTCACGATTGAAATATAAGGTCACGGACACAAAGTCAGAGCAAACAAAGTGCAGTGTCAAACCACTGGGTTTGGGATGTGTGTTGATATATCACCCAGTCAGTCAGTCAGTCAGTTTACCATCCTTTCTATAATCCTTACTAATATTACAAATGCGAAAGTAAGTCTGTCTGTCTGTGTGTTACACAACCACGCTTTAACTATTAAACCGATTTAAATGAAATTTGGTACAAAGATAGTCTAGAGCCTGAAAAAGGGCTGTAAGCGGTTGTTAAACGGGATGAAAGTTTGTATGGAAATTACGTCATTTTTAAAGCTAGAAACTTGAATCTTATGTTTTAGGCTTTTGATTAGATATAAATAAATACGACATTCAAAGTTTGTAAAAATTAAACTCTAAAGAGGGTAAAAATAGGGGATGAAAGTTTTTGTGTGATGACTGAAAATAAAAATATAAAAGAAATACAGAGAATTACGGAGTCATCTTCTATATATACCTACATATACATATAATGGTAAACTGACTGACTGACTGGGTGATATAACAACATAAAGCCCAAAACGCTGGTCCTAGAGACATGAAACATGGAGGGTGTGTTTTTTGTGAAGAGTAAGTATCCACAAAGATAGGATTTTTGGGAATTCCACCCCTAAGGGGTTAAAATAGGGGATGATAGTTTATATGAAAGTCCGTCAGTTTTGAAGTTAGGACCTTCAAATTTTGTGTTTAGGCTGACGATTGAAAATTGATTTATACTTATTTTAGCGTTTTACATAATTCTACCCCCGAAGGGTTAAAAAGGGGGATGAAGGTATGTTCCCATCGGATATTTTAGGACATCCAACCCCTTACAGCTCTATTTTCACATAAAAAAATAGTCTTTGTCGTTTTTCAGGCTCTAGACTATCTTTGTACCAAATTTCATTTAAATCGGTTTAGTAGTTAAAGCGTGGTTGTGTAACACACAGACAGACAGAGTTACTTTCGTATTTATAATATTAGTAGGAAGGTAAGGATTACAGAAAGGATGGGAAACGGACTGACTGACTGACTGGGTGATACTTCAACACACAGCCCAAACCCAGTGGTTTGACACTGCAGTTTGTTTGCTCTGTGTTTGTGTCCGTGACCTTATATTTAAATCGTGAGAAGACGATCCTGGTTGCAGGATGAGAGGATGATAGAAATCATCTTTATCTATCAAACTTGAACGCGTATGCAAAGTTTACCATTATCGTCATCGTTTTTTTTTTTTAGTTTTATCAACTAACCATTGAAAAGTTCTCTCTTGAAGAGACGATCCTGGCTGCAGAATTAAGGAATATCTGCCATAAAAATGTATTGTCACCAGAACCAAACGTGTGTGCAAATTTTTCAGCTCAATCGGTTGAAGATATTATTATCTGCTTCAAAATTGAGTTGCAAGATTCCACCCGAACAAAAATAGTTATATACCTTCATCCCCCTTTTCAACCCTTCGGGCGTAGAATTCCCAAAAACGCTAAGTCACGTACAAATTAATTTTCAATCGTCAGCTTAAACACAAAATTTGAAGATCCTAACTTCAAAACTGATGGACTTTCAGATAAACTTCCATCCCCTATTTTACCCCTTTAGGGGTAGAATTTTCAAAAACGCTAAGACACGTATAAATTAATTTTTGAGCGTCAGCCTAAACACAAAATTTGAAGAACCTAACTTCAAAACTGACGGATTTTCATATAAACTTTCATCCCCTATTTTACCCCTTTAGGGGTAGAATTCCCAAAAACGCTAAGACACGTATAAATTATTTTTTAAGCGTCAGCCTAAACACAAAGTTTGAAGGTCCTAACATCAAAACTGAAGGACTTTCATATAAACTTCCATCCCCAATTTTACCCCTTTAGGGGTGGAATTCCCAATAATCCTTTCTTAGTGGATACTTACTCTTCACAAAGAACACACCCTCCAAATTTCATGTCTCTAGGTTCAGCGGTTTGGGCTGTGCGTTGATATATCAGTCAGTCAGTTTATCATTTTATATATTTAGATAAACTAAAATTTTATCAAATATAATTTTGCATGGCGAAAAAGCTCAAAACTCAGGCCGAACTGAGTTAAAAAACATTAGGTGCGAACATTTGGTGATTTCTGGATATTTTAAATAAAAAGCTAATACACTTATTCAAATATAATAGTTTGATAGTAGTTACCTGATTTCCCTCTTCTCCCTTAATACCAGGATGTCCTTGATTACCTGGTATGCCTGGTTTTCCCAACGGCCCAATGGAACCTTTTGGTCCTTTGAGACCCGCCTGGCCTTCATAGCCCCTATCGCCTTTTAGACCTGGCAGGCCATGAGCTCCCTTTTGCCCCGGCATTCCCAAATCACCTTTAGCACCCATCGGGCCTTCAAATCCCCGTAGCCCCGGCATACCGATTTCACCGTTATCGCCTTTAGCCCCTGGCAATCCAGGTATTCCATTCAGCCCCGTCAAACCTCTTGATCCTTTGGGTCCGATAAGACCTTGTTCACCTTTACCACCTTCATTCCCTTTCATGCCTGGTATTCCATTCTGCCCCTTCGACCCTTTTTCTCCAGGGGTACCTGTCAGACCTTGTTCACCTTTGTCTCCTTTATTTCCTGGCTTGCCTGGTATTCCAAAATGCCCAATCGTTCCTTTTGGTCCTTCGGGACCTGGCCAGCCTTCATCCCCCCTGTTGCCCTTTTGACCTACCCCTCCAGGCTCTCCCATCGGCCCTATCATACCTTGTGGCCCTTCAGGTCCTATAAGACCTTGCTCACCTTTATCACCTTTACTCCCTGGTTCGCCTGGTATTCCATTCTGCCCCTTCGACCCTTTTTCTCCAGAGGTACCTGTCAGACCTTGTTCACCTTTGGCTCCTTTATTTCCTGGCTTGCCTGGTATTCCAAAATGCCCAATCGTTCCTTTTGGTCCTTCGGGACCTGGCCAGCCTTCATCCCCCCTGTCGCCCTTTTGACCTACCCCTCCAGGCTGTCCCATCGGCCCTATCATACCTTGTGGCCCTTCAGGTCCTATAAGACCTTGCTCACCTTTATCACCTTTACTCCCTGGCTCGCCTGGTATTCCAAACTGCCCCATCGAACCTTTTTCTCCAGTGGTACCTCTCAGACCTTGTTCACCTTTATCCCCTTTATACCCTGGCATGCCTGGTATTCCAATCTCCCCCCTGTCTCCTTTTGGTCCTACGAGACCTGACCAGCCTGGATCCCCCTTCTCACCTTTGCCACCTGGCGCTCCGGGCATTCCAATAGGCCCTACCAAACCATCTAGTCCTCTAAGACCTTGTTCACCTTTATTGCCTTTATTCCCTGGCTCGCCTGGTATTCCAAACTGCCCAATCGAACCTTTTGGTCCTGCGAGACCTCTCGGACCTTGATCACCTTTCTGGCCTGTATCCCCTGGCATGCCTGGTATTCCCAACTGCCCCTCTGAACCCTTATTTCCCTTAAGACCTCTCCAACCTCGCTCACCTTTTTTACCGTGCTCGCCTGGTATTCCAGGCTGCCCATTCGAACCTTCTGGTCCTTCGAGACCTGTCGGACCTTGATCACCTTTAGGGCCTGTATCCCCTGGCATGCCTGGTATTCCCATCTGCCCCTTCGAACCCTTTTCTCCTTTGAGACCTTCGTAACCCCGATCACCTTTATAACCTGGCATACCTGGTGGCCCCATAATAGGTCGAATGACGCTTTGTCCTGGCATCCCAGGCTGTCCTGGTGGACCGGGAGGACCTACTAAACAATTACATGTGCCAAGCGGTCCTTGTGGCCCAACTGCACCTGGCGTCCCAGGTTTACCCTTGATGCCCTTGTCTCCTTTATTGCCTTTTATCTGCAATATTAGTTTCCTTTACTATTCAGATAGCTGAATGTTAGATAAAACATTTTTTTTTTGTTTTTGTCATAATAATTGTGCTGTGGACCTTTTTTAGGGGTCTTTGACACCTTGCTTACACACTTGCGCGAAAAGACATTTACTCGCATGGGCTTTTGCGAAAATGAACTTTTGAATTTTGACTATGCGTGAATGCGCGACTGAACACTTGTGTGATCTAATGGCCCGTTAGATTCCTTCTAGACAATAATAATAATATATTCATGTGGACTCAGCGATCACTGTGCCGATAGTCGAGTCAACCTATGATTTAATTGCCAAGAGCCTCGACCAATATCCGAGGAGGCTCTCGTTAGGCAGCTGGATCAAGGGCTTGATGATTCAGAAAGCGTTACTCCTATACATGGCTTGTTTTATTAGAAGGTTCCTCTCTCTGGGGCCCTGGCCACCGGTTGCTTGGACCCTATTCCCGATACCGGTGGGCTACAATTTTTGATATTATACTTTTAAATATTTTTTTATAATGTTTTTAAAGGAATATTTAAAAACGTTTGTTTGTGCAAAAATAAATAAAGGAAACAATGCTTGTATTACTAACCTTTGGATCTAGTTGTCCTAAAATAAATAAATTTGAATTTGAATAATAATATTTCCAAGTTTACAATTTAGCAGAATAGCACTATGTACTAGTAGAACAAACTATAAAAACCTAACAATTGTAAAAATACCAGTGAGTTTAAACCTCTGGCACAAAAGCTAAGATTAAACTTATGTAATGGGTGTCAGGGCTCTTTCTCTCTTTGAAAAGTTACCAAGATAATTTGAACATGTTCGGAGTTACATAGTGGTTAGTGTCAACTCACTAGCGCTTGCAAACAGTATAGATAGTTCAAAATTAAACAAAGGAATAGAATAAAAAATATTAAAAAACTATAAACTGTAGCCATTCTCTGAGTGTGTGCATGTGAATGTGTGCGTGTGAGACACCCAGGTGTGAGAGTGTGTGTATGCGCGGGCCCACTGTTTATGTTTGCGCTATAATAGGGAGTGCAAGAATAAATAAGTCGCTTTTTTTAGAGTATTTTTTTAAAGATGCCACAGTGTTTGTTTACTGCATTGTACAAGCGACTTCTAAGAATTCGGAATATTCTTTTAGCAAATTTGGTTCTATGACTTTCTACAGGACAGACATCTGTCAATCTTCGTTTTTGCCTGATAACCGATACTATATTCTAAAATGCATGTTTCCGCAAAATGGTATTGAGCACAAAGAGCTGTCTAACGATCATGACTTGACAGTCTTATAGAATTCTTTAGTGCTATACCGAAAATATTCAAACGTCATCACTTTAAGGACAGCTCGTTACGCTCTTTCCAAATGTAAAATATTTGTTTTTGGAGCGCCACCTCAAACCGTCACACCAAACGATAGCACTCACAGCGAGAAATATACCATTCGTAGGGTATCAAAATCTGCGCTACATCGTAGATTTTTAAAGATTGAGAAAAGCTTTCTCACTCTGCCAGACAACGCGTTCATCTGCATACTCCACGACATAAGATAGTCTATCACAATGCCTAGATATCTGACGTTGGTTGCTCTGGTCAGGGGAAGGCAGGAGCATTGGTCTAATTGTTGACTACAGATATGAGCCCTAATGGCAAACGACTCATCGGGTTGCGAGGATAGTTTAATTATTGAGAAGGGGATAAAATTTGTCTTGTCCACATTTATAGTTAGGGTGTAAGCAGATAGCCATGACAAGACGATACCTAACGCTGATTCAGCTCTCTCATGAATTTCTTTCCAGTCTTGGCCATATACGATAAGAGTAGTATCGTCCGCGTATGTGTATATGTTACTATTTGGGATGGACAAATTAAAAAGACTGTTAATAGATTAAAAAAGAGCGTGGGTCCCAAAATAGAGCCCGGAGGAACTGCAAAAGATAACATGTGTTCGTCACTAACATATGAGCCAATTTTGACACATTGTGTCTGCTCAGAGAGGTTACTCTCAAAGATTGCTAGTGTAAAACCCCTCAAGCCGATCCTCTCCACTTTTAATATTAGAGTAGGGACAGAGACAGTGTCAAATGCTTTAGACAAGTCCAAGAATATACCCAGACATTTAGATTTTCATCCTAACGGCTTTGTTAACAAAGGCAATCATAACTATTTCCATTCAGTCTGTCTGGAACTTACCTTACACATTTACAACTCAGCCCACCCTTCAAGTGATATCAAGCATGATGTTATGTTCAGTCTGTTTTGCATCTCCCGGTCCATTCATTTGTGCATGTCCAGACGTTGAAGTGAATTCGAGAAAGTAACAGTTGCGCAAATGTCTATTCGCGCAAGTGTAGTGTTACCCAGTAACTGTTTTACCCACACATAGCAAAGGGTGACGGATAAAATGGCTCCCGTTTTGTTTTAAAAAAAAAAATCTGTCAAATGCATAACACTCACCTTGGACAAATCGATTTCTGGTATACTTCCATCTTGACCTCTTTGACCTTTTAGCCCCATATGTCCTGGTGGTCCCCACGGTCCCTAGATTTAAAACATAAAATAACACTTTGGACCAATATGAAATACTAGCTTTTGCCCGCGGCTTTCGAGTTATGGTCGGATATTATCCCTACATCTATGCTTACAAACATTTCGTCTTTATAATATTAGTTAGATAAAGTGTATACAACTAAGCATTCTGTAAATCAAACTAAGTAACACTGTGCAAATAGAAAAATGGCGGGAAACGTTCGATTCCGTTTTAGCCATTTGGCTACGGAACCCTAAAAATGATGCCTCTCGGCTTCGTTATGTTTTTCCACCCTTTGGATGCAAAGCTGATTGAAAAACTGCAATTAGTGTAGACATGTTATTGTATTTAAATCTAATCGACTTATTCAACGCTTCAAGCTGATATGACCCTTTTTTTTTGGTGGGTGGGAAATCATCAAATGACCCTCCCCCCGCTCTGGGCGGAGCGGAAGGGAGTGTCAGACTCTTACTGACTAAAAACCACCCATGTTCCTTTATTGGCCCTTTATGTTCCAGGGCCGCGGTATCTCTTTCGAACAGTCCCGCAGCCCTGGCAGGCACCGGCCCTTGCGGGCCCCTCCCGTTTGCTGACAACTCTTTGAGGCGCGCGTGGAACACGAACGCGCCGTCGACACGGCCTGCTCGTCGTCATACGACGGACGGACGGCGAGCTAGCCCATTACTCACCGTCCACAGGCCCGCGCCTACGGTGGCCGAGAGCCATCACGGCGGCGTGGCCCCCGACGCCCGGTGCTTCTCCCGCGGCGGCTGGGACGTGAGGAGGTTCTCTCCCTCTCACGTTCCGCCGCCTCCTTCGCTAGCATGACTGCTTCGCAGAAGGAGGCGACGGCTTCCCATTCCCTCTCGCCCCGGACCATGGCTTGAACCAGGGCCGGACGCGAGAGGTCGCCGCCGCCAATCGCCGCTACGAGGACACGGCGGTGCTCCGCCCAAGCAGAGCAGACCTCCACGGTGTGCTCCACCGTGTCCTCCGGGCGATCCTCGCAGTGATAGCATCCGAGCGTTTCCTCCCCCCCGATTCGGTGCAGGTACCTCCCGAAGCACCCGTGTCCGGTGAGGACCTGCGTCAGGCGGAAGGTGAGGGCGCCGTGGCGCCTCCCTAGCCACTCCTCAAAGAGGGGACTTACCACCACTATCGTGGCGTGCCCTAGCTGATATGACCCTACGACAGACATAACATGTAGGCATAATATGATCTACTACCCATCCGAAGTCAGGGCGGGTTGCTAGTAGGTAATTAATATTGAATGAACTGTCATTAACATTATCATTAACACTAGAAACAGGACACACCCAACCGCAATAACTTCAGTTTATCCGTGATCATGGTGCTTGCAACAGCGCCGAAATACCGGGAACTCAAAACAAACAGTAAACATGGTAAATATCCCTTTTCTAGTGTTAATGATAAATATTGAAAGGTTTGTAGGTACATAACAATTTCAGACGAGAACATTATCTAGTTTCATAGTTTTAAGAGTGTGATTTTTCAATAATGGGGTTTTAGTTTTTGAAATAATTTTGAAATATCGTTATGTAGGAGAAAATAATATAACAATCATTCTCTTGCCCTATAGTATAAGGGCAAGAGAATGATGATGTTATGTTATGTATAAGGCTTATACTAATTCATTTGGGGTCGGCGCAGCATGTCTTCTTCTTCCATTCTACTCTATTACTCGTCTTCTCATCAGACACCTCCTTTCTTGCCTTAACATCTTTTACACAAAAAATCATAATAATATGCATAATTTGTGGAGAAAAAAAGCTCAAAACTCACACCGAACTGAGTTAAATTAGTTAAAGTACGTGCATTTGGTGATTTGTGGATAAATGAATTTAAAAAATAAATACTGACATAAAAAAAATTATAATAGTCTGATGGTTGTTACCTGATTTCCCCTTTGTCCCTTAATACCAGGATATCCTTGATAACCTGGCGTGCCTGGTATTCCCAACGGCCCGATGGAGCCCTTTGGTCCATCAAGACCTGCCTGGCCTTCATCACCCATATCGCCTTTTTGACCTGGCGGGCCTTGAAATCCCTGTTGCCCCGGCATTCCCAAATAACCTTTATGACCTGGCTTGCCTTCATATCCCTGTGGACCCGTCGTACCCATTTCGCCAATATTGCCTTTATACCCTGGCAACCCAGGCAATCCGTACAGCCCAGTAAAACCTGCTGGTCCTTCAAGACCTATCAGACCTTGTTCACCTTTATCGCCTTTAGCACCAGGCCATCCGGGCCACCCAAACTGCCCAATCGAACCTTCTGGACCCTTGAGACCTCTCAGACCTTGTTCACCTTTATCGCCTTTATTCCCTAACTCGCCTGGTATTCCAAACTGCCCGATCACACCTTTTGGTCCTTCGGGACCTGGCCAGCCTGGATCCCCTTTAGGGCCAGGGCCACCTTGCCATCCAGGCATGCCATACGGTCCTATCGAACCTTTCGGTCCTTCGCGACCTATCGGACCTTCTTCACCTTTATTGCCTTTAGCACCTGGCCATCCGGGCAATCCAAACGGACCAATCGAACCTTCTGGACCCTCGGCACCTCTCAGACCTTCTTCACCTTTATCACCTTTATTTCCTGACTCACCCAGTATTCCAAACTGCCCAATCACACCTCTTGGTCCTTCGGGACCTGGCCAGCCTGGATCCCCTTTAGGGCCAGGGCCACCTGGCCATCCCATCATTCCATACGGCCCTATCGAACCTTCCGGTCCTTCGGGTCCTATAAGACCTTGTTGACCTTTATCGCCTTTATGCCCTGAATCGCCTGGTATTCCAAACTGCCCAATCAAGCCTTCTGGTCCTCCGGGACCTCTCAGACCTTGATCGCCTTTATCGCCTTTATGTCCTCGCCATCCGGGCATTCCATAATCCCCAATTGAACCTTCTGGTCCCTCAGGACCTGTCACACCTTGGTCACCTTCATCGCCTTTATTTCCTGGCCATCCGGGCATTCCATACTCCCCAATTAAACCTTGTGCTCCCTCGGGACCTGTCAGTCCTTGTTCACCTTCATCGCCTATTTTTCCTGGCTTGCCTGATAATCCAAACTCCCCAATTGAACCTTTTGGTCCTTCAGGACCTCTCAGGCCTTGATCACCTCTAAGGCCTCTATACCCTGGCATGCCTTGTCCTCCAAACTGACCCTTTGAACCCTTATCGCCTATAAGACCTGTGTCACCTAGATCACCTATACGACCTGGCATGCCTCGTATTCCAAACAGCCCACTTGAACCTTTTGGTCCTTCGGGACCTATCACACCTAGTTTGCCTTTATTGCCTGTATCCCCTGGCATGCCTGGTATTCCCAACTGCCCCTTTAAACCTTTACCGCCTTTGAGACCTGTGTCACCTCGATCACCTTTACAACCTGGCATGCCTGGTGGTCCTAGCGGCCCCATGGGCTCCATAGCACCCTTTTGCTCAGGTATTGTAACGGTTCCAAAATGTATCTTCTCGTCGTTTTCTAGATGACTGCTAATGGTAGTAGGCAAGGTATTGAATTCCTCGTTCTCCTTCTTCCTCCCAAGCTGTTAAACATTATACAATGAAATTGAGAGATTTTCCTCAAAATACACAATGTGCTGGCTGGCTGTGGGACTGTTCAAAAGAGATACCGCGGCCCTGGAATACAAAGGGCAAAGAAAGAACATGGATGGGTTTTAGTCAGTACGGCGGGAGGGGTAATTTGATGAATTCCCATCCGAAAAAAAAGGGACATAGACGCGGAATCTGTTGCCATTATTTCAGTACATGACGTACTGAAATAATGTCAACAGATTGCTTGGTTTTTATAACTGCTCGTGAGTCAGAATCTTGTAGGTATTGAGCCCATGGTAGAAGTTTTTTTCACGAAATCCCTTACACCGTGTCTGATACGTTGTGGGTTACTAGTTATTTGTTACTTTATCACTTTTTTAGCAAAAAGAGTGCAATGAGCACAAAAAACGCAGAAAAAATACAAATAAAACGTGTAAAATTTTTGAATTGTTACACCTTTTTCTGTATTATACGTACCTCATTACAAATATACTTTAATGAGTCATCATCAGCATTAGTGTATAAACTCGCTTCCTCAACGAGACCCTGAAACAATAACAAAATTAAATGGGCTGTTTTTTGAAATACGACTGAATTTTGCAAACATATGATTTGTATTACCACCCTTACAAGTATTGCTGTAGAAAAATTCAGTAAATAATTCGGTGTATTATGGGTGTATTACGATCATAAGGTTTGCAGATCCTTTCTTTCTCTCTGAAAATACTGATAATACATCCAGTGGAATAGAAATGAAAAAAAAACAAATAATTAAAAAAATTAAAAAAACACGCCTGCCATATCAAAAAGTGAACTAAAAAATTCAAAACAAGTTACATGATTTTAGTGTTGAATGGCCAAAAGGTAGGTACTAAATAGATTATATTATTTACTGTGCAGTTAAAACGCCATTGTGCCAAAAGTGGAAAACTGAAAACCAATCTTTTCATTGCAGTCGGGGGACGGTTCCTTGGAATAGTTCTTTACAGGTCCCCCGACTTCGATGAAAAGATTGGTTTTCAGTTTTCCACTTCTGGCACAATGGCGTTTTAACTGCACAGTAAATAATATAATCTATTTAGTACCTACCTTTTGGCCATTCAACACTAAAATCATGTAACTTGTTTTGAATTTTTTAGTTCACTTTTTGATATGGCAGGCGTGTTTTTTTAATTTTTTTAATTATTTGTTTTTATTTTAATCCCTTTAGTGATAAAACACAACACAAATATTTTTGCAAACGCACAATGTACCACGAAAGGTAAATTCCATATTTTACTGGCATATGCCCGCGGCTTCGCCCGTGTGGAGTTCGGGAATTTCCCACGGGATCTTACTTCTGGGATAATAAGTAATCTATGTGCTAAACCAGACTATAATCTATCTCTGTGCCAAGTTTCATCAAAATCTATTCAGCCGTTCTGGCGCCATTGAGTAACAAACATCTATCCATCCAAACTTTCGCATTTATAATAGTTTATTTAAGATATAATGTATTGTGTAAAATTAGTTTTTACTTTTTAAAGTTGATTAGGTAATAAAGAATAGTTAGTGTAAGTATTTAATTTTATTTGAATAATTCAGACACACCCGCATTTTTTTACATGTACTTACTTATTACTTGCAAATATTAGTTCATAGTAATATTAAAACCAATTATATTACTTAAGTGAAATATTGAAACCTTTTTTTTTGGGTTGGGAAATCATCAAATGACCCCTCCCGCTATGGGCGGAGCGGAAGGGAGTGTCAGACTTTACTGACTAAAACCCATCCATGTTCCTTCTTTTGCCCTTTGTGTATTATAGAGCCGCGGTATCATTTCGAACAGTCTCGCAACCTTGGCAGGCATCGGCCCCGGCGGGCCCCTCCTGTTTGTTGACATCTTTTTGAGGCGCGCGAGGAACACCAACGCGCCATCGCCACGGCTTGTCGTCATAAGATGAACGGACGGCGAGCTAGCCCATTACTCACCGTCCACAAGCCCGCGCCTACGGTGGCCGAGGGCCACCACGTGGCCCCTGACGCCCGGGGCGTCTACCTCTCTAACCACTCCTCGAAGAGGGGACTTATCACCACTATTGTGGCGTGCCCTGGACGGGGTTGCGACAGTCGCTCTCTCCATGTCGCCATGAGATCGCGCCGGAGGTCTGTCCGCTGAGCGACAATTTGCCGTGGCAGCGGAATTCCCCCCCTCGTGCAGGTGCGCGAGGACTATCGCCTCCAGATCTCATGGCGGCACCGCACGATCTCCGGCGAGGAGGCGATCCTCCTTGCCGGAGATCGTGCGGTACCCACGGACCAGCCTTACGGCTACCACCTTTTGGGGCGGGTTCAGGTAGTGGGCGGCTCGCCACCTCAAGGAACGCGCCCCTACCGGAGCCCCGTAAAGGGCCATGGACCGCACGACCCCCGCGTAGTGCCTCCGGCAGGAGGCGTTTGGGCCCCTCAGGTTGGGCAAGAGCCGCTTAAAAGCAGCAAATATTGATACCTTGGTTTGAGATTGGGCACCGGCGACGACAATCAAATGATTTATTAAGAATCTACTTATAGACATAATACGTTTACATAATATTTAATATCAATGTCGCGTATCACTGGCCAACTCGAAAATCGGGATTTCACATATATTTACAGACACGTCTACCTCAGAAAAATCCTACCTACTTACTAATAGGTAAATACTCCCGCGCCCTGCACGCCCTGTGCAACACTGCTTGCCATGCGCCTGTCTACGTGAGTTTGTAAGCCCTATTTGACAATGTTGGGGAACGATTTTGGAAAATAAAACTCTGAAACACGCGTCTCATAATTTTAATTGAAGAGTTTGTACACCAATTTTCGAGTCAACGGACCCAGAGAATATAAAGTTTCATAGAAAATTTAACCCCCATTTCTTAGGGGTGGAATTTCGAAAAAACCCTTTCTTAGTGGACCTACTCTTCACAAAGAATACACCCCTAAAATTTCATGTCTTTAAGACCAGTGATTTAGGCTATGCATTGATATATCAGTCAGTCAGGACTTTGAATTTTATATTGCAGGATGATTTTGAAAAAACTGTGATACACGTTTCTCATAATTTTAACAGAAGAGTACGTACACAAAAATTTTCAAGTCAATCGACCCCGAGACTAAAAAGTTTCATAGAAAATTCAACACCCCATTTCACCCTCTTAGGGGTAGAATTTCGAAAAATCCTTTCTTAGTGGATACCTACTCCTCACATAGAATACACCTTCCAAATTTTATGACTCTAGGACCAGCGGTTTGGGCTGTGCGTTGATATATCAGTCAGTAAGGACTTTGAATTTTATGTGTAAAAGATTTAATTTATCTTTTTGTTTATTAGTGAACGAATGCATATTGAATACTACTGTTACATATTTTTGTTATGTACTAAGCAAGTTCTAGACGATGATAGTATTCGTAGTCAAATTTTCATGAAAAAACCAAAATATTTCAGTTTGTTTCAAGAACCATGGCTCCCCCTTTATATTTTTGAAAATGTTCACTAGCCTATGTTACCCGGAATAACTCAACGCTTCTAATGATACCACATACATTGAAATCGGTTAAGCCGTTTAGAAGTTATGGTGGAATAAAGAAACTCACAAACATACATACATACATGAACCCTAAAAACATAACACTCCTTTTTTTGGGCAGTCGTGTAATGAATGGGAGTCCTTTAGCATATTTTCTAGAACATGGTTAATTTTAATCGATTTCCAAAATTTTATCAATTCGTATGATTTTTAATGCAAGGTGCTAAATTATAAAAAAAAAAATTTCTTTGATAGGTTAAGGAATGAATTGAATGTCGTCGTCATGTTTTCTCGAATAAACAAAATTTCGCCAGTTAAGTTTAAGTTGAATTTTATTGGAAATAAGCCTATCTATTACCATGACATGCATTGTTTACATTGTAATAATAAATAGCAAGAATTTTTTTAGGATATTACTACTAAAATTGGCAAAATTTAAAACTTTTTTGCACAAGAAACAACACACTTAAAAAAAACACAACAAAATTGTTATCGATTTTAAGCGAAGCTTATTGTGCACTTTTTGGAGTATTTTTAATCTAGATTATTTTGCAAAAATTGTTTTTTTTTAGTTTAAACTACGCCGAAGAAGTTTACAAATAAAAATAACATTATTCAAAAACAACTCTCAATATCTTCATAAAAAATATTGAAATTTACTCGTTAATTTAGGTATTAAGAGATAAATAATGTTAGTTTAGATGATAAGAAATATCTCTAATTATTATTCTTTTCAATGACCGTTAGATATTTTATCTTAAGGGTATCAAAGCTGGGCATGCCACGATAGTGGCGGTAAGTCCCCTCTTTGAGGAGTGGCTAGGGAGGCGCCACGGTGCCCTCACCTTCCGCCTGACGCAGGTCCTCACCGGACACGGGTGCTTCGGGAGGTACCTGCACCGAATCGGGCGGGAGGAAACGCCCGGGTGCTACAATTGCGAGGATCGACCGGAGGACACGGTGGAGCACACCGTCGAGGTCTGCTCCGCTTGGGAGGAGCACCGCCGTGTCCTCGTAGCGGCGATTGGCGGCGGCGACCTCTCGCGCCCGGCTCTGGTTCAAGCCATGGTCCGGGGCGAGAGGGAATGGGAAGCCGTCGCCTCCTTCTGCGAAGCAGTCATGCTAGCGAAGAAGGCGGCGGAACGTGAGAGGGAGAGAACCTCCTCACGTCCCAGCCGCCGCGGGAGAAGCACCGGGCGTCGGGGGCCACGCCGTGATGGCTCTCGGCCACCGTAGGCGCGGGCCTGTGGACGGCGAGTAATGGGCTAGCTCGCCGTCCGTCCGTCGTATGACGACGGGCAGGCCGTGTCGACGGCGCGTTCGTGTTCCACGCGCGCCTCAAAGAGATGTCAGCAAACGGGAGGGGCCCGCAAGGGCCGGTGCCTGCCAGGGCTGCGGGACTGTTCGAAAGAGATACCGCGGCCCTGGAACATAAAGGGCCAATGAAGGAACATGGGTGTTTTTTAATCAGTAAGAGTCTGACACTCCCTTCCGCTCCGCCCAGAGCGGGAGGAGTCATTTGATGATTTCTCACCCCCCAAAAAAAAAAAAAAGACACGATGTTTGTGTGCAAAGTTATGACCCATAAAATCATTGTCCGAAAATATTAAATAATTTTAACTTCCGTGCCCCCTCAAGAATTCCTTGATCATCTACTGATTTTTCTTGGAAATGGACGGCGTATTTTGTTAAGTGCCCAGTTTGGGTAAGTGCTGTTGGGGTTTTTCATCAGGAATTTATCAGTAATAATATATATAATATAATAAGTTTGCCAATTGTCTTGGACCTACGAAGTCGTACTAGGTATGGTTTGAGGTGGCACAGAAAAAGAATTCCTGAAAGGATTTAGGGAAATAAGAGGCTTAAAAACTTACTTCATATTCAGCATTAATAATCGGTAGTGAAAATAATGAAATATCGTGGAAAAATATGATGTTCACAGATTTCGTCAGAAGCACGTCTTTACCATTTAATAAAGTAAACTTTCGACTTTCTGGCATCTTGTTGCAGTTGTGATAAAAAACTGTAGAATTTTCTCTCACATGCACAATAATATTGTGCCATTTATTAGGAAGATTTTTGGTCCCTTTTTTGTAGTCTTCCAATTTATATCCAAAACATGACGAATATATTGAATCTGAGTAAGTAAACAAATTGACTTGCCACGACCTGTTAATACAAAGACTCATAGTGAAGCGTTCATCTTGCTTTAAAGAGAAAAAACACAATGGCAAGGATGCACGTAGAGGTTTAAATGTGAACACCATAATGAACGGAGCTGATAAGTTCTGGTCAACAAGACCTGTGTTACGTGGATCCACTAGTATAGGCTTATTGACGTTAAATTTATATGACAGTCGTCCAGGAGTGTAGGATTCATTTACAGTTATCACGTCTTCTGGTGGTTGAAGTAGAGTATATTTCAAATCTAAAAACAAAAAGGCAAAATTAAAAAAAAAAACCTGCTAAAGTAGGTCTCGATTACCAAAAAGTTTCAGACAAGTGTTTGATGTGAGTGTGTGAGTGTCACAAAGGTTTACAAATAAAATCATCATCATCATCATCAGCCTAGCCTTTTCCCAACTATGTTGGGGTCGGCTTCCAGTCTAACCGGATGCAGCTGAATACCAGTATGTTACATGGAGCGACTGCCTATCTGACCTCCACAACTCAGTTAGCACTGGGTAACACGATACTCTTTGGTAGGACTGGTTGTCAGACTTTCGACAAAAGTGGTTTTCAAATAAAATATGGCACATAAAACTTTAATAAAATACTATATCATACAGATATTAGTGATTAAGATGAGATTGAGATTTTATTTTGTCCTAGATCTGGGACAAAAAAAAAGGATTATTTAAAGGGCATTAAATCTGTTAAAGGACAGGTTTAAAACGACATAAATTATCCTAAAAGAATCTAATTTTCGTTAACAGATATTAAACTAAATATTCAAGTAAAATAGCTTGGTTTTGTAAAAAAAATACTTACCATATGCATTTGTAGTACTCCCATACATGACGAATACAATAACAACATTAAATCTGAAACAATAGAACAGTTTTTTAAAATACACTGGTTGACACAAAAACAAACACAATTAAACGTAATATTTATTATTTGATAAGTTAAGTTAAGTAAGCCGGTCTCCTCACGACGTTTTCCATCACCGTTTTTGAGAGCAGTGGTGATGAAATAAATTACACAAAGTAATGCGCCTGCCTAGGTTCGAACCCACAACTTACTGTTCGTAAGTCGAGGCCGCCACCACTGGGCCACCGCTGCTCACTGTGCCACCGCTACTCAAGAAACAATGACTGAATAATTAATAAATGATGTTAATTTTCTTTAGGTTAAGTCGTGCTTCCAAGGTTGGTCCGTGGATGGGTGACCACCTATTACATACCGAGGTTCCTCCATGTCCCGGAAAGCACAAATAAAAGAAAAGTCTGACAACCAGACTTACTAAGGGGATTCCGATTACACAGTACTAACTTGATAGTCGAGGTCAGATAGGCAGTCGCTCCATGTAAAATGCTGGTACCGAAGCAAAGACAATCTCTACAGATGGGGGTTCGTGGACGGCTCAGACCTCAAGTGCGTATGCGGTGTCTGGGCACAAACAATGGCCCACCTTCCATCTTGCACCGCATGCCCTATCACCTGCGCTCTTGATGATTTAATTACTGCATCAGAGAGCGGGGTTCGCGTGGCTGAATTTTGGGCTAAACATATTTGATTTATTTATTTTTTGCCATCGATACGCTAAGAAGAAATACTGGTATTCAGCTGCATCCGGTTAGACTGGTTGCCGGGTTAGTTGGGAAAAGGCTAGGCAGATGATATGTTAATTTTGTAAATTGGTTTTTACAAAAACTTTTACACGTTAATTTTTTTTAAATTATGTTATGTCGTTGTTTTTTACCTGACTGCTCTGAGAAGAAACATCCGAAACGAAAAAAGAGGTCATAGTCTCTTTTTAAGTCCAGACATAACCTTGGGCAAGTCACATGAGGACCATGCAGATTAGGGTCTGAGATGATTTTTTGAAGAAATAATTAGACAGATTTAAGTGTACAGCACACGAGTGTCACGAGCACTAATATGTAAACACTTTACAACTTTTAAAAGTGATTTTCTCCTACTGTTCTGATTAAAATTTCATGTTGTTACGAGCACAGTTTTCTGGAACTCATATTTTATGAAAAACATCCTATCTGCAAGTTACAATTGTTATGTCTAGCGAAAATTGCTCTTGAATTTAAGAAAGTGCATACATATTGGTGCTCATGACTGTACAATACATGTCCTTGTCCAGTCAGTGCAAGCATGCAGCGAAAAAAAATGTCTTTGTTAGAAATGATGCAGTCCGGAAGCCGTTACAACCACCTTACGACGGACCGTATTGTGTCAGCATTTTGATTTAGGAACACCTCGTCCTTTTTTACCTTGGAGTTACATATTTTGAAAACTTTGCTTAATTGCTGAATCTGCCCCTTGGCAGACCCTGAGGCAGGGTCGCCCTGAAATGTTGGGGTTCCTAGGGTCTATTAAATCAGACAACCAATAATAACAATGGGAATGTACTATATAATGCACATTAGAGTAAAGTACTTACTTAGCTTAAGATTATACTTATATGCTAAAGGAGCATAATTACTACATTATACACTATTAGGAAGTATATATACCCTTCAAGTGGAAGTTGAAGACAAGCAAATAATCAGAAAGAATAGACAAAACAGAGAGTAAAGTTTGCGAAAAACCCAAAAAAAACGATAACCATTCAGACAAGCGAATCCAGTAGCAATACATATACCTACAACGCGAACTTGGCGAATAAACAAAAAGCCGTTGAAATATCGTTAAATTTACAGTATCAATATTTAGGTCAAATACATTGCAATCGCGGAATAACAAGTCAATACATATTAGACACCAGTCGAGAACCTACAAAGCGTTGTAAAATTGTTTTATTTTTCTTAAAACATGGGTTCCAATCAGACAAAGTAGAATGTCATTGTTAACGAGAATATAGCAAATGTTGCACAAGTGGATAGCAAATTAAATATAATTGGCATCATAATGATGGCAATAATATTGGCCATGTTCCTGATCTATACAGGAAAACGAAGCACCTTCACGTGCAAGAAAATGGTTAATGAAATAAATGGTGACGGTGGTGGTGATGGTGGTGGTGGTGGAGGTTGGTGGTGGTGGTGGTGGTGGTGGTGGTGGTGGTGGTGGTGGTTTGTGTATCTTATCTTATCTTATCTCATCTAACCAGTTCGAAGGCCATACTGAGTAATAAGGTGGAAGCTGTGCAACCATCGTAGGTACCACCCAGTTCCAAAATTATTTACTAATTATACTATCGTTCATTCAATTAAAATGTTGTGTAATTGTGTTATAGTGACTGAAGTGTTTTGTGCATGTGATGTTTAATGTTTTTTTTTTTTTTTAAATTGCTGTCATCATGGCATATACAGTGGATCCCAAGGGATGTCTTATTGAATTTATAGCAGAGTAATTTGTCATGGTGACTACACTTAACGTCCTAGCATCGTATTTTCATTACGGAAAAATGTACATTTCAAGAGCGCAGCGGTGGCCCAGTGGTGGCGGCCCCGACTTACGAACAGTAAGTTCTGGGTTTGAACCCAGCCAGGCGTATTACTTTGTGTTTCACCACTGCTCTAAAAACAATGAAGGAAAATATCGTGAGGAAACCGGCATGTCCTAGAACCAATAAAAACAAATAATTAAAAAAATTAAAAAACACGCCTGCCATATCAAAAAGTGAACTAAAAAATTCAAAACAAGTTACATGATTTTAGTGTTGAATGGCCAAAAGGTAGGTACTAAATAGATTATATTATTTACTGTGCAGTTAAAACGCCATTGTGCCAAAAGTGGAAAACTGAAAACCAATCTTTTCATTGCAGTCGGGGGACGGTTCCTTGGAATAGTTCTTTACAGGTCCCCCGACTTCGATGAAAAGATTGGTTTTCAGTTTTCCACTTCTGGCACAATGGCGTTTTAACTGCACAGTAAATAATATAATCTATTTAGTACCTACCTTTTGGCCATTCAACACTAAAATCATGTAACTTGTTTTGAATTTTTTAGTTCACTTTTTGATATGGCAGGCGTGTTTTTTTAATTTTTTTAATTATTTGTTTTTATTTTAATCCCTTTAGTGATAAAACACAACACAAATATTTTTGCAAACGCACAATGTACCACGAAAGGTAAATTCCATATTTTACTGGCATATGCCCGCGGCTTCGCCCGTGTGGAGTTCGGGAATTTCCCACGGGATCTTACTTCTGGGATAATAAGTAATCTATGTGCTAAACCAGACTATAATCTATCTCTGTGCCAAGTTTCATCAAAATCTATTCAGCCGTTCTGGCGCCATTGAGTAACAAACATCTATCCATCCAAACTTTCGCATTTATAATAGTTTATTTAAGATATAATGTATTGTGTAAAATTAGTTTTTACTTTTTAAAGTTGATTAGGTAATAAAGAATAGTTAGTGTAAGTATTTAATTTTATTTGAATAATTCAGACACACCCGCATTTTTTTACATGTACTTACTTATTACTTGCAAATATTAGTTCATAGTAATATTAAAACCAATTATATTACTTAAGTGAAATATTGAAACCTTTTTTTTTGGGTTGGGAAATCATCAAATGACCCCTCCCGCTATGGGCGGAGCGGAAGGGAGTGTCAGACTTTACTGACTAAAACCCATCCATGTTCCTTCTTTTGCCCTTTGTGTATTATAGAGCCGCGGTATCATTTCGAACAGTCTCGCAACCTTGGCAGGCATCGGCCCCGGCGGGCCCCTCCTGTTTGTTGACATCTTTTTGAGGCGCGCGAGGAACACCAACGCGCCATCGCCACGGCTTGTCGTCATAAGATGAACGGACGGCGAGCTAGCCCATTACTCACCGTCCACAAGCCCGCGCCTACGGTGGCCGAGGGCCACCACGTGGCCCCTGACGCCCGGGGCGTCTACCTCTCTAACCACTCCTCGAAGAGGGGACTTATCACCACTATTGTGGCGTGCCCTGGACGGGGTTGCGACAGTCGCTCTCTCCATGTCGCCATGAGATCGCGCCGGAGGTCTGTCCGCTGAGCGACAATTTGCCGTGGCAGCGGAATTCCCCCCCTCGTGCAGGTGCGCGAGGACTATCGCCTCCAGATCTCATGGCGGCACCGCACGATCTCCGGCGAGGAGGCGATCCTCCTTGCCGGAGATCGTGCGGTACCCACGGACCAGCCTTACGGCTACCACCTTTTGGGGCGGGTTCAGGTAGTGGGCGGCTCGCCACCTCAAGGAACGCGCCCCTACCGGAGCCCCGTAAAGGGCCATGGACCGCACGACCCCCGCGTAGTGCCTCCGGCAGGAGGCGTTTGGGCCCCTCAGGTTGGGCAAGAGCCGCTTAAAAGCAGCAAATATTGATACCTTGGTTTGAGATTGGGCACCGGCGACGACAATCAAATGATTTATTAAGAATCTACTTATAGACATAATACGTTTACATAATATTTAATATCAATGTCGCGTATCACTGGCCAACTCGAAAATCGGGATTTCACATATATTTACAGACACGTCTACCTCAGAAAAATCCTACCTACTTACTAATAGGTAAATACTCCCGCGCCCTGCACGCCCTGTGCAACACTGCTTGCCATGCGCCTGTCTACGTGAGTTTGTAAGCCCTATTTGACAATGTTGGGGAACGATTTTGGAAAATAAAACTCTGAAACACGCGTCTCATAATTTTAATTGAAGAGTTTGTACACCAATTTTCGAGTCAACGGACCCAGAGAATATAAAGTTTCATAGAAAATTTAACCCCCATTTCTTAGGGGTGGAATTTCGAAAAAACCCTTTCTTAGTGGACCTACTCTTCACAAAGAATACACCCCTAAAATTTCATGTCTTTAAGACCAGTGATTTAGGCTATGCATTGATATATCAGTCAGTCAGGACTTTGAATTTTATATTGCAGGATGATTTTGAAAAAACTGTGATACACGTTTCTCATAATTTTAACAGAAGAGTACGTACACAAAAATTTTCAAGTCAATCGACCCCGAGACTAAAAAGTTTCATAGAAAATTCAACACCCCATTTCACCCTCTTAGGGGTAGAATTTCGAAAAATCCTTTCTTAGTGGATACCTACTCCTCACATAGAATACACCTTCCAAATTTTATGACTCTAGGACCAGCGGTTTGGGCTGTGCGTTGATATATCAGTCAGTAAGGACTTTGAATTTTATGTGTAAAAGATTTAATTTATCTTTTTGTTTATTAGTGAACGAATGCATATTGAATACTACTGTTACATATTTTTGTTATGTACTAAGCAAGTTCTAGACGATGATAGTATTCGTAGTCAAATTTTCATGAAAAAACCAAAATATTTCAGTTTGTTTCAAGAACCATGGCTCCCCCTTTATATTTTTGAAAATGTTCACTAGCCTATGTTACCCGGAATAACTCAACGCTTCTAATGATACCACATACATTGAAATCGGTTAAGCCGTTTAGAAGTTATGGTGGAATAAAGAAACTCACAAACATACATACATACATGAACCCTAAAAACATAACACTCCTTTTTTTGGGCAGTCGTGTAAAAATTCGAAGATATGTGACATCTACCAACCCGCACTGGGCCGGCGTGGTGGATTATAGCCCATTCCTTCTCATAGAGAGGTGGCCGTGTGTCCTAGCAGTGGGAAGATTATAGGCTGATTATGCTGTAGATTTCAAGGTTATTGCACCATTGTATCGTTGAGATGTGAAAAAGTCGCGTCGTGTAAGTTGTTTAGTCTTAGACTTTGATTTAATAAATTTAATTAATTTATATTTTGCTGCTCAACCGTAAACCAATCTGCAAAGATTGTGTTGATGGCGCCACGCCACAATGATGCTAAGAGAGGGCAACATAATATGTATAAGCCAATAATAATTATAAAGTCATTCGATATATAAGTAATTAATGTAAAAAAAAACTAGAGAGGTGTCAAGGGACACCCGGATGGAACGAAGTTCTTAAGTTTCTTTTATTTTATCTTTTGTTTACGTTACGTCATGGCGTCTAAGCACTGTTTTGACTAAACGTTTAGTCCGCGCGAAGTTACTATTATTTTTAATTAAAAACTTTGAAGCATAGTAACTATTATGATGTATGTGTATGTATTAACTTGGATCACCCATCCACAGACCAACCTTGGCAACCGTTGCTTAACTTGGATCACCCATCTACAGACAGAACTTGGCAGTCGTTGCTTAACCTTGATCACCCATCCACAGACCAACCTTGGCAACCGTTGCTTAACTTGGATCACCCATCCACAGACAGACCTTGGCAGTCGTTGCTTAACCTTGATCACCAATCCACAGACAGACCTTGGCAGTCGTTGCTTAACCTTGATCACCCATCCACAGACCAACCTTGGCAACCGTTGCTTAACTTGGATTACCCATCCACAGACAGACCTTGGCAGTCGTTGCTTAACTTTGATCACCCATCCACAGACAGACCTCGGCAACCGTTGCTTAACTTAGATCACCCATCCACAGACAGACCTCGGCAACCACTGCTTAACCTTGATCACCCATCCACAGACCAACCTTGGCAACCGTTGCTTAACTTGGATCACCCATCCACAGACAGACCTTGGCAGTCTTTGCTTAACTTTGATCACCCATCCACATACCAACTTTGGCAACCGTTGCTTAATTTGGATCACCCATCCACAGACAGACCTTGGCAGTCGTTGCTTAACCTTGATCACCCATCCACAGACCAAAGACGAAACGAAAATATCTGGCTTGCTTTCGATAAGAGAGAGAGAGAGAGACACAGACAGAGAAACATGCGCACGCCGCACGGCTTACAATTATAGCTTACTATAGCAAAAACACATTACCCTCCTTTGCGTCGCGCAGTCGGGTAAAAGTGTCGTTACAACTTTTCGTCTGAATTTTTTTCGTCTAGCCTCCTTTCGCAACGCGCCATAAGGAACTTTGTTCCAAAATGTTTGATCATACACTTTTCTTTCTTTCTTTTTTCTTTTTTTTTCAAACGTTGCCCCACACTAGGAATTTCTCCTGTATCGTGGGTGCATTTACAAACATTTAAACTCACATACACAAACAGCCCACACAGCACACACACACAGCACTGCTTGTATCCTATTGAAATAATAGCGTGATAATAGAACTTAAATCTTTTGTTATTATAACATCATTCAAAATGTAACTTGTAGGCAAGTATCGCGCTCCTGCAAGATATCTAGTTACTCCAGTTACGAAGAACTGTTATTGTGAAACGAAATGCTACTTATGCAAATTCTTATCGACGCGCCATAGCAGTTAATCAGTAATGAAGTAGGTATCCGGTCAAATTATAATTAGAATGCAGAATAATGCAACAATGTTGTACAAAAAAACTAAAAAAGGGGAGAATAATGTAGAGGATTGCTGACGCACACATTGTCTATTCGTTTGGAATCGTAAGCGCAGCGAGCAGTTGTCCCGTAACTCGCTATACTGACGCGCGCCTTTTTGGGTCTTTGTAAAGTATTTCAATTGTAATTATATAATACCGTGTCTAAATTAAACCAATAACAGAACTTTGAACCTTATAATTCGCTCTGTACACACTACCAAGAACATTACACGCATCCACAAAAAACCGGCCAAGTGCGAGTCGGACTCGCGCACGAAGGGTTCCATACCATTATCTATAAAAACGGCAAAAAAATCATATCTGTTGTATTGGGAGCCCCCCTTAATATATTTTTTTTAAAATTTTTAGTATTTGTTGTTATAGCGGCAATAGTAATACATCATTAGTGAAAATTTCAGCTTTCTAGCTATCACGGTTTATGAGATACAGCCTGGAGACAGACAGACAGACAGACAGCGGAGTCTTAGTAATAGGGTCCCGTTTTACCCTTTGGGTACGGAACCCTAAAAATAAACAATAAAAATACAACGCATATTTTAATGCGATGGTTTGCGATATTTGGGAGGAGTGGAGGAAGCCCTTCGTCCAGGAGTGGGACAGAGCAGACTAGGAAAAAAACATGTACAACGCAAAACAAACATGTAGAATACAACGAACTGGAAAAAAAGTTGACAGCTTGCTCGTCATCACCGACAAACAGGTTACCACTCAGCATGATGTTGTCTTATGGGGGGCCCACAGCACAACGCTGGTTTTCAGTGGTCACCAGTGAAAAAACGTACAGAAGCCGATACAGCATAAATATTTGACTATAATATGAATAAGAAAAATAAAACAAACAGTACTTGGATTGTAACATACACACAACATTGATCATAATAGTATATTATATTTATAGTATTTTAAATATATTTATAGTATTTTATATATCCTTGTAGTATATCGTAGTATTAATAATTATAATTATTTTTAGATATACACCTACCACTGCTTGTGTCGGAATCATCCAAAGGTTGACTGGTAGAAAATTTCGATGGCATTAAGTCCGCTTCTGTACTTTGTGCTTGAAGTGTTAAATAAATAAACATTGACATATTACATAACATTGATCTCTCAAAACGGTTGAACTCCTATCACTGCAATACTTGGTCTTCTGCTATGAAGTTCTTTCACTTTGAGGTCCAAACTACTAGGCTGAGCAGATTTCCTTAGTTTTTCAATGTCGTCTTTGGTCTCCGTGCTGATAATAACGCCCCCCTGTTTTGTTTTGGGCAATCCTCGAACGTGCAATTTCATTAGTTCAGGGCATATTATTTTCGTACTAGCGATTTTGTGAAATTCTGGGTTTTAATATCTGTTGGATTAATGGGCTCAAATTATGATTTCTATTTGTTTTAACCATGTTACCGAACGAAAAACTTTTTCTGCCATTGTTGCCCCGACGCAGTTTTCTTGAATGCTAGCTTGAATTGTTTTCTGGAAATTTTCAAGATTATCCGTTAGCTCCCGTTTTTTTCTCAAAACTAGAGTTTTTAAATTCTTTGGCCTTTCACCTCAAGTAGTAAACTTCCATTTGTGAGTCGCCATGTCCTACCTCGAGCGATAGGTAATTCGATGGCAGCAAAGTAGAAACGGACATCTACATTTTTGCGAAAATGCTTTTTTTACAAAAATGAGCTTATTTCAACCCTATCTACAAGTCTGTATTAAAATTATTTCAAATTTCATAATAATTAAGAAAATCTGCCACGTAAATAAGGACATCTACACTCGATTTTTTAAAGACATCGCAGTAGAAACGGACATTTTGAATATGTCCGCCTTTACTTCGGAGCTTTGACAGATGAATGAAACGTCAACAAAAACGTCAGTCACTTGTCACATTCTGGCGTGTTATTATAAATCAGTCTTATTTTAATTTTATATCAGTCTGTTATTTACCTATTTGGCAAGGGTGCTTTTGGTACTAATAAAACATAATAATAAATAACATTTTTATGTAAAAATATATATTTTACGTGGTTTGGTAACTAAATAAATGAATTTAACTGATAGATAGGTACCGATGGAGTTTAGTGGTAGATAACTTATTTATTGATAATAATAAAATGATAAATGTTAAAAAAAACGTACTTAAATAAAGATATCTACAAAATTTGGTCAAAAAAGAGGAATACTGTTTGCATGTTGCTTAGATTTTCTTTAAATATCCTTAAAAGTATTACTGGGGATTATTATCTTAGTTAATTAGATATTTTAAATGAAATGAGCGCTTTTCATCACAACGTATAAACAGATAACAGGCAGATCTCTTCTTCTACGTTCAAGTTTTTTCAGAGTAAAAAAAGAGATCTATATTATTTCAGAAAAACAACGATATAGCGATAAAACTTGTTACACAATTCATAAAGAAGGTTATTTTAATGCACCATAGAAAATTTCATGATAATCGGTCAATAACTCTCAAAATGGCCACTATTTTTTACTAAATCAGCTATCCTGTAAAATTGTGATTTTGTACATGTCCGTTTCTACTTTGCTGCCATCGAATTGATCCTCAGTTTTTGTTTGGAGTTCAATTTTCCTTCCTGAGTATTATGACACTGGCTTCATTCAGGTATTTTTCGATGGAGATCAACCAGTTACTAATATCACTGGTGTGCACTGCCTCAAGTTTTCCTTCTGCCGCACGGTAAGATCTTTGAGGTTTGTTCACATGGCTGCTACATGGGACACTCCGAGGGCTGTTTTCAATATTTGAAAGGTCTTCTTAATTCTTCAAAGTTTTTCATAATTATGTTTTATTCACCTAGGTAAATGCGATTTGATTGTAGGTCACAGATCACTTGAATATTAATTATATAATTATTAATCATAAAATAAAAAAAATACTACTTAGACACACGTCCGCTCTACTTATATGCTAGAGTATAATAAATATTTATAAAAGTCAACATGTATAATTATCATTATTTATGTTCTCTAATATAATTAGGAAAACTCAACAAAAACAAATATGTGGATTATTCCAATCAACGTCATTTTCAGAACTTAGTTTTAGGTATTTTTTTAAAGCTGTAGGAGCCAGGAATCGATCCATCTTGTTTAAAGAAAACAGCGCCCTGTATTATTGAACTAACTAAACGATAGCTTTTAATTTTAGTCATTGTTTTTTTATGCGTCGAACACACAAGCACACTGTACTATAGGATACATCTCCTGCTTAACTCAGGGATTACATGTTTTATGATATAAAGCAAGATATACCTTCGGGCTTTTTTTAAATTTAAAAGCATTGGTAATTTAAACTACCGAATGTTACCGTATCGTATTGATCAATACTCCTACAAAATAAATGGTTAGTAATTAAACCAACATCTATTTAATAGCATTTTTCCCCTCCAAAAACTACCTTGTCATGTAAATTAGCATACATAATTCATTGATGTAAGCTACTGTAAATACATCCCAGCATCGTTGTTATTTTATAGCGTCTATATTTGTGACAATCTTATAATTAAATTTTATAACTTAGTACGTTTAAAACTTAGTTAAGTGTGACTAATTCATAACTCGTCCTTTAAATAATTAATCATCAAATTTACTTATCATGATCATCAAATAATTAACTATAGCCACTAAATATAAACAACAAAACAATCATATCATTGTTTTTGGGTAGAATATGGTAAACATCAATATTTTGTGGAGGGCGTAGTCGACGTAGTTCTGTAAACAGGAGCCCCGTCTCCTCTAACTACCTTATTCATTAAGACCGAGTCCAATTAATAAAAAAGAAAGAAAAAATACTCACAATAGTCTCATGTTGAACTTTTTGATTTTTGTATGTTTCTTGATTTTCGTTCGATTACAATTTTGTATGATTTCGAGCATCTTAATGCGCACGCGTTTTATCCGTTCTATAGGTTGTGCGGCGAGGTTGAGACTGGCTTATCACCAGCGTTTGAGATTATTCTGCTGTCATATGGTGAACGGCCATAACTACTTCAAAGTATATTTTGTTACAGTGTGTTTTAAATGACAGTTTTGTCTGCAAGCACTGTCGATAGTCTTTACTTGATTTATTTTATATGACAATTCGTAAAAAAAAAACATATTTTCTACCACATCATCATCATTTTCCTGCCCTTATCCCATTTTATTTGGGGTCAGCGCTGCATGTCTTCATATTTTCTACTTATTGAAAAAATATTTTTTTTTACCTTGATTTTCCCTGTCATTTTAGTAAAAACATAATGTAAATTATGCAACCCTAAGCAGAAAAGCTTCAACTAACGTAGTTATGGCGTTTGTTGTTACGATTGTGAATAACGCCTTTTCACGCTAGAATCGAAGCTTTTATACTTACTTAGACTATTACTAGCTGACCGCGCAAACGTTGTTCTGCCTTATTATTATATTTTTTTCTGGATAGGGGCACCCTAATTACCCAGCGGTATGAAATATACTTTACGAGCTAGTCTCATGCCTACCAAATATACATATTTTTTTAAAATAAAAATCGGGCGAGCCGTTTCGGAGGAGTGCGACCACAAACACCGTGACACGAGATTTTTATATATGTCTACGAAGATTATTCGATGTAGTAACGCCATAATTGTAATATTACGTCCTTTATCGTTACTATCTTCAAATGAATTCGTGACACAATACAAATATGAAAAGGCATAACTACTATTTATGGCTTTTCAATATAGGATATTTGAATCACAACCGATAAATGTGTTGATCTAAGAAATGGCCCAAAAATTTATTACAATTTGTGGTTTTCCAAGTATGGGAACTATTTTTACTAATAAGAAAAGGCGTATTATAGAAATTATGGTTTTTCATAGTAGAAAACATCGTTTTCGCCTTTTTATCTGTGTATCTGTGGCTGCGACCGAATTAGAGCTTTATTACCTAGAATAGAATAGAACAATCTTTATTTGCGTGAAGTATGGTACATTGAGGTGTTAATCTACATGCTGCATGCAAATATTGTTATTTTAAAACGAAGCTAACAATTGAAGTTTAGATAAGCAAAAGTTACAAATTCAACAAAAAAATAATAAAAGGACCTATTAAAATAATTTATACTAGACAGAAAGATAGAAAATTTCTTGCTGAATCCGAATACATTTTGACTCATTTTTGATAAAAATTTTAGTTACGGCCTTTCACCGTATGACGGCAGTATACGAGTCACGACATAGTAAAACATAATGTCTGATTATAAAATATAAGAATTTAGTTGCAATTATTGATATTATTATTATCTTGTGACTCCTCCTATCGTTTTGATAACCCAGGGAGAATTTACCGCATTCTTGTAAGTCCGTTTCGTTTTATCTACTAAATTCATAAAGGTACGTTATTATGACTATCATACTGAACTTCGAAGTTTAAAATGCCGAAGCACTAATAATCATAAAGATTAAAATAGCGACTTCGTCAGTTAGAAGGTACGCGATGAAGAATTACTCAATTGAGAATGTTTAATGTTCATCATCACGATGTACAGAACTTCAAAAGCTTTCTAAGATGATTGACTATATTTCGAATGTAATGCCTTCGGACGTAAGCACATATTTTTCACACAAAACTGTTGATATGGTGCCATAGATATATGCCTCTTCTATTAACACTAAAATAATTGTGGGTGTGTGTGGAATAGGAATCTAAGAGCTCTTGAAATTCGTGGTCTCTATGGAATCCCCTGAAAAACTTGGGTATTATGGCAATATTTGTTTAAAGTCGTTGGAGATTAGAGAATTTCAACTGTCGGCCAAACGTTTAAAATCCTGCTGCAAAGTGTTTTAATTAGGCATCAATTCAGTTTTCATTAAAATATAAGCATTCATTACAATGGATTCCTCAGACGAGCAGAGGTACCACCACCAGAACAAAGGACTTTGCTTCCCCATTTATTGTGCGTACCGCCAGTCTGTGGAAAGAAAAAGAGCTCGTGGCTAAATAATAACTGCCGCTCGAGTCGATCTCCAGTGCATCATTACCGACAGTCTCCTGCCCTAATTCCAATTTATTTGGTCCGCACAGCACGTCTTCTTCTTCCATACTTCTCTATTACTCGTCATCTCGGCAGTCACCTCCTCTCTAGCCTCATTACCCTTCACACAGCCCAACCTTAATTTCTTTGGTTTTCCCTTACAGCTATCAATATTCATACTCAAAACTTTCCTCACGACATCATCTACAATCTCCCTCTATTTTAGTATTATCAAAACTCCCCTTTCCCCTCCCCTTCTCCACCTTGTGACGTAATAGTAACGGACGGTACTTATTTCATTAATCCAACAGTTCGCGGTCACTAACTAGCCGAAGGTAGAGGAAACTTCCAGAAGTTTCTTTTTTGTTGGTTAATTAGTACTGAAGACAACCAACGAGTGGCGCTAGTTAGGTGGACTTGTTCGGTGCTTGTGTTTTTACGTTGTGGGAATGTTGATGGCTGGCTGTTTTTGATAAATACTTGTTTTTTGAGACTTAAAAAACTGGCTGGTTCGGCCTCTGGTTTGCAACAGAATACGGTTAACACTTCGGTTTTTGTTAAGATAGTACACTCAGAACAACGAACGAAAACAGTATTGTGGTAAGTTAGTCATCTACTTAACTTTACGTTTATTCTGATTCCATAGTCCCACAGTGTTTCATAATTCTTTTGCTGACCGTGCCCTACCTTCACACACACCTTAATTAACACATTATTTAACATTTTTGACAGAGATTCATAAACATTGTACTATGTGGTTCTAACACTATTAATAAGCATTCGTCTCACAAACGAGCTTGATTGTTATACGGTTTACCTTATTGAAACAAAAATTTACAACGATTTGAATCAATCTTCTGGGATGTAACGTCATACTTTATCGTTTTTACAGTTTCATTTTTAACTATTTATCAAGTACCTACGGATTAAAACAGTTACATCTATTTTGTTATTTGCTATTAAAAATGTACTGAAAGAAAACCCGAAGTTTAACTTGAAAATATTATTATAAATCTTGAAAGGTGTTCATTTGCTATTAGGATTAAAAAGATAAATTGTTCATATTATTTAGTTTTCAATGTACACACAAAGTGTACGTGAGCCAATCTTCAGGGTAAGCAGTTCGTGGATGGGTTACCACCCATTACAAACCATGTTTTCTCCGTGTCTCGGAAAGCACCCCCGGCTGTCATTTGTAGATTTTTGACAGTCGTTACAGGTGTAGTCAGTGCCCCAAAACGTCTGACAACCAGTCTTACCAAGGGGTATTGTATTACCCAGTACTAACTGGGTTCTGGAGGTCAAATAAGCAGTTGCTCAATGTATAATCCTATGTTACCCAGTCTAACCGGATGCAGCTGAATGCATCCGGTAAGACTGGGTAACATAGTTGAGAAAATGCTAGGCAGATGAAAATGGAATACGTCATACTACTGTATGACGCAAAAGTCTGGCCGAAGACTACCTGACAACTTTTCAGGTCTTATAGCTGAACGAATTTCAAGGTTTGGCTCACAGTGTGAGCTACGTGTGAGCCTCACACGTAGACTTTGTCCTGGGTCATGGATACTATTTATCCCGTGGGCAAAGGGCGTGGCAAAAGTTAGTCGTCAATCGTTTTTCCCGTAGCCTTTGTTCAAAGGAAAATATTTTCATAAAATTAATTTAAAATTTCAACTTAACATTCATATGAAACTTTTCTTCTGTTAAAGAAAAATTAAACGTCATTAGAAAATTAATTTTCTAAGAAATCCAGCTCTTGAGATGGTTAATAAAATGTCTTGACTTTGAATTAAAAGCTTAGATGATTCACTGGCGTCGGTTTTTAATTATTTTCTTGTGTTTCATTCTTCATTTTAGAGGTTTAATATGAAACTTTACTAATTTTCTAGTTTGCATATAGAATGCTCAATATACCTAACTCATCAAAATTTTTCAACCCCTTCATTTTTCACCTTTACAACCCGCTAGACATTTTTGAAATTAAAATTTTTGATTATAGCGCATTCTCTCTCATAGAGAGGATTCTGTGTCCCAACATTGGGAACATTATAGGCTGATAATAATTGTGCTATGCTATGCTTATTATATATTCTTAAAACTACTAACATGTGACTTAAATAATATAACTGGCAAAATCCGGGTGTACTAAAAAGTACACCTCTGGAGAACCAATGTAGGATTCAAAGTCAAAGTCAAAGTCGAAGCATTTATTTCAATTAGACCATTACAGGCACTTTTGAAAGTCAAGAACAAAACAGCTAAGCTACAGTCACAGTCACAAGGCATAATAACTTGCGAAAGTACTGTAGTTGCACATTCCAAACAGTAGATCTCACTGGAACGCGGGCCTGTGGACGGTGAGTAATGGGCTAGCTCGCCGTCCGTCCGTCGTATGACGACGGGCAGGCCGTGTCGACGGCTCGTTCGTGTTCCACGCGCGCCTCAAAGAGATGTCAGCAAACGGGAGGGGCCCGCAAGGGCCGGTGCCTGCCAGGGCTGCGGGACTGTTCGAAAGAGATACCGCGGCCCTGGAACACAAAGGGCCAATGAAGGAACATGGGTGGTTTTTAGTCAGTAAGAGTCTGACACTCCCTTCCGCTCCGCCTAGAGCGGGCGGAGTCATTTGATGATTTCCCACCCTCCAAAAAAAAAAAAAAAAAGATCTCACTGGAAAAGAATGGGCAAGAAACTCCATAGACACTCTTTTAAATCACAATATTGTTACAAAATCTTGGTTACATCAATCATATTGAGATTATACATATATTATGTGAGAACGATGTACAAAGACGTGCACATTATGAGCGTATTGCGCGCATTGATTACAGTCGTGAAGCTATGTAGTGTGTGATTCTTAAAACGTAGTGCGAGTTGAGGCAGATCGCAAAATAAACGAAGCCAAATAACGGTTAAATTATAAATCAAATGCATTTAAACAGCGTTATTAAAATTCAACAGCACATCTCTAATACGAAAGTCTTTCTTAAATTAAGACTAGCTGATGCCCGTGGCTTCGTCCGCGTGGAGTTCGGTAAATGGTCCCACGGGATCGTACTACCGGGATAAAAGTATCGTATGTATTCATCCAGATAATAAACTATCAGTATGCCAAGTTAAATCCAAATCCGTTTAGTAGTTTTTACGTGAAAGAATAACAAACATCAATACATACATCTTCACAAACTGGCGCATTTATACTAAAAGAAAGATAAGCTAGCATTGTTTAAACTTTGCAGTATCTGAAAACTTATTAAAAACATGCATCCAATGATGATTTACAATTATATGCAACGAGCAGATTTGTAAAAATATTTACTCAGCGCTTTTTTTGCTTTATTGTATTTAGCAGCCGAAATGTATCGATGAAAAACTGTATCTAAGCATTCATACATATACAGTTCCTTTCCGGAAGTATCATACAGCATTGCTTCTGAAAAATGATGGATAGAAATGAAGCATTTTGATACCGCGCTCACGAATCACTAGAACGCAGGATTCGAAGTGATAATATAATTATAATTGAAAACAATTATCATGATAATTAATTAAATGACAATAATGAAAATGATTATCATTGTCGACTTCGATCTGAAGACATTCTCATCGACTTGAACAAAAAAGGTCACTAACATTGTGACCCTAGCCCCCCCCCCTCCCCCTAGGGGATGTCACGGTCACTTACTGAAAAAAAAGTGATATGTACTAAAAAATAGCGATACAAAGTAGCTTTGCTTACCAACCACTACCAATTGCAGTAGTTAGGATCTCAGCAAAACAAACTGCAAACCACGTCGATAGCACTAAGTCCGAGGATACTAATCCTCTAATTACACAATATAAACCGAGCTAGGCTAAGTTTAATCCCACCCTTTGTTCCAAGTAAGAGTTTCCCAAAGGAGTTTCGGGATGCACGGGTGTGTGGTCAGTTTCTTCAACTTGCCAAGTTTAGAACTTCGTGTAAAGGACAAACCGACGGGGAATTTATTTTGTCTGTTTCGTTAAAGAAGGTTTCGCTTCTGCGGTTTTTAGGATTGTTAGGTGTTCTTGTTTTGGGATGTTTGTCATTTGTTTTGTTTCGGAGGCAGTGAAGTGTTGGTGACAGAAAATATACCAAGCATTGCTGTGAAAGCCACACTGATCTTTATGCTCGTAGCAAAACGGTTGCTGTTAGGTTGCTATCGTTGGCAGGTCTATCAAATTTATAGTAATTTTTATTTTCGAGTCAATAAGGGTACTGTTGGGTGGCTGCTGTCAGTGAGGTAAAATAACTGTTAAAGGACTGTAGGGATGTATAGATCGTCTTTTTTCTCATTGTTCACGCGGGCATTTAGAGGATGTACTGTGGCGGTGGTCACAAGTGTGCAAGCCGTGGGATCTAAAAGTTTGAAATAGATGTAAATTATAAAATATTTCAAAGAGAAATCTGTTGACTTGTCTTTGAAAACGCAATACCTTTTCAAAGGAGACAGCTACCTCGTTTTTGCAGCAACGACCAGTAATTATGAAATAGCGCCATACTTTTCGCTTCTGCGTTTCTTTCGAAATAACCACTGGCATTGCAAATTAGCACAATACGATTTTTTTTAAAGACGTCGGTAAGTAAAGAATCTAACAGTTGTTAAAATCTCATAAAACCATGAAAAATTTTGATCAATTATAATTATCTATTTAAAAATAAAGGGGAAATAATTATGAAATCAGAAGTAAGAATTATGGCGTGACGTTTGACTGGGGAGAATGGAAGAATAAAACGTGTTGGGCTGACAGCAAGTTAAATGAGACAAATGCAAGAAAATAATGATGATTATAACCTAACATGAAATAAAATAATATAGGCATGAACTTTCTGCGTACGAATGAGAAATGTAATCCAAGTAGGTACGGCTGATGGATGATAAAAAAAATACGTTTAATTCAGACTAATAAAATGTCCAACACACAATGTAAAACGCCAACACGCACTGGACCAGCGCGGCGGGATATGGTCCAAACCCCCCCCCATTAATGGAAAGCACAACGACAATATGTCCCCAAGTGCCCGACGGCTCTAGCTGTTCTGCTGGAGTTGAGGGGCGCCGGCTAAGCACTGGAGTCAGGGGCGAGGTGAATCTCCGGGCGAGATCGACCAACCGTCAAACGACTTCGGCTAAAACAATAGAGGACTCCGATAATCTTAACATACTTACCTATAACGTCCGTACACTGATGAAAGAAGAGCGCCAAATAGAGCTAGAGAACGCTTTGAAAGACATAAAGTGGGACATTATGGGACTTGCAGAAGTGAGGCGACTGGGTGAAGTAACTGAAGAAACAGACGACGCTGTGTTCTTCCACTTTGTAGAAACCCAAGGACTTCACGGTGTTGGATTTCTGGTTTCTAAGAAGTGGAAGAACAACATTATTGAGTTTCGGGGATATTCTGAACGCAAAGCAGTTCTTAAATTTCGCATTACACCCCGAAAAACATTAACGTTAGTACACACATACGCACCTACATCAACAAGTTCCGACGAAGACGTTGAAGACTTTTATGATATTCTTAACAGAGCATGTGATGAGAATCGTGGAACATGGAACATAGTGTTGGGAGATTTTAACGCCAAAGTTGGACCGAGGCGGGAATTGGATTACGAAGGCATCATAGGACTGCATGGTTTGGGAGAACGCAATGAGCGAGGAACAAGACTGCTACAATTCGCTTTCGCACAAAATATGCATATTGCTAACAGTTTGTTTCTTAATAGACTACATTTTAACTTCAGACAAACAAATAATAAAAGAGGTTCACTATCCATTTGCATAAAATGTTAAGACCTAATATAACTTAGCATAATTTTGTTTGGCATAATTATATTTTCGCATAATATAATTACGCATAACAGCTTACGCATAATTTTTTAAGCATAATTTCTCTAACCATAATAATGATGAAGCATAATATTCTAAAGCATAAATTTATTAAGCATAATATTCTAAAGCATAAATTTATTAAGCATAAAGTTCTAAAGCATAACTTTTTTATACGCCCTAGCTTTTTTGCGCGAAGAGGATAATTATACCAATTTATGTCGACGATTGGAAAAAAGCCATATCTCCTGAATCAGGTAATAAATAACATATTAATGTAATATACCGTATTGAACCATTTTTGGGTTTTTTTTTCGCTGTAGGAAGCATGAAGCAAGCAAGCATACAGCATGCAAGCAAGCATACAGCATGCAAGCAAGCATACAAGCAAGCATGCAGCAAACAAGCAAGCATGCAGCAGGCAAGCAAACATGCAGCATGCAAGCAAGCATGCAGCATGCAGCATTCAAGCGAGCATGCAACATGCAGCAGGCAGGGTTTCTGTCACGGCTCCGGCGCTGCGGGCCTCCAGCGGCCCCACGCGTGCTAATCGTCGCAGACGGCTTTCGCTCACCACCGCAGCTTCGGCTTGTTGGCCGGCTTCGCCGGCCAGCCTCAGCCGCGGCGGCTCGCTCGCAGCCACCTGCTCCTCAGCCCACGGGCCGCCTCGCCCCTACGCGCCTACGCGATTTTAAATTACACTCTAGGGGTAGGACAAACAAGACTACGTGGAGTCGTTTTTGCAGCAATTCGGTTCTGTCACTAACTTTTGTTGCACAGCATATTAAATTTTTAACCAACAATATTTAATTTTTGTATGCCTAAATATTATTATGCTAATAGTCATTAGGCCTACTAACGTTATGCGAATCAAATTTATGCCAAAACAAATTAGTCTTTAAGATGATTATGCCAAAATAAAATGTATGCCTAAAAAAATTATGCCGAAGTATTATTATGCCAAAACAAATTGTGCCAAAATCGTTATGCCGAAGTATATTAGGACAAAGAACATTATGCGAAAAGAAGGGATCCCAATAAAAGACGTAGCTGTTATTAACCAAATTAAGTTCAATTCTGACCATAGACCACTTCGTGCAAAAAATAGATTCAGCTTCAAAATTCATCGCGCCAAATCATTTCCAACATATCCAACACCAATAAAAAATCTCACAAGGGAAACCCTTTTCAACAATTCAGAAAAGTTTAACACTGAACTCTCTAATCACTTCAAAGGTCTAAACCTCGATGTATCTGATGTTGAAGAACAATACAACATAATAGTAGAAGGCATCCGCAAATGTTCTAATCGGATAGAAACAAAAAAGAAGAAAAACTCACAACTATCTACATAGTTTAAATAAAGAACAAATAGAAGAACGTTGCAAACATAACATCGGTTCCGAACAGCGCAAAGTTTTAGACAAACAGGTCAAACGAAGTATTAGACGAGATATCAGAAATTTGAACACCCATAAGGTGAAAATAGCACTAGAGAAAAACAAGTCTTTAAGAGCAGCTAAACAAGGCATATGCAAAACTAGAAATTGGATAAATAGCCTACAGGATATGTATAGGTATTAAACATCACAACAGAGATAAAATTTTAAAAATTTGCACCGACTACTACAAAAATCTATATTCAGAGCCAACAAATACTAACACTGAAATAGTATATGAATTTCCAGACCCTGATAAGATTCCTTTCATAACTGGCTATGAAGTGAAAAAAGTGTTGACCAGCATGCACTACGAAAAGAGTCCAGGTGAAGATGGTGTAACAACTGAAGCCCTTAAACTTGGTTCTCCCTCACTTCTCCCTCATATCACCAACTTGTTCAATTCCATCCTTCAAACCGGAAAGATACCAGCAAAGATGTGCCACTCAAACATCATCCTACTTCATAAAAAGGGGGATAAAAGCGATATCAATAACTACAGACCAATTAGCTTAGTGTCACATCTCTACAAGGCTTTCATCAAAGTTATACATAACCGCATTGATACAAAATTAGATTGCCACCAACCACCCGAACAAGCTGGTTTCCGCCCAAGTTTCTCCACTACAGATCACCTTCATGCATTAAACCAAATCATGGAAAAACACATAGAATTTGTAAAACCTTTTCCACGAAGGCATTTGACAGCGTTAAACATTCAGCCATATTTTTATCTTTACAAAATCAACAGTTAGACCAAACCTACATCAATATCCTTAAAGTAATATACAACAATAGCACAGCAAACATTAAACTCAACTTTCCCGGTCAAAATTTCAAAATTAACAAAGGCGTGATACAGGGTGACCCTCTCTCTCCCAAACTATTCCCTAGTACCCTTGAGGAGGTATTCAAGAACCTAACAGACCCATGGTCCAGTAAAGGTATACCAGTCGGTTGCAAGAAACTCACCAACCTTCGTTTCGCTGATGACATCGTCATATTTGCACCGACTGCTGCCGAGTTACAACAGATGCTCCAAGATCTGAGCACAGCAAGCTTTGAAGTTGGACTAATGCTGAATCGGTCAAAGACTAAAGTGATGACCAATAGCACAAAAAGTAGGGTTGAGGTAGATGGGCAAGAAATCCAATACGTCGATGAGTACATTTATTTGGGCCAGCTAGTTTCCTTCGGAAACAGGCAAGACAGAGAAATTGACTGCCGAGTCGAAAACGCCTGGAAGAGCTACTAGTCCATGAAGCCACTGACGAAGGGTGACTTACCATTATCCCTAAAACGCAAACTCATCGACATGTGCATTTTGCCCATCCTAATCTACGGTGCTCAAACTTGGTCCTTGACCGAATCGCAAAAGTCCAAACTCAAGGTTTGCCAAAGGGCGATGGAGCGTAGTGTATTAGGAATTAAGCTCAGCAACAGAATTCACAATACCACAATACGCTCCAAAACTGGAATCGCTGATGTGGGGAACAAGACTGCTGGGCTGAAGTGGGATTGGGCGGGTCATGTCTATAGGATGCATCAGGACCGATGGGCCAGAGTCGTCACGCAGTGGATGCCAGAAGACGGGCGCCGTCGCCGAGGGAGGCCTAGAAAACGCTGGCGTGACGACCTAGACGCGTTTAGGAGAGATTGGCCAGAGAAAACCGCACGGAGAGAAGAGTGGAAGGCTATAGGGGAGGCCTTTGCCCAGCAGTGGGACAATTAAATAGAGGCTAAGAAAAAAAGAAATGTCCATATGTTGTTAGTAACATTATTTTAAAACTATGTTAGTCAGAAAACAAAACTTACTCAACATGCAGCCTGATAAGCCTTCCTACAACTGCAAATTCAGGTCTTTCTGCAATCATCCTTACGGGCTTAAATTGGGATAAGGGCTTATCCCAATTTATTTTAGGTCGGCGCAGCATGTCTGCTTCTTCCATACTTCTCTATTACTCATCATCTCAGTATTCACCTCCTTTCTAACCATATCATCCTTCACACTGTCCATCCATCGTTTCTTTGGTTATCCTCTACTCTTATCAACATTCATACTCAAAATTTCCATCACTACATTTTCCTCGTTTATCTGCAGCAATTTCAATACCACGATAACCGATTACCACACAACCATTCAGTCACCGGCGCCACTTTCAGACTTCCTCTTATGTACTCATTCCTTATTTTATCCGTTCGCGTTACACACCACATATCCCACTTAGCATTCTCATCTCAGCCACATGCCTTTCATTCACACATTGCACATCAAAGGGAATGCTTTCGTAGCCTGAACATTCTGATGTAACAGTATTCATCTAAAACGAAAGACCACCATCACCGTAATTTAAACAAATCCCCAGCTACAACCTAGCAGTAGATATGTAATACACGAACCGACCATACTTTACATCCACATGTTACCTGATCTTCCTAACATTTCTGTCGGTCCCTTGCCATGTCCGACACGGTTTCACAACGTAATATCGTCAAAAGTTAGTTGCTCGAGGTGCATAACTTGCTCGTATTAATAAGGCCTGTGTAGTTCAAAACTAGGAGGCCGTGGAGGAAACTGCTCGTCTAATTAATAATTGTCCACGTAAAGGTATGTGGCACTGAATAGATAGGTACTTACAGAAGAACAGTTTCATACAACAAGTGAACGCACACAGTTCTCGATACTGCCAGCGGCGCCGATGACCTCGTAATCAGCTGAAGTGAGCTATTTGAAAATCGTGTATTTATAAAATCAAAAACTCGCCATTATGTACTTGCGAGATTACAAAATGTGAACATTGTATCAGTTACGTCATTGGAAAATCAAAACAATGCTTTAGAATCAGAAATTACCAAAACTATCTAATTTTACAATCACGGGGCCAGTGATCGGCCATTCCGACACAATTATTACGTTAGGTTTGGTCTCTTGAACCACATACGAGTACATACTCTGGACGAATATTTGCACAAATATTGGCGGTGCAATAGACAGACAGGCTACCGAGCTACACGTCAAACGTCAAAACTGACACATGACTGGGTAACTTTTTAAAGGCACAATAATTCATGTATTTTTATTGTTATTGACTGCGTTCTATCTGTGCTTTTAAAATGGTTTTAATGAGTATTTTTTACGTATGAAGTTACCGTTCTACAGTACTGAAAATTTGAATTAATGCATTATGGTTGGGAAAAAATTCTAAATTCAAATGAATTTAATTTAAATAATTGGAATTCTATTTTCAAATTCAGTCATTTTTTATTGATTAGTGTTTTGTTTTCACCACATTTGAATATTGTTTCGTCAGTATGGGCACGTTACAAATACGAGTAAATAATGGAATTCGAGTTCCGTTGTGGTAGTAATTGGGAGTCCGGCGTTATCCACCAAATTCACCAGACCTTGCGCTTACTAACTAATTCTACTTCTAAAATATTTGTAAACAATACTTCAACTATATAGAAGTGCACGCAGCGCCAAGACCAGCCTCCGCTCATTTGATGTTTAGTATTTAGAGGATTGATGGGACACAGTAGATGAAAACGTAATGTTTTACTCCGTTGATGTAATTGTTGTATGGCGTTTTTTTACGGAGAGTCCAGCTACGTAAATACTTTTTTCTATACTAAACTATCACAAAAAAGAACTTATAGGTTAGGTTAAAGACATAACTGCAATTTGACTGCAATAGGTTAAGACCACTAACTAAGTCAGTAATACATTTTCAATTTCTCGAGAGACATACAGTTTCTTTACCTGTCACCTCCTTAAAGCCATAAAATTATGTTTTTATTACCCCGTCATGACAACTAGGGCTTTAGAAATCCTATTACCCACGCATTGGCTTACCGGGGATAAGTCGACATCTTTGCGTATTAATAAACTAACTGCTATGGAGCGCATCTAGTGTCCTTACTTACTTCCTACTTGATGTAGTAAACGCGGTGGGAGGGACACCGACGCGAAATCGGTTACCACGTATTCAGTGCATCATTGCAAGTCCCCAATTTTTTTAATAAGCGATGAAAAATAACAGCTGTCCCATGCATTTTGACCGTGTAGGTAGTGCACTTTTTTAGGAAACAGCTGTTTTTTTAATGAAATATCCTTATGATTGGCGTTGTGCGCTGTAAAGCTTTTCTTATTCATACTCTAACGACTTGATGCTTTCAACAAGTCGTATTTTTTAGGATTTTGGCGCTGTCTTACTTTTGATAGAGTTTCTACACAAACCATATATTTTCAAGTCTTTGTCAAAAGTTTATTTCAAAGTGTATTGTGGAGCATATTAATTCATTAACAAGGGTTAAAAAATTAATGGACATTTGTAACCGTGCCATCTCAACATTTTTAATTTGCAAATTACGCGGACGAAGTCACGGGCAAAGCCTGTTCGAGTAGTTATATAATACGAAAATAAAATATTATTATGCAATGATATCGGTTCAAATGCCACACACGCCAAGGTTACCTCGCGATTACGGTTTCCGCATGTTTATTACCAATTTATACAATGATTGAATAATTCTGCATTTTTTTTTTCAAAAAAATCTTATTTTGGAAACTCGTCACGTAAAAATTCAAATCGTTCACCGCTTGTCTTTACATTCTTTGGTAACGTCTTTGCTAAAATTGCTACTAGTCGAGGACAGAATTTATGATTTCATATACATACATACATTCTACTTCCATTGTAAAATTATGCTAATACCAATTACGCTTACCCAGGCTTACACGCCTCCAGTTTTTTTTACTATTTACTATCAACAGATACTTAAGTAAGTGTATAAATAAGCTATTTCAAACAAAAATGCAATACTACGCTGCAAAAATGAGTGACGTAGTTCATTTTTATAAAAAAATATAATTAAAATTTCAAAATATTTATTTCCACATGCATTAATAAAATTATGATTTTTTGTTATTATTATCTTTAAAATTATTAATAAATCGCCCTCGAGGTAGAACGCGGTGAAGGTCATAATATATGTCAGTCTGATCTTGGTTGCAGCGCGAATATGACAGGGCACGCCACGTTAGTGGCGGTAAGTCCCCTCTTTGAGGAGTGGCTAGGGAGGCGCCACGGCGCCCTCACCTTTCGCCTGACGCAGGTCCTCACCGGACACGGGTGCTTCGGGAGGTACCTGCACCGAATCGGGCGGGAGGAAACGCCCGGGTGCTACAATTGCGAGGATCGACCGGAGGACACGGTGGAGCACACCGTGGAGGTCTGCTCTGCTTGGGCGGAGCACCGCCGTGTCCTCCTAGCGGCGATTGGCGGCGGCGACCTCTCGCGTCCGGCCCTGGTTCAAGCCATGGTCCGGGGCGAGAGGGAATGGGAAGCCGTCGCCTCCTTCTGCGAAGCAGTCATGCTAGCGAAGGAGGCGGTGGAACGTGAGAGGGAGAGAACCTCCTCACGTCCCAGCCGCCGCGGGAGAAGCACCGGGCGTCGGGGGCCACGCCGTGATGGCTCTCGGCCACCGTAGGCGCGGGCCTGTGGACGGCGAGTAATGGGCTAGCTCGCCGTCCGTCCGTCGTATGACGACGGGCAGGCCGTGTCGACGGCGCGTTCGTGTTCCACGCCCGCAAGGGCCGGTGCCTGCCAGGGCTGCGGGACTGTTCGAAAGAGATACCGCGGCCCTGGAACATAAAGGGCCAATGAAGGAACATGGGTGGTTTTTAGTCAATAAGAGTCTGACACTCCCTTCCGCTCCGCCCAGAGCGGGAGGAGTCATTTGATGATTTCCCACCCCCCAAAAAAAAAAAAAAAAGGGCGAATATGACCAGATGTCGTATAAGATAAAGAGGTTTGGAATGAGTAAAGGGAGGCCTTTGCACAACAGTGGAACATATGGCAGGCTAAGAAAAAAAATAAAAAATAAACCAATATCTGAGGAGGCTCTCAGTAGGCAGCTGGATCAAAGGCTTGATTCAGAAAGCGATACTCCTGGACACGGCTCGTATTGTAAGGAGGTTCCTCTCCCTCAAGCCCTGACCGCCGGTAGCTTGGACCCTGTTCCCGATACCGGTGGGATACAATTTTTTTATATTTTTAAATTATTTTGACATATTTTTTAAATTAATATTTAAAAATGTATAAATACAATTAATGTGTGATTACAATAAGTGTATAAGTACAATTTACAATTTATTTACATTTTTAAATTTTCCTATGTATATATAAATATATATTTTTATATTGTTTTTAAAGGAAAATTTAAAAATGTATGAAATTTGTGCAAAAATAAATAAAGAAAATAATAACCGATGAAAATTATCTAGGTACTTTGAAGTTTATAGAACCATATGCTGAATTTATGGTACCCATTTACACTTCGATTACCCACCCCTATACACTGTTTAGGTATATCATAAAAGCACCGCTTCACTGCAGCTCACTGCTAAACTACGCAAACATACTAGCTAGCTCCGCTTCGTATGAAAATTTAGGCAGGATCGTTCGCGACTCTCGGCCACGCTACGCTCGAATGCTTGTCTGGAAAACAATGAACGTCACAGCTAATATGGCAAGCCTTTCCGTTCACAATCTAGCAGTGCACGGTCGACTTATGGCAGTAAAGCTTTTTCCGCTGCACTGAACGTTTTGTTAAGGCCTTGAAGTTCAATAGATAGCGGTGTATTGTACGTTCGACGATCGTGGTTTTCTGAATTTTCTTGGTTTCTTGGCTTTTTTATGGTTGACCAGCAATAAACGGTCATGTCACATTGAAAAATTGTGGAAAAATTGTCAAATAGATGAATTACATCGATTGATTGATCGATCGATTGATTTTAATTGATTTGATTGATCTGTCTGTTTGTTTTTTTTCATATATAATATAAGAAAAGAATTAGAGGACGTCAAATAAAATCGTCCGCATCGCTGTCAACGGGAAAAGTGCACAGAAGGCTGATAGCGTAACCACGTTGGATGGCAATACTGGTTCGTTGGCCAATTCTTTATTTTGGGGCAGAGAGCCCAAGAAAGGAGGTCAGATATAGTCTGCGTTGCAGTGCGACATCCACAGATTTGGAGATAAAGAACAATAATGGCGATTAGACTATAAAAGACTAATTGCTCGATTTTGTCTTTAATTTCTAGACACCCACGAAAATCTGTCATAGGTCAAGTTATAAATCAAACAACATCCCACGCTTTTATTTCAAATATTAATTGGCCATTATACAAACTTCATCAATAGGTATCTTATTTAACATCAACATAATTTATACATCCGTTATTATTGTAACTGGCTCATTGGGCAAGAGCGCGACTGATGAGCGTGGGGTTCTCTCCCAAGTCGGGCAAATCTACAAAGCCAGGTTATTGGGTGTTTTAATCAGTGGAATCCCGTAGTTATGCCGTAGGATTTATGCCCACTTTATGTAAATTAAATAGTGTCATTCCCTATTAAGTATCTATAAGGACTAGATAAAAAGAAAGAAAAAATATTTATTTATCGCAGGGACAAGCGAAGCGAAGCAAAAAAAAAGCGAAGCGATTCCATTGAATGTGTAATTTGACATAGATAAATATTTTACAACTGGATGTTTTGTACTTTAACTACCTACATATTTACAGAACATATGACATAAATTTTGTATGCCTCAATGGCGGGACATAGCAGACTTATTTGTATTTAATTAACACAACAACTTTATGAACCTATGATCCACAATAAATTATTTGAATTTGACATGACGTGCACTCAAAATGAAAAAAAAAAAACTTGAGAGGTGTCAAGGGACACCCGGATGGAAAGTAGTTCATTTCGATTAATTAGTGAGAAAAAAAAAACTTGGCAGTCGTTGATCACCCATCCACAGACCAACCTTGGCAACCGTTGCTTAACTTGGATCACCCATCCACAGACAGACCTTGGCAGTCGTTGCTTAACCTTGATCACCCATCCACAGATCAACCTTGGCAACCGTTGCTTAACTTGGATCACCCATCCACAGACAGACCTTGGCAGTCGTTGCTTAACCTTGATCACCCATCCACAGACCAAAGACGAAACGAAAATATCTGGATTGCTTTCTATAAGAGAGAGAGAGAGACAGACAGAGAAACATGCGCACGCCGCACGGCTTACAATTAGCTTACTATAGCAAAAAGTGTCGTTACAACTTTTCGTCTTAATTTTTTCCGTCTAGCCCTCTTTCGCAACGCGCGTTATGGAACTTCGTTCCAAAAACAATAAACATACAATGTATAACAAAATATTAATATAACAGGATGGAGCAAAAAAAAAGTTAACAAAGTTAAAGGATAAAAGCGGTTGTCACCTCACTTTGGAGAAAACAAATGTGATGTCATATTATTATTTTGTAATTAAAACATAACATGGTATACAGTTGTTCTTTTTTATGACTACACTATCTTTTGCCCGCTACTTCGTCCGCGTGAAGGTGCATGGGAACGTATTCCCGGTATACAATAATGGGTCGTTGTCAATCCGTTTGCTAAATTTTACTCAAATTCATTCAGCCGTTACAGCGTTAAAACGAAATAACACACAGACAGACAGAGATCTTTTTTTAACATTCATGTATATTATTAGTATGGATTCTAAATAAACGCAAACGAACTCGAAACTGCCATAAGCCGAAAATTGACAATTCTCACATAAATTATAATGTTTATTGTAGAAATGGCACCGCTTGGTGCCCACATGTCACTGACTGGAATGTTCGTTCAACTATGGCGACCAAAATGAGCATTATGAATGAATTAATTATAGAGCTTGTTATTATGATACATGATTCCGTTCTGCTGATGGCTCATTTGTATTAATTGGCGTGTGCCTTTATGTGGCGAACTTTCTTTAAATATCTGACTTAGTTAATTAATTTTTTTTTGAGGAATTAAATCCCACTCTATGAGGTTGCGAGTTTCAAATCAAATCAAATCATTTATTACATCATCATCATTCATTATTCGTCGTCGTCGTTAAGTATTCGTTATTCGTCGTTTATTCATCATTTATTTTTTCGTTATTTATTCATTCATTTTTTCCATAATTATTTTATATCATATTTTTTTTGTTTATTTAGTTTACCAACCTATATTTTATTTGTTTAATAAGTAGTTGATGAATGCTTTAATCCAAATAATTTTGAGATTAAACGTACAGAATTTTGACATCTAGTAGGGCATCATTATAATCGTCCGAAACCATTGCATGAACCCAATAAATAGCTTTGTAATTTATATACACTTCCATTTCATCAGCTTAATCTTTCCTTAAGAAAGGAACCGGTCTTTGGAGCCTGCTCTCAGTCTATCCGAATGCAGCTGCATGATTACGATTATTTAAAACCGAGCGACAAAATCCTTGGCTAAAATATAATCAAGCACAATTACCAAGTAATAAGTATTCTAGGTCAGTTTAATAGCTCTCCCAAAATTGGGTCTAACAATCAATCCCCATTAAAAACAATAATCCCAGTGTTATCAATTTAATCATCACTTACAATTGCCTCAATAACAGTAAATCCAGCACCATCTATAAACTCTGGAATTGCACCTTTATAAACCAGGGACTGTACCACCACATCTTATTATAAAAGTACGGCTGTAGGCTGAAATCGTATTTACACGCACGGATTGACAGCGTTTTCGAGTATCGCTGTCTCATTCTATTACGTTAAGGCGTCATTTAGTAGAGCGAGACGTCCAGTCGCAAGCACTTTAACTTGCGATTGGACCTCTCACTTGAATTGCAATTCTAACTGACAGATAGAGAAAAAGATTTCAACCTTAATCTTACATCAGTGTGGGAATGCAATAGAGCTATACAGAACGTCTAGCTCCATCTTTTTTCCACACTGTGCTTCAGTGTGGGAAAGAGATGAAGCTAGACTTTCTCTAAATAACATAATATCACGCCTGTAATCCCCGAAGGGTTAGGCAGAGGTGTACTTAATAGTACACCCAGATTTCGCCAGATATGTTTAAGGCCCATGTAATAGGGGGCGAGTCTATTGCCATCAACCGGGCACAAATCCAGGCTCTGTGGCTGCTACTGAGAAATTCCTTATGGAAAAACACAATAACATTTTGCCCGACCTGAGAATCGAACCCAGGACCTCATGCCCACAAGTCGCGCTTGCGACCACAAGACCAAAGATGTAGCACACACTGAAGCAAGATCAAAATAATACTGCAATAAGAGGTGGTGACCCCCTGAGCGAATCGCAATTACAAAGAAAAACTATCAAAGTGCCGTCGACTGGAATACTAATCATGAACCATTTAGAGACCATTAGAGGTATTGGACTCTTAAGATGTACGAGCACAAACGTCACATATAAAACGTTGATTAATTTATAGACTACAATAGCTAGGCCATGCACTGGTCGGGTGGTTTATTTGTGGTACTTACATGTAACGATGAAATGAGGTCATACAATATTTCGGTCAAGGCAAAATGTGCAAGACTTTACCCCAACATAAATGCAATAATTTAAAATCATCAGTCTTTATTTTCATCTCCACAATTTATGGTTAGACACCTACCTTTTTTCTGTGGCTCCATGAAGAGTTGGCGTGGCATACGAATAAGCATAATCAGCCTATAATGTTCCCTCTGCTGGGACACACGGCGTTCTCTCTATGAGAGGGTATGGGCTATAATCCACCACGCGGGTCCAGTGCGGGTTGGTATTTTTTTTTTTTTTTTTTTATTTATTTATATTCAAACAAATGGTAGGTAGTCTTATAAACTAAGCCCCACAAAACCGTAGTAATGGTTTGACTGCGGGGTCAGCGAGTCTCTACTACACGTACTTAAAACCAAATATTATTTTTTTGTAGCACTTTAACACATTTCTAAGTAATATTTTTTTAATTTATTTTTAAAGCTATTTTTATTTGTTTCACTTCTTATGTCTGCCGGCAGACTGTTTAATAGATAAGGTATTCTTTTATTGAGGGTTCTGTCACCAAAGTAGTTAGTGACTCTGGGTACATTAAATCTGCCAGCAGCCATAGATCGTGTGTTATGGTTGTTGTTTACATGAATTAAATTATGCTCTTGGGCACCATGGTGGTTAACTGCTAAAAGATAGTTATGTTTGTACCTGATCGGTAGGATCTTACATATTTTAAATAGTTCCCTATAGTCTCCTTTACAACGGTTTTTAGTTTTTTGAGTAACAAGTAGTTTTAAGAATCGAATTTGAAGAGCTTCTAATTTATCCAGGTTAGTTTTAAATGTTAAGCCATAGCTGTCAAGAGCATAACTCATAATAGAATCTACTAATGACATGTATATACATCTTAATGTGCTAATAGGAACCTTAAAGCTTAGGTGGTACATTTTACTTAATAATATTCTTAATTTACTAGAAATGTAATCTATGTGTTGGGACCAAGAAAAGTTCTCATCTATTTTCACTCCAAGGTAGGTTACACAGTCAACTCTTTCAATATGTTTACATTTACAGTCCAGTAAGTTGTTATGGTGGCATACATAATCATGAGTAAATAAAGGTGGAGTCACACTTTGAGGTCGTAAATATGGCGAATGAATTAACAATAATTTAGTTTTCTCAGCGTTTAATATAATGCCATTGTCGTGCGACCATTTAACAACAGCGTCTATATCTTGTTGAACTAACTGGTAGGTATCGTCTATGTTAGTTCCGGAGCACAGTATGCATAAGTCATCTGCAAACATATACGCTGAACAATGCTGTAGCACTCGGCACAAGCTGTTAACATGCATAAGATAGCAAATTGGTCCACATCCCGAGCCCTGCGCCACCCCGCTCCGCACCTCGACTCGGTCACTAAGCGCGTTCTCCACTTTCACACGGTAGGAGCGCGCGGTAAGGTAATCACGGAACCAGGGGTTCAGTGGTTCTCTCACCCCGCACTCCTCCATTGCATTGAGGATGGTATCGGATTGCAAGGTGTCGAATGCTTTTTTGTAGTCGAAGAATATTGTTACAACAAATTTTTTATCATTTAGGTAACTGTTAATTTCGTCTGTGAATTTAGTTAATAATGTATTAGTACTTTTTCCTTTTAAAAAACCGTGTTGACACTCGTTAATGATGTTATTTTTTTGTAGATAGTTACTTAATTGGTTGACGATACACTTTTCTATAATTTTATCTATACTAGATAAAATTGATATGGGTCTGAAGTTTGATACATTTTTGCGATCACCTTTTTTGTGAATTGGGCGGACTATTGCCTCTTTAAGCTTATTAGGAAATTTATAGTTCTTGACAGTTAGGTTTATTAGTTTAGCTAACACGGGGCTCACTTTATCAACAACTATTTTAAGGTCGGACATTCGAACAAGATCGCTACCCGGTGATTTATTTATATTCATGTTTTTTATTATTTTTTTGACATACTTAGAGCTTACTGGTTGCCACCTCATGGACAAGTCCGTGGCTTTTACATAGGTCTGCCTGTCCAACCAAATCTCATGACATTTATGTTTTATACCTTCTATTTCTTTATCGAAGGTAGACGCAAAATTATTACTTATGTCTATAATACTTCCTTGTCCGTCCATGTTTGATATAATTAATTCATCTACCGATTGTTTATTGTTTCCCATCAAAGAATTTATCCTTTCCCATATTTTTTTAATGTTTTTATTACACTCCAATATGCTATTTTTATCATAAATATTTTTACTTTTAATAATAGTTTTTTGGCACTTATTTCTAAATTTGGTATAATTAAGTCTCTTTAACATATTCTTTGGCTCATTGCTCCATACCTCAAATAACCTATCTTTTTCTTTTATCATAGCCTTCAACTTATTATCAATCCATTTTTTGTTATTCCTGTTACTTGTAGAAATACGTTTGTTTATGTAACAGTCATTATAAATATCAACGAATATTTGTTTAAATGCTTTATATAATTTAATGGGACATTCTAATGACATAAGGCGATCAAAATCAGTGCTTAATAATTTCTCTCGAACTTTGTTATTGTCGAGGACGCGCTTAGTGGTCACAAGTGGTGGCGGAGACAGTCTCGCACCGCTCGGATTGCGAGTTTGCGACGACTGCTTCGACGGTGCGCGTCTCCAATGCACGTTGGCCGCAACGAAATAGTGATCTGATATTTTTTGTTTTATTACAGCTGAATGCATGACGGCATTATTTGCTCGAATATAAATATGATCGAGACAAGATTGGACCAGTTTTCCCGATACAATTTCCTTTCTAGTAATGTCATTTATGCACTTTGTAAATCCATATTCAGACAATAGGTTTTCGTACGATATTACAAATTTGTCATGACAATTTAACAGGTTTATGTTTATATCACCGCAGAAAAATACTCTAGAATTAATTGGTATTTTTTCAATAAGGTTCCGAAGTTCATCTATAAATTGGTTTAATTTTGTCTGTTTATTTATTCGCGGTGGTCTGTATATTGCTATTAAATGTATTTTCTCATTATTGAACTGGAGTGTTATGGAGACGCACTCCGCCGAACGCATTCCTGTGGACTGTGTCAACTCACACACACGCGCGCTCAGTCCCTCTCGTGTATAAACCAATACCCCTCCACCGCTTCGGTCCGATCGCGTATACGTATTTACAATAAAACCATTTATTGGAAATAATGACACTAAGGCGTAGTTAACATTAGGTTCGGTTAATACTATTACATCTAGTTTATCTACACAGGAATTTATAGTTAAAAGTAGTTCACTGAAGTGTTTTTTTAGAGAGCGAATATTTACATGCAGAATACATAGTCCTCTATTGTATACAATTGAACTTATCCAATTATTCAGGTCGTTAGCACAGGTATAGTTTACTGTATTATCAGTTATGACATCAAAATTATTGAAGTCGGCGAATTTTGTGTATTAGGAATAATCACGGTTACGAACAATTTTAATTTTTAACGTTATTTTAATCAGATACCTAAGTAATTATTTTATTTTGATAACTGACTCAGTTCATTTTCGCTTCTTATCCATATTGTATTGTCGCCATCCTTTTTCTTCGCCAGAACTTTGCCATTTGTCACCCATATATACTTGTATAGACCTTTGAGTTGCCTTTTTGCGTTCCACAGTAGTGTCTTCGTAGCCTTAGTTAGGTCTTCATTGATAAATATTTTGTTTGTTGTCGATCCGCCGGTAAAGATGCTGCTATTTAACTCAATCAGTTTGCGACGATTGGCTAGCCAGTCCTCCCTTGATTCAATGCCTGACGCCTTGAAGCCTACCATTATTGAAGATGGTTTATTTTCTTGTTTGGAGTGTTTGTTGCGTTTTACCCATTCTATTTCATTACTTTTTACGCCCATCTCATCTCCAATTTTGGTGACGATCTCTCTCAAGTTTTCGCCAGGTATGTATTCAACGCCTACAATTTCGAGGTTTTGTTTAAGCGATGATTGCTCAGCGTGTTGAAGTTTTTGCTCAAGTGCAATGTTACACTTCTCTAAATACACACATCTGTTGTTAATATTGGTCACAGTTTTTTCAAGTTTCGTTATTTTTCCTTTAGATTCTTCGTGTTCAAATAAAAGTGTATCGTACTTATCTGATAATACGCTAATGCTTTGTTGTATTGTGTCTAAATGCTTCCTAAGTCCAGGTATGGCACTGACCTTTTTTTGAATATCTTTTAATATTATTTGCATGTCTTGTACCTCTTCCTCCACTTCGTCTTCATCAGAGCCCTCGTCTTCACAGTTGTTACAGTAGATTCTGTTTTTTCCCGCCTTCATGTCTGCAGCTAGGCCTTTGACGCAGCTTCTATGAAAAGTTCCTTGACAGGAACCTTGGCACATGAAGTGGGATCCTTTTTTCGATAGTACTTTTTTACACTTTTGACACTCCATTATATATTACTACTATAATATTTCGTGTTTTATTATTTATTAAGTAAGTAGGTATGTTGAGTTTAAGTATGAGTTCGTGAGTTGAAAAAGTTCGCAAGTATGACTGAGCGCTTTACTTGTGTGCGTTGAAGCGAGCGAACTGCGAGTTGCCCTAGGTCACGGACAATAGTTTATGCAAATGTTTTTTAGAAAGTTTTTTGCTTATTATTCACTCATATGTTAGAGTTCCAAGAAATTGAAACCACCACTACACAGTACAGTTCAATAGCTTTACGATGATATGTGTCACTATAGTTTCTAATCACTTTTTACCACTTTTTCTATTAATTCCATCAGCGAGAAACAAAAACGTGCTACCGCGTGGGCCGATTCGCGAGAAACTGTAGATGTCACATGTCTTCGAATTTTTGGTTCTAAGGCATGCCGCTTTCCTCACGATGTTTTCCTTCACCGTTTTTGCGAGCAGTGGTGATGAAATAAATTACACAAAGTAATGTGCCTGCCTGGGTTCGAACCCACGACTTATTGTTCGTAAGTTGGGTCGCCACCACTGGGCCACCGCCACCGCTGGCGTGGGGTGCGATAAAATTGAGCAATAATATGTTTCATACAGGGTAGCGATATACAAAAAAAGTGTAAAACCAGTATAGTCAGACTGTTTCGATACATGTATGAAAAGCTAAATCCATTTTTTAATTGGATATGAGTTTTTGTCTTTGAGGAGCTCGATCTAAATAATAAAAGCCACTTGGATCGATCTTCAGGGAAAGCGACGCTTGCCAAGGTTGGTCTGTGGATCAGTGACCACCCATTACAAACCGAGTTTCCTGCGTGCCTTGGAAAGCAAGTTAAGCCACTGAACCCGGCTGTCATTTGTAGATCTCTGTCAGTCGTTAAGGTAAGTGGCTCGAAAGTGTGACAACCAGTCTTACCAAAGGGTATCGTGTTACCCAGTGCTAGCTGGGTTGTGAAGGTCAGATAGACAGTCGCTCCATGTAAAATACTGGTATTCTGGTGCATCCAGTTAGGCTCAACGCCGACCCCAATATAGTTGGGAAAAGGCTAGGCACAATGGTCCACTTTAAGGACTAAGTAAGTAAGACATAGAAGGCTAGGCAGATGATGATGAGTTTCTTTGGGAAAGTTCAGTCACCTCCTTGAGAGATGCAAGTGACTAAGAGTCATCCTGTAATAGGAATAAATAACATTATTTCGGTAACAAAAAAAAAACCGTCAATGGTTATTTGGCGGTCAATGACAATTTAAACTTTTTAAATGAAAAATTTTAAATAACGACACCCACTTCAAAATATTGGCTGTGGTGGATCAATTTAGATTGGAAACTGTGTCTCATCAAAAAATATGTATACTGAACTATGTTTTAACTTTGAAACAAGATGTTTAATTGAACTCTCAAAATGTAAACACAGACAAGACAGCTCTTCAATGCTAATTAATTTATAGACCAAAATCGTAGTAAGGCCTAATAAAATGTTCGTTATCTAGTATAATATAGTTGAGTCCAATGATTAGACTCAACTATATTATACATACACCATATTGTGTCCAATGGCAATAACATAGTGTTTTGTCGTGGTATTTAATTTATCATTCTATTTACTTAACCGTTTATGCTACACGCTAAGCTACAATTTCACCGCAAATACGTACAAAAAGAATAGGAATTCCAAAACTATTTAATATTTTAATTCGTATAATAGTGCATCGCATTTTTTATCAGATATTTGTGAAGTTGGCGTACAGGTCACGCGCTTACTTGTTACCTATTTGTGACACTGGCGTTCAAAAGGTTAAATTGAATGAAAAATATCATAGACAAGGACAAGAAGATAATTAATTCATCATCTTCTTGCGTTTGTGTTACTTGGGGTCGGCGCAACACGGTTTTTTTGAGAATAGAAGAAAAAAGCGCCACAACCCTATCATTTACTATTTCTTATTTCGCACAATCCATCCATTTCATTCAATTTTACCATATCTAAAATATATTTTAGCTCAGAAACGGTTGGTCATTGTGGGCCTACCAAACCAACAGACTCATGAATGGTTTTAGACTCCCGCAAATTATCGCCGAAGGAGCAAGGCAAAGAAACTAGGGCCGTCCTAAAGCTCGTTGGGTCGACGATATTGTCAAAATCGTGGGAAACACCTGGATAAGGGACGCACAGAACCGGGAAGTGTGGCAGAAGAAAGGGGAGGCCTATACCCAGCAGTGGGTGATTCCGGGCTGATATGATGATTTTGTTTTTGTAGCAATTACAAAAACAAAAAATATTATTCTTACAACTATTAGGTATACTTATTATAACTATGTGAACCTTTGTGAAGAGAGCAAATAAATATATTGTATATTAATGGCATTTCCAAAATTAGGTATCTACCAGTGTATGTTTGTTTTTAGTAACAACTGTCACTTGTTACTTTGAAAACAGTGTAAGGACCTTGAATAAAAGAATTTGCTACCCTATACTGAAAACAATCCATAGAAGAATGACAAAAACTTCTCACTCAAATACAACAACAGACTTTTTTGCCCTTGACCGTACCTACGTTTAAAACTTACGCAAAAGGATAGAATAGAATATACTTTAATGGACACCAAAATTGAAACACAACTGTTTTACACAATATTGCTATTCTATGATTACAATGGCGGTCTTATCGCTGATAGCGATATATTCCACACAAACTGAACTGTAGGAATTTTTCACGAATTAACATATTAATGTGCAACAATAACCGTAAAATTATCAAACACATAGTCATATTTTTAAACACCATCATCTGCCTAGCCTTTTCCCAACTATGTTGGGGTCGGCTTCCAGTCTAACCGGATGTAGCTGAATACCAGTATACATGGAGCGACTGCCTATCTGACCTCCACAACCCAGTTAGCGCTAGCTAATACGATACCCCTTGGTAAGAGTGTTTGTCAGACTTTCGGGTCACTGACTACCTGTAACAACTGTCAAAGATCTACAAATGACAGCCAGGACCAACGGCTTAACGTGCTTTCCAAGGCACGGAGGAAACTCGGTATGTAATGGGTGGTCACCCATCCACGGACCAACCTAGGTAAGCACGGCTTAACCTAAACCCGAGCGACTGTTCTTATTTAGCCACGAGCTCCTCAGTCACATTTTCAAACACAACAAACATTAATTTGAATAAATGTGACTGAATTCAAATGTATATAGTATCTATTAACCTCTGCTTTGTTTACGTTTACTGACACGTAATATTAAACTTTATGTAAATATCAAAGTGACCTTTGCCCAAATCTATAAATAAAGTCATTCATCGGTGCTATTTTCATCTCAAACAGCCATTATGGACTTTTCCCTTTTGTTTTTATTTTTAACTTCAGAAGTATAGAATTTCTGCTTCGACTTTTTTGTAATACTAGCTTCCGCCCGCGACTTCGTCCGCGTGGAATAGTTACTTTGGGCTAATATGACTGCCCGGCTTTGCACATTGTGCGCGCAGTACCCGATCATTATTTTGCTGTGATTTTATTTTAAAACTGCGACAGCTCCTAAGATATTCACTTAAATCGAAAGATGTAAAGGGCAATTTTGTTTTAAATGAAATACTTGTGATGAGTAACGTATTTATTTGGATAAGGATTAATATCATGTTTATAAAAACACCTCCGTAAATAATGCATTATTTTAGAACAAATTTGGTTAGCATAAAAAAGGTTATAGTGAGCTAACCTTAAAAGATAGACATAATTATGCTGTCGCGGATTTTTTTTTAGAACTTTTAAAGAGGAATAATTCTGTAATACATGATTTATGCGAAACTTTAACCGTTTACGCAGCGCACGCAGCGGAAGCTCTCAATAGGGAAAAAATATCCCCCGATTTTGAAACATTCTTCATTAGTGCTCCGCTCCTATTGGTCTTAGCGTGATGATATAAAATATAGCCTATAGCCTTCCTCGATAAATGGGCTATCTATCACGGAAAGAATTGTTCAAATCGGGATAGCAGTTCCTGAGATTAGCGCGTTTAAGCAAACAAACAAACAAACTCTTCAGCTTTATAATATTATATAAGTATAGATAATACGACCTAAATTACCTTTTGTTTTTTGTTTTGATAAATAATAGTTTACACTAGCGCTTAAAAGCGTAGCTCACTCAAAACGTTTTGCTGATGTATTTATAGTATGTTACGGCTAAAGATGGGTGTGAACATAAACATAAGATTAGCCAGCTAAACTTAACATAACCTTTTATTTTTTTATTACTAAGCGGTGAAAAATGCTTAACGCATATCGCACCGTCCGGGGAGACGGTTTGGTTATGTGGGGCTTGCACCCACTAAAAAACACCGCCGTGAGCCTACTGTCGCCTTTGCGGATGGGCCGCGAGAACTGCTACGCATGACATTCGTGACCCATCCAGCGCAGTCCGTCTCCGGGCACCAAACTCCTTTGGCGATGTCCAAGCTCACCTGAGACATCGCCACCACTCGTTATGGCCGTGCAAAGCGACGACGATAGACTCCCCGATCTATCGCCCGCTGGCACCTCCTAGGGCGGCATCAGGTCGCCATGATGCCTCCTCCGCCCCCCCGTCCTCCTACGACGAATCGCGTCAGCGAGGGAGTCCTCCTCCCTGACGCGCTCCGCCGCCTCCTTCTGCGAGATAACGTCCTCGCAGAAGGACGCTACCGCCTCCCATGCCCCCCTGCTGTCGACCATGGAAAACTTAACATAACCTATCCTAACCTAAGTTTAGCCGGCTAATCTTAAGTGTATGTTCATACCCATCTCTAGAAGTAACATATAATATATTGAATAGAAACAGGGAGGTAAAGTAAAGTTATAATAAACAAAACTTTTATTAAAATAAAACCTTTTAAAAAGGTTGGAACTTGGTCCTACAATATCTCCGTAAATATAAATTCTCTCCGTTGTTACTGACTACAAATCTGGCAGGAGAGTCGGCTTTACCGACTAATCGGCTACCAGTCGGTACATCTTTACTAACGATGAATCTAGTTCTAGCGCATCAGTTGATTTGAAGGCACAACTTTTACGATAAATATCAAGACCATCATCTGCCTAGCCTTTTCCCAACTATGTTGGGGTCGGCTTCCAGTCTAACCGGATGCAGCTAAATACCGTATTTTATATGGAGCGACTGCCTATCTGACTTCCACAACCCAGCTAGCACTGAGTAACACGATACCCTTTGATAAGACTGCTTGTCAGACTTTCGAGCCACTGACTACCTTAACGACTATCAAAGATCTACAAATGACAGCGATGACCAACGGCTCAACGTGCTTCCCGAGGCACGGAGGAATCTCAGTATGTAATGGGTCGTCACCCATCCACGGACCAACCTAGGCAAGCGCGGTTTAACCTAAAGATCGACCCAAGCGGCTGTTTTTATTTGGCCATGAGCTCTTCTACCACAAGAGATAACTATCAAGACCGTTCTATCAATAAATCATCGAATTCTGTGTAACACATTACAACATTTTGTATGTAATTTTCTAGCTTTTATGCTGAATTGAGTTCTTTGACAACTTGATTGATGTTTGTTTGATTGACCCACTAGGTCTACTGACATCATTTATAATGTATTTTTTTTTACTAGTGTAGCGGTTTTTATTAAATAGTTTCATGGAAATCTTTTTGTTTACTCTTGTGAAGACTTAAGACAGTGGTCAAATGATTAGAAGATTGTGGACAAAAAATATTTTACTTTCTTTTTTTTTAAATTAATTTTATGAAAAAAAATCTTAATGCTTATTAAAGCATCATGTAATAAGTACTTTTAGTCGAATAATTGCCTAAAAAAATTTGATTGTTTTATTTTATCCCCGCCGAATGTAATTCTGTGAAACACCTTCTAAACGACTCTGCCCTAGTCTTAAAGACTTTGCGAGCACTAAATTACGGTGACCGTCTACATTCTGACGTCATACAATTTATGCCTTTCGCTGGAATTCTAGAAATCCATATAAATTTAACTTCATGTTAGCACTTAACGAATATACGAAGTGTTTTACTGGCGTACCCAACACACCTGAAAATTAGCATACGCAATAAAACTTTATGTTGAAACATCGCGGGGTAGAATAACGTGGGATATTTTGGGGAATATGGTAGAACTCGCTGGTGTTATGTACTCGTAATATTGGTCGATGTACTCGTTCAGTACTATTGCATAAAGTATGAATAATTGCATTTTTTTTTTTAATTTTATGTAGGCGTTATTGCTGCGATATTAAACGTTGAAGACGCAACGCTGTAATAGTCGCGGAGTATTTATACTGAAATCCATATGGTCGCTTCCTTAGTAGATTATTAATATTATATATTACTTATTTGTTCAGAAAACCTGGAAGTGCCTTATGTCAATGCGACCACATGTTGTTTTTCGTCGAACAACATAAACGCGACAGTCTAATTAAAAAACAGTATGATACTTTTTTGTTGATATAACCAAATACAATAAACAAAAAGTCTAATGAACACCATGTTCATCATGCATGCCATTATGTAAAATTGACACAATTTCATAAAATCAACGTTGTAGTTAGTAGGGTTTAGAGTTGATTTATGCATCTAACGTCGCTCCCGTTGAAGTGCATTATACCGTATTTGTATTCATCAGAAAACGAATGCCAATAAGTGAGGTGCGTAAGTACTCACAAACTCTTCAAGGAGCTCGTGACAAAATAATAACTTCTTCTCTCGCTATCTTTAGGGTAAGCCGTACTTACCTAGGTTGGTCCGTGGGTGGCCACCAATTACATACCTCCATTTTCCTCCAAGCCTTGGAAAGCACGTTAAGCCGTTGGTCCACGCCGTCATTTGTAGATCGATGACAGTCGGTACAGGTAGGTGTCAGTAGCCCGAAAATCTGATAACCATTTCTACCAAGGGGTATCATACTATCCAGTACTAACTGGGTTGTGGAGGTCTGATAGGCAACTCCAAGGTCGCTCCAAGTAAAATATTAGTATTCATCTGCATTTGGTTTGACTGCAAGCCAACCCCAACTTAGTTACGCTAGGCAGATCATGATGATGATGTAGTACTCACAGCCGATGTGCTTGTATACCAAATGTATAAGCATTAACAAAACAAAAGGAGGACGTAAGGTTAAGGTCGTACCTGCCAGGGCTGCGGGACTGTTCGAAAGAGATACCGCGGCCCTGGAACACAAAGGGCAAAAGAAGGAACATGAATGGGTTTTAGTCAGTAAAAGTCTGACACTCCCTTCCGCTCCGACCAGAGCGGCAGGAGTCATTTGACGATATCCCATCCGAAAAAAAAAATTAAAGTCGTAGCAGCTTACATTCTGTAGTTTCTATGGACGGGTCCATGGGAAAAGGCATGATTTTATGTATGTATGTAATAGGGGATTCTTACAATAAACCAATTCTACCCAAAAATTGATCAAAACCTTGCCATGCTTAGACACGGCCGTCAAAAACATTCCTGATAATAATTAACTATATCAGTGCAGTATTAATAAAATAGGTTATACTCGTGGTGAGCTGACCTAAATTCTTCGTTTAGGTAGTTGAATATTGGAAAATTAATTGGCACCTACATATTCAGACGCCAATGATTAATATATTTCTCTGTATAAACCACATTTAAAATGTTTCCAAGAAATTGCGTGAATGTTCTTGACATAAAATGTTTATAAAATTCATGTAATTGTAACGGATGTGACTTTATCTGCGATCCTCCTTCTCCAGTTCCCAGGTTTCCTATCTTTCAAATTTCATTACGATTGGTTCTGTTATTTATGCGTGAAAATGGTTACAAACAAATAAAAACTTACTTTCACAGTCATAACATTAAGTCAAAAATTGACTGGTGAAAATTCCTTGTGGGTTTAAGTCCGCCAAGTACCACTTATATTACATGAAGTTTAAATAAATAAGATCTCTAGTTATAGATAAACGAGATGTTATTTTAAGATTTTTACTGTTTCTAATACTCTTAGTTAATACATTTCCGAAATATTGCTGTAAGCAATGAGCAATATTTCGAAAAAAAATCGAATCAAATCATTTATTTGCTTGAATATGGGTAGGTACAGTCAGCAACAAAAGTCCATGACCAGATACTAATTTACAAAACACCTGAACACTAAAACGGACCATAAAACACTTACCAGGAATAGAGTTCAAAATAAGGTTATCATTTCAATGTTACAAAAACGCTAAGCATTAATATTTTATAAGTCGGTAAACTTCATTACAGCATAAGTCGGTAACTATCATTTTGCCGTAAGTCGCTGATAATGCATGAGTTCAGGAAATCTCACAATTGAATACAAGATACTACAGAATACGCCATTACTTTTTTAACATCGTTCTGATTTATTTTACAACTCAACAGTTGTGATCATATGAAATTTTAGGTATTATGCTGTTATTTTATAGTAAGCCTACAAATTGGTGATGTTAGTTTGAGTTGATCTTATACAATTAATAAAACAGGCATCAAATTTTTTTTTTCTTTGTCACTAATTATACGGCTCATCATTACTTACGACTTTTTCTATGGAAGAAATAAGGAAATCGAGAAAATAAGTTAGTCATTTCATACATTCCCACAAATTTGGGCAGAAATTTCTTATAAAACTTCGACAGAAATTTTGTATGGAAAGCTGTTTTTTTGCGATTTCATTAATGTTGCTCCCATACAAAAAGTTGTTCGTAATGATGAGCCCTACTAAGGCTAAGGCTTCTACTGTTTTACGGCTTTGTATTATTAAAATACCACGTCCTATATAGAGAAGAAGGTATAAGCAAAGCAAAATAAGTAAATATAATATAAAAAATATAATTCGTTAATTATCATTGATAGTAAAAACATTAACAAAATCGTGTGTGCCCTCCATTAGCATCAACGGCCGCTTGGAGACGTTCACGCATTGAATTCACCATATTGTGGCATGTATCTCGTCCCCTGAAGTCTTCCCAGATGCTTAATGCGTGATTTTTTATATTTTCTTTTGTTCGTAGAATGTCAGGATCCAGAACTTATAAACTTTCAAAGTCTCCACACGTTGTTTTACTGTGCCCAAACCAAACAAGCAATATACAACCTTATCGCCGTGATCAGTTTTATACTAGAAATAAATAAATATTGTCCTAGTTTTTAATTTCACCATATATTTGATTTATTCATTTTCCTTACACACTGATTACATTTTTAAATATTTTTATCAACAAAAAGAATATAAAAACATTTAAAAAATAGGAGTCCGCCGGTGTCAGGAGCAGTTTCCAAACTACGGGTGGTTATACTCGAGACAATATTAATATTATTATTTAAATTATATTTTATTTATATTCTGAACTAGTAGTGTAGTGTTTATTTTGCAGTTTTGATTACTTATAAAATAATTTTAGCTTCAGAAGTCGGTGAATTTTGGTTGTTTGATTCAGTTTTTTGTCACCGACTTCTGAAGCTAAAATTATTTTTCACTTTTTTGTGTTTTTGAAGCCGGTCTTATTTTTTGCAAAAAAGTTTTTATATTTTTTCATTTTTAGTAGCAATATCCAATACGAATATTTTTTATGCGTTTATTTTACATTGTTAACAATACATTTCATTAAAATGGAACTTAACATACCTAACTGTCGAAATCTTGGTGTACTGTACACATCTGCGTACACCCTCAGAGCATACAGGCGTTATATTAGGTTACGATATTGTGTAAACAACAAACATCCAAGCGATTGCAGCAATCACGACAGATTTGCTGTTTAATATTGAAGAGTTCCGTATATCTGCGAAGATCAGCATCAGACCTTCACCAAATTTAAATGGGACCATATCGGAATTAACTCCTTTTGAAAAAAAAAATAATTTTGCAAATCCGTCAATAAATGACGGAGTTATGCCCGAGAATACATAAAAATATATATATATATATACTATAAACAATTTGCCTAGGAGCAAACGTGTTTAACGAACATGAAATGTAGGAAATTAGCTATGCTCAGCGACTTTTGTATTTATTACGGTAGTGATGTATAGCAATTAATGGTTTAACTGAGTTCAGCGACTTTTGTAGTTCAATTATGACAAGTTGTTTTGTAATTTACTTTAGTCAATAACTTATGCTAAATAATAATGATTAGGAAATATTGGAAAAAAATTATGTTCAACGACTTCTGTTGCTGACTGTACATGAGGTGATATATACAACAGAAGTTTTTTAAGCCATAGAAAGCGATAGAATTATAGTTTTTAAAACAATCAATCGTATTTATGATCATTTTATTTTAGATTTATAAATTTAATATTGTTTTGACATAATTTATTACTATTGAAGAGTTTGCCACTTGCCACTAAATATCTATGCGTCATCTTTAATAGCAATCATGATACAGTCAGTCATTACAATAATTATAAATAAACCAATCAAAATATTTAGGGCACTCAACGTTAAATTTGATTACTGTTAAAGATTATATAATGACATCACATGTCATAATGTTTATAAGAACTGTCATCGTTTGATTGATGAGCTGAATACTAGAACGAATATATTAATTTAGCCCTGAATTTATATTTTTATCCTTCCTCTTTAAAAACGTGGCTTATTTATATGGCTTCTTCTTTACAACCCATTTCCGATTGTGTACAGAGAAACATTTTTCAGAAATTAATCGTCATTTTCTTTCAAATGAATTTTCTGATTCGCATGAATAATTTTGTAAAAGTTCTGCATTTCGGGTTTTTTTCTACAAAAAATTTATAATAGTAATTAAGAAAATATTTATACACAAATGTCTAATAATAAGAAAACCGCAAATTTTGCGGCGTTTTGTAACAATGAACTTCACATTTTTGTCCACATTTTCCTCAATTTAAACCACAGTGCGTGGTGTCGTTCAGATTCTGATGGAAGTACGTGCTCTTGTAAACCATATTAATAATAATATCTATTTTATTGTCAGAATTGCCGTTAAATTAATGGATGACTGTATCAATATAAATGATGACAATATAACTGAAGTGATGTCATTTAAATAAAATACTAACTTTGTCACATTCCAAGCGTCAAAGAAATATTTCAAATTTTAAATACAAGTTGGAGGGACTCCGACTGTAAAACGGTAACCACATATTCAGTACATCATTCTGAACCCGCGGGAGGGGGGGGGGTTCAGAATGATGATCCCAGAGTTATCTTCAACTAAATTTCAGAGTATAATTATAAGCACTCCTTTTCTTCGAAGAAAACGCTGACAAACAGGGACGAAACTATAAACGGGGCAAGAAATAAAAATGATGTCAGTTCTGTTGAGACGAAGTCATAAAACGCGGCCATAATTCAATTTTAAAACCGTATACAATTGTTTATTAGCTCATATTAAATAACAGCCACATGTAGGAGGATAGTAGCTTAACCATCACAAAATCGTAAAATAGATATAAAAATAAGAGGTTACTAAAACAATGGGAAATGATAATTATAGTCTTCCTGATCAGTTTAGTCAATCTCAACGGAGATTAGCCATCTTTCGAGGCAGATATTATACACAAGTTTGTGAGCAGGCACTGGGCGTCTAAAATGGCCGCATTAGCAGGATCATAATAGGATAATAATATGAATTACGTTTAAATTCGTAAAATGGTCACAAGGTGACAATTCATAATAGTAGGTACGTGTGTGACTATTTTAAGAATTTAAACGTAGGTAATTCATATTATTATCCTATTATGATTCTGCTAAAGCGGCCATTTTAGACGCCCAGTTCCTGCTCACAAACTTGTGTATAATATCTGCCTCGAAAGATGGCTAATACTGGCGGTTCGTCCCGGCTTTGCACGGGTGCCTATGTTACTCAGAGTGAATGTAGCTTTCCAATGGTGAAAGAATTTTTGAAATCGGCACAGTAGTTTTTGAGTTTATTCATTACAAACATTACACACACACAAAAATACAAATTTTTCCTCTTTATAATATTAGTGTAGATTGATGAATCATACGCAACTGCCAAACTGCGAGCTGCTACTGAGAAATTCCTATTGTTATAACCCAATTTTTTCAAATATTTGCCCGTCCATGAAATCGAAACCAGGACCCAACGCTGAGCAGTCGAGCTCGCGACAGCGAGATCAACTAAATTGGTGACCTATACATACAATACATCTGACTGGCTTATAACATAACACCACACCTGAAATCCCCGGAGCAAGAAAAATCTTCTCAGTGCTAAGATGGAGATGAAGGTGACAATTCTCTTCTTCGTCGTTCCCACATTTCTGAGGATCGCAACCACATATGACACGTCTCCAAGCCATGCGGTCGCCGTACAGGCTGGCTTTTACAGCCTTCTGGAACTCAACCATCTTGCTGATGCTCTGCCTTTCCCGCGTTTATTTTCTACCTGGCCCACTATCATAAATCTTTTCCAGGCAATGCCTAGGATAACGGCCTAGACCTTGTAGATTCCTACATATGTGTTAACCCGTTATCTTGTTTTGCGTTTTTTGTGTAGTAAGCAACGACTTATTGTCGGGCCTATGCTGTCCCCCCATACTTAAGTACTAATGCTGTAACATGACAATATTTTAAAATCAAATCATTTTAAAAGAGTAACCATGGTTTTTTTTGCCGGTTTTTCTCCATAGAAAACGACCAACCCGAACCGTGCACCTTTTTGTCGACGTTTTATAAGTGCCCATGTAGGCCTATGTGAAATTAAATATTTTGATTTTGATTTTGAACGCATAATATGTCCGAAAATGCTGAGCTGACAAACTCGTAGTCAAACATGTGTCGGTTCAATTTAGATTACCATCGACGATAAAAAAGGAAGAATAGGCTCTTTGAAATGTTGTGATGTAGATGTGCGTATTCAATCCAGTTAACAGTCCATTTTTTAATATTTTATAAAGAAATATTTCACAACCATGGGTAGAATAGAATATTGTTTATTGTGTACACCATACAAGTAACATTCAAAAAAGAACACATTTCACATAGGGTGACACAAAGGGCGGTCTTATCGCTGATAGCGATCTTTTCAAGACATCCTGAACAGTCCTTAAAATGCTAAATCTGCGAACTGTAACCAAAACAGCTTAATTCACAATCTCAACAGGTATATGAAAACCGTAATAATATATCACATTCACAACCGGAAGCTAATAGCAACCGCCATTAATGCATTATCACTTCCGGTGCGCTGGAGTTTCACGTTATTTGCTTCGCCCGCACATTTTAATTTTGCAAACTAAAGTTTGTCGAGTGAAAATAGCACAACACAATATGCCATTACTGAGTTTGTTTCACTTTAATGTTTTTGGTAGGATAGGATGAGGACGGTTTGTTTACTAAAGGGCGATAATTCTGGATAGTGCGATTTTGAAATAAACTTGAATAAATACGGTAAGAATTCAGTTCTCGTTTTGTCAATTTTTAGGGTTCCGTACCCAAAGGGTAAAACGGGACCCTATTACTAAGACTTCGCTGTCTGTCTGTCTGTCTGTCTGTCTCCAGGCTGTATCTCATAAACCGTGATAGCTAGAAAGCTGAAATTTTCACAAATGATGTATTACTATTGCCGGTATAACAACACATACTAAAAATTAAAAAAAAAAAATTAAGGGGGGCTCCCATACAACAGATATGATTTTTTTGCCGTTTTTATAGATAATGGTACGGAACCCTTCGTGCGCGAGTCCGACTCGCACTTGGCCAGTTTTTAGGGTACCATACCTCAGTACCCTAAAAATGACAAAACGAGACGACAGATTGACAAAAACGAAACCCTTATAGGATCACTTTGTTGTCCCTCTTTCTGTCTGTCCGTCTGTCAAGACCCTTTTTCTCAAGAAAGCGTCGAGGTATCAAGCTGAAATTAATATCAAATACTCCTCTAACTATTGGAGCAGTGAAAAATTCAAACTTGTAAGTCAACGCAATCAAAAGATACACATAAGTACCTGCTTCCATCGTTTTGAACTTAAGAAGCCACAAACTTACCAAGTAAAGAGACCTCCAGGTCTGTAGGTCGTCTTAGGGGCAGTTTTGTAGGAGTTGGAGTATACGCTTAGGGGTACTATGAGCAGCAAAGAAAACAAAAATCTTTTTTTCGGAAATCTACCAATTTTATTGCACTATCGGTTTACCTTGTCCATAGAAACTACTTAGGATCTGAGAAGCATGCACTGCTTCCGAGTTATGGGCATTCGTATTTTTTTTAATTTTCTATGTAAAACGTCTACATTTCCAAAATGGTTGAAAATCTTTTCTAGAAATAAATTTTTGCTTTTTTGGTTGAGAAAAAAAAAATTCTAAGTCTTCGCTTTATAGCACCCCCAAGGTTACACACCAACCGGCCTTCAGACTTGTAAAATACGTCATACCTCTTTTGATGTAGGGACAAACAAACGGATTACTAGGAAAGTATGACAAATAAAAAATACAATTTTATTGAGTTCGCATGAGACGGTGCATTATAAAAAAGCTAGTAACATAAAACAATGACCCAACCCAATTCGCTACGTTTTTACATATTCTATGGACCACCTCCTTCCGCTTCCTCCGCACTATGTTACTGGTATCTTTTAGCCTGCTTCATCCCAAAGCTGGGCAAAGGCCCCAGAACTTTCGATTCAAGGGTGATGTTTGTTGTATTTATAATCTTTAGTCCCTTCTTACCGACTAATGGAAATCACTATACCTACATGTGTAATTTATACTGTCTATGATTGCTTTTTGTACTCTATGTTGTATCTATACTTATAATATTATAAAGCTGAAGAGTTTGTTGTTTGTTTGCTTGAACGCGCTAATCTCAGGAACTGCTGGTGCGAATTGAAAAATATTTTTGTGTTGGATAGTCCATTTATCGAGGAAGGCTATAGGCTATATAACATTACGTTACGACCCTTAGGAGCCGCACAGCGTGTGACACCACGGGGAACAGCTAGTCTCTAATAAAAGTACGCCGTGTTATAGTACTTGTTATTTACTTAGATCAATCCAACAATATTGTCTTTGTTTTGTCCAGCCCGTCCTGCCATCCTCTTCATAACAAATGCTTACTGCATAAAATTATTCCCAACCACCATAAACCTTCTCTTAGAACTAAAGATAACTCATTAAGGTGGAAGGGTCAGGATAGCCCGCGAAATTCAAATTTTCTTACGTTTTTTATAATTTGCAGATCAGTGTCAGGTTGTATGTTGATGAGAAATGAGTCGCGCCAGTAAAACGTGTCAACGTGTGCCGTGTGTGTGTACGTGTCGTGTGGCGCATCAATACAATAAATGGGGTTAAATGAACTTAGAGGGTTGTAATAATGATTATAATTCTGTAACTACATACGTTTTACTGGCGCGACTCATTTTTCATCAATATACAACCTATCACTGACCTCCAAATTAAAAAAAACCGGCCAAGTGCGAGTCAGACTCGCTATTTTGTTTTTAGTATTTGTTGTTATAGCGGAAACAGAAATAAATAATTTGTGAAAATTTCAACTCTCTAGCTATCGCGGTTCTTGAGATACAGCCTGGTGACAGACAGACGGACGGACAGACAGCGAAGTCTTAGTAATAGGGTCCCGTTTTTACCCTTTGGGTACGGAAATTCCGTACCTTTTGGGTACGGAACCCTAAAAACGTAAGAAAATTTGAATTTCGCCGGCTACCCTGACGCTTCCACTTTAAGTTAGAACTCCCGAAATATTCGTACATTGTCTTTGACAAAATTACATCACACTACGAGTTACTATGTAACAAACTTCGTCGCCTTTGTCTAGATAAACTTTGTACTGTTTATACCTTCCTCTTTGATCTTATTCCTTGGAGCGACTTCGAGAAGTGAGTGTATGCGTTTTGCAATATTGTTTTGTTGAATTTTAGTTTTAGAAGGGAACACGTGTACATTGTGGTGGAATGTATTGAGGAATACGTTGCTATGAGGTAATATATTAGTTTTATGATTGTTGTAACTTATTCAAAAGCACAGATTTCGACTAGTATCTTGAAGTTCATCAAATATGAATTTCACTACACTGATAGATGTATGAATTTGCGATTTATATGAATCTTAGGCCCTCTGCACGGTTTCGGGAGTTGCAACTTACGACGCGACTTTTTAAGACACTTGCGAGCTTCGCTTTCGCTATTTCCGTCATGTCGTATGAGCTTGTACTTCATGACCTTGGGCCTAAAGTGTTTCGTTTTAGGGTTCCGTACCTCAAAAGGAAAAAAACGGAAGCCTTGTAGGATTACCCGCGTGTCTGTGTCTCTGTCCGGCTGTCACAGCCAATTTACTCCGAAACTACTAGACCGATTAAGTTGAAAGGACATGGACAAAAAAGTACATTCCATATACACTTACATAGTCAATATATTATATTAAGAAAAATAGAGAAGTGAATTGTTGCGTAGTTTTTAACCTCTCTGCACTCGTCAGTATTGATTACAATATAATAAGTAGTGCAAGTTGAAATCAAAGTCTCATTTGTCAACTTTAGCCATTATGGACCATAGAGAAAGATAAATAGAATAATAGACGTTCTACACCACGTATACTACTTGTAGATATGTATGTGAAATGAACGACAAATGCTCTTACCTGAAACATTTTGATTTAAACAAAAGTGTTTTCATTGGTATTTCTTACATATAATTAAATTATATTTTGAACTGTTGATACGTAAGATATATTTATTTCACACAATTATACTTAGTAATAACGTAACCATACCACAGACCATACCATAAAACGGAACGCGTTTTACAATGTGTCATTGTTTATGTCAAAATGGCGGTACTGCGATTGCAAAGATCCTCCGTTGCGTACGAACTGTTTGTTTTATTGCGATTATCTTCTAATATTTTTGACTCCTGCTTATCTCTACGGAAAAAAATATTTATACTTATTTTTACCAAGAAATGAGTAATTATTTATAATCTTTTGTTTTATTTAGTGTTTCTCTTGTCAATTAGTAGTTAAACTGTTGAAGAAAAACGTCACTTTCGGAGTCTCAATAAATGTGACAATAATAACATAATATACTTTGTCTCAGTTTTCTGTCAGACTTTCTCAGTTCAGTAAATGTTAATCAATATTATGGTTAAAAATCCTTAGTTCAGGTAGAATGACCACCTGAAATAAGGATTTTGGATCTTGTTGAAATGCCTAATAATTCACAGCACTTCGCTATTTTAAAACGCCTTGACGTTTTTAATAGCAAAATCATTATTCATACACTTTGCCAGTAATTTGATAGAAGGTAACATGAAACTGTTTACGTCTAGTTATTTGTAATGAGAAGTTCTTTGAGCTTTTTATTTGTTGCAATTTAATATGGCAATATTCATGAATATGAAACACCAAAATTATCGTTGTACACTAAATTTGAGAACTATGCAACCGCCCATACAGAAATTGGCCATGTCCTTTGGTACACAAATAATGTAAGTCGGTGACCCAAATACGGTCGTGTAACGTAAATTACTGAATTTTAAACATGGAGGCCACTTTTGTGGGGTTAATTTAGAAAATGAAAAAAAAGTTTTGCGAACTGTATTGTTTTACTTAACAAATAAAAGGGCTCATTGTGAGCATCTCAAATATGTTTTTATTTTTTATAATAATGTAGTTTTAAGAAATCTGTGGAAACAAATAAGGGCCAGATTTAAAACAACTTACGGAATTTACATTAAATAACGTACGGAGCCCTCTCCACGCGAGTCGAACTAGCACTTGTCCGGTTTTTTGAAAAAGATATTTGTTTTTTCTGAGAACTCAGAAACTTTTTTTCAGCATTTAAGTTAAAAGCAATTTATAAGTTACGGCTAAATATGATTTTTGTTAGTTTTTAAGCATTTTGGTAAAAAAACTGTAAGCTTAGAATGTATTTCTGAATAAATAAATAAACAATAAAGATTCAATCGTGGTTGTTAAATCAGTTATGTTGTATAAACGAACCTGAGATGTCTTGAACAATTTAAGTGCTGTCATAAAAGCTATTTCTACCATTTATGAATGTGATGCCAACAAAATTAAAACAACATCATCTTTATGTTATTAGCTGGAGTCTATTTAATTAAACTGCGACAGGTAACAGGAGATACGACAATTCGACAACTTTGTTATGTTTCGTTCTGGAATAAACAACCAACTTCATTTTTGTGACTTAATCTTTGTGCGATGACGATTATTTGTTCTGTATCTGGGTGTGTAATTTATCTATAATATGTATGTATTTAGAAATATATAAGTATGTTTATCAGTTGTCTGGTTGCCATAGTACAGGCTCTGCCTAGTTTGGGATCAGATGGCGGTGTGTTGGTTGTCCCAAGATATTATTATTATTTTGGGAAAACATATACTGTTTCTTAGCTTTTTAGCTAGTTTTAGCTACGTTGACGGGCCTATACCAAGTCAACATAGCGTGTGTGTGTGTGAGTCGTGGAGAGAAATTTCGTTTTCCTCGATTTGCATGAACTTCCTTACTATTCTGCAGGTGTTTAAAATTGCGGCTTTTTGGAGTGTAATGTAGATAGAGTCCTTGAGGTCTATTAATTTGAGGCTATGGTGGAGGTGATTGGGTATAACACCTGTAGTGGAGACTACTATCGGTACTACGTAAACTTTTTCCTGTCTCCATATTCTGGTCACTTCTTCTTTTAGTTCTGCATATTTACTAATTTTCTCACCTATTGTTTTTTGCAAGTTATGTGTATTAGGGACGGCTATGTCTATAAGGTAAGTGACTTTATTAGCTTTATCCTGAAGTATTATGTCTGGTCTATTATAATGAATGGTCCTGTCGGTCATAATACCGCGGTCGTAGTAGAGTTTGTGTGTAATGTTATTATTATTATTATTATTACTTACCACTTGAGATCTGCCTGTAAATGGATTAATTTATATAATGGCTTTGGTATTGACAAAGTATCTTGGTGTTGCTATTCAGATAGTCAGATCGCTAGTATTTTACATAGAGTATAGCAAAATACTGGGTGTATTTTACATAGAGCGATCTAAATTCCACAACCCAGCTGCGTTCGGTTGGACTGGAAGCCGACCCCAACATAGTTAGTCGTTTTTTTTTTATTAATTCTTCTTTAGCCAATATTGTCCCACTGCTGGGCAAAGGCCTCTCCCATAGCCTTCCACTCTTATCTCCGCGCGGTTTTCTCTGGCCAATCTCGCACAAACGAGACGAGAAACGATCTAAGTCGTCACACCAGCATTTTCTAGGCATCCCTAGGTGATTTTAAAGATAATTATGATGTTAGCCAGATATATAAAATAACTTTACTAAATAGATAAAATAAATGTTACTAACACTAGTGTATAGGTTTTCGTTGTTACTAACAAATATGGAAGTGATTCTGAAATAAATGTTTATTTATTTTTATTTCAAAGATTATTAAATTATTTACAAACTACAAAACTATAATAGTAATAAATATGTACACTTAAAAGGGTTACAGGGCGTCCAAAAATTCGTCCGCATCGCTGTCAACAGGAAAAGTGCCCAGAAGGCTGGCAGCATTACCACGTTGGATGGCAATGCTGATTCTTTGGCCAAAATATAGGTCCGCCCTCTGGTCACGTGAAGAGTCAACCAACCGCTTGGCGATTTTCCGAAATACTAGGTGGGCACTCGGGCCCCATGGCCCTTGTGTTTCAACCCCAAACGGCTCAAACACATAACTACCAATTAAATTATTGTATTTGCGCCGTTTGAGGTTTTCAGCACCTGCAGCAGCCGCCCCAGCGCAGCCCACTGGTTTATTTAAATAACGCGTGAAATCCAGTATGTAATGCACACTGAAATTCATACATTCACGGAATGCACACTGCGCATTCTAAACTGTCATCCCAAATCAAAAAATCATTTACAAGTTACTTAAAAAATCTATAAAACACTTTATAACCATTTCTTCACTTAACGACATCCACAAATGACTGGGCGGACACATGCTTATTTTATAACTTATGCTCAATTATTATTAATGATTCTAGAATTAGACAATTTGTCTTCGTGATTCTGATAAAGATGTTTTGCTCGTTTTGCCAAAAAGTAGTTAGTAGTTAACCTCTTTCAAGCTCAAGTATTCTTATTGGAGTAGAGGCTGTCAAAATACTTGTCTATAAAATGATTATTTTAGAGACAATTAGTGTTGTATATTTCCCGACATCTGAAGTATGACAAACGTTTATGAGAATTCGCATTTTATTTTTTTAGAGACTAAAGACATTTTCGAATAATTTTTGTCATACTTCAGGTGTTTTGTGTTGTTTTTTGGAGCTGTTTTCCTTAATCTCATAAACTTACTCTCATAGAAATTAAAAATGCATTCTATAAGTTATTGCACACGCACACAATCTTCCTGAACAACAAATCTTAACGATGCTCCTAGTAAGAAAACTGATTTAAACTGAACCATTACCTGAAGAAAACCCTGCACTGAATTTTGAACTCTAACTTCAAAATCTTAAAGACAGTCTTCGAATGAGAGTGTTCCCAAAAGTGGTGTGTAACAGCTGTCCCAAGTCGTCGACCTGACCTACAGAAGATTCATTCATATTTAATACCTTTGGGAGATACGGTCTCTGAAATGAGTCACTTTTACTTGATTCAGGGACGATAAACACAAAGTGGACGAAATAAATTATGTTTGCATATCTAGGTAGAAAGGGCGGTTTTAACTGACATTAATGAAGGAGGAGGTTCTCGGGCGTGTATTTTTAGTGTACAAAATCAGGTTCTTCTAACCCAATATACATGATTGTCTTGTAGTTTGTGCCATCACTTCTGCTAGGAGCATTTGGAGGACTGTTTCTTGTTTTTGACGTTAAAAAAATGCTGTTAACAGCCTAATTTGAATAAATAGATAATTTGAAAAAAGTTTTAGCTAATCATACATAAGACACAGTACGTTACATAAATGTTTCTAAAGCCCAAAAAAGGCTGTAAAACTTAACATGTACCGTTTTCATCTGTTTTGTTTGTTTTTGTTAAAAAAAGCTGTCGATATTTCGTTAGTGCGGCACCTCTGGTTTACCATATTGCATTTTCTAAAAAATATAGCAAACGTGTTACGTGCTATCAAGCATCTATCAAACTCAAAATCAAAATCAAAATCAAAATATTTTTATTTCACATAGGCCTACATGGGCACTTATGAAACGTCGACAAAAAGGTGCACGGTTCGGGTTGGTCGTTTCCTATGGAGAAGAACCGGCAAGAAACTCCATGGTTACTCTTTTAAAATGATTAGTTTTACAATATTATCATGTTACAGCATTAGTACTCAAGTATGGGGGGACAGCATAGGCCCGACAATAAGTCGTTGCAAGAAAAACGGAAAACAAGATAAGAGGTTAACAAAAGTTAACACACATCTAGGAATCTACAAGGCCTACACTGTTCACACATTCACAAACAATCGTTAAAAAGAATCTATACAAAGGCAAGAAAATATTATAAAAGACTAAATTAAACAAGTGACAAAAATATTGTCATCAGTGCTGCAACTATTCTGAACAAAGGGTGTTTAAGTGATGTGATAACCATTGTAAAAAAAAAAAAAAAAAAACCATTGTAAATTAAAATGAAAAGAAAAAAAAAATGAGATTGAGAATAGTTAGAGACATCCACATATTTGTGCTGTTTATGAGCTACCAGGGAAGCCGCATGCGCAGAAGGAACTAAAGCCAAACCTCTTTATCCTCAACGTAGTCCTTGATTTTGTAATATGCTTTTTTAATAAGGACACGTTTAATGTAATTTTTGAACTTTCCATCGGTCAGTTCTATAACTGACTTAGGTAATTTGTTATAAAAACGTATACTGTTAATAAGAAAAGACTTACTAGTTTTTGTTAACCTGAACTTGGGTATTACAATTTCGTGTTTACTGCGTGTATTAATATTGTGGAAGTCGCTTCTAATTTTGAAAAGCCCTCGGTTTTTGCGGACATATAAAATACATTCTAGGATATAAAGGGAAGGCAGAGTCAGTACATCGATCTCTTTAAATTTTTCTCTGAGGGACTCGCGAGGACCCATTTTATAGATCGCGCGGACTGCCCGCTTTTGTAAAATGAAAATTGAGTCAACGTCTGCCGCCGATCCCCACAGCAGAATGCCATAAGACATAATACTGTGGAAATAAGCAGAGTATATTAACCTAGCTGTAGCTGCATCAGTTAACTGCCTTATTTTCCTTACTGCATATGCAGCTGAGCTTAACCTACCCGAAAGAGTTCTAATGTGCGGTCCCCACTGCAATTTTGAATCGATAGTAATCCCTAAGAATACAGTTTCCGCTATAACATCAAGTTTTTTGCCGTCAAGATTTAAATTTATATCCCGTTGAGGTACATTTGGTAAAGAGAATTTTAGACATTTTGTTTTGTTCGCATTCAGTAAAAGATTGTTAGCTGCGAACCATTTCGAGAGAACAGTTAGACTTTCGTTGGCATGTAAGACATCCGTATCCTTTCTATCTATTTTAAAAATTAGCGAAGTGTCATCAGCAAATAGAATTATATCCGATAATTTGGCCATCATGTAAGGGAGATCATTAATGTAAACAAGAAATAGGAAAGGCCCGAGAATTGAACCTTGGGGCACGCCCATCTTTACTAGAGACCCGGAGGACGTCGCCCCATTTACATTTACTTTTTGCTGCCTGTTTGATAAATATGAGAGAACAAGATCAGCAGCTTGTCCACGAATTCCGTAGTGGTGTAATTTACAGATCAGTGTGTTGTGGTCGACGCAGTCAAACGCTTTTGAGAGGTCACAGAAAATACCAATGGCATCCTGGGACTTCTCCCAGGATTCCAGAATGTGACTGATGAGTTTTACTCCCGCGTCTGTTGTCGACCTACCCTTCGTAAAACCAAACTGTTGACTATGCAGAATCCCATTTGAGTTGAAGTGAGACAGCATCTGGTCCAGCATTATTTTTTCATAGATTTTACTCAATGCTGGAAGCACAGATATAGGTCTATAATTAGAGGGGTCACCCTTACAACCCGATTTGAAACTCTATTGCATTTTACAAAAAGAGTTTAAAAAAATACTTTAGTTGTTTTTTTTTTAATCTGACAAATTACTTCGTACTTTTGTCTCGATTAGCGCAGTATTGGGCCAGGACTCCACGAAAGCAGAGACGAGATGAAAGGAGAGATGAGATATAAATCATCAATAGAATTTCGTTATTTACACTTCTCGTCTCCACTTAAATTTAGTGGAAACTGTTGAACAAAGAGGAGAGGAGATGTCTCGTTATTGTTTAGGCAGCCTTTGCACTCGGTGGCCAAGCAGCCGAGTGGCGTTCGATACGCGGTGTACGGTGGGAGTTGTGCTGTGTGCTGTGAGTGGCGTTGGGTGAGCCTTGTACTGGGAGCGGCGTGCCGCTTTGCTTATATCCTCTTCATTGCCGCACAGCTCTGGTAGATACACCCTATCTCTCATGCATAATTTTTAAGGTCAGTAATGAAAATGTGCAATTAAAATACCCTGTGTAGCCTCTGAAAATAAAGTACCCAATGGCGATGACGAAACAAAGGGAAAACAGTCATGTCACATCAGTCATCATCATTCCAGTCAATTATCACCCACAGCTGGGTATGGGCCTCCCCATTATTCTGCCATACAAGTCGGTTCTGGTGTGAGGAGCTCGTGACTAAATAATAACAGCCGCTTGGGTCGATCTTTAGGTTAAGCCGTGCTTGCCTAGGTTGGGTGATCACCCATTACATACCGAGTTTCCTCCGTGCCTCGGAAAGCACGTTAAGCCGTAGGTTTCGGCTGTCATTTGTAGACCTTTGATAGTCGTTAAGGTAGTCAGTGGCTCGAAAGTCAGACAACCAGTCTTACCAAAGGGTGTTACCCAGTACTAGCTGGGTTGTGGAGGTAAGATATGCAGTCGCTCCATGTAAAATACGGGTATTCAGCTGTTAGACTGGAAGCCGACCCCAACATAGTTGGGAAAAGGGTAGGCAGATGATGACTTCTCGGTTCTGGTGTCTGTTAAGACTTCTCTATTACTCGTCAATAGAGCAGTATGGAAGAAGAAGACATGCTGCGCCGACCCCAAATTAATTGGGATAAGGGCAAGAGAATGATGAAGACTTCTCGGAATTCACACAGCCTTATCAAATGAGCCATTACTAACCAAATAGCTTATTAACAATACTTGTTGACAAGTTCATAAATATTTTAGCAGTACTTTACTAAAATACGATAGTTTATTGCAGTGTAATGATTATTATATACCAAGGCTGGTCTAAATGTTCACGTGGGCTGGACATAAAACCTAAACTAGTTCCATGTTCCACTAGTCGTAATACTAGGCTTAACATGTGGTTTTGTTTATTTTCTTGTTAATTTATCTGATCTTTTCAAGACTTCTTTTAAGAGTAAGGCTCGTTTGCATTCCTGTTGTTAAGAAGGACAATATTAAATTATGATCATTACACATAAAATAAACGGTTGAAAATAAAGTTGCTTTTTTTTCCTAAACAATATGTCACAGAGCGATACATAAAATAACATAACATGATGCTGTAATTCCCAAAGGGTAAGGACAGAGGTGTACCTAATAGTACACCCACATTTTGTCAGTTATGTTAAAGTCCCACGTAATAAGGTCGAGCCTTTTGTTACTAACCGGTCACAAATCCAGACTCCGTGACTGCCACAGAAATTCCTGATGGAAAAACCCAATAGCACTTTGCCTGAACCGGGAGTCGAACCCAAGACATCTTGTTCCGCAGTCCCGCTTACGACCACTAGGCCAACGAGGCAGTCCAACTGACAGCGAGTTTTAGTTTAATGGAATTTTGATAATAAAATGTCGAATACACACATGTCAAAATTACAGTTGCTAAATAACATATTTCTAAAAGGGATACACTGTAAAACACATTGTATAAAACCAGTATTTGTGCTATATAGTGTTGAACTTACCTATTTATAGAGCAGGTAGCTTACTTATAAGGAAAATAATTACTATTGGCAATTCTTGATAAGAAGTTTATTAAGACCTCGAGTAACTAGTTTTTAAACAATTAGCTGACCCGTGTCCACTTCGTTGGGCGGTAAACATTTTTACTTGTGATGATTTTAATATAAATCAAAATAGAGTTTTAATTTAATAAAAACACTACTTTTTGTGACTTAAATACAAAAGTTAAACATAAACGCTGTCGCTGGTGTAGGCATTATCAAGCTCTACAACTTTTCTCTAGAACTCAATCATATATCTCTCATCGTTAAGGCAGCGTTCGTAAGAAACGTTTTCGTTCAACCGTTTTTTCTCCGAGTTACTTTGCAAATCCGACTACCACGAAAAAGTCTTTTCATTTTTTCGTGTTAATATAAAGCCCCATTAAAATAAATGGACAAATTTTAACACAGCGTAAAAAACACTGATTAAAGTGATTTTATTTTGACCGTTTTGTGAATGTGTTTTTTTTATTTAACACTTCATTTAACACTTCAAGCACAAAGTACAGAGGCGGACTTAATGCCATAGGCATTTTCTACCAGTCAACCTTTGGGTGATGCCGAGACAAGCAGTGGTTGGTGTATATTTGAAAATAATATTAAATAAATAACGATGTCAGAGATTTTTCAAAATCCATAGAGATACTAAAATATGACGAAAACTGACGACTCTTCCAATCGAACACATTCAAACCCTTTTAAAGCTGGTTGCTTTTATTGTATCCTTTGGATCATTTACACAGTCTTGCAAAGTTTTCAAACAATTCACTGAAAGAAAATAAAATATAAGAAATCTTTTTTGATGTTATGGACAGCATAAAATCCTTGATATCAATCCTTTTGGTCCTGTCCTGCGCACCTCTATCGATCTTGTTTAATTTTTTGTATTGACATGAAGTATTCACTGCAATAGCCTTTACCATGGTTAAAAATTCAACAAGTCAGCTAGACGGTAGTGGAGTTGAGTTCACATGGTTACCCTGGACAATCCTGGCGATTTTTTAGGGTTCCGTACCTCAGTTGAAAAATCAAACTTTTACGTCAATGCGATCAAAAGATATGACCGTTTATGTCGCATATTTTGCGATTTCACAAGGGAATCAAAACCCTACCCTAAAACTAAGCTACTTTCCGTTGACCTAGAATCATGAAATTTGGCAAGAAGCCAATGTCTTACAGCACATGTAAAGGTAAAAATCTGAAAACCGTAAATATGTAGTTTAATACCTACCTACAACTTTATACGGAACCCTCGTTGCGCGAGCTCAACCCCCATTTAGCCGGTTTTTTTTCTACCTAGATACAAATGAGTAGTCCTTTATCTTTCAATGTAAGCTGTAGCTACATCAATATATGTTACCTAACATATTCTCATTCTTCAAAATAGCCCGGTGATCGTGGGCCCATTTCAAGTCTTTAGTATCCTCGTGCTGAAACTTTATTACAAAATAACGGTTCTCTCATAAAACTAATGAGTTAACAGTACAGACATTACTACTTAAACATTATACATATGGATTTCGTAAATCATTCTGCTTGTAAATAGACAAAGATAGGTATTACGAGCAATTTTGATTTAGCATGTTGCACCCACACAAAGTGACATTCCCTGCCTGATCCAAAACGCTACACTCTAAAATCAATCTTATTGCCTTGTGTTATATTAGATTATGCCAGGTAAGGTTCTAAGTTCTATATCGTAATATCTAAGTACTACCTAGTTGATCTCAGTAACCCTAAATAATTATTATCTAAATACCTTAATCGCTTCATTAATGAATATTGGTTATATTATAATTATCGTTACCATTATGTAAATTAAATAGGCTTTTAAACCGCTTATAATCGTTAACTAGTGTAGATATTGTAGAGTATAACAATTTGTTCAATGTGAGCTCCAAATGTGATTAATAAATTAAATAACGTGTTTTGTGACGTAATCAAAGTCAATGAATACTGAAAAATATGTACTGTTTTGTGTATAAAGTACATAATAACGAGAAATATAATTATCGTCATCTTCCTGCAATTGTCCCATGTTAGTTGAAGTCAGCGTAACACTTTTTCTTCCTTCGAATAAGTAGATTTAACACCATTTTTTTTTGTAGATGTTTCTTCTATATGTAATGGACACACAGATAGACACAGAACTAATCAAAACATTTAGCTAAACTTCCACTTATCATGGTTACTATGCCGAATAAAAGACACTTTACAACAGACGAGCTTTAGCTCAAAAAACCTTTTTATATTGTTTTAAAGCACCGCATCGCAAGAGTCCACCATAGTATAAAATAATTGAAAGGGCAGTTTAATATTTCGACGTTCATTTGAAAGCATTTTACTGCCATCGTTACTATCTAAATATGTATATAAGTACTAAAACCGCGTGATTAACAATTATTAAGGCCGTTTATTGAAATTTTAATTACTAATCCAGTAGCTAATTTAACGCGATGTCGGGTGCACACTGTTAAACAGAAATTAGATAGACATTACGGTATGGACAATGCAAATTTTGTACTTAGTAATTACTGCATGTTATTTAATTCCAAACTAGGGTAGTAATTATTAAGGGTACAGGGAAATACAAGGGTTATGAAGAACGCCGCAGTATAATAATATGAAGTATAAATGCCTACCTATAAAAAAACATATTAGTTTTTTTATTTTTGTATAATTGTATTTTCACATACCAAAACATCACACCAAGGGTAAGGCAGAAATGTTCCCAACAAAACATCAACATTTCCACAGTTATAATTAAGTCCCATGTAATTGGGGACAAGCCTTTTGCCATCAACCTGGCTCAATTCCATAGCTGCTTCTGAAAATTCAAAACCCAATAACACTTTTGGCCTACATTGTAATCAAACCCAGGGCCAGATACATACATTACACATTACACACACATACACACACACACATTACACACATACACATTCACACACACACACACTTTTTTTTTACATTTTATTTTATGGAATTTCTACACAATGTATATTGTTTTGAAATAAATGACTATGACTATGACACATGCACAGCAGTACGGCTTGCGATCACTTGACCAACGAAGAAGTCATCCATAACATTAGAAATCATGCTGGCTGACATTTTACAAAGATTTATTTTTAAATGTACATCAAACAGCTTAACCCACCCATCAACTTATTTACATCAATTAAATATTTTTTACATCAAAATTACTGATTGCACATTAAACTTGCCAGAGCGTACAAACGTAATACATAAACATATAACAACATATTTTTGCAACATGTTTTCATCGTAAAAAAGCATTGCGGCAAGGACAACATAGGATGCAAGAGCGAATGAAGTGAGCTCGGGACTTGTGGCACCCCGATTCGGACAGGTTAGGTTCGAAGGGGATGGCGAGGTCTAGTGAGCGAGGGCAGTGAGCGAACTAAGACCCCGTCATCCATTTCGTGTTACTCGTAGGTTATTTTAAATCCTACAGACAGAAATAGGAGCCCCGCGCAGCGATGCTACGTCGCTTCGGTTTCACTTAAATAAATTTCCATGCGTTAAAAAAAAGAGAAGCTTTGTTTAAAAAAAAATGAATTACAAAGTTTATTGTGCGCTTGTTATACACGACACACACACACACACGACACGTTTGTACATGACTGCCCAAAAAAACTGAATTATAAAAGTTTGCTATGGCAGGCGCGTTTTTCATTTTATTTAATTATTTGTTTTTTTAGATATGCGTTCATAAAAAGCTCCGCTTTTCAATTAATAGCTTGCATCACGAACTCAAATTATTGCTAAAATAATAATATTTTGAGGTAATTATTTTGCTGTGCAATCAGTATTTTTGATTAGGATTGGAATTTTTTTAATATGAAAAAGGATTTTTTTGATTTACAGTTAAATACTTTTTTAAATACAAATACATAATTATATACTTTATGTTCAGCTTATCACTTATCTACTTCATTACTATAACCAATAGTAGCTATTCAAATACCTATTTATGAATCACAGTCCACTATCAAGCTGAATGGATGTAAACTGCAGTAACTAGCTATTTATAATGAATGCAGGAAACATGAATGATCTCAATACATTACAATATTATGACTAAGTAATTACTACGAAACTCGACCATTTTAGCTAATCATGCTAATTTTACGTAAATATTTGCGGTTAAGTGACTTTTGTACTATTTATTCATCATCGTCATCCATAACCGAGGACTTCGGCTAAATAATTCAGCAGCACCGGTCGATCTTTATCCGCGCTTGCCAAGGTGGGCCTGTGGATGGGTGACCATCATTACATACCGAGTTTCCTCCGTGCATTGAAAAGCACGTTAAGCCGTTGGTCTCGGCTGTCATTTCTTAGACAGTCGACAGACAGACCAGGTGGTTCCGTATTACCCAGTACTAGCTGGGTTGTGGAGGTCAGATAGGCAGTCGCTCCATGTAAAATACTGGTATTCAGCTGCATCCGGTAAGACTGAAGTACGGCTAGGCAGATGATGATTATCCATAGCCCGATCAACCAGTGCTGGGTGTACAAGCAATCGTATCCAATTATCCAATTTCGTACTATTTGTTAGGTAGATAAATGGAATTTATAAAAAGAAATGTAGATACATCAAGTCATACTTCGTGTGAAAATTGACTGTTAATTAATTATTTATTTAAATGCATTACAGTTTTTTTCATTGAGCTCTGGGTAAAGTTGCGGCGGAAAAATGGCAAGAGGACTTTGACTTCTGAAAGGACTGGCCCACATCAGAAAATAATCAGAAAAGGGATAGCGTGTTCGTCCCACAGTGGGACAGTACAGATCTAAGATACATAGTAATTCATGATGCGAACGAATCTAAAAATCCTAAAATTCGAAATCGGATGTTACATGATCACGATTAGTGGAGTTGTTGCGATTAACTTCTGCGCTTCGTGTCTCAGCTTTGATTTTCACATGGACTTAATATTTCTGAAGCTTATGGAAGAAGCGCAAAGGTATCCTGCGAAATTTATTTCATGAAAAAGTAATTCAATGGGATTAAATGAACTTAGAAGGCTGTATCGATTGTTTGAATGATTATAATTCTGGAAATACATACGTGTTACGGTCGGGAATCATATTTTGTTCAACATACAGACTACACTGACCCGCAAATTGCAGAACACTTAAGAAATTTTTAATTTCGCGGGCTAACCTTACGCTTCCGCCTTAACAGAGGACGGTAGTTTCGGGCCACCGATAAAGTACATGAGAGATTCTTATTTCACATAAACGTGGCATTTTAACAACGTAGCTATAAGTGTCTTTGTTGTTACAAGGAAAACGAAGACTATCTTCATAAATAATACACACAAGTTTACACGTGGGCTGGCCGTAGCTGGGAGTGAACTTAGCTTCGATTTAACGCAAATCCACGTTTCTGAGAGCAGCGGTGGCCCTGTGGCGGCGGCCCCGACTTACGAACAGTAAGTCGTGGGTTCGAACCCAGGCAGGCGCATTACTTTGTGTAATTTATTTCATCACCACTGCTCAAAAAAACGGTGAAGGAAAACATCGTGAGGAAACCGGCATGTCCTAGAAATCAAACAAGTGACATCTACCAACCCGCACTGGGCCCGCATGGTGGATTATAGCCCATTCCCTCTCATAGAGAGAAGGCCGTGTGTCCCAGCAGTGGGAACATTATAGGCTGATTATGCTATTATGCCACGTTTTCACGAACATTGAGCTATATTTATTTATTTATTTATTTAAACTTCATGTACAATAGTGGTACATAGGCGGACTTAATACCACAAGGCATTCTCTACCAGTCAACCTTTGGGTTAAATAGGAAACATTGTGATAGGTACAATAAAAACCATACCACATCTATACCCGGCTATATCTATTTGAATGAACTTTTGGAATCTCAACAAACGACTCTTCATCGAAGATTGAAATCGAACAGAGTGCTTTTATTAAGGCGTGTGTATTTCTTATTTTACATTTATATTATAACTAAACTATCATACATACATAGCAAAACTAATGTTACGTCTTTGAAGATTAAATACAAAATTCTGTATATTTATTGTTGTCCAATTAAACTGTGGCCTGCTTATGTTACAAGTGAAGTTGGTCACACTGACATTTCATTTTATGAGCACTTCTCACTTCATTGCGTTTAATTGTTTCCTGGTACAGTCAAGCACAAAACATACATACATAAAATCACGCCTTTCTCCCATGGGGGTAGGCAGAAACCACAGAACGCCACCTTCTACGATCCTTACATACTCCTTTTGGCTCGTCCACGTTCATACATCTGGTCATACACGCACACCGGTTGCGAGTACTATCGCACAAAATATGTCGCAGTATAATTGAAAAAAATGAAAAAAAAAAAAAAATGTCTTAGGTAAATCGCGAATAACGAAGCTGATTACACTGGATACACTCATAGAAAGTAAATAGTTTCACCCGGGCTGAGTTCTGAGCTCCTGACCAACGGGAACGAAGTGTCTCTCTCTGCGAAATTCAGGAAAATATTTTTTTCTTTACTTAGCTTCTATTATCCCACTGCTGCCCGGCAAACACTATGAAAAGTTGCTAATTGTACACATTAGTCCCCGTGGCAGTACTTCAGATTATTCGGTCTATACTAATGTAAATGTCAAGCCAGTTGGTGATCATAAACTTATTCCAGAATCAGTAAAACATCGAGATTTAGTAGGGCATCGAGTTCATGAATCAGAACCAGTTATTGTTAACTAGCAATAACTTTTCTTTTACAGTGTTGAGTGTTGCTGTCTGTTGTCTCAACGGCTTATGCAGCAGTAGCGCATAAGACCACATTTTACCTAATCATGTCATCTAGAAAATGATAAAAGATCCAAATATTATACGTATGTATTATACCTACACGTGGAGGGGACTGTCAGACTTTTACTGACTAAAAACCATCCATGTTCCTTCTTTTTTCCCTTAGTGTTCCAGGGCCGCGGTATCTCTTTCGAACAGTCCCGCAGCCCTGGCAGGCATCGACCCTTGCGGGCCCCTCCTGTTTGCTGACATCTCTTTAAGGCGTGCGTGGAACACGAACGCGCCATCGACACGGCCTGTCGTCATAAGACGGATGGACGGCGAGCTAGCCCATTACTCACCGTTCACAGGCCCGCGCCTACGGTGGCCGAGAGTCACCACGTGGCCCCCGACGCCCGGTGCTTCTCCCGCGGCGGCTGGGACGTGAGGTTCTTACGCAACACTACACTGCGCTCCAAAACTCAGATTACTGACGTTGCTCAAAAAGCCACTACGCTGAAGTGAGAGTAGACTGGCCACATGCGTCGCAATGTCCTGAAACAGAAAGAAGGCGTACTCGTAGAAGATGGTGAGATGTGCTGGACAAAACCAATGACCAGTGGCCTGAACTGGAAATCATGGGGAGAGGCCGTTGCCCAGCAGTGGGATGGTATAGGCTAACAGTAAATACTGAAAATGACTCGTCTTGGGTTGAATTCCCAGATTGGTCAACGAATAAATGTTTTTCCATCAGGTATTATCAGTATCAGCTAGGAGTCGACTCGTACTATAAATTATAATTTTAATTATTAATTCATCACGTCTGTGGTCCATCGAACGGTACCCGAATCAAAATATAACATAAATCAGAATCAGAATCAGAATCTGAATCATTTATTCGTAAACATAGGTAATAATTACAAACAAGATCTTAAAAATCAGGTAATGCGCTATGTTTTACAACTAATAAAAACCAGCAAAGAATAAACAAATCCACTATATATATATTTTTATTTATATACTATTACTATTACTGGTTTCGCACGGGTGCATGTATTATACATATAAACCTTCCTCTTCAATCACTCTATCTATTAAAAAAAACGCATCAAAATCCGTTGCGTAGTTTTAAAGATTTAAGCATACATAGGGATATAGGGACAGAGAAAGCGACTTTGTTTTACATAGACTATGTAGTGATTTGTTTTCGGCGTTGGCGGATGTTAGAGAATAAAAACTGAACCACAGATAAAAAAGTGTTTTGGTACTCTGTGGCCACTAACGGTTCATGAAACAATTTGAAAATGATTGTAAGCTTCTTAATAATGATTCATCATCATCATCTGCCTAGCCTTTTCCCAACAATGTTGTGGTCGGCTTCCAGTCTAACCGGATGCATCTGAATACCAGTATTTTACATGGAGCGACTCCCTATCTGACCTCCACAACCCAGTTAATACTGAGTTTAAGACTGGTTGTCAGACTTTTTGGGCCACTGACTACCTGTAACGACTGTCAAAGATATACAAATGACAGCCGGGACCAACTGCTTAACGTGCTTTCCAAGGTATGGAGGAAACTCGGTATGTAATGGGTGGTCACCCATCCACAAACCAACCTAGGCAATCGCGGCTTAACCTAAAGATCGACCCGAGCGGCTGGTATTATTTAGCTTTATAATTGACTCCCAATAAAACTGTGCTATTATTTTAACATCTGGCTAAAACTATGTTATTCAAGAAATTGAAAGAGTTCTTAGAAAATGAATTCCTAGTCTTCGCCAGTATTTTCTACTTCAGGGTCATTACTCACGTTATAGGCAAGTGCATTGACACGATACTTTTTTGCTTTTATATCGTATTTTACCTCTTTCAAACAAAGTAATTTAATTAACGTTCTTTGAGACCGTGCCAGCAATGCGTTTACATCGCACTACATCCTGTTAACTCAATTTTATTGCATTTTTATTTTAACGTAAAATAAAAAGAATAATAAACGAAGAATTATACCAAGAAATCACATGGATTCTATCAATCTGCAATAAATTAAAGGTTCACAGAAAAAGACTTTAATTAGAGCATAAACCAGCCTGACCGGAAATCCTGTCGAGTAAACGCCAGTTATATTTAAGTCCCATCATCCCATGTTATAGTGGTGAGCGATACAACGATCTACCCAGCCACACTTATCGCAATAACGCGAATATTCGCCATAGCCCGCTAATATAACCCCACCATTATAATTCTGGAAATCAAACTCTCGACCTCGTGTTCATCAATAGCACTTGCGACCACAACATCTTGAATATATAATTTGCCTGCTAATATTATTAAGTTTTACGTTATTTTCTTGAAGACGTTTAATAAAGTACATAAGATTGACAATTTTGTAAACACTTTCTCCATACCAGCTTAACTTAATCTTCTTCAAGTAATTCACTTAATTACAGTACAACAAGGAAAACAAAATCACTATCCCACGTATTAATCTTTTGCTTGTAACAATTATTTTCCCTCGCAAATCTTACACGCAACTAAACATCTCTATCTATTTACTTATGTTATATCACGATGCAAAGAAGACTAAGAGGGCCCATTCCTTGCAACACCCAACAGCCCAGATTATCTTTCGGAGCGTGCGCAAAATAAAATATTGCTTATATTAAATCGAGCAGTTACTTTACTTTGTGTAAACTGTGGAGGCTCGCAAAATGGTACAGAAAAACTTCGTGAGGATACTGGGTATGCCCTAGAACCCAAAATTCGAAGGCCGTGTGGCATTCACCGGCCGATATGTCGTCCATACAATCTCCTTTGTTCCATCAGATCCGTTAAAGGATGTTTACGCCATATACAGACCATCCGTACGGACACTGACATTTTCGTAAGGACAAAAAAGGAACCGTTGGATAATAATTTCTTCTCTACCATGCTGATGCTGATGCGTATGGGTCATCAAAGTAATTTTGTATCAAAATCAAAAATCATTTCTTCAAATTAGGCTGAGAATCAGCACTTTTTGAACGTCGAAGTTTACAAGAGACAGTCCTCCAAAACGCCCGTCTTTTGCCATATCCTAGTGTTTAGGCTGTGAAGAAGAAGTGGAAGAACATTCACATACAACACTCCCCAGCAAGCCATCTATATGTTAGGTTATACAGGCAAGATGTTAGGAGTTCATCCAAACAATTTGCCTAAATGTCACGCTTTAGCAAAATATTAGGTATTGTTCTACTCTATGTTCTATGTTAGTGATTTTGGTTTCCGCACTTAGTCCCTAAAGTGGACCATTGGGTGTGAGCCATAGTGGACGTTACTCCAACCAGCCCGCTTTCCTCCAGAAGCAGATCAAACTTCCCGATCTTCTCAGGACATCCGCAACAGATCTTGGTGTTCCAAGAGTCTCCTCGAGGATCTGGGTGACGCCAGTACACTCGAGGAGTACATGCGTTTCCTCCACCTCCATGCACGCTCTGCACAGGGGACTGTCAGTGATACCTAGGGTGTGCAAAATATTATTATTTTGTACTCAGTTCGACACGCACAGCGATTTGGTTAGTGGACCTTCTGAGCTCACCTCTTTATTTATGTTTCGTTTTAGTCACGCAACAGTGTCAGCTAGATCACTCGCGATAGACGTAACGTGCCTACGGTTTGTTAGCTAGAGGAAATCACTTCAGTAATGAAATAGCTTGCCTATATAATCTATTCGATATTGAGTGTGTTGGTTGATACACAGCTTAGTAGCGATTTTAGCGATGTTTGACTCGATTGAACGGTTTAATCAATGACTTTTCATTTTTGTTTAATTTTACTTTCACCGAACAAACAAGTGCAATAAGTGAGCTTAACATTTGTGCGATAATACTGTACTGTGACTAACTGTAGTTGGAATGCACGCAAGGGCGACCAACTTAAACTGGACATCTCGACGCTTATGTGACAGCACTGCTGTCTATCATGTCAATGTCGCATAAGCGTTAGTCGGACTTTGGTAGTGTCGAACTACTGTCGCACAAGCATTTGTCGCACTTGCGTGATGTCGAGTTTCAGTTTGTCGGCCTTGCGTGCATTCGAAGTATGGTGAGTCTCGGTACAGTTTTGTCGCCAAGCGTTAATGCAGATCCGGTTTTCGACCTTATTTTATCTGCTCCTTTAATTTTATTTATTGGTCATTCATTGAGCAAGTGTATGAGCCGAAGTCAGTTCACAAATCACTGTTGATTCATTTTGTGTTGTGACGTTTCACTGTTTAAAAGCGAAAGATGCCCAAAGAAATGCGAAAATGAACAAAAAGTTTTTTTTTTTTTTTCGGGTGGGAAGTCATCAAATGACTCCTCCCGCTTTGGGCGGAGCGGAAGGGAGTGTCAGACTCTTACTGACTAAAAACCACCCATGTTCCTTTTTTTGCCCTTTATGCTCCAGGGCCGCGGTATCTCTTTCGAACAGTCCCGCAGCCCTGGACATCGGTTTTAGTGAATGAAAGATTCTGTTCGTAGTTGGGTAGTATTTCGATAGCTATGATATTGATACTGAAGATTGACCAAGATAGCGGGAATCTTCATATTGTATATGGATGCAGTTGCAATTTTACAATTTGCCACTTAAATAACAACGCACTGGCTAAAATCCAGGGATAGTTTGTTAAAATTTCTACCAAGAAACCCGGCAGAAGCCTCTTGAAAACTGTGATAGAATTTTTTCCCCCACCATCTATTACTAAGCGAGTATTTAGTGCGGTCGTAAGTTTCGTGGTCCACTTAAAACTCTGAATCGTCTCCGAATCCAAAAGGAAAAGATGTAATGTGCGCTCAGCTCTACTGTTTCTCTCTCTCTCACATACACTACAGGCTTGTCTCAAGTACAAGCATTATCATCATCTGCCTAGCCTTTTCCCAACAATGTAAACGTCGGCACAAAAAACCAAAACACTAGTATTATGTACCTTTATTTTTCCAGTTCTTTAATTCTAGACATGGAGGTCTTCATTAAATTTCTAAACACAATCTTGGAGGATTTTTATGTCTGATTGATATTCACTAAATAAGGCTTATTTAAATGATTTATGCCTATTTATGCAAAACTCATATACATTTAAGTAGGTAGTAACTTGTTTTATAGCTTAGGAACTGGTGGAATCTTAAATACTATTAAAAACTTTTTTTAATTATTTCTGTCTTCATTAGAGAAGCCTAGCGCTAACCGTCGTATCGTAGATCAAGAGATGGAACTTAGGAAGACACATTATCATCATCTTCCTGCCCTTGTCCTATTCTGTTTGGAGTCAGCGCAACACGTTTTCTTTTTCCATTCTCCCCTGTCCGACGTCACGGCATCATTCGCTCCTATCTCATTCTTAAGATTCCTCACACAATCCAACCATATTTTCTTTGTCTTTCTTCTCCCTCTCCATCCATCCATAGCACTTAGAGTATTTTTTTTTGTTCTTCGAGTAAGTTTGAAAGATGCGCCATTTTAAGAAAAGTTGAAAGGGAATCGACCGTCTTGGTCTTCTTCTTAGCGTATACGTATATCGCACCCTGGGCAATGGATTGTAGTCGTAGCCAATCTACTACAGTCGATTGCCCAGGGTGCGCCGGATGTAACAGGAGGTCGGAGAGTACGTCGCTTGGGGAGGCTCCTTTCACCACGATGGCAAAAATAACTAAAAGACAGTCTTGGTGTGGACATGAGAATAGGAGGGATGAATCGCATGTGGCTAAAAGAGTGATGAATGTAAATGTTGATGGATGGAGAGGGCGAGGAAGACCAAGAAAACGATGGATTGATTATGTGAGGAATGATATAAAAGAAAAATGAATAAATAATTGCGAGACGGTTGAAGGAGAGAATGGAAGAAAAAACGTGTTGCGCCGGCCCCAAGTAAGATGGGACAAGGGCAGGAAGATAATGTTGGCCCTTACTCTAAAACCGGTATGTCCTTGAACCAAAAATTCAAAGACATAAGTGACATCCAATATTCCGCAATGATGCCGTATGGTGGATCAGGGCCCACTTCCTCTCGGCCTGTATCTGGGGAGCCTGCCAGCCATGGGAATTTTAAACGTTCCCATAACTTGCAGACTTATTATGCTACTATCACGCCTATAATTCCCGAAAGGTTAGACAGAGGTGTACCTAATATTACACCAGTGGCGAAGGTTTCATATAACTCGATTCCTACTGGCTTCACTTTGAAAAATTGCACAGTCTGTATTCTATTTATATACAAATAATATAATCACATTGAAGATATGTTTACTCCGGCTTACCTCTTATAAAAATTTACCCTTCGCTACTGTGGTACACCCAGGTTTCGTCAGCTATGTTTAAAACTCATTTATATGCGTACCTATGTACTATTACCAGTATCGAATGTTGTTTTTTTTCCAATTTGCAATTTAATTCTATCGACGCTATTAGTGCTAGACGAAAAAACAGTTTGCGGCAACGCCTAGAGAACTGTAACGTTAATGGAACCTAAAACTAGAATTTATTATTTTTAAATGGCATTTGACAGCCAGTTTCCGAGATATCTAGGTCTCCCACTGTGCCATTAGTACCGACAAAGCTGTCAACTTTAATAAAAGATAAAAACTTCGCAGAAAAACGTAATTAGGTCTCAAGACTCGATATTTAGGACGGAATTGGACGGAACTAATTCTGATGATAACTGGAAAACTTGGACAATTAGAATTGATTAGTTTTTTTCTGCCATGATTGTTATCTTCTTCGGGCCTAGATCTAATCTCTTATAAGTAAGTGTTTCCGTGCCATGTGAGTAATATTCAATCAGACCTTTAAAAAGCTGGTTTAATTTAATTAAAAAAAAATGTCTTCTTTTACGGAGGCTCACTTTAATATAAGACCTAAGAGATTTTGTCTTTTCATATCCTTGCTTTTATCAACACGTCTTCTGTCGATCCTAATAACTTTAATATTTTGTTTTCTGAAATAAAATAATAAGTTAGCAATTAAATATCTAATAAAAAAATCAAAAAATATCTATAATTAGCCTTGTAGTTTTAATCATCAGTTCAATATTCATTATAGTACACCAAATAATAAATAATATTCAATAACCCAATAAAACCTTAAACCTATCTCACTAATTGAGCAATCATAATACTAAAATTTCTTTACAACACGTGTGTATAATAAGAACAAGGCATTGAGGACACAGTTTATAACTTGAAATGAAAATCCTCACGAGGGTTAAGTTTTATAGAAAAGTACATTTTACAACCAAGTGTTGCAATCGTTCGAAATGAATTTTTTCATTGCATAACATTGTGTATCAGCCCAAAACGTTCCCAACTGATGGGACACAACACATGCCTCCTCTCAATGGGAGGGAATTATTTCTTTGATCGGGCCCTACATATCATGCAGTAAGCGGATTGGTATTACAATAGTCATATTATTATTGTTATTTATTTAAATAAGTTTATAACATAATCGGCTCAGACTTTGTGTAAATCCAAGATTATTGTACCAAGATTTTACAATTCTTTATGAAAATAAGGCAATAAGATAGCAATAAAATTACCTAAGGCCGAAGCGAAGGTTAAAAACTCAAAGAAATTCTGATCTAGATTCGAATAAAAAAGAATAATTTAATGATTTTCTATACATTTAAATTAAATAATGTTGGCTGCAAATAAAAAAAAATTATGAATTAATTCAAAAATGACATCACAACTTATCAAAAAATGTGCGAGCCCTGCCCCCGCGCGTGGCTTCTTCCGTCAACTTTTTCGTAAGTTCGTTCAATTTTTTTTTGCCAGAAACCTTCATCTTCGGTCAAAACTCAGGCCCATTTTGGCCGAAGACGAAGGTTTGGCCGAAAGTGTTTTTTTCTACCGAATGTAGCCGAAGCCGAAGCATCGGTCGGACACTATTATGCTGTGTTGTTACATCACGAAAGTTTTATAGAAATTCGTTAATTCCCGATGAGAAATCCCATTGGGCACACGGCTTGTTAATTGTATTTGGAAAACATAAAACTAGGTCATATTTTCGCTGATTAACTAAATGATTGTAGTGTTATCCATTGCATCTATTAGAATAACTGTTAAATACCAACCGCCTTTCAAATTGGTTAATTGCTATAATAGCGTGTTTGATGTTTGGAACAAAAAACTACAAGCAGAACTGTCTTGTAGTTTTTTGTCGCATCATTATGGTTGTCCCAAATATTTATATCCATATAGCATATTATTTAGTAGACTGATGTGATGATTGTTGATTATGAGAAGAGCTCGTGGCTAAATAATAACAGCCGCTCGAATCGATCTTTACGTTAAGCCGTGCTTGCCTAGGTTCGTCGTTGGATGGGTGACCACCTATTACATACCGAGTCTCCTCCGTGCCTCGGTAGGCACGTTAAGCCGTTGGTACCGGCTGTCATTTGTAGATCTTTTGACTGTCGTTACGGTAGTCAGTGGCCTGAAAGTCTGACAACCAGTCTTACCAAAGGGTATCGTGTTACCTAGTGCTAGCTGGGTTGTGGAGTCAGATAGGTAGTTGCTCCATGTAAAATACTGGTATTCAGCTGCATCTGGTTAGACTGGAAACCGACCCCAACATAGTTGGGAAAAGGCTAAGCAGATAGATGATGATGATGATTGTGATGACTGTTTTATCTTACTATCTTTACTAAAAAACCATCACCACTAACAATTTACTTAGGTTAACCTAGTCATCATCTGCCTAGCCTTTTCCCAACTTCTTTGGGGTGGCTTGCAGTCAAACCGTATGCAGCTGAATACCAGTATTTTACATGGAGCGACTGCCTATCTGACCTCCACATCCAGTTATCGGTTTAACGTGCTTCCCGGCACGGAGGAAACTCGGTATGTAATGGGTGGTCATTCATCCACGGACCAACCTAGGCAAGCGCGGCTTAACCTGACGATCGACCTAAGCCGCTGTTATTATTTAGCCACGAGCTCCTTTTTCTTAGGTAAAACTAGTCAATGGGCTAAAATAAGTCATTAAAAAAACTTATAATTTTCTTCCTATTCATTCTGATTTTTCAGGCCTTGTAGGGCTGTGGGACTGTTCGATAGAGATACCGCGGCCCTGGAACATAACGGGCAAAAGAAGGAACATGGATGGTTTTTAGTTAGTAAAAGTCTGACACTCCCTTCCGCTCTGCCCAGAGCGGGAGGAGTCATTTGATGATTTCCCATCCCATAAAAAAGGCATTGTAGGATTCCCGTCTTATCGGACTATGAGAGCGAGGTCAGAAAGTTCATCTGTGTTTATACGCAAACTTGTGCTTTATAAAAATAAACAATGTTATTGTGTTGAGCCTTAAACCTATTTTACAATAATTTTACCTTAAATTGGACTTAAGTAAGTGGCAAGATAGAAAAAATGTGCTTGGGAAAATGTGCTTAAACTAGGAAGATTCCTCTACTATAAGCAAAAGTTACTTTCGTCACCACCGTGTTCGAGCAGTCATGATACGAGTGTGGTGTCGATAATAATTCCTGCCTGCGTGATTGTCCAGTCTCCACTGAGATTGGTCGCCATGTCCGGCAACGGTCAAGAGGCCTATTTAATATCTTTTACAAAACGACGATTTTATTAGTATTTAAAACTCGGCTCTTCTGATCTTAACTTAAAATTCAAACAAAACCACAAGTAACTTCAACGCTGAATTTTAAACGCTTTACCTAAGATGTTTTATGGTTAAAACAGGCTAAAACAGTAGCTTCGAAGAACAATAACTCAATAATATGGTCATAAAACAAAAATAGACATAATGGCAATCACCAAAACTTACATCATCAAAACGTGACGAGACACCGAAGATGCAAAAACGTGTGATTATATCATGGCGCCATTATTTAATTTTGTACTTTATCCTCTATTGTAGTGTGTTCTTTGTGAGTGACAACCGAATGGGTTTCATTTTATCTTTTACTAGCGACCTGCCCCTGTTTCGAACGAGTTTAATGGTGTTAAACATTAAAACATCGAATATTCTATGATAATAAAATTTAACTTCGATATTACTACTATATGAGAAACGTTGCATTGTGCAGTTGCAAAGATCTAAGCATTTTAAACGGTCACCCACGATTTCTTCCCAGTCTTCGACGAAGCCAAATGGAGGGCTATTATTTTATATACTATGTAAATAAACCTAAATTGTAAACTGGAAAACCATTTCTGATTCGTGCTCATCAGAAGAATCTATGACCAATTAGAAGATAAACAGAGAAATATCGTTTATCACGATAAAAAAGTGCTTTACCAGTAGAAACTTAACAATCAAAAGAAAAATCCACTTTTTCTTTAACATCCAAGCAACTCTCCTTAGTTTATAATCGTACAAAAACCTAAGAGCATAATCATCATAGAGTTGGGTACATAGTAAAGTTGTTCACATTCATGCGAACCTAACTCCTTTAAAGTGTATCCCTCATTTAAAATGTAACACACTGTATAAAATGTAACAATCTATAAATAACAAGACCGGCGTAGGTAGGTGGGTACCTACCCCTAACCAGAGTAACAAGGTACATAAAGATAGGTCCCATAATGAAGTGTCACCCCTCATCGCGATGCGACCGTGCTTAGCGAGGACAATCTCCTGATGCCTTTCCCCGTACACAATTAATTATTAGTTATTTATAGTAATGCTAAGGGTGTTTTTAAAATAATGGATGTTGTAACTTGTCTCTTGAGTTATGGGTGTGTTTGCAGTCACAACTCTTACATTGACAAACATTAAATCATGGAAGAAACATCTGTGGGCCCGGATTTTTTTCTACTATCTCGAGCCAGTACACCAAATGTGGTATGGTTAATTTATTTATTAGGAGTTTTTACAGGATTGTTTGAAACTCTTTTAAAGTAAATTATGCATTTCATATGTACTAGCTGTGGCACGACCTTCATCCGCGTGAATTTATTATAAAAATGTTACTTCCTTAGGGTTTTAATTTTTTGCATGGATTCATAATCCTTTTTTCTAAAATAAAAGTTAAAGTTAATACCTATGTTACTCCTTATAACATCTCATCTGCTAGTAAAAGTCCCATCAAAATCGTCCAGCAATTTCGGAGATTAGCCGAAACAAACCAACAGACAGACAAAAATTTATATAAATGTTTTTTTTTTTACATAGTTTACGTGCCTTAAAGTAAAAAGCTGTTATTTTGAAATTAAAGACACTTAAATTTGATTAATTTGTACGGAAGATAATCAGGCATAAAAAACAGTATTCCCATCGGAACACATCAAATACAATATGGCATGTGTTGCATTAGACATCTAGTCCATTAAAAAAAAACAAAGAGTCGACATCCCTATTCCAGAACGAGGATTTGTCGTACGTGCAAAATTTTAATGAAGACATGTCATGTCATTTACGCGGCCCAATTTTTTGACGTTGATTGCAGCCGTAATTAGAACTCGACACTTGATGAATTATTTTTTCAACAGAATCAGGTCAAGGCTCCGTAAACTCTGGGAGTGTGGTTTTCTATTAATTGGGGGGGATCATGTTTGAAAGAAGCCATTGTTTTTGGGAAAACGGTCCAATTAAAAGCTGTTTTAAATGAATAAGGAGTTAAATTACAATAATTACCAATGTTTTATTTAATTGTTTTAATTGTCAGAATGATTTTAATTTAGAATGAAATGACGTGGCACAGATTGTGAATGGACCATTTGGGCCCTGACCAAAGCGATCGTTACGAGTACACGTGAGCGTTATGTTTATTTGTTCGGCGAACCAGAGGGCTAATTGGCCGAGAGGTACATTCCGGTTTCCCGAACAAATGAGTGGCACATTTACGCGACTATCGCGCTACCGATCGCTTTGGTTACGACACCAAGAATTGTTCGTAATTGATGCACAATAGAGTCTAAGGATAGATAAATAAATTGGCTGAATGAAATCCTTTTTCGTATAAAAGTGCATTTCGAAAAAAATATCCTACCTTTTTTGGGTGAGAACACCCTTTCGAAAGGTCAAATCCGTTCCGGGATTCCCGGAAGTCACTCAATGGGCGTTGGAATGATTGAACTCGAAAATTTTGCGACCCGGGGCAACTTTGTCCTCGCTGAATTATTGTCAATCATTTAAATCAACTTGTGTGCACACATGGAGAAATTAAATCGGAATGGAACATGGCCAAAACCTGTAAAAGCATATATATGCTCATCAGTAACTACACTATGTGAGACTAAATGATTCTGATGTCAAAGTGGCACCATGGTTCCGTACTAAACGTTTATTTCTGCATCGAACCCTAACAACTTAACAAATAGGTAATCCTTCCAATATTATTGTTCGAGTCTAATTGAGTCATTGACCTCGTTCCCAACAATCGCTCCACACCTTAATCTATTCAAAAATTAATACGTCACAATTATCACTAACTAGATTCGGCAGACCGAGACGGGAATAGGGATGCACGATCCAAAGTATCGATACAAATGCAAGCAAGTATCGTATCGGACCATTCTTTAGTTATCCTTTTATATTCTTTTGATTTGATTGATCAAGAAATTCCGGACAATGTTCCATGATAATGATCCATTCATTCCGATACCGATAATTTAGTATCGGACAAAAATATCAGAGTATCACGTCTTGTTGTATCTATACTGTAAAGCATCGGATCGTGCATCACTAGTCGAGAACATTCGTCGATACTCGGCCCGGAAGCAAGGGTCATTGGTTCCTATTAATGCGCTCAAAATTGAGGTTGTAGCCGAATTCTCGCGTGACGTAAGCAGGGACTATCGGTGGGCAAAGCTTGTTACCGCTTGTTCACGAGCTGCACGCGTATTGCCACAGCGACAACGGAGAAAGCTAATAAATATAAGGATAAGCTATATATTGTAATGTTGGGTGTATATCTTTTAATTTTGTGTGCAATAAAGAATAAGAATAAGAGAAAATAAATGAAAGAAAATGCTGAGATAAGGCCACGAGTCACCGTGACGAGGAAGAACTTAACCAAAAGAGATTTCATATAAGTGACACAAGCGCGCTTGACGTAAGGTGCGCCGCAATATACATCGCTTGAGGTCGTGCACTAGCCTTAGTTTGGGAACAGACTGGAGACTTTCAAATTCGCATTGACTCTAGAAATTTATTTGTATTGGTCTTGTAATATACGGAGGAGCTCGTGGATAAATAATAATAACCACACGGGGCGATCTTCAAGGTTAACCCGCGCTTGCCAAGGTCGGTCTGTGGATGGGTGACCACCCGTTACATACCGCGGTACCTCCGGGCCTTGGAAAGCACGTTGAGCCGTTGGATCCAGCTGTCATTTGTAGATCTTTGAGAGTTGTTACAGATAGTGGACTGAAAGTCTGACAACCAGTCTTATCAAGGGGTACTGTATTAACTGGGTGGTGGAGTTCAGAAAGGCAGTAGACTGGTATTTAGCTGCATCCGGTTTGACTGGATGATGGCGGGTGTCATACTAAGGATACGCTACTAAGGGTTTATGTCATCAACAGTGATCGGAGCTACTTGCGATACGTTGTCTTAATATGGACACTTCCGGAATCCCGGGATTTAAAATAAATGTTATTAAATAAGTTAGAAATTACTTTGTAAAAAGCTATTCACGTCTTAAGGAATTATGAACGATCACATATCCCTCCACCCTTCCGACGGGTTAGTATAAAGCGCAGGCCACACCGCCAGCTGTCGGGTGGGCGAGCGGGCAAACGACGCATCGTTTCACCTCTTTTCATACTTTGGTTCACACCGCGAAATATCGAGCAAAGCTACGTCATCGATACAAATGTATGAAAAGGGCGTCGTTCGCCAGCTGGCGGTGTAGCCTGCGCTTAAGACGGACACGTTTCAGATTAATGAAATTAAAAACTTTTTATTCTATTTTCTGTAACAATTTTGTATAGACAAGTATCAATAGCCGTTACAAACTTATTCTAACGTTCTACATCTTGTAGAATCTACAAGATTATGTTACCTTGGAATCCCGGGAAATGTCCATATTAACATCAATGTTTGCGGTCATGAAACCAGAATAGCTCTACCTACTCCAATCACTGATCATTTGCGTTCATCTATGATCTAGCGTCGCCAAATAGACAGGACGTCAAGACTTGTGCTTCCTCGTTTCTAACAGTTCGGGTCTTCTCCAGGTCTTCCGGCACGTGGTCGCCACATCAGAATCTTTCGGCCCCATCAGCTAACTTCGATGTCATTAACCAACTACCGACTAAACCCGACCTGTCAAGTCCATCCCACTAACGCACATAATTCACGCAATTAAATTACCAGATGACAATATTTCGACATCAACTGACTATTATTACAACATTAATTAATAAAGTAATCCCATCTGAAAATTACTGCTTGTTTACGAAATTTTAACGTCACCATGTCGAATATTTATGACATCGTCGCCATTTTATGTGTCATTAATTAAAATGTGTCATGGCGGAACAATCTTAGCGTGTGGATTGTTAATTGAATGTTAGCTTTATTGGATATACAAGGCTTCGATGTCGGTGTTGGTAATTATACGGGAAAATTGAATCGTTGACTGTGGTTCGATGCGTTATTAAAATGAGGGCAGGGGAGGGTTTACGTGTATGGAATATGTATGCAGGTAGATACTTACCTACTGTTGTGTATGGCTCTCTGTAAAAGGTTTCACTTTGATCTAGTAAATTAATAAAAATAATAAATCTTTATTCAGAATCCCAAAAGGTTATATACAATACTAGCTTTTGCCCGCGGCTTCGCCCGCGTGCAGTTCGGGAATTGCTCACGGGATCTTGCCTACTTCTGGGATAATAAGTAATCTATATCTATTTGTATCAGACTATAATCTATCTCTGTGCCAAGTTTCATCCAGATCTGATCAGCCGTTCTGGCGTGATTGAGTAACAAACATCCATTCATCCAAACTTTTGCATTAATAAATAGTTTTTGTAAGATATATGTATATGTAATATTAGTATTTAGGGTTCCGCACCTCAAAGGGAAAAACGGAACCCTTATAGGATCACTCGCGTGTCTGTCTGTCTGCATGTCCGTCTGTCACAGCCAATTTACTCTGAAACTACCGGACCGATGGAGTTGAAATTTGGTACACATATGTAAGTCATTGATTCAAAGTATGTACGTATAAATTAATTTTAAACATGGGAGCCACTTTTGGGTCGTAAATTAAAAAATGAAAATAAAAACATTTCTAAACTATATCGTGTTATATCAAAAACTGTGATACACTTGTCTCATAATTTGAATTGAAGAGTGATGTGTACATTAAGTTTTGAGTCAACCGACCCAGAGAATATTAAGATTCACAGAAAATTCAACCCCCATTTCAAAACAAAGAATACATCCTTCAAATTTCATGCCATTAAGACCAGTGGTCAGACAGTCAGTCAGTCAGATTTTATATTGCGGGATGATTTTGGAAAAACTGTAAGTAGAGTATGTAGACTTTCAAGTCTATCGACACCTAGAATAGAAAGTTTCACAGAAAACTCAGCACCCCATTTTGTCCTCTTAGGGGTGGAATTTCGAAAAACCTTTTCTAAGTGGACCCTTTGCCACTGGTAGGTACCAGTGGCGAAGGGTGAAAATTGAGTCAGGGGAAACCGAAGAAAAAAAAGAGAATTGTTTTTTTTCCTATGCTTATTTGGACCTCATTTTCGTTATCAGTGACCTCAAAAACTATGAAAATGATAACCCTGATGAAAAATCTAAAAAAAATGGTTGGTGCCATTTAGAATTTTCATTTTGACCTAATTTTCGATATCAGCGACACTGAAAACCATGAAAATGACATCCATGACGAAAAAACCAAATATTTTCGTCCGCACCATCTTGGATTTTCATTTTGACCACATTTTCGTTATCAGCGACCCCAAAAACCACGAAAATGACACTCATGACGAAATAACAGATTTTTTTTGCTGGCACCATCATCGATTTATATTTTGGCCACATTTTCGTTATCAGCGACCCCAAAAGCCATGAAAATGACACCAATGACGAAAAAACCTAAAATCTTCATGGGCGTCGTCTTGAATTTTTATATTTTGACTTCATTTTCGTCATTGGCGACCCCAAAAACCACGAAAATGTCACCCATGACGAAAAAACCGAAAAAAAAACAGGACTGAATTTCATACTGGGGGATGATTTTGGAAAAACTGTGATACACGTTTCTCATAATTAATCTCTTCTTAACTGAAGAGTATGTACACAAATTTTCAATTCAATCGACCTCGAGAATAAAAAGTTTCATAGAAAACTCAACACCCATTTTTACCCTCTTAGGGGTAGAATTTCGAAAAACCTTTTTATAGTGGATACCTACTCTTCACAAAGAATACGCCCTCCAAATTTCATTTCTCTAGGACCAGCGGTTTGGGCTATAGGATATAGAATATATCAACGCAGAGCCCAAGCTCTGCGTTGATATATCAGTCAGCCAGGACTTTGAATTTTATATTGGGGGATGATTTTGGAAAAACTGTGATACACATCTCTCACAATTTTAACTGCAGAGTATGTACACAAACTTTCAAGTCAATCGACCCCGAGAATAAAAAGTTTCACAGAAAATTCAACACCCCAATTTACCCTCTTAGGGGTGGAATTTCGAAGAACCTTTTCTTATTAGATATCTACTCTTCACAAAGAATACACCCTCCAAATTTCATTTCTCTAGGGCCAGTGGTTTGGGCTGTGCGTTGATATATCAGTCAGTCAGGACTTTAAATTTTATATTGGGGGATGATTTTGGAAAAACTTTGATACACGTTTCTCATAATTGTAACTGCAGAGTAGGTACACAAATTTTCAAGTCCATCGACCGCGAGAATAAAAAGTTTCATAGAAAACTCAACACCCCATTTTACCCTCTTAGGGGTAGAATTTCGAAAAAACCTTTCTTAGTGGATACCCACTCTTCACAAAGAATACACACTCCAAATTTCATTGCTCTAGGACCAGCGGTTTGGGCTGTGCGTTGATATCTCAGTCAGTCAGTCAGGACTTTGAATTTTATATATATAGATAGATAGATGAATCTGGAATTAAAAATATAACAATGTTAGATGCCTGTACAAAGATAATCCGATATCATAGGCTGCAGGATCCCTAACAATATGCTATGTGTAGGACAGTAGTTTTTTTGTTTAATTTTAAAATTAAACGTTAAAATAATAATGACAAAACTTATTTTTAGTAACTTAAACTCTACTAATTTAGAATTTAACACATAATTATTACAGGAAAGTATTTGCGTCAAATGAAAGGTAACATAATTATCTTATCAATAAGTGTAACCGTTTTGTGGAATAATGAGTAAAATATCTAGAAGGAAGTATAGAAGATTGAAGAAACGATGGATGGATAGTGCGATAGATGGTATGGATCTAATGGGTCGGTTACTGAGTTGACAAGTAATAGATAAACTAGTATGGAAGGAGAAGACTTGCTGCGTTGACATCAAATAAATAGCTATGAGGAGTAACTTTATGATGTTCCTATTGAAATACTAGGTATTAAATATGGAACACATGATATGCGTCTCCTCTAAACGCTACTTGTTATAGAAAAACTTATAATTATTATTTTATTATCTAAACCTTGAATAGACTGGTCAGGGCTGGACAAAATACATGCTTTGCTTTAATTGAAATACAAAATACAGTATCGCAAGTAATTAAAATACAAAATATCTATAAGTAATGTATTTGAAATATAAAATACAAAATCAATATTACAAAATAAGTAATCTAGACCAGCATGGGCTGAAAAGTTGAGGAAAATAAGATTAATTAATCAGTAAAACCAGAGTTTCCTTTCATGCACACTAGATTTTTTAATGTACTGTCAGACAAACAGCCTCTTGTTGGAGAGTGAATAAAACCTGCTAAAGAAAACTTGTGTTGCCAACTCTAATAGCTGCTTTACCATCATTGCACTTTCGCCTCACACTCACGATCACTAAATGAAAGTTAAATGTATTTTAATGTTAAAATGTATTTTAATGTTAAAATGTATTTTAATGTTAAAATGTATTTTGAAGCCTCAAGTATTTGAAGTACTAATTACAAAATACTTCGCCGTCAGGTATTTGAAATACGAATTACAAATTACATTTTAAGGAAGTAATTGAAATACAAATACAATACGTATTTGTATTTTAATTACAAGTAATTCAAATACTGCCCAACCATGCTGGTGGTTTTATTCCGTCTACCTTTACTTAATTGAAGAGCAGTCACGTTTGAACCGATGTCATATTTTCTGAAGCTCTCTTTTACATCAAGCTGATTCTTGGCTACGCTACTTCTTATGTCTTCATTCAATTGGAAAATAAACATTATGTTACAGTTTGTAGGTATGCAGCTTAGTAATCAAGCTACAAATAAACAATGCTTAGGTACTAATACTTTGGTATGGAAGTACCTACACACTCTAAAGGTCATATCGGATCAAATTTCTATAACACATCATACGTTGACATGCATTTATGTATTTGCAGACAATGTTATTGTTTTGATTTACTGACCTATAGATAAATTAATAACAATAGAATGACGCATGGGGGAAGCAAATACCTATAACTGCGGAGAAATTGCATAACACACTTGCTTTCCAATACAGATTTCATTTTGACAGATCAACCACATTCATTGCGTTTTTATCACGCAATTGTATTAGCTGCACCTGTAATGTAACTAACTATGTAAAATCTTAGAAGTTAAATTTGATCCACTTCCCGGTTTTCGATTGAGCTGAAATTTTGCATACATAATGTGTCGTTTGGATGACAATGCATGTTTAGCTAAGTGACGTCATCCTAAATCCAATATGGCGGACTAGTTATTTTTTTTATGCATTCCCGCGTAACGTAACGTATTATGGTTATCAAATGACTGGGTTTGCTGCGAGACTTTTAGAGTTTCATAGCCAATAAACAAGGAACCCTTATAGTTTCGCCATGTCCGTCTGTCTGTCTGTCCGCAGCTTAGCTCAAAGACTCTTAGTATTAGAAAGCTGTAATTTGGCATGAATATACAGATTAGTTACGCCAACAAAGTGGTAAAATAAAACTTGAAAAGTATTTTTTTAGGGTATCTCCAGTACCTACACGTAAGGTGCAGTTTTTTTTTTCTCGCGTACCCCATAGAAAGGGATGTCGTTGGATGGGTCTTCAAAAAATATTTCGAATTTGTTCAAATAATTTTTCGATTATGGGATTCGTTTGTGAAAATATTAAGCTTTAAAGTGCAAATTTTTGTTAGACAAGTGTCCGCCCCCTCTACCAGCTAAACGGATATGTTTGGGTGTATAGTATATTTAACGCAGTTAGAAGCAAAACTATCACAGCTAAGTAGGCTTTACAATTTTACGAGTAATAGTCGACAATCTTATAAAATGTGCTAATACATATTTTCCTAAACATAATGTATGCACAGGTTTTTGAACTGCAAATGTAAGTTTATTTTTATTATTACAAAAAAAAACATCGTTCGGAGGCAAATTGGACCGTAGGAAGTGTCCGCATATTTTGATGGGCAACTACGGAACCGATTGTGCGTGGCCTTTGGCCGACACGCACTTGGCTGGTTTTTAAACGTAAGAAGCAATGTTTTACAAACTTCTTCAAAATCCTTCGGGAATGTGATGAGAAAGTATGTAGCGCTATTATGGTGTTAATTACTACGTACTAATACTATAACTATTAATGTTATAATTACTTTACATGTTATCTTCAGAAGTGAAACCGACACTCGTAAACCAACTTGCTGATGACAAATTTTATTAGTAAGCTACATAGTTCAAAGAGCTATTAAAGTTGTGACCTCTTAGAAATGTAAAGATTAAAAAGTAAAAGTGTTTTGCTCAACAGTTAAATTTTAATGACATACCGAATCAAAACATTAGTACGAAGGGATTCACTTAATTTACTCACTAATAAATTCAGATTAAAGTATTAATTTATATGGCTGCTATTTATACAGACATAAAAGAATACATTGTCTCTATGACGAACAAATGAATGAAAGTTTGGATGTTGGGTGGCCTTTGGAACTGCTGATCCGATTCCGCAAATTATTTCACTAATAGGAAACTACATTATTCGTGAGTGTCATAGGCATTATATATAATTTCCCATACCGCGAGCAAAGCCACGGGAAAAAGCTAGTACTAGGTAACATAATTATGGTCTGTTACAAAAGCATTTGATGGAATGAAAACAGATGGATCAGAAATAGTGCTTCCATCGATGATTTTCAATTACTTACAATTTAAAATTGTTTTATTTTTTATTTAATGCGTAACTATTTAACAATTAGTTTGATTGTTCGGTGGTCCCAAATCTAGGTCTTACTCCATCGTACTTCTATCTTGAACAATTTCAAGCAATAATGATTGGAAACCGAAGACAGCTTAAACATATTATACAAAGCCTTTTAAATACTTATTCACTTTACTGAGTGGTTGTGTAAGACTTACCCTGTTTGTTTACACTTTCATCAGTACTTTTCCTAAAACAGATAAAACACTCTTGTTGCTAATGTAAATCAAAGAAAATTTAAGCTTACTCATTGTTTACTTACAACCACAGAGCGCAATGAAAACATAAAACCTTCATGAAAGATTTCTCCGCGTGGGAAAATAAACATCAAATCAAAAAAATTACTAATCAGGTCACATTTGTTTACTAATAACGTGTCGTTTAACATGGAAAGTTTTGTAATATTACCGCGCTTTTATTATGAGGTTAATTTGTCAAACGAAAACAGCGGGAAGTCACATCGAGGTAATTTATCTTGGTACCGGTTAGTAACTAGCGTTGAGTTTCTTAATAAAACCTTGGAAAACCAGAATGTTGAATGTTGTTTATGAATTGGTTGCAGATATTGGAGACAGAACGGCTAGCGGCTGTGAGACCAGCTAAATGTGGGAAATTGAAATGCAACATGGCTTCGGCCTTTGTATTTATGCCACTTAGCATCTTTCAGTTGATGATGATAAATTATCAGTTATCCTTATGCTTATCAGCAGTGATAGCCTAGGGGTGTGGACTTCGGACTGCCAAGTCATAGGTTTCAAGTTCGAACCCAAGACGCGTGTCTCACCTCTGATTTCTCGGATTCATGTGCGTATAGTATTATTGTCACTTTGCTTCGGTGAAGTAAAACATCGTGAGGAAACCTGCATGCCTGAGAGAATTGAGAATATTTCTCGACAGCATTTAAAGCCAAGTGAATGCCCATGGGCGGCATAAAAACTGTGACACCAGGTTAGGCATTAACCACGATAAAGAAGGAAGAAGTTGATGATGATGTTATGATGACCGTTAATTTAGTGCTCATTTATTCTTGGCAACCTACGGATCCTATGATGACAGCAGACGCAGGTGACATAGAATTGAAACAATCACTCGATGTCTCGCTATAAAAAATTCTCGAGAAGACACTTCGAGAAGTCTCGCCATATTTTATGCTAGTCATATTTTAACACCGGCCATAATAATCATGAGATATGACAGGCAGGGGATAGTACTTTTCGCAACTGGACAGCGCACCGCGTGTTGTGGCAATAAAATAAATGAAAGTGCAAAGCTGTCTATGGCGACATGTGTCTAGTGAGGTGCTTGCGATACATACTCTAGCGCGCCTACTTCAGTTAAAAATTTGCAATTTCAGTATTATCTTCAATTACTAATAGAGGCTATTACAACAATGCTATAAACATTTTGAATGGGAATTTCTAAAAATAAAGTTAAAGGGTATTCTATACAGTAGTAGTATTCTATATAATTATATTCGGTAGGGTATGGGTATTGAAAGTATTCATAAGAGTTCAAAGTTTTCGATACCAAATCCTATCGGGCCCACTTCTTGAAATCAACGTTTTCGTGCTACTAAGCTGCTGTACCTCGCAAAGACTAGGAACAATATTCATAGTTGATCACCAGGTTTCTGTAATTGGAGAGACACCAAAAGAAGACAGTAAATTAAAACTGTCAAATTGTTGTGACAGGCACTTAAAACACCGGAGGAGCTCGTGGCTAAATAATAACAGCCGCTCGGATCGATCTTTAGGTTAAGCCGTGGTTATCAAGGTTGGTCCGTGAATGAGTGACCCATTACATACCGATATTCGTTCGTGCCTCGGAAAGCACGTTAAATTGTTGATCCCGGCTGTCATTTATAGATATTTGACAGTTGTTATAGGTAAGTCAGTTCAGGCTCAAAATTCTGACAATCAGTCTTACCAAGGGGTATTACACAGTACTAAATGGGTTGTGCAGGTCAGATAGGCAGTAGCTCCATGTAAAATACTGGTACTCAGCTGCATCTGGTTAGACTGGAAACTGAAACCAACAAACTTGGGAAAAGGCTGAGGTAGATGATGAGGCACTACACCGGAATATTACCTTATCACCGGCATATTTCCATTTACCTATATTCAGGTTATCAAAGTTTATCGGACCAATAACATTTAAAGCTAGTGACAGGTTTTCGATACAAGGTATCGGCAATTTTGACCTATGACACGTTCGGCGCCTATTAAGAAGCAAAGACTGCTTGATTACGTTAATATTTATAGTTTTTTGATAAAGCAGCATTTTATTTATGTTATTTCCATGCCTTTTAATTAATAACACTCTCTGATAAGTGATTGTAATCCGATTGACCATGTCATTGGTATTTTTTATTAGAATTACAAAAACGAAATAGACCAAAAGAGATTTGAAACTGCGGTCACTTGCTAAAAAATTAGTAATTAACAACCCCAACTGAAAAGTGAAAAATAAGCACATTTAAAATTTTATAAAAGTTGGAAGAACTCATTGATTAAAAAATTGCAAAAGTGAAATGGGTCCCACCTACATCCAAATTTTTTTTTTTTGTTTTTTAATTACTTTTTTTATTTCCAGATTTTTAATTTAGTAATGTGAAAAAGTCACATAATTGTGACTTAACTTTTCTTATTATTGGATTGTTTTTTTTACTTTTTATTAGATTTGTCGCTTCGAATTACCTTTAAAACATAAGTTAAATAATTACGTTTTTTGTAATCATCTCCTAAAACCCGTTAGAGGGGTATCAAAATCCCACTAACGGGTTTCTAAAAAAAAAATGAATTCCATATGACGCGACGCCGCAATTGGTTCGGGTAATAAAAAATTAAATCTCTTTAGTTCTATAGAGTACTTTGATAGTCTGACAACCAGTCTTACCGAGAGCTATCGTATTGCACAGTACTAACTGCGCTGTGGAGGTCAGATAGGCAGTTGCTCCATGTAAAATAATAATGGAAAAAGGCTATGCCGACGTAATGTAATTTATGATACCTATTTACCTTAAGGGGAATGCTCCAACCAGCCCGCGAAATTTCAAAATTTCTTGGGTTACTATACAACCCTCCAAGTTCATAAAGGCGTAGGAACCAAAAAAAAACAGAAAAAGTCATTCCTACAGCTTTATGAACTTAGAGCGTTTTATTGATGATTTTGATGATTATAATTCTGTAACTACATATGTCTTACAGCCGCGAATAATATTTTAATCAACATACAACCTAGCACTGCCCTGCAAATTGCAAAAAACGCAAGAAATTTTGAATTTCGCGGGCTGGTTGGAGCATTCACCTTAAATAGAATGCGTTACTAAAATTAGTCTGAAATGTCAACTGTTTAGACTTGATCATTTAAACGTTTTTTCTACAAAATCTACGATGCTACTTTTAAACAATTTATCTTAATTTCGTTACAAAAATAGTTCGTGAACATCGCGAATCTTCGTGTGGAGTCTGTCACCAATCGCAATAAATCTGCGCAGGAGTTGTGTTTCTATTATTATTTTACAGACGGGCTCAAAATTGCGTCACGCTTGTTATATTTTTATCCATGATCTTACTCTTTATGAAAGTAATTTAATATCGACCAGTTATCTAAACACACGTCATAACCACGGTATAATTTAAAGAGTCTATTAGGCTGTCAGCGAGAACCAATTTAAAGAGGAATCGAATTACTTACAATTTCTTTTGGTTAACTGTCTCGACTTGTGTGGGCCAATATTTTAAATGAACGACGTGTAAGTTCGAGAAATTTTAGTTTATAATACAAAATTATATCGTATAAAACACAGCTAATGTAAAAAAAATCTTAAATAAGATATTCATGTAAATAAATGCCTACAACCTAATTAGTGAATACCGATCGATTTATAGTTTTTTTTTATTTCTGTCTCTTTTACATATTTAATGAATCAGGTCAGGTAGCCTACCTATCCGATCTGGTTCATACATGAGGCCGATCTAAAACTTTGACTTTGAGCTGGCCTATCGTAGTATTAAGTTTCAATGGAATTAGAGGCCAGCTTGAACTGGTTTTGATATCACTGAAGTGCAGTCTGAATTCTATACATCTATAGGTTACATACAAATAAAATTTTTTTTATTAAATAACAGCTTTTCATTGAATGCATATGATTGTATATACGGTACATGCAATAAATAAACTTTTATTTTAATTTATGTTTTTGTGTCTGTCTATCTGTTTGCAGTTTGTTCCAAATAATAATCTCTTATCTCCCAAACGGCTGCAACGATTTTGAAAGGACGCTTGTTGGCAGATAGCTGATGTTTTAAGGAGTAAATAAGGCTACTTTTATTTAAATTTAAAAAACGATTAGGGTTCCGTGCAAAAAAATTCAGACCCATGAAATTGTTAACAAAATCCGATTCAAATGGAAGTAATATTTTTATATTAATTTCACGCAGAAGAACCGCTAGTATCTATCTATAAGTATTTATCAACATTTAAATAATTCCCTTAAAACATAACCAGACGTAGATACATTAGAACCTAGAGGCAGTCGTAAGTTCACGCGATTTTCAAATAATTATAAATCACTCTAACGTAACCCTCGTTAGCTTTGACACATGTTATGGACGCACGCGCACGTGGTTGTGTCCGATTCTAGATCTACAATTAGAGATCCGCAAGAATATGCAAAAACGGATAAAAAATCTTGTGGCAATTATTGTAAAAATGATAACGATTTACACGCATATATATATTAGAGGTTAAAGTATAAACGATTTCGTGAAAAGTGATATTTCTATACTAACATTTTTTTTCTTGGAAACGTCTGAACCGATTATGTATGATGCAATTGCAAAAGTTAGAAAAACAAAGCTGCGTTGCACTGCCTATCTTAGATTCTCAAAACGCGGTCTATGACAAAAATATACCTAGGTACTTGAAGTAGTGAAACCGAAGGCACAGGTGTTTTGACACACTACCCTATGAGGTAACATGCAACTACTAGTACGGTTTTTAAACTAAAATTGGGAAAAAATATAACTTTAAGTAAAAGTTACAAACAGAACAAAATGTGAGAAAAAAACGAATATTTCATAGTTGAAGACCTAATATTTAATTTGTGGAGTAGTTAAGAGCTACTTGCCGAGGCACAAGCACAAGATACGCTGGCATGACGATTTGGACGTACTGACTGATAAGCTGGAGACGACAAAAACAGAGAAAATTCTAAAGGTAGGGATAACCCTTTTTGTCCAGCAGTGGGACATAAAAGGGTGACGAAAAAACCTGCAGTAACTTTGGAAAACATTCGTTTACCACCATATCATCATTCCAAAAGTGTTGAAAGTCCTTTCGACAGCTGCTGCAGATACCTCTCTTAAGAGGTAGGTATAAGAGGTAGGTATAAGATAACATCACGCCTGTAATCCCCGAAGGGTTAGGCAGAGGTGTACCTAATAGTACACCCACATTTCGCCAGTTATGTTTAAATCCCATGTAATAGGGGGCGAGCCTATTCCCATCAACCGGGCCCAAATCCAGACTCCGTGGCTGCTACTGAGAAATTCCTGATGGAAAGCCACAATATTAATTTGCCCGGCCCGGGAATCGAGCCCAGGACCTCAAGCTCAGCAGTCATGTTTGCTACCACTAGACCAACGAAGCACTACATAATTTCCAGCAAATTTCCGTTTTAAAAGACAGGTCCACACGGCGGCACATGAAGCTGTACATCTCCAGTATAACTTGGCCTCGCTTTGTATAGATTTTCTATACAATGAGAGATACACTAAACTGGATTGGTATAGCTTGATTGGCCGTCGTACGCACCTCATTTCCACCCCATTGATGACGTTATGAAGAGTATTACTAATTTAATTGAATGTTTTAAATATTAAAAACCTATTATGTAGATACCATATTTCCTGTTTGGTTTATTAAAACGAGGACTTAGGCCTACCTACGTAGGGCTGCGGGACTATTCGAAAGAGATACCGCGGCCCTGGAACACAAAGGGCAAAAGAAGGAACATGGATGGGAAAAAAAAGGCCTACCTACGTATGTAAGTACATACAAAAGGCAGGAAGTGACTTTAAAATTATAATAAAGGTCAGCCTATATAATTGATTACAAGGCGGGGTATCTATCCTACTCGCTATTTTAATTACAAGGAAAATATGAAATAATTAACGATATTATTTACTTATACAGGTAACAAATAAAGAACCCAATTTACCTATTTTTGTTCGTGACAGCAGCACTATTTTTAGATTTAACCCTATTCTCTTGAACCTTGTTCATATTCAATCCACAACTATTCTTTTTTCCATTTTTTTTTTTACTGAAATTATGCCGTGGCCTTAAAGTGTCGATTTCAGCCAAAACAGTGAACGATATACTTTTTTCTTATTGGCGATATTGGTGTGCCTTAACCCCTACTACGACCTAATTTACGAACCAGAGATATTACCCTGATTGATTTGTTTTATGATAAAAGGAAGCCTTGAATGACTGGAGATTTACGCACTAGAAAAACTATGTAAAATTGTCAAAAATAAGTCAATATACGAGCCATCTTAGCCCACAAAAACTCGCACTACATGCTTCTTAAAATGACAAGATTATTTCTGCAGTCTCATTTTATGTTTCTATAACTTAAACAGTAAAACCTACGGAACCAAATTAGAATACTAGTCTACACGCAAGACCGTTTATCTACCGCAGCTTCTTAGTCATAAGCTCATGCATGACACTATATCTACAAAACAGACAAAAGGTTAAAGCCAATAAAATAAAAATAAAAGAATTCTGAAAAAGGACTATGGAGTTGATCTAAAGTTGTGGGAGCTATTGAAACTGATTCTTTCGTATTGCTGGTTGTGGAGGTCAGATAGGCAGTCGCTCCATGTAAAATACCGGTCTTTAGCTGCATCCGGATGGACTGAAAGCCGACCCCAAAATAGTTGGGAAAAGGCTTGGCCGATAGTGACGATGACTTACAAAAAAAGGTAAAAAATCTAGCGTTGTGCCATAAATTGGAAAATATATGTGTTTACATTACAAATTAATTCAATAAAAGATTAAATGACTTGTAGTGCCATTTTAAATACACAATGTGAATCATCTCCACCTGTATCGATTTTCAAAGTCAAATAAATTTATTATTATAATATATTATTTATTTGTGCTTCAAATAAATTTAAATGAGGACTAGATTTTTTATCCATATACCTAAACATGAAAAATATTATAAATATACAGTTGTACGAAGTGGGCCTTCTGTATACCTATTTTCATTTTAATTTGTCGCACGGCCATCTCTGGCGCAGGGCGCTAAGCCAGTCTCAGACTTCCCGCGCACACGTATAGATGCGCGGGCGCTTCTAAAAGTGCGAAATTCGAATTAACGATCTTTTTGTATGAAAAAATGTGATACAAAGTTTTATAAATTAATTTATTTTATAAATCGGTGATGGTGATAATGTTATATTAAATCAGTGTGGTGGTTTTTTTTTAATAGTGATTTATTGGAATTTAAATGTTCAATATGAAAATTATATTGTAAGTACTTTTTTTTTCTTTTGGCTTACTAGTCTTTAGATGTTAATCGAACTTGTTTCGTGGGTTATTTGTAGTTTTTTTCCTACATTTAATAGATTTCGATATTCTCTTTTTTATGAATAAAATAGGAAAATTATTGGTGTTTGTATACATGTTTATATAATCGCGTTACCTACTATAGTATCTAAAATTAATGCATGGAAGCCAGTGAGATACCTACATGAAAACATTAAAATTACATATTTTTCTGCAAAACTGACTTGTCCACGAAAAGTGTGACTCAGACTAACATCATAACTACTCGTATAATATGATATTAAAAACTATTTGCACGTAGTCTACAATAATTACAGCTACGTGCATACAGAGTAAATGACAAATTATTTCTGAGGCCTTTTTTAGGGCATCTTGTCTAAATTGCTAGAATAATCTCATATGGAGTTCAAAACTACTGCAGTCTCCAAATGTGGCAGACAAAAGAGCACCATTTATTTTTTCAAGTTTTCATTATGTTTAAGTGATTAAACGAAATCAGAAGTTAAGTGGTGAAATACCTAACAAATCTGTGGTTATTTTCTCAAAAGACCATCCAAGACATTAATCTGCATTGTCCTAATATGACTTGACCAAGATTATCTGAACTTTAGAAGATACTGTGACATCTGAATTTGTTTCGGATATTTCTTCTGAGTAGTTGGGTAGGAAACACCATTCCCTTCTCATTTAAAACATGATAGTTTTACGTACAAAAGTGTACTACAGAAAAATATACCTATGGAACTAGCTGTTGCCCGCGACTTCGTTCGCGTGGAAATTTTGGTGTGTATGTGTGAGAAAAAAAAAGAAAAATTGCCTATGGCCTTCCCTAGGATATAATCTGTCTCCTTGCAAAATTTTATTATAATTCGATCAGCAGTTTAGTCATGAAAAGGTAACAAACAATCAGAGTTACTTTTACATTAATAATATTATTATGGAGTTTACTTTGACCTGAATTTGATTACTGAAATTATTTCTCGATTTTATGTTTTTATTACGATATGTTTGCCTTACGCTTTGAGTACTGATTTGATAACGAAAATATTCTAAATATTAAAGAGTATAAACTTGATAAACCAATATCATCAAAATAGACGTTACTATAGGAATAACTATAGTACAAAATAATACAAGTAACTAATCATATCCAAAAAAAATACAAAAAAGAATTATTGACAAAAGAAATTGAATGGGTTTGCTAAGAAATTCGACCGGCATTTCGCTGCCTTATCGATAAAGAAAAATACGTCAATAATCCTACTTATACGAGTATGTATGTTACGAATAAATTATTTGTATACCTAACAATTTATATACGACGATGAATTTTTCAAAAAAAAAAAAACATATTCAGATTTTGTATTCCAATTTATGAATTATTCAAACTCATTCAATCAGCTATTATATTATGCAATTTAGGTACTTATAGTCTATGATAACACGTCATTTAAATAAAACAATACAAGTGCACTCCTCACAACATTGGAATAGATTTACGCTGATTCTATAAAAGTGTAAATCAATGCAAAGCCTTACAACCGCATAACTTCTACTTTATCTTGGTTTTATCGCTAGACTTCGATTTTGTTTAGCTGGACGTACCAAATGTAGATAATAAACACGGCATGCTTTTGTATAAAATTGGATGTATACTTTGGTTATTATGTTTGTTATTTTATACATTTTTAAATATTTTTAAAAACAAAAGTAAACAAAACATTAAAAAATATAAAAACTTATTTACATTTTTCAATATTTTTATTAACGCCATTGGCCGACACGACTATCGGTACAGTGACTGCTGTATACAGGGTTATTTGTAAAACACCAGTAACCTCTTAAGAGGTCATTGTACTCATCACTATGAACAACTTTTACTATGGGACCAAACCTGAAATCGCGAAAAAAAATCATCTGTTCCCTACATTTATAAAAATGTAGGGAACAGCTGATTTTTTTAGTGGTTTTAATGTTTTGTTTACTTTTGTTTTTAAAAATATTTTATTGAAAAAATCAGCTGTTCCCTACATTTTCATAAATGTAGGGAACAGATGATTTTTTTTCGCGATTTCAGGTTTGGTCCCATAGTAAAAGTTGTTCATAATGATGAGTACAATGACCTCTTAAGAGGTTTCTGGTGTTTTACAAATAACCCTGTATAGTTTTGTTAATGATTATCTTGTGGCGGACGTTTTATTGGGTTTTTCCACCAGGAATCAATAGGCTCCCCTCATTTTACATCAGATTTATACACGGATGATGTGATGTACAAACACCTCTACCTAAACCTTCGGGTATTACAGGCGTAATGTTATGTTATGTGATGATTCACTCAGACGATCGCTAACTCCTGGCAAATTATAATACGGAAGCCAGTTCAAAAATGTAGGTATCACTTCTCAACCTATTACATAAATATAGAAACAATAAATCGTGTTATAAGGGCCCTTCATTGCTATTAATTAAATTTAAAAAAAAACATAAGAAAGCAATAGATTCTCTTTATTATACCAATGCTTGTACAGCCATGAACATGACCGTCAGATCGTAAATATAAATAAACAAAGTGACTCATAGCACTTTAGAGTAATCCGCGGAGTCGAATAAAATCTGTTTTATTGATCTGTATTAATCATAATGTGAAGACAGAATTAGCATTAGACAGAACATCATCTGCCTAGCCTTTTCCCAACTATGTTGGGGTCGGTTTCCAGTCTTACCGGTTGCAGCAGAATACCCGTATTTTACATGGACAGACTTCCACAGTCCAGTTAGTACTAGGTAGGTAATACAATACCCCTGGTAAGATCAGTTGTCAGACTTTCGCGTCACTGACTACCTATACATACAACGACAGTCAAAGATCTATAAATTGACAGCCGCGACCAACTGCTTAGCATGCTTTCCGAGGCACGGAGGAAACTCGATATGGTGATGTTTTTTTTAAGTTTATTTTAGGAATTTCTCGTTGGCTTCGCAATTGTCGCGAGCATTCATGACTTATTTGTAAAAAAACTTTGATTGCTAGTAGATCTTAAGCGTTAATTACAGTCATCATCAACATCATCATCAGCCTACAACGGTCCACAGCTGGGTATGTCTCTTTAATCGCACGCCACTTAACTTGATTCTCGGCAACTTTCATCCAGTTTCTACCAACCAGCCCTGCGAAGATGGTCGCTCCACCGAGCCTGAGGGCGTCCCACTTGCTGATTCGTTGATTACAATGATTTAACTTAAAACAAAAAATGTTTCAGAAATGATCATCAGCTGGAGGATCTTGAATAGTTATGAAATACAGATTTCGTTACTATTGAAGCGTCAATCAATCAATATAAATGTATTACGAGACGTATAAAACAATTTGCATTGAATTGTAATTAGTATTCGACGACACAAAGCACAATTATTATATTTGCATAAAAGCATATTTTGATTTTAAATTGCTATTTGCAAGTCATTTTTGGCATGCATGTCGCGTACTGCAAAGCAGTCGATTGTTTTATTTAAATATTTTAAAAGTCGTAAAAGTCCTTTTCCTGTAAAATAAAAATGGTAAACTTAATGTTTAATATTGTTCATCTAAAATAAAAACACAGTTTATGCGCTTTTCTCATTGAATGCACAACACTGAGTCTTGACTGCAATTGCCTACAACTGTGATTTATAATCGCCTAACTCACGTAGGTACATAACAGTGTGTACCTGCTTGAAGTACTTATTACCGTGTTCATTATTCGTTTCATAATCTTAAAACCTACAATAACTTGAGGAAAAACTAGTCCTAAAATCCGCTATGGACACTATAAATAAATCTCGCAATAATAATAAATCAGAATTTATGTGACAACCAAAACTTTGCCTTTAAGATTTTTAGTTACATACAATATTATTTTTTATCTGAGTAATAATAAAATTACACTTTGAAACTAAAAACCCACTCTCAGAGCTTGATACATTAAAACCCAATAATACTTTGCCTGATCTGGGAATCAAACCCAGGATCTCGTTCTCAATAGTAGCGACTATTAGACCAACGCGGCAATCATTCGGGGTAGGATTACACGATACGAATTAAGACTAGTATGACATAACCGATAATCTTCAAAACCAGTTCACGCATGATAAAATTACGAAAGCAAAACAATTTTAAGGTGACGCCAATTTTCTTCTTTTACACCCTGACACATAATTCGCGATACTTGCCAAATTTTGTCCTACCGCCAATGTACGTAAAGGCTAAAATTGTTTGTGTTACATTAAAATCTCCTGAACTTCTGAAGTTACGTGACAAGATGCAATAGACGGCTTAAACTTAAGTCGAATCATACGGCCCTGAAGTTCGTTGAACTTGCAAGATAATTTTATCTTAGGTGTAGGTATTATTTTCGTCTGTGTATAATAAATGGGGTGATTGATACGGCGCACGTACGCAGGTAAATTAACGTCATTTACTTGAAATTAAGATTATTTTTCCTCTGTTTGGCAACATTATTTTAATCCAAGAAACATCCTTCCATAAAATAGTTTCCGCGACTGTTATCATTTAAAAATGCAATCAGGGAACTTTTTTGAATAACCTACTTACAAAAAATAAATATCAATTGTTGATCATTAAATGTTTATTATATCATAATTATCACTTGTTGAGGATATTTATTTATTTATTTAAACTTCATGTACAATAGTGGTACATAGGCGGACTTAACGCCACAAGGCATTCTCTACCAGTCAACCTTTGGGTTAAATAAGAAAACATTGTGATAGGGTACAAAATAAATATCTAAAAAGTAACTTCTTCTATATTCATTTTAGGATTGCGTTGACACACTGGGCCAAATTTTGACAGTCGTTGCAGGTAGTCAGTGTCCGAAAGTCTGACAACCAGTCTTATCAAAGGGTTTCAGGCGTACTCCATGTAAAATACTGGTATTCAGCTGTATCTGGTTAGACTGGAAGCTAAAAGGAAGACAGATAATGATAATCACACTGCTTCAATTTTCCGTATTACACCATTCTAGACGACTGTCAATATGAATGACGTTTGTGATTTGAAATAACGGTTAATTTATTCAAGGTGATGTTTTTTTCTTGTCAATCATGTTTCTAGCTATTTTGCAGCCAGTTAGTCAGTTGTAGGCCGATACTAGTCAAGCCTACACTTTCTTTGCTCCTATTTTCTGTTTCTTAATATAACATCACGCCTGTAATCCCCGAAGGATTAAGCAGAGGTGTACCTAACGGTACCGACACCCACATTTTGCCAGTTATGTTTTAAGTCCCATGTAATAGTGGCCGGGCATATTGCCATCAACCCGGCACAAATCCAGATTCCGTGGCTGTTACTGAGAAATTCCTGATGGAAAAATCCAATACCAATTTGCCCGACCTGGGTATCGAATCTAATACATCATGCTCAGCAGTCGCGATTGCTACCACTAGACCAACGAGAACAGTAATGATCTAACTCATCTCTGAATGATGACGTGGACATCTCTAATATTCATAATTATCACGTCTTTCAATCCAAAATTCTTTGATTTTAAACTTAACCTTTGTCAGCCAATGTATTTTAAAAATCAAAGCCGCTTACAAGTACCCTTAAGCAAGTTCCTTTAGTCCCAAAATGGGCAATTTCAGCAGATTTTTTACTACCCTCCGCCAGTGCTTGTTGAGGGAATTTTAAAGGACGTAAACGAAAACCAGTAAGTCTTTACCGTTTTTAAATCGCTTTTCTTAACTTGGTAGGCTCGTAAAATTCGACTTTAACTATAATTTGTTTTGGTAGTGAATAAAATTTGTCGTTTGTTTTGTATTAAATTGTTCCTTGAGACGAAGATGTGGGTCTTTATGACGTCATATGTTTTAGTGTTCGTTTAATTACTAAGAAGGTCCAAGATGAGTACATTTGGTCCGTACTTTATCTCCTTAAAACTCGCTATCGTCAACTATGTTATTTAAGGTCAGTGTTAAGAGTAATTGACCTCTTTACATAGAGTGTTATTTAAAAAAAAATGCAATGGGCTGGTACCCAGCTGCCTAACGAGAGTCTCCTCAGATATTGGTCGAGGCTCTTGGCAATGGCATATAATAATATGCAATTTCTTATACTAATTATTAGAATACCTACAGGGAAAATGAAATGAAACGAAATTAAATGAAAACTGCGTACTGCAACTACATAAATGTTGAAAAACCGGCCGGACAAATTTGTCCCAGACCCTACTTATAGTATTGTACGGAGAATAATACAAGGTAAATATGAGATTGAAATCCTATTAAAATCTGTCACGTGTATTTCCCGGGAAAAACTAAGAATAGAAACCAACTAATATAATATAACTAGCTGTTGCCCGCGACTTCCTTCGCGTCAAATTATTATAAAATATTACTTAATCCCTTGAAATTGAAGATTTGAATTGGACTTTGTTAACAGTTTCAAGGGTTTTTGTAAATCCCGTCAAAATCGGTCCAGATGTGTCGGAGATTAGCCGGAACACACAGAGAGACAGCCAGACAGACAAAAATTTTAAAAAAAATTGTTATTGGTCGGTACATAAATTACATAGTTTCATAAGCATTCAGTAAAAAGCATTATATTTTGAAATTACAAAGATATACTTTATTGTTATTAAATATAGTATTTTTATAGATAACGAAATGTTTAGGTTTTTACTATTTGAAACTAAGAGACCATTATTTATACTTTTGGAAAACCCTTTAATTATATTTTCCTAAGAGAGCATTGCTAATAAGTAATATCAGCTTTCCTACTTTGTATTAATCAATGAAACACTCACCCTGTAACGTGACCTTGTCTGATTGCAGAGCAGCAGACACATATTATTGAGATAATAGAAACGTCATTGGAACTCACGGTTGCTAGTACTCACTGAGTCTTGGCGATAACAGATTTATCTAGTCCAGTTTTCCCCACGTTTTTATTCTTCACCATCAATTAGAGTTTCTAAAAATATTTATTTATTTCTTCTAGGTTTAGAAATACCTAGTATAAAAAACCGGTCAAGTGCGAGTCGGACTCAAAATAAAAATATTTTTATTTCACATAGGCCTTCATGGGCACTTATGAAACGTCGGCAAAAAGGTGCACGCATAGAGCCCCCTGTCATTTTTAATATGTTTTTATTATTTTTTGTTTTAGAGGCAACAGAAATACACATTCTGTTGAAAATTTCAACCGTCTACCTATTACGGATCATGAGATAAAGCCCGCTGACAGACAGACGGACGAACGGACGGATGGACAGACAGCGGAGGCTTAGTAATAGGGTCCCGTTGGTTACCTTTCGGGTACGGAACCCTGAAAAGCAACTTTCTGTGTCTGTTTGTGTGACTTTTTAGTTAAAAAATAATAATAAATAGTTTATTGTCACAAAAAAACATACATTAGTGTACACTGATTAACAGTTACACGATAATTTTGAGATTTTTTTAAAAGTTTACGGGTTTAAGTTTAAAGGTTACACGATAATTTTGAGATTTTTTTAAAAGTTTTAAGTTTAGCATACGCAGCCTTTAATTTCCCCTTTGCTGGTACACATGCCTCCTCTCTATGAAATGGATATGGGCCATAATCCACTACGCGAATCTAATACAAAGGTAGAGAAATATCGATTTCAAGGTTTATACATGTCAGTAAATTGCGGGTGGCTAGTCATTAGCAATACTATATAATGTACATTATATGTATGTATATATAATTATATTATGAAGGAAATAAAAATTATTATTATTATTAATTAAACAAGTAACAAAGACTCAACGTGTTAGTTGACAATGATGGTGTTAGTTAAATAATAACGATATTGTTAATTATTATTTTACTAGCCTGCTCTGTCCCACTCCTGATCAAAGGCCCAGGAGTGGATTCCTTCCACTCTTTCCATTTCTCGCGAACCCGCGCGTCCTCTTTCCAGTTCTGACGGAACCTGTCCAGTTCGTCCCGTCATCTTCTACGTAGCTTTAAAAAAACCATAAACTTTTCATTATTGGATCACGGCTCTTTGTTCAATCGGATCTCTATTGGTTAATACATCATATTTTTTTTTTTTAATTCATTTAAGCATAAAGGGGTTTTTGTCCACACGGATATGCCAACCCCATCGTACCTTATAAACTATTTACATTATGTGGAATATGTACTTACTATGTAATAGGAGGAGAATCAATGATTAGATGTCTTTACCAAGCCGCACAACCTCTTACAAAAATAATATAATTAGGTAATCATTGGAAAAGAAAATAGTATTATCATAACTGTTCAATAGATAAATTTTATTATGATTGTGACCTTTTCACGCGTTATAAGAAGCAATAAATATATTAGGCACTATTATTTTTATCGTCACTTTATCATGACCAGTTATAATATTATTAAGACAAACAAAATGATCTTCTAATTGGAAGATCATTTTGTTTGTTTTGTTAACCTACTTTTTCATTCATTAGAAAAAAAACAAGGTTCAAAATAGGCCAAAATAGCTTTGATCTCAAAGTGCATCATGAATTTTTTCGGTTTTTTGATCTTTAGCCTTATTTCTTATAAACAACTACATTTTCGGGCGAGAATCACATGTACAGTCGGCAAATAAGATTTTGTGACACAGAAATTCTCAGCCGTCTGTCGATGTAGTTTTAGTATCCACCAAATGGGATTCCCGGAGTTTATTGCCAGAGACATTCCTGCACATTATAGTGGATCTGATGACATTATTAGTACGAGACCGTGTGGAGTAATGCTAGCTAAAATTTGGCTGGAAATATCCTGCCCCCGGCATTCTGTTACCACAAAAAAAAATCGTGTTCTCTACCGTTGATTATGACACAGAACTTAATGACCAATCACAAACAAACAACAAAACAAACAAAACAACACAAACAACAAAAGTAACATTATCCAGCGTCTTCTGCTAAAAGTCATAATGCTTCTGAATTTTCTGTCAAGTTCGGTGATGTTTGAATGCCATTTTGACAGCCAGGACTTAAATGCACATATTTAGACTGCTTCGTTGGTCGAGTAGTCGCAAGCGCGACTGCTGAGCATGAGGTTCTGGATTCGAATCCCTGGGTCGGGTAGTGTCATTGGGTTTTTCCATCAGAAATTTCTCAGTAGCAGCCATGAAACCTGGATTTGTGCCCCGTCGATGGCAATAGGCTCGCCTCTTATTATCATTTTAAGTCCCATTACTTAAAACATATCTGGCGAAATGCGGGTGTAAAAAGAAAGAAAAGAAAAAAATATTTATTTGTCGCAGGGACATGACGTGCATACAAAAAAAATAACAATAATCATAAGGCGCATCAAATATTATAAATACATCAGGACAGAAACAGAAGAAGAAAAGTTAACAGCTACTTACAGCGTTTGTACTACTTATGAGGTACGCCTCTGCCTAACCCTTTGCTGATTACAGGCGTGATAACCTAAATACTTAACATTTTACGTTTTAAGATGATGCTGTACTATGTCCCTGGATCATAAATAGTCTTCTCACAACATATTTTTTTTAAATTAAAAGTCATTATTTCGTCCTATTCAGCGTCTTTAAAAGTTGGCGTCTCTTTTTAGCAGTGAGTCTCTAGACTAGTTTCAGCGTTACACCGAACATTTTCAATATCGCTCGTGTTGACACCTTTGAATGTTACCTGTATGAAACGTGACTAAAATCGGGCTTTCGATGCCAATATAAAGTTCAAAGAAAATTGGAATAGCAATAGAGTTAAGGTTTATTTTAACTCCATTGTCTTATGCTGCATCTGATGAGCTGCCGTACTTGAAAGAATATTGGTGATGTGTTTTTAATGAGTTGTTAGTGTGCCTAACCTGTTGTCAGAGATTTTATGCTGCCTTGACTTGGCTTTACATGACGTCAAGAAATATCTCTCAGATATGCTGGTTTCCTCACGATGATTTCCTTCACCGAAGCAAGTGATATTAATATCATACGCACAAGCACATGAATCCGAAAAATTTATCATCTTGTGTTCGAACTCGAGACCTTTGACTTAGCAGTCCCATGGTCACACCACTAGACTATAACTGCGGTGTTTTAATGAAAAACTAAGTTTGAGCTGTGATTAAGACAGTATTTACTCAAAGAGAAATACTGCTGTTGTTAATTCACACTAATTACTTTTAATAAATAATGAACTATTCGAAAAAAAAAAACAGGATTTGTTTTACAAACATTCAAAGACTTGCAAAATCCCTGTCACTGGGTTTGAAATGTTTATTTCATACACATAAACTAAACACACTGTCTATTTCAATTTACTTTGATATCTTACTCCTTCCTATTTCCAACTAACTAAAATTTAAATCGAAAACAGTTGAGTTAAAGCTACTGCAATTCAATCTAGCATAAATTCTGTTCGTGTCAAGTTTAAGGTAGTTAGAATAGTTTAAGTACTTAAATGTCCACTAGATCAGCGCCCACGGATACCTTTTACTTGTTTCCTTAAAGGTCCACTAACTGCATCGAACCACAGTATAAATATACACATTATTCTGACTCGGCCCTGTCCTTGAAATAATTACCTAAAGCCGGGCGGTACCTACGCACGCTATAGGGCTGCATGCCGCACTTACAGTATTTTAGTTTCATCTACTTAGTTGAGTTTCTTTGTAGATTTGTGATTGTAAATATTATAATTTTTATTTAAAAAATTAAATGTGTTGTGAATGAAATCAATAGACACAAATTGTATTTTATTGAACACTTCCTTTCTTTAAAAATACAAGTTGTGTCTTTTGATTAGTGGATTTAATGAAAATTAAAAATTTGAGACTGTAAAATATTTTTGCCTCGTAAATAACAAAGCTTTCTGTACGCCTCAGTAACATACAGAAAGCTTTACTATTAAAAATAGTATGAAAAATTATATAAAAAGATAATAAGTTTAATTAATAATACTTTTGGTTATCTCTGGATGCTTTATTGAAGAATTGATGCAACCAAAGACAAAACTTTTTGCCATATTTTGTGAATTACTTGTTCTTATTTCAATCAAATATTCACAAATCGCACGCTTACTACTTACAAAATCATCACAACTTTCGTTCGTCACTTCGTCAGTGCGACGCATTCGCGACTGGTTGTGTACCAAGTGCTTACCAAACTCGAGGCGTGTAGGTATGACTCGCGTTCCGACCGTTTGTATGAAGATACACTACTGTAGATAAAGATTGCTTAGTTATTTTCCTCCCAATTTATTTGGGGTCGGCGCAGCATGTCTTTTTCTTTCTTACCTATTATCCAAGCCTTTCAAAATAACATATAACATAACAACAAACAAACAAACAACAACAACAATAAAACAACAAGCAACAACATCATAACAATTTTAATTCTCCTTAAAAATGTAACATACCTACTGAACAGTATTTTAATGTAGATCGCCTTGAGCCAATGATGAAACGCAGCTCAAGTCATAATAATCTGATTTCCTCTTTTTTCCGGCTTCTAGTCCTACCAGATGCAGCTGAACACCAGTATTTTACATGGAGCGACTGCCTATCTGACCTCAACAACATAGCTACTGGGAAACACGATACCCCTTTGTAAGACTGGTTATAATGACAAGCGTTGCTTGACTTCGAGGATGACTCGTGCGACTGTTACACTATTATTTAGCCAGGAGCCCTTCTGAAATGCAGCTCAGGTATTCGTGGGCTGGGTATTTCCTTGCCTGGCATATCACTGGTCAATCGTCGAAGATTGTTTAGATATAAGACTTCTATATTAAATATACGCAAATCGCCTTGCAATATGTAAATGCCCATTGAAGCCTAAGCATAATGCCAGGTGTCAATAAATTCACACTGTATAAAGCGCGGCTAACTGTCTATTCATGAAATAAAAGGCTCCAAGTTTCTATCATGAATGCTATAATATTAATTGGCTATCACAGAGAACGGAGACGGTATCGAGTACACACTGGGTTGTGGAGGTAAGATAAGCAGTCGCTCCATGTAAAATACTAGTACTCAGCTGCATCCGGTTAGACTGGAAGTGGAAACCGACCCCAACATAGTTGGAAAAAGGCTAGGCAGATGTTGACAGAGACTGGATACACCTCGGGTGGCGCGGCAGCGGCCGCTGTTAGAGGTGTAGTATGATTGTCAACACTATTTATAAAAATACTAAACAGACGACTTTTAAGACTGTCCGTGACAGAACTTGAAAACAATGTGTGCTCAACACACTTACGGCGACTTGAAATTTAAAAGCACCTACTGCCGTTTCCAATTGACTCCGTGCTCTGTGTATAGCTATCATGAAGAGAAAAAATATATGAACAACATGGCCAGTTAGTAATATTGCCATTGTCATGTTCCCAAATACGTTTGTCTCATAAAAAAGTACTTTCTATTTTCCTCAAATTCCAAATCCATGTAGAGATAAGATAGTCTTTGGTCATAAAACCTGCTTTCGTAGATGTTAATCATACAACAGTAAGGTACGTGTGTTGTCAATTAGACCCCCATAAACACATAGTGGAGAACAGTTAGACAACAACATTGTAGTTTGTCATACAATACAATTGATGGCTTCATTTTACTGTTTGCCGATTCGTTATCTTGGCTCTATTGATAGCCCGTATTTACTCGTCTGTAAGGTACCTTTTCGTTATAAACTTAATCTAGCATTTTTGATTTAATTAGCAAATGTTCAAAAACTTCACCTTTCATTATAAAATTCACAAATTACTACATAGTTTATGTTTTTATCAAAATATTTGCCTTCTGAACTCTGTGACCTCCGGATTATCGTAAGTAAACATAGCGCATGTACATACTTTTGCCACTAGTTACATTTCTATACATACATCATGCCTTTTTCCCATCATGGGGGTAGGCAGAAACCACAGAACGCCATCTGCTACGATCCTTTCATACTCCTTTCGCCTCGTTCACGTTCCTACATGAGTCGGTAACATTTAAATCTATACAAATAAATAAAAATTAAGTGTCTGTTTGTACTTTTAAAATAACAGCTTTTTACTGAAAGTATTATACGATACTTATAACGGAAAAACATTTTTTGTCTGTCTATTTGTTTGGCTAATCTACAAAAGGCTGGACCAATTTTGACAGAAGCGTTACTGGTTAGCTGTTGTGTAAGGAGTAACTTAAGCTACTTTTATTTTAGAACAAGAATTAGGGTTCCGTGTAAAAAATACAAGCCTTGAAATTGTTAACAAAATACGATTTAAATCTGGAAGTAATATTTTTATAATAATTTCACGCGAACGAAGGTCGCAGGGCACAGCTCGTGCGAGCTCGCCGTCCGTCCGTCTTATGACGATAGGCCGCGTCGACGGCGCGTTCGTGTTCCACGCACGCCTCAAAGAGATGTCAGCAAACCAGAGGGGCCCGCAAGGGCCGATGTCTGCCAGGGCTGCGGGACTGTTCGAAAGAGATACCGCGGCCCTGGAACACAAAGGGCAAAGGAAGGAACATGGATGGGTTTTAGTCAGTAGAAGTCTGACACTTCCTTCCGCTCCGCCCAGAGCGGGAGGAGTCATATGATGATTAACCATCCCAAAAAAATAAAAAGGGCACAGTTCGTCTTTAATATAATTTAGAAAGTTAAAACATTATGGTAGGTTATCATTGAAATTATTATCAAGTCTATCAAAATAGATATGAAAACGCTTATCTACGTAAGGAAGCGGATAGTTGAGCATGTGTGCGAAAAACAGGTTACTTCAGTCCAATTACCTCTAAGACATGCTAATCACTAGTGTAATCGGTGTCTAAATGATCAGTTATAGTATGTCATTACATATTGACCTCCTTTTTATCAGCGCGACTCATATTTTTCACTAAGTTTACCTACCTATAAAATTGTGAACTTTTAGTTAAATTTCGTCAGTACCTACATATAGATAGCTGTTTAATAAGATTGCATGTATCAGAAATGTGTGATCATATCATCATAAGGTAAAAACCATTACATGCTGATGCCTGCCGGGGCTGCGGGACTGTTCGATTGAGATACCGCGGCCCTGGAACACAAAGGGAAAAGAAGGAACATGGATGGGTTTTAGTCAGCAAAAGTCTGACACCCCCTTCCGCTCCGCCTAGAGGGGGACCCGTCATTTGATGATTTACGGTCCGAAAAAAAAACACATGTAAAAACCCTTAAACTGAACAACTTCCTCTATGGAATCAAAATCGTTTTTTTTCTTTTATCAGCCTATCCTGTCCTACTGCTGGACAAAGGCATGGCTTTCTAATTTGCTTTATCATTTGCCTTCTTCAACCAATCCGTTAAGTATAAGTCCAGATCCCGCCAGCGTTTCTAAAGCCTGCCTCGGTGACGGCGACCGTCTTCAGGCACCCATTGTGTGACGTAAAGTGTGTTGAAAGTAATCTGGAAGACGCCAACTTTCTTGAGTCATCACCTGTGTCTAGCCTTTTCCCAACTATTTTGGGAGCGGCTTTCAGTCTAAGGGAATATAACCGAATAACAGTATTTCTTAAGAAGCGACTGCCATCATCGTCACTATCCTGCCGTTATCCCAATTTATTTGAAGCGGTCGACTGCCTAGATCTGACCTCAAATTTTCAGAGAAATGCTACTAAATATCGTTCCACTGTCATCGGAACCCCAATTTGAAGGTTCCGATTGACCTAATTCTAAGCTCAATTGCCATAGGTACACAGCTATGACAACCCAAAACGACAAATTATACTGCTGACCGATTAGTAAACATTTACTAATCACTGTGTCAACATTGGCTAACCTCAATAATTGATCAAAAATGAGTCCTAGCGGTACGTTAAACTCCAAATCTCTTTGGTGGAGATACATGTTGAACTGTGGCAAGCATGGGCCATTGCGTACAAGCAATCGCTCCCATGGGAGCCATTATAACTGGTAGGGAGCATACAATTGATAATAACCACCAACATTCGGAGTCCGGAAATAATTTTGACCCGACATGTTAACTTTTACTAAGCAGCTAAAATTAAAAAAAAAAAAAAGTCCAAATAAAAGGCCTTAACAACGTTAAATTAAGCGGTAAGGTCTAACATATCCAAAAGACTTGTTGATGTTTATCCTGTAGGAAGTCCTAGTACAAATAACAAGCAATTTGAAAGCAGTTGCCGCTTGACTAGGCTCTCAGATCTTCACTAATACTAAAACGTGCCCCGAAACAATGGAAACATTAAGTCTGTAAGAAATGCCGACAAACGTCCGTTAAGCCTTGACAAAGCATAAGAAAAAGCGTTGTACTGTTTACCTTACATCTTGTATTAAAGAGAAACCGATTAGTCTCCGAAACTCTCCGAGCGGGTTCGGTTTCGGCTTTTACAAAAACATGCGAGTATACTGTTGTTTTATGCAAATCCAGGGCGGTCGAATCAGGGCTCATCTCGTAAATGGTCTGGTACTGGTCACTTTTAAGGAACGGTTAAAAGCCTGTTCGAAGGTACATATTATCTTAACTACAAATCGAAGGTGTAAGACGTGAGACATTTTAAAATGAAGAATTAATGGCGCGTATCGCTATGGAGTGGAATCCTTGCCAGATAAATTTCGATAACTTCAACTTGAGAGTCTTTAAGTCTCCAGTAGATTGGTAACTTATAGAGCAGCACTATTGACCGCGTCTTCTCATACCAGGTAAGACACTTATCAAACGCGAACCTGATAAAATACAAAGCATTTGGGCGATGCTGCTAAACAGACGATTTATACCCATCTTTGAAATGATCTGGATCGTTCTTAGAAAATGCCAGAAAAAAATAAGCCAACAGCGAAACACAAATCAAAGGCCAATTGATCAATGATAAACATTCCAAGTGGCAATATCATCGTTATCAGTCACGATAATCGCAGTTCAATGACTCTAATCGACGACTTTGTCCTAGATGTTAATACCACGAAAATATTTCCTAATCTGATTAATCGTCTGACATTATTATACATAAGTAAACACAGACAAATTGCAAAACTGACGATGCCTACGCATAGAAAACTAGTCGTTATAGGAGCACCACACCACACTATACCACAAGTTGTTAGACAACAAAGAGACATTGTACCAGAGATAACGACGATGGATAAGTCAAAATGTTTTAAATAAACTACCGAAAAGCCTATGTCAATCCTGTTCTCAAAGCGATTGGCATTTGTTTAGGTCCTATGGTTGGGTAAGTGAGTAAACTTATGCCTGATTCTATTAACACTAGTTGAATTAATTTCCATCCAGATCCTCCTTACGAGCAGTAAGTCGGGGGTTCGAACCGAAGCGGGCGCATTACTTTTAGTAATTTATTTCATCTCCACTACTCTCAAAACGGTGAAGGAAAACATTGTGAGGAAACCGACTGGTCTCCGAAACTCTCCGAGCACAGGGCCCGCGTGGTGGATTATAGCCCATTCCCTCTCGTAGAGAGGAGGCTGCGTCCCAGCAGTGGGAACGATATAGGCTGATGATGCAGATCATTGATCGAGACAAAACAATCAATACAATAAAGAGGAACCTAGCAACAATAAAACAGGCCTGTGATTAACAGATACAGGAACAGCTACAGACATTGATTTATAAAAAACATTATCATTAAATGGTGTTAGATTGCAACACACTGATACGGCTTGTATCAAATAGATGAAGCATGCGTTTGATTCTAATGATGTGGAACTTGTTATAAGTGATGTACTTAATGAATAAAGAGATAGGGCTTTCATGTAGCAAATCTTGTTTGAACTAATATAACTACTTTTTTTCTCACAAATTACCATCATCATCATCATCTTCAATTCAATTCAATTCATTTATTGCATCAACTATGGTAGGTACATGAAGTTCTTATATAAAATATTAAATTTAGTAACACACATTTGGCCAACAGATAGCATTCAATAGTACAAGTTTTTACACTTATGATATTATTTAGTAGGGCATTTTGTCGATAACAGTGAAATATGTCTGTGCTTTAAAGTGTAAAATTTACAGAGACACTTTTGAAAAAACTCATCTATCGAATTAAAACACTCTTGTAACAACCACTTTACAAAACTTATTGAAGGGTAGTTGAGTAATTGACCTAGGCAAAGCATTGTAAATTAGGGGAGCCATATAAACATTATTCTCTTGCCCTTATCTCAATTCATTTGGAGCCGACGCAGCATGTCTTCTTCTTCAATACTTCTCTATTACTCGTCATCTCATCAGACACCAATGAATGACTACCGTCTTGCGTTTTTTGGAGTGAAGACCGTGTGATCGCTTTTAGTGATGAGACCGCCCTATGTCAAATGTTTTCTTTTATGAATGTTACTTGTTTGGTGTTATTAAGAATATTCTATGGTAAGTCTACCGCGGGACACACCAGAATTTGATGGACTAATGATTTCAAAAGAAAGAAGGCGGAGTTATGAATGTGAGGTCTGTGTGCAGTAGTGAACTGCTATGTCTGAGTTGATTGTTTGTTTGACTATCAACTTTAACCTTTCGACATTTCGGTCGCTAATGCTGCACACTTGTCTTATGTCTAGAAGTTACTTAATTACTAGAGGTTGGAAGACATAGGCTTTAGCCCTGGATAACACAGACCCCGTCAGCTAGTTTCATTCAATAGCTTCATCTTTACTTTCTAGATTTTTGCTATCGAAAAAAGCTCATCTGGCTCTCATTTTAGAACATAATTTAATTTTAATTTTCTTTATTGGGGAAAACAAACAGTGACACATTACAATAATATAAAAAAACAATAAAAACAAGTATGAGCAAATGTGTTACCAACAACATTTTCCACGGAATACATACAAAAAATACAAGCTTTACAAACCATGCATGTTTGGACCTACAGACTACAATAATTTATAAAATATTGGTGTTAATTTTTGATATATAATTTAGTGTATAATTTAAAGCCGCTTTAAGGGTGTATGTGATAAATTTAGCAAAGACAGAGAAAAAGAAAAAAAAAATCAACAAAACAAGGCATGTGAATAATTATTATACCTACCTAATCAATGCGTAGTGTTTTCAAAATGATGTTTTTAAATTTACCAACAGAGAGAGCAAACATGTCAACATCATGGAAAAGTTTGTTATAGTTGCTGGTAAGTCGACGAAGAGGTGCCCGCGAACCTGCGTTATTATGACACGAGCTAACGGCAAACAACGGCCGCGCACGCACCCCGCGGCCTACTGCCGTTCTAGGGACGATGTAACTTATTTTATTACGAATATCAATACAGTCATATACATTACTACACAAATCAAACAGGAATACCGTCTCCAAGAGAGTGCGTCTAGATTTCAGATCTAGTAATTTATACTTTTTAAGTGAATCATTATAAGATACAGATGTACAGAAGCAACGGTAATGCATGGCTTTTAGGAATTGTCTTTGTACCCTTTCAATACGATCTGAGTATTTATTATAAAAAGGATTCCACACCGGCACTGCATATTTAAGCTGTGATCTGATCAGAGACTTGTACAGATATAAATAGGTAGATGGGCGTTTAAAGTCCTTTGCGGACCTCATCACGAAACCGTACATTCGATAGGCATTATTGACAATTTTATTAATGTGAGCATCAAGATGAAGTTTATCGTCAAGAAAAATCCCGAGATCACGGACAAGCGATACCCTTGATAGTGAAGTATCATCTAAAGAATAAGGGTACTTGAGAGCATTCTTATTTTTCGTGAAACTGATACAACAGCACTTAGATATACTCAGCTGCAGTTTATTATACCTGCAATATTCACCAAAGCGATCCAAATCTTCCTGTAGTAATTGGCTGTCCTGCAAATTTTTGATGGGCCTATAAATCTTGAGGTCGTCAGCATAAAGCAAGATTTTAGAGTTTTTAATACAAGATGTGATGTCGTTTATAAATAATATAAATAGTAGAGGTCCCAAAATCGAGCCCTGAGGCACACCGGAAGTCACGCCTATAGCAGTGGCAGAGCTAAAACCATTGATTACAACTCTTTGAGTTCTATTCGTGACGTATGAAGTGAACCATCGAAGTAAATCACCACGTATGCCGTTAAATGAAATTTTATTCAGAAGCAACTCATGATCAACCTTGTCGAATGCTTTCCGAAAATCCGTATAAATGGCGTCTACTTGAACGCGAGAATCCATATTGTTGAATAAATAATCCGTAAAGGCCACCAAATTAGTTGTGGTTGATCGTTTCTTGACGAATCCGTGTTGTTGCTGGATAATGCTGTGATGTAGAACAGGATATACTCTATCATGGACTAACCTCTCGAAAAGCTTCGGCAGGGCTGACATAATAGATATTGGACGATAGTTCTCAACATCTTGCCTAGAACCCGACTTATAAACTGGTGTTATATTCGCACTCTTCCACGCCTTAGGGAAAATTCCCTGTGCCAGTGATTTATTAAATATAATGTATAAAGGAGTACAAATATTTTCTGCAGTAGCTATAAGAAAAGTAACTGGTAGGCCGTCCGGGCCTGGACCCTTTGTGGGGTCTAAAGTTTTAAGTGCACTTAATATCTCTTTCATGCTCAACTCAATCTTACTAATAAGGGAATTGTGTTCAAAAGAATTATCAGACAATGGTACATTTCTTAAAGTTGGTTGTTCATAAACTGAATTAAAAAATGAAGAAAAATAGTCACAAATTTCCTCGGGATCGTTGGTGCTCTTATTTTTATATTTCATGTCAGAAGGGATGCCAGTAGAAGACTTCCGGTTAGCAACGTACGTCCAGAAATATTTTACATTATCGCGTATGCCGTCCTCAACCGAGTCCATGTACTTCTTGTAGCAGTTTGTACATTCGTCATGAAATCTGGACCGGTACAAAGAGAATTGTTCATAATCAGAGATATTGTGATAAATCTTCCATCTAACCCAAGCCTTAACCTTGTTCTTATATATATGTATCAGAGATGGCGAAAACCAAATCGGGAATCTCGGAGATTTTGAAGTAACTAGTGGAACATAAGATTTTTTTAAGCCAAAAATAATATTATAAAATGTATTTAATGCTACGTCTACGGATTGTTCCAACCCAATCTGCTCATTCCAGTTCATTTTACTTAATTCCTCATTTATCTTCTCATAATTACCCTTAAAATAATTAAACCTTTTCAATGACTTTTGAATCATGGTTGTTTGGGAAGATTTATATGGTATTAATACACAAAAAGGTGGGTGGTAATTGTCTAATTGCAGTAAATAGTCAGTGGGGGGGAAAACAGAACATTCATTGTTACTGATTGCCAGGTCTAATAATTTTCCATTCAGATTCTTGACAGTATTGTACTGATAGGCGTTAAGGTATGACATAAATACTCCAAGATGTTCACAAATAGAGGAATTGCCTCTGCAAATCAGTCCCGAAGATGATACGAGTACATTGTTATTACAGGGAGTCCAGTCAACATCAGGGAGATTGTAATCACCTAAGAGATAAAACTGTTCAACATTAGTGTCGCCAATTAAAGATTGCATGAGATCAAAGTATTGAACAAAGACAGATTCAGATGTTCTAGGTGGTATATAGGCCGCCCCGAAGATGAGGTTCTTTCCCCTAGTTGAGCTGGGCAACTGTAGAAGAACGTATTCCAAGTTTGCCTCTAGAGCCAGCCGAGGACTAATCCTTACCGAGCGCAACCCCTTCAACACCGCTATGAGGACGCCACCTCCGTCTTTTTTATTGGTGGCTGTACGGTCTCGGTCGCACCGATGTACTATATAGCGAGAATCAATGAACTCATTATCAACTATTTCAGGTGTTAACCAGGTTTCTGTTAGTATTATCATATCATAACAATTTGCTAGTATATTCATGTATAAAATATGCAGTTTAGTGCGGATCCCTCGACAATTCTGATAATAGATAACCAAATTAGCCGCCATTGAAATGGTACAATTTGTAATAAAATATCAGGCCAGCATTACTTGCTTCGATTTTAAAAGAATGTGATAATAATATAAGAGCATAATATTTTAATTCGAACAAGTGTAGCAAAAAAAAGTTACATACAAACACATAATTCTGTAAGAAACACTTAAATATCAACAAAACTCTCCAATACCAAGCAGTGACTGTGCGAGCAGCACAACATAAAAGTTTAATCATATTATACATTTCAAAACACTTACCTTCAAAACAACAAGGATACATCACAAACATGCCCTTCACTAATCCATACTTATAGCCGCCCCAACGCCACAGTTGAGTAGCAGTTTTGGTGGCATAGTTTACCATTTGAGCTCGAAGCAGCCAGTTAAATTTTAGTATACATAAATTATTAATGTTGACAAACGCATTGATTCCTACCCTATATCTTAAAATATCAGCCAGAGGAAATGAAATGTTTATATATCTGTTGATTGCATACAACCAAAACAATAACAACATTACAAGCTTAATAGCGCTAAAATCTGTTATAATATGTTTAATGTGGCTTGATCTTAGCGACGTCTTCTTGAGATCTAATTGCGAATGATTTTGCTCCTTCTTTTTCCCGAACGAGAATGGTACCGTGTTTGACCCATAGAAACCGATAATTGTTCGCTTTAGCTGCGTCCCGGCACTCTCGAAATAACTGTTTGTTTTTCAGAGTGAGATGTTCGTGCATATAAATAGGGACTGACGTCCTTGATAAGCCTAGTTTTTCGGTGTTGAGTCCCTTATTTAAACGGTTTGCACTTAGAATATTATCCCTCAACATACGGGAAGTCAGTTTTACAATAATATTCTTGGGTTTATCATTATCTCGGTGGGCGTGTGGAACCCGGTGTATAGATGCTATGTCGCTTTGCTTTAAATTACAATTTATAAAGGAACCAATATTTATCATAATTGTAACCAGGTCTTCATTACGCCTTTCAGGGATATTACATAATTCAATGTTGCAGTTTCGGGCGTTCTGTTCCAGGCTATCGATCTTAGCAACAAGTTCTGTTATCATGCGTTTAGACTCAGTGTTCATGTTCTCATGAGTCAGTTTACTAAAGTGAGCAACTTTTTTTGAGATATCAGACTGTTCGTCACTGATAAACTGGATCGAGTGCTTTAGACAATCAATTTCTTTCGTGACATCATCGTATTTAGTGCCCAATTCAGAGACACTTTCTTTAATTAAAGATTGCTCGGTACGTAGTGATTGAAAATCATTTTTAATACCTATTGTGACCTGCGTAAGCGTGGTCAGGTCGTCTTTTATAGAAGCTACGTTGTCACATATCCTGCCAATATTACTCTCTAAATCACACCGCCATTCATTAAGGGTATTCTTAAACTCAGCTGCCAATTCTTTAATTGCTTGCGACCATTCCGAATCCGGTTGTTTACGTTTGCGCGTCGCAACATTTTGTTCATCGCTAGTTCCAGAAGTAAGTTGTAGCTCAGAATCCGAGTGAAACTTGTTATCAGGTGAAAGGATAATCTTATTCATCTCAGAGTAAGATTTTTTAGAATAAGAACGTATTTGTCTTTGAAACTGAAAACAGATGTCGCTACTAGTAGGAGATTAGTTTCGGTCGACGTTGGTGCTCGATGAATGACAATGAATTTTTACGTTATAGGTTATGTTTATGTTTTTACTACATACGTAGCTAAAATTCCGTCCACTTATTGGTATTTGATGTTATTTTTGATCCTCAGGTTGAGAAGAGCACTGTTTTGAGTTTCACACCTGCATATCTGTTCGTTGATTTCAAATGTACCAGGCACTGCACTGTCTTTGTTTTGTTTTCACTTTGAATTTATTACCAGCTGTTCTTTTTATTTTGATAGATGATATGCACTAATACACCACCAGTTATCGTATTTTTTGTTCAATTAATATCGTTTATTCACTTTTAACACTTTTAAAATCGGGGAGCAGAGCAGATCCAATGTTTACTAGGTCAGAGTTGCCAGCGAAAAAAAGAGATGATGTTAACCTTAACAGTTTGTCATCTTTTATCCTTATTGCTAAGAAAATGTATACCATCGTACACACGGCGCCACATCAAACTATACATAACCAATATAACCTGACCTCGCTTTGTATGAGCTTCCCGTACGATGAGAGATCAGCTTACATGGCTTATTGGGTTTTGCAAAGCTTGATTGTTCGTCATGCGTACCTACTAAGTAACATTTAGAAGCCAACTCAATTTATACCACAGATTTGAGATTGACAGGCACCTACTGATCGTTGCATTTGATAAGACTGACTTCTGTTATTTATTTATTTATTTCTATCTATCTGACAATAAATTCTATTCAAATTGAAAGTCCGGTTTTTTTGAACTCATAAAAAATGCGGCTTCATTGTCTGCTTAGTTTTTGCCCAACATTGTCGGAGTCGTCTTCCAGTTTAGCTGGATCTAGCTGAATACCAGTATTTCATTATAATACGATACCCCTTGATACTGGTTGTCAGGCTTTCGTTCTTCTGGCGAGCCGTAACAACTGTCAAAGATCTACAAATGACAATCGCGAGAAATAATTCAGCATATTGTGTTATATCAGTATCTACATGCAGATATAGGTAGGTTTTTACATGTGAGTCTGTAGCGTGCGTGAATCATGTCTTATCTCATTATCACAGAATATGAGGAAGTTTACAAGTAAATATGTACAGGATTACAAAACATGTTTGTTAAAATAACAGTGCGTAAAATGAGATGTTGGCTTCTTGAAATTATTTTCAAACAAAATTTCTGATCTTCACTTCATTATTTCTTTTTTACAAAACGGTGATGGTGACATAACTTTGCTTACTTAGATATACATTATGTACATAGTTTCAATAACCAGGGCTATGAGAAAAACTGCATGTTTTGTATTATTATTAAGAATTTTTATCCAATAATGGGAGGTTAAAGAACATTGTCTTTGAATTAAAAAAATACTAAAGTGACTTTCTAGTTTTTCTAACCACATTTTTATCAGCACTGACCAAATATTTGCTGCCATAATCTGTACAGTGCAAATAAAACGATTAAAAATAATCAGTTAAAAAAATTTCACGTAAAGTAAAATACAAAAGTACAAGATGACGGAATATTTTTGGCACACTTCCATGCAGAATGTACAATACAACTAAACAGATACTTCGAGGAAATTGGTTAACAATTTACTAACTAGAACGACGGTAATACATGTCAATAGAAAATGAAAAGTTTATAAGAAATGTAGCCAATGTCGACTATAACTCAAGCATTTCTTACAAAATCTCCCGCTAAATATCAACTGTATAATACTTGCTAAGTTCATTCACGGGCTTCTCTATCAATCTTGTACAGCGTCGAGAGCTATACAAACATTTATTTTACACCTAACAACACCAACTCCACTTTTATTCTTTCCGCCTTAAGAACCAATTTCGTCCAAACTTTGTTCTCTCGTGTACTTTTTCGAGCGGTCATTGTCATTGTTCGTTCCTAGATTTCGAGCTTGAACACCTTAGTAACTCTTCCTAACTGTTTGAACTGAACCGTTTCCAATATATCTTGAGCGTTTCGAAGTAGACAAATGAAAGTGTCGTTTGAATAATGGTTTTTGATATGAGTTTTTATTGTGCTCAAGAATTTACGAGCACAAAACGCATAAGATTAGGCGAAGAAATGATATAAAGCTGGATTTTGCAAGACAAGCAGAATATGTTACTGGCAAGAATTCAAACCCAGTCTAAAAAGACAAATAATCAGTAATAGAAAATATTTCTACAAGCAATGAATATCATCCCAACGGCAAGATAATAATCAAGTATTCGTTGCAGGCTCACAACCTGTTACCATTTATTCACCATCACGAATGTCTATAAATTTATTGCAACATTTTGCTTCCGATAATGTCAAGAAAAGTTATACACTGATGCCGCTTGTAACTCCAGTTGTAAAGTGAATGATAAAGGAATAGAAGCTAATAAATAAATGGACTAAGAAGAAGTACATGTTTATTTTAATGAAACAAGTAAAATAAATAATGTACTCAACAATGTAAATAATACTTCCATGTCTGCATATTTGTCTCAAACTGCATCCAAAAAGCTAATTTTACGCAAAATACTGCATATTTTTGAATCCCAAAACGATTTAAATAATCATTAGTCCAATATTCGAATCCCATTAAAATCTCATATAAATGAAATTCATTCAAGTAATATTAGTTGCTTTTAAGACATCTTTATGATAATAGTTTGCATCGAACCGATGCAGCACTTTCAATTCGGCCATATCTATAACTGGTTGAATGTTCATATTAAAAAACACAAAAGTCTTCACTGCCCGATTATGTAGGTATACCGTGAAAAGTGATGAAATAAACAGCCACTCGAGTCGATCTTTAGGTCGGTGGATGGGTGACCACCCATTAAATACCAAGTTTCCTCCATGCCGCGGACAGCACGTTAAGCCGTTGGTCCCGGCTGTCATTTGTAGATGTTTGACAGTCGTGAAAGGTAGTCAGTGGCTCGAAAGTCTGACAACCAGTCTTACCAAAGGGTATCGTATTACCCAGTACTGACTGGGTTGTGGAGATCAGATAGGCAGTCGCTCCATGTAAAATACTAGTATTCAGCTGCATTCGATTAGACAAACCCGACACCAACATAGTTGGTAACAGGCTAGGCAGGTGATAATCGTAAAAAGTGAATTTGAAGTCAACTTCTTGTGTCTGCATGTGGAATCGCATTGTTCTTCTACACTGTGCAAAAAATTTGATACGAATTTCATAATTATTTAGAGAATGTCTAATATAAATCTTCCTAAGTAATCGAAAGATTTATATTTAACTCAATAATAGTAAAGAACAAAATGTTTATGTTTCTTGATGTTTTATCAAGTCGTAAAAACCCCGGCGATTCGCAAGTTTTTATAAAGGTATTTGTTCTCAATGTAGCTCTAATCAAAGTAACATTGTTGTGTTAATAACCTCTGGTTACGTAGAGAAAGGCGTTCCTTTACTATCAAAGCTGCCGCAAGCAAGACTCGCCTCCACCTGTATCGTGCAAAATTAATTGTTAAAGCAAGCATTAAACGTGCAAATAGGTTACGAGAAGCCAGACTCAACTCTTCAATTTAATACAGAAAACGAAATATAAGAACCTGTCGTACAAAGAATAGATTCATTTATAATTCATATTTTGTTTTGAATTATAATATTGGAACCGGAATAAAAATCTTGTTGAAAAGGTGGTGTAAGCTGTCGGTCGTTCGTGGCTCGATGTCTAGTGGTCGCAAGCACAACTGCTGAGCATGAGGTCCTGGGTGCGATTTACGGGTCGGGTTAAGTGTTATTGGGTTTTCCATGAAGAATTTTTCAGTCGGAGTCTGGATGTGTGCCTGATTGATGGCAGTAGGCTCGCCCCCTATTACATGGGTCTTAAACATAACTGGCGAAATGTGGGTGTACTATTAGGTACACCTCTGGCTTACCCTTCGGAGATTACAGGCGTGATGTTATGTTAAATCATTCTATCAACTATAGGCTTCTTCAAACAGCGTCACAACATCCTGTTCCCCATCCAGTCTGTTCCAGTTACCTTTTTAAAATCTTTGGTCCATCAATTTGAGGCGTCACACGCTACTCTGGCTTATACGCGGTCTCCTAATTGTATTACTGACCTGTTATTTAAATTAAATGCAAGACTCTGTATGCAAAGGGATCTGTTATAGTTCTAGTTGTATAATAACCGTTTTATAGTTCTCGACTTATCGTGTTTCTACGATATTTTTGTAGCAGGACTCTCAAGGACAGGAGACCATTTTACTTTGTCTTAGGTACTGTTTCGTTTTTGCTGTTGGTACTTACTTTTTTATCTACTTATGCATGTTTTGTGACTGTGAGTAGGGTTGGCATATCCTTACCTCTGGCTTTAATCTTGACATCGGTATATTATTTTCTTGCTAATGTGATTTCAAAATTATTTTACTTTTAATATTGGAGCACTACGAGTACATTTGACTACATACATAACCGTCAGCATACAGTTTCGATTTATTGGAACGTAGTTCCTTATAGCCCCGCAAGGCTAGACGGAAAAAAATCAGACGAAAAGTGTGTACGACACTTTTACCCGACTGCGCGACGCAAAGGAGGTTTTTTTTTGTGAGAATTTTTTTTTACAATTCCTTCACTACTTAATTGAAAGGAACTTCGTTCCATCCGGGTGTCCCTTGACACCTCTCTAGTTTTTTTTTGCAGAATTTGTTCTTGATCAAAACATCTCTTTGCTGGGATTGTTTTGTTTTATTTAATTATACATGTACATTTATTCGTATTGATATACGCGGGTGGAAGGGTCATCGTGTTATCTGTTCACCTCCTCTAAACCTTCCTGTGTTGAAAATTTCCTTTGAGTATATTTTTAAAACATCAGCTATGTCACACAATATTGCAATATCTATACGCTCAAAATGTATGTCACAAAGTTCCTTCCACCATCTATATCAAGCAAACCATCTACAAGCTTTTCTCCAATCAAAGAAGAAAATATAAATCACAAAATGTCAGTCGAGCAAAGGAATTTCATATGACGACCGAATCGAATTGACAACGAGTATTGTGCAGGTTCTGCTCCTGAATAAGCGAACGTAGAATGTAGTCAATTGTGTTTTAGATTTATACAGTGAACTAAGGATTATAATAGATTTAACTTTTATGTGGACTGCCCACATAAATGAGCAGCAGGATCTTGTAGGTAAATCTGAAATTACTTAAATTTGGTCTAAAATTAAGTGAAGCTGGATTCATAAGATTGAAAATTAATTTTCTTATGTACATAATAATATCTTTTATTGTATTTAGGGTGCCCTCAACTTCACGTCCATAGAACGTAATTTGCAGACCTACAGTTAAATATTTTACATCTACAAGTATTGAGACTCAGTACGTGGTGAAATTACCGCTGCATTATCAATAGCGTTCCTCAGACGATGCGAAAGACAGAATTTGTTTACGACTATTTCTGAATGCATAACATCGACACTTCTTCTTATAGTTACATCACCACAACTTACAAATTCAGGAAATAACGGGAGATGCAAGCCACAGAATTTAAAGACAACATTAACATAAACTCGCAATGCTCAATAGCCGATGACCAAAGAATTTATATTGACATAAATTTATTCAGTCAGTGAAGTTAATTTAATTGAACACGATGTTACAGATAGCAGCAAGGTTACATAAATTCTATCATTCAATAACTTGCTCTTGTGCGGGTGCGGTCCATAGCAGCCAAAGCTAAGGATTTATTTTCATGTGATTGGAAACTGTGACTGTGTGTGTGTGTGTCTGTGTGTGTTATGTGTGACGGGAACTGTGAAGGATCTATTTGTAACGAAATTATATTGGAAATTCATCCATGGCTAGTAATTCACAAATATATATACTTGTTACAATAATAACGAGTAATTATTAATATTAGCCAGTGATACTGTTGGTAAGTACAGTTTGATTGAAAACCAAAGACGCATTTTACAGACCGTATTGAATTAACCTAGATACGTTTCGTGATTTAATTTAAGTAACAAAATTTTTCTCTAGCATTATAATCAGTTGCTAATTCATTCTGTATGAACACTCAAACACCCTTACATTTCCCAAAAGTTACATAAATATTCCATAGTTTTGTTCGTTCTCCGTTCGTAACCTAACATGGAGCTTCACCTTACTTGACTCCATGCCAACTGTTTCTTCATTCAGTGAGTCATCAATCAAACTAGGGGTGCAGGTTACTTGTTATAAATAACTCGGGCTTGTTAGTGTGGGCTTACTTGCAAATTATTCTGTCAAACTCATCAGTCTCTTTTTGTTCACAGATTTTTTGAAGGATAATTGCATGTTTTATGTTCCTTTTTGGTTTTATGTTGGGAGAAAAGAAAACAAATGTGAACTGGTTTTGAATCATAATGGATGTAAAAGTACCCTTAACGAAGTCGAAAGGCACTTGTTCTCCCCGTCGTTGTTGTGATATTTTTTATTTTTCAAAGGTGTTTTTTTTAATACAAGTTTTTAATGTTCCCGAAAGTCTGTCAACCAGTCTTACCTTAGGATATCGTATTACCCAGTGTGTTGTGGAGGTCAGATAGGCAGTCGCTCCATGTAAAATATTGGTATTCAGCTGCATCCGGTTAGACTGGGAGCCGACCCCAGGATAGTTAGAAAAAGGCTAGCCAAGATGACAAGTTTTTAATGTTGTAATTTTACTTTAAATACTTCCACGACCCCCGTTCTAGTCAATGCATCCATCAGCACATTGTTTTGAGTGCGTTACATTGAGTCCTACCGTAAAACTTGATTTTTCACCCCAAAAACAGTCGTTTCCCAACAATAATTTTTGCGTAGAGTTACATAGTTTGATTTACAGAATGCTTGGTTAACGGCTTCGTGATGGGTTCGTTTACTCCTTGCATGAGTAATTGTTTTTAAATTATATTATTGTTTTAGTGTTATTTTTATGTCCTCCTGCTGATGCCAAGCAAGCATTGTATATAAATGATGACATTGATGATGGTCTATTTGTAGCGTATTTTACCTTATTATTGTATCTAAATATAAACTAATATATTCCAGTATTTCTCACCTTAGAACCTCCGATTGCCAAGCGATGGTCTTCAAAATAATCAGGTACTAACTATTCTGACCATGCCGTCATCACCCTTTAGCGCCTTATTTCATTTAGCTGGAATTTTAGTCAATTGTGAATTCTCATTTTCGCGGATAAATTCAACATTTCCACCTCCCCCCTGGCTATTCCCGAAATTGGATTCGGAACAAAGTAAGCCTTACAGAATGCTTCGAATGAATTCGCGGAGGTAAAGTACGAGAGGTGGCAGCTCGCGTTGTGTACGATAATGCTGGCCTTATTCGATCTAAATCCGATCCCGATAACACTTGAGATTAGACCGGGTGATTGGCCTTCTGAATAGGAACTCAAGAGACTTTTGTATAAGTAATACAAATTGGTATCAAACCTGTTTTGAAAAGAAAAACTTATTTGTTTTGATCATTGTTATGCGGTCGCTCTTTAGTTGCAAACAAAAGCTTGTAGACAAAATCACCTAGGAACAAGTCCATGAATAACGGAGGTACAGAAATGATTACCTACTAACAAGACCTTAGCGTCTCAAATTTTAAAATTTGATCCGGTGTTATAGATGAAATAAATAGAAAATTTTCTACGTCTAGTTATTGAAGACTTGGCGCCACGCCAATGTTTCATTCGATATGTCACCGATTCATAGTGATCATTTCTGTGAAGCGCCAATATAAACTTTGGAATTTCCAAGAATTTGTGTTATTTTTTGCATTTCATTAGAGTTCATGCAACGATTAATTGATTGGCCTTCGGCGAAAGATGTCGCGTAGTTCTTATTTAAATATAATATTATATGAAACGTATCGATTTCCGTTTAGAATATATCCATAGTTATTATATTATTAAGTTATTTACTTGATATTGTTTGTATGCAGGAGTAAGACCGCCATTTAGTATAATATATTCTAATCTAACGTATATCATATAATCATGAACAATTTAATTTTAATAGAATAATAATAAAACAATTATTTAAATACGACTGACTTCTGTCTGTAACCAACAAGGAAAACTATACTATGATCTTGACAAGTATAGTAAACGTCGAATGAACATTCAGTTTTTTTAGGCTTCCGTACCTCAGTCGACAGGGTGACAGGGCCAAGACCCTTTTTCTCAGGAATGCGTGGAGGTATCAAGCTGAAATTAATATCAAATACAAGCCTGTAACCACTTGGAGCAGTGAGAAAAACTCAAACTTGTAAGTCAGTAAATATATGCGACATAAACGGTCATCTGACTTACAAGTTTGAGTTTTACGGTCATATATTTTGATCACGTTGATCAAAATATATGACCGTAAAACTCAAACTTGTGGTCTTACTCGTTTATGTCGCATATTTTGCAATTTCACAAGGGAATTAAAACCTATAGGGTACTTCCCGTTGACAAAGAATCATGAAGTTTGGCGAGAAGCAATGTCTTACAGCACATGTAAAGGAAAAACCTGAAAACCGTAAATACATATGTAGTTTAATAACAAAATACCTACAAGTTTATACTGAACCCTCGGTGCGCGATTCCAAGTCGCGCTTATTTTATTTGGCTAAGATAACGGAACATCGCAACTGTCTCTCCGTAGGGTAAACCTATGGTACACCCACACTTCACCAGAAGATGTTAATGATGACGGAACAAGTATTAATTTCAGCGATCACGTATCGCACGTTGGCGAACCTATTTATAAAATTTCATTAAAAAAACAAGCGACAGTTGTGCCATTATTTTTTTTATAAACTAGTTTAATAGATCATAAATAGACCACCCATAGAAGTGTTGCATGTTCGCAATACAATTTCATATTAAAAACAGAAACTTATCATTGAGACAGATCATTAATTGTAAAAGAACAACTATTTGTATCGTTTCATTCAGTATTTTTATTTATAAACGATGTTTTTATCAAAGTAATCTATAAAAAGAGCACGAACAACACTGAGATTTTCTTAATACTGAGAAATTTAGTTTTTGAAAAAAAAACAAATTGAATCGTTTTTCTAACAAAATTATCAGAAAATAAATCTACAAAAATCTATTCTATCTATAATCTAGATGTATAAAATGGTAAAAACTAGAATAATATATCAACATTTACACAATAGACGGATCGAATGAAAAACATTAAAAAAAACGACTACGATTTATAAAACTACTAGCTTTTACCCGCGGCTTCGCTCGCGTTCATTTAGAAATTGACAATCAATTCGGGTTGTAATTTGCTTGTTGTTTGGCCGTTGCTATCATAATTCAATGACGATCCGAAAGTGGCGTCATCTATCATAAGAATGTTATTGTTGTTTTTCTCGGGAACAATACTTTTTTCGGGATGGTAGGTACCCTGTGTCCGTTTCTGTACACCTGACAACGTATGTGCAAAATTTCAGGATGATCGGTTCAGTGGTTTAGGCGTGAAAAGGTAACAAACAAACAAACTTATTTTCGCATTTATAATATTATTATAGTTAGGATTAGGATAGAATTTTCAATTGATCAAATTCTTGCTAAAAAGCACATTCAAATTTAAGATTTATTTTAGGCCGTCTGCTTTTTGCTTCGTTTTCAATTGGGTATTATTTTTATTCTCTGTAAGCCTCTCTTGATCATACCCTCGTATGATCAAGGTTCATTTTACTAAGAAAAAAACGTCTAAAAATATTGCGGCCATGTTTAACTTTATCATTATTTCATCTGGTCGACAGCTCCTGCACTTACATCAAGTTCAGCCCCCGACGCTCATCCGTGTTTAAGTCGACAATGCCATTAAATATCATCAGCATCATCTACTTGGCTTTTTCCAACTATGTTGGGGTCGGCTTCCAGCTTCTGACCGGTTAGTGAGTAGACCTCCACAACCCAGTAAAGTTAGTGCTAGGTAATACGATACCCCTTGGTAAGACTGGTTGTCAGACTTTCGGGCCACTGACTACCTGTAACGACTGACAAAGATCTACAAATGACAGCCGGGACCAACGGCTTAACGTGCCTTTCGAGGCACGTAGGAAACTCTTTATGTAATGGGTGGTCACCCATCCACGGACCAAACTTGGTAAGCACGGCTTAACCTAAAGATCGACCCGAGCGGCTGTTTCTAATTACCCACGAGCTCCTCAATGACAATGCCACTAAACATTATTAGCTTTATAAGTGTGAAATATTTTTTTGTAATCGAATTAGTACTGGGTGTCGTATTACCTATAGTACTAAATGCGTTGTGGAGGTCAGATAGACAGTCGCTCCATATAAAATACTGGTATTCAGCTGCATCCGGTTAGACTGGAAGCCGACCCCTACGTATTAAACATAATTGGGAAAAGGCTAGACATTTATGATGCTGTTGAATCAGTACTTGTAGAGAAATTTTAACTCGTTATAATATTAATTTTGAAATAACAAGCTTTAAATTAAGTGTAAAAAATAAAACCATCAAAAAAAGAAGTCTGTATTAACTGCCGGCAGTGTATTTACTCAACCATCCATCACCACCTAATAACGTTTATCTTAGCTTTCTTGACAGCTACAGGAAGAAATGGTACCTAATGTATCTATTCTTGGCCAAGACCACACAGCGTGTGTCTGGTCCAGACCGGATTGGTCTAGACACGTTACCTCTGATAAAGCTTCATAATATTTGCAAATCATTTAACTAAAAGTCCCATTTGCTTTCGAGCCAAATCATCATGTTACAGCGGAACATATCCTTTTGATTCTGTTCCAAGTGCCATCTGTCTGTTTCAACTTGTAAAGATCACCAATAATAAATTGATGTTTCGAACGAGTATGCAGGGTGTTGTTAATTTTTGTTTAAGATTTACTGGTAAATCAGTTGTTTGATTCGTTAAGAGGCCCGATGCTCAGGTTGCTAATTATAAACCTAAGTTGATACAGATTCTACAAAACATTACCTGGATCTTTAAGGTTAAAATCGCAAATAGAAACAAAATGGGGACACGTCAAAGCCAGTCTTAAAACTACTAAAGAAGTATTTCATGATGTTTTTTTGAAAGAGCAGCCATAGATAAATTAAAGCTAATGATTCCGGGATCTATTCACCTATTTCAACCAGTTCAATGAACTGCGAATAACCTCTGTTATAAACATACAATCTCAAAAAAAAAAATAGAGAAAGATTTTACGTTCAAAGTTTATCATTTCATTGAAAAACCAATCTAGATCAGACTTTTAAAATAACAAAACACTAAACTGTTTCGAGCAATTGAACCGGAACTATAAAATACTGTTTTATGTACCCTTTATTAGCCGTTCATAGACAGTTAGCAGACATTTTAAATTAAATAAACTCAAGATAATTATTAGAACACCATAAAACTTTAAATGTAGGTCACCTATATTAGTTTTTGCAAACAATAAACTGTTTATACTAGGCGCTCAGCATGGCTAGGAAGTATAATAAGTAGATAAAAATACTGAATGAAGCTAAAAATAGTTGTGTATTTCCGCGTGGAGTTCTAGCATTCCGACCATGGAACCTATGTCCTTTATGGCTTTGGTTATCATATTCTTGTGTGAAACAATATCGTGAGCATATCGTTTAAAACTGACTGAACATTAATCTTTTGGTAGTTTAAAAATCGAAACTCATTTGTTTTTTGGAGTCTTCAAATCGTGAGTTACTATTGTAGGTCTCTTTTAGGCAAGAATGTTTAATGATAATTTTACAAGGTCATATTAAATAAATTAATGAAACTCCAAAGACTTGGGTGTCAATATAAAAAATACGAAAAAAAGAGATGATATATTTTGGGCTACCGTCCGCACGAAGATTGTGCAGGTATGAGTTTAGAATCCGATTTTTTTCTTGGTTTCAGTCTGTCGAGTTTCTATATTTTTGTTAATATTTAGATTTTTAATATGTACATTTTATAAAAACTACAAATAGTTCTAAAATAATAATAAAAAAGCATTACCTTTGTGCTCTTCTATGTTTAACATATTATCCTGTTAAGTCTCTGTGTGTACATAAATAAATAAATAAAAAATTAAAACTAAAAGTACGCACAGAACGGGGAAGTGTGGCAGAAAGAAGGGGATGCCTATACCCAGCAATGGGTGATTCCGGGCTGATATGATGATGACGAAGAGTAAGAAGTAAGTAATTACAATTAGTTTCTGATCATTAGGCGAGATATTTCGGTTAAATAATAAAAACGACTTGCTACAGTGCAAAAATATATAAGTCCTTCTAAAAATTCAACATTTTATGGACAGTACTGGAACAGGCACTTCTTGTTCACTTCCTTTTACATAATTTATTATTGTGAAATACGGCTCCTTTTCTCTGCTTCCTAATGTATTATTTGCTCACCTACCATGCATATTTGTATCTGCTCTTACAGGTTATGACTTCCTGGTACTCATGACTTGCTAGTTTAATTTAAAACTTGGTAGATTATTTTGTCCGGTCTCAAAGAAATATGATTTCAGTAATATTGACCTTCCGTAGAAATAGCAGCAAAGTTTATTTGCTGGAATTTATTATTTGTATTATTATGACTTCTACGAGTTTAGCCGCGACAAACTTTGCCAAGATTCTTAAGCATACATTGTTTGTACGAAATATTTCTGAAAATATAATGGCGTCTTTAAAGTCTTTATTACAAACCAGACTGCATCATTGGTATTGGTCGCAAGTGCTACTGCTGAGCATAACGACCTGGGTTCGATTCCCATATCGGGAAAAGTGATATTGGGTTTCTCCATCAAAAAGTTCTCAGTAGTAGCCACGGAGTCTTGATGATGGCAATAGGCTAGCCCCCTATTACATAGAACTTGAATATGATTGTGAATGTAAAAATAGATGGATCATACTTTATTCTACAAAATTGTAATACAAATCTTTTACAGTATTGCAAGTTATTCAGAATCAAGGCCGTTTTCTGCGATATGCTTTTGTTTACATTAGTCTGATTGTATTGAGGTATTGTATTGTATAACGGGCTGGTGTCCGCAACATCACAAGATCAATTTTACGTAATGTAAACGTTAGTATTGAGACGTGAAAAATCGAAGCTAATAATGAAATCATGTAATTTGTTTAACGATGTTTAATTTGTTAGAACAAACAAATATAGGTAATGATGGTATCATCATGAGCATTTCATAACATAAAATAACATCACGCCTGTAATAATTTCCCAGAGGTGTTAGGCAGAGGTGTACCTAATAGTACACCCCCATTTCGTCAGTTATGTTTATGTCCCATGTAATAAGGGGCGAGCCTATTGCCATCAACCGGGGACACATGCAGACTCTGTGCCTGCTACTGAGAAATCATCATCATTTCGTTATTCCAATTTGTTTGGAAACGGCGGAACATTTCTCCTTCTTACAAACTCTTTATTTATCTTTATCTCATGAACCACCTATTTCTAGCTATATCATCGTTCATAAAGTCTATCCGTCGTTTCTTTGGTTTCCCCCGCTACTACTTTTATAGACTTTATACTAAAACTTATCAGGTAAACATGGATGAGAGATTTGATTGGATACTTGCGAATCGTCGAAAAGTGTCTGAACATTTTTTCCACGAAATTTAACGCTTCCCCAAAATATTTATCATAACAGTCGCTACTAAATTACATACTCTAGTCGCCAACGTACTTATAAATAACAGTTACGAAGTCCTAAATATAAACTTGATCTAACAAAATAATCGTAATATAAAAGCGAAAACTTCTCAGTAACATTTAATTATAAACATGTCAATAATAAAGCTCACAAATTAATTTACGATGACTGGTCGGATCAGGCGCAAACTTACTATCAGACGATATTGAATCTTATTGCATCGAAGTAACTACTATTGAATCTGATCCCCGTAGTACAATTATTTATAGTATTACATTCAAACCTGCCTACCTCAACATTATCGAAGGTTGTTCTTTATAAATAAGCTAGCCAGTTGATTATTAACTGTTCTAAATCTAAAACAATAAAAAACATAACTGCACTTAATGGGTTGATTATAAACAGCCTGATTTTTTGTTGACTAAAAATATTGGTCAAGGTTTTTAAAAGCTTTTTCGAGTCAAAAAGTCCCAATTAGTCGTAGATAAGTGACGGAAACATACAACAGAATTATCTAACGATAAATTTCTATACGGAAATACCACAGAGCACGGGATGACTCGATAGATACAGCTAGAGGTGGCATCATAATTATTTTCACCATATTCTCGCAATAAGGCGCAAATGATGCCTAGAAACTGGCGGCTTTGAATGGCGGTCAGTGACTGACGGACTCCCTCTAACATAAAGGCGACCAGTTTCCCAGTAACTTAACGTGCTGACATTAGAATCCTTGTTGCGCAGACCCTAAATAAAGTGGGCTAAGGGCAGGAGAATGATGACGTTGATAGTACGGTAACCGAAATTTTTTCGCAACAAAAGTGCGTTAAGGGCACGGCGAGTACGGCGACCGATCAATACAAAACCAGTTTATATCTCATGGTACGGGCGAGCTTTTTATATAACATCAAAATCAAAATCAAAGCATTTATTTCAAGTAGGCCAGTTACAGGCACTTTTGAATTGTCGAAACAAAGACAACAATGAAATGTAGCTACAGTCCCAGTCACAAGGCATAAAAACTGTGAAAGTACTGTAGTTGCCCATTCCCTAACGTAAATCTCTATGGAGAAGAACGGGCAAGAAACTCCATGGACACTCTTTTAAATCAGAATATTTTACAAAACCTTGGTTACATTATTCATGTTGAGATGGTACACTATGTGAGAGCGATGTAGCAAGATGTGCAAGATAAAAGTGTCCATAGTAAAAACAAAGAAAAGAACAATTCAAAAATAAAATAATAATTCAAATAAGCCGTGGCAACCAAGAGCGTGGCATCACGCCTGAAATCCCTAAAAGATTATGTAGAGGTGTACTTAATAGTACATTTAATAATACACTCCCTTCCGCTCCGCCCAGAGCGGGAGGAGTCATTTGATGATTTCCCATCCCAAAAAAAAATGGTACGGGAAATCTATACAATAAGCGAGGCCATGTTATACCTACTGGAAATGTATAACTTGATTTGTTGCCGTGTGTACTACCGTCGCTGGACGCTGCCAGCGCAGCGATTCCGTACTCTATGTTGATGGCGATTAGTAAAACCACTATCTGAACAAGGTATAGAACCGTTAATAATAGGTACGTATGTATGGGGATAGCATGCGTGTTCTAAAGCCTGACTATGGAGATTGTCGACGACTCGTCTTATTTCTATTGATCATTTTCGAATACCTATACCTGCAGCGGTAGTTTTATATTATACTAAAGTAAAGGCTAAAAAATTGCCAATCTTCATAAATATGACAGTTGTCGGTGTCAAAACATTATTATATAACATTAAATATTTCTAATTCTGATGATGATTTGATCAAGTTTTGCTCGTTGTAAATCAAACGATCGTGAGATACAAACAGTTACTTTTACACCAATGAAAAGCTAAGCTAAATAAAGTATTGGCATGAGAAACTGTGCAATATTTTTCACATAAAACCATTTGTATTATTAAACAGAGAAAGTATGTACTCACAAGATATCGTGCAAGTGTAAAACTAGCAAGCAATACTACACACATAAATTATGCAAATGAAACCAATAACAAATATTTGATGCCAACATTAATAATGAAAGTGGCCCTTTAAGTCCAAACACCAGTATTGGGCCATGGCTGTCGACCGTGAGTTCATTTGCAGTACTAATGACAAACAAGTTAAAAAAAATAAACAGCGTATTAATCAATGAGATTAATTAAGGTTATTAAGAAATGTCGCTATCATAATAAATCATTTGACCGGAAAACGTAGATAAACAGTGGATTTAGTACCGGTGTGAATTCAATCGCAGCATCAAGATATAACGTTGTACTTATCGTAAATATTAGATTCAATATTAGCACTGGACTGTGTAAAGGATGATATAGCAAGATAGGAGGTGTCTGATGAGATGACGAGAATTAGAAAAGTATGGAAGAAAATTACATGCTGTGCTGACCCTAAATGAATTGGGATAAGGGCAAGAGAATGAAGAATCCGTAATATAGTATCAATGATTGCGTGAAAGATAATACGGCTAGGAAGGAGGTAGGAACACAAAGGCCAGAAACAGATGGATGCTACAAATTTCATTAGCTACATTGAACATTCTGAGCAAACTCAATAAAGATTACCATCGACACATTAAAAAAGACGAAGAGGTAGTAGAAAGTGAACACTGAGATGAGAGCTGATAGACGTAATATACGAGATGTAAGAGACATCGAGACGCAAACTTTTACCAATGATTCAGTACATGGTCTGGACTCCCATGATTTGAATACCCAATAAATTGCAATGCTTGTGAGGATCATATCAATCGATCGTCGTAGAATCATCTAAGGCTACTAAATCCATGGGGTGCTTGGTCAGAAAACCTCCTCGTGGGCCCAGTGGCTGCCGGTCCCTCTCGATACGTCTGGAGGGAACAGCAGCTGCTGTGGACGGTGTACCCTGGGCGCGGCAGTATCCTTCCCCGATGAATGGGAAGAGATTCTTATTCCTCGGGGAATGTTACTGTCGTGGCCAATATTCTGACATGGTGGGGTCCAGACTGGACCAATGGGGCGTTCCTCCGTGCGACCCTCTGAAAAGCAGAGGGCGCAGTGGAGGAGCAAGGGCGGGCTCGGTGTGCACTTACCCTGCCGCCGGGCAGACAGTGAAGGGCTGCGTCCTTCACTGTCCCCGTCGTATATCGTAATCCCATCATCGGAGTGTCGTGGATCACGTCTCGCGGCTTCGATAGGGACCGAGGGTCTTGGCTTGGCCGCCCGGACCGCGAGGTAGAAAACCTCTATAAAAAGTTACCCCGAATCCCAAGCGGCGCCGCACCGCGAGGGGATGTATGGCTGACGGGTAGATCAGTCGCTAGTGCGTCCCCCCGCCAGAGTACCAGCCGACCCTCTGGCGGGTTACGGGTTAAAATCCGCAGGCTTATCTGGGTACAGGGGGTACCCCAGACGGACTGTTTAGATCCCCCATACTCGTGGGAACAAGTATGGACACAAACAAAACAAACACAAAAACAAAAAACGTTGCCGAAGGCAAAGGTGAGGTGAGGAGGGATGCGGTGTCGGAGGCCGACGCCGCATCCAGTGATGTGAGCGCGGGAGGAGGCTCAGAGAGCTCCTCTCGCCGCGAGAGGACCAGGACTGCTGCTGCGGAGAGCTCTAAGTTCTTCCGCAAGCGGTCCTGGCCGGAGGGCGACCATGGGTCGTCTTCCGAAGGCGAGCTGGCCTCGGCCCGCAAGATCCCCACCAACAGGCGTGGTGGGATCCGCGGCAAGGGGCGGGGCCTCTCAGCGGCCCAAAGCGCGGCGCGGCTCGCTGAGGAGGGGCGGCCCCCGGGGGTGGCCGGTCACGAGGTGTCCCGTCCGGGCACCTCTCGTGACGAGGCGGATGCAACTGGCGGCTCCGAAGCGGAGCGTAAGTCCAGGTTTGCGGCGGAGGTGGAGGCCGCTTTGCGGGTTGTGGCCCACAAAGTGAAGCCCTCCACCAAATTTGGGGCCATACCGGCGGCCTCCGCCTCCATTTTGGCGGCAGCGGAGGCCGCCTACGCGAGGTCTCCCCCGGGCGAGGTGGGGAAATTGCGGGAGGAAGTCGCCCGCCTGACGGCCGCTACGGAGCTTCTCCAAAGGGAGAACGAGAAGCTCCGAGCAGACCTGGCCGGTCTGCGCGAGTCCGGCTCCCGCGAGGCGCCCCAAAAAAGGGGGGGCCAGCAGGGACAAAGCCAGCCTGCGTTGGTGGAGAACCAGGTGCTGAACCTGGTTCGGCAGGAGCTGGCTGCCTTCCAGGCGCGGTTCTCCGTCCTGGAGGGCATTGTCCTGCGGCCCCCCTTGGCAGCTAACAAGGCCACCCCGGGCCCGAGGGCGGCCTCATATGCTGCTGTGGCTGCCGCCTCCGGATCTGGGCCGCCCAGCCAGCCCTCCGGCAGGGCTGCGGTGGCCCCCCCCAAAAAACCGGCTCCGGCAAAACCGGCGCCGGCCAAGAAGGCGGTGGCCCAGAAGAGGGGCAAGGCGGCGGCAAAGCCCGCGAAAACGCCAGCGCCAGCGGCGGGCCAGCCGCCGCCGCAGCCGCAGCGGCAGCAGCAGCAGCGGCCGCTCCCCCCCCCTCCGCCCCCTAAGCCAGCCGCGGCTGAAGCCGGGTGGCAGGTGGTCGGGGAGAAGAAGAAGGGGCGAAAGGCGGCCAAAAAGGCACGGAAGGCGGAACGGAAGCGCCAGCAGAAAGCGCGTAGCGTCGCGGCTAGGCTCCGCGCCCCGAAGACCGCAGCTGTAGTGATCACACTACAGCCGGACGCGGAAAAGAAGGGCGTGTCCTACCGCGACGTGCTCGCAAAGGCGAAGGCGACGGTGAACCTCGGGGAGCTGGGGATCACCGGGGGACTTCGGCTGAAAGTCACCGCGACAGGGGCGCGAGTGCTGGAGGTCCCCGGTGAGGCCAGTGGCTCGTCCGCTGACGCTCTGGCTGAAAAGCTCAGAGCGTCCCTGAATGCGGACGAGGTCCGAGTGTCCAGGCCCGTTAAGTGCGCAGACCTGCGCATCCTGGGTCTGGACGACTCGGTAACCGAGGAGGAGGTGGTGGCCGCCGTCACAAGGACCGGTGGGTGCCCTGCTGAGCAGGTCAAGGCGGGCACCCTACGTCCGGACCAGACGGGCATGCGAACCATGATGGTAAGCTGCCCTGTGACGGCGGCAAAAGCTATTGTGGAGGGCCGAAGGCTCCTGGTGGGATGGGTGTCAGCGCAGGTCAAGCTGCTGGAGCCCAAACCTCTGAGGTGCTTCCGCTGCCACGTGGGGCACCACGTGTCGGTGCAATGCACCTCGGAGGTGGACCGCAGCGGGCTCTGCTTCCGCTGCAGTCAGCCCGGTCACATGGCCGCGGCTTGCTCCGCCACGCCGCACTGCGCTGCATGTGCGGCGGCTGGCAAGCCCGCCGATCACCGGGCTGGGAGCAAGGCCTGCGCCCAACCCACCAAGGCCAGGGGGAGAGGTAGGCGAAAGCCCTCCACCACCACCACCCCCACCGTCGCCACCGCCGCAGCCGCCACCGCCGTCGCTGCCGCTGCCGCCGCCACCGCCGCCACCGCTGCTACTCCCGCAGCGGGGCCCGCACAAGGGGCCCGGGAGGGGGCTGAAATGGAGTGCCAATAGTGGCCCCATTACGCCTCCTCCAGGCGAACATCAACCACTGCGCCTGCGCTCAGGATCTGTTGCTCCAGAGCATGGCGCAGTGGTCGATCAATGTCGCCGTGGTCGCTGAGCCGTACTTTGTCCCACCCAGGGAAGACTGGGTGGAGGACCTAAGCGGCTCAGTGACCATAATTTCGTCGGCCGCCGCCGGTACCCCGACCCTTGAGAGTGTCAGGAAGGGTCAGGGGTGCGTAGCAGCCCGGTTCGGGGAGATTGTCGTAGCGGGAGTCTACTTCTCTCCGAGCCGAACTCTCGCCGAGTTCCACAACTCCCTCATGGAGTTGAGTGTCGTCATCGGAGGCCATTCCCTCCCCGTGCTTGTGCTCGGGGACTTCAACGCCAAGAACTTGGCTTGGGGTTCTCGTTGCACGGACGTGCGGGGAAGGATGGTGGAGGACTGGGCTCTGGAGGCAGGCCTGGTCGTCCTAAATCGGGGTTCTGTCCCCACGTGTGTGCGGATGCGGGGCGAGTCGGTGGTGGACATATCGTTCGCTAGCCCCGCTCTGTCACCGCGTGTGCTTGACTGGCGCGTAATGGAGGAGGTGGAGACCTATTCCGACCACCGGTATATCCGGTTCGATGTCTCTGCCCCCTCAAGCGCGCCGGTCCAACAGGCCCCGAGTGGTCCGCGATGGGCGCTGAAGCAGCTGGACCGGGAGCTCCTCCTGGAAGCCTCGATCGTGCAGGCCTGGGTGACACCACCGGGCAGGCCTGCCGATGTCAACAGCGAGGCGGGGTGGTTCCAGGAGGCCATGTCCGAGATATGTGACGTGGCAATGCCCCGAGTTCGGCCAACAAGCGCCCGGCGTCAGGTGCACTGGTGGTCGCCAGAGCTGACGTCTCTGCGCGAGGCGTGCGTCGCCGCGCGGCACCTGTACGCCAGGCATCGCAGGCTCCGCATCCGTCCTGCGGATGCGGCAGCCATTGAGGCGGAGCTGTACGAGGGGTACAGAGCAGCGAAGACCGCCCTCCAAGAGGCTGTCCAGCGGGCCAAGGATTTGGCCCGCGAGGAGATGCTGGAGACTCTCGACAGAGATCCGTGGGGGCGCCCTTACCAGATGGTGCGGAACAAACTCCGCACCTGGGCCCCCCCGCTGACGCAGAGTCTCCGGCCGCAGCTCGTGGAGGACGTGGTGAGCGCTCTGTTCCCTTCGCGAGGGGAACATCCTCCCCCGCCTATGGCTCCGCCGCTTGCGGTGCCGGAAGCGGACCACGATGACGATGACGACACTCCGGAGGTGACTGGGGTAGACCTGAGAGTGGCGGTAAACCGGCTTAAGGCCAGGAATACCGCCCCGGGACCCGATGGCTTACCTGGCAAAGCCTGGGTCCTGGCCTTGCAGGCTCTCGGGCCCCGACTGGAGGGGCTCCTAAGCGCATGCTTGGAGAGAGGCCAGTTCCCGCTTCGTTGGAAGACAGGGAAGCTGGTCCTCATCCGGAAGCCGGGGCGCCCTGCGGACTCTCCGTCCGCATACCGGCCCATTGTGTTGCTCGACGAGGTGGGCAAGCTCTTCGAAAGAGTAATTGCAAACCGCCTCGCCGGGCACCTGGTGGGGATTGGGCCGGATCTTGCGGACAACCAGTTTGGTTTCCGCAAGGGGCGCTCGACGGTGGACGCCATCATGCGCGTGAGAGCCCTCACGACGGGGGCTGCGGTGTCCAGGGGTGGGGTGGTCTTGGCGGTGTCTCTCGACATCGCCAACGCCTTCAACTCCATGCCCTGGAGCTGCATTAGGGAGGCACTCCGGTATCACCGGGTGCCGACCTACCTTCGTCGTGTGGTCGGGGACTACCTGACGGACAGGTATGTCATATATCCCGGTCACAACGGAGAATGGAACCGGCGAGAGATGTCGTGCGGTGTTCCACAGGGATCGGTTCTGGGGCCGCCCTTGTGGAACATCGGCTACGACTATGTGCTGCGTGCCGACCTCCCTAGCGGCGTCAGCGTAGTCTGCTACGCTGACGACACGCTGGTGCTGGCGCAGGGGAGGTCGCACGAGGCGGCGGCCGAACTGATGACACGCGGGGTTGCGATAGTCGTTGAGAGGATCCGGCAATTGGGTCTCGAGGTGGCATTGCACAAGTCTGAGGCCATGTGCTTTCATGGGCCTCGGAGCGCGCCACCGTCGGGATCCATACTCACGGTAGGAGGGGTTCCCGTCGGCGTCGAGTCGACGTTGAGGTACCTCGGACTCGTCCTCGACAGCCGATGGAACTTCGTTGAGCATTTCCGACGTTTGGCTCCCAGACTGGAAAAGGCCGGGGCTGCTTTCAAGCGGCTCCTGCCCAACCTGGGGGGGCCAAACGCCTCCTGCCGGAGGCTCTATGCGGGGATCTTGCGGTCCATGGCCCTTTACGGGGCCCCGGTGTGGGCGCGTTCGTTGAGGTTGCGTGCAAAGCACTACCTGAACGCGCCCCAAAAGGTGGTAGCCGTAAGGCTGATCCGTGGGTACCGCACGATCTCCCGCGAGGCGGCGAGCCTCCTTGCCGGATTGCCGCCATGGGATCTGGAGGCCATAGTCCTCGCGCGCCTGCACGAGTGGCGCGCGGAGGTACAGAGCCGGGGGGTAACTCCGCTGCCGCGGCATATTGTCGCGCGGCGGACAGACCTCCGCCGTGATCTCATGGCGACATGGAGAGAGCGACTATCGCAACCCCGTTCAGGGCACGCCACGATAGTGGCGGTAAGTCCCCTCTTTGAGGAGTGGCTTGAGAGGCGCCACGGCGCCCTCACCTTCCGCCTGACGCAGGTCCTCACCGGACATGGATGTTTCGGGAGGTACCTGTACCGAATCGGGCGGGAGGAAACGCCCGGATGCTACAATTGCGAGGATCGACCGGAGGACACGGTGGAGCACACCGTGGAGGTCTGCTCTGCTTGGGCGGAGCACCGCCGTGTCCTCGTAGCGGCGATTGGCGGCGGCGACCTCTCGCGTCCGGCCCTGGTTCAAGCCATGGTCCGGGGCGAGAGGGAATGGGAAGCCGTCGCCTCCTTCTGCGAAGCAGTCATGCTAGCGAAGGAGGCGGCGGAACGTGAGAGGGAGAGAACCTCCTCACGTCCCAGCCGCCGCGGGAGAAGCATCGGGCGTCGGGGGCCACGCCGTGATGGCTCTCGGCCACCGTAGGCGCGGGCCTGTGGACGGCGAGTAATGGGCTAGCTCGCCGTCCGTCCGTCGTATGACGACGGGCAGGTTTGATGATTTCTCACCCTCCAAAAAAAAAAAAAAAAAAAAAAAAAGGCTACTAAATCCATAGTAGAACTGTGTATCCCATGAAGAAAGTCATACAAGCAGACACGAAATCAATATGGAGGACAGAAGTAGTATTATGATGATGCTTTATAGAATGACTAGTTCTAAATGCAGTCACGATGACCACATTATACGAATTATTCGTATATTTGTTAGATCTCGATATCGTGGCTTAAAACTAAACAAACAAAAAATGCCAATTTGAAGGTCAGGTTACCGGAAAATACAGTTCTGCTGCAAGTATTCCTATTATTTAAATGCAGGTTATTAATGTTGCAGCTTTAGAACCACTTATACACATGACAGCACGAATATTTATTATGTCTAGGTTGCGTGTCGATAGTCTGCGACCTGCTGGCCTACCATGACGTCTTAAAGCAGGAGTAATTCCAGTGTGGGAAGGAGATGGCGCTACACAACCTGTATAGCTCTGTCTCTTTCCCACACTGGAATTAGTCCTGCTTTAAGACGTAATAGTAAACCCCCTGGGCTCATCGGAGGCGCACTGGAAGTACATGTTGTTAGCTTTGGTGCAGTACCTCCGAGTACTCGTCTTTGGCTAGCGAGATGAGTGTGTCCAGTGCTACCGGTACTTCAGACGATAGAGCACTGAAAAGGACTTGTCTTTCTCCAGACAGAAAAAAAAACACACGTTAGATGCATCGCGGAGATCATAAACTCCCGTAGTCAGAGGTCATCTTATGCTAAAAAGAGGTCGTTTCACTCTAAGAGGTCCGATTTGTGGTCATAATTATCAAGAATTTCATCAATATCATTACATAACTATACTAAACTATGTAAGGATCGTAGCAGGTGGCATTCTGTGGTTTCTGCTTATCACCATGGGTAAACGCGTGAGTTTATGTATGTATCTTTTGCATTGAAATCATTATTTTAGAAACAGATTCCACGTCTCTGTCAGTTAATAATAACATCAGTCTTGTTTCTTTCGATTTGCTAATTATTATTTATTACGGTAATTTTCCCTTAATTTTAATTAGCAACACTGCAATGATCTGACGCAATTAAAACATGACAGACTAACGCAATGCGCAATCACAATATCCTTCCGTGAATATTATACGTATATACAAGCTACCTAGAGTTTCCCGACTAACCTCCAACGGGAACCATTACGATTATCGGCTCTGGTTATCTTGTAACTTGCAGAGAGATAAGTGTTTCATACTCGTAGAATATCAACGTTACTATTCAGTGTATAATAATATTGTAATAGCTTTATTATATTAAAGTATATCGTTTGTTCTTTTGTACATAGATGAGATGCATATATTTTTTTTGTGTCAATGTCAAGAAGTAGTGTCTTATCAATGGGTGCGTAACCAAACTTCCTGCCTTGATAATAATTTTGAGTTGACTAGCTGACGCATCCTTGCATGAACAGTGTTATATCAAATAATCAAAAAAAAATATATCGTACTTTCGACACCATGAATTTAATTGGTCCAGGAGTCCAGGACCGACATTGTGTGGCCCAAAGCCAGAACTAAACATCAGAAAAATAGGTCACGATTCTCAGCACTAAGGGACCCAGTATAAAGAAGAGGTCCATCTCTAGACGTTGCCGGCGCGCGGCGATACCGTACTCTGTGGTAAGTGGTAACAGACGAGTCAAAAATAAAATTAGATTAAAGCATTTTGTGAGCCACACACAAAGGTCAAGAGATATGAAACTATCTCAGAAAAAAATTAAGGACCGCAAAAAGATATCTATGACCTCTAAATTTCGATTGAACTTCGTGTTCATTATTTGTATTTTCAGTATTTAACAAAATCTCGGCTTGTTTAACAAAATATAGCTTATTGTACCGTGTATTGCGTCAACCTTATATTTATAAGCTCATTATTATAATTCTGAAACTAGGTTCAACTTGTGACATATAAATTACTAGCGACCCGCCCCGGCTTTGCACGGGTGCATGTATTATACATACAAACCTTCCTCTTGAATCACTCTATCTATTAAAAAAACCGCATTGAAATCCGTTGCGTAGTTTTAAAGATTTAAGCATACATAGGGATATAGGGACAGAGAAAGCGACTTTGTTTTATACTGTGTTATGTAGTGATGATGCGTAAGTCGTTGAGATTGTGACCTGTTTGTTTGCCTGTGTGTGTGACTGTTATTATGGGAGTAAAAAGACTATTAACGAAGCCGAAAAGCACTGGACCATACCTGGGAACCTTCTAGTTACGGAGAAATTGGAGGTTAAAGTTTTGAATGTTATAATTTTACTATAAACACGTCCTTGACCCATGTACCATTCAATGCATCCATCAGTACAATGTTTTGAGTGCGTTACATTGAGTCCTACCGTAAACCGTGAATTTTCACCGCAAGGCTTGGTTGACGGCTTAGTGAAGGGTCCATTTATACTTTGTTTGATTCGTAGAACATTAATAAGTTTGCCATTTGAGTGTCTCATGGCATCCACAAGGGATTAGGGAAAAGCATCATACAAAGTCAACCTTAAGGGACAGCCCTCCGCAAACTGACAGGGTGCATCCGACTCCTTAATTTTGTACCATATTCCACCGGGAAACTTTTCATTTTTATCGTTTTTTCAGTTATTGTTCCTTTATTTCAATGTAAAATTACATTCTCTGTACGCAGCACTCCATTTATGTAAATTATACAGAGTTCATCGAATTCGTCGTCGCGCTTGCTGTTCGCTACGTGCGGTTTGTCACAGTAACGATTTGGTTTGAGGAAACAAAACAAATCAAGTTTATTGGATTGCCATTACGTTCCTGAAATAATTTCTTGCACCGGTCATGTTAGTATGATATACTGAATTCACCCCATCAGTCTGCGGAGGGCTGTCACACCCTGTATACTTCCAGACTACTGCAATATAAAAATCTCCGCGTCATAATTTCAGACTAATTGTTTTTGGTTCGGGAGTGTCACTTACCTGTCAAAATATACGACATTCAAAGATCCCTAAACATAAACTATTGTTGGAATCATTAAGAATTACAAGTTTGAATATCTGTTTGTGTTATCAAATTCTTTTTGTCATCACTTTATCAAAATGTTCAGTATTTTAGCGCCAAGCAGATGAACCTAAGGTCATCTTACATTTGCTTTGGTACAGATAAAATTAATTATAATGATAATTTCCATTTAAAATTCCAACGAGAGTGACGTCAAAAATATTTGTTAAAATAACAATTTATAATCAATTACTCTCAAATTAATAATAAATTATTATTTTAGCAAACATTTTTTTTTTTTCAAAAAACAGAAACGTGTAACAACAATTAAGATAAGCCAAACGATTTTTTTTAGATCCAGATAGTAACAGTCAATTACGTATTATCTTAACATGTACATACCAATTAGTAAACATGAATACGGGTGCAAATGGTCACAGACGATAAAATATATATCAGCGTGGGAAAACCAATGTACACTGGAATAATACGTGTAATCTATACTAATAATATAAAGAGGTAAAATTTATTTGTAAGTTTGTATTAAGTGGGTTATCTCCGGAACTAGTGATCCAATTTGAAAATGGTTTTCACCGATAGAAAGCTACATTGTTCGTAGGTGCTATAATCTATAAATTATTTTTATATCATGCATAGTAGCAGAGCTATCACAATTTTTGGAGACGAAGTCGCGGGCAAACTGCTAGTTAGATTATAAGACAAGTTCTTGTTTCTGATTGCTATTAGTAATACTATGGATAAGATGCCTGATGACAATACAGATGATTTGGTGAAGACCTCACCTGGCCTAGGCTTCGTTGCTGCGCATGAGGTCCCACAGTGTTTTAAAAACCCCGATTTTGTCTCATGTCCTTTTTATTGCAAATATCGTTAGTTTATATCATTACAAGTACTACAGTGAAAATCCGGCTTAGATATGACCTTTAGTTTTGACAAAAAAAAAATTCGAAAGATTCCCTATAACCGGGTCATGAAAATCACAAAAAAAATCATATAAAATAAAATTGGCTGTTATTTAAAAATCTGATTATACGTAATGTTTACATTCATAACAACAGACATTCGGCCCGTTTTTGTAATTTCTAAAGTCAATAGGTTATGAAATAACAACATTTTTATCATATTTCTTTTATAATTATTATTTCAAGTATAATGCCGTATTAGATCGAGATTTTTATACAGTATATTCTTCATACGCTCTTCTATCAATACTATAAAAATCACGATCTAACTCCGCGTTATTCAAAAGTTATTAGTAATTTTTATTATTTCCGGATAATAACCGGATTTTTCGGACTTAGGGTTGTCACCAAACTAAAAAAATAAACAATTTACTTTGATCATAAATAAAACTATTATTTTAAGAATGTCGTAACTGTTCTGAGTCCAACTCTAAGTCCGAAAAATCCGGTTATTATCAGGATATAATAAAAATTACTAATAACTTTTGAATAACGCGGAGTTAGATCGTGATTTTCATAGTATTGATAGAAGAGCGTATGAAGAATATACTGTATAAAAATCTCGATCTAATACGGCATTATACTTGAAATAATAATTATAAAAGAAATACGATAAAAATGTTGTTATTTCATAACCTATTAACTTTAGAAATTACAAAAACGGGCAAAATGTCTGTTGTTATGAATGTAAACATTACGTATAATCAGATTTTTAAATAACAGCCAATTTTATTTTATATGAATTTTTTTGTGATTTTCATGACCCGGTTATAGGGTAACTTTCGAATTTTTTTTTGTCAAAACTAAAGGTCATATCGAAGCCGGATTTTTACTGTAGTACTTGGAATGATATAAACTAACGATATTTGCAATAAAAAGGGCATGAGACAAAATCGGGGTTTTTAAAACACTGTGGGTCCTGTGTTTGATTCCCAAGTCAGGTAAAGTGTTAATGGGTTTTTCTATCAGGAATTTTTCAGTAGCAGCCACGGAGTCTGGATTTGTGTCCAGTTGATGTGTTTTATTTATTTGGTGATAGGTAATTTTATGATATATTGTTTTAAAGCATAGATTATTTATAAGCTATAAAAGAGGCCATAAAATATAATTATCATTTGGGTAGTTGGGTGGTCCATATTTAAATATTTACGAGCTGATATGAAAAGAAATAAAACTAACACTTGCTGGAGTCTACAGCTAAGTGTTGGTTTTATTTCTATTCATATCAGCTGTAGATGGAGTTACGGCCTACACAGTACACACTATTATTAATAATTACTATTATGTATATTCGATTAATAGATAATCGCGGCGGAACTGTGGCGCCTCTTTGACATCTATACATATAAAATTACTTGTCTATTATATTTACTATAATGGCAGAATAATAAAATATATGATAAACAATGTGTTGATAACGCAGACAGTGCAATTGTCATTAATGTAGCAGAAAATCAGGCTTCAATTTAAAATAATCTTCAAAAAAATGTATGTTTGTATGTCTAATTTTCATGGTGTTTTACTACAGTCCACTAGCACTACAAATTACTACATGCGTTTAATAGTAAACGTATTTAAACTAACATTTTGTCTCTGTAATCTTCAAACGATTCACAGAGAAACCGTACGATGTCTTTAATTCGTTTAATTAAACTTCTACTTCAGTGACTTGTGGGGTTTTTTAATACTTAAAATCAGATAAGTACACACAATGCCCCTACCAAAAGTAAGGTTTATTATTATTATTAAGTTATTTAACTGATACTTATCGAGAGGAACAGAGACAGACAGACAGACTTTCTCTTACTCTGAGGTGAGAGTCGCGACATTCGTGCTAATTCAGAAAACATGAACATAACCGAATCTTTACTTTCTGGTTTAAGTGTACTTAATTAGGTAAAAGGTTATTTGCAAAGGTTTTAAATGAGAAAACCGCGATTAAAACTAAATAAATAACCTGTAGGGGACTAACAAAACAGTTTCTGAAACCGACAAATATTTTAAATATCTCAGTATAACAATTTTTTTAAATTGCATTTGCTGTACAAATGCGGCCTCAATTCGATTCCAAAAATAAACGATCCTTAAATTATGTCATATGCTTGCCAACAAAACACAGACAAAAATAATGTTCTAGTCTAGTCTAAACGCACGTTTATATTTAATTATTATGACAGTCGACAAATTGTTTTATCTTAACCATATGTCCGACCTCTTTCAAACAGGATTACCACAGCTTTTTAGTCAAGAACAATATCTGGCGCTTTAAGCATTTTTTTAAGTTGATCTGCTTACGACATGTCTTTTTTCGCGCGGTATGTACATTCCATAGAAACTCTTTTGTTTTTGCCAAAACGGTGCCACCTCGAATGCAATACGTTTTTGGCTACCACTACCACGGCGATTGTTTACAATTTTTTTTTGCTTTAGTCCTTATTACTCCTGTGTCGTGAATGCGTTTGTAAACATTTAAACTCACATACCCAAACAGCCAGACCTGGAAAAACTACCGGTAGGTCATACAAAATTATGTTCAGTGCGGGGATCGAACCCGCGACACGCGGCGTAGCGGTCCAATCGCTTAGCCACTGCACGAACCGAGCCGTCTATTTACCCGACTGCGCGATACAAAGGAGGGTAATGTGTTTATCAGTATATGTATGTATGTTTGTTCCTATGTGGCGTTGTAGAGACCAAACGTGTAGGCCGATTTTGATGATTTTTACGTCAATCGATTCGTCTGAACCTTGCGAGTGTCACTAAAGACAAGACAATAATCAAAATTCACCACAGTGACAACCAGACGCCATATTGTCAAAATAAAAACTCGACGAATTACGTCAAGTCGGTATATAGAAGAATTAACAGTTGGGACCCATTTAAATTTTACGTACATCACGTGGTAAATAAAAGAATGGGTTCCGACTGTTAATTCTTCTATTCTGCATAAGAATTTAGAATAGAATAGAATAGAATAGAATTTTATTTTTCAAACATGGGTAATACACAACAGTTGTTATAAAATATCAAAGCTCAGTCATATATGATTTGTTAATGATGTGTTTATCGATTATAAAACATTTTCAATGGTGTAGTTGTTCAGTTTCACTTTTAAGAACATTCTAAACTACTGGGCTTGTTTTTTTCTTTTTGGTTTTTCTTTTTTTCATGTACTCTTTTTACGCAGTAGGATTTTTGTTTTTTTTTTAATTTTAATAATATAAAAAAAATATCTTTATTTCCAAAAAATACAGATAATATCATAAAATAATAATACATACATACCAGCATAAATAAACTCACACCTTTTTTCCCATGGAACTATGGAAGTATACAGAAACGTCAGAACACAATCTTCTACGATCTTTTGAAACACCCTCTACTTCTTCCATGTTCATACATCTGGTCAAACAAGTTCACTGGAAATGATTAAGAAAAAAACATTGCAGACAGTATTTGTTAAGTTCGAAATCAATTCTCTTTCTAACAATGCTCTATTATGATTCTGCAAAGCCGGCAATTTTAGGCCTCCAGAACTGATACTGTCGAAATTAAAATTGGCATTCTAAATCCTGATATGCAGCATGTGAATGCAACGGCAAAGCGTATGTGTTCTCTGTAGGTCGTTGGTTCGATTCCCACAGCTCAATTTAATACTTGCATTTATCATTTATCATTGTAAATCATGACTTAACTTAAGAAAACCTATTGATCGTGACTTATTAATGGAAGTATCGCAGGTATAGTACATTCCTATCAAGATTAATTAAAATATATTTAAAACTATTGCTTGCCAATGAATGCTATTAAAATGTTCGTACAAATTGCAGCATTTAAATAAGAGACGCGGAGAATTTGTCATCGTAGGCGGTAGACTAGCCATCTGGTTAGTCGAAACGGCTAGTTTATACGAGTATTCACAAACATCGAAGCTAGATAATTTGGAACTGTGAACCAAGAGTTGACTTGAGATTGAATTGGCTTCTTAACCTTTTACTATATGAAAAAAATACGTGATTGACTGCCTCGTTCGTTGAGTGGTCGCAAGCGCAACTGCTGAGCATGAGGTCCTGGGTTCGATTTCCAGTTCGGGCAAAGTCTTACTGGGTTTTTCCATCAGGAATTTCGGTTGATGGCAATATGCTCGCCACATAACTGGCGAAATGTTGGTGTACTATTAGGTACACCACTGCCCAAAAATTTTTAGGCTACGACTCGATTTAAAGAAAGTTTATTTTTATAGAAGGTAATAACCGGGCGGTGCAAATCCAAATGAAAAAAAACATCTGCAAATAGCTTTGGGAATTCACTAGGTAATTTTATTTCACCCTATTTATTAAATGTTTACTTCCCTTTGACATTGACGCATTCCCCTTAAAAATATGATAAATATCAAATGACTAAATGTAACATAAATTCCCACTATAATCAAGTTTCTATTTACAAATATATTACCTAATATTATGCACCTTGTCTCATTTATATTCTACTTGATCATTATGATAATCGTAAGTAGTTAATAAAATAGCTCATTGTGATTAATCGATGAAGAAGACTCAACCGGTTTTAATATTTAAACGTTGATAGAGAAAATGTCATCGATTTTGCATTTCTAAAGATTCTTTAAGCACCTGGCAACAAATCGTCAAACAAGTTTGTCAAAATAAAGTTGTATTTATGTACACATCCAACATTAATTTTGCCTAGCCTTTTCCCAACTATCTTGGGGTCGGCTCCTTGTCTAACCGGATGCAGCTAAATACCAATATTTTACATGGAGCGACTGCCTATTTGACCTCCACAACCCAGTTGGTCCACTGGGTAATACGATATCCTTGGTATGACTGGTTGTCAGACTTTCGGGCCACTGACTACCCGTAACGACTGTTAAAGATTTACAAATGACAGCCGGGATCAACGGCTTAACGTGTCCGGTCACCCATTCACAGACCAACCTAAGCAAGCACGGCTTAACCTAAAGATCGACCCGAGCGCCTGTCAATATTAAACCACGACCTCCTAGACATATCCAACAGAAAGTCACTAATAAATGAGTTACTTTAAGAAAATAAATATCCTTATCCTAATTTATTTGGGATCAGCGGTACCTATTACTCGCCATCTCAGCAGTCACCTCCTTTCTAGCCATATGATCCTTCCAGTCGAATAAAACTCTTGCTGTAAATTAATTTTAAATGCATCTTTAATAATAATAAACAAATAGTAGCCAAAATCACTCAACTCGTTCTTTAACAACCACTCTGATAGGAACTGCAACAACGAAACCATTCTTGTGTTCGAACACATTTGCTAATACTAAAAATCGGGCACCTGGGTTTGGGTTCCGTATAAACTTTTAGGTATTTTGTTATTAAACTACATATTTACGGTTTTCAGTTTTTTTCCTTTACACGTGTTGACATAGCTTCTTGCCAAATTTCATGATTCTAGGTCAACGCAAAGTATGGTAGTGAATCCCTAGTGAAATCGCATAATCAAAAGATATGACCGTTATGTCGCATAGGCGACATAACAGTTCATATCTTTTGATCGCGTTGATTTACAAGTTTGATTTTTTTTCACTGTTTTAAGAGTTTGCAGACTTGAGTAGCTATTTGATATTAATTTCAGCTTGATCGACTCGTTCTTGATTCCACGCATTCCTGAGAAAAACGGTGTTGGCAGACGGACATATAAGCATTACGTTTTTGCCGACTAAGGTACGGAACCCTAAAAAGTACCCAAAGTAAAAACTTTGACGAAACGCAGTCTTAAAATTGAATGTTGACAAAATATTCAGACCATTCTATAGACTAAGCAATGCGGATTGTTTAGTCTGCTGGAGGCCCTAATCCCTTACTATGTAAGTTGTAGGTTAAACGAGTCACGACCCAAGATTGTCGTGACGATTGATTGTTTAGATAGGTTTTGATAGGTACCTATCGTTATAATAAGTTATTCATCTGACTTCACTTTCACAGTTGATAATATACATCGTGACTTATTTTATAAGGAAATAAAACTAGCCAGAGATCTGGGTGTAAGCTTAACCTTGTAGCTTTTAGGTAATGCGAGTGCGAGTTTGACTAGCGTACCGAGGGTTGCGTATACATTTTTAGGCATTTTATTCTTAAACAACATATTTACGATTTTCAGATGTTTTCCTTTACTTTAGTTGTAAGACATTGCTTCTTGCCAAATTTCATGATTCTAGGTCAACCACAAGTACCCTATAAGTTTTGATTCCCTTGTGAAATCACAAAATATGCGACATAAACGGTTATATCTTTTGATCGTGTTGACTTACAAGTTTGAGTTTCTCACTGCTCCAAGGGGTAGCAGAGTATTTGATATTAATTTCTGCTTGATACCTCCACGAGTTCCTGGGAAAAACGGTCTAGACAGATATACAGACAGACAGTAGACGGACAACAGAGTGATCCTATATGGGTTCCATTTTGCAGACAGAGGTGCGAAACCCTAAAAAAACGGCAAAAAGAACTGCTTTCAATTAATCTTCCTCAGAAGTCAATAGATTCTCAAATAAATGTAGAAAAAGTCGCTTTTAATGTTAACTTAAGTATGGAGAGAAAGTTGGGCCTGTGGACGGCGAGTAATGGGCTAGCTCGCCGTCCGTCCGTCGTATGACGACGGGCAGGCCGTGTCGACGGCGCGTTCGTGTTCCACGCGCGCCTCAAAGAGTTGTCAGCATACGGGAGGGGCCCGCAAGGGCCGGTGCCTGCCAGGGCTGCGGGACTGTTCGAAAGAGATATCGCGGCCCTGGAACATAAAGGGCCAATGAAGGAACATGGGTGTTTTTTAGTCAGTAAGAGTCTGACACTCCCTTCCGCTCTGCCCAGGGCGGGAGGAGTCATTTGATGATTTCTCACCCTCCAAAAAAAAAAAAAAAAAAAAAAAAAAGTATGGAGAGAAAAATGAAATATTACGCATTTGTAATCTCCATTAAGGGTTAGGCAGAGGTGTACCTAATAGTACACCCACTTTGAGCCACTTATGTTTTTAAATCCCATGTAAAAGGGGTCGAGCCTATTGCCATCAACCGGGCACACATCCAGTCTCTGTGACTGCTATTGAGAAATTCCTCATGGAAAACTCCAATAACACTTTGCCCGAAATGGGACTCAAACCCAGGACCTCACGCTCAGTAGTCGAGGCAGAACGAGGCAGTCGATGCTTCATATAATATGAGGCATGGACAGCCTCACACTGACACAAAAACGAAACCCTCAAAAATTTACAGCAACAATTATACAGCATAATTATAATTTCATAGTTGCTCGTAAACTTGTCATGCAATCACGATACAAGCTATGAACATGAGAAATTTGTCAAAGCATGCACTTTGAAATTGATATCGTAACTGAATCGGAAGACTGCAACCAAGACGCCTTTGAAAATAACTGTTACCATTAGCAAAGCTGATGCCTTTTCTATCGTCGTTTTTACTATTATGAATAACGGAATGTTTTCAATTAATTTTATTTACACTGTGTGCCTTTTATATAATGTGTCGGTAGCATGTAGTCCAAAAATTGCTGGTAAGTAGGTACTTACCTTACATTACACAATTTTTTTTTAAAGAAAGAAATAAACATGTTACTCCGCGGTTGCCTACGTTGGTCCGTGGATGGGTGACCGCCCATTTCAGTCCGAATTTAGACTGTCATTTGTAGATCTTTGACAGTCGTCACAAGTAGCCAGTGGCCCGAAAGTTTGACAACCAGTCTTACCAAGGGGCATCATTACCCAGTACTAACGTGGTGGTGGAGGTCAGATAGGGAGTCGCTCCATGTAAAATACTGGTTCAACTGCATCCATTAAGACTGGAAGCGGACCCCAATATAGTTGGGAGAATGGTAGCCAGATGATGACTTTCATATCTTTTTGCATAAGAGCACTGATCTTAGTAATAAAATGTTGCTGTTGTTAGAGGCTGAGCCTTATTCACTCAGAATTCACGAAACTGTATCTAGTAAAACTAAGTCCATTTCAGTAAACTTAACTAAATACCGCCTTTTAACGTACCATAATCATTTGAAGCTCAGTGTCTTATCAACCCTCATTATTTCCAATTAGAACGTCGCAATTAAAAAACCCTCTACAGATAAACTCGAAAAAATATGCGCGTCTAAAACGTGCGACTAAAAATCGTACACTGTACCTTGTTAACGCCAGACGGGTGAAGTCAAATGCGATAAAGACGCGATAGGCCCACAGTTATGCTAATGCCTGCGTAGGGCCGCCATAATTGCGCATTCGTGTGAAGATCCTTTAGCCTTTGAAATATTAATGTAAGTATTTCTCCAAGTGTGAGCGGCTCGTTATGTGATTTTGTGTGCGTGTATTGGAATAACCTGTTGGCATGGAGATTAATTAAATAAGTAGAAATTAGTTCAAAAAAATTTAACGATGACATTATTATGGCAAGAGGGGAGGTGTCTGATGAGATGACGAGTAATAGAGAATATGGAAGACGAGATAGAATAGAATGGATGGATGAGAGTTATATAATGTAATGTTAATGCACATAAGTATATCCTCTTCTGCAAATCTCGCAGTCAAAATTAGGTTTGCTGTAAGAAAACCCAAGCCCCGAGGGTTAAGCTCGCCATTCTACATATTTTTAAGCTACTTTATTGCAATTTGGATGTATATTTGTTATTTTTGTGTGCAATAAAGAAAAAGAAGACATACTGCGCCGACCCCAAAATTAGGGTTAAGTGCATGGTATGGAATGTGATGAGGAGGGACGAATCGCATGTGACTAAAAGAGTGATGAATATAAACGTTGATGGATGGAGAGGGAGAGGAAGACCAAATAAACGATGGATAGATTGTGTGAAGAATGATATGAAAGATAAAGAAGTAAATGATAGCGTGACGGTTGACAGAGGAGAATGGAAGAAAAAAACGTGTTGCGCCGACCCCAAATAACATGGGACCAGGGCAGGAAGATGATGATGAAGTGCAGGAGAATGATGAAATAAGTTCAAAAATTCATAAAAGCAGAAAATGGCTTTTTTAAGATTAATTTATGTTCCATGTAATAAAAGAGACATACAAAGAGAAGATTCATTCACGTATTTTATACAATTTCAAGACTTTTTGATAACAAAACGCTGATATCTCACACAAACATCAAAATAAACTAAATCGCCTACTTTCAAATAAATGTCAATCGTATAGGTACTCATATTAGACGACAGTTAAATTTACAACATTTCTTCAATTTAACTAGAAAATCTAATTTCCAAATTCCGTATCTCAGTTACCCGGAACTCCAATCACTGCCTCTAATTGCGATTTTACAACACCAAAACAAGTGAAGCTATAATCCCAAATCTAAATATGGAATACACTCGCGCCAGTATCAAGCGTTCCTATTCAAGCTAAATTGAAGCTCATACGGCTATCCGCTTTACTTAGCGCTACGATTTAACACATTCACTGCGGTATTAACTTGGAATAGCCTGATGCATAATTATCTCGGTATGTAGCTGCTACCGGTTGAAGCTAAGTGCGAAATGTATACTTGGTTTACTTGGGTGAAAAGTGGACTCCAATTTTTTGAACTTGTGCATTTGTTCTGAATTTTAGACTGATTCACAATTTCTGTTTAAAAGCGCCTCTATTACTAATTAAAAGCTTAACTTTTACAGTCACTTACGGGATATCTTTTGTGATTATCCTTTTTTCTGAGCTCCAAAAATTCTGCTCAAACTTTAACTTTTGTTTACAACCGTGAAATCTTAACACTGTGTTTAAATTAAAAGCTGTTTTTAGTTTCTTTTTTCATCTAGTGATGTTCCTTCGTAGTTACGGATTCAGCTTTGTCTGCTTCTACATCAGAAATATGATCCCTCACTAGATGCTGAAGGTTTATAAGACCTGGACTCGTAGGCTAGATGATTTTGGTTATTTTCCAGACGTAGAGTCTGTTTATTATTCTTTGGTTATGAGCGGTTCATTGAAAATAAAACTATTTCACCCATCCATGACCTTGTTATTCGAAGACATGTGACATCTACCAACCCGCACTGAGCCCCCGTGGTGGAATACAGCCCACTCCTTCACCTTATGGAGAGAAGGTTTTTGATGTCATCAATGAGAAAATTATAGGCTGATTATGCATGACAAAATGTCTTTCTAGTGTGGTTTTAATTTTAGCCCCCGTAAGTTTTCACCTAATCAGTAATCATATGATACACTCGTGCCAATTTCAAACAAGCCTGTCTAGTGACGCCTTTAGCTGCACATTGCACAGTCATACAGCTAACGTGCTAAACTGCATTTCAAACTCGCACTACTTTTATCTCGTAGCTCACTCCGTAATTGCATGCTCTGTGTAATGATTTTCTAACAGCCGTAGCTACTAATGATTATGCTTTTTGCTACTAACAAGCGTTGCGAATGGTTCTAGTATTTAGCTTATCATTATAACTCGTTTAGTAATAAATAACTAAGGCTTTACACGGTTATTGGAGGACTTATCAAATCTAGCATCAAATTATACCTATTCATTTTGTTGCATAGGTGTTAAAATTTTGGAGATGGATATTCGGGTGTCCGTGTTAATTAAAACTGAAGAGCTTGTAGCTAAATAATAACAGTGACTCAGGTTAAGAAGCACTTGCCTGGGTTGGTCCGTGGATAGGTGACCACCCATAACATACCGATTTTTCTACGTGCCTCGAAAAGCGCGTTTAGCCGATCCCGGATTTCATTAGTAGATCTTTGACAGTCGTTACGGGCAGTCAGTGGCCCAATAGTCCGATATATAAACAGTCTTACCAAAGGGTATCTTGTTATACACTTCTGGACACATCTATTGGCCCACCTTAGAGTTTAGGTTTCGATGGCCCCTACCGAAATCTGATTGCTAGATTGAACAAAAACTGTTGATGCAGTTTTAAACCTGATACATTTTACCATCTTTTTCGATCGTATTGTTTTAAATTTGAATTCAGAATACCATACGACATGGAGCTACGCCTAACAAGTCGGATATGCGCCTTGTTAAAGGCAATTGATTTTTGAATAAAAAACATGTTTTATCAAATAAAGGTTTAATTTAATAACGCGTGTTGCCTCCATGGGCATCTACCACAGCTCTCATACGATTAGGCATAGAGTTTATCAACCGCTCTATGAAATTTTGAGGGATCATCTTCCATTCCTCTTCTATGGCAGTTTTCAACTCTAGCATCGTCTGGGCAACTGGCTGACGAGCCCTAACACGTCTTTTTAGCTCGTCCCATATGTGCTCAATGGGGTTCATGTCTGGGCTTCTGGCTGGCCAGTCCATAACTGTGATGTTCACATCCCGAAGATATTCCCTGACGATGCCGGCCGCATGGGCTCTTGCATTATCAGGCATAAAAAGGAAATTTGGGCCCACATAGTCCGCATATGGTATCACGTGAGGTTCTAAGCACTCACGAATGTACCTTTCAGCATTTAATGTTGGCAGCCGTGGTCCTGTAACAACCTCAAGTTGAGTTTTGCTGCTCGCGGATATACCGCCCCAGACAGTCCATGAGCCACCGCCATAAGCAACCCTCTCTTCAAAGCAGCATTGTGCGAAACGCTCTCCCTTACGTCGGTAGACCTTCTTCCTTCCATCATTGCCATGTAACACAATTTTAGACTCATCAGAAAAGAGTACACGGCTCCAATCTTGCTGTGTCCAATTTAAATGACTGCGTGCGAAATGAAGGCGCGCTGTTCGGTGGGCTCGCGTTAGTTTGGGCCCATTAGCTGGCTTGTGTGGTACCATATCGCGTTCTTTTAACCTTCTCCGAACAGTTCGAGCGCCCACAGATACTCCGTGGAAGTCGCGAAGTTGGTTTTGTATCTCAATGGAGGTAAGGTGACGATTTCTCAAGCTGGTCGTCACGATGAATCGATCCTGCCTTTCAGTTGTGACCCGAGATCGTGGCCTTCCTTGGCGACGAACAAAGCCGCCAGTCTCTAGGTACCTCCGATAAACATTTCGGACCGCAGATCGACTTAAATTAAGTTGAGCACTCACGTTTCTTTGGCTGTGTCCGGCCTGAATAAGTGCCACAGCTTGGGCGGCGACTTCAGGTGAAGTATCCATAGATTATTGATAGAACCTCACCTTAATGTTAAGAATAAGTAATGTTTGTTGCAAAACCAAAGATATCAATCACTTTTTCAAGAATTAAATCCAAGTAAACCAATAAAACCAAGTTTTCTTAGTATTCGATTGTTTGATATCAACAAACAGGCTCCAAATTGTCTTTTGTTTCTTTAAATTCTGTGTTCGAAATTCAAAAAAAGACTATTGAATGAAATTGTGAATGTGCCAGGTTCAAAACTGCATAAAAACTTTTTGCTCGACCTAATATAAAATTTTAGCTAGGACCAAACGAAACTGAAAATATAAGGTGGGCCAATAGATGTGTCCAGAAGTGTATATTATTATTCACAGCCATTTATGTCCTACTGCAGGACAAAGTCCTCCCTTCCCTCTTTCCACTATCCAATACTGTTGTTTGCCAATCCTTTTGAATATCGTGTTAGTAATACGAAACCCATTGGTACTGGGTAATACGCTATTACACAGTACTAACTAGGTTATGGAGGTCAGACAGGCAGTCGCTCCTTTACTTTGACAATTTTTGACTGAGTTAGCTAGTTGTTTATGTATGATTCTTTCACTCTATATCAGTGGTGGTATAGTATCATAATCATGCAGAAACAATCCGTACGCCCGATTAGATTTCTCATCGCCTGAAGTGACTTCCTTCAGAACAAACTTTCATCATCTACACCACTTTAGAAGAACAAAAATGCTTACTCAGTGTTAACCTTCGTTATAATTATGTACAAGTAAACTTCGGATCATAAAGCTTCTAGACCAAGTAGTTAAGACTGTAAATTGGCTGTCAATGAATTGAAGATATTTATAAAGTAGAACGCTTTATCTACCTACGTATACAACACTTAGAAGTCGCAGTAAATTTTCGACTCACAATTACATACAACCTCCTTTATTCCAGTGTATGCATCAAAGAATAATAACTTGTTGCACACAAATAATTCAAATAGACCGGAATCACTATAAAGATGGCTCTCTGAAAGGATCCGAGCGCCATTGTCATATCTCTCCTGCCATCCAAGACTAATGTTTTTCCAATATCCTTATACTTTAAAGTGCATTTCGTTTTCCCGTATAAAGAAGTTCGATGTTTTATTTCGATACGTTACCGGTCTGATTCTGTTCTCCGTTCCAAGATATTCCTGTTGGGAGTTGTATTGATGGGTTATTTTAATAATGTGTTTTCGAATTTAGTGTGTGGATTTGATGGTAGAAATGGGGAGAGTATACAAATAGTAGAGCTCTATATACAGCGTGTAACGGAAGGGGGGTATCAACCCTGAAGGAGGTGAATGTGCTCATGAAACTCAACAACTTTCCCCAAAGAACATAGGTCGAAATATGAAAAAAAAATTTGGCCCTCCCTTACAAAACTGACTACCAGCTGATTGATTTACTATGGGAGGGACAAATTTTTTGAGTTGTTGAGTTTCATGAGCACATTCACCTCCTTCAGGGTTGATACCCCCCTTCCGTTACACGCTGTATATGGGTAGGTTTTATCGGGAAATAATTCCAGTAACCTACTGCTCCTCCTCGGCTTCTTCTCACACAATGAAGGCATGAACATTGATCACCACGCTTGCTTAAGAGGGATTGGCGATTTCAGACTTCCCTTCATTCAATTCATTCTTGTGATTACGGGCTTTATTAAGTGACAACTGTCTACGATAATATGTCTTTCAACAATAATGATGATGGAAGAGTCAGAATATTATTAGATTGGCATAAACTCCTTCAAAGTCGTTGCAGAAATAGCAAAGGTTTTGAAAGCTAATTGGAAATGAAACGAGCTTACCTGTTAAGCGAAGTCTTGATTCTAATTTTATGAGTGGTAATATGAAAAATAATGAGTCCATACGTTCGTAAGGGAAATACTACACGTTATATTAATTATTTTTCAGATCACCACGAAATAAAATGCCACAAAGTTACCGGCACGTTACTGGTCAACTTTTGTAGATAATTCCATTAATCGTAGCGTACCGATATTTTAAATTACCGAAGAAAAGTGATAAAGTTATTTGTTGGATTACAAATCATGACTACGACAACTAGAGGGGTAAATCCAGCAGGGCTGCAGAACTGTTCGAAAGAGATACTGCGGCCCTGGAACATAAAGGGCAAAAGAATTAAGGAACATGGATGGTTTTTAGTCAGTAAAAGTCTGACACTCCCTTCCGCTCTGCCCAGCGCGGGAGTAGTCATTTGATGATTTCCCATCCCAAAAAAAAAAGAAAGGGGTAAGTCCAGGCACCAGAGGGGTACTTTTAAGACCATTCAAATTTAAACCTTATCGTTTCTTTCCGTCAAAAATATCTGATATAATATAATATGTATGATATAATCTAATATCTGATACTGTCACCGAAAAGATGAATTGCTAATGGATTTTAAACGTCTTTAACTGAAAAATCGGCCTTTAGATGATAGAAACGTTACGGTACAATTCATAATTATGATGATGGTAAAGTACTACAACTGACATACGAGTACCTTCTATTTCCAGTTCATCAGATGTGTCATCACACACACATCACATTCAGTTCGATTTTCATTGACTTATCAATGAAAATCGAAAACGATGTGTAATTCTCACGGCATTCCCAAACTGGTCCATCATAACTTTTTCCACGAAAACATCTCATAACAAAATGAGCGAAAGTATCTATATAAATACGACGAAATAAATTATATGTGTTAATTTATTTATTTTCCCACGCATTTCATAAGAGTAGAAAAATGTTATTACTCTCATAAGCGAGCGAATCGTCGTAGCAAAATTACGATCTTTAAAAACTTGTGAAACGTATAAATATTAGCGGTTTACCTACTTTTGTAAATACGTTTATAGATTAAATTCGTTTTTCGAAATTTAAAAATTATATTACATATTTTATGTATATGTCGGATCCGGTCATTGGTACTAAAATCTTCCAAAAGTGACTATCGTATTACTCAAATGCAATTTTCGACATGTGAAAAAGTAGTAAAGCATTCTAGTTACGGTTTTTATATTTTAATTATAACATTGATGAATTTGATGCGTGGATGGGTGACCACCCATTACCTACGTACCGAGTTTCCTCGAAAGCACGATAAGCCGTTGGTCTTGACTGTCATTTGTAGATCTTTGACAGTCGTTACAGGTAGTCAGTGGCCTGAAAGTCTGACAACTAGTCTTAACTAGGGATGTCGTATTACCCAGTGCTAACTGGGTTGTGGAGGTTAGATATGCAGTCACGCCATGTAAAATACTGGTATTCAGCTGCATCCGGTTAGACTGGAAGCCGACCCCAACAAAGTTCAAGAACATTGATGAATATGATAGCTTTGTGCTGCGCTTTAGTTAGAAGCGACCGTAGACTTGGCACTCTTAAAGACTTCATCAGACATTTTTCTGTATTGCAATATTTATGACCACATATTGCTCAAGCTAAAGATAATTTTATGTCTTACACACTGTTTGCGCCTCTCACTCTGTGAACTTTATTAGTGTTAAAATAGATCTTCTAACAGTATTGCTTTGGCCTCTATTCATAAGGTTTATTTTCAAAGACACGGAATCGATCCATTCATACATCATTCATTTATTAAACGGCGCCGTATTACGCAGTTATAAAAATTATTTTGTAACTCATTGCATTTCTGCACTCATACCAGACTAGTCGATCATCGCCATTACCATTAGCTAGGACTATCTCATGCATCATACTCACACTTTATGTTCTTTATAATCTAGGTAATAAACTAAAAGCTTGTACAAGAATTTGAAGATTCTTTTTCACCAGATTAAAAGCACTAATAAACCTATGAGCACTGAAAAATTATTGATTTTCACAATATCAGCACTAACATGTTATTTCATCATAATCATAACATCACGCCTGTAATCCCAGAAGGGTTAGGCATAGATGAACCTAATAGTACGCCCAAATTTCGACAGTTATGTTTTTAAGTCCCATGTAACAGGGGGCTAGCCTATTGCCATCAGCCGGGCACGAATCCGGACTTCGTGGCTGTTACTGAGAAATTCCTTCCAGTAATACTTTGTTCGACCTAGGAGTCGAACCCAGGACCTCATGCTCAGCATTCACGCTTGAGCACTAGTCCAACGAGGTAGTCACGCGTTATTTTTTGTGCCTTTTTTCTCGGTGGAATAGAACACAGTTTATACCAACGTCTATTACTTACATTCCAACTCCAGCATTACCAGTATATATATATATGGTATTTTATTCCACAGAAAATGAGTCCCGAATCGAGCGCCCATCAGATCACAGATTAATCTCATTCCTCTGAGAAGCTGATGTCAATCAATGAGCTTACAGATTGATTGATATACTTAGTTCCAATACAAAGCACGATTTCTTCGAAACACTTATTGATTCTCCTTATAAACGACAACCTTATGTTTACTGTCAATCAATGACATAATTACGAGTCTAAGCTTATAATACCTTCTACGGTAGTCGTTCCATATAAAGTACTTTCATAATTATTTTACCTCCACACCTCGCAATGCGGTAGAGATCAGTGATCTTTATGGTTTTGGTAATAAGGTTGTTGTTTGTTACGTTCCTATCACTGACAAGTCTGTCAAAATTATAGAGTTCTTTCGTTTTTAACCGACTTTTAAAAAAGGAGGCGGTTATGATGTATTCCACCAGCATCTCTTTTTTCCATGTTTGTACACCGATTGCTCCGTAATCACTGAACCGATTTACGTGATTGAGAGGAAACCCGCGCAGTAGGTTCATATTAATTTTTATTATATTTATAGTAAATTATATATAAATTAAAATTAAATAGTATTAAAATTAAGTAGTAAATTTTATTATATTTATAGTTTATGACTTAGCTCGTTTACTACGTTTTGTTTTCTTAGCCTATGTTGACGACATGATGGTTCCTTAATAACTTCTATTTAAAATGTAAAACATTTCATGACAAGAATTTTTGTGGTATATTACTCGTGCATACAACTAAAAAGGGTAAAATATAAAACTTTTTTGCAAATTAAAACCGACTTCCAAAAAGCATTTGCAAAAAAGTTTTTGTGTGTTAAGGTTGCTTTTGGACTGCGATTGCCAGTGGTAAAGTTACTGTGATAGAACTGCAGTCGTTCTAAATAGAACTTTAATATATTATTCTCAAAACCATAAAGAGGTTGTTATAAAGGGCTATTATTTTTAAATAATGTGCGTTCAAGTTGATATATTAAATTGCTAATTCTTGATCGCCGTGGCAGGGCCGTACTAGGAACGTGGGCAATTAAGTAAATTACGAACGAAAATTGAAGTGCTGAGTATATGAGTATGGAGAATTTCGTAAATTAATGAGCTCCCTCTTTTGTTTCTTAATAAACGTTCCGAAAGACAAATTCTATGTTGAATTAACTTCGTAATGAACACGGAGAAAAGTTGTGCGAGTAATCAAAGGAAATGCGATGCTGTGACGAATGAATGAATGAATAGCAAATATCACATGTATGTAGGTGTGTGGTGTAGGTGTACGAACTCATTTGAAAACAGAAAATGCCGTATTGATGTTTGCTTGTTAGAGATCGGTATGAAAACATAAAATTAAAATTTTCTGGTGTTACCATTTAGCAATTAAAAATATATATATTAAGTTATAAAAATATGGAGCAAGTTGGTTGCTATGTAGATTATTTATATAGATAACGTGATGCCTAACAATTTCAAAGTACTGTTCTGTTAGTTTAAAACGCATTAGAATTAAAACATATTTGTAATGCTCGTTTTCATTTACACTAAACGACACCTAAATGAATACCTAAGTGTTATTGCACTGTAGGAATATTAACTCCTAGGATAAGCATATTTAAGTAATTAAGTATTTACTTTTAAATTGTATAGCATTAACCAGAGTGGAACTTTTTAAGACCTTACTAATAAAATAAGTGGAATGTCTGATGTAACGCGAATGGATAAATTAAGAAATAAGTATATAGTTACGAAGGAGTCTGGAACTCGCGCCGGTGACTGAAAAGTTGTGGGGTAATCAGCTGTCATGGTATGGGCATGTGATGCAGACAAATGCGCCGAGAACTATGTGGTGAGAAAAGTCTTGAGTATGAATGTGGTTGGCTATAAGAGTAGAGGAAGATCAAAGAAATGATGGATGGTCTGTGTGAAGGATGACATGGCTAGAAAGGAGGTGACTGCTGAGATGATCACAAAGAAGTACGAAAGAAGAAGCAGACATGCTGCGCCGACTCCAAATTAATTAGAATAAGGGCAGGAGAATAATGACTTATCCTTCCTACTAATATTATAAATGTGAAAGTTTGTGAGAATGGATGTGTGGATGTTTGTTACTCTTTTACGCATAAACGGCTGGACCGATTTGGTTGAAATTTGGTATGTAGATAGGTTATACCCTGGATTAACATATAGGCTTTTTATCAACACACCATGCGGGCGAAGCCGCGGGCGGAAGCTAGTTAAAACTATTTTAGGGTCTTAACGGTGTCACGTTCCAAATAAAGCTTAAAAAAAGCGTTAAAAATACTTAATAAAATACAATTATTGCCGATGAACAATCAATACTTAATTATTCAGGGCTTGCAAACAATAGGTGTGTAGGTGTAAATATTTAATTTAATTACTCAATTATTTCACGTGACTTCATTGACATTGAAAATCAGGTCATGTGATTCAGTGCATACCTTTATTATTATAAGGTAAACGGTAATCATTGTGTTATTTTTAGTACATCAGGTAAACTAACTATAGGCATCAAATAGGTACAACAGCTCACAACTTTGGACCCATTAATGATAATATTTTTCTGTGGTGCTAGGCAACTGGGTTTATTCCAGTCGTAAACGTCCCTTTGTGCCTATTGGCCTGTTTTGTTCTGTCTCCTGCTGATATGGAGGAAAGTGGAAATTATGTTTTTCCTTCTCCTCCGCTATTCTTTTCTGCTTAATTTCGTGCCGGGATCCAAGACAGTTAAATTGTTTCTCTGGGACTTCTTCGAGCTTCATTGTCTCGACGATTCTCTGGTGGTGGCCACTGTTGATTCTGGCTTTCAGAAGTTGCAGTGGGTTGGAAATAGTGTGGCGGGCTTGTCCCAAATAAAATAAAAGAAAAAAGGAATCATCACCAAAACAAATCGTAGCTCTAAAGGTTTTAAAATAGATATAACAGCTATTGAACAGACATACTTATTGAATGTCGTGTCATCATTAACGTCTGTTTATTTATTTTTTTATGTTTAAACCTCCGTTTCTAACATTCTGATAATACTACTATCATAGTAGCATAAGTGCCAATAATAATGAAAATAAAAATAAATGATTTGACTAGAGTAAATTATGTTTACAATAGATAAATATAGCTTAATAACATGTGAAGGTATTTTAGTTATAATACCCACAATCTATTCGATTTCTAAGTATCTTCTTCACAGCCCAGCATTCTAGCTAATCACGGACTTGTAAATTTTTTCACTTGAGGGGCATCCGTGAGTCGCAAGTTGTTCCAGTAACCTGTCACCATTTCATCCATCCTGAGTTGATCCGGTGCGTTATGTCCCGATATAACGATAGTTTGTATAACAGACAATATCTGAATCCAGTCTGCGCAAAGCCTATCAGACCAGATAAAAAACCTTTTTGACGTCCTCCCTTTGAAATTATTCCGAATCATTATAATAATACAAATCCTCTATCTCCATGGCAATAATTCAATAAACCCACAAACGTTTTCAAGAATATTTTTTTCCAGACTTGTTAGGTCCTACTCACAAATATTAGAAAAATATCTGGAAGAAATTGTGTTAAAATATATTCCCCTTATATCTTACTCATACCCACACACCCACCCACCTTGAACAATCAAGATAATTTCTTCCCAAACTGTCTCAAACGTGTGCTCTTAATTTTATTAAAATACTTTCAATCGAGCCCGAAATTACTTTAATCAAGTATCGTAGGTGCCTGCCTTAATACGTCTTAATTGCATTTTAAACCATAAATTTAATTTACCTGACATTCTTGACGTTTTGATAGAAGGTAATTTACGAAAATTACTATGGTTTTTGGAGAAAGTTTACTCGTAAATGATTTGAACCTTTTTGGATTCTCTCATATTGGATTCTATTATTAAATATTATTAAGCTTGCCATTATACACGAGCTGTAATATTTCATTGTCTATTCGTATGTACGATTTTTTATTTTTATGTATACGTTAAGAAATAAGAATACAATATTTCCTTAGTCCGGCCCTGTAAGACACTTAACGAAACGCCATTGAATTTCATATCTTAGCACACTAAACGTAAAGCTGATATTTCTTATGCAGCCAGAAGTTGTAGGCACTTATTGAATGTCCATTTATGAAAAAACACCTGATTTCCATTCGATTAAGTTTCATGTCACCGACAGAGGCTGTCATTACTAGCCTGATTGCGTCCAAGATACCTTGAAGACGCGTTAATGAAAGGGTGTAAGTGCCATTCATCTGTCATTGCATTTTATGGTAAAAACTTGTCGCAAGAATTAATTTTCCTTTACGGCTATTCAAATGTCGCCCGAAGCAAGGTGTACAGGCAACATGATTGGTCTGCAGGATCATAAATTGTAGGGCATTTGGTTAATTTGATTGATTACTGCTTCATGACACGTAAGCGACATCTATGACACGTAAGCGCAGGTTTAAAGATCTAGTGGGTAATCAAATGATTACCCACTAGATCCAGTGAAGTCTAGTAAGAGCTCTATTTTTTTGCAGCTATATTAACCATTTGTGTGTCTGTACCTATTGTCGGTCTGGCTGTTTTTATATGTGAGTTTAAATGTTTGTAAATGCACCCACAATAGGTACGGGAGAAATTCCTAGTGTGGGGTAACGTCTTTTTTTCAAAAAAAGAAAGAAAATCCTGTACTTTAGAGCAATTATTATGTGTTGGCCACACAAATATTAGTTTTAGTAGCAGAGGCGCCAGATCCAATCACTCTTCCTCTGTGCCGGCGAACCAACGGATTTTGTTCATGATGGGTTAGGTTGGAAAGGATTTTTTACATTCCGTTCACTACGTTAGGCTCACGTTCGGCCAATGACTCAATCAAATTAGCCTATCGATATCCACTGCTGAACATAAGGGGTGTAAATAGACCAGACAACAAATCTGAAAGTAACTTGTCCTCCCGTCATTTTTTTTTGTTCTGGACCATACCTGTGAACCTTCTAGTTACGGAGATTTTGAAGGTCAAAGTTCCAACATTTTTAGAATTTTTATGTTATAACTTTACTTTAAATACCTCCATGACCCGTTTACTATTACAATGCATCCATCAGAACAATATTTTGAGTGTGTTACATTGAGTTTTATCGTAAAATGTGATTTTTCACCAAAAAAAAGTCGTTTTCCAGCAATATTTTTTGCGCACAGTGTCTTAGTATTATGTACAGAATGCCTGTTGACGGCTTTGTAAAGGGTCCGTTTACACATTGTATTATGCTACTTCCAAGCTGCACCACAACCAACCTGCAACCTCTTCAAGATAGTCGGTCCATCTATCTGAGGTCCACCATATATTTATTCCTAAGTTCCATACAACTCGATTCCTACCGGCTTCCCTTTGAAAAATGGCACAGTCAGTATTCTATAGACAAATAATATAATCATAAGATATGTAGTCCGGCTTACCAACAAAAATTGACCCTTCGCTACTGATACCGGTCTCCATTCTAGGACTCATTGGCTCCATTGGGAATATTGGTCCTTTGGGAGTACTTACCTCACCACAGTCCAATAGTTAGTGAATATGCGATCGGCGATGATGCCCATATAGTTAAGACTCTCCCGTCTTATAATATTTCTTAGATGATGACGTGGCTGTTAAAATTAAATGAGATTTCTCACCACGGAGAGCCTAGATAAAAGCTTAAACTTAAATCCAAACTAATCAAGTTAATCACACTTCTAAGCACATAATATGCATCCTTCCTTATAGTCTAGATATAACTAGCTACCTGTCTAGCTCAGTGTTACCTGTTTAGACCGAGTTACCAACTGTATGACGTTTTAAGTCATATAATTACGTAATCCTTTAGAGAATATCTGTGAAACGTTGCTAAACCTGGTCTAGTTTTAGACGTTTTGAAACTGTATATAATGTGGATGCTGACGCTATTTAATAAGTGGTAGTGTGTGAAATGGAAAAGCTCGGTGGAGTTAATAATACGATACCATCTAACGTTTGAGCTGTATTTTAGATCTATCTACTTGCTTATCCACGGTCGCACTTTATTATAATCAAAGAATAATTTTCCAGACTGCGTCGTTGGTCGGGCGACTGCTGTGCATGAGGTCCTAGGTTCGATTCCCGGGTCGGGCAAAGTGATATTGGGTTTTTCCATCAGGAGTTACTCAGTAGCCGGAGTCTGGATTTGTGCCCGGTTAGTGGCAATAGGCTCGCTCCCTATTCATGAGACTAAAAGCATAACTGGCGAAATGTGGGTGTTCTATAAGGTACACCTCTGCCTAACCCTTAGAGGATTACTGGCGTGATGTTATGTAATAACGTTCCCAAAGCTAGGCCACAGGCCGACTCTCTCGTACGTAGTAGACCGTTTTGAGAGTAGTGGTGATTAAATAAATCACACAAGAAATGTGTCTGCCTAAATTCGAACCCCTGTCCTTCGATACGTAAATATTATTTTTACTAGCTGTGCCCCGGGTTTCACCCACCGCTGGGCCCCTAAGGGTCGTAGCGTGATGTTTATAATCCAAAACTTTTTTCAATAATTGGGCTATCAAATGAAATATAAAATTTTCAAATCCAACTTAAAACACACACACTTAAACATTACCGCTTAAAAAAAAAACACTTTTATTTTTATTATTTTTTATTTTAGGCGCTTTATTATTTGAGGCATAGATTTAAAACCCAAAAAGAAAAATAAATGTCCCACAAAAGGAAAAATATCAGCTATAACTTAAAATTACTTCTAGTAACAAATAGTTCAGGCTTATAACTCTTTTTTATTTCGTGCCTGATTTCTGAACCAAATAAAAAGCTCGACCTGTTGACGTGCAATATGAGTGTACCAACACTATTTATTTCATCAACAAATTATTTGCTTGCATAAATTACCTTAGTCATCACGTTACTATGTAACTAGCACAACTTTATAACACTAATCTTAGTCATGACTTACGCCACCCTTTTAAACACATAAAGTTCGTTTGCAGACGAGCTGCTTCCTGAGAGCATTCTCCTTTGCTCATATTCCTCAATGCTGATAGTCGTGTGACCATCCCTTACCACTTGGCCATAAGCTACACATTCAAGCGATATGCGAGTTGCCACAGTGACTGAGGAGACAAAATTATATCAGACATCGCATACAGCCAGTCATCGCGAAGCGTCTTGAGACGCGAAGAAAATAAGTAAAGCCCGCACGCGCCGCATGACTAAAATCGCCACGCCTGAGGTCGTTACCGGGATGTTAGGATTTTTTCGCGCATAATTGTGTTACAATTGAGTTGCTTTAATAACCAATCAGAAAAAGCTTTAGTGATGAATCTCGGCAAGTGCTCGAGAAATGATTAAACTGGTATTTCTGCACCTATGAAGATAAGAGTAGTAGCCCTTTTTTTTGGGATGGGAAATCATCAAATGACTCCTCCCGCTCTGGGTGGACTGTCAGACTTTTACTGACTAAAACCATCCATGTTCCTTCTTTTGCCCTTTGTGTTCCAGGGCCGCGGTATCTCTTTCGAACAATCCCGCAGCCCTGGAAGAGAAGTAGCCCTGAAACTACGACCACCTATTCATACCATATGCCAGATCGATTTGGTAACTGGTACTTCTTCAAGTAAAATAATGAGGTAGGTAACATCTTCCCACTCGCGCCAACATCTTAGAACGGTAGAACAAATGAAATACATCTATATGGCAGTCTTAATGCATCCCGTCTGCACTTGAAAACCAAAACAACAACGACACTTCACACTCAAGCAATTGACTCGTTAATACATACTTACGCGTAAGTTTATAAACTAGTTAGAATAAACAGAAAGGCCTTTAAAAAAAATAAATAAAAAAAAAACATCCATTCATTCATTCATTCATTCGTGTCCTACAAAGTCGTTGGGTTCCAGTACTCAGGCGAATGCTGACACCGGAGAACTATTCTGGGTCGCGAATAAAAGTGACCCAGTTACAAATGATCTGGCCGCGGTGACACTCGTAACCTAACCAGAATAAAACACGGTATTAGGTTTTCCGGTTACTGTCGTTTACCAGCTGCTGGTTAAAATCTTGTCTTTCTTTTTTTTAAAAACGATGCCCCACACTAGGAATTTCTCCTGTATCGTGGGTGCGTTTAAAAACATTTAAACTCACATACACAAACAGCCAGACCGGGAACAACTATCTGTAGGCCATACAAATATTTGTTCCGTGTGGGAATCGAACCCGCAACCCGAAGCACAGCAGTCAATCGCTCAGCCACTGCACCAACCGTGCCGTCAAAAAATTCGACAGGTGTAGGTATCCGTCGGTTATAGAAAATAGCACTATTTGTCTCTGCAGGTATTTCATGGTAGTTTGCTATCATTATTTGGATACAATCGGATATCTTGTATGATATCGAAACCATTATAGTGTTCAAAAACCGAATATCGAAATAATAGCACTAAGGGTAAATTTTACCAATAAATCATGCGATCAGAATATCTAAACTGCGTTTAAAAGCAGTCTGTGTCAACCGTAGTATATTTATTTATTTTAGTACATGCAGGACTTACAGCTAATTAAAACAAACAAAAAGGGAAACCATAGTTACCAGGAAGCCAATTACAAATACTCACGTATAGACTTACTATATGTATAATAATAATAATTTATGGTGTGAGGTGAGCACAAAAATACCACTTTAATTAAAATAAGAAGCAATATAAATACTTGGTTTGCAATTATATGACTGAAATAAAAGAAAAAATAATAAAAACACAAAACAGACACGCACATTACAGTTTGTTTCAATGATAAAACTGACAGCAGATAAAATTTTCTGATCGTCAGTTAGTCTTTCAGTAGTCAGAAATCAACCCTTAACTGAACAAATAAACTCAGTTTCAACCTCGGAAACTGATATTTTGTCGTTGTATGCTCACTCAAATGTCTCGCTGATGGTGGCGGGTGTGTCGGGTCATTTAGTTACCTTCAATATGGTTGAGCTGAATGGGGCTGATTCATGCGTCATGTTCGTAAACGGGCGCTGTCAGTTGAGACTGGTCATATCCTAGCTGCCACAGTTTATTTTAACTACTTTGTTTTTAAATTATTGTTATAATTTTTTACTATGGGCGCTCTTATATGCACGTCTGTCTACATCGTTCTCACTTAAATGTATAATCTCAACATGAATGATGTAACAATATTTTAATTGATAACAGTGTCCATGGAGATTCTTGCCCATTCTTCTCCATAGAGATCTAAGCTTTGGAATAGGCAACTACAGTATTTTCACAAGTTATTATGCCTTGTGTCTGTGACTGTAGCTTCTCCTTCTTCTTAAGGTCTAATTGAAATAAATGCTTTGAGTTTGATTTTTGTATGATTCGGTATTGTATATTTTTTTACAATTGGCAAGAAAAGAACAAAACGTCATTCGTAATACGAACTGGACTATTTTGCAGTGACCGTAGTATTAGCGCTCACAAAAGTCACCCTCATAAATGAAAACACTGTTGTACGCGCATGTACATTCAAGGTGTACTAACTTTTATTAGACGTTTTTATGCGACAGCCCTAATGAGTACAGTCGTGAACACTTTACGTTGTGCCGTCATACGGTCATGTTATGGTTAATTACGGGCCTAGGTACAGAAAAAGTTATCGTAAAGCTGACTTAGGAACACGACATTCTGTATGCCAATCAACAGTTTGATAGGTTTTGCTCGGACACCAAGTTCCTAAATATCTACAACCGTACTTACGATATGACAGTACCTGGTCTAGTATTTACTGAAGGCCTCGAATATCCAAAAGTCATCATCATCTTCCTGCCCTTGTCCCATGTTTTTTTCTTTCATTCTCCTCTGTCAACCGTCACGCTATCATTTACTTCTTTATCTTTCATATCATTCCTCACACAATCCATCCATCGTATCTTTGGTTTTCCTCTCCCTCTCCATCCATCAACGTTTATATTAATCCCTCTTTTAGTCACATGCGATTCGTCCCTCTTCATCACATGTCCATACCAAGACAGTTGCCTTTCGAGGATCCAAAAGTAAGTAACAATATTAACAGAAAAGCTCTTTTATTTTGATTTGCCAGTATGATTTGTGCCACAAAAATGCTATGTTATTTCAAAACTATGTTACCTTTTACGTGTTTATTATTTATTTGATGAATGAATAAAAGACCTACTAGTATTACTTACAGGAAACTAAATCTTTTTAAAATAAATCAAAGACATTAACATAACGCGATAGTTATGCCAATCACCTGCATGAATAGCTGTCATTTTAAAGCTGAGCTAAGAAAATCCACTAAAGCTTTACTTTAATTATGTACTTATTTTATAAAACACAATCAATTAACCAAATAACTCTGTGTCAACGTCAACACAAACATTTACACAACCACTTACATCACATCCCAAGCTTGTTGCATTTCAGGCAACGTACAACCGCACGTATTGTCTCAAGTAGTTGAGCTATAAGTGCCTCTAGATGGCTCGAGCTATAGCCCGTATAGCCCGAGATGGCTCGAGCCCGTACAAAATACAGACGGCTAATTGCGAAGCCGCGAGGCCAAGCTACCGGGCCGAGGCCAACACTATTGACATAGAGATTCCTAGTGTTCAGCTAAGATTGTAAGCGTCTTTGAACTTGTGAACATTTTCACCTCGTTCTTGGAATTGTAGCTTGTACGAATGTTGAAAGATTTCAAATTTGGGGTTTTTATTAATGAGTTACTATGCAATGAGGTACTAATATTAATGAATGGTTTCGTGATGTTTGTTGTGCAGAGTTACCTTCCGACAAATGGATGGAGGTTAAGTGGTGGTAAGCGAACGGATAAAATAAGGAAAGAGCACATAAGATGAAGTTTGTGGTAATCAGTTACCGTGGTATGGACATGTAATGCGGAGGAATGTGAATAAGAGTAGAGGAAGATCAAAAAAACGTTGGATGGACTGTGTGAAGAATGATATGGCTAGAAAGGAGGTGACTGCTGAGATGACGAGTAATAGAGATGTATGGAAGAAGAAGACATGCTGCGCCGATACCAAATATATTGCGATATGGGCAAGCGAATGGTGATGAAAACCATCCGACTAATTACGGACATTAGTGTAGTTCGAACAAACAGCCTTCATCATGAAGCCATTGTTATCAGTTGATAGTGTAAAACAATATTTGACAATAGGCACACCCCCGTATTACATAATTATGACTAAACAAACTTAATTGGCGAAATGTGATGGGTGTCCTATTAGTACGTCTCTGTCTAATCTTTCAGCGCTTACAAGGGTGATGGTATTAGGCATATTTTGTTACGTACCTGTCACTTGGCTGTCACAAAGATGCTGTCCGAAGTATAACGGGAAATCAAATGAAGTTTCTAATGTCTATGTTAATCAATAATTTTCTCGAAACATATTTTTTTTGTTTGAAAATCGTTGCTCCATACTAGGAATTTCTCCTATATCGTGAGTGCGTTTATAAAAAATTCAATTCACATACACAAACAGCCAGACCCGGAACAAATACCAGTAGGCAGTAAATAATTGTTCCGTGCGGGAATCGAACCCGCGACCCGCAGCGCAACAGCCAATCGCTCAACTACTGCGCCAACCATGCCGTCAGTGTCATTACTAATATTATTTCGATTAATCTAAAACTTTGTAGCTATACTTACTAATCGTTCGACAGATAAGTTGTTTTCTTAACAAAATCCAAAAGCATTTACAGTTCCAACCCAGTTTTGCGAAAACTTCTAGAACCAACGTTTCCACCACTTTCTGTAACTAGTCTTTAAACTTTTCGATCGTTGCGGTAATCCATTTCTCCCTTCGTAAATATTTAAACAGATACAGAATCAAGACTAATAAAAAATCAGGTAGGTCTTGATTTAAAACTCGTTACGACTGTCCTAGTTTGTTTTTGCGGGCCCTAATGATCTTTTTCGGTCTGGATTTAAAGCTAATTTAAAATAAGAAATATAGAAGTCTGAAGAGTCGTCGCCAAGATTTATTTTTTTCTTCCAGGATTTTGTCTTACGTTTTTGTGATTGTCTTTGTAAACGTGAATAAAATTGTAAATATACATTTCTTGTTTAAATAAGGAGACGATCCTTTTTTAGGGTTCCATAGTCAACAAACAAGGAACCCTTATAGTTTCGCTATGTCCGTCTGTCTGTCTGTCCGCATCTTAGCTGAAGCTGTAATTTGGCATGAATATACAAATTAGTTACGCCGACTAAGTGGTTAAATAAAATCTCGAAAAGTATTTTTTTTATGGTATCTCCACTCCAGTATCTACACGTAAAGTTATGATTTTTTTATGGCGTACCCCATAGTATGGTATGTCATTGAATATGTCTTTAAAAAATATTGCGAGTTTGTTATTGTAATTTTTTGATTAAGGGATTCGTTTGTGAAATATTAAGCTGCGCCTATGCTAGGCGAGCCGAACACTAGTAGAGCACGAGCGGAGCACACATTCCCTTGGCAGGCGTGCTCGGTCGAGGCTTCTAAGTCCGTCTACACTAAGCGAATTCGTGCTCCGATCGTGGTCGGCTCGCCTAGCATAGACGCAGCTTTAAGCTTTAAATTGCAAATTATTGTTAGACTCAAGTGTCCCCCCCTCTACCAGCTAAACAGTTGTGTTTGAGTGCGTGGAAAAATTCACGGTGATAGTATATATAACGAAATTACAAGGAAAACTATCACAGCGAAGTAGGTTTTAAAAGTTTACGAGTAACAGTCAACCAACTTATAAAATGTACTTGGATAACATATTTTCCTAAACATAATGTATGTTTTTAACTGCAAATGTAAGGGCGCGTTCCCACTATGTCGTGACGATTAATTTATCGTTGGTTTTTAGCTGGCAAAAATCGTGGACGACAGTTAATCGTGTCGTCAATTATGTGAACACCTCCATTTAAATACACACGCCACGACGCTTTTAAACGACACGATAACCTGTCGTGACGACATAGTGGGAACGCGCCCTAAGTCTGTTTTTTATTATCGAACCATATGAGACATATCAAAGGCATATCAAGTGGATTAAATTAACGTTGTAAGACTACGGAACCCTACATTGTGCGTGACCCGACACGCTCTTGGCCGGTTTTTTTTTATAGAATTTACAAGGGCTTGTACTCAAAAGAAATACTAATCAAGGAATGGGACAGTTTCTTTCTACTACAATTATTTTGTTTTCAGCCTACTCGTAATTCAACCAAATACCTAAATTATTTACCTATAACATAACATTACCCCTTTAATCTCCGAAGGGTTAGGGTTATCTAATAATACACCCACATTTCGCTAGTTACATTTAAGTCCTATGTAATAGGGAGCGAGCCTATTGCTATCATTCAGGCACAAATCCAGACTCCGTACTGAGAAATTCCTGATGAAAAACCCAATAACACTTGGGAATTGAACCCAGGAGCTAATGCTCAGCAGTCGCAACCACTAGACCAACGAATTAGTCACCTATAACAATATCATGCTTGTTATATTTAAGTTTAAAATACAACACAACGTTGACAACAAAGTTATTGAATATAATTACAAAACACAACCACAAAAACAATATCTATTTAATCGGCTTGCTAAAAACCTCTTCAAAGGATATTTTGTCTTTACCCATCACTCATTAAAGACAAAACATTATCAAGTATATATTACATCGTTCATACAAAACACTTCAATCGCGGCACGTGCCCATAATACCGCTTACAACAAAGCTCACTCACGGTTGTATTAATTATATATGAAAGCACGTGAAACGAAATGAACACCGTACGACGTAACGTCATCCATACAAATACTTACACACATCTCAATTAATACCTGCCCCGTCCCAGCCCTCATCAAACCTCATACGAATATCTAATTTAATTTAACATGAAAGCAATTTCGTGTAAAATATAAGCACACGTATAAGTCAAAACGCGTCGGTAAAATCGACTGAGAAAATGCGACAGTGTAAAATTTCCTGAACCCATTTCCGCGAAAATTTTCAGCGTACCAAGAAGTGTCGAATGTAAAATGTTAGTCTGTGTCAAGAAATATGATATTACACCGTTGAGTAAATTGAACGCTAACGACTTCGTTGAAGATAAGACAGTTGACAGTGTTACTAATTTTGACATTCGTACCACGTCCTAATTGAATGCGGGTGTAGTTACGAACGGCAGTGATTTTCGTACTGCCTTTGGCATTATGTATTCCTGGTACAGAGATTGTAATGATAGTTACTTTGAGTGAGATTCGAATTGATCTCTGTTGAAGATAACATTTAACCTTATTTATAACTTTTATGAGACATTCACTTCACAATGATTCCGATTCAGCTTGAATTTAAATCTGAATTTTGTTCATTTTAGTATTTTTTTAAACGGGATAAAATCGACGGGAGATAAAAAAAACAGCCAAGTGCGAGGCGGACTCGCGAACCGAGAGTTCCGTACAAACTTGTAGGTATTTTGTCATTGAACTACATATTTATGGTTTTCAGATTGTTTTCTTTACATGTGCTATAAGACATTGCTTTTTGCCAAATTTCAAGATTCTAGGACTATGGGAAACAAACGTTTTTTGCGGCTTTTTTTTACGTTAACATAGAAGTTTGAAGGCGCCTTATGAGTAAACAAAAAAGTGTACAGAGACACGTAACAGCAATTTAACTAAAAAGCTATTGGATAATAATTGTATTTTGATTCAAAAATCGACGTATGTACACATTTACGTTACGTTTACTTAAAGTTCTTTTACAGTTATTTTAGCTCTGATTTTGTATCACACACAGTCAAAATCAAAATTACCTTACAGTCGTTGCAATACGGTTGCTATTGAATTGTTGCATAAGTTACTGTCATCATCTGCATAGCCTTTTCCCAACTATGTTTGGGGTCGACTTCCAGGCTAACAGGATGCAGCTGAATTATTTTACATGGAAAGACCTGCTTTAATATAGTATTGGGTAATATGATACCTACCCCTTGGTAAGACTGGTTATGAGACTTTCGGGCCATTGACCAACTGTCAAAGATCTAAAAATGAAAGCCAGGACCAACGGCTTAACGTGCTTTCCGAGGCACGGAGGAAACTCGGTATGCAATGGATGGTCACCCATCCACGGACCAACCTACGCAAGCGCAGCTGAACCTAAAGATCGACCCGAGCGACTGTTATTATTTAGCTACGAGCTCCTGTGTATAAGTTACTGTCAGATGTAAAATAATTGTGGAAAAAAACTGCAGTTCACATCATTAACAAGCTCTACAAATAGAAATTACATCATTCACTTGCAATAAAAATAAATGTACAACAAACACTATTCATTGAGTTGACCAGTTGTTTTATTTTCCTAGTCTAAAAGTCATATATCATTTTGACAGCGAGCAGCTGTATATTTTTCGAATACTTCGGTAAAGATAAAAACGATGAAAACTTCCTGCAATAAATTTTTCAGACACACTTTAGCTCGAAAATTATTATGATCAACACAAATTCTAGACCGGAATACTGTATTATTTATGAAGACAGACAACTGTAATATTATGGTTATTTTATTAGATTGTAGAAGCTCATACTTACGTGTACACACATTACCAAATTGTGTTAGTTCTAAGTTTAATAATGTACCCTATTTATTTTGATCTCTCTGCATTTAAGCAGCGTTTCCTAATAAACGATACAGATCATTATTCGGCTTTTTATTTATAACCCGCAGCCCCTAAAAGATAATTATTAGGTGTCCTTCATTTTAGCACGCAACCCTTTCATATTGTTACGTTCTGGTGTAAATTAATTTATTTTGTCTTTGTTAAATAAAACACCCACATTTTTGCCATGAACATGCGTGGGAAAAAGTGAATTCGTTCTAAAATTACAGAAGAATTAATAAATTATTTTATGTTACCCCCGAAGCGGTAGGACAGTTATGTTTAATCTATACTATATTATATATATTATTATATGATATATTATATTAATATTATAAAGCTGAAGAGTTTGTTTGTTTGTTTGTTTGCTTGAACGCGCTAACCTCAGGAACTACTGTCCCGATTTGAACAATTCTTTCAGTGTTAGATAGCCCATTCATCGAGAAAGGCTATAGGCTATATATCATCACGCTAAGACCAATAGGAGCGGAGCACCAATGAAGAATGTTTCAAATTTGAGGGATACTTTTTCCTATTGAGAGCTTCCGCTGCGTGCGCTGCGTAAACGGTTAAAGTTTCGCAAAAATCATGTGTTACAGAATTATTCCTCCTTAAAAGTTCTAAAAAAAGTCCGCGACAGAATATGTCTATCTTTTAAGGTTAGCTCACTATAACCTTTTTTATGCTAACCAAATTTGTTCTAGAATAATGCATTATTTACGAAGGTGTTTTTATAAAAATGATATTAACCCATTAGGGACTGTGTTTTTATGTTTATATTTGGGTTGAATGATGACCAGATAATACGAATATGACAAAAAAAAATTTTCAAAATCTCGCAATTTTGAGTTTTCGACTGTTGCCATATGGCAACGCTAGGTCACACGAGGTACAAAAATCCGATAATTAGCGGTTTTAGAAAAATAAGAAGCTTTTGAATATTTCTTTTATTTATTTAGTATATATTTATTAAAAATGCAAAGATAATTACATAATGATAATTTTAAAAATATTTAATACATAAAACAACATCTTTTTTGAATATATAACTCTTCCAATAGTTTTACAGTCAGCTCCAACACAGAGCTCTATGTTTCTTTTCTACTGATTTTGGAAAGTGATTTTTACCGTCATATCTAACTCCTTCCAAAACCCAAGATCCACATCTGGAGGTAGATGGTCGACCACCAGATTTAGGAGGGATTCCATACTTTTTCAAGTATGTGTACTATCTCATGACGAAATATCAGCTGTGAAATATCCTTTCCTGATTTGCGCATCAGTATCCAGGCATTGTTTATTGTAACATCTGCAAACCACGTAAAAATAGGTCACCACTATTTTTTGCCTCGTACCCCAATCCTATAATTATTTACATGAGAATCCATGAGGTCTGTACTGCCATGTACTGATTATATACCGCTATAAAATTGGGTCTCGGTACTTTTATTTTTTGTTGGCTTGCTTTTGAATACCAATCCGCCAATCCCACTGCACTTACTTTGTGCTCAGTAGGAGCGATAGTCACAACTGAATTATCCATCCACCGTACTACAACAACATCACCCTGAGAGGCATAGTCGACGACCCTTTTGCTCTTTTTTTCATAGTTTCAACCTTAGGAATTGCATTATTTTAGCAACCTGTTCTGGCGAAGTGTGCCTGTTCCTCCGTAACCCATACTTTTCAAGTGAATCAGAAGTGGAATACCCGTAAAAACCTGCGCCCTGGATCTATCAAACGTTCATCAGATTTGTCTTCATTTCTGTTCTGAGACACAATTTCTGCACCCGCCAAAAGTTGTCTGCCTGTAAAATTTTCTATCAATCCACCTGAATCTTCATCAGCAGAATCCTCATCTATTTAAATAAATCCAATATATATTTTGCAAATCATCATCAAGTTCTTGTTCTAATAAATCTGCTATTTCATGCAACTTCAATCTAAAAAGAAAAAATAAACACTTTTAGGAAAAATGTACCTTTAACAGCCTAGCGTTGCCATATGGCAACATGCAAAATAACTTCCGTGACGTCAAATATACAGATAAAAATATATACTATTTAGTGTTATTGTAAACTTAAGATGTGTCTGAACATGTATTATGCAAAGAAAAAATAAAAAACTACGCGAAATAAAAATAAGTGAGACTTACGTTTTTCTGTGCTCCATTTCTGCAAAATTTATGACAACCAACAAATGAATCAATCATTACCCACAAACTTGAGAACTAAATGACCACAAATCGTTTCTTATTTGTGACTTGTATATCTAATTTTATGATTATAATAACAAAAGATAGCTGAAGTTTTTAGTTTTTCATATATGATCCGTAAATGAAATCGACTACTCACGTTGCCAGATGGCAACGCTAGTCTTTAATGGGTTAATCCTTATCCAAATAAATACGTTTTTCATCACAAACTGTATTTAATTTAAAACAAAATTGCCCTTTACATCATTCGATTTAAGTGAATGTCTTAGGAGCTGTCGCAGTTTTAAAATAAAATGACAGCAAAAAGCCGGGCAGTCATGTTAGCCCAAAGTAACTATTCCACGCGGACGAAGTCGCGGGCGGAAGCTAGTTTCATATAATATTAGATTTTGCCGCGGATCCACCCGCGTGTTCGGCGATAATTACATATCTCATGGGAATTGATTCCGCGGGTAAAAAGTTCCTATTTCCACACCCAGATCAGGGCCTGCTTGTGTACTTAATCAAAATGAAATTGTTCGTTAAGGGAAGAAAAGGTAATAGACGGAAAAGTCATGTAGCGGCACTAAAAAAGTACTACAGCAACTTACATAGAACAAAAAGTACTACAGCGCCATCTATGTCACAAATGAAGAATTAATATCCAATTTCTAAATTCAGTTAAAGTTATCCGCGACTTAAAACTTTATAGAAAACTAGACAGCAACTCGGGCAGTAGGCCACCAGACATACTATCTATATGATTGGAAGATCGTCCCTTTTCTATGGGGGATGAAGAACGTTACAACCTGCTCTTCATACCCCCATAATCACTTTCGCATATGTAACCTATAAGACAGTATGGATGATGCGGTGGTATCTATTTCCATAAACTAAGCTCAAACCTAAACTATCAAAGTTATAATCGAACAGAATTTCAAGATCTAAGGTGACCTATCGTGCTTATTATTGAATTGAAAATCAATTGAACAGGTGGGCGCTGGCACACTTATTGACTGCCTTATTGAATTGATCACGGCAAACGAACGCTTTCGCAAGGCTAGTATTAAATCATGAGTTAGTTTATCGAGGTATAAATGGTAACCCAATTTTGTAGGCGGGGTAAGTACAGTTCAGTAGGAACTATAATGACGTACCTATCTGGAGGAAATTATATAATTATCATTAAAATTGTAAACGGGATATTTACTGTTTACTATTTGTTTCGAGTTTCCGATATTTCGGCGCTGTTGCAAGCACCATGGTCACGAATAAACTGAAATTATTGCGGGTGGGTGTATGAGCAGACAAATCGGTCAAACTTCTTTCTTGTTCGTTTTTTGCGCTCGATACCAGTACATCCCCGAATATTCCGTTTTCAGTGTTTATGATAATGTTAGTGACCATGTCAGTTTAAGAACTTATAATTATATAATCGTTTAATATACCGATGAATATTAATCAGGGTGCAGTTTTCTTCATCATTAACTCTTGAATCAAACCACACCGTTTATAATTGAAGATTTGTCCATACTGAACCATCTCAAAGATTCACTATGTTTAGGAAGTTAAAATCACTGCAGGATTCGGCTTATTAAAATATCGACCCAAATAAAAGTTATAGGTACAAAGGAACACCTCTGCCTAACCCCTCGGGGATTACAGACGTGATGTTATGCTATATTATGTTTGTAAAAGTGAATCAAGCACATAATATTACCATAGCCGCAGTCCGGTCTTTGTTTCTTTATCGTGTGGTTAAATGCCTAACCTGGTGTCCGAGTTTTTATGCCGCCCATGGGCCTCTGACTTGGCTTTACATGCCGTCGAGAAATATCTCTCAGGCATGCTGGTTTCCTCACAATGTTTTTCCTTCACCGAAGCTAGTGATATAAGTATATGCAATACGCACATGAATCAGAAAAATCAGAGGTCTTAGGTTCAAACTCGAGACTTACCTACGACTTAGCAGTCCGACGGGCAGTTTCTTGGGGTTGGTTCATCGACTTTTTTCTTTTAACCTTCACGTATATTAAAATATAATTCTTTTTGTAGACAATAGCCATAAAACAACCTGTTAGTAAATACCATAATTTAGCATTAAAACCACATCGTTACGATGAAGAGACCATCAAAGTAACGAAGTTTACGTTGTGAAGTTAATTTTCTTCACCGTCGTTTGGGCGCCATTTTAAAATAAACAATGAAATTATATTGAGTTTTAGATGAATGGGCAAATTGACAAAAATGTTTTAGGGTAGCTGAATAAATATTTATTGGGGGAATTGTCGAATTGAAGTCTGAAGTGAAACTTCCTCTAAAAAGAACCTAGAAAGCAGAATATCCTAGACTAAAAAAATGAGCGAGTCAGTTCCACCGCGTGATTAACCTAGATCACACAATCACTTTTTAATTGTGTCTATATACTCGGCATACGAGTGGTTAAAACTCCACAAATTGATTGAAATGGTAAACTGACTGACTGACTGGGTGATAATATCAACACACCCAAACCGCTGGTCCTAGGGACATGAAACTTGGAGAGTGTGTTCTTTGTAAAAAGTAAGTATCTAGTAGAAGTATCACAAGAAATATTTTTTGGGGATTTGACCCCTAAAAGGGTAAAATAGGGGGTGGAATTTTATATGAAAGTCCGTCAGTTTTCATGTTAGGGTCTTCAAATTTTGTGTTTGAACTGACGCGACGATTGAAAATTAATTTATGCCTTTCTCAGCGTTTTTGATAATTCTACCCCAGAAGGGTTAAAAAGGGGGATGAAGGTATGTAACTATTCTTATTCTTTATTGCACACAAAATAACAAATTTGGATACAAATTGCAATAATATAACTTATGTACAATGGGTGTAACTATGTTTGTTACGGTAACCTGGATTAACCTATAGGCTATTTTTTAATCCCGGTAATGTGTTGCCGTTGGATATTTTTCGATATCCAGCCCCGGGAGAAGCCGCGGGCAAAAGCTAGTCTACTATAAAATTTATAAAAACAGTGGTCATACTGCTATGCTATAGCCCCACCACGTTTTCCACACATTAAGAAAGAGAGACGGTGCTTTTCGCTTAGGAGTGGGTTGCGCTACCCGCTCGATGCGCGAGTATGTCGCACAGAGGAAGGCATAAGGGCTTCATTTTTTGTTAACGCTTGATTTTACTACCCATCCCGTCACTCTCATAAAACAGCACTCTTACACTGTCACACAACCACACACTTGTTAACTCTTCTACCCTTTTTTTTTTTTTTTTTTTGGTGGTTGGGAAATCATCAAATGACCCCCCCCCCGCTCTGGGCGGAGCGGAAGGGAGTGTCAGACTCTTACTGACTAAAAACCACCCATGTTCCTTCTTTGGCCCTTTATGTTCCAGGGCCGCGGTATCTCTTTCGAACAGTCCCGCAGCCCAACTCTTCTTAAATAAGTACTATTACTATACGTTTGCCTATCTGGTTTAAAACTTCTGATTAGTATTACAATACCTATATTGCAATCTTTGGCACCACTTTTGTTATATTGGGGTGTGGAGGTTAGATAGGCAGTCGCTCCATGTAAAATACTGGTATTCAGCTGCAAAAGGCTAGGCAGATGATGAGGATGATTCTCGCAAATAAATAAATTTAATTACATTTCAACACTTGTAAAAACCAGCTAACTTATAGCCTGACTTCGCGAACCAACCCGTATATTTATCTCCCCTGTCCCTTCTAAGTACTGTCCGTCTTAACAAACAACTACGAGTAAGGCGACGTTGTTCTAGTACTTAGCCGAAATAAACACATTTGTCTTGGTCTGAACCCCCAAACCCTTTGCGTGACACGCTAGCCGAGCCGGCTATGTGGCCACGTCAGCTGTGTTGTGACGTTTATTTATAGCCGTTATATAACACCCTGTATAGTACAGTCTGGGACAGTTGAATAGTAATGTTATGGATCGATGTTTCTGTAGTTATGCTAATGTAAGCTTTTGGTTTTCTTTGATATTTTTACCAGTGATAAAATAAAATAAACTGTTGATATAAATGTTTTGTTTCGTCTGTCAGAACCTCTCCGTGTCACAACTTATTTGGAATCGAGACAGAATTAAATGTGTTCTTCTTCCATACTCTGTTAGTTGTCATCTCATAAGACACCCATTTTCTAGCCTCATCATCTGTCACACAATCCATCCATCATTTCTTTGGTCTTCCTCTTCTTTTAAAGCCAACCACATTCCTAACATCATACAACCAAACAAACAAGAAAATAAGTAATTTAAACAGTCCTTGTCCCATCATTTTCTGAAGCAGCGAAATTAAGAAATTGAGCCTCCAAAAAAATTGTTCAGTTTCTAAGTACGTAAGCAAAACTTTGGAAAGCGTGAATAAAATAGACAAATTTAAATCCAGACAATACTTTTATTGGCTTAAAATTTTCATTCATCTTTGAAGTCCTATTTGGCATATAAGTATTATGCCATTAAATCCCACAAAAATTGGGTCGACACTAGTCAAAATAATTTCAAAATACCCACACAAAATGTTGGCCCAATATCACTGACATCGAGTGTACCCAAGCAATCGCTTTGGAACCACAAACTATTTCAATTCCAAAAGTTTTCACCCCCATTTTTCATTCCTTTGGGATTAGGAGCTTTAGGAAGTGTCAACTGTCCCACTAAAAGGTTAACAGTGTGAACGTTTGTAGTTAGTTCCTTGATAGATGGTGGCTAATGCTATATATATAGATTATATGTATAGGTACGTCGTCGTTGAGAGGTTGTATGGCGATCGTCAATTGTTTTATTTTGTACAGTTAGTTTTCCATATTCCTGAGCGAACGTTTTTAATTTTAAATTCTGAATGAAATGTGAATTTGGTGACAGGCATATGCCCATAAACTATTTGATAACTAGATCTATGATCTACCTCGTGGGTCTAGTGGTCGCAAGCGCGACTCCTGACCAAGAGGTCTTTGATTCAATTACCGTGTCGGGCATAATGAGGCAACAGGAATTGCATCTTAGTTGATGATGCAGTCCTGAGCGCTCACAGCTTGGGACCGGTCCTTATTTTTCCGGGGTTTTTCCGTCAGAAATTTAGTCAGTAGCAGCCACGGAGTCTGGATTTGTGCCCGGCTGATGGCGATGGGATCGACCCCTTTTACATGGGACTTAAACATGAAACAACAACAACTGGCGAAATGTGGGTGTGCTATTAGGTACACTTTGTTTAATCCTTCGGGCATTGAAAGCGTGATATTATTTTATAAGATAGGCACGTAAAAATAAGTGTGTGATACCTAGACAATAAGTACTTCGCCTTAAATTGCTATAACGCAATTTAAGGCGAAGTACTTATTGTATACGATGTGGGTATACTTAGTTGTGTAGGTAGGTAGGTAGGTCCTTAGGTGTTTAAAAACCCTCTGAAAGTTATTATCTGCCTACCTTTTCTCTACTATGTTGGTGTCGGCTTCTAGTCTAACCGGATGTAGCTGAATACCAGTACATTAGATTGAACGCTTGCCTAGCTGGCCTCCACAACCCAGTTAGTACTAGGTATTACATATTCTTTGGTAAGACTGGTTGTCAAACTTTTGGACCACTGACTACTTGTAACGACTATCAAAGATCTATATATGGCAGCCGGGACCACTAAACGGCTTTTTTCGAAGCAAGGAGGAAACGTGATGGAGGGTCACCCATCAAGCACCCGCACCCGCAAGCGCGGCTTAACCTTGTCCGGTGCATTTGTTATTATTTACCCACAAGCTACAGAGAGATCTTTTACATAGAGGAATCGCTCTGTAAGAAAATCTAGAATTTATAATTACACTATTAAAAGGTTATGTCTGATACACAATATTCATGTTAGTTTTCTTTAATTTCAGATATATTGCAGTAATTGCATTCGTAGTATGCAGGACTGGTGCTTCGGGTAAGTTCTACTTTATAAATTATACACATAACTTTGCATTTGGTATATGAACAGTAGACTGTACTTCAGCGAATACCATAGATACCTATATAATATTTCAATAGTGGTTACACTTTGACCTTGAGCTAGTACGGAGTTTCAATAAAATTCGAGGCTATGTTATAATGGTTTTGTTAGCGCTGACGTGCAGTATACCGTACCTAACGATAAAACATTTGATTTTAGTAGAAAGTACACTAAACTTGTGGACGTAGAATTGGCTTGAGCTGATCACAAATTAACATACTAATTTGTCGCGCTTATTTCGGCGCGGTGTCGAGTCAAGTCTTTAGAGCCTAAACGAGGTGGAAGACACCTTTTTCGCTTTTATTACATGTACATAAACGCACTTCCTGACTGACTCAAGCCGATTCCACGCAGAAAAATAATATGGCCGAATAGATACCGAAAGCCGGTTGCCAAAGCTTTATGTGCTAGATACTCATTGCTGAAATATTCCTGTTGTAAACACACCTCTGTTCCAAAGTCTGATGTTTTAGACTATACGAACAGAAAGGCTGTCAAGTAAATTAAGTAAAACAATACCAAGACTTCTTTATGTTGACTAAGATACTGTTTTTTATACCAATTGCCACCAAAAAACTCCCGTGACGGTCACCATTAGTGCTTGATCAAGATTGGTGTAAACTCCAGCCTGCTTTGAACGAGCGTCTTTGTGCTTCGTTCAAACGATTCAAGTATAGGCTAGTCGAGTTCATTTTTTTCTTAAGCTGTGCACAGGCTGGCATAAAACGCCAATGCCTGGTACACGTGCTCACTAAATACACACACCGGCACAATTAGGGGAACACAAAAAAAAGGTCGTTTTTCTTAACAAATTTATGTAGCACATATTTTTTTAGTTAATCAATAATTAATTGCACTCAAACTAACTGAAATAAACGCTAAAGTGACTCACACAATACTTCTACGTGAAGAAATAAACAAAAATGACAAAAAATGAGAATTGAACGTTTTTTCCTTAAAAGTGAAATCTGTAAACATTTTCAAAAATGACAAAAAAAAAGGAGTTTTAGAATCGGGTATTACCGTAACGGGCTCTAATTAAAGTCTGTACACGATTTCCCATGCTTCGGATAACGTTATCAATGAGTTCTTGGGACAAATTGTTCCACTCTTCCACTAACGCTAATTTAAGTTCCTCCACATTATTAGGGGCTGGATTTCTTTGTCGAACCTTTCTTCCCAGGTAGTCCCAGACATGTTCTATCGGGTTCATATCCGGTGATCGCGCTGGCCAGTTCATCTGAGTGATGCCTACTTCATTAAGGTAGTCACTCACTAGACGCGCAGTGTGAGGGCGTGCGTTATCATGCATGAAAATGAAATTTTCGCCTATGAATGGGGCAAAAGGCATGACATGGGGTTCTAAGACTTCTGTAATGTACCGCTGTGCAGTTAGCGATCCATTACTGATGATCACTAGCTCCGTGCGGGCTCCCAAAGATATGCCACCCCATACCATAACTGACCCTCCCCAATACGACACAGTTCCAGTGAAATTTGCTTGGTGATAACGTTCCCCTCGATGTCTCCACATTCTTTCCCTCCCATCCACGAAATTTACACAAAATCGGCTTTCGTCACTGAACAAAACACGGCCCCACTCATTAGTCCAATCTTGGTGCTGTCGAGCGAATGCTAATCTTGCTACACGATGAGCTACCTCGAGTTTTGGGGCCTTTGCTGGCACGTACGAGTTTAAGCCAACTTCATTCAACCGTCTTCTAACAGTCCTTTCACTCACGTTGACGTTACGGACTTCTGCTAAACGATTTCGGGTCTAGACAGCTGTTTGACGACGATTTCGTAAAGTCTGCATGACCAAGAAACGGTCATCCAAGGCGTTAGTTGCTCGATTTCTACCCTGTCCTCGTCTGCGCACGAACGATCCAGTCTCCCTATAACGTCGGACGACGCGATGAATCACCGATGTCGATACACCCAGTGCGCGACTGACTGAGCGATAGGTGTGCCCTTCCTCGATCTGGTTACAGCCCTAGCCACAGAAGTTGCTGGTAAATCACTCATTTTGTATCAGAACAATGTGCACTATTCAAATGTAAACAGTTAAATGACCCACAGTCCCTATTCGCAGCATCCACTAAAGTTCTTATCAGAATGAGTACAAAACGTTAAGTGAGCAAATTCTTAAACAATCATAAATTCTTGTCAAAACACTTAAAATTAAAGTTGGGGGTACTTAAAACAATCTGTTATGAAGTTATTAACACTTAAACAAAAACTACTTATAAAAATTCCCGACAATGTTAGAAAAAATCAACCTTTTTTTTGTGTTCCCCTAATTGTGCCGGTGTGTGTAGTAAAGTTTTTAAACTGACATGGTCACTGACATTATCATTAACACTGAAAACGGGATATTTACCATGTTAACCATGTATTTGTTGCAAGTACCATGATCACCGATAAAGTGAACTTATTGCGGGTGGGTGTATATCGGCACTTTTTCGGTATAGTAAACACGGTAAATATACCGTTATCAGTTTCACTAAACAATGTCATCGTTATAGTTGTAAAAAAATATTCTGAACGGCCTGTTTTGAGTTTTAAGCACAATAGAATATAATGTCATTTATTTCTGAGTACATGGTAGGAACTTAAAGATCTTACAATTTATATTAGTTCACTACTACCGTGGCCGGTGTAGAAATATTAGCATTTTAATATAATTATTATCATATTATTTATTTATTTATTTAAACTTCTTGTACAAAGTGGTACATGGGCGGACTTAATGCCACAAGGCATAGTGTGACTAATACAACAGTCACTGTTTTAAGCTTTCACGGTTTGAGTTTAATACAACAATATTAATTTAGCTAGAGAGAAAAAAACAAAATTATACATTTACAATAGGGGAGACCGGGGCGCTATTCAATAACCATATCGTTGGTTTTAATTTGACAATAAATTGGTACCTTTTAAAAAAAGTCGATTTTACTCAGAAAAGTCAGAAATTAATACTTACCCCGCGATCGGGGCTACAATTAACGGTTCCGAGGTAAGTATTAACAAAAGGGGCAACAATTAACATTGTAAGTATTTTCCTCTATGAATAAAGAAAACGCAAAATTACAATGATATTTTTTTATTAAGCAATACAATTAACATTAGGCTTAAACAGTATAGCACTTTGTCCCTGCAACAGCGATATAAGTATATAGATAAAGTAACCTAAACAAAACCTCTCTATATAATAACAAAATTCAACAAATATCTGAATGATTTCTTCTTAACGGTTACTTTTACTGTTATTTTATTGAAGGAAATGTTAGCTTTTAATAATCACAATCTTCACTTAGTAGTAGAACAATAATTAACATTATGCTTAAAAGAGTTGTAACACTCCGATTTCAGCTATATCAATGAATAGAAACAAAAACTCAAAGAAAACCTCTTCGTAGAAGAACAAAAATCAACAAATCTTTAAAAAAAAATCTAAATAAAAACCATTTTTACTGTTATTATTAAGTTAACAGTCTTCTATGTAGTTTAATCAGACTTATGTGTGTTATCGAATAACAATATAATCACTTTAAAATTAAATGAGGTAGTAAACAGCTTATTCTTAAACGTAGCAGTCTTTTTAAAACCTACCTATATAGACTAAAGCAGTCTCAATAATGCTTAGTTTCATTATAAAATCAACATCTTAACAATACTACTAGAAATCATTTTCATAAACAGCACACTGGTAGGCTATTTTTTTTACTTCCGCAGGTAGCAACCCGAAATAAATACTGGAGCACTTTAATAAAATAGTCTGCAATTTGTTCTCCTGCTCAGAAGTGAATACTAACCGGGTCTTTTTGTAGCCTACTTCTACTGGAACTCCTGCTTTCTTCTTTTTCACAAAATTGAACAGCGAAACGTGACAAATTTGAAATTCTGTGGCTACTTCTCTGTAGTTCCTTTTTTTCTCCATTACTTCTAAAGCAGCTGACTCGTAGGTTGCCAGCGAAGTCATGCCTCGAGTCGTTTTCCTTTTGTAAGTCCTCATGCTGTAACGTTGAAGCTCTATAAAGTTAGGACAGATGGACGAACAGACGGACGGGCAGCGTAGGCTTAGTAATAGGGGTCTGTTGTCCTGTGTAGGCACCCTTCGGGTATGGAACCAAAAATAGAATCCAAAGGTATATACTGTTAATACTAACCCCACATATAAAACCATTTTGTTAGTTTTAGCCCCATGGGTACCTTTTCAATAAAAAAAAATATAATTAAGAAATAGTGTACATTAGCGTTAGTAAAGTTATGTAAGATTATTATGAATAAAACAAGCTACTGTGAAAAAAATATTACGGTGAAATTAAATATTTAACACGTAAATCAAAAAATCGTAAAGTGAAAAAAGTTCGTTACCTGGCCAAAATAGACGCACATCACACAACACACTCCCACGGCGCACTGAGTTGCACTGACGAGTTTCAACCTGTAGACCACTGTCACAGGGACGAATTTTAGGAATCACTAGTGACGTGCTGTTTATAGTTTATTAGAAATTCGCTTGTTAATACTTACCTCTGTTAATTGAAGCCCCGGCCTCCCCTACTATAGGTGGTAATGAATTCGCTAACAGAGTAGAAACACATGTCAAGAAGCCAAGAAAATATTGCATGTATAATTTACTTATAGGTAGCTGTCTGATATGTCATGACAGCTTATTGAAAATCTTTATCGCCATGCATTTCGACTATACAAACGAAGTCTTTGAAAAATATGTTTTTGACAAGAGGTATTAAATTGTGTCTAGGAACAAAAGGCAGTTTTATCTTCGTAATTAACTGTTTGAGCAACATTTAACGTATAGATACGCAATTCATAGGTTAAACGTTGCCCGAACAAAATTGGTGCCAGTGATTGACTATATTCATCAGATTAAACGAAGCACAACTGGTAGATGGGGTGTTACTAATTCACCTATTTGTTTGCTTCCACTTTGACAAATAGCCATAGATAGGAAATTCGTGTTAAATAAGATGTTCATGGTTTAAATCTTACCTTAGTTATGACTATTCAACCATTTATTTACGTAGAAATTAGAAACATCAAGTGTTAAAAAATAATGTGGTATCGTATCTTTCAACATCATAACATCACGCCTGTGATACCCGAAGGGTAAGGCAGAGGTGTACTCAATAGTGCACCCACATTTCCCTAGTTATGTTTAAGTCCCATGTAATAGTTGGCGAGCCTATTGCAATCAACCGAGCACAAATCCAGACTCCGAGACTACTACTGAGAAATTCCTGATAGAAAAACCCAATAACACTTGACCGGGCCTGGGAATCGAACCCAGGACCTCATGCTCAGCAGTCGCACCTAAACTCGCTAAACCAACGAGGCAGTATCTTTCAAAGTCAAAGTATAAGTATGAGGTCCTAGGTTCGATTCCCAGGTGGGGCAAATAAGTGTATAAACTTTTCTAAATTCAAATTATCTGTTTTTCAGAAGTACGACACAACCTACTTAAGCCAACCGGAGATGATGCAGACCTGGTCGATGAATCCTACACTTCTGGCTATAGTTCATTCAATTTTACCAGCGTGGACCCTGTTGAAGTAGTACCTTCTGACACGACCCTTGTTGATCTAAACTTATCGGCCCCATTTATCGTGACGGCCATTTTTAAATCGGAAACCGGCAAGTCATCATGCCTGTTCTCCATAACCCAAAACGATCGAACAGTCATGAGTCTGTGCATAACACAAGCTGGGAAGGACGTCACAAGAATCACTTTGGAGACTGAATTGTATTCCAATTCCATTTCTTCGTTATTCAATGATAATTTCAAAAAGAAATGGTTTAAAATTGTCGTGTTTGTCAGAGATGACATAGCTGACATTTACGTGAACTGTAGTAAGCAGCCTGAAACGGTGTATCTGCTGAAAGGCTCAGACGTGGTTCTTACCAAAGATATGAAGATCCAATTGGCTAATTCAATGACGTCAGGGGATGACTTTAAGGTGAGTGGTTGAATTTTATTCTAGCTCTAATGTATTATCGCAATATAACGTCTATATAAAACCACAAAGTATAAAAGGTGTAAAAAGACTCTTACTGAAGCCGAAAGCTACTTGTTCTGCCCGTCATTGCGATATTTTTTCTTATGGACCTTAACGGGGAACCTTCTAATTACGGAGAAACTTCAAAGTTCCAACTTTCTCACATGTTTAAATACAAATACTAATTAATTTCGTGTTTAATGTATAACTTTAATTATCTCTATGATCCGTTTACTGTTCGATGAATTCCGTCACCGCAATGCTTTGAGTGCGTTACATTGATTTTATCGTCAAAAGTGATTTTTAGGGTTCCGTACCCAAAGGGTAAAACGGGACCCTATTACTAAGACTTCGCTGTCTGTCTGTCTGTCTGTCTCCAGGCTGTATCTCATAAACCGTGATAGCTAGAAAGCTGAAATTTTCACAAATGATGTATTACTATTGCCGCTATAACAACAGATACTAAAAATTAAAAAAAAATATATATTAAGGGGGGCTCCCATACAACAGATATGATTTTTTTGCCGTTTTTATAGATAATGGTACGGAACCCTTCGTGCGCGAGTCCGACTCGCACTTGGCTGGTTTTTTTCCTATCCTAGCAGTAATTATTGCGTACCAAGCATTCTGTACATCAATCTAAGTAACCCTACTTAGATTGATGTACCGAATGCTTGGTTGACGGCTTAATTCGTGAAGGGTCCATTTACACCTTGTATGTGATATTATTTAATCACCTAACTAATCTACATACGTCACTGTCGGTATATTTTAGTTGCCATTTGAACTGTGTTATCTTTCAGGTGAACTTTCCTTTAGAGTTTTTAGCATTTGTGGCTGAGCAAATTGGTTCCTGCGTTACGATCCACTTATCCTAACTATTAATTTAGAAATGCGAAAGTAAGTTTGTTTGTTACCTTTTCACGCCTAAACCACTGACACGTATACCAGGGAAAATTGTAAGGCTCACAAAACCGTTAAATCATGTGTTCATTTGACGTTAAAAGTCGTCTTATCAAAGCGACTGACCTACACCACCCTCATTAGTGTTACCAAGTCATTCTAACGATAAACTAATGAATGAAATTATAATTTTAATGGTCTTAGATATAAATGATCATAAATAGTTCTTATCTCTCTGCCTATAATGTGCAGACTTCGAATAATAACAACGTTACATGAATTGTAGGATAGAGACTACCGCGCTCACTGACGGTCGACCACTTTTAAACCTTATTACTCAGGGCATAAGGGTGAAAAGTGGGCGCGACCGTCTGTGAGCGCGGTAGTATATATCTAATGTTTTCATTGATAAATCACACTATGAATGAATGAGATTGATAAACAAATAATGTAATGACTTTATGATAAATGACACAAAATTGAACCTTACTGCATTACGTACCGTGTTCATTGAGTGCAGAAGGGATTCAGATATTGTTTTTTACTAAATGATAGAAAGAACCATTTACATGAAAAAAAAATGTATTTTATTTAAAGGAACACTATATTTATTTTAATCATATTAATAGATGCAATCAATCATTTGAAGCAGTTTTTCCCTCATCGATTAAAAATGCACTGCACTACTTTACCTTTTTTTTAAATTTAATTACTTTATCCTCTACACACGGATATTTTAAACTCGTCGAATATTATTTTAAAAGATAATGTTTTATGTTTCTTAAATATTTTGTTAAATTTGTAAATAGGTACCTTAATTGTACTAGGTATTTTAAATTTGATTTAAATTTACATGGAAGTAAGCGAAATATGAGAAAACTTTTTATTTGTAAGACCATTTTTCATGCAAATAAAGATCTTCGATTGTATCTGTATCTACTTTTCCCAAATAATTTTGAGGTCGACTTCCCATTTAACCGGACATAGCTGAATACAATCATTTTATAAACAACAACTGCCTGTCTGACCTCCAAACCCCAGTAACTGGGTAACGCGATACCACATCGAAGTCTTACCAAGTGGTACCACTTGGTAAGACTTCGATGGTATCTAAATCTTTCAACATAACATCAGGCATGTTGTCAGTTTATGTTTAAGTCCCATGTAATAGGGGGCGAGCCTATTGCCATGATCTGGGCACAAATCAAGACTCCGAGGCTGTTACTGAGAAATTCCTGATGAAAAAAAAATGTTTCAACATAATGTAATCCCTACTTCCCTACTATAATATTATAAATGCGAAAGTAACTCTGTCTGTCTGTCTGTTACGCTTTCACGTCTAAACTACTGAACTGATTTTATTGAAATTTGGTACAGAGATAGAGTTGACCTTGAGAAAGAACATAGGATAGTTTTTATCCCGGACTATACGGTATATCGGATAACCGAACTCTACGCGGGCGAAGCCGCGGGCGGAAAACTAGTATTAATATATCCCGTTAATACCTACAGCTACAATGGTACTAGTTAGGGACTTAGCAATATTGATTCGAAGCTGAATTTGCACCTAATTCCGGATCACACCCTCCAATACACACAGCAGTTTAGTTCGTTAAACATCTGTCTGTCATAGTCTGTATTTACGAATATCAAACTGAAAATTGCAAGGGTACATACTGCTACGTAGTATGCAAAATAGAAGGTAGCCTTCCATTCTAACTTATCGCTTGGCCACTAGCTACACGCTTAACGCACTACGCGTAGACTGTGTTGGTCGAGTAGTCGCAAGCGCGACTGCTGAGCATGAGGTCCTGGGTTCGATCCCCGGGTCGGGCAAAGTGTTATTAGGTTTTTCTGTCAAGAATTTCTCAGTAGCAGCCACGGAGTCTGGATTTGTGCCTGCTTGATGGCAATCGGCTCATCCCCTATTACTTTGGAAAACATTTTTGGGGAAATTTGGGTGTACTATTAGATAATTTCCTGTACTAGATTATGTGCCTAACCCTGCGGGGATTACAGGTGTGATGTTATGTTATCTATATACCTTTAGATTTACCAAATCAAGATCTCTTCGCAAATCTGTTTAGATAAAAGTCCCACGATGATTTTCGTCGGAAAAAGATTAAGTCTCCAAAAAAGTTTTTGGTTGCCACAGGCATAACGTTATATGATGTCAGTAAACAGGAGGATCCTGCAAGGGCCGATGTCTGCCAGGGCTGCGGGACTGTTCGAAAGAGATACCGCGGCCCTGGAACACAAAGGCCAAAAGAAGGAACAAGAATGGGTTTTAGTCAATGAAAGTCTCAAGGGGTCATTTGATGATTTCCCATCGCAAAAAAAAGGCATAACGTTATATTAAGTGAAAACGAACGTTAGTTATTTTGATCAAGCTCTTATGAAACAAGGTAAGGGACATTCTAAAATAGGTAGACAAGAATAGTAAACTAGAACAGAAGCTTATATTCCACTTCACACTCGTAACAAACATGATACTAACTTATTTACCTACCCAACATGATATCACTGCTCGAAACTCTAGGAAACTTCTCTACACTTTAGAATTTAGACCTAACTGGAGATACAGAATGCATAGATTCGCTATTAGCGTGTATCTTGAGATTGCAATCGTCTTGGACAGTATTCAAGGGCTGTGAAGGGCGCGGGCCTGTGGACGGTGAGTAATGGGTTAGCTCGCCGTCCGTCCGTCTTATGACGACAGGCCGTGTCGACGGCGCGTTCGTGTTCCACGCGCGCCTCAAAGAGATGTCAGCAAACGGGAGGGGCCCGCACTGCCGGGACTGTTCGAAAGAGATACCGCGGCCCTGGAACATAAAGGGCAAAAGAAGGAACATGGGTGGTTTTTAGTCAGTAAAAATCTGACACTCCCTGCCGCTCCGCCCAGAGCGGGAGGGAGTGTCAGATTGGCGTGGCGAGTGGCGGAGTCATTTGATGATTTCCCACACGAAAAAAAAAGGGCTGCGAAGGGCTAAGTAGTTTAGGACAAATTTCACCAATAAACCTGATCAGCACATTAAACGGAGTTTAAGACTGACTTGACACTGAGTCTTGAATCCTGATTGGTTATGTAGATCTGTTCATCGTCAGGTTTATCAGGGAACTGCGCTCTTAGCAGGGTAATACTTTCTATAGAAATCTTTCAGTTGTTTGTTTTTAAGAAACTTCTTGTCTGTCAGTTGTAACTGACAGACAAAAAGTTTGCGTACTTAAGAAAGAGAAAATATATTCCTGTCTCGTTTACTCTTACTACTGGATCTGATTAGTGTGTCCTTGTCTTATAAAGTGGCGAAGGGGGATGTTTTGCGGGACTGTTTCATGTTATTTTACGTACAAAAAGTGCTGAATCTGAGCCTAATTTGAATAAATGGATTTTGATTTATTATTTAACGACTGGTCTACACTATTCTATGTCTACGGACCTAACTGTCTGTGTATCGCAGCTAAACTCAGTTCCACTGCTAATGTGGCCAAAACCTAGATGTTAAATCAGGCGTTATTACTTAATTAAAGCGTGCTTCGTACGTAACACGTGTTTCTGAATTATTGTTTATACAATTTCGTATAATTCGGTTTCAATTTACGAGAATTTAGGCAAGTGTAATTAGAGTTTAAGTTTGTGACGCATATGTGTATGAAAGATTGTGTTTTGGATGTTAGAGGTTGATGATGGCCGTGAATTAGATACGCCCGTTCACCAGCTCGACTTGCGACACGACACGCTCGTTTTCCACTTGTTTCACCAGTCGTATCGTGGTGATTTGTGACGTACTCTAAGCAAGTTTTGTATTCGAGTTTTCCGCAGTCGCGACACACGTACCACTTGAGTTTGTGGCCAAGCTGTTAATGCTGTATCAAGTTTTGTTACTCTACTTAGAGTAGGCACAATAGTATAGAATAGATTTTGAGCTATGAAGTTGAGACTAATGCCCGTTTGCACTGCAAATTAAATGCGCTTAACGTTTGGCGTATTTAAAACATCGCTCTTTTTCTGTCAATTGTTTTAGATGACAGAGGTGGACATAGCCCATTTAGAAAATTGTGGTGCAAACAGACCTTAGTCTATTTTTGTGTAATTAAAGTGTGGAGCGTCCTACTGTCCTGCCCATCCTACACAACCACTTGCATCTCATCATCATCTGCCTAGCCTTTTCTCAATTATTTTGGGGTCGGCTTCCAGTCTAACCGGATGCAGCTGAATACCAGTATTTTACGTGGAGCGACTGCCTGTCTGACCTCCACAACCCAGTTAGTTCTGGGTAATACAATACCCTTTGGTAAGACTGGTTGTCAGACTTTCAGGCCACTGACTACCTGTAACGACTGGCAAAGATCTACAGCCGGGACCAACGGCTTCACGTGCTTACCGAGGCACGGAGGAAGCTCGATATGTAATGGGTGGTCACCCATCAACGGACCAACCTAGGCAAGCGCCGCTTAACCTATAGATCGACCCGAGCGGCATTTATTGTTTAACCACTTGCACGTATCAAGATTAAAACCGGAGCAAATGTTAGAGCTTTGCAGGTGGCTACATACTATCACAATTTGAGTTCATCGACAAGTAAAGAAAAAGAACCCATAAAGTGGGCCTTTTGTTTTCACTTTGTAGTATTTATTTAATCTGTGGGCTTGTAGCTTTCCCAGTCAATGAAATTCCCTCAATGGAAACGCTAAAAGACATTCACCTTTTCACAAATAGAATGTAACTAATTAGTATTTAAACCAAGAGTGGGTGTCATTAAAGCTGTACGTAAACGGCTTTACAAATTTTAATAACGAATATCAAAACCCCTAAAATTAATTACGAAATTCTGCCACGGAATGATAAAACAAAGTTTAAAATTCGAAATTAGTACGCTGTGGACGTAAAGCGCGTGACGTTCGCTTTTTTGAATTAAAAAAAAAGTTGCTTGTTAAAAAAGGTTTATGTGATTAGGTGTGCCTGTTTGTCTACTAGTTGGCGAGGCTACGAAGATTTTGTCGCTGGAGCATTTTTAATCGCTTACTTTGTGAATTAGCAGAGCCAATCTTCGTGAGTTTTTGCTGGATTAAAGTGAATTTCAAAAATGTTTTAGTTAGACGAACGGATAAAAATATTCTGCATATAAAACCACCTTTTTAGTAAAAACGTGATGACTAAAACTCAAACATTTTCAGCCATAAAATACGTAACAAAAACCGTAAAAATTAAATTAATTAAAACTGCAGTTTTTAACTGTATTAGTGGATAGTCAGACATATTTTTTTTTAAACATTAGTGACTGTGCGCATAAAGCTCCCGAAGTTCAGCACGGCTGACGCCCCGCGATAAATATGTCATTTCGTATAAGTCCGTAAAACGAGCAATTTTGAAAATTAATTTCTGCTATTTATAGTCGTTTCAGGAAAATGTTTTCATGAGAATTGACACTAAAATTGATCTGTTAAAACAAGACGTGTTATTCCATATTTAACCTGATCTCTTGTTGTTATCTGTTTTTTGTATCCGATAAAAAAACAAAATTAACGGACAGACAATGCAAATACTTGGGGTCTAGAAACTTATGTATAAAAGAACCTTTTACATATAGGGTGTAAACGGACCCTTCACGAAGCAAGCAAAAGCCAAAACAAAAGCAAGCATTATGTACATCAAACTAAATAACTTTACGCAAACATTATTGCTGGGAAACGACTTTTTTTTGGGTGAAAGTCACGTTTTTCGGTAGGACTCGATGTAAAGTACTCAAAACATTGTACTGATGGATGCATTGAATAATACGTTGGTCGTGGAGGTGTTTAAAGTAAAAATCTTACTTACATAAAAAAATGTACTTATTTTTAAAAAAAACTTGAGAAAGTTGGAACTTTGACCCCTAATATCTCCGTAACTAGAAGGTTCCTAGGTATGGTCTAGAACAAAAAAATGATAGTAATGACTGCGAGAACAACTGTCCTTCCGCTTCGTTAAGGGTCGTGTTACACCCTTTATATCGCAGGTGAACACAAAGGATTTGTTTTAATCCTCTCCTTAGTGGGGTTAATAAACTGGGATGATTTTTTGTGGTGACTTTTAAAGTTGAAAACGTTGAATTATGTTTTCAAGTTAAAATTATAAGTATCACAAATTTTATGTATTTTAGGAAACCGGCCAGAAAGAAATTAATCGGTTAATTGGTATTATTGTGGGATAAAAGAATAATACATTTTATGGTAATAATTTAAATTTGACTTATTTATGTTCTAAATTTAACTAATTCTTTAAATTAATAATTAAAAAAAATCATTGGATGTAATTGCTAATTTACTATGAAGTGGTTTAAGAGACCAATACTTGCCCCCTGAAGACTTCTAATAAGATACCGAAGGCAAATCCGAACGCACAGCTTGTATAAAATAACGATACAAAAAATACTTGTAACCTTAAGAATCCAAAATCTTCTCTACATCATCATCTGCCTAGTCTTTTCCCAATTATGTTAGGATCGGCTTCCAGTTTAACCGAATGCAGCTGAATACCCGTATTTTACATGGAGCGACTGCCTATCTGATCTCCACAACTCAGTTAGTACTGGGTAATACGCTACCCCTTGCTAACTTGTGGACTTTCGGGCCACTGACTACCTGTAACGACTGTCAAAGATCTAAATACCAGTACTTAAACTATTGAAGCCTTGAATGCAAACTTTTTGCATGAAAAAGTACGTGACCCTAAAACAATATGGCTATTGTATCTCTCATCATCTGTTGTTATCAAGCACGTTAAGCCGTTGGTCCCGGCTGTCATTTGTAGATCTTTGACAGTCGTTACAGGTAGTCAGTGGCCCGAAAGTCTGACAACCAGTCTTACCAAGGGGTATCGTATTACCTAGCACTAACTGGGTTGTGGAGGTCCGACAGGCAGTCGCTCCATGTAAAATGCTGGTATTCAGCTGCATCCGGTTAGACTGGAAGCCGACCCCAACATAGTTGGGAAAAGGCTAGGCAGATGATGATCATCTGTTGTTATCCTTCACACAAACTACCCCACACAATTAAACACATAAACTGTATAAGGGCCCGTTTCAATTTTATAGTGCAGGGGCGTTTCAAAGAAAATCCAATTTTCCCGGCGCTTGTAAGTTCCGTCTCTTATTTGTGGCTTGCGTTCAATGGGACAGTATTACACACAATCTGGGGCTGGCGATTCACTGGATCAGTTACCCATATCACTCAACACCAATGTGGATTTTTGTTTTTCTGTTGTGGCTTTTTGTTTAAAAGAAAAAAGAAAACAGACAGTGCCTGTGGTATTTATATTAAGTAAGCTTTTGTACATTTGTATGCATAACATAACAACACGCTCGTAATCCTCGAGGGTTTAGGCAGAGGTGAACCTAATACTACACCCCCATTTCGCCAGTTACATATAAAGTTCCATGTAATAGGGGGCGAGCCTATTGCCATCAACTAGGCACAAATCTTGACTCCGTGGCTGCTACTGAGAAATTCCTGATGGAAACACCCAATAACACTTTGGCCGACCCGGGAATCGAACCCAGAACCAGCAGTCGCGCTTGCAGCCACTCTATCAACGAGGCAGTCACGACCATACCACGTCAGTACGAGTAATTATTGGTCCAGAAACCAATGTTAATTTGACAGCAGGTCCTGTATGTTAGACAAATCAAAAGGGATAAATTACGCTTTCAAAATGCAGGTGAAATTAAGTTACACGTTTATATATAACTGGCAACGGGCATATTTTATTTAAGTACATACCTAACACACTCGTAAAAGTAAGAAACATTAACTTATTTTACCAAAGAAAGCCTTTTTTCAAACAAAAAGACGTATTCAACTATCATTACTTCAATAACAATTTCACGCCAATATGAACAACAATGAAAATGATAAAATAAAAATAACAAGCGTACTCGTATAGTTTGTGTTCTCAATTTATTTTCCTTTCTCCACTGTCAACTACACAAAGAAAGAGCGATGAGGCGGGAAAGTTAATTCAAGGTACTGTTTATTTTGAATCGATATTGTTTTTGTTTTGATAGTCTATATTTTATTGAATATTTAGGTTTTATCAAACGCTAGCTGAAGCCCGTGACCTTCGACCGCGCGAAATTATTATAAAAATAGACCTTTCATATTTGAATCGGATAGCCCATTTCCTCTCATGGAGAGGAGGCCGTGTGTCCCAGCAGTGGGATCATTATAGGCTTATTATGCTTATGCTTGTTAACAATTTCAAAGTTTTATTTTTACTGCGCGGAACCCTAATCTTTTTTCTAAAATAAAAGTAATTCATAAGCTAAATGTAAGCTTAAGTTATTCCTTATAACATCAACTATCTGCCAGTAAAAGTCCTGTCAAAATCGGTCCTTCCGTTTCGGAGATTAGCCAGAACAAACAGACAGATAAACTTTGCTAGAAAAGTATCAGACTCCTGGCTGACACATATCTGCAGAGACAGTTGCGAGATCGTATTATTATCAATCATCTCCGTAACTAGAAGGTTTCCAGGTATGGTAGAACAAAAAAAATATCGTAATGACAGGGAGGACAAGTGCCTTTCGTGCCTCGGCTTCATTAAGGGTATTACATCCATTAGGTAGTTCTGATTTTTTATCTTAACAAAGGAACTCTGCAATATAGTCTCTCATCACCGAAGTCTAAACTATAGAAGGTGCTGGTTGAATGCGTAATGGGCACATCTTGAACTTAACAAATTGAGACCAAGCCCCGCTACCACGTACAGTCGAGACAGAAAATCTTCCACCGCTACCTGTCTCAACAATGAGCACATAGCTTCAAACTTTCAACTGTTTATTCTTGGCGTAAGGGATGAGATTTTGGCGGTTGTAGTTTGTGAGATAGTTTTCCATTATGACGTCAAAGATGGCGGGACGAGCTAGACAAAACCAATTGTTTCTCCAGTTGTTTCTATCCAGGGCTAATGTGACCAGTGGTCCACATTAGCCCTGGATAGAAACAACTGGAAGTCATGGGGAGGGGCTTTAGCCCAGCAGTGGTATGACGCAGGTTAACAGTATGTAGGACGTTAGTAAAATTTATTGTAGTGACCAAAAACTGATTGAATAACTTCGAAACTCAAGTTTCAAAGGAGTCAATGTTGCCGTGGTAATGTTAATATGCCGATAAAGGAGAATGGAAGCAGAAAACGTATTGCACCGACTCCAAGTAGAATGGGACAATGGTAGGAAGATAGTGATCGAACTCTAGTTTCCAGCTAAATTAAATAGAACCAAAGAATACTCTATTGCTGTTTTTCGCTTTTCTTAGTGTAAAAGTTCGTTGGCTGATCAATGTAGTGTTGTCATAAGACAACACGATACCGTCGTCTAAGACATTTTGATTCTATCATCCAGCGAATAATCAGTGAGTTGCCACATACACTTCAGCCAACTTATCTGTGCAGGAGGTAAAACACAGAACTAAAATAAATGTACCAAGTATGACAGTTCGATGCATTTGTTCTTGACAAGCAGCGCCACATTGAGCAGCACACTTAAAGTGGTCATACTGTAGGTACCAACATATTTCAACATGATTGACATGTTATGTAGGCTTCTCGGTAGCTTACGTCAATCCATTTTTAGGGTTCCGTGCCTCAGTCGGCAAAACGAAATCCTTATAGGATCACTTTGTTGTCCGTCTGTCAAGACCCTTTCTGTCAAGAACGCGTGACGGTATCAAGCTGAAATTAATACAAATACCTACTCAAGTCTGCTACCCCATAAAGCAATGAAAAAATCAAACTTGCAAGTAAACGCGATCAATAGATATGACCGATTATGTCTCTTTATATTGAAATTTCTACTTGGGTACTTTCCATTTACCTAGAATCATAAAATTAGGCTACAAGCAATGTCTTACAGCAGGGGTAAAAAGCTGAAAATTGTAAATATTTAGTTTATTACCAAATAGCTACAATTTAATATGGAATCCTCGGTGCGCGAGTCCAAGTTGCAGTTCTTGGCCAGTTTTTATTCTACATACATATCATCGTTAATGCCGATAAAATGTGTCATTGTCTAAACTTTCTAAATTTTCCATGAATCTCACAAGTTTTCATGACAAAAACTTTCTGCATACATAGTAAATGCTACAATGCTCTCTTGAGTTGCACCATACCACTAAAGTAAGATACCAAACCGTGGTTGGGGACTCTTTGCTAAGAATTTGAGTGGGTTTCTTCTAGAGGTCCACTTCGTTCTTGTTTCAAACTATTCTTTTTGAAAAACTTAAACAAAGAGCTGCAATTGATTTTATATACAATTCAATAGAACGTTTAGTTTCGTTTGTAAAGTGTGGTTTTCTTTTGCTGTATTTCTTAAGACCTGTAAGAGTTTTAAACTTAACATCAAAGTAAAGATAAAGTTTTGTTTCTATTTTCAAAGATCTATTTTATGAGTTCCGTACCTAAAAAGGAAAAAAGGAATCCCTTTAGTTTTTGTATGTCCATAGACCATTTTTTCTTTTTTTTTTTCTTTTTATGAGAATATTATCACTTCAAATGAAATATAACATAAACATGAAATCGCATCTGTAATCCATCAAGTATTAGTCAGAGGTACCATAACATCACGCCTGTAATCCCCGAAGGGTTAGGCAGAGGTGTACCTAATAGTACACTTACACATTCCACCAGTTATGCTTTTAAGTCCTATGTAATAGGGGGCGAGCCTATTTTTATCATACAGAGATGTACACACAGCGTCAATAAGTGCAAACCCCTCAAGCTTTAACACTTTAAAGCTTGAGGGGTTAACACTTACTGACCTTGTGTGTCCCTACATTATACACACATTTTAAATGAGGCCATGAGATATAGTTTGCTCGAATCAACCAAAATCTATGATGTTGGAGTGTAATGCAATCCTGGCTTGTCCTTTATTGGAACAAGCTGAGATTTTGTACAAATCAGCAACTTTTGTTTTATAATAGATAATTGTTTGTTTTAGTTTTACTGTCGATTATATAGGGTGATGTTATCGCTCAGCGATAAAACCCTCTAGATAACGAAAAAAACACCGTTTTGCCAGTTTGATTGTTATCAAAAGGGCTGCTTCCGAGGAAGTCCTAACGGCAAACCCAGTAACACTGCCCGGTCTGGGAATCAAAGCAGTAGCATGCGCTTTGATTCCAGCAAGCACTAGAAAAACGTAGTAGTCACAAAATATAGAATAAAACAAAACAAAAAAAAAACGATTCTATTCTAACTCAATTAAGTATATATGTAGTAAGTAATGTATAACGTAGTGATAAAAATCTATACTTATAATAAATCTGTAGAGAGGTCAATTCTGTACATGAAATATATTTACAAAATAACTATCGGGGGGTGATTAGTGATCGATACTGATGCCAAAAATGCAATCAGTAAAATTTTTGTCTGTCTGTCTGTCTGTCTGTCTGTCTGTATGTTATTTATAGAAAAAAAAACTACTCGACGGATTTTAACGAAACTTGGTACAATTATTCTACATACTCCTGAGCAGGTAATAGTATACTTTTCATCACGCTACCATTAATAGGAGCAGAGCAGTGAAAGGAAATGTTGGGAAAACGGGAGAAGTTACTTGGTTTTTTTAGCTTCCGTCGCGTGTGCAGCCTTAATGGTTAAAGCTACATAGAAATCATGTATAACGGAAATATTCCACATAAAATTATATAAAAAATATCCCAAGACAGCATATATCTATCTTTTATAGTTGACTCACAATAACACGTGTAACTCCCGATAGCTTAGCAGTTCAGAGATTTGTTATTATATTTGTTTACTATTACGTATAATATAATACCAATAACACTCACCATCATCCTTATTTTTTTAATGAATATTAGTACCTATTTAATAAAAAAAGAATCATAGAAATCGGTACAAAAACACCAAACTTATACATGAAATACCTACGCTAACAAGCCATCGCGCGTGAATAGAGAAGCAAGCTGTAAGGATCATTTTTGCGTAACGGTTGCCGCGCTCGACACGGCTCGCGGCGGCAGAGTATAAAAGGGGCGGGAGGCGAGTGTCTGCTCATTTAATTTATATCCTTAGTTTGTAAGCCCTGGCTGGGGGCCTTAAAGTAATTTTTGGCCACCACAGGATTGTCCGGTTAAGCAGCTTCAACCTTAGCGAGTTGTTGCGCTGCGAGAGGCCATACCAAAAAAAAAAAAAAAAAGCGCAGGCTTCATTCAATATTTGGCTGTTGATGCGTTCAGAGTGTTGGACTTTATTGACAGACAATAATTGTTATTTTATAAACCGTGCTTATCAGCGCGACTTTTAGTCTTTAAATAGTTTATTTTAATTTCTTTTGTTGTTATTTTATGAATTAGGTTTTGTTTTGTTTAAATTGTAAACTATTAATAGTTGCTATTTTTTTTTAAGTGAAGTAGTAGTAGGTAGAATAGAAGTAGAAGTAGTACTCATAGACTTTTAGATAAGTACTGATAGGTTAGTTTTGGGTCATTCATGTTTATTTTTTTTGTATTGAGTAGGTAAAAGCGTAGGTTCTTTTTCAAAACTATGAGGGAGGACATCTGCTAATTTTTTTTCGAAAAACGACGGAAACGCGGACGAAGTCGCGGGCAAAAGCTAGTAAACAATAAAAATATAGAATTATCTCTTCGTTTGAACGTTGAAACTTTGTTTGAAACACATGCTAGTCAAATAATAAGCATGACCATTTTAATTAACTCCCCGTCGAAAAACATGCAGATTAGTGCTCATACAAAGCCCCACTCTGTAAAAAAGATTATACAAGATATGTCACAGATGTATTCATTACAATAAAATGAGGACACATTGCAAAACTAGGAACACAACCAGTGCATTTGTATGTATATGTCAAACTTGACATTTTAGATACCTAAATCAGACAGATCCGTATTCAATATGAATAAAAAATCATTGTTCCAATTTTCGGGTCCATGAACATATTCAGGATTTTGTTTTGAAGCAGTCGGTGATGTTTCCTTCTACCTAATGTAATTTTACACGAAAATGTCAGCAAGGGGTCAAACCTTTTTTTTTTTTTTGGGATGGGAAATCATCCAATGACCCCTCCCGCTCTGGGCGGAGCGGAAGGGAGTGTCAGAATTTTACTGACGAAAACCCATCCATGTTCCTTTTTTTGCCCTTTGTGTTCCAGGGGCGCGGTATCTCTTTTGAACAGTCCCGCAGCCCTGGCAGGCATCGGCTGCTGGTTGAAAATGAAGGTTAAGAGAAAACCAATAATTATATATGTCGGAGTTGGTTGTCAATTATTACAATTGTGGGTAGTCACCAAATTTTATTATGAGTTGTTTTGTTTTCTGATTATTAATTTAAGTGATTTTTACTATCAATTATGGTCAATTATTGTCTTATAAATCGAAACATAATTTATTACGTGCTAGTAATTGATTTTTGGCAACTTATTTCGATAAGTGTGACCGATAAGTTTTGTTCAAAACAATTAACGACATGTTATTTTAATTTTTAAATGATTTACTTTGTGAATTCACCATTGTTTATTTACGACAATTATTCTTGTATTATTTGATTACTGTATCGTAAATCTTATTAGATTTCGCGCACATTTTGTATCTTGTAAACGCGTGACGCACCTCCGTGCGTCAACGGACAGAGTTGTGGAGGGATTACAGTGGGGGCATCGTACTATAAAAGAGCGTGCTCTCAGTAAGCTCGTCAGTCGGTCTTCGGATTCGACTCATTACAGAGCTCCCCTGCTCCCGACAAAACTGTCGGTTTACCTGGTACAGCGCTGCTGTATATTGCACATAGCTGTATTTAGCTTTCTGATAGCGATACACTTTGTGTTTGGGTGGCTTGTCCACTGTACGAACTGTGACCTTAAAAGGTCTGTTCGCCTAACTGTGTGTACCTTTTTATCTGATTTATCTTTTTTGTTTACTATTTACCATTTTTGTGTTGTGTACCATTTTGTATTGTGTGTTGTGTACCTACTGTAATAAAAATACTGTAATTGCATATACAGTCTTGTTTATCCCAATAAAATGGGAACTCCAAACCCTGAAGATATACCTCTCGGCACTCCTGATCCTACATCAGAAGTGGGATTAGGGAGAGCCCAGGAATCGGAAGGTGTTGGTGATCCATGGCGAGTAATGTTAGAGCTTCAGAATCAAAATATGACTCAGTTAATTGAAGCGATTAAGACGCACTCCGCTTCGTCTACTGTAATTCCTTTGCCCGATTTTGACCCAGACCTACCCGATTCCGATGCTCAATCTTGGAGTACAACTGTTGATATTTGTTTTTCGGAAAAGCCTCTTCAAGGTAGCACTCTCATTATTGCCCTTACTAAAGCCTTAAAAGGTAGTGCTAACGTATGGCTTTCCCAAGTATCATATGCAGGTATGACCTGGACAGACTTTAAGAGTCTCTTTCTTTCTCGATACGCCGTTTCGGAAACTGTTGCCGCTACCCTCATTAACCTTCATAGTAGTCAACCAAAAGAAGGAGAATCTTTAGCCGCATATGCCAGTCGACAGGTCACTTCACTGACATTTGGATTGCGTTGATTGCACTCATCGCATACAGACGTGCACATCAATGCAGTATAAAAATAAATAAATTAACGCCTGCAATAATTTCTGACCCAGTTTAAGTGTATTAGCGTGATATACAAATCAGCGTAGTAAGTGGTTTTTACACAAAATAATGGACTAACTGAAGTGTAAATAGTTATTATAAACGGAAAAATGGACAGCAGCCCCTTTAATCGGAGTGGGATGACGCCACGCAGCCCTCCGTCGACACCAACACCGAGACCACCTCAACAACCAAAGCAGTACCAAGAAGAAGCCGTTGAACCAATCTCTACTCCGGAGATTCAAAATTGGTTGGGGACCATTGAGCAGTACCTGAATGAGGTCTGTGTTATAGCTTCTGAGGGGAAACTTAATTCTGACCAGAAGCAAAGAATTACCAATCTTTGCCGAAAAGTTGGACATGGTGTTTCGCAATTGGCTGTTCAATACCAGTCGATGAAATCAAGAGCCCTACAAACACACACCGCCTTGAAAACTATGACCGAAGCCCGAGACCTAGCGGACTGTCTTACTGAGATGAACCGCACGATTCAGGAGTCCTGTGCGAAGCAGCAACCTGCAGCTTCTACATCATTTGCCGATATGGTGAAGAAGGGGTCCAGCAGTTTTATTCGCCCTAATAATCTTAGCTCCGTGGCGATTTTTCCATGCGACAACACAAAGACCAGTGATGATACAAAGAACATGGTACAAAAAATCATATGCCCTGGTGAAATGAAGCTGAAAGTACGAGGCGTGCGTAAAATAGGAAAAGGAGGACTTATCATCAGCACTGAGACCAAGGATGACCTAGACAAGCTCAAAAAAACAGTCCAAATCGCTTCGTCAGGCCTTACCGTCGACGAACCTCGGAAGCGCAAACCTCGCATTATTGTAATAGGAGTTCCCGCATCAATGGCTGAAAATGAGGTTTATAAATGTATTTACGACCAAAACATAACGGATAAACTGCCTATGACCCTAGATACATTTCTGACCTCAATTAAACTTAGCCACAAATCGGGTAGGAAAGATGCTGAGAGCTGTAATTACATTCTAGAAGTTTCAGCCGTCATTCGTAAGGCCCTCATCACACAGGACAGATTATTTATAAATTGGACGTCCTGTCCGGTACGAGACTTCACACTAGTAACGAGATGTTACAAGTGCCAGCAGTATGGTCATGCATCTAAGACATGCAAGAACGCTGTCCCAGCTTGTGGCCATTGCGGTGAAGAAGGACACTCGATTCAAGACTGCGCTAAAAAAGCTGAAGATCCAAAATGTGCTACATGCATGCGCTTTAAAAAACAAGCCAACCACAAGACGGGAGACACAGTTTGTCCGGCCAAATTAGCTGCCGAATACAGGTACATTAACTCGATTGACTATGAAGGCGCCTAAGAGCGCCACTTATTTGTTTAAAGCCTAGACGTAATTTATTGTTGTTATTTTTAAATAGAATGGATATTAACTTAATTACCGACATAGATAACTCATTTTTAACTGAGTCAAAGTCATGTGAGGTTGAAGACTGCAATCAATATCTTTCCCAGTATCAAAAGTCACTAACCATACTAACCCAAAACATACGAAGTATTTATAAGAACATCGATAGCTTTAACATTTTTCTACATAGACTTAACTTTAATTGCGATATTATGGTTCTAACAGAATGCTGGCTATCAAAGCGCCATGAAAATCTCCCGGCAATACCAGGATATAACTTATTGTACACTAAAATTAATAACAATCAAAACGATGGTGTCGTTGTCTTTGCTAAGGAATCATTAAAGGTCAAAGTCGAAGAACCTGATCTACAAGATTGTATTAGTAACTGCCTTATCATCAAAATTGGTACAACCACAGCCATAATTGCTTTGTATAGATCTCCTTCCGCAAGAAACTTAACCTCTTTCCACAGTTCCCTAAACCAGATCTTTCAAGCACTTAGCCCATTTAAGAATGTAATACTAACAGGAGATATTAACATTAATATTGGCTCTGAAAACTACGACGCAGGGACTCAAGATTACCTTAACATCTGCTCATACCATGGTTTTCTGCCTGCTCACACATTGCCTACTCATCAAAGCGGTTCATGCCTCGACCATGTGATGATCAAAACCACTTATTCATTTATTACGCTTGTTACTAACTCAACAATAACCGATCACCATTCTGTCTTACTAGCCGTAAATTTAACGCTGCCTAAGCAAAATTGCCCCCAGACAAAGACTAAATTAAACGTAAACAAACTCGAATATGATTTATGCAACATTGATTATAGTCTGATTTACAATACTGCTGACGCTAATTCGGCTTTATCGTACTTAATAAAACATGTCCAACAAGCAATATTGCGTAATACGACAGCTGTGACGGTAAATAATCGTCTTCGTAATATTAAACCTTGGATTACTCCTGGACTAATCCGATGTATAAGGCACAGAGATAAACTTCACCAGAGAACTAAGAAATACCCTGATAATTTAATAATTCTAAACACCTATAAAAGATACAGGAATTTCTGCAACAATCTCCTAAAGAAGCTTAAAAATAATTACGATAAAAATGAATTAAATAAAGCAGGCAACAATAGCAAGCAGATTTGGAAGCATATTAAAAACGTCACCTACATGACTAAACAACGTGAATCAAATTCGAGGTTACTGCTTACTAATCCTTCACCTCTCTTATCCGCTAACAAAGTAAATAACTTTTTTGTTAATGTTGGGAAAACTCTGGCCGAACAGATACCGAAACATTGCGCCCAACCATCTTTTAAAAAATTTAACAACAGTTGTAACCTGAAATCATTTGCTTTGCTGGATATTGACGAAAACGAAATATCCAGAATCATTTCGGGCCTTAAAGATGACTGTGCAGTTGGATGGGATAATATAAGCAACAAGATTCTTAAACTCTTTAAGCATATATTGGCACCTCCCTTAACGCATATATTTCAAATCTGTCTTTCCAAAGGAATTTTCCCTAACTGTCTAAAAAAGGCTGTTGTAATCCCTATATATAAATCTGGAGACCGGGACTTGGTGAATAACTATAGGCCCATATCATTACTCCCCTCAATCTCAAAAATACTTGAGAAAATTATAAACAACAGACTAGTTAACTACCTAGAAAAAAACAACATCTTGTCACCTGCGCAATTTGGCTTCAGAGCCAAATTATCCACAGCCGATGCGGTGCATAGCCTGACCGATTATGTCACAGAAGAGCTTGGCAAAGGGAACCAGGTCCTGGGAGTCTTCCTTGATTTGGCGAAAGCCTTTGATACTGTCTCTGTTTCTGTGCTTCTAAGAAAATTAGAGGCAATAGGAATAAGGGGAACGCCGTTGACTTTACTTACTGACTACTTAGACGACCGATACCAATGTGTTAGGATTGACAACTTTACTAGCGATGAGCAGAAAAATACTGGATTTGGTGTTCCCCAAGGGAGTATTTTGGGCCCTACCCTTTTCTTGGTTTATATTAACGACTTGTGTAATCTAAATATCAAGCACGGCAAAATCATTTCTTATGCTGACGACACGGCGCTAATATTTTCTGCTAAAAACAGCAGCGAACTATTTGAAAACGCTCAACTTGGTTTTAATACTGTGACTAATTGGCTTCAAAGCAATTTACTAACACTAAATGCTGACAAGACAAAATACATTCACTTCTCCATGCGCAAGCCTCAACTTAACACTGCTAACTTCCATTTATATGCCCATCAATGTGATAACCTGTCAGTCAACATGTGCAACTGTCCTCCTATCCTCAAAACCTGTAACATTAAATACCTCGGTGTTATAATAGACGACACACTCTCTTTTAAGTATCATATTGAAAGTCTGGTTAAAAGAGTGCGAAAATTAATATACGTATTTAAAAAAATACGAACTTTTGCAGATTCAAAATTGATCACACAAGTTTATTTCGCCCTATGTCAATCCATAATTCATTACTGTATCATTTCATGGGGTGGCGCATCAAAAACTACCCTGCTTCCCCTTGAAAGAGCTCAAAGAGCAATTTTAAAGGTAGCAAACTTCCATCCCTTTTACTTTCCCACAGATCAGCTGTATAAATCCTGCAACGTGCTGACTGTGCGCCAGCTATTCATTATGCACTTAGTTTTAAAACAGCACACCATGCTCACGTACCATGCTGACAATACTAACAAGAGACGGAATGATATAGTATGCATTTCTAATGCAACCTCAAAACATGTCTTTGTGGAAAGATTCTTTTCATTTTTAGGCCCATTTCTGTACAATAGATTAAATAGAAAACTAAGTATATTTAAGTTAAATTATTTTAGCTGTAAAAAGTCTATTATTACTTTTCTACAACTCTTATCTTATGCACAGACAGAAGACTTACTTGTTGTCTGCAAGTAAACTGCTGACACACTGTTTTTTATTTTTATTTGATGTAAGTTTTAATTTTAGTACTTTACTTTTCATTGAATGTTAATTTATTTATTTTAAGTAGATATTTATGCACCTTGTGGCCTGAAACACAGGTTCAACCTAGTTCAGGCAATAATCAACTGTGCTCTATTTTATTTGTTAAGATATTTCATTGTAAATGTGCCCCTTTTTATAAATAAACGATTATTAAACGATTATTAAACGATCTAAATGGAATAGCCTGAGTGTCGAACACATTGCTGTTTCTACTGTACTGGCCCATGTCTCCAAATTTGATTCCCGTGCTCATCGACTAGCATTTACTACTGAAGTACATACTAGACATAAACTTCAACAAGAATTGAGTGTATTGTCCCACCTTAAGAGAAAGTCTCAGATTTCCTCTGACCAGCAAGATTCTTCTCAACCGAAACAGTTCAAACCAGCTAAAATAGTATGTCACTTTTGTGGTATATTGGGGCATAAGTCTACAAACTGTCGCAAGAAGGCCGAGAAAACCAGCAAATATCCTGGACCAGCCAGCTCGTCACATAAGGCAACAACTAAGAAGATAGTCTGTTACCGCTGTGGGGAAGCGGGACACGTTGCTCCTCGTTGCCCTAAGGCGACCGGAAGGCGACCGGGTGGTTCAAGTGAAGACACCGGGAGTCGACCTTCGAGCAGCCAACCATCCATGAAGCGAGTGGAAGCTTGTGATGTACGACCTATCATTGGTGTTCTACAGCAATCTGGTGAGTCGCTTGCATTTTGTTATGACTCTGGGGCTGAATGTTCTCTTATTACTGAAACATGTGCTAAAAAGTTGTCTGGCAAACGTATTTCTTGTATCGTCAATATAATGGGAATAGGAAATTCTAACATAATATGTACCGAACAAATTCTGAGTGAAGTAGAGATAGATGGTTATCATTTAGAGATACTGTTTCATGTAGTACCGGATGCCTTAATTAGTCATAGTATCATGATAGGCCGTGAGATATTAAAATTAGGTTTCGCGGTTAACATGACCGAAACAAGTCTTACTATTACAAAAGTTAAGTTTATTGATCAGTGCTCTATTCCTGAGACCTCGAATTTTCATGATATTGATACAGATATTCCATCTGAATATAAACCACAGTTGATTGAACTTCTTCAAAAATATTCTCATGCTTTTGCAAAGGGTCTACCATGTACTCGAGTCACATCAGGTGAACTTAAAATACGCCTCATTGATCCACATAAGACGGTCCATCGCCGACCGTACAGACTTACTCCTGATGAAAGACAGTTAGTTCGATCCAAAATTAATGATCTGATTGATGCTCAAATAGTTAGACCTAGTTGTTCTCCATTTGCAAGTCCTATTTTATTGATAAAGAAGCGCGACGGGTCAGATCGAATGTGCGTAGACTACCGTGAGCTAAATAGTAATACAATAGCAGATAGGTTTCCACTGCCTCTTATAGCTGACCAAATCGCAAGGTTATGCGGTGCTAACTTTTACACTTGCCTTGATTGTACTTCTGGGTTTCATCAGATACCTATTCATCCTGATAGTATTGAGGCCACTGCCTTTGTAACACCCGATGGCCAATTTGAATATTTGGCTATGCCATTCGGTTTACGAAATGCTCCTAGTGTTTTCCAACGTGCTGTAACTAATGCATTAGGCAAGTTAGTCCATTCTTATGTGATTATTTACATTGATGACATCATGGTTCCCAGTAAAGACCCCTGTGAAGGTTTACATCGACTAGAAGAAGTCCTTGAATCATTGACCACAGCAGGGTTTTCTTTAAATCTTAGCAAGTGCTCTTTCCTAAAACGCAGAGTAGAATATCTTGGGTACGAAATCACCTCCGGGGAACTTCGCCCGAATCCTCGAAAAATAAAGGCATTAATTAATTTAAAGTCTCCCAAAACAATTCACCAATTGAGACAGTTCATTGGTCTTGCATCGTATTTTAGAAAATTTGTAGAGAACTTTTCACAGATTATGAAACCTTTGTTCTTCTTAACTACTAGTAAACAGACTTTTAAGTGGACTGATGAACATGAGAAAATTAGGCAAAAAGTAATTTCAATTCTTACTAATGAGCCAGTTTTAATGATTTATAATCCTGAATATCCCATCGAATTACATACTGACGCTAGTGCTGATGGTTATGGTGCTATTCTTTTTCAAAAAGTTGATAAAAAAATGCATGTTGTAGAATATTATAGTAAAAGAACGACTACAACTGAAAGTAAATATCATTCCTATGAATTGGAAACTTTAGCCGTTGTTAACGCAGTTAAGCATTTTCACCATTATCTGCAGGGACATAAATTTACTGTTGTAACTGACTGTAATTCCCTTAAAGCCTCGCGCAATAAGGCTGATTTAACTCCCCGAGTACATAGATGGTGGGCTTTTCTACAGGCCTATGATTTTGACATTATGTATAGAGAAGGCAGATATATGAACCACGTAGACTTTCTTTCTAGAAACCCCCTTCCACAATCAATCAACAAAATAGAACAGAAACGTGTTGATATTACAACTCTGTCTAATAGTTGGCTTTTAGCTGAACAACAGCGTGATTCTGAGATTTTAGCTATCATTTCTAATCTAAAAAGTAATGTTCTACCCCCTGATATTGCCCAAAGTTATGAATTGCGATCAGGAACCTTGTACCGTAAAATACAACGCAATGGACAAACACGTTGTTTACCTATTGTCCCAAGAGCTTTTAGATGGTCTGTTATAAACCACATTCATGAAGCAATCATGCATTTAGGTTGGGATAAAACGCTTGAAAAGGTCTATGAGCATTACTGGTTTGATAAAATGGCTAGATATGTTAGAAAATTCGTAGATAACTGTATCACGTGTAAAATCTCTAAATCTAATTCGGGTAAAATTCAAGCAGAGTTACACCCTATACCTAAAGTCAGTATACCTTGGCACACAGTGCATATAGATGTTACCGGAAAACTTAGTGGAAAGAGTGATCTCAAGGAATACATCATTGTTATAATTGATTCTTTTACAAAGTATGTTCTACTGTACCATACTACCCAGATTGACGCATCAAATTGCATTAAAGCCCTTAAGTCTAGTGTCTCTTTATTTGGAGCACCTTCTCGGGTTATAGCTGACCAAGGTCGCTGTTTTGCTAGCAAAAACTTCAAAGAATTTTGTGATTCCCATAATGTTGCATTGCATTTAATAGCTACCGGTGCATGTAGGGCTAATGGGCAGGTTGAACGCATAATGAAAACATTAAAAAGTATGCTTACCGCCGTTGAGACCAGTGAGCGCTCTTGGCAAGATGCCATTGAAGACGTTCAAATTGCTCTAAATTGCACAATTAATCGGGTTACTAAATCTAGTCCTTTAGACTTGTTGATTGGACGAGTTGCTCGACCTTTAGGTTTGATGACTGTTGACAGTGACGAGATAGAAGTAAATTTGTCCCGTGTAAGGGAACAAGCAGCCCTGGGTATAACTAAAAGTGGCGAATACGATAAAGTTCGTTTCGATAAGACTAAAGCTATTTTGAAAAAGTTTCAAGTTGGAGACTTTGTACTTATTGCTAATGAGGAACGAAATCAAACTAAATTAGATCCTAAATTTAAAGGTCCCTATAGAATTTTAGAACTATTAGATGGTGATAGATATTTGTTAAAAGCTTTGAGTAGCAATAGAATTTACAAATATGCCCATGATCGTGTACGAAAAATGCCTGAATGTCCAGTTACTGTTAGTGATGATGTCAATACTGACACTGATGATGATTCATCTGCTGCTGACATAGTATAGCTGAATTGATAAGATGTCTATGATGACTCTTGTTTAGCTTGACGCTTAATCGGATGTCTATGTTGACTCCTGGATTTGGATGTTGAACTTGACGCTTATGCGGGTTGTCTATGTTGACGCCTATGCGGGTTGTCTATTTGACTCCAAATTACTTGTCGAATCCCATGGTGTGATTTCGGCTGGGAGACTGTGTCTCTACTTTAGTTGAACTATGTATTGTCAGTAGCAGTATGGTCATTTTGAACGGTTGCGATGCAACTGCTATAATTGATAATAATTTTATTTGACTAACTCAGGATTTTTCTTTACGACATACCTTTTGTTAAGGCTTTTGTTTGTCACAAAGGCCGATCGATATTCACAAGAGATTTTCTTTTTCAGAATCACACGAGGTCGTGTAGAACGTCAGTTCTGGCCGTGTCGGAGTTGGTTGTCAATTATTACAATTGTGGGTAGTCACCAAATTTTATTATGAGTTGTTTTGTTTTCTGATTATTAATTTAAGTGATTTTTACTATCAATTATGGTCAATTATTGTCTTATAAATCGAAACATAATTTATTACGTGCTAGTAATTGATTTTTGGCAACTTATTTCGATAAGTGTGACCGATAAGTTTTGTTCAAAACAATTAACGACATGTTATTTTAATTTTTAAATGATTTACTTTGTGAATTCACCATTGTTTATTTACGACAATTATTCTTGTATTATTTGATTACTGTATCGTAAATCTTATTAGATTTCGCGCACATTTTGTATCTTGTAAACGCGTGACGCACCTCCGTGCGTCAACGGACAGAGTTGTGGAGGGATTACAGTGGGGGCATCGTACTATAAAAGAGCGTGCTCTCAGTAAGCTCGTCAGTCGGTCTTCGGATTCGACTCATTACAGAGCTCCCCTGCTCCCGACAAAACTGTCGGTTTACCTGGTACAGCGCTGCTGTATATTGCACATAGCTGTATTTAGCTTTCTGATAGCGATACACTTTGTGTTTGGGTGGCTTGTCCACTGTACGAACTGTGACCTTAAAAGGTCTGTTCGCCTAACTGTGTGTACCTTTTTATCTGATTTATCTTTTTTGTTTACTATTTACCATTTTTGTGTTGTGTACCATTTTGTATTGTGTGTTGTGTACCTACTGTAATAAAAATACTGTAATTGCATATACAGTCTTGTTTATCCCAATAAAATGGGAACTCCAAACCCTGAAGATATACCTCTCGGCACTCCTGATCCTACATATATATTAAAAAAATAAATAAAACAAAAACCTATGGAATCTGTCAGTAACAAGACGAAGACATCATTTGATTCTGTACATCGTTTTCTCAAGAATCTTGGAATCTGCTTCGTGTCTATCCGGATGCGGCTGGGGGCCAACAGCACACATTAACAAGAATAAAAATACTCAATTACCAACGAATTATCTTAACCATTAAAATTCAGCACCAGAAATTCAGACAAAACCGCGTGCGGAACCCATTACCAAACACATGTAGAACCGATATAAATCATAATAAATAGACAAAGTTAAGTATCATTAGTGGTGTTGAAAAAATACGTTCTTGTTCGGAACAGTCGCCAAACGTGACCTCATTCTCTTACAACATTTGATACGACGAATCAAGATTTATGAGACAAAAAATGTGAACGTTCTTTGATGTCTTCATGCGTCGCAGTAAAGGGGTATTCTCTATTGTTTTGTTTTATGATTTAGTGGGAGTTAAAGGGATTAATTGTGGGTGGTTATAGTTTGGCACTTATCTTAATCTGATGGTTGTAAATCATTCGGTAATGAGATGGGCGTAAAAATGTTAGTGTTGTGTTCGTAGATGACGGTTTCAAATGTATTGAAATTAGTAGAGTTTATGACATGAGGTTTTATTTTTGTCTTGAAGTGGGAGTTTTACGGTTGTTTTGAAATACGAATGTTTTATGTCAATATCTTTAAAAACGTAGTTTTAGTAACTAGTTTAAGCCTACCAAAAAAGGCAAAGTGATGTTTGCTGCCGTGTTGCATTGGTTTACCAAAAAATACCGTACACAGGTATGGTATTACTTGGTAAACCAATACGACATACTCCATAGTTTTGGAGTATATCATTACACGAAACCACACATAAAATACGACTTACAGTGCTCTTTTACACACTAAAGAAACAATGCTGGTAACGGATACACGCCTTTCTATATCACAACCTTCATCTCTACCAAACCCCCAACATACTTCCATATCTTCGCAGAATCTAATCCTCTCAAAGCGCATGAACAATCTCAAACACCCATCAAAAGTGCTAAATACCTGAAAATCAAACACACATTCGTTCCCGCATCACGTAACAATTTGAGTTTCAACGGTACCTCTGCACGCGTTCAAACTGGATTCTCCTTAAATTTGCCTCAATTCTGAAGCGGAAAATCCAATGATTTACTGGGTTAAAGCCTTATCATAATCTTGCACGTCTCTCATATTTCACGGTGAGTTAGAGCCAGTCTCACTCGCACACTATTTTCACTATTCAAATCGTTTTTAGGTGATTTTTTATTGTGAAGACTTGGGACGCTTGGTGCCATAATGTAGTTTATAATAAAAAAGGGCTGTTGTTAAAATAATATCAAATTAATGGTTTGAAAAATGCGACATTGTATCAACGTTAAGGATGGGGAAAATAATTAAATTAGACTAGGTTGTGCCTGCGGCTTCGCCCGCATGGAGTTCGATAATTTATTGTCCCACGGGATCATACTACCGGGATAAAAAGTATTGTATGTGTTAATTCATGTTATAAATTAACTGTGTGCTAAACTTCATTCAAATCCGTTTAGTAGTTTTTGCGTGAAAGAGTAACAATTTATCCATCCATCCATCCATCCTCACAAACTTTCTCATTTATAATATTAAGTAAAAAGTAAGATTAACATACATAAATATGAAGAAGAAGACATGCTGCGCTGACCCTAAATAAATTGAAATAAGGGCAACATGATGATACATAAGTTACTTAAAAGGTTATGTCAATTTTGTTTAAAGTATTTGAAAACAAAACGTTTTCGCGATGGTCAGTTTTTCTAGGCTGTTCACTGATCTCATTCATAATTCTAGTCGTTTACGGGTTAATAATGTAGACAGGCTTGAAAAGCATTTTGAAGACTTTTTACAAGATACACAATGTTATTAAAAATGAGGAACTCGTGGCTAACTTGTGGCTCGTGGGGTCGATTTTCAAGTTAAGTCGCGTTTAGCTAGATTGTTCCATGGATGGGTGACCACCCATTACATACCGAGTTTCGTCCGTGCCTCGGAAAACACGTGAAGCCGTTGGTCCCGGCTGTTATTTGTAGATCTTTTGAGTAGTCAGTGGCCCGAAATTCTGACAACCAGTCTTACCAATGGATATCGCGTTACTAACTAACTAATTGGGTTGTGGAGGTCAGATATTCAGTCGCTCCGTATAAAATACTGGTATTCAGCTGCATCCAGTTAGACGGAAGCTGACTCCAATATAGCTGGGAAGGCTATTCTGATGATGATGACAAAGAGGTTGTAAAAAATAAGTTTCTTATCTTTGCACTAAAACACTTATCTCTTTGCACCTCTCTTTTTTACCGATTTTTATTAATTAACTATTTTATTATGACTAGGATTAAGGAACAGTTTTTTGGCTGATACTGTAAAATGTAGGTACCTACTTAATTTATAAAAACAAATTCCAGGTCACAAGACTTCTAGAAAAAGACAAAAAGCACACAACAGAATATTAGACAGAGTAGTCTGCTTTAATAATAAATATTTTGCTACCTTAGCAAAAAAATAACTTCACACAAATAAATAAACATCGAAACATTTTAGTGTACCAAGCCCGAATTCGGAGCACATTTAACCACCGCACTGCTACTCGTGAAATGTTTGAATATTTTATCAAAGCATCACATCGTCGGTTAAGCAAAATCTCTCATTAATTCTACGTTTGTTATCGAGTAAGCGCTTATATAAACTATAGAAACTCGTGGCTCGCATATTAATAGACCGTCTGCGACGATTTGAGGGTTTACGTGGAGATCGACTTTGAGGAGGGTCGTTTGTTAAGCGATCATGGAAGTTTTCGAACGGAAAAAGTCGGAAAAGTCTTCAATGTTGGACGAAGTTGTAAATAATTCCTTGATACATGTAGGTAGGGAAGCTATTATTATGTCATTCTATTTTATTCATTTCTATATATTCTTAAAGCAGTGATAGCCTAGTGCCGTGACCGTCGAACTGTCAAATCATAGGTCTTGAGTTTGAACCGTATAATTATCACATGCTTCGGTGAAAAAAAACATCGTGAAGAAACCAGCATGCCTGAGAGATATTTCTCATAAATAATCTGTCACCATGTTAGGCACTAACCACAAGAAAAAGAAAGAAAGATACATTCTTGGCAGTTCCTGGAGTCTCGAGGCTGAATAATGACAGGCGCACTGTTATCCTACGCCTGCATAGGTATCCGTAGATGGGTGATTATTCATTACATACAGATACTTCACCGTGTCTTCGAAAATAGCTACAGACGCCAGCAAATCAAGTTACTCGAAACTGTCAAATTTTCCCAATCAACCTTGAACCTAATGCTTTAGCGATAAAGTTGAAATTCTATACAAAATAAAAAAAAAACGAAAGAGAAAGAGTTTCTTTAAAGAAATTTGACAGATTGTAGTTGCTTAATGTGCGTTACACTTAGTCCGGGCAATTATTTCAAAACTTGATAGTCTTTACGGATCTAACAGCCAGTGTTACCAAAGGATATCATGTTTTCTAGTGACTGCAGGGCTGTATAGGTCAAATAGGTAATCGCTTCTTATAAAAAACTGGTATTCAGCTGTATCCGGTTAGGTTTACTTATTAACATTATATTATCAAAACTAAAAGCTTTCACATTAAAAATGGATATTAAATTTTTATTTCGGTACATAAATGTTAAAAATTCAGGGATTCAGGTTTTACTATAAATATGGCATAAATTACAATCATTATAAAGTAGGAACTCACTAGTAAATAAACTTTATAGCAGTTTATTTATTAGTCAGTTAATTAATCTAGAACTTAACTACCTCAGTATAAATCTCAAATTCAAAGTCTTGTTAAGGACAATCTATTATCAATTTTATGACATTTTTAATACAATTAGTAAGTGATTTATGTGATTCATTCAAAAACTAATTTATAATTATTTTTATTTCCTACTGATAAAAAATACATTAACTAGAAATATAGATAAAAATGTCACTGTATTTTTACGACATTTTTGCCCTTAACAGCATGTTAATTAGAACAATTAAATTCTAAAATAGGTGCGACTGATATCAAAACACATTTTCATTCAATGGAAACATAACATCACCCCTGTTATCACCGAAGGGTTAGGCAGAGGTGTACCTAATAGTACTATTAATACTAATAGTACAACATTTCGCCAGTTATGTTTAAGTCTCATTTAATAGGGGGCGAGCCTATTGCTATCAACCGGACACAAATCCAGACTCCATGGCTGGTACTGAGAAATTCCTGATGGAAATACCCAATATCACTTTGCCCGACCCAGGAATCGAACCCAGGACCTCATGCTCAGCAGTCAAATGGAAACTACGCGTAGAAACCCTGCACTATTTAATATATGTTTGTATTCGGACTGACCCTACGTCAATCCGTTTTTTTTTTTCAAAATATCGATACGTAAAAGCAACAAAACCTTGCTTGACTAAAAAACACTACCCTCATTTTGCCTCCGCCGCTGTCGGGTAAAAACAAACAAATTCATTTTTGTATTACCTAATTTGCGCAAGACTGAAACAGGTATAATAAACACTAGGGTTGTACAGGGTAATAAACTAACTTGCGCTGTGGTATTATAAGCCACGCCATTCGTCTGTCTAGACACCCGCACCGGTTGACATCGGGTTAAGAGACCGTGTATGAAATAGTGCTGTCACGAAAAATACACCAACATTATTGTGCTACGTAAATGTTTGCAGTCCCTGGAACAATACGGGTGACTTTTTATGTAATTATATTTTGTTCTTTTTTATTAATTTCCGAGAAAAAAGAGGAGTGTAATTTTGAAACTTATGGTTTATCGTGTTTATCTGTGTGTCTGTCTGTGAGATCGTAGCTCCCATACGGATGAGCCAATTTAGATTTCATTTTTTTTTTTTTTGTTGGAAAGATGACTTGTTTGAGATTGTTCGTAGCTATGATTGAAGACAATCTGTTCATCTGTTTGAAGATCATCAGCTCTTTTCTAGATGATGCCATACCATTTACCGGTTTACACTAGGTTAAGATACCGTATATGGAATAGTTCCGTCACAAAAAATACACCAACATTATTGTGCTCCCTAAATTTTTGCAATCCCTGGAAAATTACAATTTTTTAATGTCATGGTATTTTGCTCTTTTTTACTAACGTTTATATTGAAGGGTGAGGAAAAGTACGAAAACGGGAAAATGATTTTTAGAGTTCCATACCCAAAGGGTAAAACGGGACCCTATTACTAAGACTTCGCTGTCTGTCTGTCTGTCAGATGATGAAATGATGTATTACTACTGCCGCTATAACAACAAATACTAAAAATAAAAAAAATAAAAAATTAAGGGGGCTCCCATACAACAGATATGATTTTTTTGCCGTTTTTATAGATAATGGTACGGAACCCTTCGTGCGCGAGTCCGACTCGCACTTGGCCGGTTTTTTTATTGAATAAGAAGAAAAGTTCGAATTAGATTAATCAATTAGTAAGAGTCAAAAGGTGTTCAAAGTATCAATCTTTGGTCGAACGATCTACTTTAATATGGAACACATAAAAAATACATTATTTTGAACCGCCCAATTTAATGTTTTTTTTTAAGGGTAACATAAATAAATTATCATAATCCGAAAATAACTTATGAAAACGTTAAAACAAAAAAAAATCCGGTTTGCATTATTTGAGTATCTTTTCTTTGCGCTAAAACATGCAAATTAAAAAAGTGGCCACATACAAAAATTCTGCTATGACAAAAACAACTTTTTTATACGTACCCATGAAAAACAGGGGAAAGCTTGGTGCCAAAGTCAGCGGTTTCATTCATAGCACACAATAATAAATATAATATAGTCGTATCAGCTAATGGCTTAATTGCCAAGAGCCACGACCAATACCCGAGGAGGCTCTCTCTTGGTAGCTGATTTAAGGGCTTGATTCAGAAAGTGCTAATCTTGGACACGGTTTTTATTATTAAGAGATCCTTTTCTCTACAGCCCTGACTGCCGGCCGATAGCTTGGGCCCGTTTTATGATACCAGTGAGCTACTATTATTTATATATCTGTGTCCCTTCCACATTTAACCCGTCTGCCTTCAAAGAAAGAGTGAACAGGCATCTTCTGGGCACGCTCGTTTCATCATAGACCCCATCCATCGCTTTCCACAAGGCGTGATCGAGGTCAAGAGCAGGCCCATTTTGTAATAAAAAAATAAAAAATGTATTATTTTAGATTGAAATATTTAAAAATGTTAAGGAATGTGCACAGAAATAAATAAAGGAAATAATCAGCCTATAATGTTACCTCTGCTAAGGACACAAGCCTCATATTACCTCTATTAGAGGAGGTGGGCTGTGGATAGTTTCTATTTTTTGCTTTCCTCATGAAGGTTTCATTAACCATTTCGCTAGTGGCAAGCCCACAAGTGAAACTGTCTTGACCGGTTGTCAACGGTCGTGAGCTACAAGTAAGTCACTACCATTCCAACTGGACAACCAATTATCACAATCATTATAATCTTCAAAGTTCGAGTGAATCGGTTTCTTCTAGACAAGCGTGCCCCATATTAGGCCACATCATCGCTTCACATCAGGCGAGTTGCGGCTAAAGTCAAGCCTATTTAGTATTAAAAACAAAAAAAAAATACATAAAAAAAAAGATTGGATGACATTAATGTTCTGTTAATTTAAATAAAATATCAATCTGATTCGGTTATAAATTTTTAATTAGCGAAATAAAATAAATCTTTCACATAATCATACATGTACATTAAGTAGGAAGATATTTTATTATAGTTTATTTAAATAACATTAATTCATGTTTTAATTCGTTAATTGTAAATGTTCCCAAAAGTCATTTTTCAATTAGAGCGAATATATTAATTATCAAAACATGATACGAACTTAATTATACTTGTTATTTATTTTAAAACTATATATTAAATAACAGATAATTAATGTACACATTTCAAACAGAATTAATTAAAATGATAAATTGACTTTTCCCACAATTGATTTGCAGTTCTTTTACTCGCAATGGTTCTAAAAACCCTGAACAGTATAATCAAACCCGTTATCAATCCTTAGTACCTAGGACATAGTTATAACTAAAGTTAGGACAAATCAGACACGAAATGGTTTAGTTAGACTTGAACTTGGTATATAATAAAAAGTTCACGGTAAATAATATACAATATGTTAAAAAAACCTGTCCAATCCGTGAGGGTATTACTAGGTATCGAGATTAGATTCTATATATATAATACCTTTCGGATAACAAGTAAAAAAATACCCCGATGAAAATAAATTAAATGCACTTAAAATAAGGAAACTTGTACACACGGACTTCTCGGGTAGTGACGCCTTAAAAAAATAATTGACGATCGAACATACTTATGCCGAAGATGGTGTTGTCATGTTTTAAAAGTTTGTTAGAACTTAGGAAAACGGTAGTAATTTGGGACAAAAATCATGCATTTTAAAATTCAATTTAAATTATTTATGTATATTCTTTCGTTCTTTATCGTGCGGTTAGTGCCTAACCTGGTGTCAGAGTTTTTATGCCGCCCATGGGCCTTTGACTTGACTTTACATGCGTCAAGAAAATATCTCTCAGACATGCTGGTTTCCTCTCGTTGTTTTCCTTCACCGAAGCAAGTGATCATTATACAATACGCTCATGAATCTCAAAAATTAGAGGCGTGTCTTGGGTTCGAACTTGAACTATGACTTGGCAGTCCGACGTTCACACCATTAGGCTACTTAATGTATATGTTACGTTACGGCTAAAGATGGGTGTGAACACATACTTAAGATTAGCCGGCTAAACTTAGGAAGTTTAGTCCGCTAATCTTAAGTTTATGTGCACACCCATCTTTAGCTGTAACAATTATAAAAACATCAAAGAAAATTCACCCGCTGTCTCTCACACCACACCCCATGGAAGGGACGAGAAAAGCAACACTTGAGAAACGAGGTATCCAAACGTCGGCCGCCATGATGTATATCTGAAATATATGGCAGTTCTTTTTGTACAACTTTACAACTCCAAGCGTGTAATTTACGACTGCCTTGTGGAGGCCTACTTATAAATTAGTACAGGCTTAGGTAGCAACAGACGTATATATGTACGTAGAAGGATAATTGAAAAAAAATAAAAAAAATAAACAATAAAATTGATCATCAAATTGAAAACATTTGCACGCCATGTTATGGCAGGATATGATGGAACTAATTTATTGTAACACCTTATGTACCATAGATAGCAAATAAATATTTTGATTTGATTTGAAAATTCTAATTGTTGTAAAATGTTTGCAAAGGATTGAAATTGATTTCAGGAAGCTTAGAAAATGTAAGCTCGTATCGGTTTACGCGCTTACACGCGCACCACATTTTGCTCTTCAACAAACCGTACGCGCCTACTCGCGCTCGAACCAGTGGCAATATATATTATCAGCATCTCTCGCAGCTCGCGCTTATAAGAGCGTCAACGCTCGTACGAGTTGCGCGTGTGGCAAAAGACGCGCGTACACGCACCTACACGCGCTTCCAAAATCGAGCAAACATAGCTAATCTCAAACCGCTTTAAATCTTAGTTTCGTAAAGATCCGGAATTTTCATTATCCTACGACACAAAGGTATTATAATTATATCCGGTTTACCCCTACATATAAATGTAAAATTTCGGATGGGCCTCCTTGCTTTTGCGAGTTATTCACCGGTTTCCCTGTATATGTGTATTAATCGCTTTTGTCTTACAAAATGTTCACTGTTCAGTGAACTGAGAAGTGCTTTCAGTATAATTCACATGGGTTGAAGATATTGTAATGCATTTGGGTTTGTAGGCGTTAGTCTGAATATAAGGGGAGCTACACATCGGTTCAGTTCGGAATAACTCGGCACAGCTAAGCGGCAAAGTCAAATTTATAAGTATACGTACAGACGCCAGCGCCCAGCACATCAGGATAGCCGAAATTGTCAAATTTTCTCAATCAACCTTGAAACTAATGCTTCAATGATAAAGTTGAAAATCTATTAAGGAAATTTGACAGATTGTAGAAGCTTGATGTGCTGGCGTCTGTACGCTCAAGCAAGCGCTACTTGGCTGGACCCAAACATGATTCAGCAATGGTAGATGCCAAATGGAAAGCCAACCCCAACATAGCTTAGGAAAAGGATAGGCAGCTGCTGATGATTCGGCTTTCATTCAGCATCATGCTGAGTGGTAACCTGTTTGTTGCATTCACGACGTGCAAGTTTTCAACTTTTTTGTTCCGTCCTTTTGTATTTATAAATATTTGTTATGCGTTGTAATATAAATGTTTTTTTCCCCTTTTTGTATGCACGTCATGTCCGTGCGACAAATGAATATTTTTTTTATTTTTTATGCCGTTTCGCAATTGACATGAACTGAATGGAAGCCCAACCTAACCAGATGTAGCTAACTAGCAGAATAAAGCACTATCAGCCTATAATGTTCCCACTGCTGGGACACACGTCCTCGTCTCTATAAGAGGGGATGAGCTATAATCCATCACGCGGGCCAGTGCGAGTTGGTAGATGTCACATGTCTCCGATTTTTTGGTTCCAGGACATGCCGGTTTCCTCACGATGTTTTCCTTCACCGTTTTGAAAGCAGTGGTGATAAAATAATTTACACAAAGTAATGCGCCTGCCTAGGTTCAAACCAGAGCCGCTGACTACTAGAATTGTATATAATTAGAAAACATGTGTAGTAATTGTTTCAGGTCAGATTTATTGCTGAACAAATCCTGCTTAACCAAATATTCACACAAGTGTGTAACATCTCAATATATTATTATGTGTGGGGTGCGAGAATGCCCACGTGTAACAAATTGATGGATCTTGAGCGATCTGAATGCTTTGAAGACGTTTTGTTTTATCGTTTTAATGTTCTTTGGATATAATCTCGTGTAAATCAATGAGAGGAAGTTGAAACGTTCATGTTATTCGTTCTTCGTCTATTTTTTTTCTTAAAATGATCCCTGTTTTATCTACACTTGATGCAAGATGAGTCTTGAATCTTATCTACTTTTATTCCTTCTAAATCTCTGAAAAAAGCCAGATCCTCACGAGCGTGACTAGCAGCCTAGTTGGTCTAGTGGTCGCAATACTCGCAATGGCGACTGCTAAGCTAGAGGTCCTATCTATTTAAGTCGCGAGTTAATAGGCTTCTTCTGGGTAAGCTCGTTCCATCGTCGACCTCATCTAAAAACGGTCAAGAGTAGACCCATTTAATATTATAAAAAAAAAATGCTCGATTCCTTGGTCGGGCATACCGTTATTGGGTTTTTCCATCAGGAATTTCTCAGTAGCAGCCATGGAGTGTTGTCAAAATAGGCAAAACACTCGTGATTTGTCTTTGAGACCCCAATCTCTTTCATCAATCCTACTCTTGAACTATAAATTCTTCTACATAGTATCTTCTAATATCCTTTCTAGCCCCCTCCCCCCCCTCCTCACAGTGCAGACGGTTATTGATCAGTCCTGGCAGCTTCAAAAGTTATTGGAACTCGCACCATCAATAACGTAGTAATTGTTCTATGTTATCTAATATTTCACAAGAATGGTTATTAATCTTGTATCTTTGAGATAGATTGGGTATTAGATGTATGTGAGTACCTAATTGGCTTAGGAATATTATTTGTCTAGATAACGTACAGAGATCTCGGGAGAGAGGTCTCGGGTTTAAGTTCCAGACGGGTAAAGTGATGTTGGGTTTCACGCCAGGAATTTAGCAGCAGCAGGTTGAAACCAGAATTTGTGTCTAGGAAATGGCAATAGAATTGCTCTTACTTGGGATTTTAGCTTTACTGGCAAGATGTATGTGTAGGTATTGTAGGTACACCTCTACCTTACCCTTCGGGTATTACAGGCATGATTTTATATTTAATGATATTTTTACTTGAGGTGTCGCGTCTAGAGTTAAGAACTCGCGTTAACTAGTCTTACTCCGCCTCGTGAGTGAAATTGGATGGAAATTGGTTTTACTTTGTTTAGAAGTTTGCAACTATTTCATATTTTGCATAAATATTAAAAAAACAGAAGATGGAACAGAAAACACTACGCGAATATTATTTTAAATAAAATCCTCTGTATGTTTGTGATCTTTTAAGGGTTCCGTACCCGAAGTGTAACCAACGGGGCCCTACTCTGTCCGTCCGTCCGTCTGTCTGTCAGCGGGCTGTATCTCATAATCCGTATTGGGTAGACAGTTGAAATTTATATTAAATGTGTATTTCTGTCACCGTTAAAAGAACAAAAATAATAAAAATAAATTCAAAATTAAAGTTGGCTCCCCGACTACGATGGCATGAACCCCTCATGCGCGATTCCGACTCAAATTTGACCGGTTATTTTTTAATGTTCTAGGATGCCCCCAATATTTTCGAAAGTAAATAACCCAAAAACTGATAACTAATAATCCAAATAGAGTGGGAAGTCCCCAAACATACTTGTGACTTACGATGATAACCCGAGAAGGTCACAGTCCAAAGCAATTATACAATCTTTAAACATGCGTACTTGTTCGGGATGACGCATTCCGTTAGACAATACATAATAAAGAACGCCAGCGAAATTGGACCCAAAGAATCTAAAAATTAACGAAGCTCCATTCAAGTGTAAATATAAAATAATTATAACTATAATTTTATGAGATATTTATTTAAAAAATATTGAATTTTAGAACTTGGGAATCAAAATATTTAAAATTAATTTTTTATTTTTATAACTTAATTTTAAATTTAAATTTTTCCAATTACGTTCCAATCCAATGACATAAATGTGTTTTGCTCAAGGGTTTTCTTACTATCGCCCAGAGCGGAAGGAGTCATTTGATGATTTCTCACCCCCCAAAAAAAAAAAAAAAAAACAGGGTTTTCTTACTATAAATGGCTCTTTCTCATCGTTTTTAGACATTCTAAATTGTCAAATATTTATAAACAACGTGTAAACTTGATATTAAAACGCCAATTAGCAAGGCAAAAGCATGTAATAAAAATGAAACTATCGTGATTTTGTAGTATATCTTATATAGGAACGTTATCAACGGTGATTGACTCCCGTCACTACTGTCACTGTCAGATCTGTGACCTGACAGTGTACAATGCATAGTGTCGCAAGCGTCATTATGTTACTTACACGCACATTGTTGCTTGAGGTGCAACCATGTTCTCAAGTTCATATATTATGACCCTAATCTATTTAAGTCGCGAGTTAATAGGCTTCTTTTGGGTTTGCTCGTTCCATCGTCGACCTCATCTCTGTCCTCTGGACTAGATTGAGGTCAAGAGTGGGCCTATTTAATATATATAAAAGAAAACCATAGCAAATCTTCGCTTTTCTTCCAATTTTCGTTATTTTAGGAATGTTTTGCATTTAAAATGATGCTTACAGTTTCTAAAGTTGAAGAAAGTTGAAAGGACCGTAACGGCATAGCTAGTTAAACTGAGGTGAGATGGTGCCCATCCGCTGCAGTGCTTATTCATATGCCAAGTGCTTTAATTACATCAATACAGTACATACCCAACAACTCAAAAGATTATGAAATTATAATATAAAATTACTTCTCTATTTGAATCGTATTTTGTTAACAATTTCAAGGGTTTTAATTTTTTTGCACGGAACCATGATCCTTGTTCTTAAATAAAAGTAAAGCCTAAGTTACTCCTTTTTTAACATCTTCTAGATGCCAGTAAAAGTTCCTTCAAAATAGGTCCAGCTCTTTCGGAGATTAGCCGGAACAAACAGACGGATAAAATGTTTTTTTGTACCGTAACTTTGAAATTACAAACCGACACTTAAATTTTATGTTTTGTTAATAGTAGAAATATAGTTCTATAGATACAGTAAAACACCTAATCAAAATTCATCTGAAACGTATAAAACTCGAAACTTCTAACAAGCTAGCACGAACGCACGGAGTAAACACAATGTGGCAAGATTTATATATTGGTTTGGCACAAATCTTTACTTATCGTAAAAATTTAAACGATAACGTCGACTCAAGAATGGTTCTAATTCACGCTACGCTTATATGGCATAAAAAAGGCTACATACACACGACACACCTACCCCAACAGAGCGCTACAAAGTTTGAAAGCGCGCTAAAAGATATAGAAAGATGAATGGGCCACAGTGCCCCGACGTTCGGTTAGGTAATATCCGCCACGTCATAACTTCACAGCTGTTGCGGATCTGCTTCCTTTGAAACATGGAATTAGGAAGATGGGACGATGAATTATTTTTGTTTATAATGGATTATTTGTAAACTATACCAATTAGCTACTAGATCATTCATTGTATGTATAAATCAAAACACGTTCGTTTCTGGCATCTTCACATGCACCATCCGGTAAATTATCAGAACCTGATACTGACTGTGACTGAACAAAATCGTTTAACTAGTCATGAAGTACAGACGCCAGCACATCAAGCTACTTCAATTTGTCAAATTTCTTAAATAGATTTTCTACTTTATCGCTAAAGCATTAGGATCAAGGGATTACTGGGAAAATTTGACAGTTTCGGGTAGCTTGGTGGGCTGACGTCTGTACCATGCAATAATTATTGACGGCACGGTTGGCGCAGTGGCTGAGCGATTGACTGCTGCGTTGCGTGTCGCGGGTTCGATCCCCGCACGGAACAAATATTTGTATGGCCTACAGATAGTTGTTCCGGGTCTGGCTGTTTGTGTATGTGAGTTTAAATGTTTGTATGCACCCACGATACAGGAGAAATTCCTAGTGTGGGGCAACGTTAAAAAAAAAAAATATGTATATAATTATTTAGTATATATAATTAATTTAGTGGTCGGCTTAGTGTGTATAATTTATGGAATTATAGTGGGAGTGATGAATAAAGAAAACATTACATACTACTGGATAATTTTGATGCCGTCTAAGATTATATTAATAAGACAAGTGGTGTAAATAAATGTTGCGCCAGTGGACTTGACAAAATCAATTATTGATCACGACGAGTTGATTGACCCTTTTTTTTTTTTTTTGGAGGATGGGAAATCATCAAATGACCCCTCCCGCTCTGGGCGGAGCGGAAGGGAGTGTCAGACTCTTACTGACTAAAAACCACCCATGTTCCTTCTTTGGCCCTTTATGTTCCAGGCCCGCGGTATCTCTTTCGAACAGTCCCGCAGCCCTGGCAGGGAGTTGATTGACCCTTGGCAGACATTTTAATTTGCCTTTGTTAGCTTAAGTCATTATATAATTATTAAAATACCGTTAATGCAAAACTCTTTTAAAATTTTTAAACACTGTTTTAAGATTTCACGGTTTAAAACTAAACTTATACTGTCACTTACGGGATATCTTCCGTGATTGAAAACTCTTTTTGTGTCATAAAAGAACCAGTATGGACTGCTACGCTTGCTCATTGTCTAGAGAATTCTCCTTACGATATTTTCTTTATCTGTAAGTTTAAGCATAACATCTACCTCTGCACAAGACAATTTTATATCAAAAGTTCACAATTAGATTCTGTTAAAACCATTTTTAGGGTTCCGTACCCAAAGGGTAAAACGGGACCCTATTACTAAGACTTCGCTGTCTGTCTGTCTGTCTGTCACCAGGCTGTATCTCATAAACCGTGATAGCTAGAAAGCTGAAATTTTCACAAATGATGTATTACTATTGCCGCTATAACAACAAATACTAAAAATTAAAAAAAAAAATTAAGGGGGGCTCCCATACAACAGATATTATTTTTTTGCCGTTTTTATAGATAATGGTACGGAACCCTTCGTGCGCGAGTCCGACTCGCACTTGGCCGGTTTTTTTCATTTCCGGTTTATCACAACGGTGACCAAAATATACCAATGCTAAAAACTGTGTAAAACCGTGTTTAGTTGCAGCCAGAACTCATAAACCAGTCACAGCCCATCACTCACTACCCGAATAGTGATCCGTCACATTCAGTTGACATTTATATCTGACACGGAGTGACACAGAGTCGTATTCAGTGTTCCTGTGCCATTTACAATCACCGCAAAATATGGCCTGTTTTTTGGTTTGAAAATATGTGTAAATGTTGACATTTATCACGTTAGTATTGAAATAGATGGCTTTACTACGGCTATTAAAATAAAGATTTTATATGCCTAAAAGTTTAGTAAAAGCTTTTATAGTACTAGTTTTATACAGGGTGTAAACGGACCCTTACGAAGCCGTCAAACAAGCATTATTGACATCAAACCAAGTAACCCTACGCAAAAATTATCACTGGTAAACGACTTTTTTGGAGTGAAAAATCAAGTCTTACAGTAAAACAACAGTAAAGTAAAGTAGCACACTCAAAACATTGTGCTGATGGATGCTTTGAATAATAAATGGGTTATGGAAGTAATAAAAGTAAAGTTATTACCTTAAAAACTAGTATATAAAAAAAACTTGAAACTTGACCTCCAATATCTCCGTAACTAGAAGGTTCCCAGATATGCAATGATGGGGAGAAGCAGCGCCTTTCGGCTTTGTTAAGGGTATTTTTACACCCTTTATTTGCAATAGTAGTGGAAAAAAAATAGCTTTAAAAATAAATAAAAAAATATTATCTAGAAATGTGTAAAAGTGCTACATAAAAAATAATAATTATTTGGTTTTAGGTACGTGTAGTAGAGACTCGCTGACCCCACAGTCAAACCATTACTACGGTTTTGTGGAGCTTAGTTTATAAGATTACCTACCATTTTTGAATATAAATAAATAAAGGTCTGTTACTACCTATTCTGAATAAAAGAGTTTAAGGAAAAGTTCCCGATTTGATTGCAGAAATCCGCGAAAACCAGATTGGATTTAAAAACAAAATTTTGTTTTACTCCAAATCCAAGACATCAATATAACCGTTAATTTTCTAACAACTATTCTCAAGGTTCATCTTTTTGGTCATCCTAAACTCAAAGCTAAAAACTGTGCACACTAAGCTTCGGCAATCCGTATCCGGTAACATCCCTTCCCTAAAGTGAGGTGCGCTCCTAGAATCCGTTCGGAATCAAACTGCGGTGAAACTGTTTCGAGGCGGCGCGAGTTCGCTGCTAATGTATTTAGACAGCCTTAGCTATGTCGCAGCCTGTGACTACCGACGTAAATATAGAGGTACCTAGGCTAAACTTTGTTTGTAGTAGTAAAATCAGTGTATAGATGCGCTAAGTTTAGTGTGGGGACAAGTTTTCACCTCACTATCGTGTGAGAGTTCTGAGAAAGAGGTAGAAGACCTCTTTTTTGTGAAAAATGCATTAAAAAATGTAATGTACAGTGAGATGCGACTGAGAAAATTTCTTATTCTTAAGACATATGGGGTTAAATTTAATTAGCTAGCGAGATTCCATAGACGTGCTGGGTATTGGTACGTAAACACGATAAAAAGTAATAAATTCGAGTCAATCGTCAGGGGACGTTCTTCATCTTTTTGCGTGTCGCTAGACTCAAATAATACCCGACCAACATATTGCCACCTGCACAGCTCTGCCGTTGGCTTCGTTTAAATCCTGGAAGGTGCAGGTGGCTGTGCAGGATGGGCAAGAAAGGAGGTGGAGCATATACTGCAGAGGAGCTCCACACTGACTTTGTATTTGGGACGAATCGATAATACCCCAGGGGACGTTGGTGCCGAAAAAGTCATCGAATCTCTCTCTCTCTTGCTCTTATTTTTTTTAACATGTTTTGATACATACCTATCATGTCTCCTGAGTAACGCAAGCTCATGCATTGCGCTGTATGTTTATTTTGTATGCATGTCCCTGCGAGAAATATTTTTTTCTTTCTTTCTAATTTGGTTTGATCTTGCATCTAGGTCACTAAAAGGTACTCAAGTAGTTTTTCAACAACTAAGACCTAAAGTAAAAGCTAAATCTTTTCACTTTTAAACTTAACAAAAACATTTAACTCTTAAAGTTATTATAAGTATTGTTTTCCTTAGTCATTAGAGCGTTGATAACCTAAAACAGTAAGCACAGTTAATAACTTTGCCTACACTAATAATTTACTTAATCATTTTGAATAATAATTATGTTACTGACTTCTTTAAATAAATTCTGCCTACATGTTGAAATGTTGGAATTAATTTTCATAAAGGTTATGAAAATATTGTCCGTTCGACTAAGTTATGCTTCGAAAACAGAGTTTGGTTAACTTAAGATTAATTACGGAACGCTTAATAAAGGATATTCGTGGAATACCAGTTCTATCTCTGTGAGAGGCACCAGATTTCGGTAAATGGCCTAGAATTCGCATAATACCTCTATTGTTTTATGTATTTTAATTGTGGTTACTTATTAAAGTACTTATTTTAATTTGTGGTTTGAAATCTGATGTCTCAAAATTCGTGTTTCGTATTTTGTCTGAATTTTATTCACAAATAACTGACCTGAGGCTAAAATTTATTTGTTCATTTATTTGTTAAAATTTTGTGCACTGTTAAATAACTGTACAAAGGCGGACTTAATGCCTTGGGCATTTTCTACCTGTATCTATTGCAAAGAACAAAATTAAATACCCATCAAAAGTAAAAATACTTATAACTAGTCAGTTTTTTTTTAAATAAATCTATTTTTTTTTTACCAGACCCCTCTTTTTCAGCGATACGCTAATTTTTACAATTTACCTAAAAGGCATATACTGCCGTCATTATTAAAAAGGGCACAACTAACATTTTGTAAATATTGAGAAAATCGATGTTAAAATTACTAAAACTTAAAAAATGTTCCAGTTGTGCCCTTTAAGCTTATGCTATCTCCAGTTAATTTTGTTGCTAAAAATCACAAAAAAAATAGGCAGATAGGCCTTTTTTCCTGATTTCGGATATATAACTCAATTTCATGAAAAAGTTTAGTTGTGCCCTTTTTAATTAAAACGGCAGTATAACGAAAATGTATTCTATTACTATAAAAGTATAGGATATTTTTGAGATGACAAAAAAATTTGATGGTCTATATTTTTTTTTAGTTTGTTAGAGTGTTCCACTGCTGGGAAAAGACCTCCCCTTTCTCCCCTCTCTGTCCTGTGCGATGCCTGGCCATGTTCGCCCCGCAAACGTGATCAGATCGTCACACCACCTTCTGCCTTCGTCGCGGTCTACCTGGACGGCGTTTTCCTCCAACAGGAGTTCCAGTTTCCAGTGAGTGACGATCGTTGCCCATCTCTCTGGGCGCATTCGTGCTCCGTGGCCAACCCACTCCCACTTCAGCTTGCCTGTTTTTCTCCAACATCTGCTATATTCAATAGGATCTACAAATTAGAGGTCCCAAATCAGAATAATTATTAATAAATAAGCAAATGAATAATTGATCTAAAATTCGCTTCATTATTATTGTATAGAGAAAACAACAACGATTTTTAACAAGTAATTGTTATTTCAAGCAACGAACGAAAAACATACAATTTCAAAGAGGAATCCATACAACTTCGCTTCTTTTTTGTAATACCCTCTTGATTAAAATAAAAATCTGCATCAAAACTTAAATCTTTCCTCAAAAACGAAGCCACACTATTCCCTCGTCTTCAAATGTAATCAGAAATTAATTAATATGTTACTAACAAACTTGTGTCAACTTGTAGTCACATGCAAGTAACAGCAATCGGTACACATCAGCGCAAGTTGGGAACTAATTCTAGCGGAACACGAGGTGTGCTGTTTAGAGAACATCCTGTATATCACCTTGTTTGTTAGGGGGATGACAGGTGTTAAAGGGGTACGATTTAATTTAATTAAGGTAAAAGATTATTGCTAGCGTGGATTAGTAAGAAGGAAATTATTATAAGAATGAAGATTAGGAGTTTTTTGATTTTCCATAACGTCCTTAAGAAATTGTAAGAAAAAACGCATTAAACGAAAATTTCTAATGATTCGACACGTATTCGTATGCAACCTATAATTTGAATGAAAAGTTTTATAGTTAAAAATAATTTAAATCAATTATTGTTAAACTACCAACATGATAACAATTATGATAATGATCTCTATAATTAATTAATTATTAATATATTTTGTGACGCTACCTCCTGGTATAATTAGCCCGTTAAGTTGCTCATACTAGGACACAGGACTTCCTCTCTGTGCATGAAAATGGACTGAAATGAACCACTTGGTACTCCTCTCTCTGTCTACTACACTTCCGCCATTTTGAACACAGTTGTGATGAACTAATTAACTAAAGAAAAAGGCCTGTTCGCACACGTAAGTTGCGGACGTTTCCACGGGCCACAATTAAATAGTATATAATAGAAAATTAAAAAATTCGAAACATTTTATCCTAATCCTAACTATAATATTATAAATGCGAAAGTAAGTTTGTTTGTTATCTTTTTACGCCTAAACCACTGAACAGATCATCCTGAAATTTTGCATAATTATACGTTGTCAGGTGTACAGAAACGGACATAGGGTACCTTTCACCCCGAAAAAAAGTACTGTTGCCGAGGAAAACAACAATAACGTTCTTATGATAATAGATGGCGCCACGTGTCTTTCGAATCATGATTGAATATCATTATTACAAGCAGAGTAGAACCGAATTGATTGTCAAATTCTAAATTAACGCGAGCGAAGCCGCGGACAAAAGCTAGTATTAAATATTTTAATAAAGAAAATAAATCTACTCTAATATATAAATAAATTATTGCCTATGGAATAAATGAGACCATTATTTACACGAAACTGAGTATAAATAAAGGGTATTCTCTAAAAGGAACTAAAAGTTACGTATTATATTTCTTGAGTCGTAACAGTCAACTAGCGGTAAGTCCAGCAATAATACTTGCAAGTCATAGACTGTTAACGTCACATCATTTATACCAAGCACTTGTATGGATTTAACTGACGGACTTGGAATGAAATAGTTGTTAGGCCTGTAGTGAATATGGTGAAATGAGGAAATGAATGTGAATACTTAGGTAGGTACTCGTGCAAATGGGTTACTATAGGTAGGTACTGTGTTCATTTTATGATGACTGATATAACATGTGACATATCAGGTTAATCCATACTTGAGTACTAATGCTGTAACATGATAATATTGTAAAATCTAATCATTTTAAAATAGTAACCATGGAGTTTCTTACCGGTTCTTCTCCATAGGAAACGACCAACCCGAACCGTGCACCTTTTTGTCGACGTTTCATAAGTGCCCATGTAGGCCTATGTGAAATAAAAATATTTTGATTGATTGATTGATTGATAAATGAGCTTAATAAGGTACCATTTCTGAATACGTTACTATAGACAAATGAAACATGGTTTTGAATATTGATTCTTTTACGTAACTAATTAGCGGTTTGTCTATCAACGAAATAAAGACAATAGTTTACCTAAATTAGACCGTTTGTTAGTAAATTACAGAAAAAGAGAAAAGAGGCAAAAGGGCCTAGCTAATAACAGTCAAGACTAACTGTAGTAGTTAGTCTTACTACACTTTACACTTGACCTACTACTACCACACTAACACTACGACTACACTATGACTAGACTAGACTTTACTTACTAGATTTTTAGTCTTGTATGTCCCACAGTTGGGCAAAGGCCTCCCCCATGTCCTTATAATTGTATAAATGAAGGGTTAAAATAATGCGTGTTGTAACATAAGCTAGGAAAACGCTTGTGTCAATCCTGCTGAAAGTCATTGTAAAAATACGAAAAAATATGAAAGTGATTCCCGCTTTAATTGAGAATTAATATCGTGTCCTGCGTGTCCTGTTGTTTGTTCGCTGCAGGAACTGATGGACGCTACTGAAAGCGCCAAACTAGTAGCTCAGTTTTGGGCTGATACAATTTAGATTGCCATCGATACGCTAAGAAGAAGAAGATTGAGAATTTAAGGCCTTGTAAAACTACAATTCATCATTATCATTTCCTTATTCTAATTTCTTCATCTTCCTTCTACACAAACAAGAACATTCATAATGATTAAAAATTAATATCTTTCCTTTTAAACTCGACTGTGAGCGGATATAAGACGTTAAAATTTAACTGTTTTACATTCATTTTAGTGCTCGTAAAAACTTGCCATGTTCTGACTGACAACGTAGACATTCTGCCCTATTTGAGGGAAAGTTTAAATGTTAGGTAAAATTGAGGTCTAAAAGTTGGACTGTGCTACGACTTAAGATCATACGGAAAACTTATGAAAGAAAAATGGCGTCTGCGTTTTGTAAGTTCGGTCTTCAGTTGGACGTGATTTAGGTACTTACGTTATAGTTAGTGACAGATGGTTCGTTACGTACCTACCTATGGTTAAAGATTTATCTACATTAATATTAGTACCTGGGCGACCGAGCTCAGCTCGGATGAAAATAGAAAAAATGATTTTTCCCAGATATGATCCCTAGTTAGATCGATTTTTCGCCCCCCCCTAAACACTAGTATTGCAACTTTCGTCGAAATCGTTAGAGCCGTTTTCGAGAACGTGACTACAAATATACATACAAATATTGTTCATGAATAAGTAAGTAATCTCCGAAATTGTTCATCGCATTTAAACAATTCGTTCACTGTGGGAAAGCTACCTTATTGCCAAGTGCTATGGGTATTATAGTAGGTATGTCATGGTACCTATAGTTGATTTCCACGCAGACAAAGCCGTGAGCAGCAGCTAGTTGCTTACTAAAGCTTCAACTTAGAAACTTTTTCATGCACCCCTCAGGATTGATGTCCATTACCGGGCAATTTACTAGATAACTAACATAACTATCTTCACTAAAGCAGGCACGTTCTCATTTCATATGCCAGTGCAAGAACATAACGTACAGCAACAATAAAGAAACAAAATTAAAACCTTTAGTTTCCCTTCACAGCACAAAATCAATACCATTTTTGTCACCTCCATCCTCAGAACAATCCTGCTACATTTTTACCAAAAAACTTCCGTTTCACCTGTCTTCAAAATTCGCCGTACCAAATTTCACTAAAAACGTATATTCAATTTCATAAAGCTAGCCGTGTCGATGGGAAGCGAACATTTTCCTACGTCAGTTTCATTAAAAATCTCGCTCAATCCCCTCCACAAAAGCGTACTGACTCCCATCATATTTTTAATCTTCTAGCAGAACAATACGTCTGGCGCTGGCATAGAAAATATCCTCATATACAAAAATCATGGAAGACTAAAAAGTATAAATTTTCGTATTTATTTTTGAGGTTTATGTAGAGTTTATTATTTTAAGAGGATCTCGGCCCGTGCATGACGTGTCCGGGTGACCATCATTATATACCGAGTTTCTTCCGTGCCTCTCAAAAGTCCCGGCTATCATTTGTTCTATGACAGTCAGTAGCCCGAAGCCAGCCAGTCTTATTAAAAGGTATCGCATGAACCTATGACCGTAAAAGAGAATCAGTTTCCATATTCACTATGCAGTTGGTGTCGGAAGAGTTCATTATTTTACTCAACCTACCGCTCGTCAATACTTACGCAACTTGGTTTATATGTGCTCAAAAAAATTACAACAAACGGCAATGTCGGCTATTGAAGTGTTACAGAATTACATACAAAGCATTAGAGCAGCTTTGCCGATGCGGATTGCTGTTTTATTCATTTTGGGAATGGCACTTTAAGATTAACAGAATAATTATGTTGTGTAATGATTTATCTTTAAACTACGTACACACTGACATTACCTCCATTACCAGTGATAACATCTGGTTACTTGCTAGCGAACACGCCAAGCGCAGAGTGTGGCCGGATGAAAAAAATATTTTTTATTTTAATTAATGCTTGTGTTAAAAAAAGTTTAATTTATTATTTTTAAAACATTGTAAATCACTTATTTGTATTGTTTCAGGGTCTCATACAAGAAATAAGTTTGTATACTGATGCTGATGATTACACATTATCGTCAGTTTGCGACAAGGTACGTTTTCCAAGCTTTTAATAAAATAATTTCATTTTTTATTTCATTGCCATGTGTTTTGTGCCCATTTTAATATATTTTTTGACATTCCAGGGTAGAGATATTTCAGATATAGTTAGTATTATATTTAAATACATTCAGATTCTTGTCGCTTTCTGCTGCTGTAATGTTCTTGATGAAACTTGATGTTCTAACTTTTTGGAATCTCTTTAACGCAAATCGATTCCCAAAAATAGTAGCTTTTTACGCTACTACAAAAGCAAATCACCATGTGACGTGTTTTGCCGAATTTTACTATAAGTAAATATTTTATTATCCATAAAATAATTATTTAAATACAATTATCACTTTTATGTTGTAAACATGCATTTATATTTATAATTTATGCATTTTATACATATTACATTTATTTTTATAAAAACCAATGGCGTTAAAAAGATTTGACCATACAATTTTCCAAATTTAATTTATTTTCGTTTCGGCAATTAACTATTGGGGTAAATTCGTCCTGGCTCTTAAAGTTTTGTAGTAATAATTGGCTAGCTTTAAATGTACATACATTGGCGTATTAAAAATATTTATTTATTATAAGTAATATAAATTATCTATTTCGTTGTATTCGCTAATAAAACAAATCTAAAATCACAGTAATTTTATATATACCTAGAGGTATTCCACGCACTCCAATAACCGATTACAGGTGCTGTTATATTAGAACTTCTTCTACTAGCAATTGTTTTCCAAAAAATGGCCAATTACAAATTCAAACGCTGCTTAATTTTAAATTACAATCATATTTCTGTCTTTTTCACTTTATTAAGCCTTTAAGTTTAAGGTATCATAGAGGGTGGAAGGCACATAGACGCACAAACTGTTATCATGTACATTATTCAGTACCCCCCCCCCTCCCCTAATTTTTCATCGGTAAAAACAAACAGCTGTTTCCTACAAAACTTGCAATACCTACACGGTCAAAATGTATGGAACAGCTATTTTTTTTTTTAAACCAATGGCATTTTTCTACTTGGGGATTCAGATTTTGGTGATTCATGAACTGAATACATGGTATCCGTGATATTTAAGACAGCTGTAGTGACAGAAAAACTTTTGAGCACGTCTAAAACTTAAGCAGTGTTTGAGAATTTGTAGGCCATTGGGGTCATAATTTTCTATAATTAGCATAATAAATTACTAATAAGTAAACTGGATTTGTTTGAAGTGGTATCACTATTATAACATCAATAATTTATAACATCAATAATTTATTTGTAGATGGACACAGACAGTGACTCAGTAAGTGCGTTATTTTTTCGAATGAGTCTTTCAATAGATAGTAGTTCTGATTAATAGGTGTTAGAACTCGTAGCCATAGAATGTTTGAATGACTTAACAATAGCATGTTTTTTATAGCATTTTGTATCTTAAGTCGCAAAATTTAACAAATAAATACTATCGACCGTGAAATGTCATAAGCAGACGTCATGACTAAACTTCAAGAAAGTAAGTAACATAATAATATGTATCTTCCCTGCAAAATCCCGAAATGATTTTTAGTCTTTAATAAAATTGGGCGCGCCTAAAAAGTTACGTAAACGGTCACGTGGGGTGCGTGACAGCCCGATCATTTAAATCAAATACGAAATACTTGCAGAATCACGATTATTCTCGATATTTGATCATAAAGGACACTTGTTTTTATGAAGCTAACAGGAACTTCAGCGCTCAAAATTCAGAATTTATAAATTTCTAACTAAACTTTTCTGGATGCACTAGGGTGTGTAACACCCCACGCGACCATTTAAGGGTTAACTTCAAAATAAAGTTGTAAAATTAGAGGAAGGAATTATAATTATATTGTTACTTACTGCCTTGTAATCCAATGTCCCTTAAAGCATTTCTCCATCGTCCATAGTTTGCTTAAAATACTCGTTTTACTTTATTAGATACCTAGATTTCTTTGCTTGAAATGAGTCTGAAACTCTTTGATATACAAGAGGGCTTGATGTAGTCTAGATTTGAATTGGAAAGCTTTGGCAAAATACGGCCTTTACCTTAGTACGCGTACATTTAGGTTTATATGGATAAACTCAGGATGTAGGTCCTGTACATGCCTGCCAAGGCTGCGGGACTGTTCGAAAGAGATACCGCGGCCCTGGAACATAAAGGGTCAAAGAAGGAACATGGATGGTTTTTAGTCAGTAAGAGTCTGACACTCCCTTCCGCTCCGCCCAGAGTGGGAGGAGTCACTTGATGATTTCCCATCCTCCACAAAAAAAAAAAAAAGGATGTAGGTACATTCGACTTTCCTACGTAATTTATATTCAATCCATACATTTTCATTAAGGCAACAGGAATTCATATTTAATCCAATAAAAAATAAATGAGTTCCACCACCGGTTTCAAATTTTAGTTGTATAAAGCTCTTCGGGCACTGTGACTTTTTATAGCGATGCTGTCGCAAGGTTCGTAGTCACCGCTGCTATCGCACGATAGAAGCGGTGCAAACGCACGATTGTTGTATTTCTTGCACCTTAGCGTTCACAAGAATTTTTGTATCGATGCCGAAGAGTTAGTATCACTACAAAAATTCGCGGTAGGCGAGGGCTAGTTTTGCTGCGCAAGTAAAAGCATTTTTTTAATCACCCTCTATTTTCCTTCTATTGAGTTTGACTAGCAAAAATTATGTTGAATTTCCAAATTCTTATAAAGTACCTATTTTTATAAAGTAGATGTTTAATGAAAAAGTACTTACTAATCCTGTGAAATTATCTAACAACTCAAAATTCTAACACAATCGATTTGGCTTTTTAGTTTTTGTACTTTAATAAACGTTTGCGCTTATTGCAGTGTCGTTGTGTTGTTTAACAACTTTGTAAAGAAACAAATAACCCAATAACCTACATGGTGTTATTTGTCTTTTATCTTACATTTTGTTGCTATGTTCCACAGCTAGGAGGACGAGGAGACGACATACCAACTACAACACAAGGTAAGTTAATGGCCATTAACCCTAATACCTACTAAATCATTATCATTCTCCTGCTTTTATTCCTGTATATTTGGGGTCGGCGCAGCATGTCTTCTTCTTCTTCTCTTCTCTATTACTCGTCATCTAATCAGACACCTTCTTTCTTGCCATATCATCCTTCACACAGTCCATTCATCGTCTCTTTGGTCGTCCTTTACTCTTATATCCATATATTCATACTAAATGAATGCCTAAATATTTATGGTCCCATAAAAAATATAGGTATGGACAAATTTTAACACAGCTTTCAGTAAGTCTAACCAAAGATATCCATAGAGTTATGTTTGTGGTTTATTAACTGTAGGCGACACTTTAGTTAATGGCACTGATCAACAAAATCACTTTAATCAGTGTTTTTTGCTTGCATATCTTTGGTTCGACGTACTGAACGCTGTGTTAAAAATTTTCCATCTATTTTAATGGGACCTTATTTTGCACTAGTGAAATTTCATCTTTTAGCGCTGAAAATTCAGCAAAGAGGTTTTTGCCATTAACTTAATTATCGCTTAAAGTTAATAAACCACAGACATAACTCTATCAAATTAATTTTACAACCGTAATACTAAAACTGATCTAACGTAGTCATGGCATTTAAATATTAAGGATACTACCAACTTAAATATTTCTCGGTAGATTTTAATCAAAATTGTTTTCCTTTGACATTTTGTATGAAATGGCTATAATATTGTAAATTGCTGTAGTTTGTCAATTTGATAAATAACTTATTCTTCTGAAGGAAGTTCCTACAAAGGAAGCATCAATAATGTTATTTTAGCATAATTATCATAACCATAACAAACAAAATACAACAAATGAGTATTTGCTAAAAAATTATCTTGAATTATTACAGAACCGATACTAGCAGAAAAAGGAGAAAGAGGTGAAACCGGGGAAAGGGGGGAAAGAGGGGAAAAAGGTGACATGGGGGAGAAAGGTATGAAAGGAGAAATCGGTGTAACTGGCCTTAAGGGCATTAAAGGAGAAAAGGGAGACAAAGGGGTGCTTGGACTAAAAGTGAGTAATAATTGTTGTTTTTTTAAATCGCCTTTTTTGACACTTCTTTAAAAAACTGAATACCGCTTAAAAAGTCATTGTACACGTCATTATGAACATTTTTTACGGGACCAAGCCCGAAATCGTGAGTAAAAAATCTGCTGCTTTATACACATTTGTGCGCACAGCTTAATAAAATGAATGTAGAAAACAAATAGGTAGTTATTTTTTATAAACTATTTTGTACTCTCTCAAAATGTTGTCCTATTTAACCCAAAGATTGACTGGTAGAAAATGCCTTGTGGCATTAAGTTCGCCTATGTACCACTATTGTACATGAAGAAATAAATAATTATAAATCAGTCATTTGTTTCCCATGTGTATTGCTGATCTACACTACACTAACACGTCACCAAGTCACAATATATTGGTGACTATTTTACCAAAAAATATTGTACCTTTTTTCAGGGTGATCAGGGACCGCAAGGACCATTGGGTCCACTAGGACCAGTTGGCAAAAAAGGCGAAGATGGAGTAAGCTTTTTTTTGTAATTTCTTTCAACAACAAGAAACTCATAAGTTATAAACTGACCCATTTATTATCTCTAACAAAGCTAAACAAACTGGTTTGAATATAAGTACTTGAAGAATTTAAGTATCATAATATCATGGAGAGTTATCAAGGCTACGTCCATTCGTTCGTTTAGTTTTCTACCTTTAGGTACCACCACAAATCAGAAAATCTCTACGAATATGTCACTTTAATTTGTTAGGGCAGAGGACTAAATGTGCTCGTTTCCAACAGGCATGTCAATGTTCAGAAAAAGTTGTATCAAGTCTTTTGCTGTCCATGCCAGAAATGAAAGGACCTCCTGGTGAAAGAGGGCCGTCAGGATACGACGGACCACTCGGTCCACCTGGCGAGACTGTAAGTATTAAATGTGCTCTCTTCACTGCATCATTAACTCAAGTACAATCAAAGTGGTGACAACAATATGACAATAAAATATGAAGACAGTGTTACTACTAGTTCATAGAAACATTTTTATACTATTATAAACCGTAACATCAAAATGAAAAAAATGTTTTTTTTTTTCAAATAAACTAAGTAGCATAAAACTGTTAACGAAATAGAACACCATTTATAAACACTGGTTCACTAATCTTAGGTACAATTTGCACTAATTCGCATCTGGAAATAAAATTTAAGGAACGAATGTGGAGGCTTTTGAAGTAGCGAGTTGGCAACATGTGTTTATTGTTAATACCAGTGCAGGGGTCGTTAACCTGTCAGTGCTAGCCAATTAATCTGCATCATGAAAATGATGAAAATGAAAAATAATGTCCTGTGACTAAACTGCTAGATACATTCTTTTTGATTTTTGTATGCAGACTAAGAACGTCATGACATACAGGTACGCAGTTTCATTTATTGTCGTCGTCGTCACCCTGTATAATGTTGACTTCTCATATTTCTTATGACCTGGAGAAAGCCACAGGAATTAGGTGGATGTGAGAAGCACGGGATAGATCGAGGTGGCGATACTTGGGAGAGGCCTTTATCCAGCAATCTTCGGCAAGTCTTTCGGCTGTCCTTGTCATTCAAATAAAAAAAAACCGTACAAGCGCAGTTCGAGTCGCGTGAAGAGGTTTCCGTACGTTAATTATGTAAATTCCGTAAATTGTTTTAAATCTAAGATTTCTTATAGGTTTTCCTGTAATCTATAGGCAAAGAACTATTTTTTGTAATTTTTTTAAAATTTTCTGCATTGTAGTTTCGGAGTTAAATGGGAATCGGGTGGGGGAAATGGTCAATTTTCTTAAATAATTTCAAAACTATTTATCATAAAATTATTGCAAAACTTTTTTTTTTCTAATTTACCGCCCAAAAGTGGCCCCCATATTTAAAACTTATTAATTTACGTTACATGTGCGTCTAGAACTTAAGATGATTAGCATCAGATTTTTAACACAGGCTATTTTCAAATCTAGGGTAACATTGGGCCTGTAGGCCCAAGTGGACCACAAGGTTTGAAAGGGGAAACAGGTGCAAGAGGTTCCGATGGAATGCCGGGTAGAGATGGATTCGATGGAGCTAAAGGAGAACCGGGAAAGGATGGCACACCTGGAACACCTGGCGATCAAGGACCAGAAGGAGCACAAGGACCACCGGGACCAATACGTTGGGTGATTACTTTTCTTTCTTTTTTTCGTACTCAAAATTATGTGTCCCAATTTAAATGTTAAAAACAGTATTATGAATACATTGAATATCATAGAACCAGACAAAAATCTCAGAAGTAACTTTGACAGGAAACAGACGAGGAGATAACACGGAGATCCATTCTGATACCTGGGCAAAAGGGTGATGCAGGGCCGATTGGACTACCAGGCAGGCAAGGTGAAAAAGGTGTTCAAGGGCTAAGGGGAGAAAAAGGAGAAATGGGTCGAAGGGGAGAAAAAGGTGATGAGGTAATAATCAGCTCGATGGAAATGAAAAAATATAGAAATACTGTACATCTACTTACATAATTTACTTTGTAGGGCTACATAGGACTTCAAGGTCCCAGAGGAGATAAAGGCGATAATGGTGAGGCAGGCACTGATGGATGGCCAGGAGACAAGGGCATAAAAGGTGAAAAATACAATACAACCAACATATAGGGTGACTGGTAATTAGTGACCGATACTTAAACACGTGATTTTACTCATGATAACCAACAACTTTCCAAAAGAAACATTTTTTTTTACACATACGTATACTTTTGTGGCGGCCGGTCTGTGGCGCGGGCACCGCTTACGGAACGGGCGAGCCGCTCGGGTGCTCTGCCTACCCTTTTTTGCACGGTACAATATTAATGAGACAGAACGGCGTCACGCGGCTAACAGCTGATAGGTCATAGGCGCGCGCGCAAGAATTTCATACGGCTGTTGTGTTATAGTAATGAAAATAAAAGAAGATAAAATAAATGTTTCTTTGGGAAAGTTGCTTGTTATCATGACTACAATCACATGTATAAGTATCGGTCACTAATTACCAGTCATCCTATATATGCAAATCTGTCCGAAGAAATTGAAATCGTGTATAATTAACGGCCATTTTTCTTGAAGGTGACAGAGGAGATAAAGGCGCTCCCGGCTTAGCCGGATTACCAGCATCTCTAACATCCGTTCTGGACACAGAAAGTAAGATTTTTCTGTAATGTTACATATTTGTGGCATTGCCGCTATATTTACAGGGTTCCACTGTCAAAGCGCTCTACCTTTTAGATGAACTGAACAACTTAAGACGATACCTCGTTGCGAAAAAGATAAAAAGTGGGCGGGGTCAAATAGTCAAGCGGGCGCATTACGTACAACAAAATTTGAAATCCGCGCGGAAGGAAGTAGTGATTTAGAACAGAGATTTAGTGGAGTCGATTTACGCTTATGTTTATTTTATTATATGTTTTGAATTGATGGAATGATTGGAATTATTTTACTCGTTCTTTACAAAATATAAAATCTAATCATAAAAGGATATAAAGGAAAGAAAGGATGTATAGGAATATAGAATCTAATCATAAATCTAAAAATAAAAGTATTTGGTAATATATTACCAAATCCTTTTATTTTAATTAAGATTACTATAGTAAAAGGACCGGAATGTATACAGGTTGTAACAGAAAGGTGAAATAATGGCTTCTACTCATCAACTGAATAGCTTTTGTTCTAAGAATTTGCTGAAAAACTAAAAATAAATTAATTGATTTCTATGAGAAGCCCAAAAATTTTATTGTGATTTGAGCAAATTCGTAGAACAAAAGTTGTTCAGCTTGAAGAGATGAGAGTATAAGCCACCTTTAAGTATTATTTAACCTTTTTGTTACACCCTGTATTGAAGACTGATTTGCAGAAATAACCAGAACCCTAACAGTGGGGACCTTAGGAGGCTAATGATTTACAGATCTTTTCCCGGTTTTATGATTTCGCAGCAAAACTAAAAATACCGGCCAAGTACGAGTCGGACTCGCACACGTAGGGTTCCGTACCATAAACTAATTTGTTTTTTTCAGCTGTATCTCATGATCTGTAATAGATAAACAGCTGAAATTTTCACACAGCGTGTATTCCTATAGCCTCTATAACAAAAAATAATAATTTCATTATTTGTTGTTATAGCGGCAACAGAAATACACATTCTGTGAAAATTTCAACTGTGTAGCTATTACGGATTGTGAGATACAGCCCGGTGACAGACAGACAGAGGGACGGAAGGACGGATGGACGGACAGCGGAGTCTTAGTAATAGGATCCCGTTGGTAGCCCTTTTGGTACGGAACCCTAAAAAGGAAAAAACCGGCCAAGTGCGAGTCGGACTCGCACACGAAGGGTTCCGTACCATAAACAATATTTTTTTTGGTCTGTATCTCATGATCCATAATAGATAGACAGCTGAAATTTTCACACAAAGTGTATTTCTATAGCCGCTTTATCAACAAATAATAAAAATAAAAATAAATTAAAAATTAATTTAATTTTCAATTTATTTTCATTTTTATTATTTGTTGTTATAGCGGCAACAGAAATACACATTCTGTGAAAATTTCAACTCTCTACCTGTTACGGATCACGAGATACAGCCCGCTGACAGACGGACGGACGGACGGACGGACGGACGGACAGCGGAGGCTTAGTAATAGGGTCCCGTTGGTCACCCTTCGGGTACGGAACCCTAAAAATGAAACGTTCTTAGCTATAAATGCTATAACTAACTTATGAATGAAACCACCATAAATGTTTCAAAAGGCGTCATATTTTTAAGATTTATACAAAAAAAAATGTTGTATTTTTTAAATGAAACTTAATTATGTATATAACATAACAAAATATTATTTCAAAATTCAAAATAAAATTTTTAGTTGTGGTTGCGACTCCACAGTGTCGCCCTCTTCTAAAACAGTGGGAGCGGTCGTTGACGTCTCTGATCGGGCCGCGGCCGGCTGGACTTCTGTCGATGCCGGCGCAGTTAGCAATTTTTTATCAATATTACTTATATCTAATAAAGGGCCAGTTCTGGAAAGGTAAAAAATTAATTCTAGTAAAATTTTGTTATTATTATCACAATTTTAAAATTTGTGTAGGTAGGTACACTAAAAATGTTTTTACAGAAGGAACAAGATAAGGACTTACTTTCTTTTTTCTCTCATCATATGTAAATGTTCTCTTTGAATTTTCTTGCATACTCTTCGATTTATTTTTTTATACTTTGTTTTATTACCCATACCTAAATTTAAAACTTTGTAAAGTATTTATAACTTATCTAAGGCACTACTTATTTAAAAGGAAGACCACTTATACGTAAGTAGAAATAAAACTATCTGAAATGAATAATCCTAAAAACTGAATTAAAAAAGTAAAAATCGTAATTCGTGAGGCTCGTCAAGCGTCAACCGACATAGAACCGTCGCACACGATGTTCACGGACGAACTGGGTAAATGGTTGAGAGTGATAGAACTATACGATAGCAACGTAAATAGACTGAGAAAGGAAACATGCAACCTGCTCGAAAAAAATAACGTAAGCGCCACACTACATAAAAATTAATTAAAAATTCAATTTTATGTTTCTATAAAAACTGATTTCTGATTAATGTTTAATAAGATATTATCTACATTCTTCATTATTTTAATATGACAGAAAGTACATAACTACGACATAAAATGAATAAAATGTTATTTTCAGAGGCAAGTTCCGATTTTTTTTCTCTCGAGGAAAGTTACTTGTTTTATGTTTCTGTCTTCGGATTAATGGAGGTAATATAGTCAACAAACACATATAAAAAAATTAAATTCTTCAAGCAAGTATTCATAGAATGAAATTAACATAAAGTTTTTGTTTAATTACGAGGTATCGTCTTAACCTAAGGACAGAGAAAGTTTCGTCCCCCCCTCGTAATCCAGTCTCAATCATCAGGGGTCGAAAAAGGGGGTTGTCGATCCTAAGAGTCCGCCACCACTTTTAGGGTTACTCCTTGTATATTCTTCAAATTAATCATTTTAGTTAGTCCTTGTTGCATGCTCATACTATTATCTAGATTGTGGTGAAACTTTGGTACGTTCTGAGTTGGTAAAACCATTCTCGAGATAAGCAAAACCACTTGGAAAAAGGCAGTACATTATAAATACGTAAAGCAAGCTATGAGCAGTCAGCCGTTATGTCTTGGTGATTATTCTACCAGAAAATGAGATGTACTCATTATTATATTAATTTTTTCGCCATTTACGGCGAAGCCTCTGCGATAGATATTCGATACCGGGAACTATAAAGGGATTTTTATAAAGTCATACATTGAAACAAAAATCTCCTCACATATCGTGAATTTACTGTTTATTTAGCCCTTTGCATTCAAGTTCGAAACATTATATAACCTGAATAAATTTCAATATCAAACAAAGCATTCTGGTCACGAAAATGTAATAACGTAAGTAGATTGAATCCCCAAACATTTTTTGCTACTATCGGCTCTATTGGCTTTGATCCTGACTCGACATTGTTGTATTATTGTGTGGTACTGAGTGTGTTTTTGTTGCTATCCTTTTTTATCTCGAGACGAATGAAAGGGAGGGAATTATCGTATTTCTCAATTGAGTTTTCGTATCCGTTTATGCCTTACAGTGCGTCTGGTGTTGTCATATTTCGGTTGAACAAAACGCATCGAGGCATCTTTGGTTCTAATGATTTTATTGGTTTTATTTAAGAGAATAGTGGTAAAGCTATTTTTAAGGCCAAAAGGAGGGTTAATAATTATGATGTTAATCCTATACCACAGACATAGTTGTTACGGGTAGTCAGTTACCCGAAAGCGTGATAACCAGTCTTACCAAGTTGTATCGTATTACCTTAATATCTGAATTGTAGAGATCAGATAGGCAGTCGTTACATGTAAAATCAAAAAAGGTCCATGTAAATTAAAATCTTTCTTTAGTTACTTAGCTGCATACAGTTAGACCGGAAGCCGACCCCAACATAGTTGGGAAAAGGCTAGGCAGATGATCATAATAATCCTATACAAGGTGAACTAAAACCGCGCTACGATCTACCAGCGATTTTAATCTTCTTCGTCGTGTCGATGTTTTCCTTACAGGTTAAATGAATTTCAAACCCAAATGAAAAAATCAACAATGTTTCGGATTGACTTTTAAGCTATGGAATATGAATTTCCAATGGCTATGTACTAGATACTACATGTATACATGGATGTATGTACTAGGAACTCGTAGCTAAATAAGAACAGCCACTCGGGTCGATCTTCAGGTTAAGCCGTGCTTACCTAGGTTGGTCCGTGGATGGGTGACCATCCATTACATACCGAGTTTCCTCCGTGCCTCGGAAAGCACGTTAAGCCGTTGTCCCCGGCTATCATTTGTAGATCTTTGACAGTCGTTACAGGTAGTCAGTGACCCGAAAGTCTGACAACCAGTCTTACCAAGGGGTATCGTATTACCTAGCGCTAGCTGGGTTGTGGAGGTCAGATAGGCAGTCGCTCCATGTAAAATACTAGTATTCAGCTGCATCCGGTTAAACTGGAAGCCGACCCCAACATAGTTGGGAAACGGCTAGGGCCTAGCCTTTTCCCAGTGCATCTAGGCAGATGATGATGTACTAGATATAATTATTTTAACTATCTCGAAATGTATGGATGGTCAGAATGGGCCGCAGCGTTCTGTGTGTTTTTTAACAACCGCACTGCGATCACCAACCCGCCTGTCAACCCCTCCATTGGGGGAGGCCTATGTCTAGCAGTGGACGTCTTTCGACTGAAATGATGATGATGATGTTGATGCATGGATGGTACATGGACTGTCAAATCCTAGCCATTCAAAAAAAACCTTCCGATCGAATGCCGAATCGTATGAAAGCAGCATTCAATGCTTATTCACAATTATGTAGTATGAATATGAAAATAATATTTCAGATGCAGCTGTAGTGGAAAAATTGAGAGGTTTCAAGGGAGACAGCGGAGAAACAGGTGAAAAGGTATTTCATTAACCCCTATTGAAATCAGGGCAGCATTTTTGTATTCGCACTTTTTATTTTGTTTTACAAATCATTTTTATTATTTCACCAGTACGATCTACTATATCACTAATTCAAACAAACTTGCTATCGTACAGCAACCAATCAAATTAACTATTAATTCAACTTCTGCATTCTCCATTATTAGTTTAAAATAACTTCTTAAATTCTTTCGGTCGACTCAATTTTTCGATATAATTATTTATTTTCAACATGTTCCTTAAAAGATTTTACTTGCAGTTATCCAAAATACTTTAATCTTAACCAGTGTGTCCAGATCTCTCATTTATCAATTTACTGCAGGGCGACAAAGGTGACCTAGGAATGATTGGATTACAAGGACCAAGTGGGAAAGACGGCAAAGATGGTATTACTGGGCCAAAAGGGGAAGTCGGGCCAATGGGAAAGACTGGAAAAAAAGGAGATCGGGGAGAACCGGGCCCAGTTGGAGAAGTTCCCGAATCAAAGATAGCGTTGCTGAAGGTTTGATGTTGTTTTTCATTGCACATTAGTAACTAGTATGGTCTTTTATAAGCAATTAGTGGGCTGGGCGACTAAACTCGGGTGAAAATAGACAAAACGAATTTTCTCAGATATGAGACGACTAGATGCCCGTAAACCCCTATAATGCAATTTTCATCGAAATCGTTAGAACCGTTTTCGAGAACATGATTACAAAATAATATACAAATATTGCTCATTTGGATAGGATAATCTCGAACTTGACTTATGATTCCAAAATAATGATGTTTTAATACTTAGTGTATACTATTTTAGGGTGCTAAAGGAGACAGAGGACATTCAGGACATAAAGGTGAATCAGGACTCACTGGCGGTAAAGGAGAAACGGGAGCAGTAGGTCCAGTTGGACCCACAGGACCAAAAGGAGATCGTGGTCCTGCCGGCCCTGAGGTAAGATCCATCAACGACAATAGTCTACCAGTTGGGTAAAGTGAGAACAAAGTTCAAAATAATAGCAAAGCCACTCGGTTCGATTTTCAAGTCGCGCTTGCCTAGGTTGGTCCGTGGATGGATGACCACCCAAAGCATACCGAGTTTCCCCCGTGACTCGGAATATACGTTAAGCCTTTGGTCCCGGTGGTCAATTGTTCATCTTTGACAGTCGTTAAGTAGTCAGTGGCCCGAAAGTCTGACAATCAGTCTTACCAAGGGGTATCCTTCTACTCAGTACTAACTGGGTATAGGCAGTCGATTCATGTACAATACTGGTCTTTTTTATCGTGTGGTTAGTGCCTAACCTGGTGAGGAAACCAGCATTTCTGAGAGATATTTCTTGACGGCATGTAAAGCCAAGTCAGCGGCCCATAAAATATGGGCAGCATAAAATACTGGTATTCAGCTGCAACCGGTTAGACTGGAAGCCAAAGGCTAAGCAGTAAAGGAAAAGGCTAGGCAGTTGATGAATATTAAATTAAAATTATTCTTTTAATTTTGGTTTGTATTCAATTTTTTTATTTTCTAGGGACCCATGGGACCAGCTGGATATAATGGCACGAATGGAGAAAAAGGTGAAAAAGGAAGTACACCTAAAATTGATTTGTTCAAGGTACGTTTACATTAAAATTATTTTTTTATAATATAATTGTGGACCAATATTTGTAACTACATTTTTATTACAGTTAAAAGGCGAAAAGGGAGAACGAGGTCTAACGGGTGACCCTGGAAAGCCAGGAAAATTGGGACCACAAGGACCACCTGGTATATGCGTAGAAGCATCAACCGGAGCTCCCATATCAGGTCCTCCTGGACCACCAGGAAAGCCGGGATCGCCGGGAAAAAATGGCAAAACTGTGAAGGGACCAAAAGGGGACTTGGGTCCACCTGGACCGGCCGGACCTCCGGGGCAAAGAGGTTTATCTATAGTTGGACCAAAAGGAGAACCGGGAGAGCCAGGAATGACAATAATACAGCAAGTTCCAATAGTACAAAACCATGGTAAGATAAAAATAATGTAAAAAAAGACCCTTAACGAAACCGTCAACCAAGCATTCTGTACAGAAAATATTCCTGGGAACGTTGTTTTTTTTTTGACGTGACAACGTCTAATAAATCGATGAACGCCGGCTGCATGCACGAAAAAGGATGACTCATTGTCCCGTTACACTCATTGTACGCTTGCGCCGCATGCAAATACACAATCATTTCATCAATGATTTGTTATGACGTAGTCACGTTAAACTATAGTCCGTAAACCAACTTTACAGACAACCAATTTTTTTTGTATGAAATATTACAATTGACGCTAGCGTTCAACGTAACGTACTTAAAATATTGTGCTGATGGATGTATTGGATAATACAGGGGTTATGGATCTATTTAAAGTAAAGTTATAAACATTTAAAGTACGTAGGTAGGTATTTACAAAAAAAAAAACGCGTATTTGAGTTGTAACTTTGACCTTCAATATCCGCAACTAGAAGGTTCACAGGCATGATCCAGAACCAAAATATCAATACAAATGATGATGATGATGAGAACAGCACGAGCCTCTCTGCTTCTTAAATGGTGTTCTACAACCTTTTAATGGCGTTTGCAGAATTGAAACGTTTATGATTTTACGAAGATCTTCATGTTTATTTTTATTTAAATTACATTGTCGATATGATTTCCTATTCTGAGTTTAGCATTAATTTATATTTTTTCGTAAAATTATTTTCAGATGTTTTAGATGACGACGACTGGTACACACTTAGTACTGAAGTGCATCGAACTAAACGAAGTCTTTTGAAGGTAATAATTTAATTTCTTACAAAATATAACACGACATTATTTTTACCTGTCTGCCTATCAGTCAGTTAGGTGTTCAGGCTTAATCCAGTTCTAAATTTAGGTCCAGCTTCTATCAAAGCGCATCAAGCAGAGCCGATAAGAGACGAGCAGGACTCGACCAATCACATTGGTTGAAAGTCATACAGCGTCACTCTCTCTACTATGGTTGTTCGATTCTAACACGTCTCCTTTTAGCTCTGTTCGTATCCGCTGTGATGGAAACTAGTCATCACAATACCTACCCTGGATATCTTTTCATATTTCGCTAGGAATAGTAGTCGGCCCAACCATTAAGGGGACCTCTCATGCACTTTACCAATGTGACTTTTTAAATTCATATTATGTACTTTCTAAGTTTATCTTAGACATCATTGACATCGGTGACTTACAAATAATATAAATCCAAAATCGCCAACTCATTTTAAGCGACCGTGGTGATCAATGCTCATTTTATCTGTATGAGAAGAAGCTTTTGTTCAGCAGTGGGACAGTAATAGGCTGCTATTATTAGAAGTCGTGACTAAATAATAACTGCCGTTCGAGTCGATCTTTAGGTTAAGCTGCGCTTGCCTAGGTTGGTCCGTGGATGGGTGACCACCCATTACATACCGAGTTTCCTCCGTGCCTCGGAAAGCACGTTAAGCCGTTGGTCTCGTCTGTCATTTGTAGATCTTTGACAGTCGTTAAGGTCAGTGGCTCGAAAGTCTGACAACCAGTCTTACCAAAGGGTATCGTATTACCCAGAACTAACTGGGTTAAGGAGGTCTGATAGGCAGTGGCTCCACGTAAATACTGGTATTCAGCTGCATTCGGTTAGACTGGATGTCAACCCCAAAAAATAGTTGGGAAAAGGCTAGGCAGATGATGATATTGGAAGTAATTACACATCATATTCCAGAAAAGTTTGGCCATATCTATTTAAGGATGATCAGATTTTTCGCGATTACGATGTGGGTCCTATGGAAGAACTTGTTTAGTTTGACAGTCTAGGTAATAAGTAATAACACATCCATCTACATTATTATGATCAAACTTTTCTGAAGGCGAAGTGCCGTTTTGGGGGACTCTCTCTTGTAAAGTTTGACGTTCAAAAAGAGCTGATTATTAGCAAAACATTTGCAGTATCGGTATTATTATCCCACGAAAACATAAACTTAAAAATTAAACAAGCATTATGAAAACAGGAAAGTATTCAAAGCGAAATATTTCTACCTGAACAGTTCCATTAGTTTGAGCAATAGTTAAATGTATGTACATAATTGGTTTCCTTGCAGAGAACAGCGGATACTAAGCTGGGAACGTTGGCGTACGTTTTACTTGAGAAAATATTGCTTCTCAGGGTTGAAAATGGATGGCGATATGTTGAGGTAAATAGCATCTATTGATTCTAAATGTAATACTTTTCATATTGTTTGTTTTGACTGAAAATTTTGAAATATATAAAATTGAGTTTAGATTTCAGTACGATTTATTAGTGTGTCATAGACGGTCGCGTTAGTCTAGTGGTCGCAAGCGCGACTGACTGCTGACCATGAGGTCCAGGGGTCGATTCCCAGGTTGGGCAAAGTGTTATTGTTTTTTTTTTTTACGTTGCCCCACACTAGGAATTTCTCATGTATACGAGGGTGCGTTTACAAAAATTTAAACTGACATATACAAACAGCCAGACCCGGAACAACTATCTGTAGGCCATACAAATATTTGTTCCGTGCGAGAATCGAACCCGCAACACGAAGGACAGCAATGCAAAAGTCAATCGCTCAGCCACTGCGCCAACCGTGCCGTCATTGTATTCTTTCTTCAGAAATTTATCAGTAGAAACCACGGAGTCTGAATTCGTGCCCAGTTGATAGCAATAGACTCGTCCTCTATGGGACTTTAACATAACTGGAAATGTGGGTGGACTATTAGGTACAACTCTGTCTTACCCTTCGGGGATTACAGGCATGATGTTACGTAGAATACAACCTTAGCTTTTGTTTACTTAAGGGGTCATCGTACTCGGCATTATGTAAAACTTTTACCACGGGGCGATAAATAACTCCCTAAGATTTTAGTCTTATCTAGGGGTACTGTATTAGCCATCCATATCATTGTTAACGTAACTGGGTTGTGGAGGTCAGATAGACAGTCGCTCCATGTAAAATACTGGTGTTCAGCTGCGTCCGGTTAGACTGGAAGTCAACCCCAACATAGTTGGGAAAAGGCAGGTGATGATGTCAAATGCTTGGAATTACTATTTTTCCCAATTTCAGGGTTGATCCCGTGTTAATAGTTGTTTATAAAGATGAGTATCCCTTGAGAGGTTTTGGATAAATAAAAACTAAAGGACACCGTTCAGGTTTCGAACAAATTGTACCCAAAAATTAAAATATAAAAAAAAACGATTTTCGTATGGGGAATAACACCCTCAACATTGTTTTACTAGAGTGTCTACTGTCTACCCATTAAACCTTCCGTTGATATAAAAATTTCAAAATACTCCAAATAGTAGTTTTATTTAAACTGTTTTAAGCAAAATATTAAAAAATACCGACTTTTAATTTTTATTGAAAATGACATCCTGAACATTTTTTAACTGTTACAACATTAGCGTACAGTTAAGCCCCTGGTTGCTATTTGAGTTTGAAAGTTATGTTAAAGAAATCTGGGTGTACTTTAGCTAAACCATTACCTTACACTTCGGATCCTCATACGTGATAATAAGTTATTGCTGCCTTACTCTTTGCAGATGTCTTCAATGTTGGACGCGAGGCCGCATCCAATTACCACCACTTACAATCCACCACCAACCCCACCCACCACAAGTACTACTACGACTACCACTACGACTACTACCACACAGCAGCCGCTACCACCCCCACCACCCCCAACGACTACTACCACACAGAAGCCGCTACCACCCCCACCACCCCCAACGACTACTACTACACAGAAGCCGCTACCACCCCCAACGCCATCTACTGATCGTCCTATTATTGATACTGCTACGCATGGACCGTTTAGAGGTGTTGTAAGTATATTTGATAAAATTAATGAAGAATTACTTTCACAGACGTAACGGTCATCCTTTAAATGTTGGCTTTATAACATTTTTTTTAATAAGTATAATAAGGACAAACTAGTTTGTCCTAAACCAAATACCAGCCGAACCTTATATCAGGCCAAACAAGTTTATTCTAGGCCAAAAGCGAGCGAAGCGAGCTCGGGACTTGGGGTCGTCTACGTCAACAGTAAACCAGTTTGGCCTAAGACAAACTAGTCTGGCCTGACATCGGGTTTGACCTGTAACATGTATAAAGCCTGCACCAGAAAGTTGTGGTCATATTTAATGATGAGGTATAGACAATCATAGTGAACAAAGTTCTCCATGGGAAAAAGAAAAAAGTTTGCTGTCCCATTTAAAGTTTCAATACCTACTCGACCCAAATATATGGAACGGCTGATAATATTTTCGTGATTTCGATGCTGGCCCAATGAGGAAAGTTGTTCAGTTTGATGTTCTTTATCCCATCCTTCAGAGGGAACAGAGGCTGCGATACTTCATACAAATGTATTCTCCTTTTTTCTTCCTTAATAATGCCGATTCTCGATTTTTTTTTTCATAAAATCAAGACCTACTGAAGAAACGTCTCTGTCATGTCCTTTTTTCAGCAACTAATAAGTAAAGAAAATGTGACTCTCCAAAAGTGACAAAAAGTGCCCTATTTTTACGGTCGTGATTAGAGGACTACCAGACAAATTCAAAAAGTTTGTAAAATTAAAGAAATTGATAGTAACCCAGAGATACCTACTGTTTCTTAAAATGTTAATATCAAAAATAATTGAATTGGTTCAGTTTTCGAGGAGAAAAAATAGGGGGAATACGAAACGTCGATCTCGTCAAATTTTTTGTGTTATAATCGGTATAAGCTGCAACTGTCTCTATCGCACTTTACAGGGTCAGGCTTGACGCAGCGCGACGGCAATAGTTTCTTCAAATACCTATTTTTTAAATGCCTCGCAGGCCCTGTTCCCTCTTAATGACCCCACCACTTTTCTGGTACTCGCTGCAGATTGATCCAAGAAACACGACTGTGTGGAGATTTAAAGTTTGAAAAAATAAGTTTCGCAATAGAGTGGGATACCCAAACACTTCAAGAAATCATTGTACTCACCATTATCATACATTTTTATTTCGCCACTCTTGCGATGTTGAGTGGGCCGCTACGGCCCAATTTGAACCAACGGTTGATGCCTTACTAAAAGTTGTTCCTGATTAAATTAAATCGTACCTGTTTATCTGATATTTTCATTAGAAATATCTGCATTTTCTAGATTCGAATGGCGGCTCTCGACAGTCCATATCCAGGAAAATTGTGGAGTAACAACAGGACGGGCCGCGAAGCTGGTGATCACCTGTGTTATGAGCAGGGCAGGAAGCATAGACTTGGGGCGACTTTCAAGCCGTTTTTGGCAACAAGGTAATTAATCTAAGTATCAAATAAATAAAAACAACAAAAAACCGGCCAAGTGCGAGTTGGACTCGCGCACCGAGGGTTCCGTATAAACTTGTAGGTGTTTTGTTTTTAAAATATATATTTACGATTTTCAGATTTTTCCCTTTACAATCATGTGCTATTAGACAATGCTTCTTGCCAAATTTCATTATTCTAGGTCAACGGGAACTACCATATAGGTTTTCGACCTAAAACCTATAAGGTACTTCCGGTTGACCAAGAATTATCATAAACGGAAAATTCCGAAAAATAAAAAAGTTGATAATTAAGGTAAATTTTGGTACTTACAAGTTTTCGCGAAAATCAAATCAAATAAACAATAAAAAATTTACCCATATATTTTTCTCATAGCCCGTATTTGGTATACATTTCAACTAGCTAGGTCCGCCCGTTCCTGAAAAAATCGGTGGTGACACACGGACAGACAGACGGACAAGAGAGTGTTCTTGGGTTCTTTTTTACCTTTTGAGGTACGGAACCCTAAAAAACAACAACGCGTGAAGGATTGCAGCCTTCTTTATCACAGAGCATAGATGTCCTGTGTCCCAGCCGTGGAGACATTATTGGTCGATTATGAATTCAATTGTACTTTTTAGGGTTCCGTACCCAAAGGGTAAAACGGGACCCTATTACTAAGACTTCGCTGTCTGTCTGTCTGTCTGTCTCCAGGCTGTATCTCATAAACCGTGATAGCTAGAAAGCTGAAATTTTCACAAATGATGTATTACTATTGCCGCTATAACAACAAATACTAAAAATTAAAAACAATTAAGTATTAAGGGGGGCTCCCATACAACAGATATGATTTTTTTGCCGTTTTTATAGATAATGGTACGGAACCCTTCGTGCGCGAGTCCGACTCGCACATGGCCGGTTTTTTAATCATCATTACTATATTAAACTAAATAATCTTAATGTTTCACAGCGATCAAGACCTCATTCGCCTAGTACAGAGGGCTGACTGGAATGCTCCAGTAGTCAACCTAAATGGATCTATTTTATTCAAATCCTGGAAAGATATCTTTTATGGCGGAGGTGCGTTTATTAAGCCAGCAACTATCTTCAGTTTCAGCGGCAAAAGTGTTATGATTGACTCGAATTGGTAAGTGACAACATTCTTAACTTTAATTTGATCATTTTTCTATCCCATACAATTCTAAAAACGATCCTTGATTGTTTGAAATAATACCTTACCCTTACAATAATTGGGTCTTATTTGAAACAAAAAATTGTTAGCAGTGGGTAGAAAAAGGCTGCCAACGGTGATGACGGTTTGAAAAACACCGACACGTTAAACCGTCGATACGTTGTGTATACCTTATAACCTTCGCTGCTATACTTGGGACTCTACCAGTGCCACCATTTTTGTTACCTTTAAATATTAGCAATGACTGTCTGCCCGAAAATATGATCATAATAACAAAATGAGAAATATTATAAAACTCTGACCCACCTTTTGCTTTTGTCTGTCGATATTTTTAGTGGGTACCTTTAATAAATTTTATTTTAACAATCATTTCAGGCCAAATAAGACAGTATGGCATGGCGCGCAACACAATGCATTTGGCACCGCGAATCTTGAACAAAATTGTCACAATTGGAGAAGTGGCACTGGATATTACTCTGGAATTGCATCTACATTATATAACGATAGACTACTAAACCATGAAGTGTAAGTATTTGTACCTCATCCACTTTTGTAGCTATTTTCATTACCATCATTTTGGTCCTGGGTTCGATTCCCGGGTCGGGCAAATTTTTATTGGGATTTTCCTTCAGGAATTTCTCAGTAGCCGCCACGGAGTCTGGATTTGTGTCCGGATGATGGCAATAGGCTCGCCCCCTATTTCATGGGGCTTAAACATAACTGACGAAATGTATTAATGTGTACTATTAGGTACACCTCTGCCTAACCCTTCAGGGATTACAGGCGTTTTTTTTTATGTTATGTTCCATTAGCCACTCGATATTTGTTAGTGTTCATGGAGTTTTTTTTCCTATTCTCATATTCTCTTCTACGCTTTGGAATGTGAAACTACTCTTTCACGGCTATGATGCCTTGTGGCTGCACTGTAGCTCCAATTTTTCATGTTTTTGACAATTCAAAAGTGTATATAGCTTTAGGAATTCAAACTTAGAGCGAGTTTGAATTCCAGTTTTGGTCGTAGGTTTCTTGCATCCACAAGGTGTAACTGAAATTAATGCATAATGCAGCAATGGTCGCTTTTGTTAGAACACTGCCTAAGCGTTAACTTTTTTTGTTTTTAAAGTATTTGACAGCTTTCTGTAATTACCTTTTCTTTGTTTCAGTCATCCCTGTGATAGTAAATTTATAATTCTTTGCGTAGAAGTAGAAGCATACTATGGTCCAGTACCTACGAGACGTAAGCGGTAAGTTTATAAAAAATATATATAAATATATATAATATAGTAAATTGGTTTGCATTTGAGCGCAACTTGATTGATGTGAAGCACGCTTGCCAAGAGGAAACCGATTCACTCGAACTTTGAATAGATCCAGATTATAATGAACAGGGAACAGAGAAGCTGGCAGTGAAATGTTGAAGCATAGCGCTTTGTTAAGGTCCGTGGAATCAACCAACCATATAACGGTGACGCTTTACCGCTCGTCTGATGGTAGAATGGGGATGGGGGAATTAGATTGTGTAATTCCAAAGCACACTCCCCGAAAACTAGACAATAAAAGAGAAAGTATACAATATAAGGCATATGTTTTGTTACCTATGTACGTCATTAATGTAACTTTTTCTTATTTTCAGACACCATCGGCGGATCCGGAGAATATTTTAAAAAGTATTTTTAACTTTAAGTAGGTATAACATCATGTGTTTTTGTTTGAATTTCAATATGATTGATTGTAAAAGGAAGTATGTATTTTATTCCGCTGTAAAAATATAGCGATTACTTACAAAAGAGTAATTATTTCAAAAATAATACTCCTCTCAGGCCACGTTCTAACCAAAACGATCATCGCACTAAAACGCAACAATCACGATATATTTTTCGGCACGAACGCGTGGTCGCGCTAACAAAGAGGATTGATTGTTTTTATTAGAACGCGGGGTCAATATTTACAAAGTAAAATTCAATTTTTAATGCTGTATCCGTACTCATTGTAAATAGTAGATAGGTAGGCTTTTTAAATTGATAGATTTATCGAGTCTTTTTCCATTATTAGAAAGAAAAAAATACATACTCATTTGAGCGCACTCTGAACAAAATTGAAGCATTTTTTAATTTAATTGTATGAAACTTAGGTATAAGAAGCAAGTATTCTTATGATAAGAATGTAGGTAATTAGGTAATGTTCTTAGTAACACGTGACCAAGATTAGTTTGCATTGGTTGTAGTTGCTAGACTAGTTCGAAGCAGAACTTTGCAATTGTCCTGTTTCGGTCTTCGGCTCTCTTAATACCTGGCGGTCTAAAATGGCCGCTTTATCAGAATGGTAATAGGATAATTATGAATTACGTAAAAATGGTCACAAGGTGACAATTCATAATAGTAGGTATGTCTATGACCATTTCTAGAATATAAACGTAATTCATATTATTATCCTATTATGATTCTGCTAAAGCGGCCATTTTAGACCCCCGGTTCAGATACGAAGGAAAACTCTCAGTTCCGGTATCGCGCGTTTCTTTCTACAAGAGCGTCTTCATGATCATTCAACGATAACCGTCACCGACATGTATTCATTAATTCATTCCCGCCGGGTCTGAACAGATTGATACAGTTCGACCAGTAAATGTATGCACTTCGGTAATGTTCGTGTTCCGATCGCCGCAGAGTAACTTCTCACAGAATCAAGCAGTTATTTATTACTTATTGTGAAATTAAGTTGATACCAAACAGTAACATTGTCGTTTATTGTATTCATAGAAGATTGATTAAAAGTTACTTACCAAAATTCTTGGTTGTCATGCAAAGAATGTAACATAAAATTAATTGGTAAAATATTTTATTTTTAATTTTTACAATTTCTTTAGTCATATTATTTATATTTTAATGTAAGTCTGTGCCATAATAATGTCATTGTAAGAAGGAAAGGAAAGAACAAAAATAAAATTGTTATAATAATTTGTATATCGACTTTTATTTTCCCCAACGACGACGACAATCTCAGAACTACACAAAAAAATGAACAGTAAAATACTACTAACAATGCTGCTTATTGGGTCCTTATGAGACAGATATACGGATGAAGGAATGTACTAAAGGTTACATCAAACCAGTACGTAGACAGTCGAAGATCTCCATAGAAAAAACTTTCGCATAATCCATCCGAGTCTGGGATCCACATTCGGTCTACAATTTCTCCCTATTAGTTTGATTGTTCCTTTCCAAGGTTTCATTTGCGCTGATTAGGTGTGGAATCCTAAAAATTGGAAACGATAACACTCAATGCAAATTTTCTCCATCACAGCAGACACTTAAGCCTTAGAAGAACCTCCTCAAAACTGTTATTACGATAATCTCATTCCGAAATTAGGTCTCTAATTCCGTCGCCATTTCCACATTCATGCCGATGCATTTCTCTAGATGCGCCAGAGAGTTCATTTGCAATAAGCGCGGTCGGAATGAGAAGCATAATGCGACTTGGCCGAAGTAACCTCCGTTGCATTTACCTCAAGATTGCAATAACCTCCCCATCTAGAGGCGAGTCTTCTAAAATTTGCTAGGTGCTCATTTTTAAAACGGACTTACAAATTTCTTCGATTGCACAATGGTTCTCTTTTACGATTTTCTGGTTTAGGCTGTTTGTATAAATCTTTGGGTTAGGTCCACTTGGACGTAAAAAAATTAACTCAGAGTTAGTTGCTAATACGAGGTTGAATTGACAGTTTATCATACAATTTTATGTTTTTTGGCAATTTGCAGGTCAGTGTCGAGTTGTATGTTGATATGGTTCGCGGCCGTAACTGATACGGTTTTACAGGGTTATACTAATTACAATCTTCAAAAAAAACTCCTCAAGTTTCATTTAATCCCATGGAATGTTTTTTTCATGAAATAGTCATTGAATGAGATTTTAATGAACTTGCAGGGTTGTATTGATGATTTTATTGATAATAATTCTGTAACGTATACGGTGTTACGGTCGCGAATCGCAAACGTAAGAAAATTTGAATTGTGCGGACTACCCCGGCGCCTAAAGACACACGTAAAGTGGGTTTTTTTTCTTGCGTACCCCATAGAGTAGATAGGTCTTTAAAATATATTACGAGATTGTAAAATCGTTTTTCGATGAAGGTATTCGTTCGTGAAATATTAAGCCTTAAAGTGCTAATTTTTGTTAGACTCGAGTGTCCCTACTCTACCAGCTTAACGGTTGTGTTTGGGTGCTTAAAAAATTCAAGGTGACAGTATATATAACGAAATTAAAAGAAAAAGTATCAAAGCTTAGTAGGCTTTACAAGTTTACGAGTAATAGTCGACCAACTTATAAAATGTACTTAGATGACATATTTTCCTAAACATAATGTATGGGAGCACAGGTTTTTCAACTGCAAATGTAAGTTTGTTTTTTATTATCACTATAAAAATCATCGTTCGGAGGCATATCGAACCGCAGGAAGTGGACAAAATGAACTTTGTAAGGCTACGGAACCCTACATTATGCGTGGTGCGACACGCACTTGGCCGGTTTTTTTTTTTGTCTTCTTGTTACTATTGAACGTTATAACTCAAACTTTTTCAATAACACCTCATCATTCCACTATTTACCTTTGCAACCTTTTTGTTATTTATCCAATAAAACTTTTCACCGAAATCGTTCAAACCACCTATCAGAACTTGTTAATAGAAAAGCCACCATGAAAACACAGTCCAATCATACACGAACCACGGAGGTTATGTGCACCGATTGGTACTGGTTTCAATTGCTATTTTTGGATCAGTCTTCACGGGAAATTCCAGAACGATTTTTTATTCCAAAATGGTTTTCATGCGCAAACTGTACCTTCAGTGAAAAGTGATTTAAGTGAAAAATCATAGTTTTGAGTAATTTAAGGTTAAAGATTTAAAAAAATCTCGTTATTTTTCTAACGTTCTAAAATAAAAAACGATATGTGGTACGTGTAGATAATATTATAAAGATTATAAAGAGCTTGGTTTGAATATATTATTTTGCACGGAATTTAAGTAATTAGTAAAAATAGCCAGTTATATCACCGTACACTATAGTTTTCTTTGCTTATTTTTGTGTATTTAAATTTATAATGAAATGAATTATTTTACACATTTAGTTACCGTTTTGTGTGAAATGTTATAAGGCTTGTGTTTTGGCATGTTTTGCCTGCAAATAGTTGTTGTGAGAAAAAGTCGTAAAACTAATATGATCATTTTGATTATCAGCAACCTTTTTTCATAGTTTTATTTAAAATTCCTACGTAAATATTCAATTGTACCCCTAAACACCAATGTATTTTTCAAACTAGTAAGTGATTAATGCTACAAGCTAGAATTTATTGTGATACATTTTGTTTACATCGAAGTGTTTATTGATACAAGTAATAAGTATTTTCAATCGTTTTTGTCACAGAAGGGGTAAAACTATGTTAATATCATAATAAAATAATAACTAAATTAAACAAGCGTTTCTTTAATAAAGAATTCTTGAATAAACACTTTTTTATGAATTACAAGTAGTAGCAAAACAATAAAACATTTTTATAAATCAAACTTAAAACATAACTTTTAGACCTAAGTAGGTATTTATTGTTAATCTGATTATCAGAGTAGGTATCGTTAGTCTTTAAACATGTTAAAACAGGCTCAATAAATCAAACAACAGATTTGTTGTAGCACTTCAACTATTCGCTATATAAAACAATATAATTAACATCCTTATAAAAAAACATAACTTTTAAACCACTTTATTATTAATATTGAACAGTCTTAAAGCGTATTTAATCATTCTCAAAAAATCAAATAACAGATGTGTTGTACATGTAGCACTTAAACTATTCGCTATACAATACAATATAACATCCTTTTAAAAAAACACAACCTTTAAACCTACTTATTCTTTTTTAACTGTAAAATTATTTTTAGCAAACATGGCAAAATCGTAAAATCTGTCCCCGCCATTTCAATTACTGAAAATTTATTAGTTCTAGTTGATGCACTCCTTACCAATTGACACCAATCGCGTGGGTGGTGAATATTCATTGATGTTCGTTTTGTTAAACCGACTTCAAAAAAGGAGGAGTTTCTCAATTCGACCGTATATATATTTTTAATTTTTTATGTGTGTTCGCGGATAACTTCGTCGTTTATGAACCGATTTTGATATTTTTTGTTGGAAAGGAGATACTTCAAGGGTGGTCCCATGATAAGGAAACTGGGATCTGATGATGGCATCCAAGATAAATTGAGGGGAGCTTTCAAAAATTGTAGTGGCGACTAGTGCGTTTGTAAATTTTTTGATTAAGTATTTTAAAGCACTATAATTTAAAGAAGGTCTGGAGTCGCTCTGATGATGGAACCGAAATACAGTCGAGGGAACTCCTCAACGGTTTACAGCAGTCACCTTGTGTTTGGGTTTGATTAATTTGTATGGATGAGAAATTTACACCTAGATGGGTTGTGACTGTCATAAGGGGTCTGATGATGAAGACGAAGGACAGTTAAGGGAACTCCTCAACTGTTTACAGTAGCTACCTTGCGTTTGGACTTAATTCATGTATAGGTATTGATCAAAACTTTGCACCCATCTGGGTTACAAGTGCCATTACAGGTCTGATGATGAAAAATATTTCTATGGAATATTGCAACTAAAAATAAAAAAATAAAAAAACTTTTTTGCAAAAAATAAAACCGACTCCAAAACACAAAAAAAGAGAAAAATAATTTTAGCTTCAGAAGTCGGTGACAAAAAACTGAATCAAATAAACAAAAGTCACCGACTTCTGAAGCTAAAATTATTTTTCTCTTTTTTTGTGTTTTTGGAGTCGGTTTTATTTTTTGCAAAAAAGAGTTTTTATTTTTTTTTGCTCTTTCATTGAGCACATGGTCACTATCAACTTCCATATGTGTATGGCCGGGTACGAGAAATTTATGTTCTATGTTCAAAAGTTGAGGCGAGTCTTTTAATGCAAATAATAAAGCTGTGCAAATAATAGAATTTTTGTTTTGTCCCGAACATGAATCTGAATACATGATTAAGGTTTTAGCATTTGAGTGAAGCAACGGAAGTCTCACAGTGATAAATTCGTACAAGCACGAAGCTATTTGATTGGCGCCCCTACCACCACTACGCAGTTGTATCATTAGTCACATATTTTTATGAAAATAAATTTGTGTTTGTATGGTTCATGTACAAATGTAACACTTTTCACTAGAATATATTGTTTCAATTTTTTATGTTTTGTGATAGGATTTCACTTGTATCACTTTGTATTAATTGAAGTAAAAGCTTTCGGTTCGCGTAAGATGTGGTAACTCGAGTCGTATTAAAATACATTTTAGAAATATAAAGATCGGTTCGGAGCACTTTGGTATGAATCAAAAAGTATTATTTTACACAATAATTTCAATAAAAAATTGCTTACTTATATCAATGTACACAAAAAAATCTCATTCATTTTTAATCTTATAACAACGGGGATAAGATAGAAATTAAGTTAATTTTTTTTTAATAAGTTTAATCAGAGAATATAAAAACCGATCTGGGTCGACATGTATCACTTTTCACTGAAGGTACAGTTGTCGCGGTATTTAATTTAAAGTGAACTAAAAGGGAACACGTTAATAATGTTGTTGTGTATATTTAATGGGTGAGTCAGTCTTCATTAGCGTGTCAATGAGAATTTAAATGGATTCAGCCCAAAATTTGGCGACAAGACGCACTTTCAGTAGCATCCATCAGCTTCTGTAATGTGCCAACAACAATACATGCAAGACACGATATCAAGTGTCCCATTGTTTGTGGGGAAACACCACATTTACACTTCAGAGTCATCTATGAATCACCACATGAACAGGTTTTCCTTGCTTCGGCCAAACAGTGCCAGTGGTGCTACGCTGACTACGCTTTTTAGCCCACTCGTAACTGCCCATTTAGTTATTTTACTGCTCAGTATAATTATTAAATGATCCTTTTTATTATTTTGAGGTGCCGCGTGCTCCGCACTCTCAACCTCATTGCTGAGGAGTTGGACATATTCTATTACACTTTGGGTGAATTCACAAGAACCGCTACCTATATAATTTGCTATGTTAAAAACAGTTGATCTATTTAAATTTTAAGTGTGCTACAATATCGCATTGGGTCTAGCCTGTAAGGATATTTGTGTGTTTAGAGTAAATGAATGATTTTTTTCAGACTTATTTTTGTTTACTTTACTGCTAAGTTTTGACTGCCGAACTTGTTAATAAATATGCATTTTATAATGTTTACTTACCAAAGCTACTATATACAACTGCCGCTTTAAATCAGTGCCTTATAGTTCTGTTCAAACGTTGTGACGGCTCGGAAGTTGGCTGCGAGTCACGGTCTGCGCAGGTGTAATGGTTCAAACTTCATGGCGGCTTAGAACATCTAACGTAAAGCTAAAGAACACAATTTTAGGTATCAGCACGGCTCAGAGGACACAATATCGTCTTGACTGTATAATATGCAGACCGTCACTCGGAAAGTTTGAACAGTGTAATACATCATGAATCTTCAAATCAGGTGTATTATTAAAAGTCACCTCAAATAGAAATATTTAGTAAACTTTTATAAAATCTCATCTCCAACTAAACAGTTGAAACAAGCAAGCTGTAACATCACATTTGTTTTAGACGCTAACCCAAAGAAACATTATAATTCAAGTCACTAACTAATGGCAGGGGCAGTAAAAAATAACTGAACAGTTAATATGCTTCCTGAAGCTGAAAATCCACAGGTCGACTAGATTGCAAGTCTTGTGTTACTTGAGGTTCTCGAAAGAATTTCCTTTTTTCTGAAAATCAATTATGGCAAGTATGAAAATAAAATAAGCATGAAATTAAAGAGTAAAAAATAAGTGTATTCGTGGAAATCTGAAAGAAGTACCGGTGTCCGAAAACCTTCGTGGAAATCTGTCATCATGGCATAGTGATGTGATGAAAAATTTTGAGTATGAATGTAGATCGCTATGAAAACGAAAGATACAACACATGGGCTGTTTGAAAGATGATAGTTAGAAATGGGGTGTGGGAGTGTTGGGATGGTTAAGAAAAGAAAGAAAAGCAGAACTCGTTGCTGATCTTTATGTTTTCGATTGTTTAAATTTTCTGACTAGTTTTCTTGCAGTTGAATCGTTTCTCTAGGACTCTTGGAGTTTCATTGCCCAGCGCTTGTCAGGTAGTCGCCACCATAGATTCAGTAAGAAGAGTGAGTTCTTGGTTTCAAGAGTTGCAGTGGGAAACAGGGTGGCTTGTTTGTGATGAGTTCTCGTGGTAAAGCCCCGCGGTCTCAGATTTGGCCGTATTCCAACCACCAATCTTCTTAGAGCTATATCCCCAGTTCTGTATTATTGCTGTACAAAACATAAATATAAAGTTGCTAACTGTCTGACTGTCTGTTCTTGAGATAATGTAAGACGCTAAGTTCTGTTGGCACCCTTGCTCAGCCTCTCATCTTGGATAGGCAGTCGTTAGTGAAAGTTAACGGTAATTTAATGGTGACAAGCTTCTTGTATTTCTACAACGATTATCAACATCATTGGAAGAACTATTTTGGTAGGTTATATTAATAATAATAATTAGGTGGTTGGATCAAGGGATAAAGGGTTTGATTTAGAAGGCAGTACTCCTCGATACGGCTCGCATTGTAAGGAGAGTCCCGTCCATCACCATGCTCCCGATACCGGTGGACCACTATTTTCTTTATATTTTTAAATGGTTTTATTTTATGTTTAAGAAATATTTAAAAATAAATGTAAAATTTGTATGTAGAATGAATAAAGAAAATAACAATATTTATTTATTTTATAGACAACATGTTCCACAAGAAATACTAACGATTAATATTATGTCAATCCAATTCGAAATTTCTATTTTATCATTATTGCTAATAGAATATCATTAATACTGTCAAGGTTTTCAAGACTGCGCTTCACTCAATAGTATTTAAGTTCTAAAGTCAGCTCATGAAAGTCAATGTTGTCATGTTTAAAAAAAAATGCAGCTTTTATCCAATTCACAATACATTTGCTTACGCCTTTGACGAGATAACTTTGCTTAACCTTTTGAACGTCAGAACATAAACGCACGCGCGTGCCCTCCACGCCAAGCCTCAATTTCACCTACCATTTTGTCACATATTTGTATCGCTTGGCGTACAGGGCACGCGCTTGCTTGTCACTAAAACGAAAGCCGCACGGGATGCGAGAGGAGGTCAGTCGCGTCGACTGTGTCAATTAATTTCTATGCAGGTTTTGAAACTTTATTTTTTCCTTTATTGCATCTACAATCAGTGAATTCACTCTTGTTAGATGTGTTGCACGCTTCCCTGATCATCATCTCGGTGTTAAAACTGACGCGAATAATCAAATATATACATACAAATGAATAAAATTGAAGTGTCTGTTTGTAATATCAAAATAATAGCTTTTTACAGAATGCATATTAATGTATATACGGTATTTATAACAAAAACACATGTTGTCTGTCTGTCTGTTTGTTCCAGCTAATCTCCGAAACCGCTGGATCGATTTTGACGGGACGTTTACTAGCATATAGCTGATGTTATAAGTTACAACAAACGCTTTATTTTAGAAAAATAATTAGGGTTCCATAAAAACACATTTAAACCCTTGAAATTGGTAACAAAATTCGATTGAAAAAGGGAAGTAAGTAACATTTTTTTTTAATAATAATTTTACGCTAACGAAGGTCGCGGGTAACAGCTAGTCCTTTATAATACAATAGACCTGTGTGGTCCCGTCCAGTCTTACCAAGGGGTATCGTATTACCTAGCATTAACTGGGTTGTGGAGGTCCGACAGGCAGTCGCTCCATGTAAAATACTGGTATTCAGCTGCATCCGGTTAGACTGGAAGCCGACCCCAACATAGTTGGGAAAAGGCTAGGCAGATGATGATGAGACCTGTGTGGTCCCGACCTGAATCCCACTCAGGGTTCACCATAGTGAGGTCAGAATTTAACTCACTATCGTCCAAACGAACACAATAATTTCTTTGCAGACTATTTAAGTATCTGTCCTGCAGAATTACGAGCTCACAACTCCGCATATGCTGTTAAAGAGAAAAGAAACGAACGGAAGCCATCAGTGAAACGGAAGTGGGTTGCCATAATGATGGTAGACAATGGCCATTTCATTGTCCCATGACCGATAAAGATCTTTAAACCGAAATATATTGTGGCTGTTCGCGGTTTTAATTATTTTTGGTGCTTTATGAAGGTTTTTCGAGGCAACTGTTACCGTAACATCACGCCTGTAATCCCCGAAGGGTTAGGCAGAGGTGTACCTGATAGTACACCCACATTTTGCCTGTTATGTTTAAGTCCTATGTAATAAAGGGCCTTCCTATTGCCATCAACCGGACGCAAATTCAGACTCCGTGGGACTGAGAAATTCCTGATAAACTCAATAACAATTTGCCTGACCTGGGAATCGAACCTAGGAACTCATGCTAAGCAGTCGCGTTTGCGACCACTAGACCAACAAGGCAATCATACGTGTTACGTAATGTTTGCTGTAAAAGTTGAATTGTTTGCAGTATTATTGTCAATGTCGATAAAGCTTATCACCCTAAGGTTGAATTTCGCATGTATTTACGTCATAAAATAGTTAAATAGTTTCAACTTTAGTTACGTTTCAGTTTACGATTTTATGAAAGTTCTTGTTAAAACAGCACGCATAGCTTGACCACCGTAGAAACGTGATTTGTCGACGGAACAATCGACAAATAACAGATTTCTGTTGTTGATCTGTTATTTTGTCGATTCTTCCGTCGACAAATCCCGTTTCTACGGTGGTCATTCTACGCGTGCTGGAACCTTAAGCACTGACAAGTACCTAGTCAATACTCTGCCTGGTTTTCTATTGCACCTTACACTGCACACTGTTAGGAATCTGTCCCCTTGACAGTTCCTTACATCAATGACACATATTTATAAATCCTTCATTTCTTCAGATGCAGGGAGCAGTATCTTGGAAGCCGATTAATATTGCCAAGTGCGCAGTCAAGAACATGATCTTTTTATCCTAACGTTTACCTGGCGGCATGCCAAGTCCCGCTTTTATTAAAATAACTGACCATGCTCTTACTATCAAGTGCACAGTCGATTTATTGCTTTTATTGTTTCACGTGGAGTCACTGCACAGGGAAAAGCTCCAAATCAGACTGCCTTCGTTAGTAGTTAGAAGTTAGTATAAAATGAAAAAGAGTTCCTAAGAATAGTTATTTCACCCATTTCGTTTCATTGTAATAAGCTTTTATTTAATGTTTCGTATACCAGAAATGGTTAATATGAGGATCCCTATTTTTATATTATGTAATGTTACATCTATGTACCATCTATATACCCATATTATGCGAATAAATCGATGGCAGCAAAGTAGAAACAGACATCTACATTTTTGCGAAAATGCTTTTTTTTTTAAATTAGCTTATTTCAACCCTATCTACAAGTCTGTATTAAAATTATTTCAAATTTCATAATAATTAAGAAAATCTGCCACGTAAATAAGGACATCTACACTCGATTTTATAAAGACATCGCAGTAGAAACGGACATTTGAATATGTCCGCCTTTACTTCGGAGCTTTGACAGATGAATGAAACGTCAACAAAAACATCAGTCACTTGTCACATTCTGGCGTGTTCTTATATCAGTCTTATTTTAATTTTATATCAGTCTGTTATTTACCTATTTGGCAATGGTGCTTTTGATAATAATAAAACATAATAATAAATAGCATTTTTATTTCAAAGTATATATTTTACGTGGTTTGGTAACTAAATAAATGAATTTAACTGATAGATACCGATGGAGTTTACTGGTAGATAACTCATTTATTGATAATAATAAAATGTTAAATATTAAAAAAAAGTAAATAAAGATATCTACAAAATTTGGTAAAAAAAGAGGAATACTGTTTGCATGTTGCTTAGATTTTCTTTAAATGTCCTTAAAAGTATTATTATCTTAGTTTATTAGATATTTTAAATGAAATGGGCGCTTTTTATCACACACATTTCTACGTTCAAGTTTTTTCAGAGTAAAAAAAAAAAACAAACATTATTTCAGAAAAACAACGATATAGCGATAAAACTTGTTACACAATTCATAAAGAAGGTTATTTTAATGCACCATAGAAAATTTCATGATAATCGGTCAATAACTCTCAAAATGGCCACTATTTTTTACTAAATCAGCTATCCTGTAAAATTGTGATTTTGTACATATCCGTTTCTACTTTGCTGCCATCGAAATTATTCTATTTCTATGTTCTATGTTACGGATTTTGGTTTCCGCACTTAGTCCCTACAGTGGACCATTGTGCGTGAGCCATGGTGGCCGTTACTCCAACCAGCCCACCTCCCTCCAGAAGCAGATCAAACTTCCCGGTCTTCTCAGGACATCCGCAAGAGATCTTGGTGTTCCAAGAGTCTCCTCGCGGATCTGGGTGAGTCTCCAGTGCACTGAAGGAGTAAGTGCGTTACCGTTTCCTCCGCCTCCATGCACGCAGCCACAGGGGACGGTCAGTGATACCTAGGGTGTGGAAATGTTTGTTTAGTGAGCAGTGTCCAGTGATGGTCCCCGCCACCACTCGCAGGCGTCAGACTATCTGTTGTTTTTGAATATGCCAGTACCGTGGTGGCCAACACCTACCCACCATAGGGATAAGTAGGCCCTGTTGATTTCATATTTATCTGTTAAACAAATAAGTAAATCGAAGCCACTAGATTTGGTGACACACTGAAGGACAACGTCGCTGAATGGCAGTTGCTGTTTCCGCGTCTAAGAGATCTCGCGTTATAATAATAAAATATCATTTATTTCAGGTAACAAAGACCCATAACATAATATACCTTATAGACTATCATACATATTTATAAAAACCAGAAAATTTATGCAATTATTGTACACGAAGTGACGGCGTCGTGTTGCGCTGCGTGGTGTCGCGTAGCCTTCCGCAGAAACGACACCCTTCGGCCAAAACTCTTCCTTGAGGAAGATCTCAATATGATGAGTCGGAACACTCACCACGAACGACTTGAAATTCGTGTTGTGGCGCGACTCCAACTTCCCAACCCCCAAGGTCCAGCTGGTCTTCGCTCGGACATACTCCACGATCTCCTCAACCTTCGTGGTGTGGTGTAGCCGGGACACATAAAGCGGCGTCGTTGGTATTGCCGGACGCAGCACATTGGGTCCAGCCAGCGCGGTCCCGCACTGGTTATAGGCTCCCTACGCAGTTACTCGCGTCGGACAAATCAAACCACCATGTAATCCAGAAGACTTATCGCACGACCATCACACATAAAACTGGTCGAACGGGTGTGCGGCCAACTTATTTTTGGTCGGAATCTCTTCGGGAAAGATTGCGGCTGATCGTGCGACAAATGGTAGTCTTAGCCCCGTAAGAAGCGAGATCCTTACGAGGCCTCGTTCTAAGTAAAGCAAACGCATGATCACGGCGACGAAGCGCGCCTTCTGACCCTCTGAGACCCCCTGGTTTTCCAAACAAATTTCGCGAGAAATAACGATTGTAACTTGGAGATAGGAAAGGTCCATAAAATTATGAGTTCCAAAATACAATGCTCGTAACAATATGAAATATTAATCAGAACAGGAGGAGAAAAACAGTTTTAAAAATTGTTAAGTGTTTACATATTGGTGCTCGTGGCTGTACACAACACTGAGCAGCGGTGGCCCAGTGGTGGTGGCCCCGACTTAGGAACAGTAAGTCGTGGGTTTGAACCCAGGCAGACGCAGTACTTTGTGTAATTTATGTCATAACCACTGCTCTCAAAAACGGTGAAGGAAAACATCGTGAAGAAACCGGCATGTCCTAAAACCAAAAATTTCAAGACATGTGACATCTGCCAACCCGCACTGGGCCTGCGTGGTGGATTATAGCCCATTCCCTCTCTAGAGATGAGGCCGTGTGTCTCAGCAGTGGGAACATTATAGGCTGATTATGCTTATGCTGTACACGACAATCGCGGATTCGCGCTACGGATGGTTTGATAAGGACGTTGGGTTGCACTACTCTGACCATCATATTTATTGTTTACTAGCTGTTGACCACGAAAATGTTATAAGTACTGCATACACGAAGAAGGAGGAGTAGAAGAAGTGCATGACAAAATCCCACCACATTATATTAAAAACTTAAACTCCTCCATGAGACCAGCTATTCAGTAGCAAGTCAAAATGAATGTCAAATAATATCGTGTGGCGTTATTAAAAAACTTTTTGGTCTCCGTTGAGAGCAGGATTATTAATTTATATTGCGACCAACACTTGTTATTAATAAAGCGTTGGAAAGTTTTTAATCGTTGCTAATAGTTTGTAGTGCGCTAGCGTTTAATTAAGAAAACTGTTTGTGGTGTTTAGTATATGAATCGTGCTTTTTTATTCAAATATACCTAGAAAAAATGTACACGCATAAAATAAAATATCTCGGTTATTTCAAACATTATTAAATTATTTACAAACTACAAAACTATAATAATAATAAATATAATGTACAAGTAGAGAAGGGTTACAGGGCGTCCAAAAATTCGTCCGCATCGCTGTCAACAGGAAAAGTGCCCCGAAGGCTGGCAGCATTACCACGTTGGATGGGAATGCTGATTCTTTGGCCAAAAAATAGGCCCGCCCTCTGTCAGTTTGAATGTTTTGCCATGTATGCAAAATTGGTTGCTATTTTTATACTTATACGTGGTGGAAGGGAACCGACGCGAAAACGGTTACTACGTATTCAGTAGGTACATCAATCTCATTGCACTTTTGTAGGAAACCACTGTTTTTTTTTTAATAACCGATGAAAAATTTCTATGTGTGCTGGGCTCAGAATGATGTACTGAATACGTGGTAACCGTTTTCGCGTCGGTGTCCCTTCCACCGCGTATAATTATGACAAACCCTTGAATTACCTGCCTGTAAGCAATTGTACATAATATTTACAAGTATTTGATTAAATTATTACGTTTTACTATTTCACGTGAAAAAAATCAACACAAAACAGTGTTCGCTGAAGTTTTCCGTTTCAGAATTTGTTGTGTGTTACTTTTACTTTTACGTGAGCGTCCCCACTTAATTAAATAAATGAATTAAACAAACGAGTTATCAAACTCACTTTCTTGTTACTAACAAGAACATTGTATTGTTTAGTGTAATTAATACTTTGAAACTATTAATTTGTTGAAAACTTTGTAGACATATCGATTTCCTTTAAACACATCTTTTATGACCCATCACAATTCGTATAAACTAAGCACCTACTCTTAAGCTTTAAAATTTCATGTAACATCATCACGCCTGTAATCCCCGAAGGGTTAGGCAGAGGTGTACCTAATAATACACCCACATTTTACCAGTTATGTTTAAGTCGCATGTAATAGGGGGCAAGCCTTTTACCATCTATTCTACCGGCCACAAATCCGGACTCCGTGGCTGCCACTGAAAAAATCCAAATGGAAAAACTCAATAACACCATTTGCCCGAACTGAGAATCGAACCCCTCATGCTCAGCAATCGCACCTACGACCACAAGAGCAACGACCAAACTTTTAACTAAAAGTAAAATATGAATAGAATTTACAACCCAATAAATTTCAAACTAAAGTTCTCAACAATATCAAGTTACGTGTAAGCCCAAAAAGGTGTTTAAGGGTCAACAGGACTGGGTCTAACCTAAATTCAAGGGGCTCATTCAACAATGTAGGGACCTACTCAAAACATTTGAAACTACAATTCGCTCGGAGTTTAATTTATAAACAAGTTTTGAAGTGCTACCTACAGTTATGTAGTTCAGCCTGAAATTGTGCTGGACTTTGAGTAGAATCATATCACACAATCTAACTACAAACATAGTCTATGTCGCTTTAGTTTCACGCTGCAAGCATACCTTCCTCATCCTTCCTTCCTTTGTTTCCTTTTTCATCTTATAGTCTTTCTCGGGGTCTGGTAGATGGTTGTAAGGATATTTTTCTTGAGTGACAGTGTTATCAAAATGTCATAGTACTTAAAAACGTTAGGGCCTATTTCACGATGTCCGAATACTTAACTAATAAATTCAAAAAAGGTACAGAATTTGCAGGAACTCACCTGCCAGGTTAGTTGACGGGAACTTAACAGTAGGTTATGAAACAGGTCTGCGGGACTGTTCGAAAGAGATACCGCGGCTCTGGAACATAAAGGGCCTAAGAAGGAACATGGGTGGTTTTTAGTCAGTAAGAGTCTGACACTCCCTTCCGCTCCGCCCAGAGCGGGAGGGGTCATTTGATGATTTCCCATCCCCAAAAAAAAAAAAGGTTATGAAACAGGTCCTTAAAGTCGCAATCTCATTACAGAAACTATCTACCTCAAAATTGTCAACAATGTAGCTAGTCCTTTCCGAGTTTTACCTCCGACTTAAACCTTATGACAACTAAAATAAAGATAATGAAAATGTAACATAATAATACCAGGACAGCATTCATTGATTGTATTTTTACAGATTGTGACAAAGTTTGAATTTCGAACATTTTTGGAATAGCATGAATTGCAGAGCATGTTTAACACAGTTCCCAACTAAGTTGTATTTTAGTACAGTATTATAGTAAACAGTATTTTACATGGAGCGGCTGCCTATCTGACCTCCACAACCCAGTTAGTACTGTGTAATACGATACCCCTTGATAAAGCTGGTTGTCAGACTTTCGGGCCACTGACTACCTGTAACGACTGTCAAAGATCTACAAATGGAAGCCGAGATCAACGGCTTAACGTGCTTTCCGAGGCACGGAGGAAACTCGATATAAAATTATGTATTAGGTAGTCACCCATCCACAGACCAACCTAGGTAAGTCCGGCTTAACTTGAAGATCGACCCATGCGGCTGTTATTATTTAGCCACGAGCTCTTCCACGAGTTAAATACAGCTAAGTGATCCTGTATAAATTAGGCAAATGATTGACGTTTTCTTTCATCTCTTCCTTAATAATTTTGTTGAAGAACAAACTCCTTTGACGAAAAACACAAAACCTAATTAATATTTACTTCTATTTCAATATAACTACACCCCATTAGCACTAAGACATCTGAAAGCGGTTGATAGTGAAGTTATAAGCGACGTAGAAAGTTGCGGCTAAATTTGGCTCGCGCCCAACGACCTCTTAATTAGAAAAGGGACAAAAACTAAAGGCTTTTTGTTCATATTTTGTTGTACGGAATGCTCGTAATAGCAATGTAATTAATGCTTTGTTTTAACCCACATAGTCTTCTATTAGTTTGGTGATTTAGGTCCTTAAAATAGTTTATTATGTATGTCGTTTTTGTCGTGGAAAGTAACTCCGGATTTTAGTCGAGGAGTTGGATCACAGCGTCTTTGTGTCTACTAAAACGATTTAGTTTATTTTCATAGAACTTCCATATTGCTAATCCACACTTGAACAATATTAGTATGATGTTTTCAAAAGAACCAAGTATAGGAATGAGGTGTGAGTAAAACGCACACCTCATTCCTATACTTGGTTCTTTGATGTTTGCTGTGCGTTGGCCATTTTTTCTTTTTCTTGAATCAGAAACCACCTAGAGTTAAAGAAGTTTTTAAATCCCATATTAGATAGAAAGGTTTTCCTTCGTTCAAATAGTAACATCTGAAATTTTAATTGCCAGGATCTAGTTCGCCCTTCCCCTCTCTAAAAGCAGATGCCAAAATAGATTAACAGTTTCTTAATAGTTTTAGCCAATTACAAGTTTATGTATTATGTTTACTCAGTTGTTTCCATGAATATGTAATAATATTCATGGAAACAACTGGAACACGTGTCACAGTTTTACGCATACCCGATTTATCGTGATGGAATAGGAATTCGCTGACAAATTGAGCGAAATTCCCTCGAGTGGAGAGCACTCATGTAGATTAGTAAGACCGGTGTTCTAAGGTCAGCGCTTCTAAGTAAACAAGATCGATACAGAGACGAATGACTATTAGGAAATAATCAGAAGTAAGAGTTTTAGCTAGGTACAGAACTACATAGGGCTGCGGGACTGTTCGAAAGAGATACCGCGGCCCTGGAACATAAAGGGCCAAAGAAGGAACATGGATGGTTTTTAGTCAGTAAGAGTCTGACACTCCCTTCCGCTCCGCTCAGAGCGGGGGGGGTCATTTGATGATTTCCCAACCACCAAAAAAAAAAAAAAAAAGGTACAGAACTACATGGATCTTGTGGCGTTCTAAGTATGGTGAGAGGTTTGCATTGAGTGAACTGACAATAATATGAATTACATTACAATTCGTAAAATGGTCTCCTAGTGCTAATTTAAAATATTAACACCTCTGCCTAACCCTTCGGGGATTACAGGTATGATGTTATGTTGGGGTATTGATTGCAACCAACTAAGCGAAACTAAATTATTCCTCAATGCGCAACCATTAGTTGCGCTTTGAGGAATAATTTAGTTGGAACATGGTTTTTAGTCAGTAAAAGTCTGACACTCCCTTCCGCTCCACCTACAGCGGGAGGAGTCATTTGATGATTTCCCATCCGAAAAAAAAGGAATAATTTAGTTTCGCTTAGTATAGCCGTAGCCTTTTTAATCTGCTCTGGTATTTTCGATGACGGTAAAAATGTTACATCCGCAATACTGTGAGTTTTGTCTGAATCTTGTCGGTGAACACACTTTTATTACTTTTAAAGGTAGTTAATTGTAGGAAATATGCCTGTGAACACGTCTACTCTCGACCGTGGTTTAAATATGATGTGTAAATCATTTGTTATGATTCTGCTAAAGTGGCCATTTTATCCACCAGGTTGGCCCATTGCGTATTGATGGATCTCACTTATTTATGGCGGATTGGCGGCATTTAGCCGGAAGGTGAGTAGACGGTTAAGCAAGAGATCAGCGTCCTGAATAGCAGAATTTCCCTAGTTAATCTAAAAGGGAGTAATATTACCATTCCCTATCTCTCAAAGAGTCAAAAAAGATCTAGTCAGCGGAGACACTTGAGTGCCATATTAGTGTGTTTGAAGTTTATGGAAACCAGTATTGCTAAAAGGTATAGTGTTACCCAGTGACTGGTGAAGAGGTCTGATAGGCGTTTGGGTATGTCACTCCAAACTCAAACACAAAGCATTTATTTCAATTAGATCATTACGGCACTTTTGAATGTCAAAAGAAAAAACTAAAAGAAGCGAAGCTACATTGCAGTCCCAGTCACAAGGCATAATAACTTGAAAAAGTAGGTACTGCAGTTGCACATTCCAAAGCGTAGATCTCTATGGAGAAGACTGGGCAAGAAACTCCATGGACACTATTTTAAGTCAAAATATTGTTACAAAATCTTGGTTACATCATCATCATGAGATTATACTTAAATGGAAGAACGATGTAGAAAGACGTGCAAAATAAGAGCGTCCAGAGTAAAAGATAAAATCAACCATTTTAAAATAAAGTAATTAAAATTAAAAAAAAAAAACATGTAAGATATCCGTATGTTCTCTCTCTCTATGGCTTCACAGAGTTATAATCATTAAAATCATCAATACAGCCATCAAAGTTTAATTTATTCCCATTGCATGACTTTTTAATGGAATAGTCATTCAATGGAATTATATGAACTTAAAGGGTTGTATTAATTTATTTATTTATTTATTTATAACAGCTTATACTATCATTACAGGGATTACCCTAATGCGACAGTTAAGAACTTAGACTAATAAACTAATCTATAGACTTACAATAAAATTCTAAATTAGAAAAATTAAACCTAACAACATAATTAAATTATTATAACATTATAAAAAACAAACAAACCATAGCATAAAATAATTACTTACATAAACATGGAACTAACATAATTTACTTATATAAAAAAAGGAAATAACATAAGAGCAACTTAAGATAACGTAACATTAATAAGTTTTAATTTTGATTGTAGCATAATACAAATAGTAATACCCTTGCAAATTCACTCAAACAACAAGTAAACACATCGATCCGAGTTTGAAGGTCGTTGATGGTACGGATAGCTTTGGTAAGGGGTGCCTTGGCCAGCAGGTTAGTTCTGGCTGTAGGTACCAGTAGCAGTGGCGGGCTGCGCCGCCTCCAGACGTAGCGGTCCGGCACACACAGACTCAACCGTTGTAATAATGAGTTTAATGATTATAATTCCATAAATACTTACGTGTTACGGTCGCGTATCATATTTTGTTTAACATACAACCTAACACTGACATGCAAATTGCAAAAAAATCTAAGACAATTTAAATTTCGCGGGCTACTCTGGCGCATCCACCGTAAAACACAATATTAACTCATTCCTCCATTTCCACTTCCACTTAGAATCAACAAACAGCAAAACTATATCAACAAGAACATAATAAATAAAAAACAATGTTCAAATAAAACAAACACTCGGTCGGTGTGAACGATGAATTTCCTTCTGACAGTGGAAGAGAAATAGTGGTACAAATGTACTTGGCCATTATTTATTATAGTTCGCTCATTCCTCACTGTGGAGCCTTTAGTTTCTTCTCTTTAATCTGTCTCGAGTTTGTGGTGATGTAGTGGTGGAAAATATGATATTTCATTATTGTTGTAAATAAAACTTTTTGTTGGTAGTGGCGCCGGTGACTGAAAAGCTGTGTGGTAATCGGTTGTCGTGGTATGGGCGTCTGATGAAGAGGAATGGAAAGGGTTTTGAAAATGAATGTGGATGGGTATAAGAGTAGAGGAAGACCAAAGAAACGATGGATGGACTGTGTGAAGGGTGATATGGCTAGAAAGGAGGTGTCTGATGAGATGACGAGTAATAGAGAAGTATGGAAGACATGCTGCGCCAACCCTAAATGAATTGGGATAAGGGCAAGAGAATGACGATGATGATTGTGGTAAAGTTAAAGGTTGAATTCGAGTCCTGAGTTGACTAGTTTATATTTGGAAGAAAGGCACTATGCACATATTATCCATATGCGTAGATCTCTAAACCGAGGCATATTTATTCCGCAGACAATCATTAATTCAACTTCTCTGGGGGCTTACGACTGAACCAAAAATAGAAATATTACACCATGTTTTAATGTCTTACGGTCTTTATCATTAATTCATCAGATACCATTTTGATGAGATTCATATTTACTATTTGCCCTTCGCGTTAACAGCTTACTTCAGTGGTTTCTAATAACACAATTTGTAACTAAACTGCTTTTTTTCTCACCGTGTCACATGATTTATTGATCCTATATACTTGCCTCCTCCTAGCATCTTAGCACCAGTATTTTAATGTAAATCTATATTTATCTTACTTAGCCACTGCCAACGTTTTTCCGCCTTGCAACAGTAGTGTGGCGCTTGCAATGACTACATATTATCGATAATATAGATAATTAATAATACGTGATCAACAACATCGTGACCAACAACAAAATAATGGTCTGCAATGGAGACGATGTTACCGTTTAGCGAAGGTGGATTCAGTTTTTCTAATCATTTCATCTCTTGGATCTAAAGGGTTTAAAAATACCCTTAACAAAGCCGAGAGATACTTCGCTCTGTCATTGACATATTTTTTTTGTTACACACCTTACCTAGGAACCTTCTAGTTACTATTATACGAGATATTGGAGATCAAAGTTCTAAGTATGTATATATTATTTATGTAGTTTATCAGCCATCTAGTTACCATAACACAAGCATTAGGTTGCTTAGCTTGGGACTAGATGGTACTGTGTGAAATGTCCAGGGATATTTATTTATTTATATTTATTTATATTTCACCAGTTTTTTTTAAATATAAATACTTACCTGGTTTTAGGTTATAACTTTTCTCTAAATACCTCCATGACCCCTGCACTATTCAATGCACAATGTTTTGAATGTTACATTTAGTTTTAACGTAAAACGTGCTTTCCCCCCCCCCCCCCAAATTAATGAAGTAATTTTTGCGTAGACTTATTTAGTTTGATGTACAGAATGCTTGATTGACGGCTTCGCGAATTGCTAAAAACAGCTGTCACTACGCCTTCTGAAAAAAACTTGTCCAACATCCCAACCCCAATCATTTACTCCCAAACTATCCCAATGGCACTATTTTAATGTAAATCTCTATTTATCTCACTTAGCCACTGCCGCCGTTTATTCCTCTTGCTGTTAGTAACGTAGCGTAGCAGTAGCAATGACGCTAATTGCGATGCCGTTTGTCCTAAGTGAATGTACATTTGCTGAAGTCTTGTTCAGCATTGTCGTCTGTCTGTGGGACAAATTGTGGTGACATTTCCTCGGTTAGGAATGGAAGGAAATGTCACTGGTTGTGGGAATAGGGCTACAGGTTTATGAAGTTTTTGAGTTAGCATTGTGTAGGTAGCCATATAGTACAATCGCATACTGCCAGTTATGTTTTAGTCCCATGTAAGTAATATGGGGCGAGCCTGTTGCCATCAAATGGACACAAGTCCAGGCTCCAGGCTGCCCCTGCCAAGGCTGCGGGACTGTTCGAAAGAGATACCGCGTCCCTGGAACATAAAGGGCTAAAGAAGGAACATGGATGGGTTTTAGTCAGTAAAAGTCTGACACTCCCTTCCGCTCCGCCCAGAGGAGGAGGAGTCATTTTATGATTTCCCAAGCAAAAAATAAAAATAAAAAAAGGTCCAGGCTGCTAATGAGAAATTCCCAATAGAATTCTCAAAAACACTTCTGATATTGTTCTGCTGTCTGCCAGATCTGTGAATTTACCCCCAGTTTGTAAGTACTCGTAGTTCTTGCGACCGCTAGTCCAATGAGGGAGTCTGTGAACGATAATAGTCCATTCTTAATAGCATACATTCATAGGTCTCACGTTCGAACCCAAGACACGCGTCTCTGATTTTTCGGATTTATGTACGTATTGTTTAGGCACTAACCACACGTTAAAGAAAGAATAGCATACAAGGCAGTTCACGAAAATATAACAGATAAGACCGAGATTAACAAATGGTCTCTTATCAACCAAGGAGATGTTTTCAATCAATCAATATCTTTATTGTGGATCATAGGTAGGTACATAATACAGGTCTTACATAATACATTACTACATTATTACTCCAAATTATTAAAAAAAGCGAGAAATAAACACAGGAAAGGTAGGTCAGGTCAGGTTTTAATGATCAACTGTGTTGATACCTAGGATTATAAGTCAAATCGTATTAAACAAACAACCTTTTAAATCAATAAACGCCAATGCGATCCTAAACATCTGTCTGCATACATCTAAATATTTGTCAATTTATTTGCGTGTGAAATGGTACTGAGTACCAGTGGCCTGGGGCTTACTATGGGATGCAGGGTGTTGATTTGCAAATATTAGCTCCTCTCTGTGGGTGAAAGGCATTTAGTTGCTTCGCATGCGTCTTGCATTTTGATCACTCCAACTGTTCATGTCTACCTATTTCCTGTAAAAGTCCACGGCATAACTTATTTAATCTAAGTCTTTAATCTAAGTCTTATTTAATCTAATCTTGAAGTGTCTGTTTGTAATATCAAAATAACAGCTTTTTACTGAATGCATATGACATAATATATACCTACGGCACTTATAACAAAAACACATTTTTTTCAGTTTTTGTCTGTCCGTCTGTTTGTTCTGGCGAAACGGCTGTACCGATTTTGATAGGACTTTTACTGGACGATAGCTGGTGTTATAAAGTCTAACATAGGATTAATTAAATTTTAGAAAAACAATTAGGGTTCTGTGCAAAAAATCAAAACCCTTGAAATTGGTAACAAAATTCGATTAAAAAAAGGGATTTTTTTTTTAAATCAACGACAGACAACGTGCAGCATAAACTATTATGTGTTTAGAAGTATGCATATAAAAGTGAACTCTAAGGAAGAACAGCCTATGATTATTTTTACTTACCAGTTTTCTTTTACTATTTAAAAGACAAGTGAATGAGTTTTTAAATAAAATCGATCTTTAAAAGAAAAGAATACAACGCAGACTAGTGTCAGGTTCTAACCCTACCCTACCCTACTCTACCCTCTGAAATGTTTTCTTTTATGTTAATTGAAATTATAAATGGTGTACAATAATAAAGAATATTCTAACTATCTAAAACCGAAACTTGCAAAGTACTAATGTTCAATTCATTTTGTAACTACTTTAAAGTTGTAGTACTTAGTAGCGGTCCATTACATAATTAGGGATCAAAATACATTATTTAATTGCTTAAATCTTGTAAATAAACACACCAAATAGTATTGGTGTGTTACTAGGGTATACTATATTGGTGCTAACATTATCAACAAGTCTAACCAAAAGCATCTTACTAAGACCATTCCTGCCCGATTTAAATCGTTCCTCACCGTTATATTTCATCTCGACAGCAAAACTTTAAAATATTTAGTAACGCTTCGGATCCACTGAATATTTCAATTCAAATTGATTCCAACTATTTCGACGTCTCGTAATAAATTCTTTCCTACGCTTAGATCTGGCATTCGCGTCTATCTAAAATCCGTGTTACAGTCGCGGAGTCTGTACGGAACTACGGATCTCATCTTCGTCTAGGCCGGGAGTCCCGGAGCATTACTGACGATACCATTTCATGGCGGATATTAGGACATCGCTCAATGCTGTCGCGTATACCCTGATATATAGGTTTGGACGGCGTTTGGGAATCATAGATTCCTTGGGAATCCTTTAGACATAATGCAGTCTTGGAGAAATATCTATGACCTAAATGTGCTGAAATGTTACTGCATGTATTTAGGTTGCATCTTATCTTCTTTAAGTATTAAATTACGTTTAAAATCTAACTGCTAACTTTATTATAAATTATTTAAAGAAAAGTATATATCGCAAATAGATTTGCGGAATTGGATCGCAGAAAAACAATGACACAACGATATTTCTTCCCCAGAATCTGTTATAGATAGACTAAAAGGTACGTAAACGATTTTCTGCGTATATTCCTGCTATCGTTCTCCTATTTGCTTTATATCCTTCTAAAGTAAAACTGACAACCCTATTCTTACCCTTATCGCACGGGATTATATATCTTTGCTGGGTATCGAGCAGCCATTGACCTCGGTCGCGAAAGTAAACCCAATTTGATCATACAAACAAAAAAGAATATAAACTGGATAAAATATTGAAACTATAATTCCCAAAAGCAAGTTACAGATGGGAATGATAAATAAAATATAAGTATAAGACTTCAAACATTATGCAGTACAATAAGTAGATGTAATAAATTTGCCAACAATATCTGTTTCCAATATGCAAATACACATACCCAAAAATCACTAGAGGAAAATAAAAGGATGGAACAAACAAAAAAATATATGATAATCAAATGTACTGGAGTCGAAGTTATATCTAACGTTCAAGGAGTTGAATCGGTCCCTCAGAAACCGTTTGTTCGACTATTTATCGAGATTATTCATGTCCTAAAATATTTAGATGTTAAACGATCGAAAAAAGTTACTGTTGACAGTCTTTTGTTTATTATTGAGATAGACAGATTATATTTACATTTAGATAGACATAAGAATAAAGTTTTTTGCTTGAAGGTAAATAGGGTTGAGGCAATTTATTTTTGTTGAGTCAGGGTCACTAGAGAGACACACAATTTAAAAAGAAATCTAGGTCTTTCAAGGGTAGGAATATTTTCCGAAACAACATTTATATCGGGCCTGTCTACACACATAAAACATAACATCAACTCTGGTTTCCTCAAAGGGTAAGACAGAGAGGTACGAAAGTATACTCAAATTAAGCCTCTTGTGTTTTAGACCTATGTAATAGGGTATGAGCCTATTGTCATCAACGGATACCATATCCGAACTCCGGGCTGCCATAGAGAATTCTTAAAGAAAAAACCGAATAACATACTTCTTGCCTTCGAAATTGATTTAAAGTAAATCCAATACACCCGAACCCCCCCCCCCTCCCCCTGGGTTCGAACCCAGGACCTAGAGAGCCTATTGTATACAATGATATTCTGTCGGTGATAGCGATGATGGAAGAATCAAAACTGTATTGGATTTACTTTTTTTTTTAGTGGGAAATTCCTCACGGATATCCCCTATCTGGGGTAAGCGCGGAGGCTTATGTCGGACTAAAAATCCACTGTTCCTACTACTACCATGTGTCGGGGGCCCGGGAGATGCAAGTACATTCTAGCGCCTGATATTAGCCCGCCATTCCCGATGCACTAAGTGCGGCCAGCAACCGCACGTCACCTTTTTGGGCCTGTCTGGTCGGGCAACTACTCAGCCCTAAGTTCGCCGTCCGCAGGCCCCTCCTTATATTGGCAGGAGATCGTTAAACGCCCTTCGACGCCCGAAGGGCAGCCCCTTCTGGGTCTTAGATTGACCTTAGTTACAGTAGTTGAATATCAATCCCGTAGAAAGACTTTATAGAAATACTAATCGCTTTTGAAGTGTACTTGCAACTTATCTAGGCCTTAAGTTCTAAAAAACACAGTCATGTAAAATAATAATTAAGGGGATATTCGTCAAAGTTAGCAAAACAGCAACAAAAATAATAGAGCTATCGACATCCATCCTGTGTGGACAGATCATTAAGACCGGACGGGACTGACTGACGACGGTAGTTAGTAACACGTCAACGCGCTAAAATGGCGCTCACCGCATCCCATGTTGAGGTACGAGAAATTGTTAGGTGAAAAACTATCACACACATACGCGTTTCGTGTTTTCCCAAATGGTTTGGCAGAAGTGAACAACATGCCCACATTTTGTCAATTATGTTTTAGTCCCAGGTAACAGGAGTTCCATGGAAGGAATAGGAGCTGATACTATTGCGATCTACTATGACATTCCTTATGGAAAAATGCAATAACACAGCTCGACTTGAGAATCTAAACCAGGACCTTCTACCTCGGAAGCAAGTTGCACTAGAAACCATAACCCCACCGAGGTAGTCCGGAGTTCGATTTTTGGGATAATGCGTGAGCCATCATAAAATGTACAGGAATTTCTTCATAATGTTTAATTTTTTAGGTCTAACCTCCAAAAGTACCGAATTGAGGTAATTCTCCACCTAGATTAAACAGCTTTATCCAGTATTCGCCTACGTTTGTATTAAAAAGATAGGCTTAGCAAAGTGGATTTTAGGACAACGACTCTTTTAAATCGGCAACCTGTCTGTCTTTTGGTTTTGTCTCAATATCACAAAGACAGACTCGTAAATAAAAACAAATGGAAACAGAACACTAGCTCGTAAACCAAATAAAGAAACGTAAAAGATAGAAACCTACCTAGATAGGTAGGTACCTAATGAAGTCCCGATACTGAACTGTCAGAAAACGTGGGCAGAATAAACTAGCTAGAAATCAAAATCTTCAAACCAATAGCGTTTACGTTTGTTTTCGATGAAATTAAACATATTGTTTTATTTGGGCGAATGTCTTTACAAGAAAATGTCGTGAAAACTCCTCGTGAATTTTTTTTTTTTTTTGCATTTTGAATGATGTTTTCAAAAGACGTATACTTAAACATTCATGGCCTCTAACGTGTGCCTCGTGTTATGTTATAACAATACTTTCATTTGTTTTCTTCGTAGTTGCTACCGAGACTTAGTCGAATCAAATGGACACGGTCAGTTGAGAGTAACACATGTATCTATTAATAAAACTCGTGTGGCGGTTTTGCAGAGACTGAACGTTTATTATTTCAAACTCAGGTTGACACATACAATGGCAGGTGGCGCTAGTGTAACAAACTATTTTTATACTACCATAGACTTTAGTCCGAATTGGAACAATGTTTAATTCAAAATAACACCCCCACTTATAAAAATAATATCTACATTAAAGTTACACAGTTTTAGAACAATACATAAAATTATATTTTACTATTTTCATAAACATATATTTATACTTATTTTATTTGTGTCAACCCTATACCATTTATGAATTTATAATGTTTTACATGACAAAGACTTTTGGTTAACACATCAGCTGGCATGTCGTTAGTAGGCAAATAAGATATTTGTACTAAATTATTAGTGACACATTCTCTAATGAAATGATGCCGAACATCAATGTGTTTTGTTCTTCTATGGTATAAAGGATTAGATGCTAATTTTTGTGAACTTTGGTTATCGCTTAATAAAGTAATTGGTACATTTTCAATTTTTGTTTTCATTATTTCACAAACAAGATTTTTTAAGTAAATTGCTTCCTTGCATGCTTCTGACAGGGCCATGTACTCAGCCTCGGTGCTGGACAAGGCAACTGTTTTTTGTTTCCTACACTCATATGATATTGCACATCCAGACATCTTAAAAACAAAACCCGTATATGACCTTCTGTCAATTGAGCATGATGCCCAATCAGCATCAACATACCCTATTAAATTACAATTACTTTTGACATATTTTAATCCATAATGTTTAGTTTTATTTAAATATTTCAAGACCCGTTTTAAATGTTTCCAATGAATCTCACTGTAACAATTATTATATTGACTTAGAAAACTAACTGCAAAAGCAATATCTGGTCTTGTGAGTACACATAAGTACATTAAAGCACCTAACAATTGTTGGTAAGGATATTGCTGAGAAATAGTTGAAGCCTTTTCTAACTTTAAATTATTTTCCATCGGAGTGTCTGAACTCTTACTGTTATACATATTAAATCTTTTCAAAATTGTATCAACAAAGTCCTTCTGATCAATAGAAATAGAGTCATTATTCACTGTTACATTCATACCAAGACATTTTTTTATTTGGCCTAGATCTTTTATGTTAAATTTTGCTTTTAATTCACTTTTTAAGTTCTCACAAGTTTCCTTACTGTTATAAAAGACAAAAAAATCATCAACAAACAGAGCAATATAAACTTTGATATTTCCATCACATTTCATAAATAAACATGGTTCATACTGAGACTTGGTATACCCTAATTCTAGCAATAATTCCTCAACTCTTTGGTACCAAGCTCTAGCAGACTGTTTTAGACCATATATTGCCCTTTTTAGTTTCAAAACTTTATTCTCACAATTTGCAAAGTTTGAACAAGCTGGTAATTCCATGAAAATAGTCTCATTTAACAGACCATTCAGAAATGCAGTAGGGACATCAAGGTGAACAATATCTAAGTTTTGGTCGACACTTAGTGCAAATAATAACCTCAAAGTGGAATACCTGAGAACTGGTGAGAAGGTTTCTTTAAAGTCTGTACCTTTCTTCTGACTGAATCCCTTCGCAACTAGCCTCGCTCTGTACCGCACTTCACTTTCACAATTGAGCTTTCTTTTAAACACCCACTTGCACTTCACAACTGTCTTATTCACTGGTCTGTCCACTAACTCCCACGCATCTCGGTCACTGAATGATTGCAATTCTTCTCTGATTGCTTTCTGCCACTGCTCCTTTTCTGGTCCATTCAGGGCGTCATTCAGGGTTATTTCTTCTTCAGAGAAGTCCTCCATAACACACAAGTTTGCATAGCCATAATAATCTGGTTTCTTTCGAGTACGTTTCTGTGACATTTCAGTGTTTTGTTGCTGAGAACTAACCTCCCTGTCTTCTGACGTCAATGTCATTGACTCATGGTAGCTGTCCTCCGAGTCACTCAACTCTTCTACTGGAATATAGGTTTCGTCATGTTCATCAATCTGCTCATCACTTTCAGCTTCTTGACTTGATAAATCCTGAACATTTTCTGACTGTTTTTCCCCCACTGAATCCTGTATGTCACTCTTGTCTTGTATAGTAATCTGAGATGTCATACTGTCACACTCTTTTTCCATTATTATGACGTCCCTTGCAACTGTCACTGTTTTTGTTATGGGATCATATAGCCTATAGCCTTTAGTGTTGTCAGCATAACCAACAAGAAAAAGTTTCTTTGCCTTCTTATCCCATTTAAGACGTCTTTCCTTCGGGATGTGTGTCATGGCTATGCTGCCGAAGACTCGGATATGGCTCACATCTGGCTTATATCCCATCCATAATTCAAATGGAGTTTTCTGATGAATTCCTGCTGCAGGAGATCTGTTTTTTAAGTATACGGCAGTATGAACTGCCTCTGCCCATAACCCTTTTTTAAATTGGGCATCTGATAGCAGGCATCTGGCTTTTTCTACTACAGATCTATTGTATCTTTCACAAAGCCCATTTTGTTGAGGGGTATATGGGTTTGTTTTCTGATGTACTATGCCACACTGCTTCATATAATTCTCCATAACTGCTGAACAAAATTCACCTCCGTTATCAGTTCTTAAAATCTTTATTTTTGTTGATTTCTGATTTTCCACTAAGTTTTTGTACTGCTTGAAGTAGGTGAATGTCTCATCTTTAGATTTGAGAAAGTACACGTGTGCCATTCGACTGTAATCATCCACAAATAATAGAAAGTATTTGGCCATACCGAGCGACTTAGTTTCCATAGGCCCACACAGGTCTGCATGTACCAGATTCAAAACCTCCTTGCTTCTCGACAAGCTGGTGGGAAAGGGGAGTCTAGTTTGCTTTCCCTCGCAGCAAACTGTACAATTACTTTTGTCAAATTCTGCCTTATCTTGGAAATTTAAGCCCTCCACAGCACCATTTCTCATGGCGTTCAGGTCACTTTTGTTAATGTGGCCAAGACGCCGATGCCAAGTCTTGCTGGAAGTTACTGCCATTGCTACTAGAAGCCCTCCCGACTTTACAATGTTTAACTTGTACACACCATTCACTTGGTTTGCTTCTCCAATACAATCATTTTGCTGATTGTAAATGTGGCACACATTTTTGTTGAAAATGACTCTGTTGCCACTGGCTATGATCTTGCTCACGGATAGCAGGTTTGTAGTTAGGTTATGTATGCACAAAACATTGTTTACTTTTATGTTAAACTCTGAATCTCCAACACATGTTGTTATCTGCAGATCTCCAGAACATAAAACCGGCACTCTTTCTTTATTTGCCACTACAATGTCTCGAGTTTCTGTATTGTACGAAATATTTGTCAACAAACTTTTGTTTGATTCGGATATCAAATGAGTGCTCGCGCCCGAGTCCACATACCAGTCTTTGTCACTAAATTCACCAGTCAAAAACATTGCACTGAATGCGTTCATTTGTTTTTCGTTATGTGTACTCGCATTCGTATTATAAGATCGGCACTGATTTTTATAGTGTCCAGTTCTTTTGCACCTATAACACTTGACATTTTTTCCCGGCTTGTTAGTTTCACTGACGTAACCTTGACCGCCGCCATTTGCTTTTTCTTTGCTCTTATGGCGCGCGTTTTGATGATATGCATTTTTGGCAATAAAAGCACCCTCGGACTTTGTAATTTCAGAATCTGCACTCATATCCAATAGTTTCGTCTTTATAGCGTCTGCACTAATGTTCATCCCCGAGTGCTCAATGGCCATAATCATAGGCGCGTACTTTTCTGGCAATCCGGCCAACAGGAGAGACCCTATCCACTCATCGTTGATTTCAAAGCCTGTGCCCTTTAGCTTTTGTGCCGTATCCACTAACTGTGACACGTACGCGGTCATTGAGTCGCAACTTTCAAGACGAATGGAGATCAAGCTTCTGAGTAGGCTGATGCGGCGGGTGAAGCCAGTATCGTCGAATAACGACTTCAACTTTTTCCATAAGCTATGCACCGTAGTTTCATTCTTAATGTGTACATATAGTGATGGATCAATGGTCATCACCATCTTAGCTTTAGCCTTCTTGTCATCTTGCGCGCTTAATCCTTCGCTGTTGCTGATGTCGATGCCTTCGAGGATGAGGAAATTTTCCACTGCGAACGCCCAATCATCGTAATTGTCCCTTCCCTTGAGCTTTGGGACATTCATAGAATAATTTCCTGCCATTTTCACTGTGCTGTACAAAGATCACTAACTATTTTTTACTTTACGCGGGACTGGGCCCATAACCTAATAAAACTCGTGTGGCGGTTTTGCAGAGACTGAACGTTTATTATTTCAAACTCAGGTTGACACATACAATGGCAGGTGGCGCTAGTGTAACAAACTATTTTTATACTACCATAGACTTTAGTCCGAATTGGAACAATGTTTAATTCAAAATAACATCTATAGTAAAGGTAAAGTAATTGCAACCATTTTTATGCAATAGACAAGTATTTGAACGAATTATGAACCGTCAAAAAAAGCAAAGCTATGAATTATCAAGGAGGAGCTCGTGGCTAAATAATAACTGCCGGTCGGGTCGATCCTTAGGTTAAGCTGCACTTGCCTAGGTTGGTCCGTGGATGGGTGACCACCCATTACATACCGAGTTTCCTCCATGCCTCGGAAAGCACGTTAAGCCGTTCGTTCCGTCATTTGTAGACCTTTGACAGTCGTTACAGGTAGTCAGTGGCCCGAAAGTCTGACAACCAGTCTTACCAAAGGGTATCGTATTACCCAGAACTTACTGGGTTGTGGAGATCAGATAGGCAGTCACTCTACGTAAAATACTGGTATTCAGCTGCATCCGGTTAGACTGGAAGCCGACCCCAAAATAGTTGGGAAAAGGCTAGGCAGATGATGATGAGTTCTAACTTCAAGCAGTTACTAAATAAAGTACAGAATAGAAATCAGATCTTAAATAATTACTTAAACTGTAAAAAAAAAACTCAAGTAATCACTTGGCCTTGTTTATAGATACGGGTGTTAATGTGGTTAGTGTAAACTAGATATGAAGCAGTCCACTACTGGAACGAGACCTGAACATGGAACCAAGAGCTTAGCATTTAGGACACATTTTCCGTCCTGAATGTTCTCCATGGTACTCATACCAGTGAACTAAGCCTCGCAGCAGCATTTTAGCTGCCAACGTGAAGTGCTAATGGCTTTAGAGGGTTAGTCCCTTGTAATTTCTGTGCTAATGTTTAGGCTATTAAAGCTAGAGGTTTCCCATTGAATGGGTCACCTCTCAGTCCACACAAATAATAGTCCAGCCAATCTTCAACTAAAGGTAACTCGATTGAAAATTTACCAGAAATTGGATTGACATATCAAATTATTTGGCACAAGTGGGATTTAGGCAATTAGTACAGAAGTACCCTTTTCGTTCGCTCTCGGAATTATTGTGGAGGCGTCTCAAGAATAATTTCTTGATACGGGCACTTAATTAGGTTATTTAGGATATTTCGTAGAAACCTAAGTGTTCTTTTTGTTATTTTCTCATTAGTTTGGACCGATCTGTCGTGTGATATTTTTCTCTGTTAGTTTCTATTTGATTGTATAATGTTTGTGTAAACTCACTTTTACGAAGATGATTAGGTTCCACAAACAGGCTCCTTACTCTCCTACTGCTGCAACATAGGGCTCTCCCTATGTTACAGCAATACGCTATAGGCCGAATATGTTGTTTTGATTATTTTAACAAATAATTTCACTAAAACTCAATCCAACTGATCGCTCACTCTTTCATTTGTACAAGTAACTTTTGTTAAAATAAAACAAAACAATACGTCTGTTAAAAGGCTTACATTATATGTATATTTCACAATTAAATAGTCTACTGAAAACTAAAGAGCCGACACTCGAAACAAAAGGAATAATTTCAATAAAAACAAAAACATGAATTTATATTCCGAAAATCAATCAACATTTTGCGGGCGAAGTAACATGTACACTGAAATGAACAAAGTATGTAATCCAGCCATTGTTTAAATTGTAGCGTGGGACACGAGGGTCGAATATTACAGCGTTTTTAAGTTCACTGAAAATATTCAATATTCATTATTTTTTACAATGAAAAACGTATCGTCATACAGCTAGATATTGGATGGCGACTGGGCTTAACAAATTTTTATCACCTTATATAAGAAAAGTCATTGTCAGTAATTTCAATGACATCATATGTACCTAGACCATAATTATGTACATCGGTACCCGCTTGAACAAAAGGTGAAGAGAGAGGTGGAACTACAGTTTTTTCACTTTCGTCGGGCAAAGTGTTTTTGGGTTTTTCCATCAGGAATTTCTCAGTAGCAGCCACGGAGTCTGGATTTGTGCCCGGTAGATGTCAATAGGCTTGTCTCCTATGACATGAGACTTAAAACATAACTGGCGATATGTGGAGTACTCTTACGTATAACTCTGCCTAATCCTTCGGGGATTACAGGCGTTATGTTATGTTATGGGTTATGTAGTGCGTACCTACTCTAACATGGACAGTTTAGTTCATATCACCTTTTATAGATAACTAGCGACCCGCCCCGGCTTCGCACGGGCGCATGTATTATACATATAAACCTTCCTCTTGAATCACTATATCTATTAAAAAAAACCGCATCAAAATCCGTTGCGTAGTTTTAAAGATTTAAGCATACATAGGGATATAGGGACAGAGAAAGCGACTTTGTTTTATACTATGTAGTGAAGGTGCTTTAAGTATCTCCTCCTCATCCACAATATTATGCGCTAATAGAATCAATGAGACAGATATATCAAGAAACGAAATGGCACATCCTAGACTTATCAACTGACTGAATACAAAGGCATAGTAAATGGCCTTCTCCCCATATAATCCAGTGTCGTTCCATGGTGAAAGGTATGGGATCGTCTCATTCATGGGGCAGGTGAAAACGCTTAAGTGGATATCAGTCGACAAAACTCCTGGACGTTGATTGATGGAGCGGGTCACACATTGGTCCAATAAATTGGGCATGTTCGGAAGTATCTGGCTAGAAATGTGTAAGGAATATATATACAGGGTGGGTAAAAAATCGTGGATCAAACGGAACATGGCGATAGTTTTTACTGCAAATAACCCCATATTTTTATTACGTTCCAATAGCATTGACATCTTCGCCAACAAGCTATCGCAATTTCGCAAACAATTGTTTCTAATTCACAGTGGCCACAGTTAATATCTATATTAATACTAATATTAATATTACTTATTTATTCATTAATTGTGTTATTCTTAGAGCAATACATTTGGTTATTTCTTTTCTTTATTTTTAATTTTTAATCTCATGCAGTTTTGTTTTTCTTTTTTTATATGCCTATATGTACTCAATTTAATATTATAAAACTTGAAATACCTATGTAAGTGCTGTGCACACCTGTAAGTGACAAATTCACTCTAGATTTTAAGTTTAATTGTTACATTACCCCAGAGAATGTATTAGTGAATAAGTCGTTGGAGTGCCATAATTAAATAAATAAATAAAATAAAATATTTGCAGTAAAAAATATCTTTTGACAGAGCCCTAACTTGATCTCTTTAAAAATTATGACTATTTGAGTGTTTTTTTTTGGAAAATACCATTTTTTTTATGAAAAGGTAATTGGAGTAAAATGGGTACTTATTTTATAACAATAATTATGGTATTAGTTGCTTCTAGGAAATGTATCATCATCACAAGAGTGCTTTTATGACAGTGACAGACCATGAGTATTGACACTTTTTTCAATATCTTTTAAGTCTCACGAAAAATTATTTGTTACTATAGAAAATTACTGGTAAAAAAATGTACTATCCAAAAAATACCGTGATAACCACAACTATCGCTCTGTTTCGTTTGATCCACGATTTTTTTAAATATGTAAGTAAGTTTATCTAATCTCTTTTTAGGGTAACTTGAAATAATAATAATAATATCTTGGGACAACCAACACACCGCCATCTGATTCCAAACTAGGCAGAGCCTGTACTATGGCAACCAGACAACTGATAAACATACTTATATATTTCTAAATACATACATATTATAGATAAATTACACCCAGATACAGAACAAATAATCGTACTCATCGCACAAAGATTTGTCCTGTGTGGGAATCGAACCCACGACCTCCGTCCTAGCAGTCAGGGTCACTAACCACTAGACCAACAGGCCTATCAAAAGAAATACCAATCTTCAAAAAATTTATCTATAGAGCCTCGTGTTTCTATGCACTGACAATCATTATGAAATTTCACTAATGATAAGCGGGCGCGCGGTGTAAACTTAACGAAAATACATCGATTTCTGAACCGAAAATACAATTATCCTAAAGTATTTTAATTAAATTGTTTACAACAAGCACACTCAATATAATTTTATTTTATTGTGTTCGGGTGGCTTACAGCTAACAATACAAAAATGTACAGTGAGGCAATCAACGACAAGCCATTTACAAGCCTCTACAGTAAGCAATAAACGCTTGTTGCAAAAAATAATAACTAAGCATAATATTAATAACTAAGCATTTTATTATCATCCATAGATATGAATAAATTCTACAAAAAATATGAATATTTTATATTTAAAACGGGTATTTTTAATTTTTTAATTAAGTATTTACGTTACGAGGTCAGTCAACAAAAAAATTGTGGGAACTCTACCTGAAAAAATAAAGTCACGTTTCACAAATGTGTTGCTAAAAATTTACTTTTATTTCAATTTACGTGTTTCCATCAATTATTTCTACTAACACGAGAATAATAGTAACACAAAAATAATTAAAAGCCAATCCAACTGACCAGTACACTTTACGCAACAGACCAAAAAATAGGCAACGAAAATTATTTACAAAACAATGAAATTGGAAAAATTTACCGTAAAACAAATATTTCCGTAAAGATACGGTAAACGTTATTGAAAGAAAAGGCTTTTTGTTTTCATTACACAAACCTTTTTGGCTAATAAGAATGTTTGTTCCCGAAAAGTTTTCTTGCAGAAAATCTTCTTTATTCAACCGTTTCCTGCCGGGAACCTCTGTCGATGAGTTTTCATTGTCTGATTTGAATGGCCTTTTAAAGGATTGTAAGTACCCGGAATTCGGTTATTACCTGTGACATTTCTGTTCTGTGTATTTAAAGCTTTACGCCTTTGGGGCCATTTAACATCTATTTACTGTTCTTTTTTGAGGTGGTTCCATTCTCGGAACGGGCAGTGTTATTGGGTTTTTCCATCAGGAATTTCTTAGCAGTAGCCATGAAATCTGGATTTTTGCCCGGTTGATGGCAATAGGCTCTTGTCTTATAATTATAACATAACTGAAACATGAACACCATCATGATGTCCATCGGTCAACTTCGGTCGGTCAGTTTTTTTTATCATTTTATTTACGTTTATTTAAGAGTATCAAAAATGGGACGATAAAAACTTACGTAAATGTTAAAATAAGCATAAGCACGGCGTAGCGTGCTAGGAAACCTTTTGACGCACACGTGTCAATATTAATGACTATAAATAAAAACGAAAAAAAAACAGCTTTCTGAAACGTAGGTACTTGATTAGAAATCAGTGACGTGTAAAGTTTTTTTTTTTGTTAAACAGAGTTTCATGAAGAAATAAAATATTCTACTCCAGTTTTGCTGCTTTACTTTCAAATTTAGACTTAAGATTTCATAAAACATTCGATTTTCGTTTCACGTGTCGTATTTATTTGCTGAACGGGATATACGGCATGTAAGGACGTTCAGTTAACGCTAGGACACTGTGAATGTAACTTCTTATAAATGAGAAAATTTTACTTTATACCATCAGAATACCTTCCAAGCACAAGGGACGGTATTGGTGTTCAAAGGAAATCATTTTATTTTTGTGTCACTGATTTATTATCGTTGACGAGTCCAGATTACTTCTCGTTTTTGAATAGAAACAAATTGAAGGATGTCTATTTGCTAAAATGTGAAAAAAAAACATGATAAATGGTTCCGTGTAATATTCACCTCTAATATTTCGTAAACTTTGTACCTACATAACAATCAATAGGTACAATAAACATTACCTACATCTAATGGAATCAAGCCCTGCACGTTTCATCATTTTATAGACTATCAAAAACTTTACTGAAAGTAATGCACATTTAAAAAGTCTTAACAAACAAAAAGTATCCCTGCCCAAAAAACGTTGCAGTAAATCAACTTTTTTCTACCCATCGCATTTCCCTAAAAAGTTCACAAGAACCAATTGTAGAAACATTTGAATTTATCACGGGAACAATTGCTAAGAGTTTCTTCCAAACAAAGTCCAAACTCGTAAACGCGTTTTAAGGTTGTTACCAAAGAACCCTAAAATGCCAAAAGGCGAGTTCAATTTATCACTGTCAACCCTCTAGGGGCAGACACCGTGAAATCTCCACTCCATTAAAATGCTATACACCCTGTATATTGGACGTAACAAATACAAGATTCAAATACTATTTTCTTCGATCATTAAATGTCAGTCAAATTCAGATTGAGCGCTGTTAAGGCTGGTGTTGACTTAGTCTATTTACAATTTATTTCAAAAATGTTTATTTTTGCGAATTCGTTGTTGAACTTTGTAAGGAGTCAATCTTCGATGAATCGTGAGTGCCAAAATGAAAAGCCTGTACTAGTTATCGCCTCAGCCTCGTTGGTCTAGTGGTCGCAAGCATGACTGCTGAGCATGAGGTTCGATTCCGGGGTCGGGCAAAGTGTTAAGTACTGCGTTTTTGCATCAGGTTTTTTTTCTAAAGTAAGCTAAGCTCTTAAACAACATCTAAATTCCTAAACATAATTGAGTAAATTAATTGACATGAGTAATTCACTAGCAATGTTTTATTTTCAAGTATAGCTAAACTCACGTCATTTTAAAACCCATGGCTACCCAAGTACCCATGCAGTAACTACAGAACGCCATCTACTACGATCCTTACCAACTCCTTTCACTTCTTCCTCATTCATACATCTTGTTCGACTTGCTCGTTGGTAATAAATGAAAGTGGACTGTATTTTAAATTAATAGGCTTCGGTTTATTGCCGTTCTAAGTTTCAACATTATAAAAGTCCCGGACAAACATATTAAGATCTATTAAAGGTTCGAGAGTATCGTCCGTCGCGGTGGGCTCTGAGAAGGCGAGTGTCCGCCGTTCCGGCCGGCTCCACACACCTCCGCTCGCTTGGCGATGCCGACGACGCGTTGGTCGGTCACGTCGCCTGCGCGTGGCGTCTGCGTGTATGTTGGGTGTGATTCCTAACAATCACGTCGCGTGCGCGTGCCGTCCGCGTATCTCGTCATACACACACCCTAGCTTTAGTCGCCTGCTTAATTGTCGGTCTTCTACAGACTGTACTTCGGAGAGTGTGCGCAGGAGCTCCACGATCTGATCCCACCATCACCCTTTTACCACCGGACTAGCAGACGTACTGCGGCGTACCATCCACACTTGGTTGATATCCCGACAAGTCGGACTCGGCGCTTCTACTCCACGTTTATTATGCGCACAGCTAAAGTGTGGTACTCTCTGCCGGCATCTGTGTTCCCTCCCACATATAACCTAAGCCTTCAAAGCAAGAGTGAACAGGCATTTTCTGGGCACGCTCGTTTCATCATAGACCTCATCCATCGCTTTCCACCAGGCGTGATCAAGGTCAAGAGCAGGCCCATTTTGTAAAAAAAAAAAAGTATAATATGTTATACGAAAAATGTTGAAAGGTTATTGACGAAATAATCTCATTTATGAACATCATCATCATCATCTGCCTAGCCTTTTCCCAACTTGTTGGGGTCGGCTAATGTAGAGCGACCGCCTATCTGTCCTGCACAACCTAGTAAGTACTTGGTAATATGATAAGCTCAGTTATGAACACAAAGTTAAATAAAATAATAGAATTCACTAACAATCTTTTACCTCATGTAACTTTAAACTATGTAAATAAATTGTTAAATACTCATTAACAATTTATTTAGACGCGCAATAAACTCAAATTTTATTTTTTTCCATCTGAGCAACCCAGTTACGCAAATTATTATTAGAATAAAATATTGACTTTTATTGCGAGCAAATATTATGAAAAAAATGATTTCAGAAAGTCATTTTCAGTTCTTTTGAAATGGCTAACGAGGCGTTAACTTTGTCACTAAAGCAATAAATGTTCTAGTTTATTTAATATTGCTTATTTTAATATTATTTTCTCGAGACGACTGGAAAATTTCGTCTAATTTATTTAATTCAACAACTTGGAATGTCTCTTTATTTTTTCCCTTGTTTTCAGGTCTGTCGACGTCTACTTTTAGGAATGGAAATTATAAAGGAAGTTCTAATTAAGATTATTTCACTTTATATTTGGGCCAGGAGAAGTATACTGCTAGTACTGTAGAGACCTTAACCTTTGTGGTCATTTAAGAACTCTTGCAAGTTATAAAGAAAAAGAAGATAAACAATACTGCCTCAGATAATAAAAAGGACGTATCTAACACTTTTCCAAATTTGGGTTATATAAAAAAGACGAATCTGCCGATATTTTTTTATCTCATTTAGTTTCGGATTTACTTCAGCGAAAAAGGGATAACAGTGCTTATGCGTAAGAAGGTCCCACACAGCATTTATGCATAAAAGTGTATTTTGCATGACACCAGTCATATTTAACCACTAACCACGATCAATCAAAGAATTGAACGTGAGCTTATGTAAGAAACGGCTAAAATCCTTACCTACTGGTGAAAAAAGCATATTACAGTATTTCGGAATTCTAAACAGACAAAAATCTAATAGAATGTAGAAATGCAAATAAAATACGATGATGATGATGATTGTTTATCCTTGTAAATAATTTTGTATATTGGCATTAGTATTGTATATTGACATTGTGTTATTATTTGTTTTCAGTCTGTGCCTGGACATGTACTGTTTAGACATTTTATTTTTAAACTATTTTGATTTTTCTCTCTTTTATTGACATTGATTTCTGTTGTCATTTATTATTAATTAATATTTGTAGTATGCAATTCTTTATATATCTATATATATTTTTTATTATTGAGCCTTAGCTACCTTGATTTTCTTGTAAACATTGGCGAACTGGCATAATAATATAGCGAACTCTTTATTACTTTGATATACCATTATTATTGTATTTATATTAAACAAATGACTAAATGACTTAAGAACGTACCTTTAACTTAATTTCTTCAACTTCTCCAGTAAATAAAACTAAAACTATTTAATTTTCTTATTAAAAAAAACTCGTGAAGACACATAACTTAAAACAAGCGTGGTGAATTTAATACCCACTTATTCATTACCAAATGAAATAAGGAGAACAAACAAAATACACCCGCTTTGTTCCCGACAGAGAATTTTGTACGTTGTTATGTACGTCGACGTGCATGAAGTAAAACGGGTTAAGTAATAATAGTATTTTTACTGGCATACAATTAAAAACCAGAAAAAAACATAAAGGTGTCAAGTTTTTTTTCTGGAGTGACGTTAAAAACGATAATTAAAATGATGTAAATAATTGCCTATTGGGTTTCTCGAAAACCACTGCGCGAATGTAGTGGATTTTAGCTCATTCCCACTCAAAAAGAGATCTTTGTCCCAACAGTTATCGTAATAAAATAAATCTTCATTTATCTCAACAACAAGAATGACAGGCACTGGTTCACATAATTATATGCACAATCTTATAATTATACAGAATGGTTCTGAAGCAGGTAGGTCCTTAAGTACAGATCACCTCTCCAGTTTAGATATTACATTTCAAGCAAAAAACTAAGTTACGATACTAAAGTTAGAATTGCAAGTAGGTAAACGGGAACATTATAATATGTATGTATTTATAAAATATGTTAATACTAATGAATATACAGAATGGTTTTAAACGGTCGAATAAGTCAGAAAAACTAGTGATATTTGGTAAAAAGTAAGAAAATAAAAACTAGGATGGATGTGTAATCGACATCAATTGCACCTCTTTCATTGAACTCAAAATTGACAAAAAATTACTTACCCACGTTTTAGTACGCACACGCCAGCATAATACAGGGGGTTGCAGCCCGAGGCTGAATTTACTGCCAACACTAATATATTTTCAAACCATTAACGATATTATTTTGCGCATAAGGAGCTGAACAGGAGAGATAATTAAGATTTTATAGTTTACTATCTAACAGCAATTTTGTATGATTATTGCCTTGTTATTAAGCTTTCGGTTATGAAACCGGTATTCATTTAAATTGATTTCAAACGCTCGGTAATTTCATTGATATTTGACAAACTCTGATGTAAACATCATAACATCCTGTATGCCCGAAGGGTTATGCAGAGGTGTACCTAAATAGTTCACCCACATTTTGCCAGTTATGTTTAAGTCCCATGTAATAGGGGGTGAGCCTATTGCCATCAAACGGGCGCAAATCCAGACTCTGTGGCTGCTACCGAAAAATTCCTGATGGAAAACCCAATAACACTTTGCCCGGCCTAGGAATCGAACCAAGGACCTCATGCTCAGCAGTCGCGCTTACGACAATTTCTAATGTGGCCTTAATATGGAATTTTCCGAAATTAATGTATTTTAGCAGCTTTACCAATTATAATAATTTCATGCCATCATAAGTTTTATGCGCGCTCGAAAAATCACGTTGAAAAAGAATATTGAAACTTTGATACCAGAATAAAACACTGCCCACATTAAAAACAATCACCTATTTTCAAAGAGACTCCATAAACAAAAGAAAACTAAAAAATACCTTCGACGCAATGAACGCGGTACATTATCTAAAACAAACGGCGAACGTTTTGCAGCCAGTTGAAAAGTTTTAAGCAAGGAAACATCTGTTGGGTATAATTAATTAGAACTCTGCTTGCACTGTCTTCGTTAACAGCTTGCAGTTTGTACGTACTGCTAAATTTCGTGTATGTTTTTTTTCATAGAATTGGGTGAGGAATGAGTTTTTCGTGGAAGGGGAAATTTATTACTGACAGACTTTTTAGTATATTTGTAATTGTTTTGTTTTTATACCATCGCCTGCCTGAAAGATTGTGTAAAAGTGTACTACAGTACACCCACATTTCGCCATGAAAAAGTCCAATAACACTGGCCAACCGGGTAACCGAAAAAATTTTTGATATAGAAAAAAAAAATCGTTTTACTATAAAAAGTTTTGTAAATCTATTAATTAAGTAGGTAATGTATTACGATGTAAAAAGTATGAAACCTTGAAGATAAGTATGGAAGAAGGAGACATGCTGCCGTCCTCAAATAAATTGGGATAAAGGCAGGAGAATGAAGATGTATTACGAAAAATAAGCGTCATCGCTTCACTTCAAAGTAACAAAATTAGGACACTGAAGTTTATTCAAAAAATGAATTTAATGGAAAAAAAATTAGATTGTCATTTAGCTTTAATAAAAGCCTTTAAATATTTAAGAAAATAAATGTAAACCCGGAAATCGTTTTAACATCATTCTTTGAGTGACAACTTCACTTAAGTCACAAAATTCACTAAAATAATAAAATTGAACAAAAAACGATTTTTTTTCGAGAACATTAAACCATCAAAGTCACCATTCGAATACGCAACACCACAATAAGCTCCAAGACAGGCATCGCTGATGTTGGTGATAAGTCTGCGAGGTTAAAATAGGACCGGACGGGTCACCTTTCCAGGATAGGTCAGGACAGATGGGCCAGAATCGTCACACAGTGGGTGCTTGAAGACGGTTGTGGTCAACGAGGCCAGCCTAAGAAACGGTGGCGTGACTATTTGGACTCGTTCCTGACTGATTAGCCAGAGAAGGCAAAACACCGCAAGCGATGGATGGGAATGAAGGGGGCTTTTTGCCCCTAGCTTGCCGTCCGTCCGTCTTATGACGACAGGCTGTGTCGACGGCGCGTTCGTGTTCCACGCGCGCCTCAAAGAGATGTCAGCAAACAGGAGGGGCCCGCAAGGGCCGATGCCTGCCAGGGCTGCGGGACTGTTAAAAAGAGCAAAGAAGGAACATGGATGGGTTTTAGTCAGTAAAAGTCTGACACTCCCTTCCGCTCCGCCCAGAGCGGGAGGAGTCATTTGATGATTTCCAATCCCAAAAAAAAGGGGGGCTTTTGCCCAGCAGAGTAGATTAAACTAAAAATCTCTGTTGATGTCTGACCAATACTTAACGACATGGATAGTTCTGTATTTTTTTTGCGCTATCCTACAGTCTTTCCATTGTTGTGAAAAGACTTGCTCTTTTAGCTGTCTTAAATTCTGGAAGGTTGACTGAAACTCATAGAGGCATTGAATGCCTTTATGCATCAAGAGATTACTTAAACATTGTAACTGCTTCGTTGGCAAGCGGTCGCAAGTACGACTGCTAAGCATGAGGCCCTGCGTTCGATGCCCAGGTCGGGCAAAGAGCTATTGCGTTTTTCCATCAGGATTTTTTCGGAAGCAGTCATGGCGTCTACGGATTGGTGCCCGGTTGATGGCAATAAGATTGCCCGCTATCACATAGGACTTAAATGTAACTGGCGAAATGTGGGTGTTCTATTGGGTACACCTCTGCTTCTCTGCTTAACCCTTCGGGTATTACAGGCTTGTTGTTATGTATAACTTAAACAAATAAAAAAGAACAATATAACAAAGCAAGCTACAAACTAAAAGCTATCCTATCACTATCACATTAATCTCGTTTTCCATTCCACTACAAATTACATTAAAGTGTAGCCCGTAAATTCAATTTTAAAAGTGTACAAATGTTTAGTATTCGGATTATAATTCTTAGCGAGGCTCATTTGGCATGTTAATTGAAAAAAGTCGGGTCTGATAATCCGTCGCGTGGTGCATTGCGGTGCTGGCTCTCTAAGTTGTTATTGGGACTAACGATATATTTTCAATTTTCTTTTGTTTTTTTCGGTCCGTTTTTGTTTTATGCTGCACAAACTATGTTTCTTGTGCGACATTTATTACGAAAAATCTTTTAATGAATGGGTTTATGTAGTAGTTGATTTTGTTAGCGAATAAGACCGAGATCAACGAACGTTATGTGGCTCCTGCTTTGGCTTAGACGTGTTCTTGCAGTTATAATTTGACAAATGTGCAAGATAGCGCTTTTTTTAAGTACATGTTAAATGACGATTATAGATCTGTTTTGAGATTATTTCTTTGTTTTAGTTTCTGGTAATTCTTCAATTACTGAAGATTGACCATCACCTTTCAATATTACTGCTGAAGTAGAAAAGCTTAGTACATTTGTGACGATTGAGTGTTTAGTTTTCTTTAAACCATCGATTGTTTTCTTGAATCATCTACTTCTTATATCTTGATCCTTAAAAGTACAAAAAATCGACTTTCTACTGTCTTAATTTTTGAGTAATCTTGACATTCTGTAACCAATTTTATTTCCATTATTACATCGTTTTAATATCGTTGCCCTAGATCACCACCCTCCCTGCAGTCAGCAGGATTTGTGAATAAGCCACCGCTCACCCTGTTCTATTTGTTGCCAGATACCCTTGTTGCCGGCTAACTAGCGCATTTCGGCTTTATTAAAATTAAAATTACATCGTTTCTTCACAAAAATGGATATACATTTTTCGACATCAGTAAATATTGCACGAATTTTATGGCATCTTTGCTGCGGAAGTTTATTTTGTCATTAAATAAATTTATAATATGTCTTAGTAGTTTAGAGTCGGCGTCATTCTTGGTTATGGCAATAGGCACGCCATCTATCACAAATGACTTTAAGAAAAAAAGACTAGGCAGATGATGACCATACATTCTAGTTACGTAGATATTGGAGGTCAAAGTTCCAACTTTTTCTAGTTTAAAACAAAAACGAGTTTTAATGCTGTAACTTCACTTTAAATACCTCTATGACCCCCGTACTATTTATTCAATGCACACAACACCACCCGAAGAAATCTATCAGGAATTTATCATAAGCAGCCACGGAATCTAATGATGTTGATTGCAATAGGCTCGCCCCCTTTTATATGGGACTTAAACATAACTGGCGAAATGCGAGTGTACCAATATGTACACGTCTGCCTAACCCTTCGCCGATGACGTTATGTTATGTTTTTATAGAGGAACAAAAACTGTAGAAAATAATATCCCAAACAAAATCAGAAGCAAACGTAAGATAAATACTCTAATAACTTTTTTATCAGCCCAAAAAGTTCCCACTGCTGAGACATAGGATTTTTGTCTGTGAAAGGTCTGTAATTCACAAGCAGTATGGTTTTTGGTTCTAGGACATGACGGTTTCCCCAGGATGTTTTTTTACCGTTTTTTCATAATAGGTATTACTTAATTGATACACGATCACGAAACTCAACATGGACTAATTCTAGAATTAATAACACGTACAATTACCAGTTATTATCCAATTACATTCTAAGTAACGGAGGCGCAATAATTATGATGACGAATGGCCATAGGACAAAGTCTCTGTATTTCATTTCAAACCGTTAATTAGATTTTTTATTGTTATCTAAAATATCAACCCGAATTCCACAAATTCCACAAAATGTCTATTTTTACCGTAAAAACATTATGATATTTTTACTTCCAGCAAGTAAAATGTCAATTTATCACATTTGTGGATGTCTGACATTTTCTTCTATTATTTATATCACTTAGAAGTAAGCAATACAAATATCGTTATCTCATAAAAGTCGTCGCTAAGTGATTGACCTTTGCCCTTTTGTTTCACGTAAATACCGGGAACTATAACATTACCCATTTAACTACAGTTGTTCTTCTTCAAGGATCTTTTGGAAAAAGTGAAGTGATTTGGAAGAGACCTACACTCAGCATTGGGTTGCCGAAGGTTGCAGAAGAGAAGAGAGATAGAGAGGAGGATCTTTTAGCACGTGGCCAAAATCAGAACTAACGCCGCCATTTTCTAACTCAAAATTCAAACTGAAAACATTTATTTCAATTAGACCATTACGGCACTTTAGAATGTCAAAAAAAAACTAAAAGAAGCGAAGCTACAGTCCCAGTCACATAATAACTTGAGAAAGTACTGCAGTTACACATTCCAAAGCGTAGATCTCTATTGAGAAGAATGGGCAAGCAACTCCATGGACACTCTTTTAAATCAAAATATTGTAACAAAATCTTGGTTACATCATCATCATGAGATTATACATACATGTGAGAATGCAATTTAATGAAACAATAATCGTATACATTTTTTTTTACAATTTTACATATTGTCTCGCCTCCTTTTTTAGTTCGATTTACCAACAACAAGTTTAGTGAGGAAATCGGCAAGTCGTAGAACATTTGGATTTTTTGAAGACATGTGACTTGCGTCTTGCACTGGGATCACGTGGTGTATTACGGCCCAATCATTCTCACTGAGCCCCCCCCCCCCCCGAGTCTGTGTCACAGCAGTGGGAAGGTATTAGTTGGATTATGCTGTGCCCCCTATCAATATCATTAAACACCAGAAGATTCTCGAAGCACTTTACACTTCAACCAACTTATCTGTGCAGGCAAGAAAACACTGAACTGAAATAAATGTACCAAGTTTGACATATCGATGCGAATTTTCTTGACACGTAACGCCACATTGAACTTAGGTACCAAATTACTATAATTATTGACATTTGCTTATTGACATTACTTAAATAATATGGAAAAGTTTTCATTATTCTTGCTATTTTTTTCTTATAAATATTGATCGCTATTTTTAATATAAATTATTATTTTAATGAGTATAATTGTATTTCATTATAATTTTATTAATTGTATTGTTATCTTAACCTAAATTATGTATAACCCATATGTATTAAGACCTACTGTTAGCTACCTATATTCTTGCAAATAAATTCATCATTCATTCATTCAACTGCACACTAAAAGTGGCCATACTATAAAAGGCATTGCAGCAAAGTTCCTGTCATTCATTGCTGTCAGCGCGTATGATATTTTATTTCTTGGCACTCTAATATCTTTTACAATCTCGGTAGAAGATCCACGATACAAGCAGCATAAAGTTTAACCCAGCTCCATGCACCAACGAGCAATTTCACGGACAATTTCATGAGATAAATTCTGAAAATGCTATTTTTAAATTTTGCTACCGTATTTGCTTCTTCCACATTTTGCCCTGGAGCACTATTTTAGATTTTGACATCATATGTTTCGGTGTTGTGTTTGATTTATTTTGTATTAGCGTCTATTTATAATGCAAGATAATGTATTTTATTACCTTCACTTACAATGTTGTTGCTTTCGTATTCAAATTTTATCAAAGACATCTCTCATCGTGGCTAAATAATAAAAGCCGCTCGGGTCGATCTTTTGTCTAGGTCCTTGTATGGGTGACCACCCATTACATACCGAGTTTCTCCTCCGTGCCCCGGAAAACACGCTAAGCCGCGGCTGTCATTTGTAGATCTTTGACAGTTGTTACATGTAGTCAGTGGCCAAAAGTCTGACAACCAGTTCTACCAAGGGGCATAACATTACCCAGTACTACTTGGGTTGTGGAGGTCAGGTAGGCAGTCGCTCCATGTAAAATAGTGGTATTCAGTTGCGGTTAGACTGGAAGCCGACTCCAACATAGTTGGGCAAATGCTAGGCAGATGATGAGACAAGACAATGAGAACATGGTCGTAATCTTCTTGCTAGAGCCAACTGGCCATTTCTTGTCTGGATACGGTTAAATCTTTGTCATTCCTGGAGGATTTGACAGTAACTCATGTTTACACATTTTAATTCACATGTCTATTTCAGCATTCCAAATTGACTATTTATTCAATTTTATTTAAACGTTTGTGTTCTCCCTCACACCTAATCCCTCTCAGAATCAAAACAATCAACACAGTAATGAGATCCAGAATTAACTTGAAACAAACACTATTTAGTTTAATTCGGTCAAAGCATAGATAGGTACAAAGAGGCAGCTTCATACAACTAGCCAAATTACACGCACTGTTACACATAAAAAAAAATTAAATTAAACGTATTCGTGGTGACAACCTAAGCATTACAAAAAATTTTACTTCTGGCAAACTGTAAAGCAGATTGTTGGCAGTCTGTTGCCGTAAGACAAAAGGGTACATCCGAGAAAATGTAATGCAGAAAAATGACTCTCAATGATAATTTTAAACCTGTGAATTATTGTATTTTAACATTTATTTTAGGAAATTTAATTTTTATTTCTAAACATAAACATTCATTAATTATTTTACTTAGTTTAGAATTTATTGTTTTAAGATTATTTATTCGCCTTTTTTATTTATGTTAATTTTTTAAACATTATTTCCCAAGTTGTGCCCTTTTTGCTTATTGCGACAGAGTTGTAGCTCCCACATACAATATCCTAATTAATATTATAAATGCGAAAGTAAGTTTATTTGTTTGTTAGTTACCTTTTCACGCCTAAACCACTGAACCAATCATCCTGAAACTTTGAATCATGATTAAATTATATTATTACAAGCATAAATTTTCCTTACGCCTCCTGGACTTTTTTTTCGGATGGGGAAATCATCAAAAGGCCCCCCCGCTCTGGGTGGAGCGGATGGGAGTGTCAAACTTTTACTGACCAAAACCCATCCATGGTTCTTCTTTTGCACTTTGTGTTCCAGGGCCGCGGTATCCCTAGCTCGCCGTCCGTCCGTCGTATGACAACAGGCCGTGTCGACGGCGTGTTCGTGTTCCACGCGCGCCTCAAAGAGATGTCAGCAAACGGGAGGGCCCCGCAAGTGACGATGCCTGCCAGGGCTGCGGGACTGTTCGAAAGAGATACCGCGGCCCTGGAACATAAAGGGCCAAAGAAGGAACATGGGTGGTTTGTAGTCAGTAAGAGTCTGACACTCCCTTCCACTCCGCCCAGAGCGGGAGGAGTCATTTGTTGATTTACCACACTCCAAAAAAAAAAGGGCCGCGGTATCTCTTTCGAACAGTCCCGCAGCCCTGGCAGGCGTCGGCCCTTGCGGGCCCCTCTCGTTTGCTGACATCTCTTTGAGGCGCGCGTGGAACACGAACGCGCCGTCGACACGGCCTGTCGTCATAAGACGGACGAGCTAACACCTGCTGGCCTTCTGTTATTATCTACTCCATGTTTCAGTCGATAGATCTATTTAATTAGAGCAATCTCGCCGGGCCGGTCCTAATCACTCACTCGGCGAGACAATATATTTGGAACAAATTTTGCCACACACTATTATCGTTAATCTTCTAGACCTGAATTGGATTTCCTTACGTTCTATGAAGTCGTCGAACTTCATTGAATCGTTTTTCGTTTGATATTAGATATTATAAACTTAGTCTGGCAAACGAAACTTCGTCTGAAAAAGAGTATTGGAAATAGAATCTTTGAGTACTTATACAATAATTGCTTTGAAAAATATACTCGTATATCAGGTGGTTCTAAAGTAGTCTCCTTACTTATCACCTTAGTTGTATTAGAATAAGTCTTTAAATACGTTAGTTTAATATTTTTTTAATTGGTCCTTGAAAGGCTGTTTGTGTATGTGAGTGTGTGTAAACGCATCCACGATACAGAAATTCCAAGTGTGGGGCAAGGATTAAAAAAAAAGACTTTGTTTGTAAAAACGTATTCAAGAATATTCTGAAAAGCGTATCCAAAACTGAATAGTTTCATTATAGGCAAATCTCACAAAACTTAATTATAATTAATATATCAATGAGTTCAGATAAAATTCGATAGTAGTTCTTCTAAAGAGTGCAGTGGGGTCAAGCACGGAAACACTAAGTTATTTTAAAAATTATAAGTATTTGTTTGATACATCATGAATTACACTTACAATTTTCAAGAATTTACTCTTTTCAATGTCTAGGTGACAATAATTATTTATGACCACGTTTTTCCCAAACGGCTATGGGACACCTATCTGGCCTCTAAGGTTCACCCAAACATTGCTCACCTTGATTTTGTATTTAACCAAAGTACCTACATATCTGCATTTCCTTATCACCCTAATTTGCACCTTCCACTTAACAGCTAAGTAAAACCAGTGAACGAAATCTTTGATAACGGAATCTGCAAATGAGAATCAGTTCCAATGTTCGCAGAATCGTAGTAAATGCCTATCTGTGTTAGGAAACATTAACAGTTGGTTGTGAAGGCCGATATTCAGATTGGAATACCCTGGTAGGCTGGTTGCATACATGCGTGAACACTTGTAGCTGACCGATAACGTTACTTGATATGACATTACACGATGTTACATTCAAACGAGAAGTCGAAAATAAAGTTCTGATTATTCTTATTCTTTATTGCACACAAAATAACAAATTTGGATACAAATTGCAATAATATAGCTTATGTATAATGCAGAATTGGGTTTTCTTACAGCAAACCAAATTTTGACTGCGAGAATTATTATTATTTTGCATAACTGAAAAAATAACGAATCTGTTGTGCAAAAGCATCATTTTAACGGTACGAGCCAAGAGTAAAATATTATGTAGTTGCTCTGCGCTTACTTTATTAAAGCCGCGTTGACACGATCAGAGTACCTATGCTCGGACGAGTGGACTCGGATACCTACACGGACGAAACTCGTATTGTGGCAACCCATAATCCGAGCGCACTCGGATGGGTTGGTATGGGTTGCCACAATACGAGGTACATCCGAGTAGGCACCTATTCGAGTCCACTCGGTCCGAGCATACTCTGATCGTGACAACATGACTTTGTCTGCCCAATTCTTCAGAATTTACGAAAATCAAACCAATAGCAAATACACTCTTTAGTCGTGCCTAATAAACGCAGAACATACAAACGCGACACAAACAAACAACAACGAACAAAGAAACAAGCAAACAAACAAGTATGCAAACAAACAAATTAAGCAAGACAAATATGCAAGCAGACAAATTATGTACATGGAAGCAGTACATACATACATACTCGCCGTTGTACCCGAAGAATTAGATATATTGTAAATAGCTGGGTATACATTTTGGTGTTCAATAAAGTATATTCTATTCTATTCTACATCATTCCAGTTGCCAACTAAAATCAACTGTTTTATACAGATTATTCTTTTTATAACCAATGAAAGATTTCGAGACTGCGGCCTTGATGTGAATTCCACCGCTTGTTATCTTTGCATGAAACGCTACAACTACTTGCAAATTCAATTCCTTTAGATTTCTGCTTTAAAATAACAGAAAAGAAAAGAAATAATCTCAAACACAAATAAGTTAAAACGTGAACATAGCCTGCGTTTGTTTTGCAGTATAAACTATCTGTTTAGGGCGGTATACATTACATTTCTAAGTCCTATTTAGCCGGTACAGTATAGCCGGTATATTCTATATAAAGACCTGTCTGATACAGACAGTGGAATAACTTGAAGGCTCTGCTAGCAAATTCTATTCTGCATTCGCAAATTAGTGCATTTAAAAACAAATGCGCAGCTTATTCAACAAATTTGACTTTTTCAATAGGTTAAAATCAACCTAATTTAAATAACATAAGTTTTGTTTAAGTCTTCAATCAAAATCAAAATATTTTTATTCCACATAGGGCTACATGGGCACTTATAAAACATCACAATAAGGTGCACGGTTCGGGTTGGTCGTTTCCTATGGAGAAGAACCGGCCAGAAACTCCATGGTTACTCTTTTAATATGATTTGATTTTACAATGTTATCATGTTACAGCATATTATCTTATATAATAGAGGACGAGTCTATTGCCATCTAAGCTAATCCCCTAGGCACAAATCCAGACTCCGTGGCTGCTACTGAGAAATTCCTGGTGGAAAAACCCAATAGCACATCGCCTCACCTGAGAATCAAATCCAAGCCCTCATGCTGAGCAGTCGCGCATGCGATCGCTTGGCCAATAAGGCAGTCTTAAATCAAATTTATAGTAGCTAAAGTTGATATTTGTTTAACGCTAATCGGAAACAAGTATTTGAAAGTAAACTATAGTGAGTGTAATACAAGTAGCTTAGTACGCAGATAACTTAATACCATTTTGCTTTATCGTAAAAAGAATTCTTAATAAGAAACTGTTGAGAAAATCGCATGCATATCCTTTACCTTTCGTTGATAAGAAAGTGGATGAAATAGTATTAAATTAGATGTTACTTTGTGTTTACCTGAGAAAAGGTTAACGAAAATATATTCTTCTTTGTTTATTTTTAATGTAAGAAACGTATTTGTAAGCTTTTATTCCAGGTTAAGAAAGGTTTCTAATATAGTCAGAATTATACAGAGGTCATACAAACAATACAGGATGGGAGAGCAGCGGTGGCCCAGTGGTGGCGGGCGGCCCCGACTTACGAGCATTAGGGTTCAGCTGGCGCTTGCGTTCCTGAGCTGAGCTGTTCAATTACACAAAGTAATGTGTAATTTATTTCATTACCACTGCTCTCAAAACGGTAAAGGAAAACGTCGTGAGGAAACCGGCAAGTCCTAGAACCAAAAATTCGAAGAGGTGTCATCTACCAACCCGCAGTGGGCCCGCGTGGTGGATTATAGCCCATTCCCTCTCATAAAGAGTAGGTCTATGTCCCAACAGTGGGAACATTATGGGCTGATTATGCTCATGCTATACAGAGATTTATTTCGCGACGTTTTTATTCTAATCGCGAATGGCCTCGAGGAAATCAACTTTGTTAACTTATAATTATTACATTTGCCTTCCCTATCTTAGTAACCCCTTACTGCATGAATTATGGTGGAGGTTAATAAAAAATGTTTTTTTCGTAGAAACGTGTTTATTTATCTTTATTGAACATAAATCAGTCAAAAGAAAAAAATACTATTATTATTTATGTAATTACATGAAATAGCCACATCTGGCCTCGTATGCATTCTAGTGAAAATCAAGTAAGGACATATCTGGCTTTGTATGCATAGCTGTTACATTTTGTGAAAATCTTTGAAACAGTTCCGCTTGTCATTATAGCATAAGAAGACCTCGCATTTTTCACATTTTGTGTAATTGCGTAACTTTGAGCAGTTTTGACACAATTGACGATTATTTTTTACCCAAACAGGAAAGTGGTCAATGCTGTCAGTCCGTACAGACGTTAGTGGCATATCTTGATGTCTGGCTGGTGCTTTTCGGGGTTTTTTTGAGGATATTGGAGAATCAGGCATACTTGATGGAGTACCAGCTCGGCTCGATGAAGTGACAGTTCGGCCCAATGGAGTTCCAGCTCTTGAAGTCGTCGGTGTTCCCAGAAGGCTGGCTGGACGACCACGTTTTTTTGCCTGTGAGAGCAGTTTCCCTGCTTTATGCGTATGTTCCGAAACTGCAAGCTTGAAATCAAACAATGGCATGTAAATATTGTCGTTGACCCTGCGCCAAAGAAGCTATGCGTTTACCATGCATAGGTCTATCATGTGGAAGAAAATTCTTTTATACCATTTGCGTGATCGTAAATGGATTCTGTAGTAACCAAGCATTGAATCTAGTAGATCGACCCCTCCCATATGCTGGTTATAAATATCGATAGCTTGGGGAGCCGTTACTTCTTTGTACTGCTTTTCTTGTCGAGAATAACGCCGTTTCATTGTTGTTGGATCACTGCCCACATATGCTGACAGAATGTTTACATTCTTGTTATCAAACCATGAAATCAAACCTAGCTTGACACCATCTATAATTGCTGTTTTTTCTTCAAAACTACCTCGTCCTCTCTTTTTCAAGTCTTTTTCAGAGGGCATATTGGAGTTTGGTACACGATTGAGTCTCACAGTACCAAGAGGTAACATCCCGTTTTTGTATAAATAAACCTGAAGGTTTGGGCTGTTGGGGTGCTTGGTCAGAAAACCTCCTCGTGGGCCCAGTGGCTGCCGGTCCCTCTCGATACGTCTGGAGGGAACAGCAGCTGCTGTGGACGGTGCACCCTGGGCGCGGCAGTATCCTTCCCCGATGAATGGGAAGAGATTCTTATTCCTCGGGGAAAGTTACTGTCGTGGCCAATATTCTGACATGGTGGGGTCCAGACTGGACCAATGGGGCGTTCCTCCGCGCGACCCTCTGAAAAGCAGAGGGCGCAGTGGAGGAGCAAGGGCGGGCTCGGTGTGCACTTACCCTGCCGCCGGGCAGACAGTGAAGGGCTGCGTCCTTCACTGTCCCCGTCGTATATCGTAATCCCATCATCGGAGTGTCGTGGATCACGTCTCGCGGCTTCGATAGGGACCGAGGGTCTTGGCTTGGCCGCCCGGACCGCGAGGTAGAAAACCTCTATAAAAAGTTACCCCGAATCCCAAGCGGCGCCGCACCGCGAGGGGATGTATGGCTGACGGGTAAATCAGTCGCTAGTGCGTCCCCCCGCCAGAGTACCAGCCGACCCTCTGGCGGGTTATGGGTTAAAATCCGCAGGCTTATCTGGGTACAGGGGGTACCCCAGACGGACTTTGTAGATCCCCCACTACTCGTGGGAACAGAATGGAAAAACAAACACAAAACAAACACACAAAAAACATTGCCGAAGGCAAAGATGAGGTGAGGAGGGATGTGGTGTCGGAGGCCGACGCCGCATCCAGCGATGTGAGCGCGGGAGGAGGCTCAGAGAGCTCCTCCCGCCGCGAGAGGACCAGGACTGCTGCTGCGGAGAACAGCAAGTTCTTCCGCAAGCGGTCCTGGCCGGAGGGCGACCATGGGTCGTCCTCCGAGGGCGAGCTGGCCTCGGCCCGAAAGATCCCCACCAGCAAGCGTGGTGGGATTCGGGGCAAGGGGCGGGGCCTCTCAGCGGCCCAGAGCGCGGCGCGGCTCGCCGAGGATGGGCGGCAACCGGGGATGGCCGGTCACGTGGTGTCCCTCTCGGGCACCTCTGACGAGGCGGATGCAACTGGCGGCTCCGAGGAGGAGCGTAAGTCCAGGTTTGCGGCGGAGGTGGAGGCCGCATTAAAGGCGGTGGCCCATAAAATGAAGCCATCGACCAAGTTTGCGGCCATACCTGCGGCTTCCGCCTCCATTTTGGCGGCAGCGGAGGCCGCCTACGCGAGGCCTCCGTCAGGCGAGGTGGCCAAACTGCGGGCGGAGGTCGCCCGCCTGACGGCTGCTACGGAGCTTCTCCAAAAGGAGAATGGGGAGCTCCGAGCAGACCTGGCCGGTCTGCGCGAGACCGGCTCCCGCGAGGCGGCCCAAAAGGGGGGCCAGCAGCGGCAAGGCCAGCCTGTGGAGAACCAGGTGCTTGCCCTGGTTCGCCAAGAGCTGGCTGCCTTCCAGGCGCGGTTCTCCGTCCTGGAGGGCATTGTCCTGCGCCCCCCCCTGGCCGCTAACAAGGCCCCCCCGGGCCCGAGGGCGGCCTCATATGCCGCTGCGGCTGCCGCCCCCAAATCGGGGCCGCCCAGCCAGCCCTCCGGCAGGGCTGTGGCGGCCCCTGAGAAGCCGGCTCCGGCGAAACCGGCGCCGGCTAAGGGGGCGGTGGCTCAGAAGACGGGCAAGGCGGCGGCCCAGAAAAAGGGCAAGGCGGCGGCAAAGCCGGCAAAACCGCCAGCGCCAGCGGCGGGCCAGCAGCCGCCGCCGCAGCGGCAGCAGCAGCAGCCGCAGCCGCCGCGGCGGCAGCAGCAGCGGCCGCTCCCCCCGCCCTCGCCCCCTAACCCAGCCGCGGCCGAGGCCGGGTGGCAGGTAGTCGGCGAAAAGCAGAGGGGGAGGAAGGCGGCCAAAAAAGCAAGGCGCGCTGAGCGAAAGCGCCAGCAAAAGGCTCGTAGCGTCGCGGCTAGGCTCCGCGCCCCGAAGACCGCAGCTGTAGTGATTACGCTACAGCCGGACGCGGAGAAGCGGGGCGTGTCCTACCGCGACGTGCTGGCCAAGGCGAAGGCGACTGTGAACCTCGGGGAGCTGGGGATCACCGGGGGACTCCGGCTTAAGGTAACCGCGACAGGGGCGCGAGTGCTGGAGATCCCCGGTGAGAACAGTGGCTCGTCCGCTGACGCTCTGGCTGAAAAGCTTAGAGCGTCCCTAAATGCGGACGAGGCCCGGGTGTCCAGGCCCGTGAAATGCGCAGACCTGCGTATCATGGGTCTGGACGACTCAGTCACCGAGGAGGAGGTGGTGGCCGCCGTCACAAGGACCGGTGGGTGCCCTGCTGAGCAGGTCAAGGCGGGCACCCTACGTCCGGACCACACGGGCATGCGAACCGTTATGGTAAGCTGCCCTGTGACGGCGGCAAAAATTATTGTGGAGGGCCGAAGGCTCCTGGTGGGATGGGTGTCAGCGCAGGTCAAGCTGCTGGAGCCCAAACCTCTGAGGTGCTTCCGCTGCCACGTGGGGCACCACGTGTCGGTGCAATGCACCTCGGAGGTGGACCGCAGCGGGCTCTGCTTCCGCTGCAGTCAGCCCGGTCACATGGCCGCGGCTTGCTCCGCCGCGCCGCACTGCGCTGCATGTGCGGCAGCTGGCAAGCCCGCCGATCACCGGGCTGGGAGCAAGGCCTGCGCCCAACCCACCAAGGCCAGGGGCAGGGGAAGGCGGAGGCCCTCCGCCGCAGCCACCACCCCCACCGTCGCCACCGCCGCAGCCGCCGCCACCGTCGCCGCCGTCGCCGCTGCCGCCGCCACTGCCGCCACTGCTGCAACTCCTGCAGCGGGGCCCTCACAGGGGGCCCGGGAGGGGGCTGAAATGGAGTGCCAATAATGGCCCCATTACGCCTCCTCCAGGCGAACATCAACCACTGCGCCTGTGCTCAGAGTCTGTTGCTCCAGAGCATGGCGCAGTGGTCGATTAACGTCGCCGTGGTCGCTGAGCCGTACTTTGTCCCTCCCAGGGAAGACTGGGTGGAGGACCTTAGCGGCTCAGTGGCCATCATTTCGTCGGCCGCCGCCGGTACCCCGACCCTTGAGAGTGTCAGGAAGGGTCAGGGGTGCGTAGCAGCACGGTTCGGGGAGATAGTCGTAGCGGGAGTCTACTTCTCCCCGAGCCGAACTCTCGCCGAGTTCCACAACTCCCTCGCGGAGTTGAGTGTCGTCATCGGAGGCCATTCCCTCCCCGTGCTTGTGCTCGGGGACTTCAATGCCAAGAACTTGGCTTGGGGTTCCCGTTACACAGACGTGCGGGGAAGGATGGTGGAGGACTGGGCTCTGGAGTCAGGCCTGGTCGTCCTAAATCGGGGTTCTGTCCCCACGTGTGTGCGGATGCGGGGCGAGTCGGTGGTGGACATATCGTTCGCCAGCCCCGCTCTGTCACCGCGTGTCCTTGACTGGCGCGTAATGGAGGAGGTGGAGACCTATTCCGACCACCGGTATATCCGGTTTGATGTCTCTGCCCCCTCAAGCGCGCCGGTCCGACAGGCCCCGAGTGGTCCGCGATGGGCGCTGAAGCAGCTGGACCGGGAGCTCCTCCTGGAAGCCTCGATCGTGCAGGCCTGGGTGACACCACCGGGCAGGCCTGCCGAAGTCAACAGCGAGGCGGGTTGGTTCCAGGAGGCCATGTCCGAGATCTGTGACGTGGCAATGCCCCGAGTTCGGCCAGGAAGCGCCCGGCGTCAGGTGTACTGGTGGTCGCGAGAGCTGACGTCTCTGCGCGAGGCGTGCGTCGCCGCGCGGCACTTGTACGCCAGGCATCGCAGGCTCCGCATCCGACCTCCGGATGCGGCAGCCATTGAGGCGGAGCTGTACGAGGGATACAGAGCGGCGAAGACCGCCCTCCGAGAGGCTGTCCAGCGGGCCAAAGATGCGGCCCGCGAGGAGATGCTGGAGACTCTCGACGGCGATCCGTGGGGGCGCCCTTACAAGATGGTGCGGGACAAACTCCGCACCTGGGCCCCCCCGCTGACGCAGAGTCTCCGGCCTCAGCTTGTGGAGGAGGTGGTGAGCGCTCTGTTCCCTTCGCGAGGGGAACATCCTCCCCCGCCTATGGCTCCGCCGCTTGCGGTGCCGGAAGCGGACCACGATGACGATGACGACACTCCGGAGGTGACCGGGGTAGACCTGAGAGTGGCGGTAAACCGGCTTAAAGCCAGGAATACCGCCCCGGGACCCGATGGCTTACCTGGCAAAGCCTGGGTCCTGGCCTTGGAGGCTCTCGGGCCCCGACTGGAGGGGCTCCTAAGCGCATGCTTGGAGAGAGGCCAGTTCCCGCTTCGTTGGAAGACAGGGAAACTGGTCCTCATCCGTAAGCCGGGGCGCCCTGCGGACTCTCCGTCCGCATACCGGCCCATTGTGTTGCTCGACGAGGTGGGCAAGCTCTTTGAAAGAGTAATTGCAAACCGCCTCGCCGGGCACCTTGCGGGGATTGGGCCGGATCTTGCGGACAACCAGTTTGGTTTCCGCAAGGGGCGCTCGACGGTGGACGCCATCATGCGCGTGAGAGCCCTCACGACGGGGGCTGCGGTGTCCAGGGGTGGGGTGGTCTTGGCGGTGTCTCTCGACATCGCCAACGCCTTCAACTCCATGCCCTGGAGCTGCATTAGGGAGGCACTCCGGTATCACCGGGTGCCGACCTACCTTCGTCGTGTGGTCGGGGACTACCTGACGGACAGGTATGTCATATATCCCGGTCACAACGGAGAATGGAACCGGCGAGAGATGTCGTGCGGTGTTCCACAGGGATCGGTTCTAGGGCCGCCCTTGTGGAACATCGGCTACGACTGGGTGCTGCGTGCCGACCTCCCTAGCGGCGTCAGCGTAGTTTGCTACGCTGACGACACGCTGGTGCTGGCGCAGGGGAGGTCGCACGAGGCGGCGGCCGAATTGATGACACGCGGGGTTGCGATAGTCGTTGAGAGGATCCGGCAATTGGGTCTCGAGGTGGCATTGCACAAGTCCGAGGCCATGTGCTTTCATGGGCCTCGGAGCGCGCCACCGTCGGGATCCATACTCACGGTAGGAGGGGTTCCCGTCGGCGTCGAGTCGACGTTGAGGTACCTCGGACTCGTCCTCGACAGCCGATGGAACTTCGTGGAGCATTTCCGACGTTTGGCTCCCAGACTGGAAAAGGCCGGGGCTGCCTTCAAGCGGCTCCTGCCCAACCTGAGGGGGCCAAACGCCTCCTGCCGGAGGCTCTATGCGGGGATCTTGCGGTCCATGGCCCTTTACGGGGCCCCGGTGTGGGCGCGTTCGCTGAGGTTGCGTGCCAAGCACTACCTGAACGCGCCCCAAAAGGTGGTAGCCGTAAGGCTCATCCGTGGATACCGCACGATCTCCCGCGAGGCGGCGAGCCTCCTTGCCGGATTGCCGCCATGGGATCTGGAGGCCATAGTCCTCGCGCGCCTGCACGAGTGGCGCGCGGAGGTACAGAGCCGGGGGGTAACTCCGCTGCCGCGGCATATTGTCGCGCGGCGGACAGACCTCCGCCGTGATCTCATGGCGACATGGAGGGAGCGACTATCGCAACCCCGTTCAGGGCACGCCACGATAGTGGCGATAAGTCCCCTCTTTGAGGAGTGGCTTGAGAGGCGCCACGGCGCCCTCACCTTCCGCCTGACGCAGGTCCTCACCGGACACGGTTGTTTCGGGAGGTACCTGTACCGAATCGGGCGGGAGGAAACGCCCGGGTGCTACTATTGCGAGGATCGACCGGAGGACACGGTGGAGCACACCGTCGAGGTCTGCTCCGCTTGGGAGGAGCACCGCCGTGTCCTCGTAGCGGCGATTGGCGGCGGCGACCTCTCGCGCCCGGCCCTGGTTCAAGCCATGGTCCGGGGCGAGAGGGAATGGGAAGCCGTCGCCTCCTTCTGCGAAGCAGTCATGCTAGCGAAGGAGGCGGCGGAACGTGAGAGGGAGAGAACCTCCTCACGTCCCAGCCGCCGCGGGAGAAGCACCGGGCGTCGGGGGCCACGCCGTGATGGCTCTCGGCCACCGTAGGCGCGGGCCTGTGGACGGCGAGTAATGGGCTAGCTCGCCGTCCGTCCGTCGTATGACGACGGGCAGGCCGTGTCGACGGCGCGTTCGTGTTCCACGCGCGCCTCAAAGAGATGTCAGCAAACGGGAGGGGCCCGCAAGGGCCGGTGCCTGCCAGGGCTGCGGGACTGTTCGAAAGAGATACCGCGGCCCTGGAACATAAAGGGCCAATGAAGGAACATGGGTGTTTTTTAGTCAGTAAGAGTCTGACACTCCCTTCCGCTCCGCCCAGAGCGGGAGGAGTCATTTGATGATTTCTTCACCCCCCAAAAAAAAAAAAAAAAAAAGGTTTGGGCTGTTGAACCAATTGTCAAAACAAATTTTATGGTTGACATGTCGTGGAACTGTGGCAGTTAGTCGAGTCACTACGTTTGAACTAACACCAAGATCAGGTGCATCTGCAGGATGAGTATTGCTTTGATCTCCGGCAAAGATGTCAAAATCGTAACTAAAACCTGACACGCCGCTCAGTACTTGATTTTTGTAACCCCACTTATGAGGTTTTGCAGGGTTATATTGTTTTATTTCATGACGACACTTTGTAGGTATAATTTGTTCGTCAACCGCTAAAAATTCTTCTTTTGGAACCAATAACAAACGTTCACGAATTTGATGCAGTAATGGTCTTATTTTGAAAAGCTTGTCATGTCCGTCGGTACCAAAAGGCTTGAAATTCTCGTTATTATTGAAGTGTAAAGTTTTTTTTATAGCTTCAAATCTGTTGCACGTCATTCGTTCATACACTTGCACCTGGCCGACAGATTTGGACCAATACATCCTAGTTGCTGGCAATTTCACACATGACATAAAAATTACAATTCCGATAAATTTCTCCATTTCTTCATTTGTAATACCTGCAGGTTTGTTGATGTTATCTTGGACAGATTTTAGATTTGACTGCTCTACTATGGAATCAATTATATCGCGTGTGAAGAAAAAACTGAAAAAATCGGCTGGTGAATCCAATTGTTTCATTTCCTCCGGCAAATCCGTGTTACCTGTGAATTTGAAATTTTCTTCGACATAAGGCTCCATTTTTTCGTTCTTCCATACAATCGGCTCTTTTTTTACTTTTTTACCTTTCGATTTTGCAGCTTGCAAGTACTGTAAAGGTGTATCATCATCCGAACTTTCTAAGTCAGACTCAGGTACGATAATGTGCTTGTTTTTAGGTAAACGGGAAGAAGAAGGTTCGTATTCCAGGTCAGAATCGGAAGCAACCAACCAATTAAGTATATGTAATAGTAAGTTAGAAAGTAGTACACAAATGTATGATGTTGACATACTGAACCTTCAAAGGGAATTACTGAGTAGGGAAAATACACTCAAGGAAATATTTTCTAAATATGAATGTAGTCAAATGATGTTGAGTGAGCGCATGCAGGAGGCCTGTGAGTTGGTGGACTTGGTGAAGTATAGCGCAGAGAGGTATGAGTCACTGACTAACAATCTTACCTGTAGCTGTGCTGCCACTCCGCCACCTCTCATGTCACAACATGTTGTTCCTGCTGTTTTACCCATATTAAATCCCACCCAAAGTAATATTTTATTGTATTCTGATAGACTAGGAACTGGTTTTGGATCATTGTTAAATAACCGTTCTAAACATACAGTAGTGAACCATTGCCATCATAACCTGCATTTCAATGAGCTCATTCATAAAATTCAACACACACAATTGAATGAGGAGTCTACTGTAGTACTTTTAATTGGAAATAGCCTTAGTATACCAAAAAAGGACATAGTTAATGGTATTGACACCCTTCTTAAGTTAAGATTAGGAAAATTAATATTATGTGCATTGCCATACTCTGACTATTTACTTGATGAAGAGAATGATTATATTTCTGGTATAAATAACCTGATGCATATTTTATCATGTCGTCATAGTGACCGTTTATTGTTTTTTGATACTAACAATTTTGTTAGAGATTTTGTTTTGATTCGGGAACATATGTTTCTTCCCAAAAAAAGTCAACATTTGCTGGCTACATTGTTAGCTTATAATATACACGCAGTTATTGATAATTTAACTGAGAGTAGGTTAAGTGATGACACAGTATTATCTCGTATTGCTGATAATACTGTAGTAGATTCTTTAAACTATTAGAGCCGACAAAAGAGAAGATGAATAGTAATATTTTACTTTATCATCAGAATATAAATCGCTTCTCCGGCAAAATTTTAGACGTGGAAATGTTAGTAGACAAATACCACATGGATATTTTATGTTTTTGTGAAACTTGGCTTAAACCAGATAGGATGTTGTTTAATGTGAATAATTTTTCAGTTGCCAGTGCGTACAACAGATCCACCGTTCGTGGTGGTACCCTAATACTTTGTAATAGCTGTCTTAGATATAAGGAAAGGAAGGATATCACTGCTTACTCTGTTGATCGCTTATGTGAGGTAGCATGTGCAGAGGTTGAAGGGCATACTTTCTTATGTGTCTATAGACCACCAGCATCAAACTTGTCATTGTTTTTAATCACAATGGAAGAAATATTAAGTAAACTTTTCAGAGATAATAAATTAGTTTTTGTTTGTGGAGACTTAAATATTGATCTATTGGTCAATTCACCAGAAAGATGTAAGCTCATCTCATTGTTCAAATCATTCAATTTAAAATATTTATTTAATGAAGCAACCAGAATAACAGCAACTTCAGCTTCATGCATAGATAATGTATTTACTAATTGTAAAGTAAAAGATTCGTCCTTAATTAGTGGTGTTAGGTCAGACCATACTGGTCAACTTGTATCTTTTAAGTTAGACAAAAAGTTAACCTTAGCCAAAACAATTCGATTAAGACCTCTTACTAAAAATAAATTAAAATCGTTTAAAAATAATGTTCTTTGCAATCTATCTAACGCTAGTTTTGATTCAAAAGACCCCAATATAAATTACGGTACATTATTTTCTACAGTTTGCCAAGAATTTAATAAAACGTGTCCTGTAAAAACAGTTAAAGTTAATTCCAAATCTAAATTTAGTGAATGGGCCACTACGGGAATAAGGATAAGCAGAGATATTCTATATAATTTATACCACGGAAAATCTCTGACTTCAGATCAAGCTTTTCACACTTATGTTAGAAGCTATTCAAAAATATTCAAAAGTGTCTGCGCTCAAGCAAAATCTCAATTAATAGTCAACAAAATTGGTACCTCTAATAATAAAATAAAAACCGTGTGGCAGGTGATTAATAGAGAAACCGGAAAGACACAACAACGAGATCAGAATGAATTGTCTTTGAAAGTAAATAATCAAACTATTTCTGATAAGCTAGAAGTCGCTGAGACTCTAGAAAATTTCTTTACCAATATTCCGTTAGAGGTTACGAAATCTCTCCTCTCTTCATCTAAATTAGCTGAAGCACTTCTTAAAGAAAACTTTACTAAGGACATTCCAAACTTTAAATTTAAACCAATATGTACTGATACAATTATAAATGCATTCAAAAGTCTAAACATAAAAAATACTGAAGACTTATGGGGGATATCCGTCAAAGTTCTTGGGGATATTATTGACTCTATTGCTCCTCTCCTAACTGGCATATTCAATCAATGTTTGGATAGCGGCAAGTTTCCTGACTTAATGAAACATAGTAAAGTAATACCAATATTCAAATCGGGTTGTAAGGGTGACCCCTCTAATTATAGACCTATATCTGTGCTTCCAGCATTGAGTAAAATCTATGAAAAAATAATGCTGGACCAGATGCTGTCTCACTTCAACTCAAATGGGATTCTGCATAGTCAACAGTTTGGTTTCACGAAGGGTAGGTCGACAACAGACGCGGGAGTAAAACTCATCAGTCACATTCTGGAATCCTGGGAGAAGTCCCAGGATGCCATTGGTATTTTCTGTGACCTCTCAAAAGCGTTTGACTGCGTTGACCACAACACACTGATCTGTAAATTACACCACTACGGAATTCGTGGACAAGCTGCTGATCTTGTTCTCTCATATTTATCAAACAGGCAGCAAAAAGTAAATGTAAATGGGGCGACGTCCTCCGGGTCTCTAGTAAAGATGGGCGTGCCCCAAGGTTCAATTCTCGGGCCTTTCCTATTTCTTGTTTACATTAATGATCTCCCTTACATGATGGCCAAATTATCGGATATAATTCTATTTGCTGATGACACTTCGCTAATTTTTAAAATAGATAGAAAGGATACGGATGTCTTACATGCCAACGAAAGTCTAACTGTTCTCTCGAAATGGTTCGCAGCTAACAATCTTTTACTGAATGCGAACAAAACAAAATGTCTAAAATTCTCTTTACCAAATGTACCTCAACGGGATATAAATTTAAATCTTGACGGCAAAAAACTTGATGTTATAGCGGAAACTGTATTCCTAGGGATTACTATCGATTCAAAATTGCAGTGGGGACCGCACATTAGAACTCTTTCGGGTAGGTTAAGCTCAGCTGCATATGCAGTAAGGAAAATAAGGCAGTTAACTGATGCAGCTACAGCTAGGTTAATATACTATGCTTATTTCCACAGTATTATGTCGTGGGGATCGGCGGCAGACGTTGACTCAATTTTCATTTTACAAAAGCGGGCAGTCCGCGCGATCTATAAAATGGGTCCTCGCGAGTCCCTCAGAGAAAAATTTAAAGAGATCGATGTACTGACTCTGCCTTCCCTTTATATCCTAGAATGTATTTTATATGTCCGCAAAAACCGAGGGCTTTTCAAAATTAGAAGCGACTTCCACAATATTAATACACGCAGTAAACACGAAATTGTAATACCCAAATTCAGGTTAACAAAAACTAGTAAGTCTTTTCTTATTAACAGTATACGTTTTTATAACAAATTACCTAAGTCAGTTATAGAACTGACCGATGGAAAGTTCAAAAATTACATTAAACGTGTCCTTATTAAAAAAGCATATTACAAAATCAAGGACTACGTTGAAGATAAAGAGGTTTGGCTTTAGTTCCTTCTGCGCATGCGGCTTCCCTGGTAGCTCATAAACAGCACAAATATGTGGATGTCTCTAACTATTCTCAAACTCATTTTTTTTTTCTTTTCATTTTAATTTACAATGGTTTTTTTTTTTTTTTACAATGGTTATCACATCACTTAAACACCCTTTGTTCAGAATAGTTGCAGCACTGATGACAATATTTTTTGTCACATGTTTAATTTAGTCTTTTATAATATTTTCTTGCCTTTGTATGGATTCTTTTTAACGATTGTTTGTGAATGTGTGGACAGTGTAGGCCTTGTAGATTCCTAGATGTGTGTTAACTTTTGTTAACCTCTTATCTTGTTTTCCGTTTTTCTTGTGTAGTAAGCAGCGACTTATTGTCGGGCCTATGCTGTCCCCCCATACTTGAGTACTAATGCTGTAACATGATAATATTGTAAAACTAATCATTTTAAAAGAGTAACCATGGAGTTTCTTGCCGGTTCTTCTCCATAGGAAACGACCAACCCGAACCGTGCACCTTTTTGTCGACGTTTCATAAGTGCCCATGTAGGCCTATGTGAAATAAAAATATTTTGATTTTTGATTGATTTTTGCAAGCTCATCTTCACTCAAAAAGCCATCACCTAGTATAGGATTAACATGCTTCGAAGAACCATAAAAGCGTGCAGGATCCATTTCTGAAAAAGCATAGTACAGAAGCTTGAGTGCATAGGAAGCCATATTTGACGGGCAGTATTTTGACGGTAACGCATACCAAGCCATATTTGGAGTTTGCAAAAAACAGGTCAAAAATCAAACGAAAATAAAACTGATTACAAAAATAACTTACTATTATCGTAGTCGATGATTTTAAGAGTAAATAACAATTTTTATTGAAGATCTCAGTCACTTTATTACTATTATTTTTCACTGATAAAAGTTTCACTAAAATGTTGCACTTCACTCGCCGGCCGCGTTGTGAAATAACCTCAAATAGTTTTGACACAGATGACTTACCACAGACAAAAAAATTACATTTCGTTTTACGAAGAAACACTTCTTATGGTACAACTTATTTTACGATAATTTAATGATAAGTTAAACTGTAAAAAAATAACAAACTTTAGAAGCCATGAATGGCTTCGTATGCGGTAAGGGGACTTTGACGGTTTGACGACACTCAGGGTAGTTAAAACAAGGGCACTTATTTAAAGTGGCAGTTGTGTATAGTAGTTTTGGTATGTTAAAAATTACAAAATGCATTTTTATTATTACTGGTCATTTATTTATTAGTCTGCTTAGCTTACGTATTTTTAGTACTAACATTGTAAGACGAAATAACCGGCCAATTGTTTTTTTATTACTGTCTATGTTTTACTGTCGCACAAAATTACTAACCGCCGATAAAAAAATAACTGTTCATTATTTTTTTCAACTGATCATAACAACCTATCGAATGTTTAAATAACAGTTCAAAAAATTAGTTCCCTTAAACAAGTACATACCTAAATAGATTAGAAATTTTCTACGAATTTTCATCTTATCTCATCTCATACAAACTTTCGTCCTCTATTTTAATCTGTTTTCGAATTTTTGGAGGTTTTTTTTAGGAATTCAAAACAAATTGTTAACTTAGTCATAATTATAAGGAAACTCTTAAGGTGCAAAATTGCATGTTTCTATACCCGACTCTAGTTTTCAATTGTGCAATGTCTTTCAGTGAATATTAGATTATTATGCAGAAGGTCATATTATGGGCAGTGGCTCCATGTAATATACTGATATTCAGCTGCATCCGATTAGACTGGAATACCTACTGGTCCGGACCCACGGGACTGGACCCCACCATAGTTGGGAAAAAGGCTCGGCAGATGATGATTATGTAGAAACACTAGAAACGTTTAAATGAGAATTGTACGGTATAAACAAATTTCGTCTATTTTAGATTGCATTCATCTCAGTCACTTCGCCTCCTTTAAAACGATGCTCTATTTTCACAAACAACACTACAATGCAAATTAACAAAAAAAAAAAAAAAAAATATTTTTATATTAAATTCTTCGTTCTACTTTGTAATCAAAGAAAGCAGAATTGCATTTCAATTCCTTTGGATGCGGAATGGAACCTGGTACATAAAGTCGTTGCATAGAGGATTAATCAACGACCATTCTTCTTGTTTGTGCGAAGAGCTTACAAAGAGGTTCTGTATATTACTTCAGGGTTCAAAGCAACAATTACTTAAACACCTTGGAAACGTTTCAAAGAACAAATTTCTTGGATGAAGTGACTTGAATCTTTCAACACTGACACCTAAAGATAATTGCACTGGAATATTAACTCTCAATACTGAGCCGGGGGTTAAAAATCCAACAGCGTGATTTTAGTTAGACTCCTACTTAAGAGGGAACAGGACCTGTGAGGTAGGTATTTGAAGAAACTATTGCCGTCGCGCTGCGTCAAGCCTGTCCCCGTAGAGTGCGATAGGGATAGCTGCAGCTCAGACCTTTTTCTCTTCGCAAACTGAGCTGATTCAATTTATTTTTGACATTAAAATTTAAGAAAGAGTATGTAGGTTACTGTAAATTTCTTTTATGTTAATAACTTTTGTCATTTTTAGAGGGTCTTTCTTTACTTACAAGTTGCTGAAAAAAAGGAAATGACAGGGACGTGTCTTTAACAGACTTTGATTTTATGAAAAAAAAAATATTGAAAAAGCAGTGGTTGTCATACTTTTCTGGTTAAGGGCCACTTAAGACAATGTTAGGTATCACTGCGGGCCGCACATTCTTATATCATTTAGTTCAGTGTTCCACAATTTTTTTGTGTTTTAGGTACTACATCTAGAAAATCAGAAAATTTTGTAGGTAAACCATAAATGAAAAATGACTTTTTACAAAATATTAATCAATTTGTTAAAGTTTTGCGGCTGTTTAAGTAGGTATTTTCTTCAGTCTATTTAACTTTAAGAGATAACCCTATTTTTTCGAGGCACACCAACTAATGACCACGGTACGCCAGTGAGCCGCAGCACACACTTTGCGGAACATTGATTTAGTTGACACTACCAATCAACGGACATTTGTTTATCCGTGATCATGGTGCTTGCAACAGCCCTGCGAAATATCGGGAACTCGAAACTAATAGGAAACATGGTAAATATCCCATTTTCAGTGTTAATAATAATAATTTATTCAGCTGTCAAAACGCGATTGCCAAAATAAATTTTGCGCAGTCTCGTGAACTTTTATGTTATTAGGCACATTTTTCCAAATTTCAATGAGTTCCTGCTTTTTACGATGTTCAACGAAGTGAGCTTCGAGTACTATGTCGTTCTTTAGGTCAATGAGTTCATTCGGCAACTGACTTTTTGAAAATCCAAACTGAATAATTAAAATCTTATAAAAAAATAATACTAGGTATAGTCTTCAAAATACCAAGGGTTTTCTACAAGAATAAAACAGTTCTTGATATTTCTCACATCATTGATTTTTTTTTAAATTTCGAACAAAATAATAATTATTCCTTCAAGTAGGAAACCATATTATCTTGATAAATACTATCAGAAATAGCTACCTCTGATTGCACCGATGCCGCGATGGCCCGCATCTATTTAGTTAATTTCTTGTGCAAAGTCATATTTTGATATTATCTACTAAAGTTATTTGTTTTGTCGTGGGTCGCACAAAATATCGTCCGCGGGCCGCAATTTGACGACCACTGCTCTAAAGGCATTATTCAGGAAGAAAAAAGGAGAATACATTTGTATGGAGATTCGCTGCCCCTGTTCCCTATTAAGTGTCGGTGTTACTAGTGTTAGTGAAAATGGATACTAGACTCTTCCATTTTACTTATAAATCAAAGGAAAATCGGTGCCGTTGTAAATTAAAATCCAGCGCCTTCTAAGTATCAAATATCAGTATTAAAAATACCTTTGATATTTTTTTTACCGTATATTTTTCCTGAAATATTTTTTTAGGTAACGAAACCAATCAATGCCATCCCTTTTATTTTGTTATCGTTAAAAAGGATTAGTAGGTTGATACTTACACCTACATAATATATTTCGGGTTTTTTGTGGAAAACCAACACAAAAATTTAATAAGTAGGTACTACCAACTTCACTGACGGTCGACCACTTTTCAACCTTATAAGGTTAAAAGGTGGCAGACCGTACCGGACCGGACCGTGGCTCTTTGTAAATATCTTTTAGTTGTAAACATTCTTTTTCAGGCGAAATTATCAAAACAGGAAATACAATCGTCTTTCTTATTTCTGTAATATTCTGTGTATGAGTAGCTGTTTAAAGTAATTTGGCTTTTAACTTTCAGGCTTAAGATTACTATTCTCTAAGTTATTAAACTTGTTGGTGATTTATAAAAATAGTATTTTCTATTGTTTTTACTTATCGTAATGGGAAAAAACTCATAAGAGTTTATTTCTGCTTCTTTCATTTTCTTTTTCGTGTGGTTAGTGCCTAACCTGGTGTCAGAGTTTTTATGACTTAACTATACATGCTGTCGAGAAATATCTCTCAGGCGTGCTTGTTTGGTTTCACGATGTTTTCCTTCACTGAAGCAAGTGATAATCATACAATACGCACATAAATCTGAAAAATCAGAGGCACCTCTGATTTTTTTGTCTTGGGTTCGAACTCGAGACTTATGACTTAGCAGTCCGACGATTACACCACTAGGCTATCATTGCTGCTGTTTTTGCAATTTCTGCTAATTTGTGAACTCACTATAGTTTTTGATTTAAGAAAGGAGGTGACTGATGAGATGATGAGTAATAGAGAAGAATGGAAGAAGAAGACATGCTGCGCCGGCCCAAAATAAATTGGAATAAGAGCAGGAGAATGATGGAAAATTGTGTTAATCAGAAACCAAAAAGTTTACCAGTTAAAACGTCTTTATTCCACTTTGTTTAGCTCGCAAAATCAACACAGATCTTATAATCACCGAGTTATCTCATTCCAAGTTAATTTCTATCCGTAACGCCTTTTAAAAAGACTTTGCGGAAAATTAAAAGAGCCTTTTGATGTCTTGTTTTCGAGCCCGTTTTCATCCTTTATATTTATTAAAACGGTTTAGTTTTGCAAAGATGTTATCCGATTAGGGTTGGTGAAACGGTGTTTGTTGATAAGAATTAATTTGTGAGCTTTTATAAAGAAAATCGTATCATGAGATCATGGACCCTAAATGGTTTGCCACGAGCTGCAAGTTTACGCGACACGTGTAACCACAGTCGTTGCAAATCGCATCGCTTAAGGTCGCGAACGAAGCGTTAGTGGTAGCAACAGGCATAATACTATGGTAACCTACATCCACATTTCACCAGTTATTTTTCACCGATAGGGCGAGGCCATTAGACGCTTAGGCTGTAGGCATAAATATCATAACACTATTTATAATAATAGTCCTCAATAGTAATACTCGTAGTAAAGTAGTCCGTTTTCCGGAGCAAACCATCGGCCCGGGAGATATTACAGTTCACAAGTGTGTGCTCACGCACAGGTGCACTCTCTGTTCATTTAATCTCATAGTCCGATAGGACGGCAATCCGACACGACAGGAGAGAGATCAGGCGCAGCAACAACGGGTTTTCGCACTGTCCGAGCCACGGGGATACCATACCGCCAACTTCCTAACTCCTGGCTACTTCTGAGAAATTTGTAATGGAAAAGATGAATGGATGGATGGATTTTGGATGGTTTGTTTGGTTTGGCTGGTAGATAATGCCTTGTGGCATTAAGTCCGCCTATGTACCACTATAATATTGTACAAATGAAGTTTAAATAAATAAATAAATAAAAGCCCAATAACACTTTTTGCCCGACTCTGAGAGACTCTGAGAAATCGAACCCAGGACCCCACGCTCAGCGGTCGCGCTATCAAACAACAAGACCAACGGGGCCATTAACTTTATTTACAGGACCTTAAGGTTCCATATTTTAATAAAAATTATTCTGGTCTATTCTAGACAATTGAACACAAATCCTGATTCTAGGTCCTGATAATTTGCTGACATCTCTTTGAGGCGCGCGTGGAACACAAACGCGCCGTCGATACGGCCTGTCGTCATAAGACGGACGGACGGCGAGCTAGCCCATTACTCACCGTCCACAGGGCATTTGATGATTTCCCATCCGAAAAAAAAAAAAAAAAGGTCCTGATAATTTGCTGACATCTCTTTGAGGCGCGCGTGGAACACGAACGCGCCGTCGACACGGCCTGTCGTCATAAGACGGACGGACGGCGAGCTAGCCCATTACTCACCGTCCTCAGGGCATTTGATGATTTCCCATCCGAAAAAAAAAATAAAAAAGTACTGATAATTTGCTGACATCTCTGGCGCGCGTGGAACTCGAACGCGCCGTCGACACGGCCTGTCGTCATAAGACGGACGGACGGCGAGCTAGCCCATTACTCACCGTCCACAGGCCATTTGATAATTTCCCATCCGAAAAAAAAAGGTCCTGATAATTTGCTCATTTGAGACGAAAAATGTAGGATTTTTGATTTTTCCTGACTTAGGCATGGCACCGAAATATGTACCTAATGCTTATGTTTAGCAGACTTTCAGACCAATAAGGTAGACAACCAAATATTCAGTAAAAAAAACCGCATACCAACACACCATAATTCAAAACTAAAAAACAATCTTGCCAAGAATAAAAAGACTGTGTACATTTTATCAGCGCTTGAACTTTTGCCCGAAGACGCTTGATACATAATAATAATATGTAAATGTATTAAAATCGATGTGAAAGTTGCTGTTATGTAAAAACTTTCCCATTAGTTTTCCAAACTACCCCCACTTGAACATCTGAAAGTTTCGCCACGAGTTTTCAACCCTTTTAAACAAGCCTAGTATTTATATTTTGCTTTTAAAACTTCAGATATTTTAGATTTGTATCTATTTTCAGATATTGTATATTTTTATACTACTAGTACACACAGCTCCACTAAGTGGTCACCCCCCCCAAAAGACATGTGCGTTCAAATCCGTGATAGGGCAAGTTGGTTTTTGTGTTTTGCAATAACATTTTATTATAATTAATGTATTGTTTTAGTGAATAAAAAAGTTTAATTTAGTTTTTTTTTTAAAGTCTGTTTACTAATTTGTTTTTTTTTTTCACTAAAACGTTAATACTTTTGTTATTGCGTTTATGGACAAGAAAAGTAGATTGATAATTCATGGAATTATTTATTTATTTAAGGACAACCACCAAAGCATATAGACAAATTTTAACACAGCGTTCAGTAGGTACGTCTAACCAAAGATATCCAAGCAAAAAAAAACTGATTAAAGTGATTTTATTTTGACCTAAAATAATGAATTGCCGACACTCTAGAATAAACACATCCACAAAACGGTCAAAACTTGATATCTTGGATATCTTTGGTTGAACGCTGTGTTAAAATTTGTCCATCTATTTTAATGGGACCTTATAAATAGGTAATATTATTAACTACCTATCTGACTTAGTTGGTAAGAGCACGAGGTAAAATGATTCGATGGTTCAAATCGCGTCCGGGCATATGAATACTTTTTGTATTATTCTTAAGGATGTATTAATTAATTATGTTTGAAATGCAAAGTTGTTGTAGCAAAGTTAATTTTAATTCACTCAAACATAGCTGGCAAAATGTAGGTGTTGTATTAGGTATACCTTTGCCTTACCCTTCGGGGATTACAGGCATGATCTTATGTTGGGATAATTACGTTGTACCTACTAAATACTCTCTTATTTTTCCATCGTCTCCTTAACCACTTGGCCAGGAGCTGCAAGCTTATATGGCAGTGTTTTGCAACAGCTTCATAAATTATTTTTTAGAGCAAGCCACGAGTTACCACAACGAGACTTGCATGCGACGGAAAATGAGACGTGCGCGTGATAGCATATCCTCTAATCTTGATAATCAGTGGATATTAATACATATATATACATATACATGTGTGTAGCATCCAATTTATAACAGATATTAATACATATATATACATATACAATGTGGGTAGCATCAAATTTATAACATGCAATTCATGCGATTTGCATGCGATTCATTTGATGCATGCATGTCGCATAGACTGAGGTTATGAACGGGGCCTAATTTGTTTTGTTCCTCATATTAAACTATTGCCACTGAGTCAGCAAAATTCCATCGCTGACACTAAACTTGTGTCTGTTATTATAAATTTTAAATAACGACCCAAATTGTGAATTACTCTTATTAAATAACTCCCGTTATTATATCAATTTCTATTAGGAATAACCATTTACAAACACCGATTATCTACCTAGGTATCCTTTTCCCAACATGGCGAGCAAATGAAGGCGCTCGAATGACGAATGGAGCGACAAACTCGCCGAGGGTCTGACGTGGCTTTTGATTGTTACATTCGCAACACGACGCTGTTAGCCGTTCGTGCTAATACGTATAAACTGGTGTACTGCGAAGTAGAGAGGACTGGATGTGGCCAGATATAATTATGGCAGAAAATTAAAAAAAAATAGGTGTGAAAAGGCATAGTTTAACTTTAAAATATAAGATATTGTACCTGTATAATTACGATATAGTCCTCTACACAAAAGTCTTATTATTTTACCTAAATTATGAACCTTACAAATAATGTTTGTGCAAAGTTATCTTTGAAAGATTGGGACTTTGGCGTGTATTTGTTTCAATGATGTTGTCCCTGATGACTTAGTCATAAATCCTAACAACATACCAACCAGCACCCTACCACCAAGTTATAAGTACCCTATTGTAGATTGTTAAAACCTTTTGTTTTTACTTATTATCATCTTCCTGCTCTTGTCCAATGTTACTTGGGGTCGGCACTACACGTTTTTAAGGTTCCGTACCTCGAGAGGAAAAAAACGGAACCCTTAATGGATTACTTTGCTGTCTGTCCGTCCGTCTGTCCGTCTGTCTGTCAAGACCCTTTATCTCGGAAACACATGGAGTTGAAATTAAAACCATGTACTCAAGTCTACCGTCCCGTGAAGCTGTGAAAAAATCAAACTTCTAAGTTAAGTAAACAAAGATACGGCTTTTTATGCCGCAAAAAAGTATAATTTTCAACACTCTCAAACGAATCAAAATTTATAGGGTACTTCCCGTTGACCTAGAATCATGAAATTTGGCAAGAAGCATTGTCATAAAGCACAGTAGTTTAATAAAAAAATACCTACAAGTTTATTACGGAACCCTCGGTGCACGAGTCCAACTCGCACTTGGCCGGTTTTTTCATCCAATCTCCCCTGTCAACCGTCACGCAATGATTTACACTTTTTTCATACATATCATTCCTCATACAATCGATCTACAGTTTCTTTGGTCTTCCTCTCCCTCTCCATCCATCAATATTTATATTCATCACTGTTTTAGATGTTTTACATGTGATTCGTCGGATTTTGTTTTTACTCCTTCTTGCCTAAATTAAGGCTTTACTCACGACTCCAAAAGACTAAATTTTTCCTGGCAGTAAAAAAATTCAATATTCCTTAAATCAAAAAATCAAATCAAATTCATTTATTTCAGGTAAGTAACCCGTATAAAAAAAACCAACTTCAGTATGCCTTCTATTTCAAACTCCAAACATAAGTTTGAAACCATTCCAGCTCTTGCAATAATAACTAATCCAAGTAACAAAGGAGTGTATAACATCATATTACAATCATTCAACTTGCTGGCCAAGTATGAAGTTTATCGCAGAATCATCTCCATACGAGCTTGGCAACCCTCCAATACTCAACATCTAGTGCTAAAATAATGATGACAAGTGGCAAGCAACTGGTCTTGTACTAGCACCATTATATGGTAAATGAATTAGCAGTACCTACAAGAGTACTCATACGTGATTGACGACGATGCGAAATATTCTTGTCATCAGTGACGTCAAATTGCTAGATCACGCCTAATAGGCAAACGAAACTTTCTTTGTTAACCTGAGCTGTCTTACTCTTGGGCAGACCTCTTCTAACAAATTCTTCGATGGTGTGCTTCTTCTCGCCAATTTTAGAATAAGCCACCCGCCGTCTTCTCCTCGGACTGTCCACCAGCTGTTTTGGGTGATGATGGAGATGACGACACACAGATAGAAACCCACAATAAATCAATAACAAAAAAATGATTGTAGTTGGAGACAGACATCTCTAACTAACCCCTGCTGCGTCGCATTGCCGTACTTGTTACAAGCCAAAGGTATGAGTGGTGGTATGTCACAGCAGCCATTTCCAGTAACTCTAACATCTACGTCTGCATGTAGTGCTCATTTCGCACTTACCCTTTTGACGGCCCTAAAAAGGTCGAGTTCATTTGCCGCCATCGCTATGTTGGAGGAAAGAGACCGTTTGACGGCAGATTACAAGAGCACTGTACCGCTTTCTTTGTGTAAGTTGATTACTGATTGACTACGGACTACCAGGAAAGCAGAAGTGGAAAACGATCAGTCTTGCCCGTTTCCTAACATATTTTCAACGAGCCTTTCAGATTTTTCGGAGGGACGTATTCGAAATTTAGAAAGTGTGAATCGAAAAAGATCGTTGATATTTTTTTTGTATTGTGTTTTTTCGAACACTTTGCAGGCGAGTGATTTTTGGGTCGGAAAAGCGTTTTTTGTCAGAGGTCGTGAATTTACACGCTGTTTTCAGTTAGACGACGAGCCTCACTCGAATGGGTATCCAATCCATCAAGGAGGGCTGGATGGTTTTAAGCCTCCCTTTATTTTGGTTGAAAAATAATATTGCTGGCAACGTAGCAATTTTGGTGATACAATGACTTTTTCAATCTTGTTGACTGTGTGATAACAACTTCTATTGTAAGGAAAGATTAACCAATCAGGAAGTTAATGGCGAGTCTGCACAATGCTTGTCGAACTTGTTTTCTGATTTTCGTCTTAGTTTGGACTTGGTTTTCCTGTTAACTATTCTAACGACACCTTGATGGCCAAATTGCCGCGGTGACTAGCACAAAATTAATACATGTTTCGCCAGAAAGTTGTCCTAAATTAGATTGTTGGAAACGAACTTTGTTCGCATGAGATTTGGCCACAGAACAAAACATAGATAGATACTGTACTGTGAGGACATTTTTTAATAGTCGTAATAAGTGATTCAAACTCAAACTCAAAGCATTTAATTCAAAAAGACCAGTTAATATTTGGTTTTTAAATTAGCAAAAACCAAACAAGAAGCCAGCCACAAGGCATTATAACTGTTAAAAGACTGATGCCACCCATACCCAAACGTAGATCTATATGGAGAAGAATGGGCAAGAAGAATATAGGCGTTAGAATATTTTAAGTAAATATTCTAATATCAAATTACCTATATTAAAGTATTTATTTTTATTATTATCCACCCATTACATACCGAGAGTTGTCATAATAAGCTCAAAAGCATCTCAAAATTCATATCTCTAAGCAATAACTCAAACAGTGAGCCTACTTAATACCGCCGATGTTACCCTTAACCGAACCCGATTACGTTACAAACGATTCCGAGACTCGGTGCCAAATGACCGATCTCTTTCCTTGCTCCCATTCGGCACATAGAAATGAGGTCTTAGAAAATACCCTCCAACCAAACTCCTACCCTAACTGTGACTCGTCAAGGTTGAGTTTGGAAAGGGTGCTGTGAAAATATATAAGGGTTTACGTTCGTTAGGATTGACTTTACGTGTTTGGATAGATACGCACGATTCGTTTTGAGTCGTATTTACACTTGATAGTTATGGTATGGTGTTGCCGGGTTGAGTATGTTAGGTGTTTGTGTAAGGATTTTATCGGATGTAAATAAAAAATGTTTTGTAATGTTGTGACAGCTTGGGGGTTTGTTGGTAGCTACCGTTCCGTTTATGTACTGTCTGACACGGAGTAAATTGACATTTTGAGTGATTTAATGTAAGTACGTTCTATTACTAGACACACATGCATCGATTTTAGCTAGCTAGCTCGCTAGCGATTTAAAATCTCAAGTCGCACTTGACAGTCAATTTGTCACTTGTTACAACTTGTTATATCTTGTGATGTGTGTTTGCTGCGAGTGTACCTATACCTCATTTAAGCCTAAGATACTATGTACACACTTAAGATAACCGGACCTCATGGTCTGAAAAAGTGAAAACATTTATAAGATAGCAAGTGTGGCAATCATACCGGCCTGCTTACCTACCATAAAACACTCAATTTATTACGAGAATGAAGAAATGCATTCCGCATTACTATGCAGATTGAATATAATGAGCTAAATTATTTAATAACGCTAACAAACAAGATAACTCAAAAACATATTACGAAAATTCCATTAAGAAAAACGCATCTCATGAAAACTGCTTTCAGGAGCACTTAATACGCTTGCACTTTAAAAATCCTACATAAAACAGATTCAAACTAAAGAGCACTCTTAGTTTTTTCATATTTTTCAAAATAATATTTATGATGCAGGTATGACTTTCAGAAAATGATTAGAAGGTTTTTGTTGGTAGGTTATGCTTCAATGTTTTTGAGAAAATTCTAAAAAATATTCAGAACCGAGTTATCTAGAATCAGGTCCATTTTCTGAGAAACGTGTCGTGTCGTGTGTAATTATTGTTTTTATTCATTAATTTGAATTGATTTGTATGTATATGTTGATTTTGTATTTGTATTTGTTGCAATATGGGTTACGTACCTGAATTAAATGAATACACTAGCGGCTTGGTCGCTTATCTAAAATATTACTAGTCTAAAATATTATAGATTTGCCTTATTCACACTTAGGTGCTCGTGGTAGCAAGCGCGACTATTGACTAAGAATCTTTCAGCAGCGGTAATTTGTAGATCTTTGACAGTCGTTACAGGTAGTCAGGGCCCGAAAGTCTGACAACCAGTGTCGGCGACGAGACCCTATCTGGGCACCAGGGTGCAAGTAGTGGCGGTACGTAGGTGCGCGCATTTCGTTATGTCGAACTAGAGTCTTATAATGTAAATTCTAATTAGATTTATTTAGTTAATTATCATTCCAATATGTGTTCTAATTAGTTTTCTATAAGGTTTTTAATGTTAGTTTTCTTATTAGAATAGTCACAAGACTGAATTATGATAATTTGTAAGGGAAATTTTGAGTAAGAAAGTTCGATCTCATATAATTACGTAACTTGAAAATGTGATTTTTAATTAGTGTAGATATTTTAACGAAATTAGTTTTAAAAGAAAGGTCTTGGCTTAAAAACAAAATTACAAAAGGTTTCATGTTGATAGCTTTATTAGTTTAGGAAATATAGTCGAAAGTTTATAATGAAAATTGTCCAAGTTAAAATTTTGTCTGTTTATGTTCTAGGAAATTTTTATTTATGTAAATTTCTTCCAAAATGTTTATATAATAAGGTAGTACAAGTAAATACGCATCTAACAATGTATAATATGTAAGGATTATTTTTGGAAAATAAATAAAAAGGGGGTTCCAAAGGTTTCGGCTAAAATCACGGTTCTCAACCCAGTAAGCACGGCCCGTATAAAAGAGGGGCTCTGTGTCGGTTGGGTCGTCAGTCGCAGTACCGCCACCGAAGAGGCAACAGCAAGAAAGGAGCCGAAACCTTGGGAACCAGAAATACTCAAGAAAGAAGATTTTTATTTCTCCCCCGCCTCTACGCTGCACCGGTTACCCTCCGAGGCCCTAGCAAGTGGGTCATGCCTACCCTTCCTACGCATTCAGGGGTGCGTGGTGGCGTGTGTTACCAGCGCAAGCAAGGCGCACACGTCAAACACACACTGGGAGATTGTCCCAGGACGACTCAGGAATTAAAAAGCCTGGTCATCCGAAACAACCAGTCTTACCAAGGGGTATCGTATTTCCCAGTACTAACTGGGTTGAGGAGATCAGATAGGCAGTCGCTTCATGTAAAATACTAGTATTCAGATGCATCCGGTTAGGTTGGAAGCCGACCCCAACATAGTTAGGAAAAAAGCTGAACAGATGATAATTACAAGTAGCGTCATACCTAATCAGAAATAGGCATAATTTCATGACCTTTGGCAGCAGAGAATCTTCAATACTTACATTTTTTGCTAAAACAACTCAAGTACAAATAACGACATTTTATATAATTCAGAATTCCAAATACGTGAAATATCTAAAGAACACAGATTTTTGTACTAAATCCTATTATAATTTATACAATAATCTTAGCAGAGGATTATTACAATTGAATATTTTAATAAGATTTAAAATATTTTAATTATCGTTGGTCTGCATTTTTTTAAATAACTGTAATCTTTTAAGTTACTTTTAGACTGGAAACGAATTCCAACATATTCGGGGAAAGGCTAATCAAACGATGATGAATCTTTAGTCTCTTAATACTTTTAAAAACGCTCGGAATGAAATCTAGGTATATCTTTTATGAGGAATTTCTCAGCCTAGGCCATTCGTCAATTGTAGTCTAGTTTTGTGCCCGGGTAAAAGCCATCGGCGGTTGACTGCCTCGTTGGTCTACTGGTCACAAGCGCGACTGCTGAGAGTGAGGTCCTCGGTTCGACTCCCGGGTCAGGCACAGTGTTATTGGGTTTTTCCTTCAGGAATTTCACTCAGCGCTGCCCCAATTTATTTAGGTCATCGCATGTGTATTTTTCCTAAATACTTCTCTATTACTTGACGGCCTCGTAGGTCTAGTGGTCGCAAATGCGACTGCTGAAAAAGAGGTGAGGAGGGTTCGATTCCCGGGTCGGACAAAGTATTTATTGGGTCTTTACATCAGGAATTTCTCAGTAGCAGCCACGGAGCCTGGATTCGTGCCCGGTTGATCGCAATAGGCTTGCCCCACTATTACACGGGACTTAAACATAACTGGCGAAATTGTGAGTGTACTATTAGGTACCTCTGCTTAAGCCTACGGGGTTTAACGGCGTGATGTTATATGTTGATAGCAATAGGCTCGTCGCTTCATAACTGGCGAAATGTGACACCTCGACTTTCGGGAATTCGTGATAGGGATACACACATCATCATCAGCCTAGCCTTTTCGCAACTTTGTTGGGGTCGGCTTCCAGTCTAACCGGATGCAGCTGAATACCAGTATCTTATCTGGAGCGACTGTCTATGTGACCTCCACAACCCAGTTAGTTCTGGGGAATACGATACCCTTTAGTAAGACTGGTTATCAGACTTTCGTGCCACTGACTACCTGTAACGATTGTCAAAGATCTACAAATGACAGCCGGGACCAACGGCTTAACGTGCTTTCTAAGGCACGGAGGAAATTCGGTATGTAATGGGTGGTCACCCATCCACGGACCAACCTAGGCAAGCGCAGCTTAACCTAAAGATCGACCCGGGTGGCAGTTATTATTTAGCCACGAGCTCCTCACCTCGATCGACCACAAATACAATTTTCAGAAAAGAAATAACACAGTTTAAAGGGGTGTTTAAAATCAGCCGTTCATCCAAGCGTTATTTCATCTAGAATGTTCACTGTAGCAGACGACAAGCGGATTAACTTCTAACAGCTCCTGTTAATTACAACCCAATGATTTTTATGTTTTAAAGAGTTCAGTTTCGAAAGTTAATTACGAAAATGGTGTGGTAAAAAGTTTATCATTTTGCAGCTTGTCCCCATAACCAAATCACATAGTCATAACAATTTGTAAGGGTATGTCGTCATTATCATCTGCCTAGCTGTTCCCAATTATATTGGGGTCGTCTTTCAGTAACCGGCCGTAGCTGAATACCTGTTTTTTGTATCAAGTGACTGCCTATAAATATGATCTGCCACTACCCAGGTATTGCGTAGCATGATGCCTCTTGAAAATACTGGTTGAAAAGGTATGTCTTGCAACACGATCTACATTTTTATTTAGCAGAGTAGCTAAACATTTCCATTGGATTCTCTCTACAAGCAAGTGATAATGAAGTCAGTAATTGAGTCCTTTTTGTTCTTCCAAATGGTATGAACGTTTTCAAATCGAATACCTATCTTTTTGGCCTTAAAAGCCTCTAAACTAATATTAGCAAAGTAATTAATGTAAATTCTATTGCAATTGTAAATATTTAATAGACCGTTCCCCTGTGATGCGCTTAGTTGCTACAATTTAGAAGCACCGGTGCGTCAGTGTGTTCCACGAAAACTGACTGAGCTCAAAGACGCAAAACATTTGCTTAAGACAGTCACCAGAGGATTCTCACGTTAAACACGAAAAATAAACAATTCATGAACATCAAACAAAATCTCAACCAAAAGGTTTTAAAAAAAACCTAAATAAACGACTCTATTCATCTTTTAATTAAACAGTGCGCCGGAGACTTCGCGATGAGTAAATCTTGCAACAAATAGTTTGGCGGACCGTACCGAGTTATGCAATCTTAATTGAAGCGTATCAAAGTTATATGTTAATTTTTGAGATGCAAAGACGTCGTCTTTGAGAGGAATGAAATAGAAAACATACAGATGGAGACTCATTTTGAATCTTATTTTAATATTAGTGTTATGTATATTTTTACTTCTTTTTTGGTATTCCTTAGGTCATTATTATTCTTTCGCCGTTGTCCCAATTTATATCAGATCGGTGCATATGTCTTTTCTCTATTACTAGACTGCCTCGTTAGTCTAGTGACGCGACGCGACTGCTGAGCAAGAGGTCCTGGGTTCAATTCCCGTGTCGGGAAAAGTATTATTGGGTTTTGTCCATCAGAAATTTCTCAGTAGCAGCCACGGAGTCTGGATTTATGCCCGGTTGATGGCAATACCCTCTACATGGGATTTAAACATAATTGGCGAAATGTGGGTTCACTAAGTTATACCTCTGCCTCACCCTTTGGGGATTACAGGCGTGATATTATGTATGCTATGCTCTCTATTACTTTGTCGTTTTCTTAGTAATCACCCCTTTTCAAGCGACGAGTATATCATATTTGATTCAATTCATTCATTGTTTCTTTGGCCATAAATCCTCATTCATACTAAAAACTTCCGAGCTCCCAGACTTACCTTATTCCGCCGCATCTGATGCCATACCATGCTAGCTGATTTTCACACAGCTTTTCAATGACCGGTGCCATACACGCATTTCTAATGAAATCCACAAGAAGTGTTATTAAAAAAAAAACTTTAATGCAAGCAGGTCGTTATTAAAAAAAAATCCGGAAATACAAACGAATATTCATAATTACAAAAAATCGTTTCATAATTTTCACCAGTATTTAAGCATACCATTTTCAATTCACCCCATTGTATTCATCGCACCCTTCCAAAATGTTAATCCTTCATTAATTATTTAAAATATTTCCTTAATCCTAAGACAAACACTTCAATTAATAGTCGAGTGACTTTACAGGATTAGACAGGAAACTCCCGAAACCGGGGATTTCAGGAGATTACTAAGAACCCTGAGACAACATGGAATTACCACTGTAAGGCGATGGCCAAATCTGTTCGAGACAACAGATTCGCTTAAACGATATTGATATTCTGATAAATTTTCTTTAATTGAGGAAAATGTGTTCATTGGGAGGAATTTTCCTGTTTTTTTTTCTGATTAGGTATTAAGTTTATTGGTTGGTGATTGAATTTAGATAACCGTTATGAGTTTTCCTTTACTTTTATAATTTGATTATTTAATTTTGACACGCACCTCTGATTTATTTGAACATACACGTGTTATATTATTTATTTATTTATTTAAATGCCTTAAACTATCCTTACAGGTCTACAACCCGGTATTATTATCATTTGCTTCGGTGAAGGAATACATCTTGAGGAAAACAGCATGCCTGAGAGACATTTCTCAACGGCATGGAAAGCCATGTCAGAGGCCCATGGGCAGCATACAGGTTAGCCACTAACCACACGATAAAGAAGACTTTACTTTCAATAATAATAATAAAGCATTTCTATTTTCAAATATAGATATAAAAGACCTTTTCTCTCAATAGTTAATATTTAATTTAGATTAAGACATTCATAATCAATGTTATTCTCTTTCTGTTCTCACACACTACTGTCTACATTTCTTTTTTAATTCTTCCTCTCGCAACCCTGCTGGTAGTAATTTCTTTTGAAATAAGCTGTACTTTTGTACTCTAAGTTATATTAACGCTTGTGTTCTTGATAAAATAAACAAATAAATAAACGGATCAACACGATACAGAGTAGTATTCTATCAGAGTAACAATGACTGGACGAAAACAATGTATCTACCTATGTGAATTATATGTGTGTCAGGTTGTCAGGTTTTGTTCCGTTAGGCACGTACATTATAATAATATGGGCGGCAGATGGGTTTCGTGCAACGAAAATACACTAGGTGGGCTACACTGTTTCTATTAAACTAACAAATTACTTGACATTCCAGTTAAACACAATAACACGGGGCACAATGAATCGAGGTACAGTTCCAATACATCTCAACTCCGCTGCGATCATCCCTTCAATGGCCTCGTCGCCTCCCAGCTGTAAACATCAGGGCTCTGTAGAAATACGCAGTGGTGAGGGCACACTTGACAGTAGGTCGCGTGATATCACCACTGGCGTACTTGCAATTCATTTTATGTCCTTACCAATGACCGGGGCCGACATTATATTTCATCAGCATATTATATTTTTGAAAACGATTGCTGTTTGTTTGGCCCTCAGTAACCAGTGCTGTCTAAGGGCCAGTCCAATCCCATAATAAAATAAAAAATATGTAATAAAAAATATCCCATATTTGCGTTGCGACGACGCAACGTAAATATTTTGACGCATAGCACACAGGCGCTGCGCCATCGCAGCGTTACTACGGTCGCAGTCGTAACGTTCAGTCGTCGGTTGCGCCGAGCATTTTGTAAAAACATCGCAGTCAGTCTATAGAAAGCATGGATCGGAAAAGACATCTCGCATTGCTCCTATTACTACGTCACCGCCGAAATAGACGCAAAATCACAAGACGGTATTAGATCTGTCCCTCTATTTAATTAAGAAATAGTGATGAAGAGTTTGCGTGTGTCCCTATCAACGCACAAACAACTGAGCGCTACCGTTCCGGCGTCGCAATGAGTACAGACAAAGCGGGCTGGGGCGCCCGCCTCGTCTCGGGGGCTGCAGTTCAGTCGTGTATGCGTTGCGTCAACGCAGCGCACCGTGTGTACACTATGATTATTCGTATGTAAAACGACGCAGCGACAGCGCTACGTCGACGCAACGCGCCGCGTGGACCGGCTCTAACAGATAAATATTGCCACTTATAAACTTCAGTAACGATGTTTTGACAGCTCATAACATAAATAAATAAATAATAACAGTCGCTCGGGTCAATCTTCAGGTTAAGCCGCGGTTGCCTAGGTTGGTCCATGAATGGGTGACCGCCCATTACATACCGAGTTTCGGCTGACATTTGTAGTTATTTGACAGTCGTTACAGGTAGTTATTGGCCCGAAGGTCTGACAACCAGTCTTACCAAGAGGTATCAAATTATCCAATACTAACTGGGTTGTGGAGGTCAGATAGGCAGTCACTCCAAGTAAAATACTTGTGTTCAGATGCATTCGGTTACACTGGAAGCCGACTCCAACATAGTTGGGAAAATGCTAGGCAATGATGATGATGTTTTCAAAATCCTACAAATAAAACTTAAGAATACGCATTTCACAAAATGCGTGTTGTTGTGCGTGAATAGTCACATGAATGTCACAACGTTCCCGTCACTATTCAAACATCTACGGATAGCTACCTACTGCAATACTCAGAACCCAAAAAAACAACGCATAAAGAAAAAAGAACGTATCTTTCTTGACAGTTAACCCTTAGGCTCACCTGAAAAGGTTAACATAATCTACGGTTAACGGTCTTCTATCTTACAATCCCTCAGTTAGCGGCCGAACATGAGATAAGGCTGTACGAGGCAGTAATTAAACGTATCTCTTTAGTAGTGTACATCGTTAGCCCTCGCTATTTGTTAGTGGTATATTAGCCCTTTAGTTTACGGGTAAGGTTAGGTGTTTGTGGGGTAAAAATGCAATACCAAAATAAAATAAACTGGTTTTTAGGGTGCTTTATTGCCAAAAACATTCAAATATTTACGAGCGATATAATATAGAACATCCAATGACATCAAAAGTAGTTAAATGATTTCTCAAAGTTATGTTACCGACACAAATTGAGTATAAAGTACTCAAAGTCCGCTCTATAATTATTTTAAATCGTTTTGTTTATTGCCAATCTCGGTACTGAGACTAGCTGTCATCCCAGCACGCGTAGTATGACCAATTCCATCTCTATTCTATGAAGAATAGACAAAGCTCTTTCTATACAACTGGACAGGTCTTTTGCTCGAGCATGGGGCGACCTTGAGTTTCTGCGAAGACAAAGACAGAAATTATGTGAAAAATTAGGTGTTAATTAAGTTAGGTGTCACTCGCTATCACGCATTCAATTAGGTGTTACTAAGTGTTGGTAAAAACGCGCTCTAGGCACGAAGTTAGGTGTCACTTACCGTTGGTGAAAACGGGCATCAGGCACGGAGTTAGGTGTCACTTAGTGTTTATGAAAACAGGAATTAGTCATTTAATTAGCTGTTACTTAGTGTTGTTGAAAAACGCACTAGGCACGAAGTTAGGTGTCACTTAGTGTTGGTGAAAACGGACATTAGGCATTCAGTTAGGTGTCACTTAGTGTTGGTGAAAATGGGCACTAAGCACTGAGCTAGATATCACTTAGTCTTGCACACACATACACAGCAAGAGCTTCATTTAAGGACGCAGCCACAGGACGCCTTCCACCAGAGTTGTGCGAAGCGAGGCGAGGCGGAGCGAGGCTCTGGAACGGTGTGAGCGTTATCACCACCACCTCTCACTTCGCACCACTCAGCGGAGCGGTACGAGGATGCGTAGCGACGCTGTGAAACGGTGTGCAGATGTCAGGGCTCCTCATCGTGGTATTTTTTCCCACAGCGCGCTGGGTATACGGCAGACATGGTTAGCCCAGTCCCACTTTTTGAGCAACGTCTGTAATTTGTGTTTTGGAGCGCAGTGTGGTGTTGCGTACATGGCCGGTTAGTTTGACGCCTAGGTGTGCTCCATTGCATACGATACATTGTTACTGCAACCAAATAAAAGGTTTTATATATAAATACAATAGACAAGAAACTAGACAACAGTTTCAAAGGTAAATTTCAGCAAGAATGTAGTCAAATACTTGCAATTTTGCTAACATACAAACATTTGTTTATTTTATATGAGTGCAGGGTAATGAAGATGTTTCGCTTGGTTTACGAGTCAAAATTCTTGGTCGGTCATTTGGGGAATGTAGAATATTTCATTGGCATTTTGTTTCTCGGTATTAGAAATTTTGTGACAATGTTTAGCAACAGTCTAAAGGGTATGATTATTGTGTTATAAATGAAAGGGGTTGACATAGTAAATTGTTGTGCGCTCACAGTTAAATATACGAGTATGCCTTGGACTGCCTCGTTAGTCTAGTGGTCACAAGCGTAATTGCTGAGCATAATGTCCTGGACTCGATTCCCAAGTCAGAATCAGAATCAGTATCATTTATTTGTTAAACATAGGTCATCAATAGTTCAGGTTCTTGCTATCTTTTGTCGTTACTGACATACAAATTATGAGAAAAAAGGAGGAAAGTGTTATTGGGTTTTTCTATCAGGAATTTCTCAGTAGCAACCACGGAGTCTGGAGTTGTGCCCGGTTGATGGCATGCCCTCTATTACACATATTGGCACTTAAACATAACTGGCGAAATGTCGGTGTACTATTAGGTACGTCTCTGCTTAACCCTAACTCCCGTGGCTGCTACTGAGAAATTCATGATGAGAAAATCCAATAACATTTGCCCGATCATTTTTGTTTTCATCATCATCTGCTCATCACTGCTGGGTATAGACCTCCCGTTTTTAGTGTTCCGTACCCAAAGAGTAAAACGGGACACTATTACTAAGACTCCGCTGTCTGTCTGTCCGCCTGTCACCAGGCTGTATCTCATGAACCGTGATAGTTAGACAGTTGAAATTTTCACAGATGATGTATTTCTGTTGCCGCTATAACAACAAATACTAAAAAACAGAATAAAAAATATTTAAGTGGGGCTCCCATACAATAGACATGATTTTTTTGCCGTTTTTCTAGATAATTGTATCGTTTTTGTAGGTAATAAAGGTTTTTTTCTGCCACACTTCCGGTTCTGTGCGTCCGTAATCCAGGTGTTTCCCGCGACTCTGACGATAGTTGGTTTTACTCAAAAAATATTGATAAAGTAGGTGATACTTACAACAAAAACTATTCTCACTCGATATTCTTATGAAGACCTCAACCTTTTACCTAAAGACCTTAGGTTAAAGTTACCAAAAAAAATGCTAATTCCCGGCCTCACTCACGAAACTTGTGAAATATCTACCAAAGTTCGTCGTACGCGCAATAAATTTACAATACCATTAAACTTCCTCCTCACTTGCTGTACAGTTTCAACAGTGATCTATTTAATAATTATAATGCTTAACTTATTCTACAAATTTTGTTAACCAAAACCAGGATACGCTTGCATCTACTCAAAATTCTCTCAGTCTTTAACGTTACCGTAGTAAGATCTTTTATTCCTTGTTGGCGGTCTTGTTCGTCTGCAAAGTTATCTTGTTAAAACCTGGTGGAAGAGACAAGTCTGAAATTACATGTTTCTCCAAGTTTATTAGTTAGAGTGTTCAGATGGGGAGTTTTAATCGAACCTCTCACCTGGGTCTATTGACTTTTCACTTAATTTTGATTGGCTCAGAACAAGTATCGCGTAACCAATCTTGGTAACCTTGAAAACCAGTCATCGGTAATGTATAGATCTCCAGGTTCTATTGGCACGTGGACAAAAAGGACATACGTTGCCATCTTTTTAGGGTTCCGTACCCCAAGGGTAAAACGGGACCCTATTACTAAGACTCCGCGGTCTGTCTGACTGTCCGTCCGTCTGTCACCAGTCTGTATCTCATGAACCGTGATAGTTAGACAGTTGAAATTTTCACAGATGATGTATTTTTGTTGCCGCTATAACAACAAATACTTAGAAACAGAATAAATAAATATTATGATGGGCTCTCATACAACAGACACGATTGTTTTGCAGTTTTTATAGATAATGGTGCGGAACCATTCGTGCGCGACTAGACCTGGCCGTTTTTTATACATTTTACACAACAATTTCAGAAGAACAATAACAACTTCACGGTCCTTAGGGGCTTTCTCCACGAGCGAGAGAATCGCGGCGATATTACGTATTTGTATGGGATAATATCGCCGCGATTCTCGTGGAGACGGTTTCTAAGAGAGTGTATAGAAATACGTGGCACGGCTGATAATATCGTCGCGATTCTCTCGCTCGTGGAGTTAGCCCCTTAGGACGACGTTATTCTAGAACCAAATGATCCTTGCACCACTAATCTACCTCTTTATCTGCTGGTGGACTAAAATGATGCCTACACTAGAGATTTTCCCGTAAACAGTCGGTTCGGCAAACGCGAAAAGTGCGGACCTTGATCTGATTTCTCAAAAATTCTTCCTTTTAAGTCCTACTTAATATTAAAAATGTGAAAGTATGTGAGGATGGGAAGTGGATGGATGGATGGTTGTTACTTTTTCACGCAAAAACTAATGAACGGATTTGGATGAAATTTACCATACAGATAGCTTATAACCTGGATTAATACATAGGATACTTTTTATCCCGGTAATATGAGCCCGTGGGACACGGCGCGGGTGAAGCCGCGGTCATAGGCAAATAAATTTTATACAATTTACATTCGGTCGAAGTCTTTACATAGGTTTTAATGTTAACCACGTAGATAAGTAGATATGTGCGTAGTTACATTTCATTCTTATGCCACTAAACTTAATAACTTCTAAAATAAACCTATCAACAACACAAATTCTATCCAATAGCAAGAATAAAATCAATAAACAAAGATTCAATAAATTAGTACAAGTCTCGATAACTGTACCAAGTTTGATACTTTAAGATAACACTCGATAAAGTATTGATGCAAATTAATTCAGTTCTGAGTTGAATATTAACAAGCTGGTATAGAAAATGTAATAGTTTATATACGTACACAGTTTTGTGCAAGATTCTAGAAGGTTTGACCAGACTTTTAGGTGACTTTCAAAACTTAACGCGAACATCAAATCTTCTATAAACATTCTAATACTGCGGTCAAGAACTGTCGTGTTCAAGAGAGAGAGAAGAGTTTCAAACTAGAATTCACTCTTGGTCCTAGATAATGCGGGTTTTCATAGTTTTTTAGACATCTCCATGCCTCTAAGTTGATTTACTGGTAAAAACGTAGACTGATATTCACGTATTATCGCATTAACTATGCCAACTCTTCGTCCACCTAGCTTGTAGCACAGTATCAATGCGATACTATCCTGATATTAATTCATAGAAACCGGCGCAACTTTTGCGGAAATTGTTTTAATTTCGCTTCAATTACATCCAGGGCCGGCAGTCTCGACATAGATACCGACACTGTCGCAAACTTTCGATCGCTTAATATGAACGAAAAAATTCAGTTGGAATAACGATGCTTGCGAGAAACGCATATTGGATGTTCAGACTTGCATTTCTCGCAAGCAACGTTATTGTAACCGGCTAGCGACAGCGTCGGTATCTATGTCGAGACTACCGGCCCAGGTTTGGATTCAGAATACACCACCGACCCTAAATGCATTTTTTTCTGTGCAGTTTAATTATAGGTGTTACAGGCAATTAGCATGTATGTCGCAATAGGCGGCAGCAAAGACAAAATCTGACCCTTCCAGTCTTGTTGTCTTACTTTTAATCGTAAAACTTAGCCGTCTCGACTAGTTATCAAAACTAAACATGAAAATAATTTTAGTGGTTTGTATTCATTCATTCTTGGACTGATTTGTTATGACTAAGACTTCTTTCTTAGATAACATTCTTATCACCTTTTTGGTAACAAAACTGGTCTATACGAATGAATCGATTTTGAGTTCATAAAAAAGTGGATACAGGAGCAGACAAGCGATTTAATTTCTCGTTTTTTAGCCAGCTTACACGTGTCTAAACAATTGCTATAGGCACTCTCTTGAACCGTAAAAGAAAAAGTAACTAAGTTTCGAACAGAGAATAGATTATTAAAAGATAATTAAAATAATAAAATTTAAAAAAGTTGTAAGGGAGATTTTAATAAATAAATTAATTAATTTCCGTACCATCGCAGTCGCCTCCTTTAATTTTTCATTTTTTTATTATTTTTTGTTACAGCGGCAAATGAAATACACATTTTGTGAAAATTTTAACTATGTAGGTATATTATGATCATGAGATACTGACGGACGGACAGACGAACAGCGGAGGCATAGTAATCCCCCGTCCCGTTGGTTACCTTTCGGGTACGGAACCCTTAAATCTAACTAGTTTTTTAGTTAGTTTATGATCCACCACGTGGGCCTCCGCCACATGGGCCCAGTGCGTGTTGGTGGTCATATGCCTTGCATGCCTCACGATTTTTTCCTTCAGCGTTTTGACAGCAGTGGTGAATGTGGTGATGGAATTAGCTAATTAACTACACAAAGTAAAAAACCTGCCTACCCGCTCGTCTGCATAAAATAAACTGCTAACTAACTTGGCACTAGGCAACCACGACTGTTTCTTGTTTAAAACTTGGTTATACAGTTCTGACAGAATTATATCCCAGTTACCGACTCTAGATACGATTATGTATTAGTAGCTTTACATCAGGTGAAATTATTAAACTTTAATGTAAGCCGAAATTTGTCCTCGCGTAGGTGGTAGGTGGTATTAGTTCTACAAATAATTTTGAGTTCGATTTTATTATACTGGAGATCCCTTATTAACTAATTGGTTTTATTTTAAAATCGGATTTGTACCGAAATATATACAAGACTTATTGATTAATAATTACTATTATTGGTACAAGAAACCCACTGCTTTTACTGTTATAGACTTCATTAAAAAAGTTGAGGTCTAAATAGGTGTATTCATAGACTTCCCTGCCTATTTTTGCAGCTAAAGGTGCTTTCCAGAAAGCAAATTTACTCCAAGTACAAACAACAAAAACATGGACATGAAACATACATATATGCGCCATAGAGTTAAAACATAGAAAACAGTTGTGTCACTCTCATTGCGATTGGACGATTGGACGTTGCTGGTGCGGGGTGCGGTTGCAGTAGCCTTCGAATGGCGATTTTGAATCCATAGACTTGAATCTTAGCGTTCACTGTTCAAAGTTAACTGGTCGTTAAAATCGCACGTAACGAAACGCCCGACGCTAGTCTCGCTCTGATATAGGCCTTAGTGTCTTATTTTTATTCTGGTGTACAAGTTCCGGCCACCAGTGAAATTTGTATGAACTACATACATAATTAGGTGTAGCCTGTAATTAGGAGTCATTACAATTGATTCTACGTTGCCGCCCTCAATAACATGGATTAGAGTAGCCAGAGAGAGATCAGAATGGAGTAGGTTGGAGGAGGCCTTTGCCAACTGGCAAACGGACTCACAGAAAGTAAAGAAGCACCAAATACGCGAATAATTTTAATTGTGTAAAATATATACACCATTATTTTTAGGTCGTTCTGGAGCCGAATACCATGAACTCGATCATCGAACTCGAAACGATTGGGACTACTTTTTCAAAATAACAATAAAGAAAAACACGAAAGAATAAATTTAATGTTTTTTTTTTTGAAATAATGAGAACTCAAATGCACATGTGTGTGTAAAACGTATCCACGATCGGCAACACATCATGCGAACGATACCCATTGAAAAATTCATTCATGGATTTGAAAATTAATAAATGAATTTGAATTTGAATGGATCGATTCTCATTATTTCACAAAAAAAAACACGAAATTTATTCTTTCGTATTTTTTCTTAATTGTTATTTTTTGAAAAAAATAGTCCCAATCGTTTCGAGTTCGATGATCGAGTTCATGGTATTCGGCTCCAGAACGACCTAAAAATAATGGTGTATATTAACAGTGCAGTAGTGTAAGAAACAAAATTGTATAATTGTAAATCTGTTGTCCGAATAAAAGGCTTTGTTATTATTATAATTTACAATTCATTTAAAGATTCATGCGCGAATATTCTCTGAACCTAGATATCTATGACACCAGTACTAATCACTAAGCTTTGAGCTAGTTATGCGTGTAGATGCTAATGTGTGCGGGTTACCACAATAGCTCAATAGAGCATGTTTGACTGACCTCCACTTAACCGACCGTTAGCCTTAACCGTTCGACTTAATAGGGGTTAGATCGAAGACATTCAAATATTTACAAGCGATAGGTACACGAGACAAGACGAAGAAAATCGGAATCGCATTTGTAACTACTTAGAAACAAGTCGCTCTGTCTGGTATCCATAAGCTCGCTTGTCAGGTAGCAATCGTGTGTTAAAATATTCGGGATCTAAATTTTTGAATAAAAATATTCCCATAGACACACTAACGGTCGCGTAAGCTGTCACTTCTTTTCTTATTCTAATTTGAACCTTATTGTTTATTTCCTTTTTCTTCACTACGTGCCTTAGTTAATTCCTAAATGACCCCAAAGGTCTCCACAGTACTATATAGCTTATGACTAGGCAGAGCTAGAGGCAGAGCTGGAATGTCTCACGTTCCTTAATTTTGCTGATACTAAAAACATAGGCAGACCCGAAGGATATATTTTGGCATGATTGCATTGATTGAATAATTTATAACAAGAAGCACAATTATCACTAGTTTAAAAAGTTATATTTATCTTCTTCTCAACTGCCTCGTTGGTCTAGTGGTCGCAAGCGTGACTGCTGAGCATGAAGTCCTGGGTTCGATTCCCGGGTCGGCTAAATTGTCTTTGGGTTTTTCTATCAGGAATTTCTCAGTAGCTGTCACGGAGTCTGGATTTGTGCCCGGTTGACGGCAATAGGCTCGCCCCTCATTACATGGGATTTAAACATAACTGGCGAAATGTGGGTGTACTATTAGGGACACCTCTGCCTAAGCCTTTGGGTATCCAAGGCGTGATGCTATGTTATATTTCTCTTCAGGACGAACACCTAATACGTTATGACTTTTCACCGAAAATACTGACCCTTTATATCCTCCAAAGCTTTATTTGGCCCACGCAACAGCCAAATTTTAAGCTTCTACTTAACCTGTCAAAGTCCACAGTTAAACCAATTTTCCTCCAAAAAGTTCTTACAACACCTATTTGCGTTCGTAATTAAATTTCTGCGACCCATCGGGCACCAAATTATTAATTTTATTTTTATCAAGATTTTACGTAACTTTCTAAATCCCGTAGGAGATCCATTATAATAATGGAGTTTGTTACTAATTCACACGCTTCGAGAATAGAAACATCTCGGTAGGATCACTCGTAATTGGTTTATAATATTTTACGTTCAATAAGGGCCTTATCACATCGGCGATTGTTTAAAGGTGGCTGTATACTCTCGACAGAGAACCGTCTCTAGGTTGCCTGAGACGTCCCTTGCCAAAAACCGACAAGGGACGGAGAGCAGGTGAGGAACTACTACACACTCGCACTTGCTTTGCCTCGTAGTGTTCGGCGTATAATATAGATTTTGTCGCGGCTTACTCGCTTCTCACCCGCGGAGAGACCGACCAAAGTCGTCAGTGTGAAAACGCTTTAAGAGCTTTCCTTGATCTCTAATAATATTGGATGGAAAATTTTCAGCCTTGAATATTGTGTATTTAATGGAGTTTGTATTGGTTGGGCTTAAAACGGCTTACAGTTAAGGCAGTATAAGCTGGGGTAGGTCAGAGGTCTCGGTCTAGCTGTGGATAGGCGTCGATCAATCAGTTTAGAGCGCGTACGAGTTTCAAAGAGCTCTGAATATGAACTGGGAATATTTTCAAATGCAAGTATTTTTGGGCACTATTTGAACGTCTCCACAGGATGGTGCCTGAAGATGGACGGTGCCGCCGAGGCCGGCCCAGAAAGAGGTGGTGAGACGATCTCCCGACGCGTACCGCGAGGGCTGGTTCGAGGAGGTACGGGAAAAGAGCACATGGAAGGAATTGGGGGTGGTCTTAGACCAACAGTGCAGCAAAAAAAATGAATATGCCAGTATTTTTTTTTACTATTACAAAATGAGCCTGCTCTTGACCTCGGTCACGTCTGGTGGAAAGCGATGGATGAGGTCTATGATGAAACGAGCGTGCCCAGAAGATGCCTGTTCACTCTTGCTTTGAAGGCATACAGACACACATAAACTCACGTTGATTTCCATGGGGGTAGACAGAAACTAGAGAACGCCGCCTGCTACGATCCCTTCACACCTACTTCGTCTCAGTTACATCTACATACTACATACACGCACTCCACCGCTCCGGTTGCGAGTACTACTGGGCCTGGACCTTTCTGAAGAACATCACCGAATATCTTTCTAGCTTCTTCTTACAATCTTTGTTAACTCCATACTTTTAAACAAAGAAAAAAATAATTTAGGTTTAAATTGATATCAGTATAGACCACAATGTGGCTCTTAAGTGTATGGCTGTGATTACTTAGCCACGAGCTCGTATCTAGATAATAACAGCCGCTCGGCTCAATCATCTGGCTAAGCCGCGTTTGCCCAGGTTGGTCTGTGGATGGGTGACCACCCATTAACCATTATTTTTTATTATTTTTTACTAACTTTCTATAGATGTTGCTTGTCCGAAAGAAAAGTTATTTTATTTTATTTATTTTTACGTACTGAGTTTCCTTCGTGCCCTGGAAAGCACGTTATGCCGTTGGTACCGGCTGTCATTTCAGATAGGCAGACGCTCCATGTAAAATCAGCGTAAATCATCGTTTTCAGCTACATCAGGGTGACTGGAAGCCGACCTCAACATAGTTGGGAAAAAACTAGGCAGATGATGATGATAGACTCTACCTTAATTTCTTCGACAGCTCCGTAACCATAACCCCCCACCCTTTGCGACACAATCCCCATCGAAGAACTTCCTCATAAACGCCATTCCGGAAGCCGTAGCATATTTATCATAATATTGATGAAACTGTACTGATCGTTATTGCTTTGTGTGTCTGTCTGTCGCAGATATTAATAATAACATCGTCAAAACGTTTGGCGTTCATCATATGCCGTAACATTGGTGGAGGAACGCGCTCATGAAATTGATGTGACGTTTACGTGATACGTGACGGGAGCGATACGGAATGATCAGGGGATCTAAAATGGCCGCTTTAGCAGAATCATAATAGGATAATAATATGAATTACGTTTAAATTCTTACAATGGTCATAGACGTACCTACTATTATGAATGGTCCCCTTGTGACCATTTTACGAATTTAAACATAATTCATATAAGCTCGCTCCCTATTATATGAAACTAAAACATAACTGGCGAAATGTGGGTGTACCTTTAGGTATACCTCTGCCTAACCCTTCGGGGATTATGTTTTCAAATCGATTATTATAACTTTGCGCACCTGAAACTTAAAAGCCAAAAATCCTAAAATCGTTCAGTATAAAAAGGCTTCATGTACGCGAAAGACGTTATAATTATATCGTTATTTGCTTCAAGCTCAGGAAATGAGCCTCTGTGCCGTATCACATTTAGCACAAGAACTTTCATTTCAGACTTCGTATATTATGTTTATCTATAAATACATAGCGCTTTCATCTTGGAAATTAGATTTTGGTGTATTTTTAGGATAATCAAATTGATCTGTAAATACATCTCCAGCCAATATGCTAGATTCAGAAATTGGTTTTTTTGTGTACGAAAATCAAACAGTAGGTAAATCAGCCAATGGCAATTAAATTCCAGAATATTTCTAGCAAAATTTTGGATCAAAATACTGTTCTTATTTCTGTTCTGATTTTCAGGAATGAGGTGAGTATAGTACACATTAACTAAGGATCTTTCGATATTAAATAAACTGACTCGTTAGTCGAGCGATTGCCTCCTTGGTAGAGCGAGGGCCTCGTTGGTCAAGCGGTCGCCAGCGCGACTGACGAGCATGAGGTCCTGGGTTGGTTATTGGGGTTTGCCATCAGGAATATTTCAGTAGCAGCCACGGAGTTTGGATTAGTGCCCGATTGATGGCAATAGGCTCGCCCCCTATAACATGGGACATAGAACATAACTGGCGAAATGTGGGTGTACTATTAGGTACATATCTGGCTAACCCTACGGGGATTACAGTCGTGATGTTATGTTGGGTCTATCGATATTAAGTCGGTACGATCTTAAAAAGCACTTCTATCGGGTTCTGGTCACTAATTTTTCAACTCTGCCTAGCCTTTTCCCAACTATTTTGGGGTTGGCTTCCAATCTAACCGGATGCAGCTGAATACCAGTAATTTACACGGGACGACTGCCTATATGACCTCCACAACCCAGTTAGTACTAGGTAATACGATATCCTTGGTAAGACTGGTTGTCAGACTTTCGGGCCACTGACTACCTGTAACGACTGTTAAAGATCTACAAATGACAGCCGGGACCAACGGCTTAACGTGCTTTCCGAGGCACGGAGGAAACTCGGTATGTAATGGGTGGTCACCCATCCACAGACCAACCTAGGCAAGCACTGCTTAACCTAAAGATCGACCCGAGCGGCTGTTATTATTTAACCACGAGCTTTTTATTTCTCAACTCAAAGTAATTAATAAAAATACCAGTATATTTTATTTATTTATTTATTTCCTGTCTTCTCTAATGATATAACAGATATAACATATTCCCAAGGCGAAACAGTTTTGTCTAATAACTATTTTATTTTAGCAAATCTACATCTATTTTACTCTATTACATACAATAAATACAACTCAATATTATGTATATTTTTATCTTATAAATATTTAATAATATTACACACGATCTCCCTTAAGACTAGTCAGGACGTTATTTAAATGTTATTATTATTTTTTGAACAATTTTTAATGTTAAAATTATAATAATTACAAGGTTTTTGAATGATTACAAAGCATTTTTTTTATTAAGATTTTTTCAATTTTTCTTCGACAGGATATCACAGCTATTAAAATTAAATTTATATACAATACGTCTTATGTTATGGTTTTGTTAATACAATAGTTCGTTATAGGGCACATAAAATGTTAAAACATCTAAATTTTGGTGTAAAGCTAATTAAAAACTAGTGGCAAACTGTTGTTGGATATTTACAATTAAACAAAATAAAAACAAATACCAGGAATGTTTAATGATAAATCTATTAATATTAAGATTATTTAAAATGCACGCATTTCACCGTCTCCTTTTTATAACAACAATATTTTTCACTAACCCTTTATGTGCTTCACCAAAAAATCATGTCAAAAAATACCACATCACTAACAGGGTTTGACTGACAAATGCCAAACTTTAAGCCAGTAGAGGGCACCACTATCGCTTGTTCTTGTTACGTAAAGTTAATAGATAAAACAATTCATATCGTAATTTTGTTCTTGACAAGTGCTACACTTTATGCCTTTATCGATATGATTTTTCAATAGTGAAAACAATGTATATCAATGTGTGTAGTAGTGTGTTTGTCAATGTCATTTTGACAAACGCGAAACATTTTAGACAGTAGACCATAGAAAAAATAACACAAAATAAATCTAAGTAGGTAACCAAGAATTTAATAGAAGACAGAAATTATGTAACAATGTAAGGTAAAGTGAAGATAAGATTAAACGAAAACTTACATTCAAAATAACATTTCCAAAATTCCAAGCATTCACGATAAACCACACTCAAAATCATATCGATACACGATGTGTCCCATCTCTACATTCACACTACTCTTGACCATTTCATGTAACCCTCACACAACACTAGATTGACGTTCCAAAACATATCAGTACCTAGTCTTTCAGGCCTCACACCACTTTTAATAACAATAAGTACTATTTCAATCTTACTTCTTTAGTGTGCGAAAAAGAAGGAGCTATACAAGTAAGATTATAGTAATACAGCTATAGGTGGTGTTGGTTTAGTTCCTTGTCATCAATTCCTGGTCAGCATAGGGTTGATCATGATGTTGGCGAGAGCGTTGCGTCGCTTGCGCCATGCGCCGGCGCCCTGCGCGTGGTATTGTAGCTGGCGGTACCACGTGCGCGTGCGCGAGTTTTCTTCCGCCTGTAATTAAAAAAAAACATTTATTACGCAATGAACTTCTCCGATTGTAAGGAAATTTATACATAACATAGGTTGTACTATGACGACAGATATCAATAACATCTTTTGAGAGTAGGTACTAGGTATTAGGTTGGATGTCGGCGTGAACATTTTTGCTTCAGATTCACAGCTCCTGCTAGTAACCAACGAGTTCATACGAAGAGATACAAATGGCTTATCTTATAGCTCGCAGCACTTCAGGGTAGAAGGTTATGTTTTCCTTACATCTCACTCTATATTTCCTTCTATTTTACCTGAGTTTATTCCTAATACAGAAGTATATTAAAATAATGAACCTTTAGGAAATAATATAAACTTGATTTTATGTCATGTCTTTCAAAATGTCTAAAACAATTATCATCAAAATAAAATTTCACCTTAAAAATGTAAGAATCCTTGGTAGTAATTTCATGTACTTCGAAGAAATGTTCGGGCTCATGGTCTGCAGCGACCACGCAGCGGTCCAAGAACAGTGGCTCCCTCTGCAGCGTGTACCGTCCTGCTTTCTCCCTCACTAGCAGCAGTGCTGCCTCCCTCACGCCGCTGCGTGCGAAGAGTGCTTCTCCTTCTTTCTCTCTTGCTTCTCTGTCTCTCTGTTCCCGGGTCTCTCGGATCTCGTTCGTTTTGTGAGTGATCGTTGGCTGTGAATTAAAGAAGGTTTAGAATATTTCTATAGTTTTGTGAATTGATTTATTATTTAGATTTATTTATTTACTTATAATGGGTGAATAAATAGCTACAATATATTAATGTTTACAAATAACAATAATATACATATGTAGTATTAACAATATTGCAGCCCACTGCATTATCCGCATGTTAACAAAATTAAGATAAGGTAAAAAGTGCCACTAGATTAGCATTACTCAGTTAAAGAAAATTAAAAAAGAAATAATTGATTAATTATTTAAATACAATATAATTCATTTATTATTAAAAATACAATACAATTAATTAGTTACTAAAAAAAAAAACAAATTGGTTTTTTATCATGGATAATGTGAGTACCTACAAATATTTTACACGTCCACTTCTAGCAATTTCATGATTTTATTACTTATAACCAATCTAACAGTAAACGAAATAAATAGTCGAATGAACTTATTTTTACAATTGAAACTCTATAACCTATATGGTTTCACGACTCACACACAAAATAAAAATCAGCGAAACTCACCTTTCCGTTAGTTACCAAAAGAGCGTTGATTGGCGTCAACTTGATGGTGCGTCCTTTCCGCCAGTTGTTGTCGTTGGGCTGGGTGAACAGCAGCTTACCCTCCATTGCGAACCTTATAAACAAGAGCAGAAAGTCCAATATTGATCAAGAGCCAACTTAAGTGTTCGTAGGATTTTCCGCCATTTTATTTGTAGGAGGTACGTCAATTTGGTGGAATAAGGTCGATTGGGCTTCGCGTCACTTCAGACTGACTCGGCTTGTGTTATGGGTGCGTAAAAATCTTACCTTATTAAAGGTTAAATCGGGTGTGGAATATATAGCCTGCCTTACCGAGATGTCGCACTTTACACGGGCATTTTATTTCTACCTGAGCGCGTAGGTGCAACCCTTTCACCATTTTCGTAAATGGCATTCACGCCTTGTCAAGTATCATTTTCCGTGTTGAATCAGACTAAAAATAGGCTATCCTTTTTGTCTTTGAAAGTTGTAGCTGTAAAAGCTAGCTTGTGGGTGAATGGAGATGGAATTAAAAGCATAAAAGGACGCCAACAAGTTTGATTTGATTTTCATCTGCGATTTCAATATGCTTATCAAACGTAGATTATGTTTTGTGTGAGAAACTCTAGCTATATTAATACCAAGATTGACTATTTCCATAAGATTTACAAAGTGAATTCTCAGGCTGGGTAAGTGTTATCTTAGACGTTTCTTTTGAAACCCGTATCTTTATCGCTTTGATTACACTAAAACACAAACTTTTAAAGCCTTCAAATTGGCCTCTCAATTCAAAACCACAGGCATCTAAAATGATTTCATCTCCAGCTTAATTCGCTAGCTGTTGGCAACATCGCAACGTATTACGGCATATGACGTCACAACAACATTTGATGTTACACTGTCGTGATAAATTCCGTACCAGCTAAAACATTAATTTCACTCCAGTGTATTACTTGCTAAATGGTATATATCTCTGGCGTTCGTCTCGTTTTAATTAGCTTTATTTGATGTGGTTTTGGAGATTATTAAACTTAGATTTATAGAGAATGGTATTTTAGGAAATGTTATTGTGTTTGATTTATTTGCGGGAAGATATGACTTTCCCGAGAAAACGAGGGTCTGTATTGTAAATTAACCTTAATTATCTTCCATGGGAATTGTGTCGCAAAGGGAGGGGGGTTATGGTTACGGGGCTCTCGAAGAAATTAAGGTAGGGTCTATCATCATTATCTGCCTAGTCTTTTCCCAACTATGTTGGGGTCGGCTTCCAGTCCAACTAGACGCAGCTAAATGCCCGTATATTACATGGAGCGACTTCTTAAATATTGAGCCTTATTTTAATTTTCTATGGTTTGTCTTTCCCTCATACCTATTTGTATTACCCAACACAACACCTAAATGGAACATTGGATTTTCAACGTTAAGGTCAGCGCCAAAAGTTGAAATGTCAACATTGTGACATTCATTCAAGTTTAATGACAACCGTCAGGTCTTAATTCAAAAATACCTAACCTAAGTTCTACCTTTACAACCTCAATTCCAGTGTATCCGACGACTACTCGTAATATACCCATAAAATAAACTATTCAGCTTACCCTAGACGTATTTTACAATGCAAGACCTATTAAACTACGTTCAGTAGCTTCCAAGTTGAGCGCAACAAAATTGCAAAAAAGGTTGCTTTATTCAAAGTGATTTCTAATAGCACCTGAAATTGTTTTTCCATAAACCTCTTCAGTGGATATACGTGACTTTTGTAAATTGGTTAACGTATGAAAAATTATACAAAGTAATTTATTTCTAAGTATGTAACTAAGGAGGAAAATGGTTTTTCTATAACACATAAATATACTAATATTTACATTTTTTACTTCTTTATTTAATAGCAGGCCTATTGCCATCAACCGGACAGTCTCCGAGTTTCTACTGATAAATTCCTTATTGAACAGCCTAATGTCACTGACCTATCCGGGAATCGAAGCCAAGATCTCATGGTCAACAGTAGCGCTTGCGACTACTAGATCATAGACGCAGTCATTTTAAAGAAAAATCATAAAGGCTGTAAGGTTCAAAATGGCTATCAAAATAAACAATCGATAAAAATCAAATCACCCAATTTGATTGGAATGGACAACATTGATTGCTGCTTTAAAACCGAAACCCCAATTCAAGCACATCCCCCGATAAATATTTAAGATCACATAAAACACTCTTTTTTTTTTTTTTTTTTTTGGGGGTTGAGTGAGAAATCATCAAATGACTCCTCCCGCTCTGGGCGGAGCGGAAGGGAGTGTCAGACTCTTACTGACTAAAAAACACCCATGTTCCTTCATTGGCCCTTTATGTTCCAGGGCCGCGGTATCTCTTTCGAACAGTCCCGCAGCCCTGGCAGGCACCGGCCGTTGCGGGCCCCTCCCGTATGCTGACAACTCTTTGAGGCGCGCGTGGAACACGAACGCGCCGTCGACACGGCCTGCCCGTCGTCATACGACGGACGGACGGCGAGCTAGCCCATTACTCGCCGTCCACAGGCCCGCGCCTACGGTGGCCGAGAGCCATCACGGCGTGGCCCCCGACGCCCGGTGCTTCTCCCGCGGCGGCTGGGACGTGAGGAGGTTCTCTCCCTCTCACGTTCCGCCGCCTCCTTCGCTAGCATGACTGCTTCGCAAAAGGAGGCGACGGCTTCCCATTCCCTCTCGCCCCGGACCATGGCTTGAACCAGGGCCGGACGCTAGAGGTCGCCGCCGCCAATCGCCGCTACGAGGACACGGCGGTGCTCCTCCCAAGCGGAGCAGACCTCGACGGTGTGCTCCACCGTGTCCTCCGGTCGATCCTCGCAATTGTAGCACCAGGGCGTTTCCTCCCGCCCGATTCGGTGCAGGTACCTCCCGAAGCACCCGTGTCCGGTGAGGACCTGCGTCAGGCGGAAGGTGAGGGCGCCGTGGCGCCTCCCTAGCCACTCCTCAAAGAGGGGACTTACCGCCACTATCGTGGCGTGCCCTGAACGGGGTTGCGATAGTCGCTCTCTCCATGTCGCAAAACACTCTTCCAATAATGCTTTTCTTGAGAACCATTAGGCTTCGTAAAAGCCGAAGTTTTAATTTTGTGGAATTTTTCAAAGGTTCTGCTAACTTTAAACGCGTTTAAGTGATGTCATGCACCGCACAGCAACTATGACGGTTGCTATAAAATATTATACTGACAACAGCTAAACGCTATTTAGACGATATCGCGTTTACTATCCATTGGTGAATACCGCCCCAAATCACCGCATAAAATATTTTTTATTCAATTAACGGTATTTTTTTTTAAATCATGTTTTGTTTTCTTTCGATTTTACAAATATAATTAGCATGTATTTGTGAAACTCTTAAGTCGTCTAAAAGCCCTGTTGAATAGCACTTGGCGCTGTTAGTTCCACTGAAGCTACGATTATCAGCTTTATGGTGCAAGTAATAAGAGGCGACAGTAAAAATATGAAAGTGGTTACTGGAATTTTGTTTTTAATAGTGAGTTATGAGAAATCTTTTTCCACTTTTATGGAACTGTGTTAAAGGTTGGAATTTCCTTCATTCTTCTCTTCCTTTGGCTTAAGTTTTATTACTATAAATGAATATTATTGGAAATCTTATTAAAATTGGATTTTCAATTTGTGTATCGAATTTATAATTTCTAGCCTATCAAGAGTATCTTTCAAACTGAACATTTTAAGAGTTTCAATCTGCCTCAAGACTATAGATAAACCAATATCGTCACTTTCCTCAGTCTCCAAATAAGTTTCCTCAACGAAAAGAGGCATCTAAAATTTAATCAAAGTTTACAACTTAGACCATCAAACGGACCTGCGTCCCACAATGGATCTAGTAATGGGATCATTTGTACCATCCACCAATAGAACTAAATGTGCCGAGGCTACAATTTGCCGAAACATCTCCAATTATACAAAGAGCTAAGGCTAATGTTTATCTTTTTGAAAAACATTTCCCTAAAAATATTTGACATTTGCAAAAATAATTCTAGACGTTTCCACTGTTACGTAAGTGGTTGTTCAAGAAGACGGTGGACAATTTAAATAAAATCATAAAATATGGACGCGGTAATATCGCCATCGTAATGACATCTTGTGATAGGCGAAATTTCGCTAAGTGGTAATTTTCTAAATGTCTCAATTATCCGTCAAGCTGATTTTATGAATAAACTGCTGAGGGGAGCTCTAATAGGACCTTGTTGTAAGGAAAATACATTGAGATTTATTTTGTCTTCACGGGTAAAATATCCAAACGGTCTTGGAGGGGAGGCAATGCATCGGCCAGTGTAGAGTAGGACGCATTCCAGCTAGTTGGACGACCTTAAAAAGTGGCTGGGACCGACTGTATGTGGAAAACGGAGGACAGAGAACACCCTGTCCAACAGGCAGAAGCCGGTTTACAGCAAAGAACTGCAATAAGTCAGCTTATGTGGTACATTATTCATTCATTCTTCATCTCACAGACTCTTTACATCAATCACCCACCTGGCATCATCATGATTCCAGTCTAGTACATCGACAGCCATCTTCCTCAGCTTGATATCAGCCACATGGAGGTCGTGTGCAGTTCTGCGTGCAACTGCTAGTCGTCTCCACAGCGGTACGTCTCTAGCCGCAGCGGCAGCGGCTGCGGCTGCCGCGTTGATTTCTTCGAGTCTGCATTCTACGCATCGTTGGGCAGACTTCACGTCTTCCCGTTCAGTTGCGCAGGCGGCTGTGGCGCGATACAGCCGGGAGAGAAGGAGGGGATATTTTGTCACGCGTTGTACTGGCACCTGGAATTTAGTAAGTATAACTTTGTTAATATAAGTTTTAAGGTAGTAATGAAGGCTGGTATGGCAAGAAAGTAGGTGAATCTTAAACAAAAAAACAGTGACATCATTACCATGAGAAATGAGTTTAGATTCATTCTCCTCAAAACGGTGTTTTCCATCTGCGAGACGCGCAAGAATATCCTCAGGAGTTCCTTCTCCTTCTCAAGGCCAGCCAGTAGAAGGGCAGCACCAGCTTGCTTCACGCAGTAAGACTGGAACGCTGTCAGCATGCCTGAACACTCCAGCAGGATTTTGCCAACGTTCACAGTCAAGAGGTCCTGGAAAACAAGAAATGATTAAGTTAGGTAAGTTCTGCTTGTGGATTGGTTTGGACCGATTCGGACAAGCTGTGGTCACTGGAGGGTCCAGTGTGCAGATACTTCAGTACGTTATCTATCAGAGTCCGTACCAGTTTGACTGAATCATAATAAATCCAAATAAAATACCACGCTTAATTAGCTATGCTTAGTTAATCTTATTACCTCATCTCCTTGGTCCACCGCGATTTCAAGTCCATCTCTTAACTTCTCACCCAGAACTTGGTTGTTCTCAATGAGCTCTTCAACATTCAAGAAAATGGCGCTGAGTTGTTCCTGGTTAAGTAGACCAGCTACCAACATCGGTTTGTAAAACTCTTCTAGAATGATTTGTAAATCTCTGCCATATTTTTCTTCTGTTTCTACTATTTCTGTTATAATTTCCTTTCTCTCTGCTCTTTTCTTGGCACACTTTCTGCATACTAATGGGGCGTATAAGGAACCTAAAATGTTATAAATAATATAATTATAAAGACTCCTTGCGAAAGAATACACAATATGCAACAGAATTATGCCTTACCTTTCTCTGTTAATTGAGCTTCCACAGCAGTGTCACAATCTTCACAGAGATGTATGGGCGTATCCTTATCGTGTATCATGTTACATGGAGACGTTTTACCTTGAAGTCTACTTCTTGAAGACTTACTCGTCTCCGAACCAACACCGGAATCATTTCTTTCAATTTCAGCCGATGTCTTTTTACATATAACGGCTTTCTCCAACGTCTCATGATTAATGATAAGCGAGTTATCTTCACTTGAATCTGATGCGTTTGATAACTGACTCGTGTTACTACTATGATGTGTATCAATTATTTCACTGTTATTAGTTTTGTCTTTTGATTCTTCTAACATATTCGATGAATTATTATGAGTAGCGTAACTAGTTATGTAAGTCTCTTCATCATCGATACCTCTTTCTTTAGCGTCTACCAAGTACGACAAAATGTCGTACTTTGACGCGCCTTCAAATATTGAACGTGATCCACTACGTTTCTCGTCGTCTAAAATCATAAGAGAATTCGGGGGCGGGTTAACGGGTAAAGGCGGTGGCATATCTCCAATCTCTTCGTATATAGGATCACTGTTCAAACGAATCGATTCGTAATGATGATCATCGTCGGTGTTATTTGAAATTTCAATATCACACAACGCGGCGTCAACCAACATTTGATAAAATTTCGATCTCGTTGAATTCGTATCGTCTTCGGTGGACAACTCACTCGCCGAAGCATTATAGCAGTCCGACATTGGCTCGAGATCAGAAAAAACTCCCATAGCACCGCTCTCATACTCCATACTTTCATAGGGAGCAGAGCAGCTATTATCTTCATTCTCTTGGCAGACGGACGAGTCGCTTATTTTTTGTTTATTCGACACATCGTCTTTGGCACTATTCTCATTCTTTGGTTTCACTTCCTCTGTCTTGTCTCCCTCCTTGACACTTTCTTCTTTCAAATTTTTCAACGAACTTTCTATGAGCTTTTCAATAGTCATTTCACTGCTGTCTGTCCCTTCTAAGTTTTTAGTTTCTTGGAGTTTTATCAAAGAGTTTTCTATTAATTTTTTAACCAGATCTGAATCCAAACCTTCGGCGAGATGAGCAAAGAAAGGATCATCGAAAAGTTTTGTGACAACATTGCCGTTATTTGGCTGAATATCAGGACTTTGTTGGCAATCAGAATCATCCTTTTTACCACAGACGTGTGGAATTAAATTTCTTCTCACTGCTTCGACAGGGTCGTTTAGTATTGAAGATAGATCATTTGAAGTGTTCTGATCTCGGGAGCCATAGCAATCATTTTTGTTTCTATCAGCATAATATTCTTCATAAGTGTTTGCTTCTAAATTCTTTTCAGCTTGTTGAGAAAGCACAGCTCCTATGTATATCTGACTTTTTGATTTCTTCACTTCTTTTTGTGGAGTTCCGACACTTATTGTTACGGTGGTACCTGTCTGGTAGGTATTACACGTGTTTCCATAATCATCATTGACGACAACAGAGGATAAATAAATAGGTGTATCACTGCTCACATTCATAGTTGAGTAGCACTCGTTACCATTAATTTGTATGGACGTTTTTCTTGGCTCATTTTCTGAGGACCTCAAAATACCAGAAGCAGATTTTGGTTCATCAGTATCTGAATCGAATTGCTTTACACGCAATATAGTTTTTTGTTCATAATCATTAGCATCTGACCATTCATCACTAGTGGAGCTGGACGAGTTGTTACGAACAAAGCGTGTTTTTACATAATTATGTTTCTTAGATTTTGTACGTTCCTTCGATTTGAGCCGTGGTGGTGGTTCAGGTGATTCTGATATTCCACGGCGTAAATTGGTCAGTATTGTTCGTGTAATATCACTACTGTCACTTAGGTTTCCAGATTCAATATTATCATTGTATTGAATCGTTGTAGTTGGCGAAGTTACTTCTGAAGTCGCTTGTGGCTGGCTAATCACATAATGATTAGGGCTGCTTATTTCGTTTTCTATGACAGATGTTAAGAAGACTTGGCTTGTGTGTCCATGTTTACTTTTTGGTCGCAAAGCCATCGTGTCTAAAAACTTCGCTGGTGCTATTGATATAGTTGGTGGGATACGTTCAGATTCAGATCGACGTAGTACCGGTATTCGTGGAATGTTGTTATCTGAAAATCAAAAGTAAATCAATAAAAACGAAAAACGGTAAGAAATAAATAACAAATACTCGTATTATATTTTTAACAAATGCTACTCGATACTAGTTAAGACCTTACCTTCTTTACTGAGATTGTTTACAATATCAACACTTGTTATTTCCTGCGTAACCTCTGTAGCCTGCTCAGTAATTTCTTCTACGACAGTTTCAAATGTATTATTATTCATTTGTACATGTTCATATACTTCGTTATCGTTTTGTGTAATAGTTTGGCTAATCAATTCCGATAACTTCTCACTCGATTCATCCAAGCTATGGCTTACAATGTCACCTTCGGCTACTACATCTTCTTCAGTATCAATGCTTGAAGTCAGCACTTCAGCAGGGACTTCTTTCATAGTATTTTGTTCAAGATTAAACTCTGCAGTATATATAACTTTTGTTTCTTCATTTTCAACCAAGAACTGAACACGTTTCCTATTTAACATGTTATGAGAATTGAAAGTCACCTTGTCTTTAGGTTTAGGTAGGTAAAACAAGGATGTGTTAACTCGTTTGCTATCAGTAGATTCGTTTGTAGATTCCGATTTTGAATTATTGGTAGATTCAACGGTATCATAATTTCTTGGCTTTTTCAAAATAGATTTTATGGTATCCGTATTCTGATTTTTCAGCTTTGAGTTACGAGAGTGATTATCCGGTTTCCTATTTGAACTTCTTTCTGTAAATCTTTGATTGTCACTCTCACTGTCATCGTCATTTTTGATGTTTCTTATTCTTCTCGGTGGTCGTTTCGGAGAAACACTTTTTTGTTTTGCACGGTTCGAAGTTGATATACTTAATATTTTCTTACTCGTACTCTTACTTACAGATGCCGATTTCTTATTTTCATTCTTAATATTTGGCAATGATAAAGTGGGGGATATCCCTTGAGTTTTTGATTCAAAGGATTTGAGATCATAGTCAACGGGATCATAAACATCGTCTATATTACTTGATTTCGACTCGTCAGAAACTCTTATTCTTTGACCACTAATAGCTTTCACACTTGCATCTGATTTAGATTTATTTGAAGAATGTAAGTTTTTATTTTTCATAGATTCTTGAAATACGTGTCCAAAATCGTCATCAAATTCAATTTCTACAAGAGATTTAGAAGTGCCATTAGATTTCACTAAGTCATAGGGATTGATATCACACGACAATATTGACTTCTTTGAATCATTACTTGTGTTAGCGTCCTCTTCAACCCATATCTCGTTTACTCGACTCACAGATTTACTTCTATTTTTACGAAGTGTCTCTGGGCTTGTTGGCTTTTTAGTCTTCACTCTGCATGGACTTATACTTTTAGCTCGTAAGCGTGTTGTTGAGAACTGGCTTCCTATACGAGCTTCATGTGGAGGTGCCAATCTGTTCCTTCTCATCAAATCATAAGGATCAGTTTCTCCATTAGCTTTAAGAATAGTAGGACGTGCCTTTGATCCTTGTACTCTAACTGTCCCAGCTCTCAGTAAGCCAGATTCACGGCTAACTTGAGGACCTCTAACCGTACCCCCGACCAACAGTTGCGGGCTATCAGCTATAGTTAATGGCAAACGAGATCCCTTGCATTTCTTACAAATACTGACTTTGGTTGAGCTGGTTTTCTTTGTACCATTCAGGTACTCAGGACAGGAACATAGTATGACAGCATAGTTGTGTGGTGTAGGTTTTTGAGGTGTGCTTATAAGAACAGGACCAGAGACGTCTGGGTAAGCGGAGAAGACGCTAGGTCGCATAGGTGGGGTTTGGGTCCTTACGGACCCATAAAGCCAGGTCTCAGCGTACTTCATTGATTTAGAAAGGGCTGAACCTCCTGGCCCACTGATGGTTCCGTACATGTACGGGCTTTCTGGAGACTTTTCTGATGTCTTGGAGCTTCCTGATGTGTTCAGCTTCAACTTCGATGACCATTTCTTCGGCCGCGTATTCTCTGTCGTGTCGTATATCTGGAATAGAATAGAAAAATATTATTAGTTTAATTTAGTCGTTATTAGTCAATTGAATAGATGACTTTTCCATAACAAAAAAGATGGCGATTAAATGAAATTCGAAATAGATCTATTTCAATATCAATATACCACAAAATACTCTTGAATAAGAATAGAAATGGAAATAGAACGTAACACAATAGGAATAAAATGTCAAGTCCCACTTCAAAAACGGGCCTACAAATAATTGTTATAGTAGCTGCGTGTTCTACAACAATACCATTGAAATTTTAGGCTCAGGAAACGTGAAATATAACAAATGGAAATATAAAGAGGCGGAGGTATACCCATTTTATTGTTATTGTTTTGTTCTAATTTATTGTTGTCTATTGACTGTATAGATTCGTTTGTTAGTGTCATTCTAGTTCATATTACTTGAAATTTTCTACACTTTTTAAATAAGTTTTCTAAAATTTGGATATTAAAATGACATATTATGCATTATCGTAATACAAACTTTTACCAAGGATTACATGATCCTGGCGCGTTGGATTTGTTTAAAATATACGAAGACAAATGTCATTTTTGCTACGGTGTCTTTTACACCGTGTATATCATTACTAGGTTGAAATATTGTTCATTCTGGATGATCATCTAGCTCTCGCAGCATAACAACTACCAGTTTACTAAGCACGTTTTCACATAACTTTTGCTCATAAATATCGTCTTCATCCAAAGGAATTTTGTTTACTAACTCTTCAAAGCTAAGAGCTTTTTCATGCAAATATTTTCAGCTTATTTACAAAGTCGAATCGATACTTGACAGTTAAAGCCTGTTATAGATAGGACCATTACAATTTGTCATGTAACTTTCTAAGCAAGTTTAAAATATTTATCAAAACCTGATTTTGTGAAGTATTTTCTATTTTTTATAAATAAATATTTGCAAAAATATATTTTTATTTTTATTTCAGTCCTTTGGTTTAAACACAAACAGTGGTTTGTTAATAGGGACTGAATAATAAGCGGCTAAGTATGCCTCATGTATTATTGGTCAATTGCTTCATTGGGACCCATTAACCTATTCTTACCATTAGCCCTTTAAAATACCATTGCAAAATTTTATACATTCTTTAATGTCAATAGAAACCATCGCAGTGTCAAGTTGGTAAAGTTCTGGGTACCTAAAACAACCGCTTTAGCGGAATCATATTAAGATAATAATATGACTTACTTACGTTAAAATTCTTAAAATGGTCACAGACTCAGTAAATATTAAGGCTCTCCCACATTTACGCGTTATTATCGGTCGATAATACCGGATTAGCTATTGCGATATCTGTTTTTAGTACATTATGTATTAGAACAGCTACGAAGTTACACTCTGCTGCGATAATAAGGACGCAATAGAAGTAGGACGCTTGCGTTCATCTGTCTTGCGATATTCCGACATGAGTTCTTCTAATAAGTGTGTTCGCTTTGTTTCTCTTCTGTATTTTTATTTTTGTGTCCAATCCAGTGTTACTAACGGTATAATTCTAAGCGCGTTTGCTTTGCTTTACTCTTTTGTTGCGGTGATGTGAGGAGAGAAATAAAAATCTCATTAGCGAAAAACCTGCCATAAACACGAATACGAAATAGAATAATTATCGGACGAAAAATGCAGTTGTGTGCAAGGAATCGGGACTCATTATCGCAATAATGCATACGGTATTATCGACCGATAATAACGCGCCTATGTGGGAGAGCCTTTAAGAATTGTCACTTCCTAACCATTTTACGAATTGTAACGCAATTCATATTAATATCCTACTCGTATTAAAATTCTGCTAAAGCGCCCATTTTAGTCCGAAGCTTATTTTTATGTAATAAAGGAAATCATCGACAAGGCGAAGAAGATAGAAACAAATATTTTGAACTCATACAAACAGCATTGTTTAGTATTTAGCATAATCATAATCAGCCTATTATGTTCCCACTGCTGGGACACACGGCCTCCTCTCTAGAGAGGGAATGCGCTATAATCCACCACGCGGGCCCAGTGCGGGTTGGTAGATGTCACATGTCTTCGAATTTTTGGTTCTAGGACATGCTGGTTTTCTCACGATGTTTACCTTCACCGTTTTGAGAGCAGTGGTGATGAAATAAATTACACAAAGTAATGCGCTTGCCTGGGTTCGAACCTACAACTTACTGTGTGTAAGTCGAGGCCGCCACCACTGGGCCACCGCTGATCTGTCTAGTATTTAAATACATTTTTTTGCCACAAAAATGGTTGATTCTGATGACCTTTTCTCAAAATCGGTATCATCAAAAAAGTTAATACCTAAAAAATACTAGGTACTGTAAACATGTCAACCTAAAAAGAGAAAATCAATATTTCTAGTCTGACCTCGAGTTCACCTTTCCAAATAGTATTCTAATTATCTTGTGACTCCAAAATCAAATGCTAATTAACTAAAAAAAAACTCTATCTGTTCGCCTGAGAGAATGTTTTCATTACTCGTTTAAATGAGTCGATGCTTTCGAAAGGTTAATTGTCCACTTTAAGTTAAGTTAGACGAATTTTCTGCGACAATTTGATTACGCATTCTGTTTTCAGCCATTTTGTTTAAACATTGTTTGGAATTTGTTTATTTTTGTGATATCTTTATCCGAGACGAATAGCAACTTTTATTTTGTAGAATCGTTATGGATATTGAAAGAGGATATAAATTGAGCCACGTTGGTCTAGTGGTCTCAAGCACGACTGCTGGGCATGAGGTCCTGGGTTCGGTTCCCGGGTCGGGCAAAGTGATATTGGGTTTTTCCATCAGGAATTTTTCAGTAGCAGCCACGGTGATGGGAATAGGCTCACCCCTATTACATTGGACTTAAACATAACTGGCGTAATGTGGGTCTACTATTAGGTCTGCCTAACCCTTCAAAGATTACAGGCGTGATTTTATGTTATTATATAAAGCGATTCGAAATTCAATAGCGCATAAATGATGGCAGAGACCTAGACACTGCTGATATACTACTAGCAATCATTTCTAAAGTGATTCTTGACTTTACAAAGACTTATAACAAAAAGTTTTTCGAAAGTTAATGTCAATACCATATCTACATCTTTTCTGTAGGTATTCGTTATTGCTGATGGCAACCCGTCACTCTGTCTTAGCTACAGATTTGATTGGCCTGTTGGTCTAGTGGTTAGTGACCCTGACTGCTAGGACGGAGGTCGTGGGTTCGATTCTCACACAGGATAAATCTTTGTGCGATGAGTACGATTATTTGTTCTGTATCTGGGTGTGTAATTTATCTATAATATGTATGTATTTAGAAATATATAAGTATGTTTATCAGTTGTCTGGTTGCCTTAGTACAGACTCTGCCTAGTTTGGGATCAGATGGCGGTGTGTTGGTTGTCCCAAGATATTATTATGTCCTTAAGTAGGAACATATTTTCTCAGCATCGCTTAGTAATTGAAACTTAAATCACGAATTCCTCTTTAAACTTAAATACCAAGTAAGTCTACGAAAATACAACTTTATTTCCAAGAAGCCATTTCATTTTTCTTACGCGCGATGGCGTCACTTTACTTTGTATGAAAACGAAAAGAAAAACATTTTCCACACATCAGATCAACTTAAAACAATTTCCAGCTATTTCAAGAAGTTTCGTGTTGTTTTTGATACCGAGAAAACTGAAAACGCTTTCAAGTATAGCTTGAAAAAATTTTTTTTTAGGTTATAAAGTCTACAAATTAATTTTTCTCAGTAAAAAAAATCTATTTTTGAATGTTAAGTGGGTGCTTTTGCTTCAGACTGAGGCAAAAAAATCGAGTATGGCACGAAAAGATGTGTGTTGTTAAAACTCATACATTCTGAGAATTAGAATCAGAGGGTGTTCTCTGAAGTAACTGAATGTGAAGTCGTTCTAAGAAACGTTATAGAAAACATCTTGATGTTAAGTACAGACGCCAGCACATCAAGCTACTACATTATTTAATATGACAAATATTTTATTATTTTTATATTCTGAATGTGAGGACCATGTGGGTCTTTTTCTGGTTTTGACTATTGTCTGGCAAACTGCCGGACAATGGTTAAAATTAGAAAAACAGTGCTATAAGCGACCCACCCAGATGTCCTTTCTTTGGTATTGTTTGTCGTGTTGTTGAGCTCCTTGAGTTATAAGTCGAGCTCCACGATAACTGGCAAGTGCTTGCATTGACTGAACGTTTGTGAATGTGTGAACAGTGTAGGCCTTGTAGATTCCTAGAGGTGTGATAACTTTTGTTAACCTCTTATCTTGTTTTCCGTTTTTTTGTGTAGTAAGCAACGACTTATTGTCGGGCCTATGCTGTCCCCCCATACTTGAGTACTAATGCTGTAACATGAAAATATTGTAAAATCTAATCATTTTAAAAGAGTAACCATGGAGTTTCTTGCCGGTTCTTCTCCATAGGAAACGACCAACCCGAACCGTGCACCTTTTTGTCGACGTTTCATAAGTGCCCATGCAGGCCTATGTGAAATAAAAATATTTTGATTTTGATTTTGAAAAAAAAAAAAAAATTTTGATTTTGATTTTGATTTTGAATCTGTAAAATTTCTTTAATTGATTTTCAACTTTATCTCTAAAGCATTAGGTTCAAGGTTAGATGGGAAAATCTGTGACAGTTTCGGGTAGGTTGACCTGCTGGCGTCTAGTACATCAAGACGTTTTCTATAACGTTATTATAAACGTTTTAAGTGAATGCTTCCCTATTACAAAGACGATTTTGTACTATCGAACTTGCATACTATAAAGCAGGGTTTGACAAGATAATTATTTTGTTTCTATCAGATAATTTAGTCCGCCTTTGTAGTTTTAATAAATAAATAAATAATTATCCAGGCTGATTCATAACTCGTGTTCTCTTTAATTCGTGTTTTACTTAATTATCTTTAATTGTTAATTGTTTTATTCTTTAGTTTTAACGAAAACGTTCCAAAAATTATGTTTGTTGATTAATAAAACACAATATTTGTGACGGTTTTTTCAGGTTCGCACGCATTTTCATGTGTGGAAGCGGAAAATACGTTCTGAAATACCTGAAATTTAAAGATAACATTTTTTTTAATTTTTTATTATCGAGATGTAATTATCACGTCGAACCCTGCTTTAAAGCCGATCGTGAACTGTAAAGTAGATACTTAACTATTTCAAGAGAAAATTCCAAACTAACCCTCCAAATCTTTCAAATTAAGTTTTATTATATTAAAATTTTGAGAGCCCTACACTAGGATTTCAAAGATAAAATAATCAATTTGTTTCTTAATTGGATTCCATTTAGCATAATTTTTGAAGAATATTCATTGGTTTGAGAATATTGAATATCGTTTGAATCTTAACCTTTTAATTTTTGTAGTTCATTTGAAGGTTGTTCTTAGGAACCTTCGCTAAAATTGTTACCGTAAACTCTATACACTAAACACATTCAGATTTTATTTTTAATTCTTGGTATCTACATTTGCTGTCGATTTGATATCTACCCACACAACTGAAGGCCTAGACAAAGTGACATTCAGAGGGCCTGAAATGGCCGGCCGGTTTAGCAGAATCATAACAGAAAGTCCGTCTGCCTTCAAAGCAAGAGTGAACAGGCATCTTCTGGGGACGCTCGTTTCATCATAGACCTCATCCATCGCTTTCCACCAGGCGTGATCGAGGTCAAGAGCAGGCTCATTTTGTAATAAAAAAATAAACTTAAAATGGTCATAGACGCAGTTAATAGTTCGTGACCTTTTTCGAATTGTAACGTAATTCAAGTAATTATCCTTTTATGATTCTGCTAAAGCGGCCGTTTTAGACTCCGTGCTATAATGATGACAGAAAAGTCAAGTGAAACTGTATGGATGGCTGAAACGGTAACATAAGTTACCAAATAATAAGTCAATAACCCTTGAAAGTCGTTGCAGAATACAAAACGCAAATCTGTTTCTGTATATTCCTATAAAAAGTAACTAGATGCTGTTATGTTTATTTCATTTATTTCATCATCATCTGCCTAGCCTTTTCCCAATCTTTGTTGGGGTCGGCTTCCAGTCTAACCGGACGCAGCTGAATATCAGTATTTTACATGGAGCGACTGCCTATCTGACCTCCACAACCCAGTTAGTGCTAGGTAATAAGACTGGTTGTTACACTTTCGGGTCACTGACTACCTGTAACGACTGTCAAAGATCTACAAATGACAGCGGAGACCAACGGCTTAACGTGCTTTTCGAGGCACGGAGGAAACTCGGTATGTAATGGGTGGTCACCCATCCACGGACCAACCTAAGTAAGCACGGCTTAACCTAAATATCGACCCGAGCGTCTGTTATTATTTAGCCACGAGCTCCTCATATTTCATTTTGTCCCTTATAAAGGACAATTAAAATCATAATTGCCCAGAAAACCACGAATCATTTCAAACACTCGACAAGATCAAGCCGACTAGCGCACCGAATTAGGGTGTCCACGCTGTAGGCTCGCAAATCCGATTGTGCTGCTCCTAATTACGAGTCCCGGACTAAGCCGACGCGTGCTTTGTGAGGCGACCACACGGGACCGCTGTCCTGGACAGTGTGATTATGCATACCTCTGGCTTTTGATTTGTTAATTCCCGGCATCGACAGATTAGACGGGAGGACTTTTAATATAATACCTCAATCGACGGTCCAGGCTGAAGCATATTCCAATTAATGACAGGTCAATCTAGCCTCGCAGGAAAGGTTTCGATTGTATTTGGTAGGTGTTTAATTAATTTAATTATGAGTGTACTAGCTTATGCTGGATTCGCCCGCGTAGAGATCGATTTTTATCCCACGAGATCTTACTACTGACCGACCTGCCGTGATACAGTTTTCACTAGTACGGAGGTCAGTGTGAATCAAGATCAAACAACCGCATAACTCAGGTATTTATAATACGTGATTATATTGTAAAGTAGCAGACACAAATCACAGGATTGTTGGGATTTGTATGTAAGGTTGTTCTTTTTAATAGTCAATACACTTTAAACTTAAAATTAAACTACTGGGATAAAAAGTATTAAGTATGTGTTAATCCAGGAAACTACCTTTGTGGCGAATTTCATCCAAATCGGTTTAGTAGTTTATGCCTCAAAGAGTAACAAACATCCATCCATCCATCCTCACAAACTTCGCATTTATAATATTAAATACGATAAATGAAGAAAAAACTAGTTTCTCAGATAATCTGTGTTGAAGCGTTTCGCAGTAAAGTGATCATCTGAGAACTGTCTGCCAGAAACAGCTGAGAGAAGAATTGCTGTATTTCAATCATAAAATGAATGTCGTACTAACAACGCTGGAAGAAGGTACATTTGACCCAGTTTTCCATTGAATTATTGTTTAAAATATTGTAGAAAAGGAGGGATATTATTATGATAGAGGCTATACCATCCGAACAGACTTACAATATCGATAAAACAGCAACGAAAAAACTAAAAAAGAAAACAAAACGGTGGCTCAAAAAAGCTTTCACACACAACAGGATAATTAACCCGTCTCCTGCCACCTGAAAATCAACGCTACCTGTTATAATAACCCCGCTATCAGTCACATAGTAATAGCTGCCCGCATCGCTTACTTTGAAAGGGTTAGGCCGGGTTATCGTAAACAAGCTATATTGTTAGTCTAAATAGTGCAGTTAGGAGGCGTTGCGTGGTTTTCAATTTACTATAACAATAGCCTACACGGATACTCCCTTGATTTGAATAATCGATCGGCGGATCGCGGTTTGGGCAGAGATAGAGTATAAAATTTTATTATTTTCGGACTATCGGAGATCGAGGGTAGATAACTATAGGATAGAGATGCGATTTAAAACAGTAAAAAGTTATCAGGGATATAATATTGACTTACAAACAAGGCGACTTTTTTTCTTTTTTTCGTGGCTAAATAAGGACGGCCGCTCGGGTCGATCTCTAGGTTAAGCCGCGCTTACCTTGGTTGGCCCGTGGATGGGTGACCACCCATTATATACCGAGTTTCCTCCGTGCTTCGGAAAGCACGTTAAGCCGTTGGTCTCGGCTGTCATTTGTCGTAACAGGTAGTCCAAAAGCCTGACAGTGGCCCGAAAGCCTGACAACCAGTCTTACCAAGGGGTATCGTATTACCTAGCACTAACTGGGTTGTGGAGGTCAGATAGGCAGTCGCTCCATGTAAAATACTGGTATTCAGCTGCATCCGGTTAGACTGGAAGCCGACCTCAACATAGTTGGGAAAAGGCTAGGCAGATGATGATGAAACAAGTCGACTTTACAATATTAAAATTACTGTGTTCTATGAAGATCACTATTATGGTTTCGAAATCAGTTGGTATTATGGAAAGTTTTTTATTAATTTATTTATGAATAAAGGAAGTAAACAACAAATCTGGTAAGATTATCAGATTTAAAATCAATATTAACATAGGTATTGTTTTATAAAATTCTATGAACGTATCCAGGAAATGTATTAATCGATATCTTGACTAACTTGTACCCAGAAACCATATAAAATAAGTACCTAGACCAATCAAATAATTTCTTTATTAAAACAAAACCACCACTAATGATAAAAGTACAAAAAGAACATTACCCCCTCCCCCCTATTTAACCCCGCAGTCGGGTAACAATCAATACAACAACTTTCGCAAAAGTTTATCGATATTTACAGCCTATGCAGTATTTAGGAGCGTTTGCGCAAGTCGCAGTCACGATCAATTACTTATTGTTCGGGAAACAGAGCAGTGTGCAACTGTTGAACGGCTTTCTACAAAACTGTACTAGTATAGCAAAGTTTATTAATGTTATTTAATGCTCGAGGGATTTTATTCAAAGGTAGATACTAGATTACAGAATGCTATATTAGGCATGGTTCATGGTAGGGACATGGGGAAACATAACATGGGCAGATTATAATTTCTGTTAAGTTTTGTTGTAATTGTCGTAAAACCTTGATAGCACGCCCAGATACCCTTTTTTTTCGGATGGAAAATCATCAAATGACTCCTACCGCTCTGGGCGGAGCGGAGTGTCAGACTTTTACTGACTAAAAACCATCCATGTTCCTTCTTTTGCCCGTTATGTTCCAGGGCCACGGTATCTCTTTCGAACAGTCCCGCAGCCCTGGCAGGCATCGGCCCTTGCAAGCCCCTCCTGTTTGCTGACATCTCTTTGAGGCGCGCGTGGAACACGAACGCGCCGTCGACACGGCCTGTCGTCATAAGACGGACGGACGGCGAGCTAGCCCATTGATCACCGTCCACAGGCCCGCACGCCCAGATACCCTAAGTGCAAAGTTAAGTATAACAAGAAGCTATCTTGTAAACCGAGATATTTCTCTGAAAACATATTTTTCTTTATTTAAAAAAGAAAAAAATAATAATTGAGAAAGACAAAAGTCTGGATTCTTATACTGGATTTTTTAGAGCATATTAATACATATCCCATGACTGTTGGAGAGTGGGGACGAGGTCCATACAAAATCCCCAATGATTGTTTCATAATCAACTATATTTTTATTAAGCAAACTGTCATTTGACTATTTCTATCTCCAATACCCTCAATATCTAAATTACTTTGAAAACAAGAGTGCAAACTTCATTATATACGACTGTAACCCCTTGTCTAACTGAATAAAACTGGCTTTTTACAAAAAATCAGCATTGACATCCAACGTGATAATGCTGCCAGGTTTCTGGGTACTTTTCTCATTGACAGCGATGCTGATGAATTTTTTGACACCCTGTAATTAATTTTCCTTTTTTATACTTGTACATATTGTCACTTGTCTTAATGAAAAATTGAGCAGATAAGAACCCAACAATTCAACCAAACTTCGTACCCACAAACACGCACACAGACACACAGTCACATTAATCCTTACTCAAGTGTGGTTTGTAACTCAAAACTAAAGGGATCGTATGACATTCGCACGGACATTCAACACCCGGCCTTCCAACGTAACCTAGTTAGTACTGGGGAGACCTAACACTAAGCGGTTTAGGGTTACCTAGTACTGATATAGAGGAGAAGTACCTATGTGAATGTAATTTGAAGAATTTTTGCGTGTGTTGGTAGAGGATTTTGATTTGCAAGATTATTTGAAGGAAGAATGAAAATTAATTGATAAACTTTTAAATGTATTTTGTATACCAATTCACAGTTTAACAGGTTCGACCGTTTTTTGCCATTCGGCTACGGAACCCTAAAAATAACATTAACGTTAAATAACTCTTTCCTTAAGGTTATTAGTTACTACAACCCACTTCTGTTTTTGCCAAACTCAATATACCCGAACTTATGACTAGCCATGAAAACTTTTAATCATGTCTATCGCTCACTCCCAATTAATAAGTATCCAATAACATGGCACTAACTTGTTAACAGGGTTGCCCTACCAAAAAATAATCCAATTAAGCAAAAAATATCTGAATCATGGTTCTGGAAAAATCTAAATTATTGTTGTCGTTGTTGTATAAAATATATAAAGAATATTTTTAATGACTATTGAATTTATAATTGCTACGTTCGTGCTTGCTAGAAATTCGTGTAAATAGACAAGGTTTTTCAGGCGAAAAACCTACGAATCATCATTAACAATGTATTTTTCAGGCGACCTAACATTTCCAACAGCCAAAAATGTAGGTGTATGTACACCCACATTACGCCAATTACGTTTAAGTCCCGCACAATAGGAGGGATACAATTTGTTTTAAATTGTTTTCTTTACCTAATCTAAACGGTGTAACAATAACCTTAACGAAGCCGAAAGGCACTCGTTCTCCCCGCGATTGCGATATTTTTGTTCTAGACATACTACCTGGGAACCTTCTAGTTAGATCCCGGGTGTCAAAGTTACTACTTTTTTTGTATTTTTTTTTTAATACATGTTTTAATGTAAGATTTTACTTGAAATACCTCCACGACCACCGTACTATTCAATCTATCCATCAGCAATATTTTGAGTGCGTCACATTGAGTCCTAGCGGAAAACGTGTTTTTTCACACCATAAAAAAAGTAGTTTCCCAGCAATAATTTTTGCGTAAACTTAGTTTGATGTAATTTAAATGTTTGGTAGACGGCTTCGTGAAGGGTCCGTTTACACCCTGTATACCATACAAGTAAATAAAATTAAAATTGCAATTTCAAAATATCAGCTTTTTTCCAGAATGTATGTAAAAGTATGTACGGTACTTTTAATTTTTGTCTGTCGTTCTGTTCCGGCTAATCTAAGAAACGACTAAACCGATTTTGACGGGACTTTCACTGGCAGATAGCTGATGTTATATGCTATATTTATTTTAGAAAAAGGATTAGGGTTCCGTGCACAAAATAAAAACTCTTTAAATTGTTAACAAAATCCGACTCGAATATCGAAGTGAAGTTTCACGCGGTCGAGGGTAGCAGGAAACAGGTACTTTATACTATTTTAATACGATAAGATTGAGGTACCAAGACCATAACACTATCATTTCTATAGCGTAGAAGAAAACCTCATGCTCAAAATAAAATCAACAACGCCTGCGCTGAAACTTTCATTATATACAAAGCCTTCATAATAAATAGAAACACCGAATACACTTAAACAAACAGAAAACCCATTACCGTTAGCTAAAGTATATCATTTTCGCGGGCGTATAACAAAATATCAATTATAACGTACTTGGGAAACTTGCCACAACATGCCGAAGTACACGGACAACTTCTATTCATCTTTGCGAAGAAAATGTATCAGTATTTTTGTTTGAAACTCGATAACAGGGTACTTGGTGGAAGTTTGTTATAAGGTTACCCGATGCCTCTGTTTGAACCCGTGTATCGGTTTAACACTAGTTTATATGGAGGGTTCGATTCGAATCGATTCGAAAATTGGGAGGACGGTGCTTTTTCACAATTTAACGTGTAACTGCTGGGGCACGACACCTAAGTCGGTATACGTTTGTAAAACAGGTACAATGACACAAGATACAGATTTCAGGGATTCACTCTTGACAGAGTGGTCGTGATCTTGGGGGTCGCCCACAACTTAGGTCGCTACCTTCGCTATCCTTTTCCACCGGTCTCTATTGGCTGCTTGGCGAGCATATTCTGTCCATCGGGTTGGTGATCGACCACGTGGCCTCGTGCTTTATTGTTGCAGGCAACGTCTCCAAAGAATCTGAAGATTCTTAATTGCACAAGCGGTGCAATTAAGAATCTTCAGTATGTGACAGTTTCTATTAACAAATATTAGGAACTGCAACACCATAAATTTTCCTGAGGACTTCTTTGGAAGCGTATTCTTTACAGCTAGAATACTGTAATACGGCGTGTACCAGTAAGGTGTGGTCATATTTCAGGGTGTGGTAGAAGAAATTTGTTCAGTCTTGTTGGTCCCATGAATCACCATCATTATTGCGAAAGAAAAATCGGCTACTCCATATATTTGAGTCGGCTATGTATTGAAGTTTTGTACTAGACAGCTGATTTGTTTTCGTAATTACGTTGGTGGTTTCATGGAGAAGTGGTTCAGTTGGATGGTCTGAAATACGACCACACCTTTCTGGTACACGCTGTATGCGCCACGCCAGAAGTACGAAGCATTTTTTTACTGCTTGTAGACATCAAGTTTCCTTAACATATACACATCCATGATTCATTTTCCAATTCCATACAAAAGACGACACAACAAGGCCAAACAAAACATAATACGTGTGACTTTCAAAAAAGTCCTTCATCATTTAAACGCTTTATAAACTGACCAACAAAACAAAAGACAATCGGACAATAGGCTTGCAATCGAAACGCAAACCAGCTAGTCTATAAATAAACAAAGCGTAGTTTCCAGTCTCATTCCCTTTACTTTCGAATGCGATTTCCCGGCGTCGCGTTACTGTAACCCGGTAGATAACGTTAGCTGAGCCGGTTTGCACACTCGTATCGTGTTCGCGGGACTGACGTATTTTTTCTGAAGCCCACATCTGGCTAGGGTGAGTGTCACTGATATTTATTTATCGTGCTGTATGGTTATTTTTGCACGTGGCGTTTTAACGCCGCCATATTGTTTTTTCAGTACAACTTCCATAGACAATTTCATAGATGTTTACTAACAGCGCCTGCCCATTAAAACGCCAAAAAAAAACAGCACTATATGAGGAGAATAAAACGTTTTGATCTTCTAATAATGATCGCCATGCTGGCCAATAATAGAAATACACAAAAGAAAGGAATAAAATAACTTACCATTTGATATAAGGAGGTTTGGTTTAAGCTTTTCCTTGTTTTTGATTGCTAAGATCTTACTTTGTCAGAGGGACTAAAAAGGTGACCTTTTGAATTAAGTACCTACCTACACGAGTTTATGTTTATCCATGATTATTATATACGGTTGACTGGTGGAGAAAGCCTGTGGTATTAAGTCCGCCTCTGTACCCACATTTGTGTGCTAAAAGTTAAAGTATGTAGTAACGATGATAAAGATATGAAACACATATTATAAACAATATCTAATTTGGTACCAAATATTAAGCTGGCAGAATCCCTGAATGATCTGAGTACACGTGAGTTAAGGTTCATATCAAGATTTTGCTCAATCGGAGGTTTTCTCCTGTAATTCCTTAAATGAAAAGACTCTTCAGGTTGAGCCGCGGTTGCCAAGGTTAGTCCGTGGATGGGTGACCCATTACATACCGAGTTTCCTGCGTGCCTCAGAGAGCAAGTTAAGCCGTTGGTCCCGGCTGTCATTTGAAGATCTTTGACAGTCATTAGTCGTTACAGGTAGTCAGTGGCCCGAAAGTCTTACAACCAGTCTTATCAAGGGGTAGTATATTACCCAATACTAATTGGGTTGTGAAAGTTAGATAGGCAGTCGCGTCTTGTAAAATACTGGTATTCAGCTGCAGCCGGTTAGACTGGAAGACCCCAACATAGTTGGAAATAGGCTTGGCAGATGATGAGGAGATACATTGAATAGTGAGAAAAACATTATCAAATGGCTCAAAACCAAATCACACGATTTTTAGATTCCCCTAAAAATCCACGCCACAATTATGTGTATTAAAAATCGGCGAACATTCCCAACAGTCGGAGACACGAACCGCGTAGCCAGATCTCTAGGGTCAATCCGCATCTGATCCGTATGTCGCGCCACTCGAGATTAACAAGTGAAATATTTTAATGGCGATCATGCCACGCACAATTATTGATGGGGAATGTGCACCATTTTTATGCAAGTTACTTTGAAACTATAATAATAATTATGTAGGTAATGTTGTTGAAGTCTAGTTTAGAAGAACTCTCAAATCTTTGTTATTAATGTTATTATTCATGATCAAATTAATGACGATGGTTTATAGATTTCTTTAGACTGGATTTTGAACGTGGCTAGGCCTTGTAGATTCCTAGAGGTGTGTTAACTTTTGTTAACCTCTTATCTTGTTTTCCGTTTTTTTTGTGTAGTAAGCAACGACTTATTGTCGGGCCTATGCTGTCCCCCCATACTTGAGTACTTAACATGATAATATTGTAAAATCTATTTTTTTTTAAAGAGTAACCATGTTGTTTCTTGCCGGTTCTTCTCCATAGGAAACGACCAATCCGAACCGTGCACCTTTTTGTCGACGTATCATAAGTGCCCATGTAGGCCTATGTGAAATAAAAATATTTTGATTTGATTTGATTTGTTCCGCGTATGGTCTTTAGGTATATATAGGTGCTATGTCGTAACTTGGTAGTATACTGTGTATCAATTTATATCCGAATATCCAAGTCCTTTCAGCCATGAAAAAGCAACAGACAGAAAGACCGACAAACAGAGTTACAGTTATTTATAATAACATAACATAACTGCCTCTTTGGTCTAGTGGTTACAAGTGCGACTGTTGAACATGTGGTCCTGGGTTCGTTTCCCGGGTCGGGCAAAGTGTTATTGGGTTTCTACATCAGGAATTTCTCAGTAGCATTCACGGAGTCTGGATTTGTGCCCGGTTGGTGGCAATAGGCTCGCCCCCTATTACATGGGACTTATACATAACTAGCGAAATGTGGGCGTGCTATTAGGTACACCTCTGCCTAACCCTTCGGGGATTACAGGCGTGATGTTATATTATGTTTTACTTCATATTCTTTTAAATAAACCTCCATACATTTTACTGTTATCTTGTTACGAGAGCCGTTTGGTAATCGAATAAAATATTTACCTTATTCTATGAATAGTCCACAGATTACCTTCATGAAGTGGAACTACAATGATCCTAAAATAACATTTGGTTAACAAAAGTGGCCCATTCATGAACCCGTTTCAAAGAAAACGGGCAGGAAGTAATTTTTCGAATTTCCTTCTATATAACCCTCTATTTCCTTATAAGAAGGGGTGAATGAACTGGTAAGTAATATTTGTAGGAGAAATTTACGAATAAAAATACTAAATAAAATACTTATTTAGGATAAGAAACATGTGTCTGACTTTGTAAACGATTTTCTTTTATCATGTAAATAAACTTAAAATATTGCGGTAGGCAATGCCACATTAATAGAACTGATGGAACGTATTTCACATAAATCCTGAGATGAAGTGAATTGATTAATCGTTGTACTTCTAAATAATATATTTTGTAGTACAACGATATTAATCGTTAGCAAATTATTGCTTAGCTACTGGTAATGAAAAAGATGATGTAAACTGGCTGTATAACGAACTGACAAATACATCTAAACCAAATAAATGAAAATGAACAGAAGGTATATAGACAATCATCACACACACCACTATACACTACTATAACATACTCACACACCCATTTGCAACTCCTCAGGCACACTCATCCACGCTTTACACTTAGTAATGTACTGTAATATCTATTAAATAATAAATAATAGCTATTAAATTGTAAATCTGATAATGGCTGTAAGATTAGTTTATAAATTTTAAGAAAAAAAAAAAAAGAACTGTGGATTTTGTGAATAATAAATAAATAAACATAAGAACAAAGAAATATACGGAGAGATTAAAATTCTGCATTTTTTTGTCTTTCGGCTAAGGCAAAAAAGCCTCAATAAAAGTAGAAAACTTTGCTAGGAAAAAACAACACAAATTCCTAGATAAAAAACTATTAACTATGTATTAATTTATTCATAAACTAGCTTTTGCCCGCGGTTTCGCCCGCGTGAATGTCGAAAAATATCCGACGGGATCGTACTACCGGGATTAAAAAGTAACATATAGGTTAGATAATTCAGGTTACGGTAACAAACATAGTTACATACCATCATCCCCCTTTTTAACCCTTCTCGGGTAGAATTATCAAAAACGCTGAGACACGTATAAAGCAATTTTCAATGTTCAGCCTAAACACAAAATTTGAAGATCCTAACTTCAAAACTGACGGACTTTCATTTAAACTTCCATCCCCTATTTTACCCCTTTAGCGGTGGGATTCCCAAAAATTCTTTCTTAGTGGAAACTCTTCACAAAGAACACACCCTCCAAATTTCATGTCTTTAGGACCAGCGGTTTGGGTTGTGTGTTGATATATCACCCAGTCAGTCAGTCAGTCAGTTTACCATTTTATATATATTGATGGAAGATGATTGTTCATAGTAGTTAATTTCCTACCAATCAATAACGATAACGTCGATATTTGCAAAAAAAATCGACACTATATTTTCCGCCTACTCCGCCTATACGAGTAGGTACCTAGAATCCAGTACAGCGAACGCGCATAAACACAGCATGTTGAATGTTGTTACAGCTTTCGAGCTCTATCAACATCAACACGCACACCGTATCGATGAAACCACAAATAAATAGCATTGTTGAATAAAAATTCGGCAAAGTCACGATTCATTACACCAGAACAGGGGGTCTAAAATGGCCGCTTTAGCAGAATCATAATAGGATAATAATATGAATTACGTTTAAATTCGTAAAATGGTCACAAGGTGACAATTCATAATAGTAGGGTCCGTCTATGACCATTTTAAGAATTTAAACGTCATTCATATTATTATCCTATTATGATTCTGCTAAAGCGGCCATTTTAGACTCCCAGAACAATCAAATCTAGAGTATGTATTAAATTCAGGCAATAAATAAATGTACGTTCATCATGCTTTTTAGAAAATATTTTTCCCCTTCATGAGCTTTATAACTAGATGCTATCAGTGTATCACTTGTGTGTTCGATTGTGGCTACTGTAGTTCAGCAATTCGTGGGTGAAGCGATAACATCGATCAAATCACGTTCTCTTGTGTTTTTGCGTTGTAATGAGCCTTATTAATCATCAGATTCCCACCCTTTGATCAAATCTGCTCTTAAACGTATAGTACTAGAACATAACATCAGGCCTGTCATCCACGAAGGGTTAGGCAGAGGTGTAGTACAGCCACATTGAAAGTACTAGAACTAAGTAATAATTACAAATAGGTGAGTGCGATCTTATCATACAAGGTGCATAATAAACACAAGACCTCCTGTGTGATCTCTCGTACCATGAAACTGAACCATTTTGGTTCTACGAGTTGTTGAAATTCCAAAAAAACTTTGGACCTTCAATAGGAACTGAATTCACCATACATTGTAAAACTAAAAAAAAGTATGAATTTCCAAAAGTCATAGAACAAAAGTCGGTCAGTTTCATGGTCAGACACCTCACGAGAGGTCTTTCGTTTCGTTATTATGTTACACCTTGTATAGGTATACACATAGGTAGTATAAGGGGTGTAACAAGACCCTTAACGAAGCCGAAAAGTTCTTATTCTCCCCGTCATTGCGGTTTTTTTGTCCTTCTAGTTACGGAGATATTGGTGGTGAAAGTTTCAACTTTTTTTTTAAATACGTGCTCTTTGTGTAAGGTTTAAAAATCTTAAATTAATATAATCTAAATCTAAATATAATATAATATAATCATTAATATAATCTTTATTGGCCCCCGTACTATTCAATCCATCCACCAGCACAATGTTTTGAGTGCGTTACATTGAGTTCTACCGTAAAACGTGATTTTTCACCCCAAAAAAAAAGTCGTTTCTCAGCAATAATGTTTGCGTAAAGTTACTCAAATGTACATAATGCTTGGTTGTCGGCTTCTTGAAGGGTTCGTTTACACTCTGTATTAGGTAGCCTACCCGTTAAAATGCAAATAACATTATTTTAATGCCATCCAAGCATCCTATATCTACCTACACAACAAGACACTGCTAATAAAAAATAACAAATTAAAACATTATTAAACCAGTCTGAATTTTAAGCTCCGACTATAAAATATGCTCTACACGAATACAAAACACGATTAAGTAGGTGTCCGATTTAAATAAATCGCCCTTTTAAATTAAAAAGAGACGAAAACACTTTTATTTCGACCTTTATCTTTTGTTGCACGTTGGAAATGCTGTTGATATATTTTTCGTGCTATTTCGCCCAGCGCGGTTTTGTTCAGTAAAAAGTCTAGCGGACTCGCATGAACGGGCACTACCCGGTTTTTGTACAATCACCTACACAGTTTGTTATACCAATAATTTTATGTACACGACGTTTCCACCACTATCACAAGGGAACAAAGCTGAAAATTCCATGCGTTTCCAAGGCTTTGTTACGGATGCTGATAAAATGTACTTTGTTAAATACTCGACAGCAAACTAGCCAGTGTTTTCATTAGCTTTCGTAATGTTTTCCGTTTTGTAAAATATTGTAAACAAAATATTCTCATTTTAAAAGCTGAACAAATCCTTGAACTCTAGATGTTTCTGGAACAAAATTATCACAAAACGTTTTCAATCAATAAGATACAATAGGTTTTCGCTCATGAAATGAAATATCTAGCAAACTATTGTCAATTATATTTATGAGGATCATAGAAGAACTTCTTCAAAAATACTTTCTGTATCAACGCAATTTATTTATATTTGGACCTAAACAAAAATACGGTTATTGTATTCAACGAAAACGTTATGATTATAAGAAATACTTGAACTCAGGTTTCAGTGTTAGCGGGGAGCAGATATATTTTTAGTTTAGATTGTTAAGCAAATTATACAAAAAACGAATTTTGGAAAACCGTAAGACAAAAAGAACATTAAGGGCCTGTCTCACCACCTGTTTTTTTGGGATGGGAAATCATCAAATGATCCTTCCCGCTCTGGGCGGAGAGGAAGAGAGTGTCAGAAAACCCATCCATGTTCCTTCTTTGCCCTTTGTGTTCCAGGGTCGCGGTATCTCTTTCGAACAGTCCCGCAGCCCTGGCAGGCATCGGCCCTTGCGGGCCCCTCATGTTTGCTGACATCTCTTTGAGGTGCGCGTGGAACACGAACGCGCCGTCGACACGGCCTGTCGTCATAAGACGGACGGACGGCGAGCTAGCCCATTATTCACCGTCCACAGGCCCGCGTCACCGTCCACAGGCCTGCCACTGTTTCACCACCTAAGATTACCCGTTAACTTACTTGGCAGATAATTTCATACAATATTGTTCCATTTTTGAATTTATTCGGTAAGTAGTGGCAAATCGGACGTCGTGTTTTAGGCCCTAAGCATAATAAAAACAAATGAAAAAATTCTGATTCTACATTTCAAACTTCCGTTTTTCACAATTGGTGCGAAACATTTTCTGATCACTGTCTCCAGATGAACTTGAGTACCGTTTACGAGTAAAAGATTCAAGTAGCTCCCACTATAAAGTCTAGTTCAGGCACGTCCATCCAATATACAAAACGTAAGCTGCTTTCCACCGCCAGTGTAACTTGGGTTTTATATTTAAATAACAATATGATTCAGGCTCGCCAAGTTGTTGTATAAATGCGAAACTTTCGAGTCACGTTCACGATATTCCATTTCGACGATTCGTTCATACAATTTATTACATTACAGGACTAGCTTTTGCCGCGGCTTCACCTACGTTATGATCGGAAGCTATCCCACAGGAACACAGCATAACATCGCGCTTGTAATCCTCGAAGGGTTAGGCAGAGGTGTACCCATTATTACACCCACATTTCACCAGTTATGTTTAAGTCCCATGTAATAGGGGGGCGAGCATATTGCCACCAACCAAGCACAAATCCAGACTCCGTGGCTGCTACTGTAAAATTCCTGATAGAAAAACCCAATAACACTGCTCGCCCTGGGAATCGAACCCAGGACCTTATGCTCAGCAGTCTCGCTTGCGACCACTAGACCAATTAGGTAGACCCAGGAGAGCGTTTTAAATACAGCCTAAACACTCGGCGATAATTTAATAATTTTCGAAATCGGATCAGTAGTTCCAGAGATTATCCCCTACATTCAATCTTAAACATACAAACTTTACCTCTCCATAATATTTTTAGACTTATGTATACATAGAACACAATAGACCGGGGAAATAGATTTTTTTCTCTGAATAAAGTTGCGGTAAACGATTTTATTTGTTACCATTAAATGGGAAGCCTTTTAGTTTGATATCTTTTCTTGTCAATGATGTTGTGGGATGAGAAAAAAATATCGATATCATTATTTTTTTATGATATACTTTTCTGTGATTACATAGAACATATCTTTTTGTCAAAAGAAAAGTCTATATAGAATATTTTGTTTACGATTTGGATGTTTATTATACTAAGAGTAGTTTTTATGGTTCCGTACCTCAAAAGGAAAAAACGGAACCCCTTATAGGATCACTCGCGTGTCTGTCTGTCTGTCTTTCTGTCCGTCTCAGCCAATTAACTCCGAAACTACTGTACCGATTGAGTTGAAATGACATGGCCGGAATTTGTATAGAGCTGTGCCCTTACAAAAAATATTCATGTACATTGACATACAGTACGTCAAATTAAAGCTTACAGGTGTGTAATCATAATAGTTTAAGTTTTATGATCAGAGAAGAAGCGAGAGATACTATAAATAGGATACAAAAAATGTGCCCAAACATTTTGAATAGCAATGATCATAAATTCCGAAACGAAACAATACGAGAAATGCTATTACCAATGGATTTAAAGGCCGTTTCTTCACTATCCGACACGACATTTCAAATCGAAGAAGAGCGAGTACTAGTCATCTACAGATATTTCTGGATATTATGACTTCCAAGCGACCCAAGCGACTAGCAAAAAATATACAATTGGATAGGCAATAAAACACTAAAATGGTATTAGAATTTTTATTTAAGAATATCTAATTAGGTAGGTAGTATATTTACCTACATTTGCAAAAGTATAAAATATAATTATCTACTTCTACTTCTTTTACAGACGTTTTAAGAAAAACATCATTGCAATTACTCAGACAAGACACATTCATTGTTTTCAACCACTTTTAAGCCTATTCATCTTCAAAAATCAACAAAATATTATCAAGGAATGAAGCTGGTGCCGTTATATTTGCTTGATGCCTGGCCCAGCCTAAATACCATAACAACGTCATGACATGGCAACAACATCCAACTGTCCGTTTACCAACTAGGCAACTACAACAATAGCCTAAAATGGCATCCAAGGGGTTGGGGCTAAATGGCTCCCTGTCATACAATAACGAAAAGACAACACAGTATTACGTGATAAGATCAACGCAAGACTGCGCAGATAGTTTTGAGCTCTTTGGTTTTGAGCGTAGAAACGTCAAAATAACTCTAGGATATTTGGATACACACTCTTGAAAATAAATATTTGAATATATTCATCAAGACGCGCGGCAGGTCGAAAAGTGGTGTCTGCGATAATCGTGAAACCGTTAACTTTTTAAGGTACCCTACAAATACAATTTGACAGTCACAGCTGTTTTACATACATTTTAGTCTAACCTTTAGGGGTAATTCAGATAGTGGTGTCTGCGATAATCGTGAAACCGTTAACTTTTTAAGGTACCCTACAAATACAATTTGACAGTCACAGCTGTTTTACATACATTTTAGTCTAACCTTTAGGGGTAATTCAGATAGATGTGTTTGTTTGACAGTGTTTGTCTCATGCGTGTATCCAAACGTAGATGCATTTTGTATTGCATTCAATGAAACAAAACCACAAAAAAACTATTAACACACTTATTATTTTGAGATTTTTTGTCGCCTGTTCTAGAGATATGTAATTGTTGCGATTAATTTTTATTTATTTTAGAAGTAACTTTAATATAATAATAATTAGTGTACATTACGAATTATAAATTGATTCTGAGGGCAGGATTCGGCCATGTCCTTTGGTACACATAATTATGTTAGTCGGTGACTTACATAATATATTATGTGTACCAAATTTCAACTCTAATATGGATGTGTAACGTCAATTAATGAATTCACAGGAAAAATTACAAGAAAACCTATAAGAAATGTTAGATTTAAAAAAACTTACGGAATACTCCTCGCGAGTCGAACTCACACTTTTCCAGTTTTTTTTTTTTAAGCCGGGGGCTGCTGAACGTATAAAAACCTATTAATGATTCCACTAGACCTTAGTCCATATTGTTAACTTAGTACATAATTACAAAAGGGCATAAATAATTGACAGCGGATCATATCGAGAGCAATACGCAAATCAAAATTGTCTGATTCTGATAATACTGAGAAATAATGCATCGAATTTCAGTCTAGTGGTAAATGTTCGATGAAATCTAAAGGTAAATACATACTTTCTCTTCATAAATAAATCTCCATAAACTTCAACAGGCCATGTTCAGAATTAAATAGAAGATAGTAAGCCGTTAATATAATTACTTTTCTAGCCCTCGTTTGAAACACTTTGAAATAAGATCCGGTAATTAGTTCACCATTTTTCATTATTAAAGCCACAAATTATCAGAAAATCTCATTGGTTAGGACTCATCAATAAATGGATAAACGGGAACGATCCGAAGGAGAACAATCTGGCTAAAATATATTGGCAAATCATGTTTCTTTTTATTAGTTGATATGACTGCCTCATTGGTACTTAGTAGTCGCAAGCACGACTGCTGAGCAAGAGTCCTGGGTTCGATTGCCAGGTCGGGCTAAGTGTAATTGGGTTCTTCCATCAATTTCTCAGTAGCAGCCACGGAGTCTGGATTTGTGCCTAGTTGAAGGCAATAGGCTCGCCCTCTATTACATGGGACTTAAAACATAACTTGCGAAATGTGGATGTACTATTAGGTACACCTCTGCCTAACTCTTCGGGGATTTCAGGCGTTATGTTATGTTATTTCTGCAATGCAAGCAATTATATGATTAAGTACCATAATGTATTGAGTTTGTCGGCACATAGACTGCGGATACTTGTTATCGCGCGTTCTATATTCAGTCAAGGAAATAATTATTATTTATCAATTGACACACCACGTCAATTTATCGTGTTCCAACCATTTCACATAACTGTCAAAGTAGAGTTGCAGCATTGATTTGAATAAACAGATAATTTAAGTTGGTCAAAGTCAGGTAAAAAACAAAAGTTAGTTTTGCAACTACGAGGCTTTTCACCATTGGTAAAAACCCATGCTACTCGTAGATAAGCAAAATCCATTCGCATAAACTATATAAAAAAAAATGTTGCTTGCACAAAATGTAAGGTCGAAATCCGGGTGAACTTTATTTCTTACTACTAAAACCTTTACTTTTACACAAATTCTTGAATGTTAAAGCCATTTCCCATAAAATCTGACCCCTATTTTCAATTGAAAACAAACCTTTCGCTCTTATAAGAGAGTCACAAGTGTTCAAAGTAGTTGTAAGGGTCGCATAAAGTGATATTATTGGATAAGTAACCAAAACTTTTGCCGTGTATGCTGTGAACTGAACTTGCAAGTTTTCCCTCGTGTTTGCAGATATAAGTAAGGAGACTTGAGCGTATTTACAGGGTTTTTTGTCGACCAGTACGATGCTGACAAGACTCAGGGGGTAACTCATGACTCATGAGACGACAACTAATAACGCCGACGCTAAATAAATTGGGATAAGTGCAGAATAATGACGATCAAATGACTGGTTGTATGAGCTAGAAAAGACTATATTTGTCACGTCAGGCAGGCGGGAATGCTGCGGGACTGTTCGAAAGAGATACCGCGGCCCTGGAACACAAAGGGCAAAGAAGGAACATGGATGGGTTTTAGTCAGTAAAAGTCTGACACTACCTTCCGCTTCGCCCAGAGAGGGAGCGGCATTTGAAGATTTCCCGTCCCAAAAAAAAAAGAAAAAAGTCGAAAAGCCTTTCACTTTGCCTTTATCTATTTCTAAAGAATGTATTTTTGAATACACTGAAAAAAAATACTGTTGTACCATGAAGCGTTCTTAGTTTGCAACGAATATGTGCATTATTAGATTAGCAATAACCCGTATTTACAAAGCTGTGGTATGGTAACACGCGCCAGCCTGTACCCGATACACACATGTTCAAGATGATGCCAACGATTTCTTGTCACGGGCGCTTAAATTTTTTATTGAATGCCGTTTTTATGCGAACATATAAAATCGACTATAGGACCTCGCGATGTGTAAAATCGGTCTATTTTTACGCCTCCAAAAGTCGTAACCGTGCGAGTGGAGTTTTATTCGTAGGACATTTTTCGAACTGTAACGCGGAACTTACTTTTCGACGATTTTTTTTTTACGTTTCGCGTAAAAAAATTGAGTTGCTATTTGTAAGTAACGAATTTTATTTTATGTTTACTTCTTAACGTTCGTAGTTAGACATTGATGGGGGTATAAAGCGTGTTCCGAATACCTCTATACGAGGTGTACTTAAAGTCGCTTTTTTATTTAATGGCTTACGTTGTGACCGCATTAAAAGCCTTTTTAGCGCTAAGTTGAAATGGTCTTTAATGAAAACATTTTAAGAAATTGTAAGCAAATAATTCCGGCAATAAAATTTTTCGCAACATTAATTTCACTGTATTATAATTTAGTTTATTATTTAAAGATTTTTATCTCCTTTCTTTATCTGACGCCAATTTTTTTTTGTTATCCTGGACTGTCCCACTTCTGGGCAAAGGCTTCCCCCACTCCTTCTACTTTTCAAGATGTTGTGCCTCTTCTCTCCAAGCAACAAGAATGCCATCCACGTGAGAGGGAGAGAACCTCACGTCCCAGTCGCCGCGGGAGATCAGGCCGTGTCGACGGCGCGTTCGTGTTCCACGCGCGCCTCAAAGAGATGTCAGCAATGATAAGGGGCCCGCAAGGGCCGATGCCTGCCAGGGCTACGGGACTGTTCGAAAGAGATACCGCGGCCCTGGAACTTAAAGGGCAAAAGAAGGAACACGGATGGTTTTTAGTAAGTAAAAGTCTAACACTCCCTTCCACTCCGCTTAGAGCAGGAGGAGTCATTTTATGATTTCCCATCCGAAAAAAACGGGGGTCTCGCCATCTTCTCCTTGGTCTGCCGCAACTCTGTCTAACTGTCTCAGGGCTCCAGTTTAGTGATATGCGGGCCCACAGGTTTACCATAATGCTTGATGCCAATTTATGTTTTCTAAATATAGCGATTGATTCGGTAGTTTAGCATGTTAAACTTGTTTTCGCATTAAGAAATAACTAGTAGATGAGTACCCACGTTATTAATTAGATTTGGTCATCTGAAGCTGAAGTTGCATCTCGTTCCGACCCCTTGCGATGACATACTGTAGGTATGTACACGGTGCAAATTAGATCGGTTTGCAGGGCACACCACAAAGATGTTGGTGTGCGTAAAATCAACTGGTGTATTACTTCGCCTATTTGTTAGTGTTTGCTTCACTATAGTATATTGTATAATATGAGGTAAAGAATATGAAGCATCAATTTAACACTATGACTAACCGGTGTCGTGGCTTATATGTGTAATCATTCGGCTGGTAAATCAAGTGTCGTAGGATCGAATCTGCGCCGCTGGCGTCAACTTTTTGCATTATTAAAAAACTTTTATTTTCATTTTGTTGAATTTTTATTGTAATTTACCTGATAATAAGAACATTATTCGAAAAAAAATATGGAAGTAAAAATTAAACAATTTGTATTAAGAAATCAACAACATTTATTGACTAGGTTTTTTTTTATATTATAATTACAAATTATAAAGTTTTGTGCATGACAAATATTCTAAGTCGGACAAGAAATAACGTTACTTTTCTTATTCAAGTGGGTAATTTATTTATTAGTGAAATGAATAAACATGTTAATAAGATAGATATTAAGATACAGGTATCCTAAATTGTTATCTCACTAACAATAACATCACTCACATAAAACAAATCGAATTACCCCCTGATATTTTTATTAATAGCCTATTGGTGCGCCTTCGCTATCTATGACTTGTTCATGCACGAAGTAAATGTCTCCACTAGACCTGCATGGAAGAATATTTTTTTTATGATAGCGCTCACCATCTTTTCGCCACAATATTTTGCGACCGTCCTTGTCTGATTTAAAACATTTTTCATCTCTAAATATAACTATATTATTGCACCAATCAAAATCCAAATATTCTCTTGCGAAGCGTACCCGGTTTTGCCTGTGAATATCTGACATTCAAATTTTCTTGGCTGGCCTACAACATTTCACACCAGCTGCTCGCAAGTGGTTTCGTACAGTTTGTAATGTCACGTCATGTTTAGTTGCCGTGGAACGAGTAGTGAGGAAGGGCTCAGCGGTATGCGTAGCAACTATATCAGATGCCAATCTGTGAATGCAAATCCAGCCTTTGGTCCCGGTCGGCAAGGATCAATGCTTCCCGAATCTGCATAACGATGGACCCACAATTGCACAGTCCTTCTCTGTGAACAATAATAAAATATTGTTACAAAAAACAACAATCAATAACATGTGGATTATTTAAACATATTAAACTTCTAAACATCATAATAACATTTTGTTACTCACCGATATCTTTAAACGTCTCGCAATTTCACTAATTGAAACATTTTGCTCATGCAAAAGAATTATTTCAGCTCATAAAAGTGTGGTTCAATGATTCATATTGATTCACAAATAAAAGCACTTCTCAAAAAACGCAGGGTATAATGTCTAAAAACGTAACGAAAGCCCGATACTCAATAGCATTATGACGATGAACTTAAACTACTAACTTAAACATGATTTGTCATTTTTAGAGGGTAGACAACTAATACATTCTAACCCAAATATAAAGAGACTTGCTAATAGTTAAGCAATGAATTGAACAAACAAATGTAAAATATTTTATTAAAACATACAAAAACATTAAACTGTTGGCAGTCGGATTCGATCCTACGGCGCCGGCGCAGTAAGTAATTATTTATCGCACGCTCGACTAATGCGCCACGGAGACGATTGTATCATAAGCTAAATTTATGCGTCATATTCCCTGCAACATTAGTGACAAGAAATTTTATTGTGTGTGCGTGGACAACGGGTTATTGTGAAGCAAACACTAATAAATAGGCGAAGTCAGACGGCCGTTGATTTTACGCACACCAACATCTATGTTGGTGTGCCCTGCAAATCGATCTAATTTGCAGTGTGTACATCAAAGTCAATAATGAATCTCGTCAGATATACCTAGTAGTCCACAACTCCACATGATTAGATAATAATAATCAATTAATCATTGAGTAATTAGTACTGTTTGGCTAAGCTAATCTAATTTATTAAACTAATGATTGATGACTGAGTCGGCATCATTCATCAACGGATACTGTAACAGCCAATAGATCTTTTTCTTTGCTTTCCAATGACGGTCGAAAGCTCCTTTAGCTCTTTTCAAATGATGGACGAAGACTTCTGCAGTTATTCACAGTTACATTATTACTGACAGCATTACAAGCAGCCATCTGCAACTTTAATGTAACAGAAATAAAAATGGCTGAAATTTTAACAGTGATCAACGTCTGCCTAGCCATTCTCCAACTATGTTGGGGTCGGGTTCCAGTCTAACCAAATGCAGCTGAATACCAATATTTTTCATGTAGCGACTGCCTATCTGAACTCCATAACCCAGTTGTACTGTGTAATACGATACCCCTTGGTAAGACTGGTTGTCAAACTTTTGGGACACTGACTTACTGACTACCTGTAATGACTGTCAAAGATCCACAAACGACAGCCGGGACTATTGGCTTAACGTGCTTTTTGAGGCACGGAGGAAACTCGGTATGTAATGGGTGGTCACCCATCCACAGACTAACCTAGGCTTAGGCGGCTTAAACTGAAGATTGATGCGAGCGGTTGTTATTATTATTTAGTCACGAACTCTTTGGCGGTTGAATGACATTGACAGAATTGTTGTTGGTGAAATTGTATTGAAAAACAAAATGGTGGCGTTTATTTCTGATTTCAGGAGGACTTTCAGATTACTTTACATCGTAAAGTGAAACAGTTAGGCTACAAACGCACTGACAAGTCGTACTGCGCGCTACTTCGTTACACGCTGGGCGGCTAGTGAAGGCACCAAGCGTGCAGTGCGGCCGGTTGCGAAGATTCTAGAACGTATATTTCACTTCGCTACTCGCTAGGCTTGCTGCTAAGCAGGTCACCTATCAGTGCATACGTAGCTTAAGTCTTTTTTTGTCAATGGGATTATAAGCCTCTCCCTTTTTTAGGCTGTGTTCATACACAGCGTATAATCAGCTGCCGACTGTGAGCGTCAAGTTGAAAATGTATGAAAAAACAAAGGGTATTCTGAATTTTCTTCGTAATTTTTTTACTGAGTGCTCACAGTCGGCGGCCGACTATACGCTGTGTTTGAACGTAGCCTTAATGTAAACCTTGCAAATGGACTTATGTCAGCCATAATAATTATAGCCTGTAATACATGAAAATAAAACGTTTTCCGCATAATTAGTAAGAGGAGGGTCCTATAAAATTAATGAAACCTTTTCCACTCATATTATTAAAGACAAAGGCTTGACGAATAAAATTAAGCTCGTTTTGTGATTCAAACAATGCTTTAGCTCGAGATGTTGAGTTTTCTTTGTTTAATGAGACTTGTGTGTGTTAAGTAGATGTAAAAGACCTAAAATTATTTACTGTGTGATTCAGTTGTGTTGAACTTAAACCTCTTCAGGTTTCGTGGCCGCACTGCTAAGCTTGAAGTCCTGGATTCAAGACGGACAATGTTTTTTGGATTTTTACATTCAGATTTTTTTTTGTAGTAGTGCGGAGATTTGGAAGTTATTGGTTTTATACGAGTACCCCGGGTTTTGGAAAGCACAAGAAACCGTTGGTCGTTGGAGCGGCTGCGGTTCTATTGCTACTTTACATAATAGGCAATTAACTCGCTATGCAGAGTAATTACTACAATACTTTAATTATTCCCGTATCCTTATTCATCGTATATTTAGATGCCCAACGCGCTCATGAGACCAACCCTTATTTTTTTTGAGGGTGGGAAATGACTCCTCCCGCTCTGGGCGGAGCGGAAGGGAGTGTCAGACTCTTACTGACTAAAAACCACCCATGTTCGTTCTTTGGCCCTTTATGTTCCAGGGCCGCGGTATCTCTTTCGAACAGTGAGACCAACCCTGAATTGGACTTGTTTGCTGATGAATGGAAGACTATAATGTTAGAATTCTTGTGGTTCTATGAGAAGACCGAGTAAAAAGATTACTAAATTTAGTAAATATAAATTAATGATAAAGATGTTTATTATGCAAATATGTTTTTACAAAACTATTACAAGTTATTTATTTTAAAACTAGATGGGGCCGGTATTTCCTACCTGACTACTCTGAGAAGAAACAGCCGAAATAAACTCAGAGTTCAGTACAGTGGAGTATCAATGGCTTATGTTGTACTAAATGTAAATAATAAATAAATGTTAGCTAACACAAGACGAGCTTTAACATCAACTTGTCTTATAGATTCGTCCTGATTTTTATAATGAGCACAATGAGGAAATCTCAGCAAAAATACCTTTTTGTTCCCTTCGCAAATTGGATCGTTGTTTGAACAAGATGACATTGATCTTTTCACCAACTTACCTGTAACAAAACAAGAAAAAATAAGAACAAGTTGCTAATTTAAAAACATGTTGTTACTATTGTAGACGCTCCAAAAGAATAACTGGTTACGACCGTGTCTTGTTTAAAAGCTTAAAAGTCAAGGTATCAGTGCTACGAAATTAGAAATAGTACTTGTTATTTCCCACTGGTTCACCCGTTTTTATTATCTTCACCAGTGTACAAGACTTTCTTAATACTGATATATAAGCTACTAGCTTTTGCCCGCGGCTTCGCCCGTGTGGAAATCGATAATTGTCCCACGGGGTCATACTACCGGCATAAAAAGTATCCTATGTGTTAATCCAGGTTATAAATGATATGTATGCTTAGTAAATAAATTTCATACAAATCCGTTCAGTAGTTTTTGCGTGAAAGAGTAACAAACATCTATCCATCCATCCTCACAAACTTTCGCATTTATGATATTAGTAGGTAGTAGGCTGAAAACAAGATAGCGTACACACTGAACCGTTAACAATGCTGACTGTTGACAAAGGACTAAACTGTTTCGTCTATGGTGTGTGCATTGCCTCACTTCACAACAGACAAAAATACAAGACTACAATGATATTTTGCTTCTACCGCTGAGTTGCTAATAAGCCCAAAATGACCCATCAAAATTTTGACAATTTTGAATAACTTTGAGTCACGGGGGACACTGCTGGCCAACATCAGTGGTAGACATTTTATAATTGTTAAAAAAAAATGACTTCGTTGGTTCCTAATTTGAAAATTCCTTAGACAATTATTTTTTCAGACAAAGAGCTTCCATTCTCCTGACATCACCCAAGTAAGGATATTGAATCTTTAGCATTTTATTCAACCAATTATATGAAAATAAGTGAGAGTGAGGTCACCTTATACGTAATTGGTTAAAGGTTACAAACAAGAGAATGCTTTTATATACCTACGTATCGGGGTTTTTTCCACACTGATCTGAATACCCGACTTATACTAAGATTTATGACGTATTAAATGGAAATAATTTTGGAATATATTTTGGGCCATTGTTGTTAGGGTACTAGGTTTCAGACACTTAAAAGCTTTTCCTGGTAATTTTTAGGTCTCTTTTCAGCTAGACCAGACGTTGCTAAAATTGCTTGGAGATTTATTGTCGCCTATTCGTGGTACTTACTACAAACTTCATTCTGTTATACTACAAAAATCCATCTTACGGCTTATTCATTATTTCTGAATTCTCCATAAAACGACAATCTGTTTGTGAAACGACTCAAAATAACATAAATCTGATTAATTATTCAACGGCGACATTACATAACATTAAATGTTCGTTCATATCATAATCATGTAATTAATATTTCATACCAGGAAATCATAATTTAGAAGCTCTTTTCTCCTTTAACAAGATTTACAAAATAAAACAAGCTTTTATAACGAGTAAAACATAAAATCCTTTTGTAAAATTCGCGACTGTCCTGAATAATTTATCTTTACATTAATCTTCTTTAGGATATCTGTAATTGTATGACTAAATTATGTTTTAATAACTTGTTTTATTATGTTTCTGGGACTTCCACGTGTCGAATAATAATAATAATTATTATTATCTGTTTATGACTACAAATTGGATATTTTATGTATTATTATATTATAATATATTAGCAGTAACATCAATATAGTCATTGCGGAAAATAGGACTCTTACACTCGTATCTATAGTCGAGTAAAAGTAATTACTTGAGTTTAAGTAATTACTTATGCAACCATTTCATGTAATAGAAAAGAATTTGAACGTAGTAAGAACCATCAAAGAAAGCAAAGCTAAGAATTCTAACTTTTGACAGTTCTAACTTCAAGTAATTACTAAACTACAGAGTAAATTCGTGTCTTAAAAAAATTACTTTTACTCCAGTAATCACTTTGACTTGCCAATAGTTACCACGGGACGGACGGGTGGTACGGGTGTGAATGTGATTACTCCACTACATCCCAGTTAACCGTTCTGAGATTCTTGGCCTGTCTCAAAAAGATATAACTTTAAAAAATCCTTACCGAATATTGATCAACAATTTGATTAAAGCCTGATAAATGATTGCTGAACTATTATTTTCATTCACAGGTTCTGGAGACATTCCTGGATATTTCCTTATCGTGTTTGCTCCCAAAATGTGTCGACATAATTACCTACTCGCATCTTTTAAATTGACTTACGATATTAACACCAAATTGACGGCACAGAATAACTTTTAAAAGGATCTTTTTTTACCGAACAAAACCTGTATAAAAATCCATTAGACTATCATTATACACAATAATAATTACAAGTGCTTCTGCAATAAATTGCAAGTGCAGTAAACATAACATTTCCCGCATAATATAAGAAAGTCATAAAATAAATTGTAGACTTTATTGCGACGTCACAAAGTATGCGCATTAAATTCATGTGAGCAACACTATTATTGTGGCAACTAGCAAATACGACGGCTTTTATTATTTTATGTAGATTTAATAATATTATTATTTGCAACAAAACCTCAAGTACTTCCCCAGAAGGTTGGACAGAGTTGTAACCTATAGAATATTCACATTTGGCCAAGTATGATCAAGTCCTATGATTACATAGGACTCCTAATAAGGGGGCGAGCCTATTGCCACCAACTAGCCACAAATCCGGCCTATATATTAAAAGCAATCCTGATGAAGAAGCAAAGCCAATAACGCTTAACACGACCCGGGAATCAAAACCAGGACCTCATGCTTAGCAATAGCGACCACTAAACCAACGTGCCATTCAATAAGGATAGTAGGTACTTATTCATTATTTCTTAATTCTTATGATTTGATTGTTGTTTTCATCACGTCAAGTGAAAATCAAGAAAAGCTTAAGTTTAAGCACCGTTTTTTTATAAAGACAAGCAAAAAACATAAAGAAATAACCCAAAAAATAATACAGAACTCGTTATCCTGAAAATATTTTCTTTCGAACCTTTTACGTGCCTATATTCAGGAAAAAATAGGTCAGGCTAGCCCATCCATCAGGCACCGAGTGCTCTTGGCAAAATTAACATCAAACATATACGATATTAAGTATGTAGGTCTAGTTATCACGTATCTTAATAACACTTCAGAGATTATTTTCGTGGGTAATAGGAAAAAGATGGTAGAAGTTGAAGAAAAACATATTAATTGGACAAGGGGTTTTCGGAAATTGATAATTATCATTTTGCATGATTCTTTTGGCATGTGACCTTAATGGAAACTAACGTCGCCATTTTGTTTTTTCTATACCATTTCCACTGACAATTTTACAAATGTTTCTCAGCAGTGTGACATGTCATTCAGCCGACAGTAGAACCTTGTAGCATTTTATTGCTGGCCGATCAGAAAAAAAAACCGTTTCGTTTTTCTTTTCAATTTTTTTTTTTTTTTATTGTAGTGGTTTTTTTGGCATTCTTTGTTAAAAACATTTAATTAAACTTAAGAAGATTTATTTATAAAAAATATCGCATAAATTTAAAATTAAAAAGTAGACGAAGAAAATCTTGATACAGACATACCTACAGAGTACATTCTTACAATTTCTTACAGAAAACTCATAAGTTTCACTTCACAATATCGAACTTGTGCTCAATAGCATCTGCGCTGTTTCTTTGTTTTTCATAAACTAGTTGTTATAAGTATTGTTTATTAAAGCATGTTCCTTAGAATTGTTCCCGTTTTAATAAAATACGGTTGAGGAAGTTTTCAGCTTTGTAAAAGGAAATAAGAATATCAAGAACAGGAAATAGAGATACAGTTAATATAATTTCTGAATAGATTAAATAACTAAATTGTGTGCTAGTTAATTGTATACATAATAGGTAGATACTACAATAATTATTTACAAAGGAAATATTTTAATTTGCCTGTTTGCAAATAAACTATTATTTTACTACAGGAAATACACTGCGATCAATTAAAAAACTATGAATATAAATTCAGAAATAACAAGATGCTTAATTGCCATGAATCTCCATTACTACAGAACTTGTTTAAATAACCGAAACACATGAATAACAAGGTAATAATTTTGCATCACGATATCCATTAATGAAAAAAAATAGACATGTTTTATAAAAAATCGATGACATGAAGTTTATATTTTCACTATAAAAAGAATATTTGAAATATTTTTGTGAATCTCTATACAGTGTGGAAGACACACAAACGGTTACCACGTATTCAGTACATCATTACTTACCCTCCACTACTTATTTTTTAATCGTTTATTTAAAAAAAAACAGTTGTGTTCTACAAAAGTGCTGATTGTGTTCACCCAGTAGGTATTTTAATTGTTTTTTTTTTTTCAGAAAAGACTTCCGTGGTTTTCAGCCTGTATTTTAATTGTTTTTCATTTTCAGAAAAGACTTCCGTGGTTTTACGCAATGACAGCAAATAAAGGATTTTTATATTATGTCGTTGCTTTTATTTTCACTGAATTAGTTTTCTTTTGGTTCTAAATCACTGCATTTCTTTTACTTTACTAGATCATGGTTTTTAATAAACACACCTTAACTAGAATAAAAATAATATCTATTATAATAGTATACATTATGTAGTAATAAACCAAAATAGCAAAAGGAAAAATTATAAAACCCTCTTTCCTTGCGAAGAATTGAGCCGTAAAGGCTGTCAGAGCTTACAATTATCTGTACTCCCACGGGCCCTGCCCTCGCCCTTAATTACATCGACTGATGAATAATACAAAAGAGTTACAAAAGTCCCAAATTTTTTAGTACAAAGACCGTCACTATTGTGGCAGTCTGGCCGATGTGTACCTAATGCAATGGGCTCATCATCATTATCCACAAGCTGACTTCACCCTGGCTGACTTCACCCTGGATATAGGCCTCGTTTTGCTTGTGCCAAGCTCCATGTTCTTGTGCCAGCCTTATCCAGGATATTCCCGCAATGGCAACAATGTCGTCTGCCCATCTTGCTGCCGGACGACCAATAGCACTTCTCTTTCCAGTCCTTGGACAGCACTCGGTCACAGCTTTACTCCACCTACCATCACCGCGCCTTCTTAGGTGTGCAATGGTTTAATGATAATTTTTTAGCTTTATACATTGCTTTTGCGATCTATCTCCCTGCTGCTGTCATCCCAATTTATTTGGAGCAGCATTTCGTCTTCTTTGCCTCTCCATCAGCTGTCATCTAATGATACACTTCCTACCTAGCTTAGCCTACGTTTATGGTCCATCTATTTATGTTTGATAAAAATACATTTACCGTCTTAGTGGACTAGTTGGAGGATAGGAGACTTCCCAATCAGCAAGGCAAGGCTGGGCTGACTGTCCAGCATGCATTGGAATTATTCAATTATTGTTATTTTGAAATACATTTTATGTTCTCGGCTAGCCGGGAAGAGCTGAAAACACAAGTGATTATTAGTTGGAAAAGATGAAGCGCGGTCCCGCGTAGAAGACTGTGTGGAAGATGGTAGCGTATTTGAGTTTTGATGAAGATTTTCCGATTCATATCACAGAAACTTTGTCACGAGTCTGCATGTGTTGAATATTGCCTTTTGTAGCAGATGGTAGGTATTTGGAGGTAAGCTAAGAGAAGTTGTTTCGGTATTACTCCTTATTATTTTTTTATTATTTACTTTTATATATATTTTTTTTATTTCCTTTATTTATCTCTGTACAAATTATTTACATTGTAAATATTCTTTAAAAAACAGTATAAAAACATTTAAAATCATAAAAAAACATTATTTTATTATTATTTCAATTATTTTTCAATTATTAGTACCTTGTGAAGGCATCCTACCTCTTACTACTATTATAAATGCATGGATGGATGTGCACAGATAGCTTATAAACTAGATTAACACATAAATTTCTTTTTATCCCGGTAGTAAGATCCCGTCCCTAATTGCTGGCAAGTCACACAGGCGAAGCCGCATGCATAAGCTAGTATTATTATAATACCCAGTTTAATAAATATAATCGTCAGCTGTATCAGCCCAGACTGCAAACCGAACGAAACATAGTTGGATAATGTTTTCCCAGGTGGCCGCAAGCGCTACTGTTGAGCATGAGGTCGTGTGTTCGATTCCCGGGTCGGGCAAAGTGCTATTTTGTCTTCCCATCAGGATTTCTCAGTAGCAGCCATGGAGTCTGGATTTGTGCCCGATTGACGGCAATAAGCTCACCACATTACATGGTACAAAAAAAAACATAATTTGCGAAATGTGGATGTACTAGATTACAGACGTAATGTTATGATGATGATATTTATTTTTATTTTATTTTCTATTTTGTCAGTTTTTAATGAGTTGAACCTTCTGCAATTCTCTGCGTGAATCCAATACCGATGGATTTCGTTTTATAGACTCACTTCCCTTTGTACATCGTTATTTTGTGATTTAAAATGCCTTTTGAAACAGGAATTAAAATATTCAACTCTTTAGTGAACATGCTCATTCAGAAAGGATCATTCATCGAAATAATTATATGTATTGAACGACTAGCTGTTGCCCGCGACTTGCAATTGAAATTATTATAAAAATATTACTTCGTTTCGACCCCAAACGGGTCAAAACTGTAACTATACCGATTACATTATCGGTGTTTTACCTTCAACCTGTACCAGTTTTTAAGCAAAGTGTGGGTTGTTTATTGTATTGTTGGTACTTGGCGGCCATAAAACTTAATGAAGCGTACCTATTTGTATGGAAATGAGCTAGCTACAATAGTACTCGTAAACGATATACTTTTACCAGTGAACCATAACGTTTGCACTCCATACCCACGTACTAAGTTTCAATTCAAGTAAGGAGGTTCCAAGTTTCATATGGGATTTACTCGAACTTTTCTTCAAACAGACTAAATCATTGTTTAGTATTTCGGACAGTCATGATATTTTTTATTTATTTATCGATGAGACTATAGGTACCTAAGATTTTTTGGACAGGTATGTTATCTGTTTTTATTTTAAACCTCAATTCAAATGCATTAAACTTGATTTTTTATTACAGATATAAACACAATAAACCAACTGTTACCCACCTGTTTTTTTTTTTAAAAAAAAACGTTGCCCCACACTAGGAATTTCTCCTGTATCGTGGGTGCTTTTACAAACATTTAAACTCCCATACACAAACAGCCAGACCCGGAATAACTATCTGTAGGCCATACAAATATTTGTTCCGTGCGGGAATAAAACCCGCAACACGAAGCACAGCAGTCAATCGCTCAGCCACTGCGCCAACCGTGCTGTCAAAAATTTGATTTTTATTTTAACCGTGTTCTAAAATTTGGTTATGTGTCGTCTGGTCATGGGGAGGAAATCTGCAATATGTTTGGCGACTATTTCTTTTCTAACTTCCAAGAGCGACGCGACGAAAATGAGTTCTTAACCTCTGCAAGAGTGGATCAGTCTACTGATCAGTGATCGTGTCAGACATCTGCTCTATTGATGTGCGGGAGGAGGAGGTATCTCAGAATTACAAGTTAAAAATAAAATAAAATTCAAGTGCATGTTTTCATTATTCCAATCGTCTTTGCACTGCTGATTCTTTTAAACAAAATGGTTATAAAAATCACAAACTTCATAGTCTAAACTACCAGCGCAGCATATAAGCTAAACACTCTTGTCAGCAGCGAAAATAAACAGTTGAACAATCTGCACGGTTACCGCTTGAATTGTTGGCTCTTATCTCGCAAACGTTAGGATTATTAATCACATGTTATCCTAGCACGTCGACACCATGTTGGTTTCTGTGACGTCACCGGTTTAAGCAGTAGAGGAATTCTTGTTTGTTAGTGTAGTTTACTGGACTGATAATAACTTCCCACTAGAGGGTAAAGACCTCTCCTCATACACAGAAGGATGGAGCTTTGATTTGAATAGATTTGAGTATGGATGAGGCTATGACAGAGGGGGCAGAACAAAGAAACGATGAATGGATTGTGTTGAAGACGACAGAAGTAGCTCAAATAAGCTGAAGTGGCAATGGGCCGGCCAAGTTAGCCTTGTAACCTATGACCGATGAGGTAGATGGTCGTGTTCTTGAGTGGAGATCGCGAATCAGCAAGCGTATGGTGGGACGCCCTCAGGCTCTGGTGAGTGACGATCTTCGCAGGGTGGCTGGTAGCAACTTGATGAGAGTTGCCGAGAATCGAGTTAAGTGAAGATGCCTATATCTAGGAGTGGATTGCTGTAGGCTGATGATAATGATGATAGAAGTCAGTGACTGACGGAGTATGTTAAGAAAGAAGAATTAAACTGAAATGAAGGCTGACAGAGATTCTGAAGGATGAGAGCTCTTCAGTAGAGCTTTACCAACGATAGACAATTATACAACATTCGTTTTAGTATATGCGAAACCCGAAACACGTGTCTAATATTTTTATGTAAAGAATCCATGTACAAAATTTCAAAACTGTATCATGAAAAATCACAAAGTAAGCTTATAAGCTTGTTCTGTTACCTAGTTGTCCTCCAGCGTCGCCTTGTGCTCATTGATAATAATTTGGCAGTAGGTACCTAACCGTATGGCGATTGTATTATAATTAAAAGGTGATAACTAACATTTTCCATCACACTTGCAGGCTTTGGACTGTCGTAATGGTACGTGTTGCGGATAGGTGCTTAGTGTCGCTCGGTGTCCAACTCGCAACATTTTTTAAATATTTTTGGGAATAAATATAACATGGTGTAAAAATGATTGTAGTCGATTCAGTTACTTATTCTGAACAAACTATATTCAGGTTTCACATATACTAAAAATAATGTTGTATAATTAATAAATAAAAGGAGAAACTTTTAACCCCAAAGCCACGTTTCACCAAACTTGGCTTGGTTAAAAGTTTATTCTTTAATTTAAACAACATTACACTAAATAAATTCTTACCATAATTTAACAGAGGACAAAAGTAGGTGTGCTGTGCTGGTGTCCATTATCTTGCAGTTTGCAGCTCGTAAATTTTAGAAAGGAAATGTTTTGATTAATTGTCGGGAAATGGTAATAGTGTGGCATTTACAGGGTTGGGATGTTTAAAACTATGTTTCTTTTCAGCTGTTTAGTATACAAGACACATCGTTTTGCTTTTGTTATTTTCCTGCGACGATGTATATTTATAATTCTAGCTACCTAGTTTTAACGCCCAATTTATATAAGTTGAACCATAATAAAGGCAAGACCTCTAATTTGATGTTTCGGACCATAAAACTAAACAACATGTTGTACGAGATCTTGAAATTCGTAAAAACAATTTTGGGCTTTGTTTATAAATCTCTCTTTGATCAACATGTATGGTAAAAATAAAAAAAGTTATGAATTTCCAACTCATAGAACAAAAGTTGATCTCTTTCATGGTCTATTAAATGTCTGTACTGTGATGTGATACCCACAGATGTGTATCTAATTCACTACAGTAGACACTACGTATTCCCGAAGCCGACAGGAATTGGCTTCTTAGGTGCCTTTGGGTCTGGTAGGTAACCACCCTCATTTTGAAAGCTATGTTTAAGTCTTATGAAATGAGGGGTATTGTTTTACTTATGTTATTAAGCAACTATTTATATTCCTAGACCTCGTTAGGCTGCCTAATAGCTCTATTATACCTTTAATAAAAACCACCTGACGTGTATCAAGACGAGCCTAGCTCACATTCCTGAAGGCAAGAAAAAATTCAGCATAATTCTCAATAATCAAAAGGTACCAATAAAACGTCGACGTCAATTGTTTTACCTTCTCTTAAACGATTACTCTTTCAAGTCATCCATGGAAACTCGGTATGAGTTTCCATGAATGACTTGAAAGAGTAATCGTTTGTAAACCAGTATGTATAACTGTAATAAATTACGTATGAGCTGAGCCTTCCGGTACACAGCTCATCATAGCTTCCTACACTTTCTATCTTAACATTCTGACGTTATGTTGATGTCTCATCTAATATGAACTATTCATTTCACTATAGATAATAATAAGATATTTTAAAAGAGACTGAGTGTAAGGACATGGTTTAGTGTTATGCTGTATGATTCAAAGATAATCATTTTATAGACATGTATAGGTACACTTGACAGCAACCGTACTGTCTCGAATGTCAGATGGCATCTTAGATCACTTGAATAATCCGTCGGAAGGATAATTGATTTCGAGGTATTTGACACCACGTCAAGGACAGATAACAAACGCTAACATGCCATTTTCATGCACTTTTCTTGAGACTGCCTCATTGGTGGAGTGATGCTCAAGCGCGTCTGCTGAGCTTGAGGTTTTGAGTTGGATTCCCACGTCAGGCAGGTTTTTTCATCAGGATTTTCTCAGTAGCAACCACGGAGTCTAGATTTGAATGTTTTTTTTTTATTTAATGTCATTTTTTTTGTTGAACTTATAAGGTTATTTATAATTTTTAAATGAATGACATTTAAAAATTATAAATAACCTGATTGTGTGGGATTAATAAAGCTTTATAGGTAAATAAAAATGAGATGCGATAAGTATTACCCTTTGTTTTGTCCAGGCAAATCGTATCCCTTCACAAATTTTATCATTTCAAATTGAAGTAACTAAGAAATAAGGACTAATTTTCCCTGCTCATTACAAGAATACAATTCTACTAATTATTTGCCCAGTCCAATAGGAAAGCATATTTTATGTGACAACTCTGCCCTGAGAGTGTAAATATTTAATTAAAGAACTAGGAATTAAATTGTAACAAGAATTAATTAAACGGATCTAAGAAGTCTGTGTTTGTTGTTTTAGTGGACTTACGATCTTGAAATTCATTAGTTTTAAGATTTTTAAGATCTTGTTGTACTAAGTAGTAATCACTTGCAACTCATGTTTATTATTTTATTAGGTAATTATAATTATGTATTAACAGCAATTTTTAATCTTCAATCACGAATACGCAGGAGTTTTATATAATCTTAGTTTGTGTTTTATTGAAGCGGTAAACGTTGAGTTCAATCGTTGAACTCATTTTCTCGACGAATTTGAATGCGTGGAAGCGCAAGCAAAGCATTTCGCTTTCCGATTTTGCAAACATAATATGAATGACATTTTATCGCGATGATCGCACAAAGGGTGTAACAAGACCCTTAACGAAGTCGAAAGACACTTATTCTCTCCGTCATTGCGTTTTTTTTTTGTTCTAGACCATACCTGGGAACCTTCTAGTTACGGAGATATTGGGGGTCAAAGTTCCAAATTTTTCACAAGCATTGTTTTTTTTAATACATGTTTTTAATGTAAGATTTTAAAACTTCAAACACCTCCACGACCCCCGTAATATTCAATCTATCCATCAGCACAATGTTTTGAGTGCATTACATTGAATCCTACCGTAAAACGTGATATTTCACTCCTAAAAAAAAGTCGTTTCTCAGCAAAAACTTTTACGTAAAGTTACTTAGTTTGATGTACGTAATGCTTGGTTGACGGCTTCGTGATGGGTTTGTTTAATAATAATAATAATCATTTAATTCAGAGTAATTAGTCCATTACATCCATATTTGTTAGTAGAAATTGCGAACTTGTTTACACCCTGTATTTACGCCATCGATTGTTTTCGTTACAACCTCAGGTTATAATAACAAACAGGCCAACCACACCAGGGTAAACCAAATTCCCCAATTAGTACAAAACTTAAAAAAAAACTGACAGGAAATGTGAAAATAAATCTATTTATAGATGGCTAAAAATATGTGCCGTCACTGATAAGTTACGGCATTGCGATAATTCAATCTTAACAACCGGTAAAGCAAGCGTTACTAGCCGGCTTTCCCGTATAGTTGCTTGTGATATGTGGAGCCAAGAGCGAGAGTTACCGCTTTCTATGGGACATTAAGGGCATGAACACCAATCTGATTTGTTGACAGTACCTTGTGCATGTTGAAGTATATCGTAGAAACGGCTAAGTGACGCGCGTGCAATCGTGAATAATGAGAAAATAGTTAGAAAAAAATATTTTTTTTCTAAAAAATAGAGAAAACAAATATATTTTTTTTATGTAGGTACTATGAGTAAACTTTTGCTTTCCGATGTATGTTATGTTATATTTCAGGGGATGAAATTACATGAATTATGAGAAAATGGGAACCAAGCACCTGTGAAATTGCAGATTATTTTGTTGATAACCAACCAAAAACCAACCCTGGTGGTTGAAGTTCATTGATTTATCTCAATCAGTTTCTTTCAATAGTTATTACTAAGACAATAGATTTGTCTTCATCACTAAGACACGATTTCATAAATCAGTTTTTATTTAACGAAATCCGTGACTTGTAACAATTATCGTATTAAAACGAGCCGTGGCTCGTGCTAGGTTTAAACACAAAACATGCTTCGTACACTTATATGTATCAACATTCTTGAATTTGAAATGAAGCGAAAACATGGCGTTTGTCGTGAACGTACGATTTTCCGGCAACAATGGAACGAATTACGGTTACTTTTAGTTACATGTTGACAGGTGAAGAAAAAACGTGAATAATTTAGCTATTACGTACGCGTTTAAGCCTTGACAAAGGAATAAAAGTTACTTAACATAACATCACGCCAGTAATCCCCGAAGGGATAGACAGAGGTGTACCTAATTTTACACCTACATTTAGCCAGTTATATTTAAGTCCCATGTAATCGGGGGCGAGCAACCGGCGTAAATCCAGACTCCATAGCTTCTACTGATAAAATCCTGATGGAAAAACCCAATAACACTTGCCTGACCCGGGAATTGAACCCAGGACCTCATGCTAAGCAGTCGCGCTTGCGACCAGTAGACCATCTTGGCGGTCAAACATAACAAGCCTGTTGAGTCCTACTGCTGGGAAAAGGCGTCCATTCCTTTTTCCATTCTTCTCTCTCTAGCGCTATTTCAGCTCAGTCGGCTATAATCTCATCACGTCATCTCACGATTTATAATAAGATAATATAATGTTATACAGGGGTGATAAAGAGAGATTATAATATAGGGTGACTAGTAAATTAGTGACCGATACTTATACCCGTGATTAGACTCATGTTAACTAACAACTTTCCCAAACAAACAGTTTTTTTTTATACTCATTCAATGTTATCACAATAACACAACAGTCGTATGAAATTCGCGCGCGCGCGCCTGTGACCACTACCCACTATTGCACGGTACGATAGTAAAGCGACACAACGGCGTCACGCGGTTGTTGCGCTGCGACAGGCCATTCAAAAAAAAAAAAAACACGCGGCTAACATTTAAATATTTTAGTTTTAAAGATTGATTATAGAATAATTTGATTTTATTTAAATAATTTAAAAAAAATATAGGTGAAAAACGCGCGCGCGCGAATTTCATACGGCTGTTTTGTTATTCAGATAACATTAAATGAGTATTAAAAAAACAAAGTTTGTTTGGGAAAGTTGTTTGTTATCATGAGTTCAATCACGTGTATAAGTATCGGTCACTAATTACCAGTCACCTTAAATAGGGGATCTGTTGCAACGAGACTGGTCACTCAAGAGGAACTTGCCAGAGAGTAAGTAGGTAATGTGATATCAATACGGATACTGTTAAGCCATTGCTATTTTTAAGAGTAATTCATCTTAATCCTGTCCGGTCATTAAAACCATCACTTAGTATTTGTCAGCGCTCTTAAATGTGTTGGAACAAATTGACGGCGACAATATAATATACCTCAAAAAAAAAAAACAAAAATCAAAATATTTTTTATTTCACATAGGCCTGCATGGGCACTTATGAAATGTCGACAAAAAGGTGCACGGTTCGGGTTGGTCGTTTCCTATGGAGAAGAACCGGCAAGAAACTCCATGGTTACTCTTTTAAAATGATTAGATTTTACAATATTTTCATGTTACAGCATTAGTACTCAAGTATGGGGGGACAGCATAGGCCCGACAATAAGTCGTTGCTTACTACACAAAAAAAACGGAAAACAAGATAAGAGGTTAACAAAAGTTATCACACCTCTAGGAATCTACAAGGCCTACACTGTTCACACATTCACAAACGTTCAGTCAATGCAAGCACTTGCCAGTTATCGTGGAGCTCGACTTATAACTCAAGGAGCTCAACATCACGACAAACAATACCAAAGAAAGGACATCTGGGTGGGTCGCTTATAGCACTGTTTTTCTAATTTTAACCATTGTCCGGCAGTTTGCCAGACAATAGTCAAAATCAGAAAAAGACCCACATGGTCCTCACATTCAGAATATAAAAATAATAAAATATTTGTCATATTAAATAATCATGTCAATTCATTAAATGTCAATATACAGAAAACTAAATAAAAAATAAAATAAAATATTTAACATGTAAATATTCGTCAAAAAAAAAAATAATATCATACTTGAAAAAGTAAACAATGTCATGTGTATAAAGAAAATTCATAAAATGTCAAATTGTAAAAAAGTAAAATAAAAATAGGTATAAGTAAAGTCAATTCAAATTGGAGCAGTTCAATCCCAAGCTTTTTTGTCCTCTATATAATCTTTAATAGTATAAAATCCTTTCTGGCAAAGCTTACGTTTTATAAAGGATTTGAATTTATTAAGGCTTAAATTTTGAATGTGGCTTGGTAGTTTATTATAAAAGCGAATACATTGGCATCTGAAAGATCCACCTATTTTCTTGAGCCTTGTTGTGGGTACAATATATTTATGTCTATTTCTTGTATTTATATTGTGAATATCACTATACTTCTTGAACAGCTTTATATTTTTGTGAGCATACACAAGATTTTCATAAATATACTGAGAAGGAACAGTCATTACATTAATTATAATACATAATATACATTACACCTTCATTCAACTATAGTTATTGCAGATTTTCTTTAACATTACGACTTCTAAGAACATCTAAAATTATGCAACACGAACATCATAATATTTAACATCAACTACTTACTATGAAAATTGTTATACGATATTCATTACAAATATACGAATTATTGCGCAAATACATGCAAGCTCATTCAATTATTCCACAACTCTTTTGATACAATCTATGCAAAACATTCTTGTGTGTCTACTTTGTATTTTCCCTCTGTACTTTCCTCCTCACACGTCAATTTGTAAGACCTCTCGACGAAAACCATCTTATCAGGCAGCCTTTGAGTTTCAAATAAGTTTTCACCTCAAAACAGAAGGGGACGCGAATGTATAAAGCAAGCTTATTTACCAAAACAATGTTAAGAATGTACTAAGACAATGAAATACAAAGATTCACTTCAGCTTTGGCACACGTTGCATTTATAGTATGTTCATTCATTGAGTACCTACTCTGTATAAAATAGATTATGTGCTACTGTTGCAGCATATGTAGGACTTTTTAAAGAGTCCTGTTTTATTGTTGGAACTTGCTAATTAACATCACGCCTGTGATTCCCTAAGGGATAGGTAGAGGTGTACCTATTCTTTACGTTTTTCACGGGCGACCACTGAAAACCAGCGCTGTGCTGTGGGCCCCCCATAGCACAGCATCATGCTGAGTGGTAACCTGCTTGTCGCAGTCACGACGTGCAAGCTGTTAACTTTTTTTGTTTCTGTCCTGTTGTATTTATAATATTTGTTATGCGTTGTATGATTATTGTTATTTTTGCTTTGTATGCACGACATGTCCCTGCGACAAATAAATATTATTTCTTTTCTATTAGTACACCCACATTTCACCACTTATGTTTAAGTCACACGTAATAGAGGACGAGCCTATTACCATCAACCGGGCCCAATTTCAGACTCCGCGTTGCTAACGGTAATAAAATTACTCCTATTTCCACACAAAATGTTTGGTAGTAATACCTACTTTAATACAGTATGTTATCTTTTCAAACTCAGCTTTTTCTCCACCCTCTGTTTACATAATCACGAAATACAAAAAAAAAACTAGCTATAAAAGAAGGTAGTTTATTTTTAATTAGAGATAAGGTCAGACTTGCAGTGCTGGTTATCTAGCAGTATGCTACGTGATCCCTGTACTAATTCCCTTTCTGCTATCGTGGCATCTAAAGTAAGATTGCACACGTTATGAACTGCTATCAAGCTATCGTTTGTACTTGGGAATGTAATGGTGAGAGATTAGACTTGGTTTTTGGAATAGAAATACTAGGATTTGCAATGGTTTCTGTAAATATTTCTTTAATCTACGGACACGAACAAGAGTTTAACATTGAGTTCTTTTCAAAATTAGAAAGGTGGATTCGACAAAAAGATTTAAAAAGTTGGAATCACGTTTCTGTTTTATTGACATTGTTATTTGAATCATTAAGCCTCGTTGGTCCCGTTGTCGCAAGCGCGACTGCTGAGCAAAAGGTCAGAGTTCAATTCCCAGGCTAAATATTATTGGGTTTCTCAGTAGTAGCCACGGAGTCTGGATCTGGGCCCGTTTGATGGCAATAGGCTCGCCTATTAAATGGGACTTTAACATAACTGACGATGTGGGTGTACTATAAGGTACACCTCTGCCTAACTCTTCCGGGATTACATGTGTGGTGTTATCTTAAGATATTTGAATCAAATTGTCTCTTTCACTCTACCTGAAAATCTATCTTTCCTAAAATTTACGTGACCTAAGTAGGTAGGGAGAGAGCACTTCTAATGATTTCAATCTTCCTCTCTTGTTACAGCAGCAGTTTTACGAGAACATTTCAAGACGCAATGGAAATCAGCCAGTCTGCGTCAAAAACTAATCTGCCTGCACCTGGCGAAGGTGGCAATAATGAAGGGTCTTTTTACATTCTCTGATGATGCAACCGCCTGAAATGTCACTTATTATTACATCCTTTTTTCCAATTTCGTCACAAGCCACTAAACTGACCCGCACATTAACTGCGGCCGTTATTCAAGACATCTGCATGTACGATTGTGCACACGCTATAAAATGCCCCTTCCTCGCACTCGGGTCGTAAAAAACCGCGACCCTAAGGCTAAGGACAGACGTATGTGGTTAGCGACTAACTGTATACAAAATACTACATTATTTTATTGAGAAAAAGAAGAAAAAAAAGTAAATTTGTTCACAGTTTACACAGTTAAAGATGCAATTCTTATGAAATCTACGTCCGATTTCTCAGCAAAATTGTATAAACCATCAAAACATTGGAATAAAAACATGAAAACTCTGACACCTGATTAGGCACAAATGTTCAACACAACAAAACAACTGTTCATCTATGTCAAATTCACACCTACAAAAGACGGTGAATGATCGTAATGGCCGATTAAGGACCTAGATAAACCTGCCAGGTCTGCGGGACTGTTCGAAAGAGATACCGCGGCCCTGGAACATAAAGGGCAAAAGAAGGAACATGGGTGGTTTTTAGTCAGTAAAAGTCTGACACTCCATTCCGCTCCGCCCAGAGCGGGAGGAGTCATTTGATGATTTACCATCCCAAAAAAAAAAGACCTAGATAAACCACTTGGTAAAATAGCCAAAGGAATAACCAATGATGACGTGGCGTGTTGTATAATTAAATTATCACTTGCTTCGATGAAGGAAAACATCGTGAGGAAACCAGCATGCCTGAGAGATGTTTCTTGACGGCATGTAAAGCCAATTCAGAGGACCATATGCGGCATAAAAAACTCTGACACCAGGATAGGCACTAACCACACGACAAATAAAGGAGAAGGAGAGGACAATGAATACCATCACGACATAAAACCACATCGACGTCGTATAGACTGGAAAGTCATTAAAGCAGAACCCAAATCTAGCAATTAAGGGTTTCATCCAAAAGAAAAAGATACTAATAAACACCACGTGCTAAGTAACAAATCTGACCACAGCCTAACAGATATTCGTTACCGAACTAACAAACCCGTATAAAAAATATACAAAGCAGAGTGCTAACAATTCCTGTAGTTAATTCCGAGGAGAAGCATTATTAACACGACTTACTACAAAGAGGAGTTTAGTTACATTAAGACTTTGATACCACAATGTAGATATTAGAGAAAGCCTATTTTAAACGACGATGTTGAAAAATTATTATCGTTAAGTATTATCTGCATATCCGCTGCCTATTTCAGTTTAATAGGCCAAAGCCATCAATCAAGGCCTCTTAAGCTTTTACAACATTAGCAATAATAGAGAATGCTCATGGAAGTATGGAATCCCGTACCATGCTGCATCAAAATCAAACCTTGTTTTTTATAGACTACAATGATCGTATTAACTCCTACAAAAATTATTTTTGAAAAAAAAACCCGCGTTTCAGAGTTATTTTATAAAATCGAAACTAACCTAAAAAGTAGGTCTATTTTTTCGACGCTACCAACGACGTATTTTAACACACATACATTACATTATTGCTCTAAAAACAGCGTAATAAACTAATATTAGTAAGAATTACGAGTTAAAGTAACATCCACAGTATGCTTGACTGAAACTCGATTTTATTTTAGACCTTTACATTGCCAATAGTCAGTCAGTACAGTAAGGATGTCAGATGCCACAGATAAGATAACTATAAACCATAGAGTATAGTAAGTGCTATAAACTAGTCGGGATTTAGGGATGTAATCGATAAATCAAAATCTTTAGGCTGAGAAAATCTATTTTGTTGCAAATAGCAATAACCCAAACTAAATCGATTTGGTGTACTGATCTTACTTAATTGTAATTAATTTTAGAGTCCGCTCGACAGACAAGCGTTTGTTCAATTGAAACGGAACGTCATTTATATTCAGTTGAAACGGAACGTCATATAAAGGGAGTAAAACAATATTCGTACTTTTAAACTCGAAAAGTATATTTCCAGTTCAAAAATCAAATCCCCGACGCGTAATGCCGTAAAAAAATATGAAACTAATTACTATAATATTTTGGTTTTGAGGCGCGAGACTTTTTGGTACCAACTTTGGTCATTGTCCTTTCGAATGCCATAATAAAGTTATCGCCAACCTAGGTTTTCTGACTGATAATGCTGCAGCTCTTTACATTGCTTCGACATTTGAACTGAGAAGGTATTTTATTCGTCGTCATCATTCTCCTACCCATCATCATCTGTCAAGCCTTTTCCCAGCTATGTTTGGGTCAGCTTCCAGTCTTAATGCAGCTGAATACCAGTACATTACATAGAGCGACTCCCTATCTGACCTCCACAACCCAGTTAGTACTGGGTAATACGATGCCGTACCCTACATTCTCCTACGGTTACCCTTATCCCATATTATTTGGGGTCAGCGCAGCAAGTCGTCTTCTTCTTTAAAAGTCTTCACCACAAGAGTCACCCCCTTTCTAGCCATATCATGATTAACACAGTCCACCAATACAGGTATTTATCCAATAAGCCTTCGGAGTTCCTGTGTGTATTTCTCACACCAAAAGTACACGGAAAAAAGTAAAGACACAGGCCCAACAATGGTACTTCTGTACACCTAAATTCTTGTTTAATACACCATCTCAAGTAGAGTTCACGTGAGTTCGTTAAAGTTACGAAGATACTCGTACCTCAGCTACATCACTTATTAAATTTCGTTCAAGTAGGTACCTATAGAGACAGGCTGAATACCGTATCATCTAACTCAGTGGAGATTAGTACGTTTAATACTCAGAATTAATCCATTCGAGTAAAGTAGACTTGAACTTCATTCATTCAACAGTTGTTAGGCTGTGGTCTTCTTTTGTTTGATTGGCGTTCTTAGTGAGGAGTTTGTGGAACTTGGCAGAAAGATTAGCTATCGCTGCAGCCTACTTTGCTGACAGTACAGAAGTTGTTTTTGATTTCTGTGCTTCTAGTATTATAATAATCAGGTTAACGTAATCTTTGAAGCTGATATTAAAGCTGAGATCTATAAAATATACTTTAGCATGTAGGTCTACCGAGTGCATCGGATGATTGCCCACTTTTCAACCTTATTAACTAGGGCTTAAGGGTGTAAAGGGGCAGACAGTCAGTGAACTCGGTAATACCTTGGCGAAGTGTTGTTCTTGTCAGTGTCGCACTTCTGTTAATCTACAAGAGCAAAACAGAGACGTGAACATGTTTAAGTCAAAGCATGTACTGTGAAACGTTTATAAAGAAAGCTTTACTGGTGAAAATTAAATGCATTACTAGTTAAGGTCACTCTTGTAAAATTCGCTTTTAAAAGATACGTTACAAAATAAAAGTTGACACAAATTTCTTTTGTACAACCTTAATTTAATTCTCTCACCACAACAGACTAAAACCTTAAAATTTTTCAACGAAAAATCTACTTACAAATGAATTTAGTTGTACTTTAATTCCTAGGATAAAATTCAGGCACAGTGAGAAATCCAGACACACAAATAAGCGGATAAAGAACCAGGGTACACGGACACAGGTTAACGCTTTGTTCAAACACTTTTTATCTAGAGAAACTTAGCTTGAATTTCATACATTTCAACTGTGTTGTTCCATTTTTCGCAGCCTGCGTAATCTACTTTTTATACTGGAAAGAAAGACATGATTACTGAAAAACTTTTTGAAATAATATTTTCTATGACTTTATTCTGTGAAATCGAGTTATAAAGAAGTTGTTTTAGAAAATCTACTGAATCTTTAAGAGCACTACGTATATTTGCAAGATCGGAACCCGGTTTCGGTCCCATAGTAAAACCGGTTTTTCCCGGGTTTTACTATAGGACCGCAGCCGGCTTCCGTATGCCAGATGGGAGGTACACCTCTGCCTAATCCTTCGGGGATTACAAGTGTGATATTATATTATACACAATTTCAGAAAACAGAAACACTGAAATCAAATCAATTAGTCCGTAACTATGTACTTATGGATGGAGCAATAATAGTAACAGTTTTTGCTCTGAAATCGAAAAATCCTCTGAAATGTTGATTTAGCGAAACGTGGGTCGACAAAAGATGTAACTCTCCTTTACACGTTACCTACGGGAAGAACTCAATTAAACGGGAAATAAATCTATCGGGAGGTGGGTTTTATAGAAAAAAAAATCTATCAAAGTCTACGTATTGATGGATAAAGACACGCACTGTCACACACAGCCGATAAACTAAAACCTTACCAATAAAGGCATTGCATTCTTCAACAACTAAGTATATTTTCAGCAAATGCAACATCGAAAAGTGCCAGAATAATGGTAATTCTATTTATAAGATCTTGAAATACGTAGGATGGATGATTTCTACGAAGATGAAAAAAAAATACATTTCTTAAGCACTGAAACTCAGTAGCTTTTCAAGGACATAGTGGTTCAGTATTAAGTAAAATGTAAGTCAAACGCTCCGAACTTGACCCGCGTTGGAGCTAGTGGCCCACTCCTTCTCAGGAGGCTGGTGTCCCAGCAGTGGGAACCTTATAGGCTGATTATGTATAAGAGAATCTAGTATGTAACTAGAAATAACAGAACGCCTCATTACGGCACATAATGCCTTAATCAGGCAATCAGGTGACCACCCAAAGACCTTGACACTTAAAATTAGCATTTATAATTAAAACCGCAAATTTACCTTCAAGGAAAACTGTCTGTTTGAATCTTGTTTGGTATGTAATTATTTTCGACATGTAGTACTCATTCAATGAATAAAACGACCAGCTGTATAAATATATTTTTCTCTATATGTATACAAAAAATAAAGCAAGGAACACACATATCCGCTAACTTGCACAAGTCAGAAGCAAGTAATCATACCATTTTGCTGTACCAATTTTATCACCGACATGACTTGCAGAGTAAGCAAGCCGAAATGGTAGTGGGCACGCCATGTCTGTTGAATGATCGATTGCTGATGGAGCAAAAGAATCCAGAAATCCGCGCATTGGCAAGCGTAGCGTTGAACGCCCCCTAGCTAGATCAACCAACGACCTTAAGAAGGTGACTGGAACAGACTGGATGCGGATGGACAGGAACACGATCTGGCACTGCTTGGGAGAGGTCTATGCCTAACAGTGGACGGAGATATGCTGAGTTGATTGAGAAGTTTTTTGTAGCATGCAACCTGCTTGCTTGCCTTTGTTTTGTTTTTTTTTGGGATGGGAAATCATCAAATGACACTCCCTCCCGCTCTGGGCAGAGCGGAAGGGAGTGTCAGACTTTTACTGACTAAAACCATGTTCCTTCTTTTGCCCTTTATGTTCCAGAGCCGCGGTATCTCTTTCGAACAGACCCCCAGCCCTGGCAGGCATCGGCCCTTGCCCCTCTGGTTTGCTGACATCTCTTTGAGGCGCGCGTGGAACACGAACGCGCCGTCGACACGGCCTGTCGTCATAAGACGGACGGACGGCGAGCTAGACCTGCTTGCTTGCTTTAAGCAAGCTATATGTTCCTGGCTTTAGAAAACTTCCAGAAGACTAAAACATAATATGTAAAAACTTTACCCTTGAGTATTTGGAAATTCGTAAATTCATCAATTATTTTATACAATATTCAAACAAGATGAGAGACGTCGGGATCAAAAGGGTAAATAACTAAATATCTGTTTTAAAAGGTTACCATATATCATTAATTTTAACTTAAAAGTATATAAAATTGCTAAAATATCAAAGGAATAATATGAATAAGAATAATGAGATGGCAATTAATGTCTTTAACTGATATTAATGGCTGGTAGCAGTTTTTGTTAAAATAACTGAAACAAAGAAAATACATGTAAAGAAAGATATTTTCATATTTCATTTATAATATCTTCATCAGTTACAAATCTTTTAAATCTTTGAACTTACTCTTAAACGAGATATTTTTGAATCAGCTTTCAATTACAAAGATCACGGAAATATTCTTAGATTTTAATTTACATAATCTTCCGGAAATCTTTCTAAATTGACTCAGAATTGTATTAATTTTCATCCAATTTTTCCTTTTTAAGTAATTCGCGAAAACGATACTATTAAAACCTTTTACCTTTACCGGTACAAAATTATTAGTACTTAGGTACACAAAACTAATGAAATTCCATTATATATAAACGTTTCAATTCAATTAAACCCTTTTAATTGAATTGAAACAATTGGAATCCTTCGCCTTGGTTGTTTTTGGGGGAAACTTGTAAAGTGGAACATTGGTCGCAGGACTTATAACTTAATAATGTTAAAAACAATGAAGCGTTTCTATTGTGTCATGTGTAAACTAAATTTTATTAGTAATTTTGTTTCAAGTGACTCAAAGGTATTTAGTACAGTCTTGTACTTGAAATGAGAAGTTCGTTCTACCTCATCAAAATATCACAGAATCAGAATTATTTATATCGTAGGCAATAATTACATTAAAATTAGTTAATGCGTTATGTTTTGCCGATTGACTTACAAATTATTAAAGAAAACGATTATATGTGTGGGTACCTACTATTACATTAAAATATAAATGTATTACAATCAAATTATTAACGTATTTAAGTACCATATGGTTGTATTAACACATGCATACAAGTAAAATTTTGTTATTCAAAATTAATTTCAAATTTCATAATTGATCAATCACACGTCAGTGGTAACTCTTTAAACTGACCTATAGTAATAGGTACTGAGTTCAAATAGCAAAGCCAGCTTATAGTGGTTCTGTTGTAAACAGATTCTGTTGTAAACAGATTCTGTTGTAAACAGATTCTGTTAACTGTAATGAATGAACCACTTTTAAACATTATTACTTAGGGCATAAGGGCGAGTTTTCGATCGTTAGTGAACTCGGTAATACCTATAGGTAAATAAGCCCAATCTTCGTGAAGTAAAAAGTATTCCTCTTTTAAGAACTAAAAAAACATCACTATTAAAAGAACAAGGAAACAAATCAACTCAATAGTATCAAAGAACCACGTACTGTATGGATCAGAATGCTGGGCTGTGAAGAAGGTGGATGAAAAACGATTGCATGTAGCGGAGATGAGAATGTTGAGATGAATGTGTGGAGTGACAAGAATGGATAAAGTAAGGAATGAGTATATTAGAGGAAGATTGAAAGTGGCGCCTGTCACAGAAAAATTAAAAGGAAGTCGTTTGTCTTGGTATGGACATGTAATGAGGAGGGATGAAACGCGTGTGACTAAAAGAGTGATGGACATGAATGTTGATGGATGGAGAGGGAGAGGAAGGCTAAAGAAAAGATGGATGGATTGTGTGTGTTGATATGAAAGAGAAAGAAGTAAATGATGCCAAGACGTCTGATACGGAAGAATAGAAGAAGAAAACGTGTTGCGCCGACCCCACATTGAATGGGACAAGGACAGGAAGATGATGAGTATCAAGAGTATCCAACGGTCAACCGTTGGATACTCTTTGATACTCATTATTCACTCATTCATTCATTCTCTCTCTGATGACTTTGAGTTTGAGTTACTTGACTTATCAATCATTCAAGTAACTCAAACTCAAAGTTTTTCGAAAAGATTTCCTGTGAAGAAGAATGTGTAAGCAACTCTTTATAAAAACTGTCATGGCTGCCATTTCATCATCATCGCAATTAACCTTTTCCCTGCCATCAAGTCTTCCTACTTATATCTTAATGACAAGCGTCAACTCCATTATTCTAACATTTTATCAGCGTGGAAACTCAATCAATCATCTTTCGAATCACACGTCAAAATCATCTTCTATAAATTGTGAAAAAACGACAAGAAAAATTTCTTGAAACATAATTAACAAAATTAACTTTCACTAGGAAAAAGTATTTGAATACAACAATCTTTACTACTCAATCAATGAGTTACTAAATGGTTGTTTTCTAGAAATTTATTTACCATAGCGTAAGTGTGTTGCAATAATAAAATATCACTGTTGATAAGCATGAAAACTGGTAACCATGAGAAATGCTTTCTAAATTGTGTCATTCATATTTCTGTGGTATCTTAATATTAATTTGCTTACTGATATTTAATTTGCTTACATGAATTCATTAGAGATTTTCTTATTATAAAATAATGTTTTATGTAGTCGGTAAATGTCCAAAATATTTATATCTGTTAGTAAGGAATACTGCCTCGTTGTTCAAGTGGTCGCAAGCGCGACTGCTGAGGATGAGGTCCTGGGTTCGATTCCCGGGTCGGGCAAAGTGTTATTTGGTTTATCCATTAGGAATTTCTCTGTAGCAGGCACCTGTTACCCGTTTAATGGCAATAGGCTCGCCCCCTATTACATGGGACTTAAAACCTAACTTTCGAAATGTGGGTGTACTATAAGGTACACCTCTGCCTAAACTTTCGGAGATTACTGGCGTGATGTTATGTTTATGTAGTTAAAAAAATTGATCAAACAAGCCTTATCAAAAATGTGTTTACAAACTTGTTTTATGTACCTAAATTAAAACACCAGCAACAACAATAAAAAAAAACAAAAAGAAGAATAAACAATTCAAAAGAAACAGTACTAAGATTCCAAAAACGCACTTTTACATTTTGAGAACATTCTTAGACAGCCAAACGGAATACTAAATCATTAAAATTGCCGTTACAAATCCTCATTACTTTGTATACAACCGTCTTATGCTCTCGAATAATAAAGAAAAATATTCAAAACATTCACCCACCCTTCTACCATCACTATAGATAAAACTCTCCGTCCGTTTATGTGCACTTATCTCTGAAACTGCAAGACCGATTTTAATAGATCTCTCGCCACTCCGAACCATGTTTATAAATCGAGATTGGAAGGAATAAAACTTCATGCTGGCTTCCAGATATTTTAAAACGCAAAATTGAAACCAGTCAGATAGCTGTCACGATAATTCTTCCATATAGACACACCCGGGTTGCTTTGCTAAAGGAGTATAAAAATCCACGGACAATCTCGGCGGGAAATTTATAGCAACAATAAAATGTGGGATGTTTCCTCGCGCCAGCTAAGAGCTGTACCGGAATTGTTTGAGCCACCATTCGTATAGTTCTTCACAAATATATCTTCTATCACAATGCGGTAGTGTTGAACTTTGTTGGCAAGATTAAAACGCTCCCCGCGTTAGGGTTTCCTTCTGTCAAAATTGGTGCAACTTTGTACGTGATTTCATCAGCTCAGAATGGGGTAATATCTTTGATGAGTTGGTTTATTTAAAAAAATACTGTCGGGTAAGGCCAGCCTTATATTTTTTGACGAATAAAGGAAGTGGAAATTGCAACTTTTAACACCGACAGGCACTAAAAGAAATAAAGTAACATTTTTTATAAAACTTTAAAGACTAATTTACCGATTTGACAGATGAAATAAGAGACACAATAACATGCTCTAAAATGATTAAAAATCCTTGGTTTCAAGGTAGTTCCTCGAGCATAACTTTGTGTTTTAAATTGTAAGACACGCTTGCGCTCACGCATTTTTCCATGACGAAATAGATCTTTATCTTACTCTAAAAGGTATTCACGTACTTTTCGAATTACCAATAACAATAATAATATAAACGTAGCTTTGTCATTTTAGATTGCACAAGCTGCACGAACTTTGGAAATAAAAGTGTAGAAGATTACTTTTTAACACAACGAAAATTTCGTTGATGGTGAAACTGAGGGTAAAACCGCAGGGTGATACTTTAGCCTTTGGCAACCATTGAGTGAATTGTGTTACTTCTTAGGACAAAACCATAAGTTGACATGATTTTTAAATGTTACCAATCTAGCTATTGTTATTATTTAAAAACCATAAACTTTTACGAAAAATCCCTCAATTGTAACTGAATTATCTCACAAACTAGTCCATGCATAAAAACACCAAGGCTAAACCATAAAATCGAGCATTTAAAGTAATTTCTAAGTATTGTAACAGTGACTGCGCGAGAGGGCTATGCACCCAACGCTCGCTTTCGAAATCAGTTTCACTATTTACTAGTCTCTAGCTCTGACTACTCGCCTGTCTAGTCAGCTGGTGTACAAATTAATGGCCGAAGTTACTTTGAATTGATAAAATATTAGCACCGAATGTCTAGGAAATTGTATGTTATGAATTATGGTGATATATTGGTATGGAAATGTTAGTTTTGTTAGTTTAGAATAGGGTTGGTTTTAGATTGAATTGGGTTTATAACGGTCTTGTGATAGACTGTTTTAGTCGAATGGTAGTAAGCGCTACTACTGGGTTTGAGATCCTGGGTTCGATTCTCATGTCAAGCAAAGTGTAACTGGGTTTTCCATCAGGATTTTTTAAAGTAAAAGCAGCTTTCTAAACTTTCGGGGATTACTGGAGTGAAATTTTATTTTGTTTTGTAAGACTGTAATCATCACCTTTTAATAAAAAGTATTTAAAAGCTTAAAGTTTTATATTTTAAAGCAACTGACCGCTTCAAGCGTATTTTTTGTGATAATTCCCTGATAATTTGATGTTATAAAGAGCAAGCAAATAATATTAAGCTAATAGTAATAATTATAGACCAAAAAACTGAGACACAAACACTTCCTCATTTTTAAAATAGCATAGAAAATTTTAATAATGCTTTGGTCACGACGTTTTTATCCTTACTGCTACTCTACGTAATATCAATAATATTATGATGTCAATTTTTTGCTTGTTGATATGCAACACGATACTTAATAGTTTCCGTTGAAATGTAACTAACATATTTAAATATTTAGCTCTGCTTCATGACACGTGTGAGCTAAGTTACTTAATTTTATGTTGAGCAGTTTGTCGAATCTCTATTGATGAACCATATTGAACTGTTCACTGCTCTATGCCTACATTAAATAGACACAGTCAATATTAAAAATATAATTTCACACGACTCAATTATGTTTTAAATCGGTACGGTTTATAAATACCTTTCACTAATGTTTTCCTGTTCTTGATGTGAAATACTTCATTTTTAGGGTTCCGCACCCAAAGGGTAAAACGGGACCCTATTGCTAAGACTCCGCTGTCTGTATATCGGTCTTTCCGTCTGTTACCAGGCTGTATCTCCTGAACCGTGATAGTTAGACAGTTGAAATTTTGACATATAATGTATTTCTGTTGCCGCTATAACAACAAATACTAAAACAGAATAAAATAATATTTAAGTGGGGCTCCCATACAACAGACATGATTTTTTTGCCTTTTTTACAGATAATGGTACGGAACCTTTCGTGCGCGAGTCCGACTCGCACTTGGCCGATTTTTTCTAATATAACTAACTGACTGCTTCTGCTTACATAAAAATCAAACAAATGTCATATTCAATGTAAATATGCTGACTGCACGAACTTATTTGACTTTTATTTTACCAATGAGTGTGTAATTGATGTGAGGAGTACTTGGCTAAATAGTAACAGCCGCTCGGGTCGATCTTTAGGTTAAGCCGCGCTAGCCTAGGTTGGTCCGTGGCCCCGGAAAGCACGTTAAGCCGTTGGTCCCGGCCAAAGAAATACAAACAAAAGAAATAAACACAAGAAGAAATAAAAACAGGTCCCAGTACTAACTTGGTTGTGGAGGTCAGATAAGCTGTCGCTCCATGTCAAATACTGGTATTCCGCTTCATCCGATTAAACTGGAAGCGACCCCAACATAGTTGGGAAAAGGCTAGGCAGATGATGATACACACCATCATCATCATCTCATCATCATCATTATCATCTGCCTAGCCTTTTCCCAACTTTTTTAGTAAGTTTTCAGACTGGTAGAGGAAACGGACAGGGTAGGTTTCGTATTTTACTTGCACTAAATCTGATTGGCAGTCGCTCATTTTAAATCTGGTTCCACCACACGGTGACAACCGGCCCCTATGTGGCCCTAAGTACAGACACACATTTGCTCCTCATTATGATAATACACTGCAATGAAAATTCACAAGCCCACAATTTATTTTATGACTATAGTAGATAATGACAAGGTTGTATGTTAAACCGTTTATCTTTTTTAGGGTTCCGTGAGTAAAGGGTGCCAACTGGACACTATTGCTAAGGCTCTAGTGTCTGTTCGTTCGTCTATCACAGGGCTGTTTTTAGCTGTAATAGAAAGACACTTTAAATTTTCACAGTGTGCATTTCTATTGCTATGGCTGCTATAACGATTTTAATTAATTTTGTTTATCAATCTGCGTTTTTTTTTTTTTTAATTTCTCTTTATATTGGAATGTGATTTTATTTATTGATGAACTTAGTTTTAAATTTTGTTTAGGTATTAGCTATGCATTATTGTTTTAGTATTATATAATAACCACAAATAGTGCATGTGGTGTAAGCCTGTAATTAATTGCTGCACTTATAAATGTAGCTATAACCATTGTTTTGTAAATGTATTGTGCAAACAATTGTTGGTTAACCAAATAAATAAATAAATATCAACAAATAATAGAAATGAAATAAAGTTGAAAATGAAAATGTGTTCGGAACCCTTCGCGTGCGAGTTCAAGTCGCACTTGGCCAGGTTTTTTTAGTTTTTGCTTTGGCTGGCCAACGCTAATTATTGGTGGCTACAGACAATTTAAACTTTAGATACACACACTACCTCACTACCGTAAAACGTACTTAATTCAAGGTGTGACCTACTTTTAATTACAGACAAAGCAAAAGTTGAAATACGCATTTAATTTTGACATTTACAAGCTTTTAGTAAAAAATAAATGTCGTTTTTAAGTGATTAAACGCGGGGTTTGACTTCGTGATTATGAAGTTAAAATTCAAAGTTATTGTGGTTTGTTGAAGTTGTAAAATGTTATTCTTTGAACTGGACAAAGGAACTATCTGATTTATTATTTTTACGAAACATAATTATATAATCTCCTAAATAATTGAATATCAATCATCATTTTAAAAACAAAAACAAATAAACCTCCTAATTACAATTTAATACGAGCAAATATTATGGACCATACAAACAGTCACAATATTTTAAGTTTCACATATTTTCTCTTCATTGTAAAAGTAAATAAATACCCATCTATCTAATCATCACACACGTAAAACGGAACGTTATTCCATAAACACAAGTAACGATTGTGGGTCACCGATAGATGGCACTGTTACAAGAAACCCGTCGACTTGCGGTAAAGGCGCGAATGCATTGCGGTATCGCAACGGGACGAAGTTAATGACTACTCTGTAGCACGTCATTGGAATGAGAACAGCGGATATGTTAACGACTTGTAAGTTGTTTCTTATAATAAATATCATGTTTATGATGGAACGGTAATATTGACTTAAGTGCTGTACTGAAAATACCCGTCATTAGTGGTTAAATATTCGGATCCGATATGATTTCTTCAGCAAGAATTAACATGATTTAATTTTCATAAATGTATAATTTACAATTCTAAGTATTACTTAAATTATCTTCTAGTTCTGTATTTAACCGCTTGATTGTTAATAAGTGAAACCCACAAATTAAATATGCTCTTAACAATTTTAATGAAAAATTACATCGGTACAGTCGTACACAAAAAACTTAGTCAAACATAGTATAAGTTTTTTTTGCGATTCATTCATCCATCAATCATCGAATGACAGGTTCGAAGAGTAATTATTAGTGTATTCAATAATTTCATTAGTCAATAAATCATAAAAAGTTATTTAACGAAGTTACTAGTACTTTATTAAATTACCTACCTTGAATTGACTTTCGAAGGAATTTATTGAGAAATTTAAATAAATAAATAAATAAATATCCCTGGACATTTTCACACAGCACCATCTAGTCCCAAGCTAAGCAACTTAATGTGTTATGGTAACTAGATGGCTGATAAACTACATATATACATTTTTTTTTGTAAATACATACATATTATAGATAGAAAAACACCCAGACCCGGAACAATTACTTGTAGGTCATACAAATATTTGTCCCGTACGGGAATCGAACCCGCGACATGCAGCGCAGCAGTCAATCGCTTGACCACTGCGCCAACCGTGTCGTCAAATATTATATTCATAACTGTCAAAACTTCATCTTGTAAGTGATCCTGCCTTTAGAGTAACTTCAGTTTCTGTTTGTTAGTAGATAATGATCCTTAACCATACTGTTCTAAGAAAATACCTAATTTTAACGAAGTAGGACTCTCGACTAGTAAGTTGAGAGTGAACTTAGTAACAGCGCCAAAGCTTTAAACAGATTTATTAATTAATAATCATCAACATTCTCTTGCCCTTATCCCAATTTATTTGGGGTCGGCGCAGCATGTCTTCTTCTTCCATACTTCTCTATTACTCGTCATCTTAACAGTCACCTCCTTTCTGGCCATATCATCCTTCACACAGTCCATCCATCGTTTTCTTATTTTTTATAATAGTTTATTGTTAATGAGGAAATTAAGTAAACATAATTTTAAGCTTTAATTCGACGCTGTTGCAAGCGCCATGATCACGGGTTGTTGCACCATATCGCGAGCTCAAAATTATGAGTAATCACGGAAGATATCCCGTAAGTGACAGTTTATGTTTACTTTATTATAAACATTTACTTAATTTCTAATTAAGTAAATGTTTGAAATATTTAAAAAAAAATGTATTTTTGGTACTGTTGTCTTAAGAAGCCGCTTATAAACGACACCTTTGCTAATCAAAGTTGCTTAGGTAACATGACCACAGATAATATAGGTATTGAAACTGGCTTCAGACGCCTGCAGGAAGAGAATGTGTTGCTAATCTTAATCGATATTATCGGTACTCAATTATCACCTATAAAATATTTTAATATTTCTTCTCGCTAGTGTATTATGGAAGCAAAACCTGATTAGTTTCAATAAAAATTGCGCATGAATATTGAGTGGACATACTAAACCCAGTTTCTGAATTAAGAATTTGAAGTTGAGGACTTGTCAAACTGTACATTAGCATAACCTGAGGTTATTCCTAAAAGTGTTGCCCGCTACATTCCTAAAGTGTTTTTGCAAAGTTAAAGTTACGTCAAAACAAGTTCTTAAATTGAAATTCTCAGATCAAAAAATGGGTGATAGATATTATCATTCTCCTCCTCCTTTCCCAATTTATTTGGCTTCGGCGTGGCATGTCTTCTTTTTCAATAGTTTTCTATTACTCGACCGACAGACACATTAAATGAAAATGAGTTCAAGACCAACAGACAATACGGAACGGAAGATTATAGGCTCCATAAGACACGATAGCCCTATCAACCTTTCTAATTTCATCTGAATTCAATGTGGTTACCGAACTCCATTGCGTGCCAAACATTCCCATAATAATAACAGGGTAATTTTGAGCCAAAACCAAACTTCATTATTTTCACCGTGCACCTCCGGAAATTATTATACTTTCGTCGTTCACTCATGACGGATGCCATAATCGTCAATTTCATATTTAAATCCATCACGAAACCCGTTTATTGCGGTTTCATAACCCGTATTCAAAGAAATTTCGACTTTATTACGATTACTTAAAGCCTATAAAAGCTACAGCTGTACTACGTCGCTTACGATGTTGTCTATTGAATAAGTAAATATGGGAAAGCAGTGTAAAATAATTTGTTTTACTTATTGATGATTTCGATCGAAGCGTGAATTCATTAAATCGCGATTGTGTCGCACCAGATCAATAATTAGAAAGAAGGAAAGGAAATAAGTAGCATAATATCACGCCTGTAATCCCCAAAGGGTTAGGCAGAAGTGTACACCCACAATAAAATTCACACAATAAATTCGTCAGTTATGTTAAAGCACCATTTAATAGGGGGCGAACTTATTTGCAATTAACCAGGCATAAATCTAGACTCCGGCTTACTTAGATTATCATTTTTTTTTAATTAAAAAAAAATAGTGGAAAATAAAAAAAAATAAATGGAAATGATTCCAAGACTAGTTTTACTAACCAATATTTTTCGTGCCAATGTTAAATCTGAAACCGCCAGATTCAACCATACCTGTCAAAAGGTTAATGGTTAGGTGTCATTGGAGTAGAATTACAGAAAGTCGGATGTATTATTATTATTGTGTTATATATTTATGTAAAATCCAGCTAATTACTATAGAATAACTATTAAATACCAGACAAAACAGATCCAGACTCCGTGGCAGCTACTGACAAAATATAATCCCGAAGGGTTAGGCAGAGATATAGGTACCTAATAGTATACCCACTTTTCGCAAGTTATGTTTATAAGTTCCATGTAATAGGGGGCGAGCCTATTGCCATCAACTGGGCATAAATCCAGACTCCGTGGCTGCTACTGAGAAATTCCTGATCGAAAAATCCAGTAATACTTTTCCCGATCCGGGAATCCAACCCTCGGAAATCAGACCTCTTGCTCAGCAGTCGCGCTTGCGACCACTAGCCCACCGAGGCAGTCAGAAATAAGTAGCTTTGATGCTACTTATTTCTGACTGTCTCGGTGGGCTAGTGCATAATCAGCATCCACTCTACAGGAGATAATGAGCATTGGTTGTCAAATGTCTTCGAATGTTTCGACTCTAGAACATGACATGTTCCTCACCATATTTTCTTTTACAGTTTTGATCTTCTTCTTCGTCGTGACACTCTTGACGGAGCGGCCGTGGTCATCATGTAGTGACTTCAATAGGGGTAGATGTGATTTGCCTCACGATGTATCGCCACCTCTCCCTTTTGAGAGTAATGGTGAAGAAAAAAATTAAGTAAAGTGCCTTCCTGGGTCGAACCTATGACCTACAACTCGAAACTGTCTCTAGGAATTAGGTAATGTTCCTAAAATAGATTAAAAAGTTTTTTCTTCATGATTTAATAGGCTAAGAATTGACAACAAGGTATCAATATACCTTCAAAAACAAATACTTTATTAAAACAATTTACATAGTCATACTTAACACCTAATTGGCGTTTCGGAAGCAATTACAGCAATACTCATTCGCGTAACATACAAATACCATTTGATTCCAAAGATTTCGAATTAACAGCTGAACCAAATTGAACCTTGACTCTCCAAATTTAAGGTCAAACTCTGACTGCAGTAGGAAGTACCTACAGAAAGTAAAGTGTTAAAAGTTTATGGTCTGGGGAAGTGTAATAGGTATCATTGTGCACGCGTCGATTTGCTAAACGGATGATTGCTATTATTAACTATTGCAATTAACATTCTAAGAATTTCTACGGTTATTTTTATTGATATCGGCCCTTATAATTTGGACTGGGTCAGGCCTAATTGGACAGCCGGTTAGCCTTGTTATGTGAACTTAAGCTGCTTATAGATTTTTGTAATAGTTTTATACTTGATCGAGCGTTTATTCATATACGCATGTAGGAAAAAGAGAGATCAGTGACTCGAAAGTCTGACAACCAGTCTTACCAAAGGGTATCGTGTTACCCAGTGCTAGCTGGGTTGTGGTGGTCAGATAGGCAGTCGCCCCATGAAAAATACTGGTATTCAGCTGCATCCGGTTAGACTGGAGGCCGACCGACTGGAGGTCATCATCTGACGACTGTAATTATTGTAAAACAGCAACAAAAGGTTATTTTATTTTATATATAAGAAAAAGAAGCTGATCCTTCGATAAACAAACATACACAAACTTACGCGTTTTTCAACTGGGCAGGCAGAAACTACTGAACGCCATCTGCTACGATCCTTACATACTTATTTTGCTAACTCCACGTTCGTACTTAAATCCTACCTTAAAACCGTCGAAAGAGTCTCGAAAAACATCCTAATGTTGTACAATCACGTCCATAAAGCACAGTCATTTTCTCGTACATTTTTTTTTTTATTTCTATTCAAAAATAGAATCAATACCACACGAAACGCTCGAGGCGTATTGGAACGCGATCACATTATTTTAACGGCGGCATTAGCGAAACCCACCTGATTGCAAATGGCGGCGTTTAATACATCGCTGCAATTTGTAAAATAATTAAAGAAGCCTCAGGCATTCTGCGGTTATTCGTTTACATGTTATATAATCGATGTTATGTAGAATTAGGTAACGCATGTGTTTACGAATAATTTTGTTAGAAAACTCGCAAAATTATGAAGGTGGTTTGTCAATAATTTTTTGCTTTTTCCTTGCTATTGATAAAATTATGTAACCGAACACAGACAACTTTTCAATTTAGTCATTATTACGAGAAGTTCGCGTAAGTAAAAGGGTATTTTTTTAATAAGGGTTTCAAAATTCCCTTACACTTATGTGATGTTTTTAAAATCGATACGACACGAAACGTTAATTTACGAAGGTAGTTCTAGTACCTACGTAAATTAAAACAACTAAAAAATTGTACAGCCCAAGCGTTACAACAACACTCGGTATTTACCAAACAAGTAAAGACTTTACTTTGTAATAAAAAGGAAGAAAGCGAACGCATAATTACTCAACCTTTTGTCTCTGGTCGTTGTCAAGTAACTTTAGCGAAGAAACTATTTACACACAAAGCCTTTAAGAAAATTGGCTTTTCACACAAAATGTCAAAGTGTTTATTACGTAAACTAAATTAAATATTGTTGGTACAATATTGGCGAAGTTTTTGCTAAAATAAAAATACAGAAGCACTATACTTTATACTAGTGACTGTGAGGTTAACTATATTATTGCAGTTAGCATGTAAGTATATTTTTCTTTATTTTGTGTGCAATAAAAAATAAGCATAAGTTTTGACTAAATACACATAGTGGCAGAAAGAAAGTCCGAGGTCTACTCACACAAGATTAAAATACACAATGTGCCAAAAAAACAGACCCAGAAAGAAAGCTGTCCCCTAATCACATCACACTAATTACATACCAGCGAAATCTATCCCTTATCTTTTTGATATAGGAATACACTTATCATTCCCTCCTTATAATTCCCTCTTTCCTCTTCCGTGACAACGGAATGAGTCGGCTGTTCCAATTTCTATACAGTGTAATTAATCTTGGGCTAAATTGATTCGTGTTGGTAGTGAGAAAAAGTGGGCGAGTGTAATTAGAGGTTTGTCTAAGTGAAATCTTGCGAGGATTATTCTTTCGTGAAAGGTTTTTTTTCTCGTATGGCAATAATTGTTACCTATTTCTGGAAGAAATAATCTTATTCATAAACAAATTTTCCCATTACTAAGTATTGCGAGGTTGGTTTGGCTTGTGTGCGGTTCTGTGACATTACGTAATACTAAAATTTTCTTTCACAAACTTTGATTTTGGACTCAATTTTATATGCCACTAGCTTATGCCCGCGGCTTCGCCCGCGTGGAGTTTGATAATTGTCCCACGAGATCAAACTACCGGGATAAAAAACTGTCTGTGTGCCTAATTTCATTCAAATCCGTTCGGTATTTTTTGCGTGAAAGAGGAACAACATCCATCCATCCATCCTCACAAACTTTCACGTTTATAATATTAGTAGGATATTTGAGCCTAGTAATAAATAATAATCGAAATAAGGCCTGTTTGACCATAGAATCCAAGAACGACTGCCAGGTAACACAAGAAAACTTTATAGCCTCTTTTCTTTGTAAAGAGTATTATACAGGGTTATTTGTAAAACACCAGAAACCTCTTAAGAGGTCATTGTACTCATCACTATGAACAACTTTTACTATGGGACCAAACCTGAAATCGCGAAAAAAAAATCAGCTGTTCCCTACATTTATGATCGATTAACTCGTCAAAATGTAGGGAGCAGCTGATTTTTTTTTCGCGATTTTAGGTTTGGTCCCATAGTGAAAGTTGTTCATAGTGATGAGTACAATGACCTCTTAAGAGGTTTCTGGTGTTTTACAAATAACCCTGTATAGTTATTTCTTGAATCGATCATCGACATTCCTAAATATATTTTCTACACTCACTATTTTCTACGTGTCACAATTTCCGCATGACTTGACACATTGACAATTAACTGTCATCATAACCTGTCAAAAGGTCGTTGACTTCTCACAACATTGTGTGTGTCTGCAACTTTTAAACTGCCTCTTAACTGGCCAGTAGCATGCAACTTGCGCATTGGCAAATCGGTATTTTCTAGGCAATATAGCAATCAACGATATTGCCTAAGTGGTCTGTAGTTTATGCAAATAAAATACTTCAAATCAAAACTTTTTTACAATGAACCTTATTATATACTTTGACAAGAATATTTTGCCAAAATGGTGATTTATGACCTGCCTAGTAAAAATACAAACACAAAACGTATGTCCAAAACAGCTTGCAATCCTTTTCCCGGCTTCATGTCTTACAAAAACCGAATTCGAGGTGAATTTCTCCAAAATAACCGCCTCATTGACAGTTATAAACGTTAAGCGACACGTGGTCAACAATGTCCGACATATTTTTTACTGGTTGCACCTGTTTGCATTTTGCTGAATCTTAACAGACAAGCCCTCCAAACCAGTTTCAACGACAATGATCAACACTTGAATCATGAGAAAGAAAACGGCAGAAAGTTTAGTCACTTGTTTAGAACTAAGAAATTTTATAAATTATATGGCCAAATGGTGAGTTCGCCGTAAATTATATTCAAAAGCTTAATGTGATGCAAATATAGGTACTGGATTTCCTTTACAAACAAGCATAATTATGCGGTCACTCACATCTCACTCATACCCAGCCTGTCCCTTTGTTGCCCTCCCCAGCGAGGCCCTAAGCTGAGGCTCGTACCCCACAGGGGGTGCCCTTAGCGCGCTGTCACTTTTTTTACAAGTTTTCTGGCTGGAAGCCCCCCTGGCTGAAGGCCTTACACTCAAGGCAGTCACTGGATAATTCGCTTAAGCAGAAGCCTCATAAATTGAACTTCGAGATAAAACAAAAATTATAAGAGAAGATCAATCATTTATAGGATAAACCTTCTGCTCTTATCTATTTCGCATACAAAATTGGAAAGCGATTGGGCGATAAAGCGTCGCGCGCGCACCTGTGCCTTTCACGCCATCTATTGCGTAAGCTTGGTATGCGCGCTTTTGTGCTAACCGTTTATTGATATTCATAATACTGGGTGGGTTATACATGTGTCTTCTGTTATTGCATGTTATGTCATGCGGTTGATTATCCGCTGTTTGTAAGTCTTACGTTTGTTCGTTTGTGGAGTCATCGTTGCGGTTTTAGGACTGGAGTGGCGGCCATTTTGTATTGGATTATAATTTACGGATATAGATAAAAGATCAAATAGCTAGGTAGAGTATATTTACATAAACTCAAGGAAGTTAGTAACATGACAATACCTCACTCTTTGGTAAAAGGTTGTCATTTGATGTTTAAACATATAATTGTATAAAACTTAGATGCCATTTTATTTTTATTTAATTTAATTTTCAATGGAATATATATTTTTTTACAAAGCCTTTCGACTAAGTTAGCGTGTAGGTAGACCCTGATCATAACACACAGTAAGGTTACAGCAGTAAATATTAGGGCGTTACATTTCTCACCACACCTTAGCTAGTCCATATACTAGACTGCTACTACTAGTTTACTCATTTACCATTTCATGACATCACGCCGGTCGCCCCCAAAGGCATAGACAAAAGCGTCCCTAATATTACCCACATTTCACCAGTCATGTTTAGGTACCATGTAAAAGGGAATGAGTCAATTGTCATCAACCGGGCACAAATCCTGACTTCGTGGCTGCTACTGAGAAATTCCTGATGGAAAATCCGAATAACACTTTGTTTGACCTAGGAATCAAACACTATCTCCTGCTCAGCAATCGCACTGGGCCTCTAGAAGATGAACGATGCTAGAGCAACCTTTTTATCAATAGTTTCAAGACGAAAGTAAAGGATAATGGGTAAGATTACTATCGCCATACAAACAAATGTCCCAATTTCTCTGCGCATTGGCAAACAAACGTTGGATCCGTCAGACAGTGAGTCTTTGCGAGTGAAATCTGCTAAGATACGTCCAATTGGACGTATCATGAAAGAAAGCAAGGGTCAAACAACAAACAGCCGACAAGGCAATTTCTTTTGGCAGAGTAACATCAACTATACAAAACGAAAGCACTAATAGAATAGAATATTCTTTATTATACGAGTACTTACACCATACAAGTAACATTCCTTTAAGAAAACATTTTACATAGGGTGACAAAATGGGCATTCTTATCGCTAAAAGCGATCACTTTGGATGAATTGCACCAAGAGGGACAGACAATACTGTATATGGTGCACTAATTTTACTAAATAAGTTAGTGTCTTTTGTAGTGAAATCAAACTTAGTAGGATATAATACACATAATAATCCGCCAGCAGGCATCGGGTTCGCAACCATTAAGCCTTTATACATTATGTGCATAAAGTTTTCTATCTACTGAAAAAACAAAACGCTACTAAGGATTTTCCGTCTTCAATGTAATCGCAATATTGGAATGAAGCTTTTACCTTGTTGATCGGTAGGTAAAATAGTAGAAATTCTGGAAATCGGTAAAAAGAAACTGAAAAGCTACGTACGTTAAAGTACGAAGAACAGGGTGTAAAGTTCTTCATCTTCCATAGAACAGGGAAGATCCACCAACCAGACGGGTGATGTGTCTGGTGGGCTACTGTCTGTCAGTTGATCGGTTTTTTTTTTTATATTGCCGTACTACATATGTCACGGATAACTTTAATAGCGCGATTCAGAATTTTGACGTATTAGTTCTTTATTTTAGTCATAGATGGCGCTGTAGTACTTTTTGCACCATGTTGCTGCAGTACTTTTTCTAGTGCTGCTATCAGCTATACGTTACTTCTACTTTCAAATCAACAACTAGTTCTGCCTAATTAACAGCTTAGCTCAGATTTCAGCCCCCGTCTTAGTACATGCCATAAACGGCATTCCTAGAGGAAAGTGAATTCCGTAAGGCATGCCAGTTTGTTATGCAAGTATGCAGTTAATTTGCCAAGTGACCCTAGGCCCTACTAGTGGTTAGTGGGCAGAATTATATGATCGTGTTTGTGATATTATAAAACTGAGGTAAAGTAATTGATGGAGTATTTAAGAAGTGGTACTATGTGGAGCTTAATGTGTCAAGGGTGGGTATATTGCATAACGCACTGACATCCATTACGATATAGGAAAAACTACAGACAATTTGTTACTCAATTAGGATGCAGATTTATTAACATTTATGATATAGGTAACCAAATATTAAATTATCTTTATTTCCGTTCAACATAAACTCTTAAAATGACATGTGGCACACACACACGGGTGACTATTGGATGAGAATCCTTTTGCGCAGCGCAAGACATAAATACTTTACGTTACTATCTGAGACATTACCTTGTATGCTACTAATTACAACAGACATTAATTATTAGCAATCGCAAAATAATTATGAAATCTAAGCACCTTAAAATAGGCATGATTTTTGAATTGCTACAACCTAAAGTAACCTTGTTCTCACCTCTCCAAAAATCCATCTCAATGTTCTCAACAGCGATTTCCGATCGAGAATCCTTTGTAACTCTGACCTCATTTTAATCTAGAGGAGTCGTGATGTTAAAATAAACGACTCAACACAAACGGTATTGAGATCTAATCGAAAGTAAGGCCACAATGTAATCGTATTCGTTGTAATAATGTATCGATGTTATGCATACCTACGGGTGATTTGCATTAGTTCAGCGGCAAATCGATTTATGAGAATCAAGTCAATTGGATGATCGAGTCGAGTTTAACGATAAAGTTAATCAGTTCAAAAACGTTTATCTTTAATTGAGTTGTTCCAATGAACTGTACAATAATATTAGAAATACGCATCTTCAAACATTTGTAATAACGGTGAAGACTCGTAATTATTCAGCTTATTAGCCCTTTAATGAATTTACTAGTACTAGAGCAGATGAGCATAATAAAAGTGCAGACTAAGACAAGGCAGAGAAATTCTATCAGAAATTTTATCAATGATGAAAAATTCTAAAATATATTGCATTGACGTAAGCTATCGAAAAGATTATGTCAACTGTCAATGCTGTTGAAAGACGTAGTGCAATTTTGAAAGTAATTGTCACCTGCCTTCAAATTCCCAAGAAAAATGACATACATATATCCGTCGACGGTTTTTCAAATACATGGGGTATTCTCCTGCCCCAATTTATTTGGGGTCGGCGCAGCATGTCTTCTTCTTCCATACTTCTCGTAATATCATCAGACACCTCCTTTCTTGACATACCATCCTTTATACAGTCCATTCATCGTTCCTTTGGTCTTCCTCTACTTTATAGCCATCTACATTCATACTCAACATTTTCCTCATTCCACCGCATCACATGTCTATACCACAAATAGAATACCTTAAAATTAAATGCCTAAAAAATTCAAAACATGACAGAAATATAATTTACATTTCAAAATTAACTCAGCTCCGGGGAAGCTCACGAAAAATAACATGCGTAAAATATTTATACTCAAAACGTGACGTCATAAAGTTTAAACGTTGCAAATTAAATATTCGACCGCCATTATTAAAATTTAAACGTTTCAAGCGTGACTTTAATGCGTGGAACCGTCAACAGATATGTGATGTAGCACAAGAGATTTGCTTTAAATTCATATTTTAATGCAGTGTATTATTTTGTATGGTTGTACTTTTGTAGAGCAGTGGTGGCCCAGTGAAAAGTCCCTGCGACTTACAAGATGTAAGGTCGTAGTACGATCTTAGGGACTTTACTTTGCCTGAACCACCACTGCTCTCAAAACGATGAAAGAAACCATTTTGAGGATTCCGCCGTGTCCTAGAACCGAAAACTCGAAGACTTCTGCAATCCACATACCTGCAATAGGACGGCGTGGTGGATTGGGATTGCGCCTCATCTAGCAGCACTGAAGTGAAAAACAGAGCGTGCTACACTCCTGTTCTGTGTCTCGCTCTAACAAATGACGGTTCTGAGTGGCAGAAAAGGGTAGGAGAATGGAAAAATTACGATTCTGTGCTGCCAGATGAGACGCAACCGTTACTGCCCACTCCTTCTGTCAGAGGCCTGTGACCCTGTAGTGAGAAGATGCTGGCATTTGAGTTTTATGCAATTGAATATCTGCTGTTTCAATATTTCAGTTTCTTTATTAAGGTTGATGGGCGTTGATGTCTTTAGCTAGAAGAACATAAACGAAAATATATTTGTTAATTATTTTTCTGCCTAAAGACATTAAAATTCGCAGACTAATGTCATTCTAACCTTTCGTGGTCTACGCCTTCTACTAAAAGTAACTCTATGTACAGGATGTTAAGGGTCCTATTTCTAGGAATCTAGTTTGCCGTAAAATAGTGCAGTAAATTAAAGGATACAACGCACTAAGTCTAGGCATTCATGATGCCGCATTTGACCGCAGTGGCGAGTCTAAAGCACCGTAGTGTAGGAAAATGTATTGTACGCTGAAAAGGGGAGTGCCCACATTATCTTACTTTATAGGTTCAGAATGATGTACTGAATACGTGGTAACTGTTTGTGCGTCTGTGTCCCGTCCAACCTGCATAGCTATTAGCTAAACTACTACTTATAAGACAAAATCAATTTGTCGTTTACCGTCGCGAAATCACTTACACACCTAACAACGAGTGATTGTGAAAGTGCGATAACAAGTAACAACACAACACATATGTACTCCACGGCTTTTTCTGTGCCCATTTTAGTTACGATTAGAAAATTTTCACTTTTCTTTCAATAGAAAATGTTTTGCATTCGTTACAGATGTTCGCACGATGTTATAGTATCTGCGAGATCTATCTTAGTCTTCAACTAGATAATTACAGTTACAATGGACCCGTCATATGACGCGTTTATGACACGTTTCTTTGCGTGGTGTGTGATTTTATTTATTACTGTTCTGGTAGCTTTCGCCTTTTCTGATAGAATGATTGAAGATTGAATGTACTTTTGTAACATTGTCATGCTTCTTTATTGTTATCTAAAGTCGACTTTCAAAGGCTCCATTTTTTATATTAAAATCCACGTGAAATTGTAATGTATGAAGGTAAGAATAGCATTTGACCGTTTGATTTACAGCCCAGTACAGTACAAACGTGATTTCTGAAGCCAAACTACCTACGGAAACATTACCTCTAGACCTAAGGACCGACTTGAAAGTTAATGGAAATGAAAATATTCAATACTCGGAAGGTGTTAACGTTGCAAAGCCTCTCAGTTCAAGTCTTGACCCGAGTAACGGCAATTACACGTGCATTATGGCGGGACAAACATCCGCCATATTGGATGTGTGAAACGTCACAGGGAACAACAAGAAGCGGTGGGCCTAAAATGCTGCATTCATGCATTCTGTTCTAAAAGGGTTCCAACATACAGTGGGTCACAAAATATTCAATCTTCCATACTAATTGTTATAGATAGCATATTGTATAGTATGGCCTGAGTTAGAACATTGAATTAATTATTATGTACGTAGTTCGTTTTCGTGGGTTAATTTCTGACCTAAATGCAAGCCAAGCCGCTTCTGAAAGCTAGCAGGGTAATAAATATTACCTTAAACGTTCTGGGTACCAAAATAGGAAATTGCTGTAGATAGGTACTAGAACTTCATAGATTAATCGAGAATTAATTATAACAATAATTACAACATCTCATATTTGTTTGGTCAAATTAACACCATTCTGATTTGCTATGAATAAGTACAACAGAACAGAACAAGTTTTTGTAAACAATCCTTGAAAAAATGTGCGGTTGCCATTTTGTGGTTATCATACGATAATAGCTACGAGTACACACAACTTGGGGTTTTCTATATTATGTGCTAACATTAAAGTTTAGGTCAAAGAAATAGCTCAATTTCAGTTAGAGAAGATATATTATATTTTTATTGTAGTTATTTCTGATTGTTTAAAAGGTGAACATGAGACTATTATTCTGGCTTCAAGAAACTGAATTGGACAATGTTCTGTTGCTGATATTTTTCTTCATGAATATTTTTTTTTATATTTTAGGTTCCTAAAATATGTTATACAATCAATATTTTAATCAGATCAATATAGAATATTGTAATCACTTTCTAAAACAAACGATCTTTGCGTAATAAAAACAACAGAGCATCATATTAGCTATCCTTGTTGACTTATGCAGAACGGTTATGTCAGCTAATGCTGAAGAGTCGGTTGAAAAAACAAATGTTGTATTTGCAAAAAAATGGAGTGGGAGGGGAAAGTACCGCGTTTTGTTTGTAAAAGAACGTACTTGAACAAATAGCAGTATTAATATTTAAGCACTTTTCGTGCAGCGAGAAAAATGTTGGAAGCTTTGGGAATTCAGGAAATATTTTAGGAAATATGAAATTTTGGTTTTGAAGATGAGTTCTATAAACTAAGGACTCTGCCCGTAGGTACTATTGCATTGCTGACCTTATATTGGGTCTACGTTCAATGAAATACGATTTAATTTTTTTGTGACTCACGGCCGCAAATCTCCCTGGTTTACGCATTTTTCAGCTATTTATGACTTCGTTATTAATCCTAACATAGACAAATATGTAATTTTATGAAACCGGAAATAACAACATTATAATGACTGTTCTGTGAATCAATTCATAAACAGCGTGTATGAACCGCATATCTAGCTGCATTGTTTCATCTAACATTGGAAATGTAGGTACCTAATAACGAGTTGAACAAGTAAATTACCGTCTACTTGATCCACAGCCAACGGCAGTTTTTGACCTTCAATAGCCGGCAAAGAGCACAGTGGGGTCAAAAGTATCTAACGTTCAAAACCCATACCCGTTGGAAAGTACTACTCTAGTTCCTGATAAACCTTTTAAATTGTTCTGAAAATGAACTTAAACCACAATATTGTAAATTCAAGGTTTCAAAACTCCTGTAACTCAATGCTTAAAACAGCGTCATCTATGATTTAATAGCGGAACTTACCCGTTGCGTGGCATAGCAGGAGGGGTCGAGACCGCCCCCGGGTCGGAACATCGCCGCGCTGACTGCTGCCATCTGCCGGCTACCTTAGTATACCCTTCCACCGCGACATCGCTCTGGAACAATAGAACCTTCTTTGAGTAAGGAGGAAGTGTTGTCTTGTTATTAGCTTACTAGATGCCACCTGTATAGAGTGTGAGAGAGTTTGGAAATAGTTTGAAACTCTTGTAGTTGCAGAAAACTTACATTTTGAGTATGAATAAGTAGTGCTAGCTTTACAGTTCGTTAGGAAGGTACCTTTATTATAAATAGTCAGTTCGTTGCGTTGTATCAGAGTTGATGAGTAAGGTCTGCATATACATATATCAAATTAAAATTATATTGCACAGTTATTAAAATTATAACCAAAATTAAAGAACGAATTCAAATATTATGGTCGATGTAATCTTCTTAAAACACAGTCTGTCGGGAGTGATTTGTTGGGCTTTAGCAACCTTCCACACATATTTACACTTGAAGTGGCAACTGGTGGAAATCATAATCCTAGAACAACCTATTTTCAACTCCTCAACACAACATCAAAATCTTACAAACAAGAACTTCAACAGCAACACCCAAACAACTACTTTAACCAAATTACAACACAACACATAAAACTACCAACACATTGTTTCAAGCAAATATCGCACCGATTAAGAGCAACCCGTTTAGCTCATAAGGACAGTGTCCCTTGCCCACCGGTCGGTATAGCGTACAACGGGAAGTAGGTATGACTCACAGACCATGGTCCGACTGATCGGAAATGGAGCCAATGACCTTTAAGGGCTTACAGAATGAGAAATTGGTATTGGACTTCTATTGGCTTTGGCGAATTGTGCTAGAATGTTCTGTATTCAAAATATTGTAGCTGTTCTTGACCTATATCTGCCTTCTTTATGCACGATGTCTTCCCATTTTGCTTTAGCATCATGAGGATGACTATCGAACATACGAAACACCTGTAAGTACTATTGAATGTAAGTAGCTGTTCTTGACTTGAATATGCCTTCGTGTTTTCAAAAAATACATCAACAGACGGAAATTTTAATTGATTTTCCATCATTAAAAAGTTCCTTACAATCAATCCGCACTCAAAGTTCAATAAACGAACCTTAGTACAAAAAAAGTACACAACTTCACAAGCTACGATTGTGCAGCGCAAGCGCATCCGTATGACGCGGCGCGTCAGTGCACTCGGGGTCAATGACCCTGCTTCCTAGCAGAGACAATTCCCACACAGGTCGCGGTAATGAGTGTGTCAGTACTAAGTAGTGATGTAGCAACTAGATCGGGATTGAAAATAAATTGTGTTCAAATCCGGGATCAAGATTTTTGAGGACAAAAAAACCAGACTTAGCATTTCATTCCACATGCTTTTAGGTTCGGTTGCCATGTAACAAAAAGTGACGCCGTGGAAGACTCTCGCGTGAAGATGCCAGAACATCAGGAAGGAGTAGAAGGAGGCCTTTGCCCAGCTGTGAGACAGTACAGCAAATAGGAGGTAATCTAAATGGAATATGAATGAAATCTTCTAGCAAATTCCGGTTCAGAATTTTGCATCTCACCGGAATCATAAATTCAGTTTAATCGTAGATTTAATTAACACAAACAATAAAGAGAAAGGAATATGGTATCATTTACATACAACTTTGGATCAATATTAGATAATTGCAACAGAAAATACGGAAGTTGAAATAGGTGTCTGTGGAATTTCTCTAATAGCTAGTTCAAGAGTTCAGATTCTATTACGCATTTTTTTTTAGGGAATGATTTCATCAAATGACCCCTCCCGCTCTGGGCGGAGTGGAAGGGAGTGTCAGACTTTTACTGACTAAAACCCATCCATGTTCCTTCTTTTGCCCTTTGTGTTCCAGGGCCGAAGTATCTCTTTCGAACAGTCCCGCAGAGATTCTATTACCCCTAAATATAGAAAATCTGTAGACCAATCTACTTCCTTATTCTAGGATTTTCCGGGACTGGTGTTATTGGTCCTTCGATACGAAGAGATAAAATAGTCGAAACGTTTTTAATTATTGGCCTGGTACCCCACAGAGGGTGCCCTTAGCGCGCTGTCGCCCCCCGCTTCCTGGCTGGAGGCCCCCCTGGCTGAAGGCCTTACACTCAAGGCACCCACAGGATAGTCCAGCTAAGCAGAAGCCAGCCTCATAGGCGGACGTGCGAGATGCCATTAAAAAAAACACACAAGTCTCGAAAAAAACCGTATTCCTTTTTGACCCTTAACGACTTTTATTTGTTCAATTAAGGTTTTGTTTTCTTCCACGACTCTTTGATTATTTGAATTAGACTTTTATATCGTCCTATTTGTGATATTTATGTGTGTGTATTGGTGTTATTTTTGTTTTTTTTTTTTGTGATTTCGTTTCTATTCTGACATTATGTAATTTGTGATGCATTTTGATTATGTTATTTTTGTTATTGTGCTAATTTAATTTTATGGACTTCAACGTCTGTAAATAAATGATTATTTTTATTATATAAGTTAATCGATACAGAGTAAAACATGCAACGTCGTTTGACGTGATCAGAAGTAATTCTTGAGAAATCTCAAGAATTACTTCTGATCAGAGTGCCTCTGCTGCCACCCTAGATAAGGTCAATAAAATCCAGTTCCCGGAAACCTAGACGCACTAAAAAACACTAAACTAAGGCACAATGGTACATGATACACAAAGAAATTAGTATAACCTACAATAGAGACATTTAAACTGCGTTTGTTTATCGTAGGCAGTTATTTATTGACTAGAAATTCTCCTAGAAAGTCTTGGAGAACACAATATTCTGAACTTTATCGTGGTAATAAAATTACTAGTTAACACTGATTTCTATTATCAATGTATCCGAGTGTTCCGATAGATCTTAGCGCAAATGTAGACGGAAACTGAAGCAGTTGCGTTAAAGTTTAACATTTTGTTCTCATCGTTTAATATTATTACACGACTGCCCGAAAAAAATAAGTGTTATGTTTTCAGGGTTCATGCATATGTATGTATGTTTGTGAGATTCTTTATTCCACCATAAATTCTAAATGAATTAACCGATTTCAATGTATCGTTAGCAGCGTTGAGTTATCCTGGGTAACATAGGCTAGTGAGCATTTTAAAAAATATAAAGGGGGAACCATGGTTCATGAAAAAAACTGTTTTTTTTTTCACAAAAAAATTCAAAATATAAAAAAATCAAATTCCATCTCTGGTTTAATGGTACAAAACAAACGTGAAACTGTATTATAACTGTATGTATAAAATAAATAATAATAATTAAGTTGCCTTTCGTGGCACATTGTGCGTTTGTTGTTACTCGCATAAATCTTGTTTTATCACTAAAACGTATAAAATAAAAATTAAAAAACACGACTGCCATATCAAAAAGTGAACTTGGAATAGTTCTTTACAGGTCCCCCCCGACTTCGATGAAAAGTTTGGTTTTCAGTTTTCTACTTTTGTGTACAATGGCGTTTTAATTGCACAGCAAATATCATAATCTACTGATACTACCTTATGGCCATTTGACACTAAAATCATGTAACATGTTTTTAATTTTTTTGTTCCCTATTTAATTGAAATTGGAGTAGTATTTTTTTAAAGAAAGGTGGTGTTTTTAATATCCGTGCCGGAACTCATATTTCAATTATTTTATTTTCATTTCTTGAAATTCGTTGCATTCGTTACCAAGTTATAGTAACCAGTAAGCAGTAGTTACCACTTTGATTTTTGGAGCTTCAAATACTAAGATCGTGGTTTCATAATCCTTTTCATGAGTAGTTTCTATAACTGATATTTAGTTTATAGATCAAAATATCTCTTCCACAGTAGCATCATCTTTAATGACACTTTTAAACTTGATTTGATACGATGATGACTCATACACAAACCTTATAATTACTGAGGTATAACGTAAAATCGTTTCACATTTACCTAGGTTAAGTTTATCATAATTATTCCACCACTAATTATTAATACATAATCAGACACGCTAGTTTAAATTTAAACGGCCACTCCTACCTTACCTGTGATTATGTCGATGGTTTCAGTGAAGCGTGCAAAAATGCATGCATTTCACACACATGTGATATAATTATACAGAGGTCAGTAATAAGTAGTCTGAGTGTTAGAATCACTTTGCGAATGCCTTTCTTGTGTATTATTATCTTTTTAGGGTTCCGTTTAGCTACCAGCAGGGTCAGCTTTTTGGTTCCGGGAGGGAGTGATGAAAGCACTACAAAAAGTACTACAGCAACATAGAACAAAAAGTACTACAGCATCATCTATGACGCAGAGGATAAACTAAACATCGAAATACATCTAAATCCTGCATCGCGCAAGTAAAGTTATTCGCGACTTAAGACTATAATTAGAAGAACCCGACAACAACTACCGGGCAGTAGCCCACCAGATATAACGCGCGTCTGGTCGGCGGATCCTCCCTTTTCTATGGGGGATGATGAGCTTTACACCCTGTCTCCATACTCCCAAAGGGTGTTTAGCATTATTTGTAAGGACTACTATCTATACCTTCTTCTTTTTGTTTTTTTACTAATAAATCTTTGAGTTCTTTTTCCACTTATTTATTTTTGTCTTTTTTTTACATTTTTCTATATTTTATTTTGTGCTTCAAGGTCTTGTGTTTTACAAAAGGTCTTACATGCTTAGCTTCACCATGTGAATTTATTTTACAAAATACACTGTATAAGACTCAGGCTCGTGCTTGGCTAGATTTCTTTAAAAATAGTCTCCTCGACATCTGTTGTAATTTCTTCCCTGTACTATTATTACTGCTTAAGGATATTATTAATAATGATATATCATTGCTTTATAGTGCAAAATATTTTTATTGTTTACAGTAGGTAGTTAATTATGGTTATATCTATTGCTTCTTCGTAGGTAAGTTTGAATCGATGAGATATGTAGTTTAATTATGTATGTTATTTAAGTAATCATGCAAAAGTCATTATTCTCAAAGTAGAAGAAGGCATTTCCAAGTGTATACTTGACTAGACGTCACACTAACCTAAATTAAAATAGTAAATTTCGATCAAAGTACACAACCTAAATTCGTATGAGAAACAGAACATAACAAAATGCTCGACAAAAACCACAATTTTCAAACTATGGCCATGAAAAAAATAACAACACACAGTCACATTTCGGGGGTAATGACATAATTGCGACCTCGAAAGAAATGCCCCAATGACATAAAGATGGCCAGCGAAAGTCGCACTTATGCGTCATTATTGTTGAAACCAAGAGTGGACAATTTTGGCACAATCACGACACTATTATGGGTTCGCGAATTTGATGGCATGTCGAGTATTGAAACTACTTGAAGTCAAGACAAATAACATCAAAGAAATGGCGTTTCTGTTTTAAAGACATGCTCGTAGGTACTTTTAAAGTGGGGCTTTTAAAGTTTTTCCAATAAATTGTTAGATTTGTATGTGTCTGATTCATTCACCCATCCATTTTGGCAACCGACTGGCTTAATCGGGCCAAATCAGCCCAAAAATGTGTTTAGCAGGCCTTAAAGTTGAAAGAAAAACATACCTTCTTCGCAGGTGCGTGAAAAATCTTGTAAAATAAGACAAAAAATATTTCTGTGACTTCTTCTTGATGCAATATAAGAAAATCATTTTGCAGTGATTGACCGCTTATGAACTCAACAAAAACTACATATTTCTTTAAATTATTTAGTAAAACCAGCTTACTTAGTAATGTTGAATGATGTATGATCGTCGTTACAAATGATGGGAAGTTTTCAGCAAAAAATATGATTACTTGACCGTCACTTTTCATTGTTAGTAACACGGTCTAGGAGTACTGCCATCAAATAGATGGGAATATAGTTTTCTGACAATTTGTATGTACATCGTTTTTCCACTTAAACGTTTATCTTGTAAAATTGTTTAAGTTTGTTTAAGAACAGTAAAGCATGACTTTCAAGTTTAACTCCTTTGTTTGAGTTTTCGCTCTATTTAGCCGACTTTTGACGAATTTAAGAGTATTTGATGGTATTGTGTTTGCTTAGTTTCGAGGAAAGTGTCACATCTATTTTGAACTGCAAAGTTTGTTCTGATTTTCACTTACAAACGATACCGGAGAAACATTCTTGGTAACCCAACACAAGTTACTTTTAAAAGTTTAGAGGAGAGTCGATATTGAAAATACCACTACCTAGTCTTAACCTTAATACCAAAATTACATAACATCATAAAAAATAACATCACCCCTGTAATCCACGGAGAGTTAGGCAGAGATGTATTAACTAATAGTACACCCACATTTCGTTTAAATCCCATGTAATAGGGGGCGAGCCTATCAACTGGGCACAAATTCAGACTCCGTTGCTTCTACTGAGAAATTCCTAATGAAAAACCCAATAACAATTTGCCCGACCCGGGAATCGAACCCAGGACCTCATTCTCAGCAGCCGCGATTGTGACCACTAGACGAGACAGTCTCACCAAAATTAATGTGTGTTAATAGTCACGTTCTATTAAAATCTTCATTTAGGTTTCACCTAATGTTGATGAAAACGGGCATAAGCCTTTTATTTAAGCAAAGGCGAACTCCTATAACCTTCGTACTTATCGCACTTAAAACCATAGCGACAAGGTGAAGTAATTTGCTGTAGAATATTACGCACATAGGAACGTTTGCGAAATAAAAATAATTTACTTCTCCATGTATCTGGCGTAGAACTATATTGTATTGCAACAATGTTGCCAAATGGTGTGTTTTCTAGAACATGACCTTATCGAATCGACGTGACGAGCTGGAGATATGGCCACTTCACGTTATTGCGAACTGACGTAGAGTGGCCTACACCATGTTAGACATAAAACACTAAGCTTGGTTTGTCTTGTGCAAATAGTCATCATTATCTGCTTAGTCTTTTTCTAACTCAGTTCGGGTCGTGTCAGTCTAAATGGAGGCAGCTGAAGCAGTGACGACATTTTTGCAACAGTATTGTATTGATTAAATTTTTTTTGCATCGCAGAAATAGATTGAATTTATCTTATTAATCTAAGACCGAGTGGTCTTAGAGGCACTGTTGCGTATCAGCGTAGAAAGTATACAGTGTATTTAGTTTAGTCATTAAGTGCGAATTAGGCATAAATAACTGATCGTGACGTAATCATATTAATGGTCCTTCGAGCCGGATCAGAGAAAATTGAAGTGGCTGTCACCAAACATTCCACAGTAGGTCCACCACCATATCGAGAGTAACAACACCACATGGTCCTAATGCACATCTAGATTTTTCTTTATACACCCAGATGGACAAAGCTTGTCAACCTTGTGCAGTTTTATCAAGGTATTTCTTTCGAACGTGGCTCTAACTACTACATCACGATATGTGAGCACATTGAACGTGACATTAATGTGAATCATTTATCTGTTTGCATTTACAATATCGGTTTCACCACCTTTCATCATTTTGAGAAAGGTGATGAAATTTTTCTTTTGTATTGTCATTTTTATGACGTTTTAAGGCGGATGCATGATCGATGGTTTTGAATCAGTGGCCAAATTTGTGATAAAAGGTTGATCACCCACAAACAGTTTACTTTACCGACTCGGAATAAAACACTCGACTACCAATAACGCTCACGACAACCCACTTTCTACCCACACCATCTTTTACAAAACTCTTGTTTCCGAATATAAATCTTCTGTATATTTAAGTTAACAACCACTATAACCTTTTAGGCAAAAAAATCACAATAATAGTCTTTTAGTCACTCGTGGCTTGCCTGAAGGCATAATTACTGACGTCATCGCGTCACGTCAAATTCATTGTGTTAGTTTCAAAGCACTTCATTTTCTATCGTGGTCTGATGACCGTTGCCTATTGACATACTATCGTCAAGTAATGACATTGTCCCAGTTTAAGCTTCCCAAAATGTACGGAAAAGAAATTGTAACAACTAACAACAAAATTTTGAGTGAAATCGTTCATGGGCGGTTGACATCTTTAAGCAATTTTATAGCACAGTGTAAAAGCCTTATGTGGTTTTGTATGGATTATGGCCCCATTTGATTTTTGCGTAACCAATATGGAATACGATTTATTGTTTATTGTTACATACAAATCGATGTGAAATCTTCTCCAATGACAAAAGAAACTCCGGATTGAGCCATAAACGTGAGCCCTTATTTGTCTCAAGTGGGTGCAACAGAAGTTTTAAAAGCCATTTATTAAGAGTGACTCAATAGTTGTTTAATAAAAGCCCAAAAACTGTTACAAGCGTAGGTCTAAAGTAATGTTAAATCCACAATAGAACAAGAACAGAAGGGTAACTTTGTCTAAAGGTTTACGGGAAATCGATTTTTCTCACTATTTAAAATTGTTTTAAAAGTGTTTTCTAAGGTTGTCCGGAGGACCAGTTTTCTTATAATGGTCAGGTTGGCGTACCTTTCACAAAAGACTAAAATATATTTGGCAAGTATTCCTATTATCTACAATTCCGTAGCAACTGTGATAAAACGATCTGTTCTATAATGCGAAAGCAGAGCCACAACTGGTCCTTCTGCACTTTCATATAAACCGTCGCACTTTCTTGCAGCCTACATTGTTTTATCTCGTGCAATATCGACGCACGCGCACAATTTAAATTTAAATTGTAACATACGGCAATGTAGTTTGTGATGCAAGATACTAATACAATAAAAGTGTACCTATATGAACCAACAGTGTGAATAATTTATTATCCTACATCCTATAACAGGCGAAACCATGATATTAATATTCGTATTTTTTTATTGGCATTTTGTGATACCACAAGTATATATTATTTTTTGGCCAAAGAATCAGTATTGCCATCCAACGTGGCAATGCTGCCAGCCTTCTAGGCACTTTTCCAGTTGACAGCGATGCGGACGAATTTTTTGACGCCCTGTAACCCTTTCCTACTTGTACATATTTATTACTATTATAGTTTTGTAGTTTGTTAATAATTTAATTATCTTTTAAATAAAAATTGTGATTAACTAAACTTTCACTGTGACAAAATTATTTAGAAATGACATACGAAAACGTAACGTAAAACGTCCTCAAGATAGAAGACCCAACGACCTTAATACGAGTAGCTAGGAATCTAGGACACTCTAGATGGAAAAGACTTAGGATAGGGTGTTGTGACTCAACCTAGGAGAAGTCTATATCTTGCTGTGGACTGCGTTATGCTGAGTGCTTTAATTGACTTGCAAATAGAACTTATCATTTTTTTTTTATTAAAAGTATTCCTTGCCCCAATAACATGCATGTTCGATGCTACAGTTTACCGTATGTAAGTGCCGGTCTACACGCAGTGGTGACAAATGTCGGCCAATCAGTGGGGCGCGCCCACCGACGAAATGCACAAAATATTGCGCTTTATATGTTGTGTTGCGCTGCGTTTATATTGCATGAGCGAGCGAGTTGGAGGTGACTTGTTATTCCCGTGACTTTTATTGAGTAGTATTTGGGTGTAGCTTTGGTTGATTTAACATTGAGCTTTAATTTATTTGAAAATACTAAAGAAAGTCGTTTAATTGGACATAACATAACATCACGCCTGTAGCCCCCAAAGTGTTAAGCAGAGGTGTACAGTGCACCCACGTTTCAGTTACGTTTAAGTCCCGTGTAATAGGGGGCAAGCCAATTGCCATCTACCGGGCGCAAATCCAGACTCCGTGGCTACTACCGTGAAATTCCTAGATTCCTTTGCCCGACCTGGGAATCGAACCGAGGACCTCATGCTCAGTAGTCGCGCTTGCGACCACTAGACCAACAAGGCAGTCGAGGCGTTTAATTAGGGTTCACTACAAAATAACCCCTGAGTTTCCCCAAAAGCCGCCAAAGTTTTACTTCATAAGAGACGAGCCTTTTGTCGTCAAGCATAAAATAAACGCTTGCAAATCCGGTCCCTGACTCCAAGCTACGACTGAGAATATATTTAAGTAGGTACTGATGACCGTAATCGGTGCTAAAACTTTGACACTGAACTGGCTTATCGTAGTAAGAATCCAGCTTTTCTGGTTGAGGAGCTCGTGGTTAAATAATAACATCGGGTCGATCATCAAGTTAAGCCGAGCTTGCTTAGGTTGGTCCGTGGATGGGTGGCCACTACTTACATACCGAGTTTCCTCTGTGCCTCGAAAAGCATGTTAAGCCGTTGGTCCCACCCGGGTGTTATTTGTAGATAACTCAGAGAATGACAGTGACAGTAGACAGTGAGTTTGACAGTGGTTAAGTAGTCAGTGGCCCGAAAGTCTGACAAGCAGTCTTACCAAGGGGTATCATATTACCCAGTACTAACTGGGTTGTGGAGGTCCGATAGGCAGTCGTTCCATGTAAAATACTGGTATTCAGCTGCATCCGGTTAGACTGGTACCCGTCTCCAAGAGAGTTGGAAAAAGGCTATACAGATGATGATTTACTGGTTTAGTTTCAACTAGTTTAGTTTGTCAGTGGTAATACCACTGACATTCGGCCTATACAAATGAGAATATGGTTTACACACGTCACGGTAAGAACTACATGCTTCTTGGTAGATTTTGTCAACCCGTGTCTATACTATTTCATCTGCCTAGCCTTTTCCCAACTATGTTGGGGTCAGCTTCCAGTCCAACCGGATGCAGCTGAATACCAGTATTTTACATAGAGCGACTGCCTATCTGACCTCCATAACCCAGTTAGTGCTAGGTAATACGATACCCCTTGGTAAGACTGGTTGTCAGACTTTCGGGCCACTGAATACCTGTAACGACTATCAAAGATTTTCCGAGGCACGGAGGAAGCTCGGTATGTAATGGGTGGTCACCCATCCACGGACCAACCTAGGTGAGCACGGCTTAACCTAAAGATCGGCCCGAGCGGCTGTTCTTATTTAGCCACGAGCTCTGTATATATCCGTATATAGCGTATATAGGCTGTACTTATTAGTTCAATAGGGTCTGATGTTTGAGTATGTAAATCCACTATGTGATGACCCCATGCCGCCTTTTCGTGTCAAACATCGGAACATATATTTGTGTGACCTAAACGACAGATGTTTTGCGTATTTGTATGTTTGCACACGTGATTCGTTTGTTAAGTCAGAAACGGAAGGTGTAAATAGGTACCTAAATACCGCTACTGTGTTCCGGTCGGCTATATGTATGGTTAAAAGGTTAATTAACGGTTAAGATTTTTCTCTGATTACAAAACTAGACACACAATAAGAAAGTAAATAATGTCATAATCAAAGTTTTTTAATCTACATATTGTTAGGGCAATTCACAAGATTCAAACATAACATCACCTGTAATCCAAAAAGGGTTAAGGCAGAGGTGTACCTAATAGTCCACCCACATTTCGCCAGTTATATTTTAAGTTCCATCCCATGTAAGGGCGAGCCTATTGCCATCAACCGGCCACAAATCCAGACTCCGTGGCTGCCACTGAGAAATTCCTGATGGAAAAATGCACTAAACACTGTCTCAGACCCGGGAATCAAACATGTCACCTAATGCTCAGCAGTCGCTCTTGCGACCATAGACCAACGAGGCAGTCACAACTTTTTATTCCAGGCCAAATTAAATTAGCTAGGGAAACTCTGTTTATCGTGTTTATATTTCAATTAATACTTATTACGTCTTCTTTAGTTGATTTTATTGCGACAAGCTTTAATAGTTATTCTTGAATTGTGTGTGACATAACTTATGATTAAAGTAGGTACCAATTAGGTACAAAAAAACGAAAGTATTCTGCTAAGAGTATCTTTTTTCCAACCTTTAACAGAAATTTTCTCACACTCGAGACGACGCCGTCACAAAAACACTATCACTAGTTTACGGCGAAAATATTACTCGCACGTAATTCCACGTTTTCTCCTTTACATTACGAACAAAGTATCTTCGGTAATTAACTCGTACATTTAATCTGTTTAAGGCGCGATTTATACAGAAACGGTGAAGGTGAAGGCACGGCGCAGGCGCGGCGCAAGCGCAACGCAGGCATGATGCCGCTTCAAAACGTTTTCATACAAAATGTAAGTAGGCGTCGTGTTGTGAATTACACTCAAGCGGCGCGACGCAGGCACGGCGTTCTTTCGTTTCCTTATAAATTCCAACCCTGCGCTGCGCCTGCGCCGCGTCTTCACCTTACGCCGTTTGTGTATAATTCGCACCTTATGTGGTCGCGACCTTAAATGAAAGTACCGAGACACTTAAAAACACGGAATCAATTTATCTATTTCGTTCTTAGCTTGAGCAACTGAAGTTCAATTAGATTTTTTGCATGATACGCACGACGACCAATCAAACTATTCAAAACCAGTAAAAGCGTATCTCTCATTGTACGAGAAATATAAACAAAGCGAGGCCATGTTATACTGGAAATGTAGCTTGATGTGTCGCCGTGTGAACAAAGATTGGAGTTTGCCAGAACACCTAGCAAGACACTTTGAACTTAGGTTGAGTAAAGCTGTGAGTCTGGGACAAAGTGGCGTCCAAGGACTGATAAAAGAAGTGTAGTCGAGAGATGCGCAGAAAATATTGTTACCATCGCATCGGGGCAAAAACCTGGTTGAGGCTGGCACAATAACGTGGAGATTGGCACATGAAATGAAAGGCCTGTGGATGATGACAAAAATTACAATATGAATTAAAGATGGATGGATTAAAGCTATGCCTCGTAGGTCTAGTGGTCGCGACTGCTGAGCATAAGGTTCGATTCCCAGGTCGGGCAATATTATTGAGTTTTTCCATCACGAATTTCTCAGTAGCAGCCACGGAGTCTAGATCTGTGCCCGGTTGATGGCAATAGGCTCGCCTCCTATTACATGGGATGGTACTTAAATGACAACTGGCGAAATGTGGTTGTACTATTAGGTACTCCTCTGCCTAAAACCTTCGGGGATTACAGGTGTGATGTTATGTTATGTTAGTGTCTAAATAAAGGATTTTTCTTATGTGTACCTACGATTAAAATTACAGAACTTAAACTGAGAACTTGACAAAGAAAGATGTTTGTAAAACCTGAAACTGCCAATTTGGCTTTTCAAATTACTTGACATCTTGGACTGGTCCAAATAACCTCTTTCTTTTCGACCTGAAATCTACAGAGATAATCATTGCATGAAAAACTTCGGCATAAAATGCTTATAGGCTTCTGACTGTTATAACAATGAGTACAAATTCCGAAAAAGTAGACCAAACCAACTGAGATTATATGAATATTCAAACAAGACAAACGAACTTTAAACAAACAATGGTAAGCATATACAGTATAAATATTTACTTACATTATTTGAACAAAATATTTAAACAACCTCGTGTGTTTAGAAATCGAAATTATCTTTTACTTAGAAAGTGAATATTTCGATAAATACATAGAGTGGATACATACCTTAACACAGAAACAAGAAAGGATTCTAAGTAAATAAAATATTCAAATCACCCATCCAAGTCGCATCCTTATCACCAGCCACTTAACCTCATACAAAACACGTCATAATCCACTATCAATATTCCAAACTTAAACGGGGGCATCAAAGGGTCTAAACACCGGAACAGACTAGTAACAGCAAGAAACAATTTCTAAAAACTGCATTAATAGTCTATGTACAACAAGTGCTACTTTCTATAGAAAACGTGTAGAGACATGTTAATGCCTTGACGTGTTGACGTATATGCCTATTAGGCAATATTGGACATGGTAGGTGCTTCGTTTACTTTGAGCTAATCCACTTTGATTGGTAACTTGAACTTGACAGGTATGTTTTACTGGCATAGTAGGATGGTATACTGGTTGGCAGAAAGATGTTTTATTATCAAAAGTGTTAAATTAAATTGATATTGAAAAGAAGAAACGAGACGGTCGTAAGTAATTAAAAAGCAATGTTAAAATTAAACAGAAAGTAGCAAGTGATAGTCAATTCATTAAACAATATCAGCTTCTAAAAGGTCGTTTCCGCCAAACAATAGCCTCATTTAATATTCCGCACAAGCTGCTTCGTGATTAAAATTACAAATAGCTTATTTGCCTTACACACATAGCTCTATAATCGTATTCACATTTAATTCAAATAATATCTTGATAAAAAAACAACCACTATCTCATCAACTCGACTTATCAATCAAGCGATCTAAACGCGGCTAAGAAATCCTACTAAGGTACAAGTACTCTCATTCGTGTATAAGTTTTTATCGCTGCAGACAAGACATTTGTCCCATGGAGAGACAGCTACTAACTGCAACAAAAAGACAGTGACGATTCATAATACTTTTTATTTGTATTTCTACGTACTTCACGATATCAGATTGAAATCAGTTTCCGTAGCGTATAATATGGAAACAGGGATTATTTTATAGTGAGTGTTTATTTAGGAACTAGAGGTATTAATCTGTCCCTTACGGGATATCTTCCGTGTTGTTCAGGATTTTGAGCTCCCGAAATTTCGACGCTGTTGCAAGCGCCATGATCGCGGGATGACTGCATTGTTCTGCGGGTTTACTGTTTCCCGCATTCTCCAAATGTATGAACGAGGACGAGGTGATATGAGTGTGTGAGGATCGTAGCAGGGGATCAGCGGTTTCTACCTACCCCCATCGGAAAAAAGAGTGAGTTTCTGAAAGGTTTAAAACCTATTGTGACTTGCCTAGGTCCTCTAATTACTGTTGTCTGGATCATTTTATTTATATCTTACTGACTAAACAACTTTAAGCAGTCACAAATATTACTCATGTAAATATTTGTTACGTACAATATAACCCTGGATTAGCACGAACGATACTTTCATTCAACTAAACATTTCCCACGTTCTCACCCGCAGGCAAAGCTGGTCTCATAAACAGAACGAAACCATCCCGCTACAGCATAACTCCGCCATATTATTACATCATACCATCCTTTCATATTATTAATTCAATACATGATTCTATCAGCGATAAGTACTGAGATTCAATTTGATCAATAAATAAAATGCATCGCGGAACTCAGCTGGCTGCTATATAATTTTATATCAAAGAAGATTTATTTATTTCAATTATCACTAGATTGCCGTATCAAGATAGTAATGAAATTGACATTTTGTAGAGTCAAGTCTCATTGGCGAAGTGAAAAGTTGCAATATAATTTTCTACTTATTTTTTTATTAAATTGCATTTTACAGTTACCGTAGATTGAAAAAAATACATAGATGTTAAAGTGTTTTTTTACAAGAAAAAATATGAAATTATACAACGTGACAGACTCGTGATCGTAATATTGGAAGCAATCAACTGGAGCAAGTTACTGGCATAATGTAAATGCGCAAAAAATAGTCGTTTGCTTCCCTATTCTGCTTTTTATAAAAATAATATCATGTTGCATATACCATGTTTTAAATAGGTGTTGTAATACTATCGTATTACAAGAAACTCTATAGGTAACGAAGCAACCAACAATTTACTTTGTCAAAAATGTTACATAAAAATGCTACAATATGTTGCTTATTTACAAAAAGAAAGAAAAAAAAAATAGACAAAAAAACCTTTGCACTACAACTTACACTCAACAACACACAAAACAAAATACGGTACGTCTAACAGACGTACGGCAAGTTTAAACTACGTCTCACAGACGTACGTATGCTAGTTAAGGATATGTCTCACGGACGTACGCTGAGAAAGTTAATCCAGAATCAATTCCGATTCAATTCCGGAAGTACCATCGCCACTCCTACTCGTAAACAGCCTACGTGATCATCTGATATGTGGGAAGGTGAGTGTTGATCAAGATTAGATGTCACTTCCGCGATAATCTGGGGGAAAACACTCATGACACGTTTGTGATTTCGTTTCTTTCTCGTATGTGGGATTATCGTGAATGGGAAGTTCTTAACACTGAATGAATAATAGGTACCTCATTCCACATTGTAGCTAATGGCCGTTTTCACAGGCACTAAGCAACACTTTAATGAATGCCTAAATATGATTGCAGTCTTGGAATTTCAACTCTCGAAGCGAGCATTGAAAATATTATTTTATTATACTTAAAGCTTTTTTCGGGTGTCAATTGGTTTGGTACAGTCGACAGCGCATCAAGTAACTACAAACTGTCAAAATTTTATAATTCGATTTTGAACTAAACCGTCAACATTTTATGGTTTAAAATAATTTGGAGAAATTTGACATTTTGTGATAACTTGATGTGCTGACGAGTGCACATTATCTCTACGCTGTAACAAAATTGTACTCATTTTGTGACAACTATCTTATGTTATTTCATAATAATATAACGTTCAGATTTTAGACAGGGTTCGAAATTATCAAGATAATCATTTTCTTTGATAATTATTGGATAATTATCAGATATCAACTCTGATTCATACTTACTTCCTTACTTAATATTTATAAATGCGAAAGTATGTTTGGTAACTTCTTTACGCCTAAACCACTGAACCGATCATCCTGAAATTTTGCAAATACGTTGTCGGATGTACAGAAACCGACATAGCATACCTTTCATCCCGTAAAAAGTACTGTTCCCGAGGAAAACAACAATAACGTTCTTACGATAATAGATGGCGCCACGTCTCTTTCGAATCATTATTGAATTATATTATTACAAGCAGAGTACAACTCGAATTGATTGTCAAATATTCTAAATTAAAGCGGACGAAGCCGCGGGCCAAAGCCAGTAACTTAATGTTAAAAAAACAAACTTTGTCCAAAGCAATTCAAGGGACTAAGAAATAAATCATGAAGGGACAGCAACTGTATGACATTAAGTTTTATGTCCCGGTAAAACCCCTGGTAAATATAACCAACGGGTTTTTTTCACGACCGATCGTTTTTGGTAACCTTATTGAACTGGTACCATAAAAAAATACTTTTTGTTTACTTCAGTTAAGTGTAAACAAAGTTATAAAGTGATTTTAATTTTAAGAACCTTTTAATTTAATGTTTCAATAAGGTACTTAATTTTAACGTTACAACGTCGAAATTCAGGTCAAAATTCGTGTGGAACAATAATATTTTTAATGGTTGCTTATAAATATAAAGTTCCATTTCAAATACGGTTTTAAGGCATCTTATTTATTTTTAACTAAATTATAAAAGTCGGATCATATTGAATATCTGCCGGAGCAGTATTTTTCTTATTTTTGTTTATTTAACTTGAGCATGGCCAATTTTAAGCAAGTTTTCATGAAAATATTTTTCAGTTTAAACGGAAACAAAGAACAGAATCATGTGTTGTTATTCTTTTATCTTTTATTTACAATGTTTGTCATACTAAAGCAAAAAAAACTCATGTCATAAAATCAAGCAAAACCATTTCACGGCTCGTATATGCCTCTCAAAATTGCTAAAAACCATATAAATTGGAAATCAACGCCTGTCATTCGAAGACGGAAAACAAACTAAAGCATTAACTGGCACCATTTAAAACAAGGTAATTGTTTTGTCTTAACCATAAATGTTCTTGATTTTCACATACATATTTCTTCCGGGAAAATATTGTTTGTTAATGTCAGCTATTTCCTACAAAAATGACCTACACGGTCAAAATGTTTGGAACAGTTTACAGTATTAACAAATAAGAACCTCTTACTTGTTGAGGGTGGTTTGTAGGCAATTGCTTGACAGGCAAAACACCTAATTTCAAACATTGATAAACAAAACATTACGTAGTAGATTTGTATCCTTAAATAAGTATATTAAAATAAAGTACTAAATACATAACGGATTTTAAATAAGGCCAGTGTTAACCCGGAACTTGCTAAAACATTACCGACGAAGATCTAGACGTTACTAAAGATACTAAGTTACTAAAGCACATTACAGCGAGGCTAACACATCTGAACGACCTGAACTACTTATAACATCGTAATTTCCGCTTTAAAACTACTTAACACACTTTTGGAGTAAATCTGTACGATATCTGACGAAAGATTATAATATTTTGTAAGAGAACATGTAAAAATAAAACGTGCTTATAGTGGCATGAAAGTTCCCCTTTTTCAATAGTGCGTCACGTTTTGGAACAACCACAGAGAGCCCTCTTTTTTTTTCACCGAAACCGTACGTTTTGCACCTTTAGCTGGGTGTGAGATAAGAAATAGATGTATTGGTTATAAAGAGGAAGCCGTTATCTGTAGATTCCCTCAATATGACCCCGTAAGCATCAATAACGCACTTTAAGGCCGAAAAAATTTGAATTAGTCGTCAAATTCCCTAATCAAAAATACAAGACAGAACATGGGTAACTGCGTCATCGTCATTGGTCTAAGAATTCATACTGTTTCCAAAAAACGGAATCTATGAGCGAAGCTTTTCATAAGAAAATTCTAAGCATACACCACCATAAAATAATCTTAGGTAATTACTCTGTTTTAAGCTTTCCCGGTTTAAAACTAAACGTATAATGTCACTTACGGGATATCTTCCGTGATTGTTGTTTTTCCGTGTTTGTCTTTGTGTGATTTTTCTGCTCCTAACAATTTACTTTCCATCCACCCGCATTCTCCAGTCAACCCGCGATCATGGCGCTTGCAACACCGTCGAAATATCGGGAGCTCAAAATGAACCATCACGGAAGATATCCCGTAAGTGATAGTATAAGCTTAGGTAGGATAGACTTCTTATCTGTATACTAAAGAATTTGAAGTCATGGAGAGAAGCCAATGCCCACTAGTGGGAAGACATAGACTAACAGTAACTGTTACGCGGCCTTTAAAGGGTGCAAAAAGACCCTTAACAAAACCGAAAGGCACTTGTTCTCGCCGTCATTGCTATCATTTTTTAGGTCTGGACCATACCTGGGAACCTTCTAGTTACGGAGTATATATGAAGTCAAAGTTCCAACTTTTTAAGTTAAAAAAAAAAACAAAAAAGGTTTTTAATGTTATAACTTTACTTTAGAAACCTCCGCGACTCCGTACTATTTAATGCATCCATCAGCACAATTTTTTGAGCACGCCACATGAGTCCTACCCTAAAACGTTGATTCTTCACCCCAAAAAAAAGTCGTTTCTTAGCAATAATTTTTGCGTAGAGTTACTTAGTTTGATGTACAGATCGCTTAGTTAAAAGCTTCGTGAAGGGTCCGTTGACACCTTGTATCTTGAGTACCAGTGTCATAAACACTCCTTGTCCATATAAAAAGGTGAAAATATAACCATGGTAACCACCTTGGTATATTTTAATCACGTTTCATAGACGACACTTTTACGCCATTACGTTGTGTTTCCCACGTTAGTAGACTGCTTTATCGTGCGTGGTTGAAGTGTAGTTGTAGTGGGAATCGTGCTTACAACTGCCAACGTTCTTGCGTAACTGTAATAGTGATTCACACTTACTTAACTTAGGTATTATGTCTACTCTGATTAGAAGAATCTTTCTAAGATGAAAAGGTCTCAAAACATGGTAAAGAATTTTCATTTATACTGTAAAGAAATTTCATTGTCTTCCACCTATTTCTAATCTGTGCGCTTTGTAGAAAAAGAGCATATCAAATTGAGCTGAAAATCAATCCTATAAATCCAAATTTATCGAGCAGAATCACAAAAATTAATCCTCTCCCCGATGTTCTATCTTTTTCCACAACATAATAAATAGATAGATCATATTATGTGCAATATTTTTTTTTCTAAACCAAACTTGTTACACAATTCTGATGGATAATAATAGTAGGACTTTTCCAGAAAAAAAAAAACTTAAACTTGAACAAAAAAAACATTTTCGTTAACCAATACAAAATATCAGAAAACCAAAAATAATAAAATCACACCACGAAACCAAGTAACAGAGCGCTGCATTGCATACAAACTAAAACACCGGAACTGACATTAACAATGCAAGAAGTTAAAACTTACAACACTTTAACACATATTACAACAATACATACTATAATAAATATTAATGATAAAGTAACTCCGTCTGTCCGTTTGTCTGGCTGACCATTGACTGAACGTTGTTCTAGGACATGCTGGTTTCCTCATGATGTTTTCCTTTACGTTTTAGATAGCATTGATGATGAAATCAAATACACAAAGGAATGCACCTGACGCGTCTGGGTTCGAACCCTTAACCTATGACATCTAAGCCAGGGCTTACAAGGGGGGGTACCGCACGATCTCCCGCGAGGCGGCGAGCCTCCTTGCCGGATTGCCGCCATGGGATCTGGAGGCCATAGTCCTCGCGCGCCTGCACGAGTGGCGCGCGGAGGTACAGAGCCGGGGGGTAACTCCGCTGCCGCGGCATATTGTCGCGCGGCGGACAGACCTCCGCCGTGATCTCATGGCGACATGGAGAGAGCGACTATCGCAACCCCGTTCAGGGCACGCCACGATAGTGGCGGTAAGTCCCCTCTTTGAGGAGTGGCTAGGGAGGCGCCACGGCGCCCTCACCTTCCGCCTGACGCAGGTCCTCACCGGACACGGGTGCTTCGGGAGGTACCTGCACCAAATCGGGCGGGAGGAAACGTCCGGGTGCTACAATTGCGAGGATCGACCGGAGGACACGGTGGAGCACACCGTGGAGGTCTGCTCTGCTTGGGCGGAGCACCGCCGTGTCCTCGTAGCGGCGATTGGCGGCGGCGACCTCTCGCGTCCGGCCCTGGTTCAAGCCATGGTCCGGGGCGAGGGGGAATGGGAAGCCGTCGCCTCCTTCTGCGAAGCAGTCATGCTAGCGAAGGAGGCGGCGGAACGTGAGAGGGAGAGAACCTCCTCACGTCCCAGCCGCCGCGGGAGAAGCACCGGGCGTCGGGGGCCACGCCGTGATGGCTCTCGGCCACCGTAGGCGCGGGCCTGTGGACAGCGAGTAATGGGCTAGCTCGCCGTCCGTCCGTCGTATGACGACGGGCAGGCCGTGTCGACGGCGCGTTCGTGTTCCACGCGCGCCTCAAAGAGATGTCAGCAAACGGGAGGGGCCCGCAAGGGCCGGTGCCTGCCAGGGCTGCGGGACTGTTCGAAAGAGATACCGCGGCCCTGGAACATAAAGGGCCAATGAAGGAACATGGGTGTTTTTTAGTCAGTAAGAGTCTGACACTCCCTTCCGCTCCGCCCAGAGCGGGAGGAGTCATTTGATGATTTCTCACCCCCCAAAAAAAAAAAAAAAAAAAAGGGCTTACAAGTGGGGCCACGACTGCTCATAGGTCTAGAATCGTTTCATAAGGGCGGAATACTATTCAATGCATCCATCAGCACAATGTTTTAAGTGCGCTACATAGAGTCCTACCATAAAACGTGATTTTTCACCCCAAAAAAAAGTCTTTTCCAGCAAAAAATTTTGAGTAAAGTTACTTAATTTGATGTACAGAATGCTTGGTTGACGACTTTGGGAAGGGCCTAGTTACAACCTGTAGAATTTGTCAATTTGTAGAGTTTAAATGATTTAAGGTTTTATTCAGGAGTAAACTTTAGTCACGCGGAGGAGCTGACACGCAATTTATTTTTAACCGACTTCAAAAAAGGAGCAGGCTTTTCAATTCGACCGTATATGTATATTTTTTTTTTATGTGTGTTCGCGGATAACTTCGTCGTTTATGAACCGATTTTGATAATTTTTTTTTTTATTTTTTTTTTATCCAGGTAATTTGTTCCTTTGGGATAATTTCCATCCTCTATCCAGGTGAGGCCGTGGTGAAGTCCGTGGATGGGTGACCTCCCATTACATACCGAGTTTCCTCCTTGCCTCGGAAAGCACTTTAAGCTGTTGGTCCCAGCTGTCATTTGTAGATCTTTGACAGTCGTTAAGGTAGTCAGTGGCTCGAAAGGCTGACAAACAGTCTTACCAAAGGGTATCGTGTCACCCAGTGCTAGCTGGGTTGTGGAGGTCAGGCAGGCAGGCGCTCCGTGTAAAATACTGGTATTCAGCTGCATCCGGTTAGACTGAAAGCCGACCCCAACATAGTTGGGAAAAGGCTAGGCAGATGATGATGAAATGATTTAAGGTTTTATTCAGGAGTAAACTTCAGTCACGCGGAGGAGCTGACACGCAATTTATTTTTAACCGACTTCAAAAAAGGAGGAGGTTTCTCAATTCGACCGTATAATGTATATTTTTTTTTCATGTGTGTTGGCGGATACCTTCGTCGTTTATGAACCGACTTTGATATTTATTTTTTTGTTTTTTTTTTATCCAGGTAATTTGTTCCTTTGGGATAATTTCCATCCTCTGTTCAGGTGAGGCCGTGGTGAAGTCCGTGGATGGGTGACCTCCCATTACATACCGAGTTTCCTCCTTGCCTCGGAAAGCACTTTAAGCCGTTGGTCCCGGCTGTCATTTGTAGATCTTTGACAGTCGTTAAGGTAGTCAGTGGCTCGAAAGGCTGACAACCAGTCTTACCAAAGGGTATCGTGTCACCCAGTGCTAGCTGGGTTGTGGAGGTCAGACAGGTAGGCGCTCCGTGTAAAATACTAGTATTCAGCTGCATCCGGTTAGACTGGAAGCCGACCCTAACATAGTTGGGAAAAGGCAGACTGATGATGCAGGTGAAGCCGCGAGCAAAAGATAGTTTATTTATAAATTACGCGATATTTTACGTTAACATTCAAATCGGATGCGTACGCGCTGACACAATCAGTTACGCAATGTAAACTAAGTAATTGTCGAAATAAGTAGAGTGTAACATTCACACACGGTGCCTTTACTTCACGATTAACGTAAGTTATTATGTTATAGTTTTGATCACTTAGCTAAGTAAGATAGTTTAATACCATAAAGCTTTTACAGTTCAATGCACTTATACGAAACAAAAATGTATACGTAAATTAATCCATGCTTATATTATAGTAGTCTCTGAGTTTATTTCGGCTGTTTCTTCTGAGAGTCGTCAGGCATGAAACACCGGCCCCATGTTTTAAAACATAACATGATGTGACGTATAAGTTCTTAAAACCAATTTACAGAAATAAATATGATTTATAAATACGACAGCAACTCTGCCTGCCTATTTGTGTGTTACCTTTTTACGTCTTAACGGCTGAACAGATTTCGACGAAATTATGCAGATGGATTAACCATTTCTTGGATTTGGGCATAGGCAATTCAAGCCAAAAAAAAAATGCAAACCACTGAAAAGTTTTCATAAGAGAATAGGTTCGATAAAAAAAAATGTGTTTACATTCACAGTTACTAAAAATTAAGTGTTTTACGTTCCGATCTTCCTAAAAGAATAATCGATCGTCTCAAAAGTAGAACAATTAAAAAATTCGCTCCCGATACAATCGTTCAATAAATCAAACGGAGATAATGATGCCCAAATTCGAAGAACAATGGCAAATCGATAACACACTACAAGTGATCATTATGTTTTATAAACCGATTATTAAACGATTACCGATCAATCAGAAATTAATCGGTCGACTAACGGTTAACGCGTTAACCTGAACCCGACTCTCTGCGTTTAAAAAACGAAACATCACTTCGTTTTTATTAATTTATTCCGACATTAAAACGCTCGCAATTTTATAAAGAAAATGCGAAATTTTACGAACCTATAAATAATGTTCTGAAATAAAAATTAAAATATGGCTTGTTCATTCTTTTGTAATAAAAGATTATGCGAAAGGAATCGTATCAGGAACTGTCGATCGTAAAGAACCAGAAAAATAAGCTCCTTGAACGGAAAAACGAAAATAACTTGATAGACTCAATAAACATGCGAATCCTAAAATGGTTTTTCCATGCAATCGCTGGATTTAGCATCAACCCATATAAAAGACGAGTAGTTACTAAAACTTTATTAGGAGACAATGAAAAAATGAACAAATAATATTTCTCAAAAGCAAATCGTTTATACGCTATCAGAATCCATTCCACCATTTTATTGGAAACACTGCTCCAAATATCAGATAAACACGAAAACGAATGATCACAATTGCTTCAAGACCGTACTAAAATTTCACGTCTCAGATTCACTTCGGGCTGTTAAACCACCAAGAGATCAAGTCAACCATCAAAATCCTAAAACCCACACAACTTAGAAGGGTTTTCTGATTTGAAACCAGAAACGACTTGGAAAAAGACAACCAGTTCGCGTTAGGGAAAGGCAAAGAAACATCCAACGAGATACATCAAACTCCGAGCGAATTTCTTACGGAGAACAGTAAATCAGCTGCTCTTTTCCCTGAAGCGGCAATGGGTCACTGTTCGTAATACATAGACGCGAAGCGGAGCCATTAGCGGTGGATAACTGTACGCGACCGGTAGTCGTCTGCAAAAACTATAAGATGTGGTACAAGGTGTAAGAGGTTGGAGGTATTGGTAAGGCGTTGCGCGAAAATCAATTAATGATGGGGGCACAGATACACGGGTGTAATGAGTTTCTTGCAGGGTATAATTGACTTGAATCAGTTTTATAAACGAATGTTTGTAAGTATAATAATAATTCTTCTTTCTTTTCCAGATTATGGAGACTATGAGGTGGTTTTATAGTCAAACAAATGTCACGTCCCTTTGCATTGATTGCATGCCGTGTATTAAGCACACAAACTTTCATAAAACAAAACTAGGTTAAAGTTGATCGAAAAAATGTTGTGACTGATTGATTGATTGACTAACTGACAGAATGGGATAAAAAGCAGTCGTTTTAACCTTATCCTAAATACCTTTATTAAAAACTTGGGAAAGACATTTAATAGACCAGAGAATAAAGATGCATTACAGAAAGATATAACTAGCAACGCAGTTGAATATTTGGATGAAGACTATTGCCATATTATGGCAGGATATGCTGGAACCAATATTATAACATCTATTTGTACCTATATTTGACTAATAGAGACGTATGGAAGAAGAAGACTATGCCATAAATTGGGATTTTGATGATAAAAAGGCGCTTGGACAAATTATTCTTGTCCCTCATTACTTAAACCCTTAATTAAAAGCAGTTCGATACTTCGGCACCGTATCTAATTAACGCGACTGACTAGTAACACTTGACATCAGACGTTACGACGTGCCATACTCGATAAGGTTCGATTTACTTAATTACTCCAGTATTATTGGTAAAGTATTTTAAATTAACATAAGAACATTAACATACTGAAAGATAGTTATGTCAGGAAGTAAGTAGTTTAAATACGGGTGTTCATTGAGTAAAAAGGACTGTTTTAGATTATGGTTACTGTGTCTTCAGGACTGAATTGAGCGCGGAGTTTTGCTGGTTTTTTTTAGCTTCTTCGATTTTCAATCGAAGGTTTTAGATGTAGACTAGGGCGGAAAGATCGACTTCGTAAAATGTTGCTCTTGCAAGGTACATTAACTAAATCGCAAAGAATCCATTTTGCAAGACTTCATGAGTACATAGAATACCACGTTTTATCTATTGCACGAGAGTCATGTATTTCAGATTGACTTTTAGCAAGGTGGTTTAAATTTTTTAAGCATCAATTACTCGCAGTAATCTAACATAGGGGACCCCTACATTGGAATGCCACTAACCTGTCTTATTAAAATACAGAAAACCATCTTGTCAAGACTAATAACTCTACTAACAAGTTACTTAATTTTTTATCATCAAAACATGATAAGGTCAACCAGCTTCCTGACAACACTGAAAAAACAAAATAAGTCTGAGAAACTAATTAAAAACATAATTTTTTGACGTCACAGTAGAATACCAGTATTGCGCTGTTTCAGTGCGTCCAGCAAAAAGTTCTCAATCCGTGAAGGTTGACTAAAAATATACCAAAGTAGGTAGTAGGAACCGTTTTTGTTGTAACTAAGATGTGAAACGGTTATGTGCAATTAAAAACAAAAAACAAGAAGCCTCTATTGTTTCACAAATAAAAAAAATAACACTTTTGTTATGAAGTTCTTTTTTCAGAAAAGCAAAGGTACGGAATTATTTGGGAATGTAAAAATGAGAGCTGAACATCTCGGGCCTGACGGACGGTGAGTAATGGGCTAGCTCGCCGTCCGTCCGTCCTATGACGACAGGCCGTGTCGACGGCGCGTTCGTGTTCCACGCGCGCTTCAAAGAGTTGTCAGCAAACGGGAGGGGCCGCAAGGGCCGATGCCTGCCAGGGCTGCGGGACTGTTTGAAAGAGATACCTCGGCCCTGGAAAATAAAGGGCAAAAGAAGGAACATGGATAGTTTTTAGTCAGTAAAAGTCTGACACTCCCTTCCCCCCGCCTAGAGCGGGAGGAGTCATTTGATGATTTCCCATCCGAAAATAAAAAAAAGGGCTGAACATCTGAATTGCTTACTTCAGTTAAACATAGTTTCTTTTCTTATTAAAAGTGCTAATTTTAACTGCTGTCATTGGCTGATTGAAACAAATACAGACAATTACAGTGGTTAAAATGAGTTCGATAATCCCCAAAACCATTGGTTGTTCATTCGTAACACAGTCTGGACTTTTAGCGTTGATTTGCTGCTCATAAAACTTTTAAAGCTCATGACGACCATAGTCAAAAAGACACATTTTATCTTAAAAAATATTTCCCAAATTCAGATCTCAACGCATTGCATGTTAAACACCCATAATTCACTCCTATATCGCTTACCGGGGGGGTAAGCGATATAGGAGTGAATTATGGGAGTAGTTCTCCACCAGCCAACAAACAATAAAATACATTTCTAGTATTTAAAAACGACTTAATTAGTATTTAGTTTAGCACGTTGGTAATTTATCGCATAGTTGTACAATAAGTAACGCGGTACGCTCGTGGTATAATTGAGCATTGTTCCCGTGTTTACCCCACTTGCTAATTGGAGCATAGCTTCACGTCTTGTGTTTACATTTGTATATGTTACTCATTTGGACTGAAGTAGCCTTGAAGTGGTGACAAGTCTTTTCATGACACCGGAATAACATTGCAATATCCATGTGGGTATCAAAAGGTTTTCAGTTGAAACTTTTCATGATTTATAGCACTGCGGTGTAATCTTCTCGAGGTTATCAAGTAATCTACACACTAATCTATAATCGTAATCTGTATGTGTTGTATGTGTGCTGTGAAGTATAGAGTATCGAGTTATGGAATATCAAGTTAAAATATCGATTCCCATCTTGTCTCTTGAGTTTAGCTAGCCGATTTTAATTTGACCTTGTTTAAAGATAGGACTTTTAAGCATAAATTTGTTATTCCAAAACAAAATTATCTGTTTCCCTCAAAAATATTATTTTGCGAGGTACAGAAACAGAACCATGCCACCGGATGACTATAACAGCCTTTTAACATTATAACAGTCGAAATCTAACGTCATACATTAGGTAACTGATCAAAATCATAATAAGGAATAAGCTGTCGAAACACGTGTTCTTGAGTGGAGACCGCGAATCGGCAAACGTAAGGTGGGACGCCCTCAGGCTCGGTGGAGTGACGATCTTCGCGGGGTGGCTGGTAGCAACTCGATGAGAGTTGCTGAGAATCGAGTTGATTGGCGTACGATTGAGGAGGCCTATGTCCAGCAGTGGACTGCTATAGGCTGATGATGATGATGATGTCGAAACACATAACACCACTCGTACTTCCCAACGACTCATCATCACTCTCCTGTCCTTATCCCAATGTATTTGGGAACAGCATGTCTTCTTCTTCCATACTTATTTATTACTCGTCATCTCAGCAGTCACCTCCTTTCTAGCCATATCATCCTTCACACAGTCCAACAACAATTATCGATACACTTACCAAGGATTAAGAAATGAATATAAACCTCTCTGATCTCGACAAAAGTGTTTAACATTTACCTGAAACAATCAACAAAATACATTATTACTAAAGTGTTTTACAAAAGCGTTTCGTCAGACACCGCCATAATTTTAAATGATTGCTGACTCTCTTGTAACAATAAATGTGTTACAAGACGGTCGTCAGTAATTGGTAGACTTTCACAGCTTTTCTGATTGATTAGATAATTGTTTACAAATGTTGCTACATGACAATTAGTTGTTGTCAAGTTCTGAATCTTTCTTGAAACACAGTGCCGGTTGTAATGGCAACGTTTGGGTGAGCTGATGTCCAGCTGATGTTATGGTGAAATCTTTGCTTTATATTTAAAATTTGGCCGACCCACTTTTCTAATGACATAAAGATGCGACCATGACAAATCAAATCTAGTGATTTCAGTAGATTTGTTGCTAGGTTAATTGAAGTATGATTTGTTTCTTAATTTTAGTTGGTGTATTTAAAAGGTCTATCTGTGATTATTTAACTGCTGGGTCCTCTTCCGTTCAAGTTCTCACTGACCCAACGGGAAATTCTCAATGTAGACTAGACTCAGGAAACGCTGACTTAGATGCCTGTGCTTAAAGCATAAGACATCAGTAGCAACATTAAAGGATATAACAGGTCTATGCTGATCAGCTGAAAACAAATATCTAAATCGCGTTACGGAACTCAAATAGAGTTGGGCAGGACACCTAGCAAGGCGCAGTGATGACAGGTGGACTAAGGCTGTCACCGAATGGCGTCCAAGAACGGGGAAAAGAAATGTGGGTGGTCCGGCGGTGAGATGGCTAGACGACATAGTTGCCATCGGGGCAAAAGCCTGGATGAGGCTGACACAGGAACGTGGAGATTGGAAAAATATAAGAGAGGCCTATACTCAGCAGTGGGTGAATTCAGGCTGTGGATGATGACGATGAATAACTAAATAGCAATTTAAAAAAAAGACCCTACAAATCTATTAACAATGATCAATCTTTTATAGTCTTTATCGTGATCATTGGCAGCCTTGTTCCACCCAACAGCTGAATATAGGTGACGAAATCCTCCCTCTTATTCTGACCTCAAAAAAAAAACAAATACTAAAATATACAAAACAAACACGAAACACTCAAAAAGCTACATACACAAAACAACATTTCCCCAAAGAGCTTTGACACACTTCAACAGTCATTATGCAAAACGATAATAATCACTCAAATTCGCAGATGGAGCCACAGGCGTCATCTAGCTAAACAAATACATAATTACACGTTTATATCACAATAGCGGCCATTACGCCTCTTATGTAACGTTATATACTGCAACTTTTTCTTTTAACTTACAGAAATGGTTTTACAATATTATGATTGTCCGGTATTATGTAAATTGGTGGTTTTGCTGTAACGCGATAGGTTTTATCTTGATGTTAGTATATCTTTGTGTTTGTCATTTAGGATGTGAATGAGCATTTTGCGGTATCAACTTCCCTTTTGAGTTTTTTTTTTCGCGTGGTTTAAGTGCCTAACCTGGTGGCAGAGTTTTTATGTCGTCCATGGGCCTCTCACTTGGCTTTACACGCCGTCGAAAAATATCTCTCAGGCATGCTGTTTTGGTTGTTGTATTCCTGTTGTTGTTGTTGATGTTTTCCTGTACCGACGCAAGTGATAATTATACAATAAGCACATGAATCCGAAATATCAGAGGTGCGTGTCTTGGCTTCGAAGTCGAGACCTATGACTTGGCAGTCCGACGGTTTAGTGAAATGTATCGACATTTTTATATGAATCGTATTTCAGAAGGAAGACTAAAGCAACGTTGGATGGATTGTGTGAGGAATGATATGAAAAATAAAGGAGTAATGATAGCGTGACGGTTGACAGAGAAGAATGGAAGGATGAAGCCCAAGTAACATGGGACAAGGGCAGGAAGATGATGATTTCAGAAGGTACTTTAGTTTCAAACTATCTGGCCATATTCAGTATCATCAACTCTTCCCAGACACGGAACCAGTGTGGAAGCCCCTTCCAGGAGAAGCTGCATCTGCTTTCTGCCCACGATGCTTATTCCAGGATTTGAACGAGGCGAATGTCACAGATGTCCAGTCGAACACAACCGAGTAGTGGTCAATCGACCAGAAAACAAGAATTCGATTAGTTAGCTGTGGCCACTAAAAGGTTTACTTAAAACTGCATGACCAATTAGTAGAAACATGTAGCCAACTCATTGCCTACGCGCACGATAAGGATCCGTTACACTTCGATACTTTTCCAACATTATAATGTAGGCCAGTTAGGTACTCTTGTTTTTTTCCTCACTCAGTTAACATGGAAATTTATTCCACAGCCGTTATCTCCAAAATACTCGAAAACATAAGTTCAGTGACTTCCGCAGTACAATGACTCTTATATCGGTGAACAAATTGATAAAAACAAAACATTTTTGTGAAGACATGGAGTACCTACCTTCTTCATTTTAATGCCCCAAAAGTTTTCTGTTTTCTTGCGTTGTTTTTCTGTCCCCTGTTTTCTTTGCCAATTTATCGAATCCTTACATCCTTTTAAAAGAAAAAACACGAAAAACTTATTACAATTGACAAGTAGATAAACAACAAAGATTTTACTTGAAAAATTCAATTGCCAAGCTGTTATGGTGCTAAGGGTACCAGTAATAAGGGTTAGGGTATGTTTTTCGAAGACATTGTTTAAAAAGAAAATTCGAGATAAAATATGCTAACGACACACTATGCCTCACGCGACGTCGATGCAAAAATAGTAGCATTTGTTTAACTGAGTGAAACCACGCAATGAGAGGTATAAAATTACAAGAGGTATATACTCTTTTGGTTGTCAGTATTTCCTTTTATGTAGATATGACATACTTGTTGGAGGTTGTTTTCTTCATTGTTGTGTGCACAGTATTTTATCGTGTTTACGCCTACGGAGCTATTGATATGAACCAAAGACTTTGAAATATACTCTTGATAGAAGGTACGACGCGAACAAAATCCTAATCTACTTGCAAGGGAGTAAAAGTTGACGTATCGAACTTGGCAATATCGTCATTTTTCTACATGGCCTCCCTGAGATATAAAATCAGTTGTTTTCTATGACATTTCTTTCATAAGCAAATTCCAATGATGTTATTTCACATAAACCTTCATGGGCACTTATGAGCCGCCAAAAAATAGGTTCACGATTCGGGTATCGTTTCCTACGGAGATGAACCGGCAAGGAACTCCATGGTAATCTCGCTTTAGTACCCATCTTAAATCTCTTTGATGTGAACATAGTGTACTTGTGTACAGTACATTAATCACATCATTATGGGTGTAAATCAATCATGCGTGATTTGTAATTGCATTTCTATTTGCGGAATTTTGTTGGAATTATGAAGTAAAAAACTGTTTGACAGTGACGTTAAGTGCTTCAAGTGACTGCGCATAGAAAGACGTTGATTTTTACTTTTATTCTTTCTATAATAGGGTTATTAACAACAAGTTTTTAGGTGGTCCTAAAAACTAACAAAGCTAGAACACTTTATAGCCTGTATTGGGTGATTTTATTGGCCATAGATAACAAAAAAAACCATAGTGAATATCGTGTCTGCTTCATAGTAAATACCCACAATTTATCGAATGAAGTTCTTCACTACTCATGCGCTAAATAAAGCAATTTCCTAGAACACTTCTGCCAATACCGACAATTCTCTAAAGAAACCTTTGTACACGTTTTCCAGATAACTGAAATTCCATTCTACACCGACTTTCACCGTTTAAACTCGCATAAAACCCTTCATCAACTTTCCATCAAATTATTCGGAACAATTGTTCCGAAAATTTGAATATCGAAGTCGGCGCGTGCGCTGCGCTCTTGCCGGTCTTATGCAAACCGTATGTAGGTCGGCCGCAGACGCCGGGGAAACGTTATCGCGATCGTACTAAGTTAATGGTGGTATACAAACTATAAATAACTGTATTTTATGTACATCTTAAGCTGTTTCGTTTATAATTTCTGTGAAGATCTCTTGGAATTAAGATTACAGCCCTTTGTGAGGTGATTGTAAGTTTTGATCAATGAAATGATGGTTATCGAACATGGTTACGCTTAAAAGATGTTTTGTTCTTTTAAGAAGTCGCGTTGAGGTCTATTGTCGATGTAATTTTTGGTTGTAATCACTATTCAAACTATGATATAAAAACTTTTTTATGCGTACCACATAAAATCATAGTTTAACATTTATGATGCCATAACCTTTTTGTTTCGAGATGCTTTATGCTACCAATATTATGTTCATAATAAAAATAAGCATAAAATAATAAATTATATTCATGTTTTGACGACCTATAATTTACTGGAACTCCATATAAATCCCCTTCGCCAAGGTTGAGTGTTACATGTGTAATATCAACATAATAATATTCCATATAATATTTACATGATATTTTGGGATTCGCTTCGCTTTTGCACGCTCTTTTTTATGTTAAGCAAACCGTAGTTGAATACATAAGAGCTATTTCGGTTCGTGACTTTTTTCCCAAGATTGTCACAATTCGCTACTTCTACCTCTTACGTAGCTTTTGACTTTTCACCTTGACTTTTTGACCTTCAAACCTCTAAGGATTTACCACATTTATGAAAACATTATTGTACGTACGACTATAGCACCGAAATTACACCTTTACTAGCAATATTCAATTGTGAAGATCAAAGAAACGATAATGAACTGAGAAGGATCATATGACAAAAAAACCGGCCAAGTGCGAGTCGGGCTCGCACACGAAGGGTTTCGTACCATTATCTATAAAAAAATACGAAAAAAACACGTTTATTCTATGGGGACCCCCCTTAATATTTTTTTTCAATTTTTAGTATTTGTTGTTATAGCGGCAACGGAAATACATCATTTGTGAAAATTTCAGCTTTATAGCTATCACGGTTTATTAGATACAGCCTGGAGACAGACAGACAGACATACAGCGGAGGCTTGGTAATAGGGTCCCGTTTTACCCTTTGGGTACGGAACCCTAAAAAGGAGATGACTGATGAGTTGACGATTAATATAGAAGAATGGAAGTTGAAGACATGCTGCGCCAACCCCAAATAAATTGGCATAAAGGAAGGGTAATGATAATGATTTTTCGATAATCATAGTGTTTACAGAGAAACCAGTGATATAGGTAATCCAGCAAAGTGTTTCTTTTTTTAAATTGTCCTATCACAACAGCCAATATCAAAATCATAAAACCACTTCAGAAATAAAATATTAACGAAAACGTGTCTTAATCAGATTTAGCCACCCACATAGACAAATACTCGTAGACAGAAATATTAAACGAAATGAAGTAATGATTTCTGATAGACATTTATAACAAGGAAAAGAGCCTTAATTGGAAAAACTCAAACTCAAACTCAAACTCAAAGCATTTATTTCAATTAGACCATTACAGGCACTTTTGAAAGTCAAAAACAAAAAAGCTAAGCTACAGTCACATTCACAAGGCATAATAACTTGCGAAAGTACTGTAGTTGCACATTCCAAATCGTAGATCTCTATGGAGAAGAATGGGCAAGAAACTCCATGGACACTCTTTTTAATCAAAATATTGTTACAAAATCTTGGTTACATCATTCATGTTGAGATTATACATATATGTGAGAACGATGTACAAAGACGTGCACATTAAGAGCGTCCAGAGTAAAAGATTAAACTAACAATTTAAAAATAAAGTAATTAAAATAAACCGTGACAGCTAAGAGATGACCAGTCCCAACTGACAGCGCCCGTTCACGAACATGACGCATGGATCAGCGCCATTCAACTCAACCACATTGAAGGGAACTAAATGACCCGACACACCCGCCACCATCAGCGAGACATTTGTGTGAGCATGACATTCCCTCAGCCACCAGGGCACATTCAAGTCAATGAAGATAACTAAATGTAAATGGTAGCTTTACAGTACATAGTACTCACACATGTGCTATGCGATTATTGCGGAATTAGAAGACAAGTTTTCTAATATATTCAGATTTAAAGACAGTTGATGGTAATTAAATGGCAGTGAAAGATAAGCCTTATCATATAATAGGAAGGAGAAAGCGGTTTGAGACTCCTACTAGGCTGTCTTTTTATGGTTGTATCAGTACTCGGTAAAATTGAAAGTAATTTGTAATCGATGTTGGAACACGGGTGGCAGCAGCTCTGCCTAACCCTTCGGGGTTTACATAACAGGCGTGATGTTATGTTATCTATCCTACTCTTATTAGACCATAATCTACCCGAATTAATTCAAAAAATGATGAATGATTAATTCTTAATAACGTGTCAAACTCCTTATCGCCGTAATTATAAACCCGACGATAAATATTCACGATTTGAATAAGATACGATTAATTTCGTTGAACCAATTAATAACATGAGTAAATATGATTATGATCATTAATTTTGCTATATTAAAAAGGACCGGTTTACAACATTCTCTTGCATCAATGTAGATGTATGTATGTATAGTAATATTCCCGTTGTGCTATGATAGTAGACAGATAGCAGATAGGAACCGTTGCTTCCACAACGTTTCTATCAGTATTAACAAAAGCTATTTTCTATAAGGAGTAGTACTTAGAAAGAGAAGTCTTGGTCATGCGGCGGCCGATGGGCAGACGACATTGTTCGCATCGAGGAAATATCCTGGATGAGGCTGGCAAAAGAACGTGAAGATTGACACAAGCAAAGAAAGGCCTATACCCAGTAGTGGGTGAGTCGGGCCGTGGATAATGATGATGATGATATTTCTATAGGTATTAAAGCCTTAACATGATATAACAGCATTTACTTTCACAGACAGTGTCAGTCTAAACTAGGTTTTACATTATGTGGTGTGGTGGGGTGTTCAACATGAATATAATAATAATGCCTATACCTACATACGAGTACTAACCGGGATGAAATCAAGCCATGAAAATCTTGAAATGAATCCTTGAAAGTCCGAAATCCGTCAGAAAAAGTTCCAAATAAAAAAGTAACTTCCCAACCTTACTTTTCAATACAAATAAGTAATAGAATAGAATTGCAACAGTTTACCCATGAAACAAACCGTTCAATTAAAAATTGAAATAATTGCCTGAGAACGCAAAGCGGGCTGTGTCGAATGATCAGCTATATTAAATTGAACAAGCACTTCGCACTAATAGCTACTAACGAAATTTCACGCCCTACTGAACTTGATAAGTTTCAAACTTAAAATTTTCGGACTTGAGAAACAAAATTCGAACATAGGGCTGTCGAAGATAACAATGGTAAAGAACATTCAAATGTGAAAGATGATTGGAATCATCTTCAACACAGATGCAACAAATCTATCAAAGGATACAGCAATTCTATTGGAAAATTCAATTCAGGCTAAAAGACGACAAAAAAATAGAATGATATAGATGAAACAGAAAAACAAAATGATGTTGACTGTAAATGATGTGTTAAACAAAATACCAACTAAGGATTAGTAGGTACTTATTTGCATTTCTGGCCAGTATGTTTTAATTATAAAGGACAATACAACGAAAATAAAAAATAACTGTAAAAAATTCTTAATCTAGGATCAATTGCCGTAAATTCGAAAGGACATTCAACTTTGGTACATTTAACTGCCTCACTGATAAGTTGATAACAGTTATATTCAAAACGTGATCATGCAATTGCCACATTTTGCCTCGGGTCTCAGTTTGCTTAACCTAAACCAGCTCTCGGCGTTTACTTACATTTTACCGGCAACTTTTTATCTAGAGATCTTTCCTATACTACTAAGGTTTTCTAGCTTTTATTGCATTTGTCTGTTAGAACGAAAGGAGTTTTATTACCGTTTGCATTTAGTATGTCAAACTGTTTGTTTGTTCGCTTAAGAATGAATTTAGCATTGCCTTTAGGAATCAGAATTGACTTAGCACACGATTTTTTTTGTTTAAAGTATTTTTCAATGTCAACAAACCAAAGAAAATGATTAAACCTGTTCTGGAGCTATACAGTATAATTGAGAAACAAATAATTTTGATCCCGATAACTTGCGAGTCCAGACTGGGTTACTTTGGAGAAATCGAACCTTTAAAGTTTTTGGGAAATTGTCCACCTCTCCAGGGGCCCAATTCTGCTATTACAATAGTGTCAGAATGGTATGTCATTGATTTCATAATTGTTGATTTTGACTTGTCAAAACTTGTCAAAATCAACAATTATGAAATCAATGACAGACCATTCTGACACTATTGTCGTCTATTGTAATAGCAGAATTGGGCCCCAGCTTACACTGCCGATTGCGAGAAATCTACGTTGTCCGGGATATTTAACTCCGAAAAACTTATGTCAATCCTGTTGAAAGACGATGTAAAAATATGAACGCTTTCAAAGCGTTTGTCAATTGTTTAATCTTACTACTGTTATAAAGGGTTATTGTACATTCGCCACAAAGTAAATTCGTCACGAAATAAAGTATGTGTAAACTCGCCACAGCTCTATTTTCATGTATAAAAATCCGCCATATTGCTTATTTCCGTACAGACAGCAGAAAAATGTAACAATCTATATTATGATCCTATAAAAAGCTAAACTGACTGACTGACTGTTGATATATCAACACACAGCCCAAACCGCTGGTCCTAGAGATATGAAACTTGGAGGGTGTGTTTTTTGTGAAGATTAAGTATCCAAAAAGATAGGATTTTTGAGAATTCCACCACTAAAAGGGTAAAATAGGGGATGCAATTTTATATGAAAGTGCGTCAGTTTTGAAGTTAGGATCTTTAAATTTTGTTCTTAGGCTGACGATTGAAAATAAATTTATACGTGTCTCAGCGTTTTTGATAATTCTACGCTCGAAGGGTTGAAAAGGGGATGAAGGTATGTAACAATGTTTGTTCGGGTGGAATCTTGCAACTCAATTTTGAAGCAGATGTCTTCAACCGATTGAGCTGAAATTTTGCACACACCTATGGTTCTGGTGACAATACATTTTAGGACGGACATTCCTTAATCCTGCAACTTTTGCATTTTTCGACATCCACGCAGGCGAAGCCGCGGGCAAAAGCTAGTCGATTATATTTCAAAATATGGTTGGTTGTCCCAAGATATTATTATTATATCCACCCGAGGTTGTGCCCGGCTGATTAATGATCCATTTTTTCAGAGATGCATCAATCTAACTAACTACCATCGAAGTGAAGATGTTTTAAAAAAGACAACAAGATACGTAAAATAATAAACACAACAATTTATTGTAACTTAGGAACAAAACAACAACCACTGGAAACTGACCTAAACCACCACAAAACAAAACGAATTGAACTCATACGTAATTACATTTAAAAATAACGAGAAAGTAAACAAATAGGTAATTAAAAATTCTACTGCCCCTTGAGCGATCTTCCTCTACCAATCTGCCACCCCATCAACGACAATAAGAAGTTGTCACCCCTTTCCATAGAGCTAACATGACGTGCTGCGTGCAACCTCATTTTTTCCTAATGCGACGTACAACCTTATTTCTTCCTAATAATATATTATGTGCTATAACTCTTTGGTAACTACAATATTAAGCAGATCTCATTTGCAACAGAACACCCAAAGAAAACTATAATATTAGTCATTGAGAACACCACATGCGCATCGACAAGGATCGACAAGGTCAAGTGAGCCACTGGATGACTGGACTGATGCATTGACCGGTACGGCTAGAAAGAGAGCGAGCAAGCGCGTGATAGCATGTGCAGGAGCGCAGGAGAAAAGAAAGATTTTAGAAATCATTTTCATTTCAAGCGCTAAAAATCAATAACTTTGTTTTCTACCAGTACTTTATGCAAAAAATATGTACCTATGGAGACTTGTGACGAATTTACACATATTTTTTATGCATGTGGCGAATACACTTTCAATGTATGGAGTTTACAAAATGTGACGAATTTACTTTGTGGCGAATGTACAATAACCCGTTATAAATGCGAAAGTTTGGTTGGATGTTTGTTACTCAATCACGCCAGAACGGCTGAACGGATCTGGATGAAATTTGGAACAGAGATAGATTATAGTTTGGAATAACACATAGGCTATATTTTATCGCGCAATTAACTTAGGGGGATGAGCAGTAGTGCTTTATGTCCATATTCTGCAACTGTTTGACAACTGACAACTGTCATAGCATGCATTAGAATAGAACGTCTATTTCAGACAATTTGTCACTGGTATAAGTAGCCTATCGGTTCAGCGACCGCCCTGTAAACCAGGGTTCGCAAGTTCGAATCGCAGCTAGTCCTTCTTAAATCTCTCAACGAAATTGGACAAACCAAAGAAAGCTACCAGATCCAAGCTACGCCTAACATGACAACAACAGAAGCGAATCTCTCGCACAAACAAACAAACAATTAAACTTTCATTCACAACATCAATTAATTACAAACAACTTTCAATTAATATCTTAACTTCAGTCAGCCCTGAACAAAACAGATATCCACCAAACGATTTCTAAGTTCTCATTGCTTTCACCAAACACTTGCTGAGTTTATTTGCCATTTGCACCTATGTCCATTGTTCTCAACAGAATGCTAAGAAGACTGGTGGTAAAAGAAGTAGGTACCAATTGCATTATGGAACCTTTTCAATGGTTTTTCTTTAGTAGAGTATGTATATAGGTAAGGTTATTTATAAGCGCATCAATATGATATATGACTTATATTCTCTTGAATAAAACTCATTGGTTTTTTTTTTGTTTTTTATTGGTTTTCTACAGTCAATTGACGAGCTCGTGGTTAAATAATAACAGCCGCTCGGGTCCATCTTTAGGTTAAGCCGTGCTTGCCTAAGTTGGTCTGTGGATGGGCGATCACCCATTACATACCGAGTTTCATCCGTGCCTCGGAAAGCATGTTAAGCCGTTGGTTCCGGCTGTCATTTGTAGATCTTTGACAGTTCTTACAGGTAGTCAGTGGCCCGAAAGTCTGACAACCAGTCTTACCAAGAATATCGTATTACCCAGTACTAACTGGGTTGTGGAAGTCGGATAGGCAGTCGCTCCATGTAAAATATTGGTATTCAGCTGCATCCGTTTAGATTGGGAGCCGATCCCAAGATAGTTCTGAAAAGGCTAAGCAGATAATGATTGGTTGTCTACAGTCACTCCATGTAAAATACTGGTATTCAGCTGCAGCCGGTTAGACTGGAAGCCGACCCCAACAAAGTTGGGAAAAGGCTTAGGCAGATGATGATTTTTTTTATTTAAGAAGACGTTTTGGGAGTGGTACTGTGAACAAAGTTTGATCTATGTCTCAACTAGACAAGTTGGTTAACACCAGTATATACTCCAATGAATAAAATGCAAAGCTCCATTCACAGTCTTTAAGGAAACATTTCACTTCTGACGCATTTCACATAAAACACTGAATGATATCTAGAACCAAGAAACATTAAACTGCGACGTAATTAATCAGAAGAGAAAATAAAATGAGTAGGCGGAGCAAGCAACGTAATAGTGAAGTATCAACAACAACACAAAAATTGCATAATACGATCTAACGAATGTTACACACAATTCGAAGATATGATTAGTTATCGTCTTATTTACAAGCCATACGTAATGAAGAATGTTTACTAGTGTTTCTAACGATGAAACTAGAAATCAAAACAATCCCTGTCTTGTAAAACAAGTAACTTGGATAGATAGACACATACCAGTAAAATTTAGGAATGATGGTTTAGACATTCAAGTACCGTGTTATAAAGCTAACGATCAGATAGTATGAAATATGACCACAGCAAATGCTGCAATTTGTAAATATTATCAAACAAACGATGCCAAAACATTTACAAACATTGATAATAATTTACCACAACATAGTAACGCTACCAATGCGCTAACAATCGCAGATAAATTGACAATTACAAATCTCAAAAACAATACAGACACAACCACAAATCTGTCTTACTAAATATTATTACTAAATATTGCCAATAACACCGAACATTTTCCTCCTATGTAGTTAACACAAATACAAGAAAAGCATACACGTACCCAAAACGAAAGTACTTCGTCCATTCATTAGAGCATTAAAAAGGCATTCACATAAAGACAGGTTACAAATTGACGAAAGTAAGAATTCTATTGTGTGTTCTTCGAACGTTGTTCTAGTTTCCTGATCTTTGTGTAGGTAGCAGGTTTTTGTACGAAATGAATTCTGTTTTGGACTGATTGAATTAGCGTAGGTTTGTTAAGTGTTTTAGTTTATTAGGTCTAATTGAAAAGAGTGGTCTAATTTGCCGGTTGGTAGAATTCTGTATCTGTTTGAGCTTGGTGTTTTATCAGGTCTATTTTGGTGTTTGTGTGCTCATTGGGTAGTGTAATACCCTTTTGGGCCTTTGGCCTTCGTAACATTCCACTCAGAACTCAATAGATGATAGAATTATCATGAAAGGAACTTCTATAGCCTCATCACCTGTTGCGTCCTTTTAGTTTTAGAACTCGTTCATATGACGAATTACAAACAAGATAATATGGACAGCATTTCCTCCTCATCTCTCATTTAATGTCTAATTACTCAGAATATACTGGCGTATGAACACGAATAAAAGCAGTGCATTAGATAAGGTCATTTATAAACGACTTGCAATTCGTAGGCGACCGAGAGATTCACGCTTCCTGCTATCCTAGGCCTGATTATCGTGCGTAGGCGACGTTTAAATGAATCTACATTGGATAGGATCTCGCGACGTCAACAGATAATTTTAATGTTATCGATATTATCACTTTATATTTTATTACTTTATAATAGAAACAGACAAAAAACAGAACGGTTAATGTAAATGGTGATAAAGCCAGTAGAAGAGTTAAGATTTTAACATACGGAATTGATTGAGATCTTAAAAGGTGAAAGAAAACGTTGTGAGGAAGGAAACAAGTGCTATAAAACCAAAAATTTTACCTGAAAAGTCATATGACCAAATCCACCTCACAAAGAGGAGCTTGTGTCCTACAAGTGCATAACATATTATACTAATTAATCGCTGATTATCCTAAATAATGGAAATAAAAAGTATTAACATTATTGGCCCACAGCGACGCATTCTCATGACATAATTCTCAAGGAAATCACTATCTAATTGCACCTTACTTAACAAGTTAAAATAATTATTAAGTAATCATTCTCTTTCAAGTTTTCATTTACCTCAGTTTATTTAATTACGTCAATAATTAGAAAAGGGACCGGCGGAAATTAAAACAGAAATCGACAATCACTTTCACTAGAAATATTAAAAAGAATGATGAAAAGGTTTGTTACCTAACACTAAAATGAAAACAAAGCTTCAAACAACGTGTTTTATTTCGTAGACTACAACGTTTTTAATAGTAAGAGTAATTGAGTCAATTAACTCTAAATATTTCAACCCAAAACTTTCTTTTGTTTTTATGCTTGCCTAGTACAATCCAATGATTGGAACAATGTGTTTGGAAAGTTCGTAAAAATGAAATGATTATGCGTGTACCAAAATAAAAAACCCATATTGAATGATAGATACAATTTTAACACATCGACCACACAATTCTACCATTGTCCATAACACAACACTACTAATGGCTGCTATTTGGAACTTCAATTTTGAAAAATTACATCGACTTGTACTCTCCATTATGATCATTCTCCTGCCCATATCCCAATTTATTTAGAGGCAGCGTAGCATGACTTCTTCTTCCATACTTCTCTATCACCCGTCATTTTAGCAATCACCTCCTTTCCAGCCATATCATCCTTCACACAGTCCATCAATTGTCTCCATTAGATCGACTTGTACTAATACCGAAATTTGAACAGAATTAACTTTCCATTGAATAGTACGACAATTCGCCAGAGGACCCAAAATTAAGAACCCATCTCATTCACTAAGATCAGGACCACCGTCGGAGAAACGTCGGAATTACACCGATTCCACAGGCAAATTCCATTCAAACCGTCCATTCATAATTTCATTGAGCTCGAAGCAAACATTAATATCAATAAAGTTCCCAGTAATCTAAATTTCGCATCTGATATCGGCGAATGTTCAGTGCTATTATTCGCAATCACGGCGCGAGATTCAATACGGCCGGGTTTCTAAACGCTCACAGCTAAATGTTTATATCTACCACAATAACGGGCATTACCCACTTCGCGCTGAAATGGTACAAGTAAAGCAGTAAAAGGGTTAAGAACTTAGGAGTTGTTCTTGATCTTAATTCTGTAAAGATTGAAGTAATGCAGCTTAGGTTAATGTTTAGTTAAACTAAAAGTGAATAGAACAGGAATATAAATAGAATTCCAAATAGGAGTCTGCTAGACAGAAAATATTAGTGACAGAAGTTGTTACTTGCACTACCAGTGAAAAAAAAAAAATTAAATCATCGTCCATGACAATACAACGCTGATGAACGATGTTTTAACGTCAAGGCATGTCTTTATTCTTTATGTGCGCTGTTAGTAACAACCGAAAAACATCATTCTGGATCTCACAACAAATTATTCGATTCAAAACCTCAAGCAAAGAAAATGATGGTATTCACCCAAACCCAGTAACACAGTTAAAAGCCATCAGCAATCACAATTACAGAAACGTTATTATTAAAATTCCCATCTCCACCGCAACTCCGTGCCGCGTCAACTCCATTCTTGCACCACACTTCACAAAGACCAGGGCCATCTCCTAAGGCAATAAGTCAGCTATAGAAAGCAAGGAAGTGGCAACGCCTACAGTTCAATATTGTCTCGGCTCAATAAACTGAGCTGGTTCAGTTCCAAACGGATCTTTGTTTAAAGTTTCACCAAATATTTTTGTTAACAATGCACTGACCGAGTTACTTAGTATTGGAACGGCTTTGTAAAAGGTCAATGGTGAAGTCATTGGATCGTTTGAAAGAGCAGGTGCTGCAATGAATATTAACTATAGAACTGATGCTAAAGCTACATCTTATGATGATACTGCTGCAAAACAGAAAGAAGAATAACAAGCTAATTGACAGTCTGCACAAACATCAATGAATATCAAATTATGATTAATAACACAAAAGAGGCCATTTTGAAGGCAGTCACTGCAATACAACACAGATCGTCAATCAATGTAACAAAAACGACCTTCTTACGTGTTATTAACACAGTAACCAACGGATCAGGATCTAAAACTGTACACATACGAATCGAAACAGGAAAGCGGTGCCAGTGCAAGTTTTTCAGGCAAAAAACCTTTGAGCGTCAGATCTAGTTCATCCAATTAACACTTCCATGAGAGATAAGAAGTTGGTTGAGCTGATTTAGACGTACTGGCTGGCATACTGGTATAATTGATGGATTAAGTTTTATAAGTATATTGCAGTTCTCTTAGCTTGGTTGATTGGTCAGCTAGAACTTCGTCAGTTGAGATTTTGGTGTTTTTTAGGTCAGTATAGCATAAGCATAATCAGCCTTGAGTGTTCCCACTGCTGAGACACACGGCCTCCTCTCTAGAGAGGGAATGGGCTATAATCCACCACGCGGGCCCAGTGCGGGTTGGTAGATGTCACATGTCTTCGAATTTTTGATTCTAGGACATGCCGGTTTCCTTCACCGTTTTTGAGAGCAGTGGCGATGAAATAAATTACACAAAGTAATGCGCCTGCCTGGGTTCGAACCCACGACTTACTATTCGTAAGTCGGGGCCGCCACCACTGAGCCACCGCTGCTCTTCCACTGGGCCAACGTTCTCTAGGCCAGTAAGTTTTATTTTAATTCCAGTACATCTCTCTATTAGGTTATAAAACATTTTAAATGAACACTTTACTTATTTTATGTCTTAAGACTTTTTTCTTAACGTCATCATCATCATCTGTCTTGCTTTTTTCCAACTATGTTGGGGTCGGCTTCCAGTCTTACCAGATACAGTCGACTAAAGACTTTAATCCTACTTATATTTCTTTTTTGGGTTAGACTATAAATGTTACTACAAAATTCTACCTCTCAATAGCATCATCTGTTGCTAGAAAAAATATTTATAACCTTACCCAATGCAAAACGACCGCCCGATACCAATCCCTTCACGAATCATCATTAAGCCTACACTTCGAAAGCGTAAATCACTTCATTGGGCCTTTCAAAGCCCTTCCATACAGCACAGATTGCCGATGTACCTACAACTACGTCTGAAGAACCGTTACTTGGACTAAATGCAGTAAGTCGGAACGACCTAGTTCATGTCGCTTTACATGTCAATGGACTTACGGATCTTCTGGTGACTAAAGAGAGACAATTAGGCGGGTTGACGTGTCAAGACTTGGTCACGGTTGTGTGGGAAAGATGGTTGAGTAATGGAGTGAAATGGCGAAGAAATGAGAGTCATTTATTTCAGTGGGTGAAAAATTTGGAGATCTGTGTGTCGTTTCCAGGTTTGGAAAATCATAAAATTAGTTAGTTAAATAAATGCTTTTGCTTTGAAAAAATTTAGTTGTTTTCTATTTTTAATCATCATCATCTTCCTGCCCTTGTCCCATGTTATTTGGGGTCGGCGCAACACGTTTTTTTTTTCATTCTCCTCTGTCAACCATCACGCTATCATTTACTTCTTTATCTTTCATATCATTCCTCACACAATCCATCCATCGTTTCTTTGGTCTTCCTCTCCCTCTCCATCCATCAACGTTTATATTCATCACTCTTTTAGTCACATGCGATTCGTCCCTCCTCATCACATGTCCATACCAAGACAGTCGATTCCCTTTCAACTTTTCTGTAACAAACTCACAATAGCGACCATATTGTCGCGTGTTGCCGGTAATGGCATGCTCGCAAATGAGCCAATTGATAGACTTGCAATTACGTATGGGTCCTCCCTAGAACTCGGTTTTGCATCTATATTTAAAACTGTCATGCATAACCTATCGTCTATGGCCCGCTTAAGACTTTGTCTGTCATCGTATTGACTGCCTATTAGTTTCGATATTCTATTGTTTCGTTAACCTATTTCACTAATGAAGACGTATGAAGTTTCTTGCGGAACGTAAGTCAGTTGCCAAGTTCTGCGTGTTAAACATGTCGATCAAACGAGAATTGGTTCATGAAAATCAGAACAAAGTACAGACGTATATTCTGTAATGTTTACCGTCTCTCAAGAAATGTAATGAAGAATTATGACTGTTACTGCGTTTCAATTATGAGGTCGAGTGTAAGTTAGTGTAGGCTATAAGACACGCTGAGAAGGCAAAAGAAAAGATGGATAGATTTGCTAAAGAGAATATTTCTAGATTTTTGGGATTAATACTAAAGTTTGATGTTTTGAGAGATTTATGGACGACAAGACATACGAGTACCTCTAACCCAAAAAAATAAGACGTGAAAGCAGGAACACAATTATAACATAACCCTATAATCCCCGAATGGTTAGGCAGAGGTGTACCTATTAGTATACCCACCACACTATTGCCATCAACCGGGTACAAATCCGGACTCCACGCTGCTACTGAGAAATTCCTGATGGAAAAACCCAATAACACTTTGCAGGACTTGGGAATCGAAACCAGGACCTCATGCTCAGCAGTCGCGCATGCGTCCACTAGACCAACTTGTCAGTCAGTTATTACAAATACATATGCTTGGTTACAACAATAATAAAACTTAACAATAGATACTGTACTGTACATTACATCTTCATTTTGAACTTTACAGATTTCCGGGATAGCTTCAAGTCTCATAAAATCCATTCAAACATACAGTCACTGTAATAAAACGAAAATGAGCTTTTATCATTTGTCGTCAATATAGGAACGCTATTCTATTCACTCAATGGAAACTCGTTCAAAGGTTTTCACTTTGGAACTGTTAAAGTATTTATGTATTGACATGTATTCAATACTAGTTGTAATACGAATTCTACTTTTGAACCATCGTTGAATAAAAAAATAACATCGAAGTACGTGTTAACGTGTCCTCAAATCAAATTAATGTCCAAAGACAATATCGAGTTTTTTTTTAATGTTTCGTCTCTGAAGTTCTTACCACTACATAAGTTAAAAATAGCAACTTTACAGGAGAGTGACAAAAACTGCATAATTGTGCCTAGGTAGAGTGAAAAAACTGCATAATTGTGCCTAACAGTTCAAAATATTTTTGTTTCATTTGTGTTCACCTCAGATTAGACACGTTGCTTGTTTCTGATTGACTGAAATAACGCGTCTTCCGTTTCTCTAGCACACTGCATCAAAATGTCAAAACCGCCAAATTGACTTACGTGGTGTTACAACTTCAACGTCGTTTTGCCTTGGCCTTGAATGGTTAGGCAATATATTGTCATAAAATTAAATAATAGTAGTAATGATAATAAACGACCATTTTCCTTTATCCTCAACAAAGACTAACTTGATCACTCTGAATACATCAGCTCCAATCGACCTTACATATCACACCACATTTAATAGCATAAAAATCTAGACACTTGAGGTTATAAATACAGATGATTTTCTAAGAAATACCAGCATTAGGTGCGCCTGCGCCACCTCGAGATAGAAAGAGACTGGACCTGACAACCTTGGTGTGTGCAGCTTTTTAGATTCACTTCCTATTGTGAATTGCAGTTATTATAGTAAGGTAGGTGGAACAATTTCCATCGGTTGAGCTTTATCGACGGATTGAATTAAAAAATGAGAAAAAATCTTGAGTGTATGTATGTATTGTATGAAATAATAAAAATGAAGGAAACTAATTCAAACCGCAAAAACGGTACATGGTTTAGTAAATGGAAGTGTTTCGAGATTTTCTAAAGATAGATCTCTACCAAGGACCGAGAAAACAATTCGATAGTAGTATCGAATTAGTTTTTAGATGCAAATTTGATTCTATATTTTCGATTTACATCGACCATCTACCAGTCATTGTTATCATAACTGTCAACGAAATAAGACGACACACAGCCAGACCATTTCGAAAACAAAAAACTGTTTTATGGCAATCATTCCAAATTTAGTTCTTAATTTAAATAGAATTTTCAATAAGTCTAAATTAGTTGCATAATTAACCTTTTATCGCCTGTCCAAATAAGGAGTACCAACAAACAATTACAGAGCTCATGGGGTGAAACCACCTATTAAAGAAACTACCAAGTTTGGACAAACACAATTTTGAAGTTGAATTTTCATTTTAACTAAAAAGTTAATACGTCCATACCATAAATAGCGTATGTGTCACGTAATCGTGTGTCCTTATTTTGTTCTTCAACAAAGTGCATAATGCTATATTATTGTCTCATGTTTATATTAGGATTAGAGTAACCGCAATACCCACAATAGGAGTTTAGGTCTATGATCTCAATTGCAGTCATGGTCTAGAGATTATGGTTAGGTCATTGAATTTTTCGGTTTGTATTTAGGCTATTATATTATGAAGAGCGCCTACGCTTCGCACGAATGGGGTGAACTAAAGTTTAAGAACTTGTTATTGACTTAGGTAAAGCAGAATGTTTAGATGTTTAATTATGAGAGAATACTCTATCCATAATAATAAATATGAAAACCCTTGAAATAGCAGACAATGTTGCAGCAAACAAACGTATTTATTTTTGTATAGTATTGTGTCTGTTTATCATTTACAGGTGATCATATCCAGTTCTCTTTTAATAATATAGGCTCTTATAGGTATGTAAGCACGGATCATGTCACCACAAAAGTTTTATTAAGGTAATTAACATAGATTGCAATGCTGTCCCACTTTTAGCACAGCGCAATCTAATGACATCCTATCATTCAAAACAGGAAACAAAACAGATAGCTAACAACTGGTAGTCTCACCCTACATACTTTAAAATGCAGTTATTAAACACTATAATACACAATAGTATTTTTTTCATTAACCAAACGACCCTAAATGAGGAAGTGTTATTAAATAACACCAGTAATGAGGTTTTTAACTTATAATTATCCCATTATTAATAGTTTTGAGTGAAGCATTAACGCTAGCATCCGCATCAAATTCTGTTATATTATTCAATTCAAGGTTGCTGCGTAATGATCATTGTATTCAACAAGTCATTAGGAAAATAATTAAGCTTGACGGGTGTATTCATTGCAATTGTAAACAAAGTTACATTTGTTTTGACGTACTCCCGAGTTCATTGAGGGTCGACCACTTTCCTACCTTATTACTTAGGGCATACGGGTCAAAGGTGGTAGACTGTCAGTGAAGTCGGTAGTACCTATAAAAAAAACTCATAACGGTAGTAAAATTCGGCATCATGATTAGCCTAGTCTTTTACAGGAATAATACAAGAAACGTGATTATTTTTTATAGGATATTATGTCTCATAGCTGAGCTTCTCCAACAAAATTGAAAAAAAAAACAAAACAAGAAATACTAAAACATAAGCAGTTGTTTGTGCATAATCATGATAAAGTCATGGTTCGTCTATCAAAGAACTGTCTAATTCCCGTTTCAACGAAACATAAAACTACCAAGCTACATGCGCAACAAGATCTTTAACATTTCCTGAACCATACTGACTAGACACCATATTTACACAGTAGATACCTAATATTATACAGTCAACACTAACATTACCTATGACATTTATTGACTAAGAAATTTCTTATTCAAACCTGATCGTATGTACGATCAACAACATTGTGGTGTCTACTGTCTCCTGTGTAGGAGACACCACAATGTTGTTTAGTTCATATCTTGTTCTGTAATATTAACACATAAAATCCATACTCTCACAGATCCAAAAGTTACTCTGTCTGTTTTTATGATCTATACTCTTCATCCTGAAGGTATAGTATAAGCAATAATGATTTTTCATTAGTTATAGTGTCCAATCAGCGATAACATCATCTGCCTAGTATTTTCTTAACAATTTTGAGGTCCGCTTCCAGTCTAACCTGATGCAGCTGAATATCAAAATTTTAAATAGTGCGACTGATTATCTGACCTCCACAACCCAGTTAGTACTGGGTTATTCAGACAGACCCGGCCAACTGACTACCAGTAACGACTGTCAAAGATCTATAAATGAGAGTCAGCACCTATGGCTTAACGTGCTTTCCGTTTTTACCCATCAACGGACCAACATAGGTAAGCGCGGCTTAACCTGCAGATAGACCCCGAGTTGCAGCTATTATTTAGCTATTAGCGCCTCCAAAGCCGAAAAGAACATGCGCTACCGAAATATCGCGTGTTTTTTTTAAACGGCAAACCATTGATTTCAGCTGTCAGACATTAATATGATTGATGCAACATCACTTTGTCTAAACCCCTGAGATATTGTTAGTAAACCGATGAAATACAAAATACACGCAGACAAGCTCGCAAGAAACAACTAGTCATTAATAAAAATAAACTTGTTTGATCAAGAATCCAGATGCTTATCCAAAACCGATCCATACTTGTATGTGCAGTCGGGTATTTCCACTAGATCTTAGTACAAAAAATGTCATAATAAATTGCTTATCGTCCTGCTATCTGCAAAACTGCTAATTGTATGGCTAATTAATTAGAGATATTAACTGTTTTATTTGATTGTAGATTAGGAGATTAAAACGAGACTTCACTTATGCATTTTAATGTCTATGAGGATTTTAGATTCAGCAGATCCAAACCTGTTTGCTTTGTCGGCTATCTTGTGAAATTTTCTAGCGCAATATGTACCTGATTAAATTGTTATATCAACACCGATTTTTAACTATAGTGACTACACTCCAACTCACATAAGGTAATTTTGTAAAGTCATCATAGTGAGCTAGACGGTAAATATTTTTTTTATAATCTTTTCTTCTATTCTGTACGTAACCATTGATGGCTACATCATTGTATGATCCTCTTGTCGAACTTCCGTCACTTTCTTAAATGTAAACTTTTGATTGAAGCCTGTCATGTCCATCTCACTGGCACATGTTTGGCTTATATCTTGCACTCTCGTCCATTCATCTGTATTGTTACTACAGGTTCTAAAACAATATTGTAATACATTTTTTTCTACTCTTGTAAGGCAATCTTGTTTTCACCTCCGGGTCATTGTTAATTTTCTCTCAGTCTCTCAGTCACAAGGCTACAACAATTATGGCTGTAGGTTCTACATTACTAATGATTTCTTATACCTCTATTCATACGATACGCGATTGAAATAACAGCTCTGTGAATTTATTCCTATAATATATGCAATCAATTATGCTTAGTGTCTGTTTTTTTTTAGCTAATGGTGGGTTTTAGTTTTTGTGCCGGCCAAATTACCTATTTAGGATGTTGACAAAAAAGGATAACTTTATTATCGACACTAATTTTACATTTATGATGAGTAATACGTTGTCAGTACGTCACGAAAGACGGCCGTCTTTTGTTTTGTTTTTGTCTTCTTATTTTGATGTCAAATGTCGTTAAGCTTTGTTATGTATTCGCATTCGTGTCAGCATGTTTTATTTATTCATTGTTTATTAGCAGAATCTGCAAAATTTCCCTCTAGTTGAGATACAAAGCTTCGTCTATCAGAGGAAGTGGGGCGTATTCTACCATCATCATCATCTGCCTAGCCTTTTCCCAACTATGTTGGGGTTGGCTTCCAGTCTTGCCGGATTCAACTGCACATGGAGCGACTGCCTATCTGACCTCCACAACCCCGTTAGTACTGGGTAATACGACATCTCTTTGTTGGACTTTCGGGCCACTGACTACCTGTAAAGACTGTCAAAGATCTACAAATGACAGCCGGGACCAACGGCTAAACGTGCTTTCCGAGGCACGGAGGAAACTCGGTATGTAATGGGTGGTCACCCATCCACGGACCAACCTAGGTAAGCACGGCTTAACCTAAAGATCGGACCAACGGCTGTTCTTATTTAGCCACGATCAGGGGCATATTCCACCACACAGGCTAAATGCGGGTTATTCGATGTCACCAGTCTTGAAATTTTTGGTTCTAGGACAAGCCGGTTACTTATTTAACTATCACTGAAAGTTGTTTCCGTTTCACAGAATCAACAGCCTTCCCTTCTTGTGGTAGCGAGATGATGTCAACCGCAAGCCAATTTAACCCATTTCTGTCAGGTTTCTTATTAGCCGAAGTAATGATAATTAAGGAGAGACTTTCGCTGGTGACACAGTGGCCAGATTCCGATGCAATTAGCCCAGCAATCGCGATTATAGAATTTTATACGTGCTGCTTGTAGGGTTACCATGAATTATACGATCTGGGAAACTGAAAACGTCACTTTTACCTGCAAAAACTATTTATTTCCGTTCATTAAATTACAGTTTTTTGGGAAGCATTAACTAATGAAATTACTAACATATGTAACAAAATAAGAGAAAAGAATGGAAGGCTTTGGGGGAGGCCTTTGCCCAGCAGTGGGACAATACATGCTAACTAAATATATATATATACAATACTTCCTCCGAAATAAATAAACTTGCTGAAAAAAGATAATTGCTCTGCTTCATTCACTCAAAAGGGAAGTAGTTAAACGTACAAAAAGTCTAAAAAACATCATTTAAAGAACTAGATTTCGAATCCAAATAAAACTAACGCGGTAACCTACTTAGTTTAAAAACAAACAAAATAAACGTATCGTGTAACGCCAGTCAAAGTTGCGTGCATGTCACAATTGTCTGTCAGTGGTTCAATGCAATTTTTAAACATACAAAAAATTGTTTTTCCAATTACGTGCAACGTAACTTGCAGTTTCTCTCTGGGTATTATTGCGTCACGCAGATTGCAGATCTCCGTTCTGTTTGTGAAGTATTTATGGTTTATTATGCTTTAATGTGAACGTTTAATCTTTATCTTTGATGTTTTTTTGGATATTATGAAAACGTTATGGAATCTGTGTCATATGTTATAACATTGTAATGTTATCTATTTTGATTTTGTTGTAATATTGTGTTTGCTAATATTTTTCCTATACTCTTGATAGTTTTTTTATACACTACTCCACAAATGAGCTCCTGGAAATAATTGTGTTTTTTCCAAGAATTGGAGCAGTATAGGCTAACCAAAAATGTATAAAACGTTCAACTTATTTTGGACGATTTTCTTTATTTTCTTTGTGGATAACTCACATAGTATTATGCCACAGGAATTGGTTCTATACTTGAGATTTTGACATGTTGAATCAAATGGTCAATGTCCCGGAAAACATCTGCATCATATTGACCCTACTCTTTGGTATGAGGACATAGCTTGTCAGTTACTCTCGCGACACCGACAAGACATAGACACGGCAAAAACTTTAAACTGCGATATTAATGAGGTTTACATTGCAGTATATTGTAAATAACTACAGTCTTGTAAACAAACCCTCACATTCCTGTATTTAAGCTAACGGTTCCACCAAGAACTGTTAATAACATAAGGCCTGTAATCCCCGAAGGGTTAGGCAGAGGTGTACCTAATTATACACCTACATTTCACCAGGGGCCCAATTCTGCTATTACAATAGACGACAATAGTGTCAGAATGGTCTGTCATTGATTTCATAATTGTTGATTTTGACAAGTTTTGACAAGTCAAAATCAACAATTATGATATCAATGACAGACCATTCTAATGGTAATTCTAATGGTCTGTCATTGATTTCATAATTGTTGATTTTGACAAGTTTTGACAAGTCAAAATCAACAATTATGAAATCAATGACAGACCATTCTGACACTATTGTAATAGCAGAATTGGGCCCCTGACCTGTTTCAGTCTTTAGTCCCATGTAATACGGGGCGAGTCTATTGTCATTAACCAGACACAAATCCAGACTCCATGACTGCTACTAAGAAATTCCTGATGGAAGAACCCAATAACAGTTAGCCCGACCTGGGAATCGAACCCAGGACCTCATGCTCAGCAGTCGCGCTTACGAACACTAGACCAACGAGGCAGTCAAGTATGTTTTCATTATCTTCACCATCATCATCGCCTTTCCCCTTGTTTAACATTGTACTTTGTTTTTTTCATTTTATAAGTATATCAGCCTATCATGTGCACTCAGTGAGAGGGAACGGAACCATACACCAGAACCGGGTTTCGTTCCCATAGTACAACCCGGGAAAAACCGGGTTTTATTCATTTTCATTTGCCTAGCCTTTTCCCCACTATCTTGTGGTAGGCTCCCAGTCAAACCGGATGCAGCTGAATACCAATATTTTACATGGACCGACTTGACTTACTATGGGACCGATGGTTCCATATACCCTAGCCATAATCTACCATATGTTTATTGTACTTAAGTTCCTTTAAGAATAATTAAAAACTTTTCCTCAATTTTGGTTAAAGAACTCTTGTATAATTTAACCATAGAAGGGTTAAATAGTAAGGATCTTCTATACGTGGTGGAAGGGACACCGACGCGCCGTGCTAAACGGGTACCACGTATTCAGTACATCATTCCGAGCTCCCCATATAGAAATTTTTCATCGGTTATTTAAGAAAAAAGTCTGCTATTCCATACATTTTGACCGTGTAGGTATTGCACTTTTGTAGGAAATAGCTGTTTTTTTTAAAAACCGATGAAAATTATCTATGCGGGGGCTGCGAATGATGTACTGAATACGTGGTAACCGTTTTCGCGTCGGTATCCCTTCCACCCCGTATGCATGAAAAGATCTCCACGCAAGAAGTAGAACAAAATACCAGAGCCTCTACCGACTAAATGAAACTATGAATTTCGGACGTCAACTGGCACAAAACCGCAATGTGATTTGTGATAGCATCTCTGGCTGCCTCACTTATCAGCTATCTGCAAAACAAGACAACACATTTCCCCACCACACTACAGCATACCTAGCACACGCAACTTTTCATTCACACCTAGATTCGCTATAGAAACACTGTCATGACGAAATGCTCCCACAATTACTACACGAAGGTACTCGTACATCCACTAGGTACACGCCATCAGAGTTGTCTTCTTTGTGCCTTATTCCAGTGGTTTCATCACATCTCTCACGAGCACAAAAGCGAAAGCTTACACCTAATTAATAGCTCAAATATAATTCGGAGCTGAGCGATGTGGTAACACTTTCGTCCGCTTACGTTTGAAAATTACGACGTTATAATCTCGTATACACAAACGCCTATTGTAGTATTCTGGGAACATTTTAAATCGACTTTTATTCCAGTAAGAAGTTGTCGCTTTCATCTTTTTCACTTTTGTTTTTCCCACAAGTGTTGGAATTTACGTTTGAACGTTGTGTTGGTGAGTGTACAATTGTACATACCAATTTTTGAATGAAAATGATCTTAGGTAACTCACATGTATGGTCATTTAATCAACCATCTGCTGCTAAATAGGCCACTAGAACCAATTCTATTACCGTGTTAAGTTGAGTTAAGTGACAAGTTCTTTATAATGGGCAAAATTGAAATGAATGGCTTGACGCGTTATTAAGTCAAGTTTATTTTTGATTGGGGCACTTTGTAAAAAAAACCTGAATAAAGGGTTGCAATGGAAATTGAATTCTATTGCCTATTAAAGTGAGTTTGAATTCCCAAAGCTTGATAGTTATCCAATATTCCGAATTCAAATCATGTTTATTTTGACGCGAAGTTCAGATGCATTGGAAATTTTGATATGTCATTGTTTATGATTTGCTGGTCAAAGTCACGCCAAGCTAGCCTAATACCTATTTGAGTATTACACTGCTGCATTGCAGTAAGTTCTAGTTTTCTCAGTTGCCAGTTAAACCTGAAGCTTCATCATAAATATAATATATACAAATAGTGGTCGCAACCGCGATTTGAGCATGAGGTCCTGGGTCGGTTGTTATTGGGTTTGCATCAGGAATTTCTCAGTAGCAACCACGGAGTGCCTGCATTTGTGCCCGGTAGATGGCAATAGACTAGCTCCATATTATATGAGACTTAAACATAACTGGCGAAATGTGGGTGTACAATTAGGAACTCTGCTTAACCCTTCTGGGATTACACGGCGTAATAATATGTTATGTCCCCTACCTATCGAAAGTGAAAATGTTTACTCCAACGATACTCTATAGATTTATTCAATGATTTATTGAAAGTCTCCATTTGCAATTTCACTAGGGATGTTCCGATAGAGCCGCGTGAAGTCATAAATCTTCATTTCGCATCACTACAAGACAGCAAGATGAATGATTATGCAGCCCTACCCTACTACTTTCGATTCTCCAACGATCTTCTTGAATATAAATTGGTATTTACTTTACGAACAGTTTTTTCGAATTAACAAGGCGTGTTATACAAAAAGATTGATGTGTCAAAAAAGACGTGAATATGTATTTTCTTCTGATTTCTCAAAAAGTAAACTAACTTGTATTTCAAATCAATTCGTCTTGTCCCACATCTAAAGCATATTCCCCAATCACACAATATGACATCAAATTCCTGTCATTGTCCTTTTTTTCTACTCCAATTCATTCCTAACATACGCAAAAACCTACGCCTGTCACAGAAGAAATAAAACCAAGTATCGTGACAAAATAACTTGGCAACAAATTGATTACGACATTCACGCCACTGTTCGCGACCAAAACTAAATCACAGCAGTCAACAGGGCTATCAATTGGAGTGACAAAGCTTATAATGAGCAATAAAGTGAATAAAGTCACTTTCGCCTTGTCACTATGACTTGTGACATTGGTTGTACTACCGAGTTCACTGACGGTCTCCCACTTTTCACCCTTATGCCCTAGGTAATAAGGTTGAAAAGTGTTCACCATTGAACTCTGTAGTACCTGTACAGTCGCAATACTCTGAAAAAAATTCAAATGCAATTTTCTTGTCAAATAACCGTAACCACTGAGGTATGACCCATAATGTGTTCCAAAATACTTTATTCTCAACAACATTATGTTAGTATCATCACAATTGTAGAAAATCATCAATCGTCGACCTCATCTCTGTCCTCAAGACAAGATTGAGATCAAAAGTAGGCCCAATAACATACAAAAAAAACACTTTTAAGAGTGCTTTGGCTGCTTGCGACTGTCCACGGCAGCAATCTGACTGTGACAGCACCTTTATTTCGAAACAGAAATCGTCGTTTTCGCGGTTCAATTGTTACGTGCGGTTGACAGTAGAGCGTGTGGCGGCACATGCTTTCGTAGGTAAAATTAAATCACCTTACATTCAAGCAGATCAATTAATCTACAGTACAATCACTGTATAATTAAAGATATGGTTGACCCAGTCGTGATTTCTGCAGTCAATCTATTACCAAATGTCAAACTGACACTTCGCTTTTTCGTTCGTAAAAGGAGCTGTTTTAGATGTCAACGTGATATGGAATGGAAAACTAAATTAACTGAAAAAACTCTTTGTCAAATAGGAATTCAACAGTAGCTTTGCAAAAGCACAACATTTTACAATCATACATAATTCAACTGTCTTGTTTGTATCACATGTTTTTTTACGAACAAATTACAGTCAGACACGCGAGTTAAAATTAAAAACAAATAAAAATCCAGCTTAATGTGTGTTTAAACAAAACTCAAAATTAATAACCTCGTAAAATTAATTGCATTCGAAATCATAAACAGTCCTTCCACAGATATTTTACCTTTGACATAAACTTATGTCAACGAGAACAAAGATGTACTAAGAATTAAAAATAAAATAACATCAGTGACAGTAGATCTCGTTATGTCGTGATCATAAGTCACTGTAAACGAAAACTATTGTGACGTTTAATTATAGTTTCGGTTTCAACATACACGTGACCTCAGAGCAATTGTTCGCGCCCTCATTATACTAATTCATAAATATTATCGAATGGAAAATAATTAGAGTGCCTCTGGGCATTTTTTTTTCCTCTAACTCGCATGGCCTTCGCTATTAGACCAAATAATAAATGGCCATTGTTCCACTTCTAAATAGTCATTGTTTGGTCTAGACACCGTGTTTCAATAATGACTGTCCTATTTATTCACTTTCAGAACTCAATTGGTTAGGCTTTTTAATTTGACAGATTGAGGCCTGATTTATTTTTTATCAATGAGCGATTTATCGTTGCTTTTTATTGTGATGTTACAAGGCTATAACCGAAAGTATATTTTTTAAATACAAGAAGGTAAGAAAGTAAGTTATTAGCAGCTCATACTTAAGTCTACAAGCACTGCAGTCCTTTAGCTTTTACAACCAGCATGGAAAAATGTTCTGAACGCAATTTTCTTGCCGTACCAGCTCATCGTGGGGCGATATTTTCTATTGTAAATCGGCTAATAATTTCTTAGAGTTTCAAAACAACTTTCAACCCATCACGATTTGTAAACATGTCTGCTCAAGTCAGCTGACATTTGACATGGCCGCGTACGAACATATCTCGATTCGTGTCCAGCTTATAAATTGACATTTCGTTAGTCCTTTAAGGTAAAGCTGAACAGATGGATTGGCCGTTTACCCTTTTTGGCGAAGATTTTGCAACAATAAGTATTATTGTGAGTCATAGTTGCACAGACTTGGCTTCTCTGAATCATGTTCGTAATATGATTCCAAAATGTCAATTAACACCTTGAATTGCTTGTTAACTGAATAAATTACGCGTTGAAGATTGATCGTAATCGTATATGGAATCTGATTGCGTTTTATTCTAGTTATCTCTTTAAGGCAAGATCCAAACATACGTTAGTTTCAGACTGCTTGTAATTCATATTTGATTTACGTACATTAGAAGCAATTGAGGCTACATCATAAACCTCCGAATTAGTTACGAATATAAATCACACAGTATCCTAGTTCATTGAAATTACAGTAATAAAATTCAAATCAGTATCCATATCCACTTTACGCTCTTCACGCTGATTTTCGGTGATCTTAATTAGCATTTATATTCTTAAGGCTAGAGTTTAAGATCAGATATCCTTGTGTTAAATAAAGTAGAATCTAAATTGGTGTATGTATCCTCGAAAGGCTCGGGAGGTATGCGCCGGCGCAAATGCCACGCTCCACTCCGCCCGTAACGATATTTCAAATGTCAGAATCGTGATTTTTGTTCGAGAAATGTTTCGCAACTGTTTCGGTGTACGTGGCTTCCATTATATGAATCACTTTTCTATTATATTTATTGGTATGTGACCTGCAGCCCTTTGGCCACCAACAGTGCTTTGCAGTCACTTACTTCATTTGAGTTGTAAAATGTTCAGAGTGTATTCCATCTATATTTACCATTTGCTAGATAGATTCTTTCATCCGTTCGCTCCAATAAGATTGCAAATTCTGAAGTACCTAAAACAATAAAGGGGTTTATTATACAACTGTGTTCAATTTCAACATCGATATTATTATATCCAATGATTTTACCACATAATTATCAAATTGCAGCACTATTTACCAACATAAATTAATAAATTTGCTTCGCATTTATGCCCATCCCATTACCTACTTGGCGCCCTTAAAACTCAAACGATTATTGAATAGACCAGCTTATCGCTTCCCACGGCCCTGATTCCCATTATTGCATTATAGTTTATACGTATCCGAACAAACAAATCATAATTATCTTAGGGACACTAATAACGTTAGGAAATAGCGGTAACATGTCGGAACGAATGGCCTATAAAGCCAGCTTTTCAATAGCATAGTCCCAAATAATATAGTTGAAAGATCCTTAACGAAAAATGACAATAGTAATCTTGTAGCTAGGCTGTAAGATATCATTCTTTACGACGACAATCCTGACAAATAATGTTAAAGTTTAATGCAAACGCCACCTTAACTCAAGCTTGCAGTGGAAGTAGGCAACATTAGAGTCACCGCGAAGACTCCCAACTATCTAGCTAATGCGCTTATAATGGTACCATTATATACAGGGGAAAGTAGGCAGGGTCGTTTAAATGAGACCTGACTCGAAGCTACCACACATAACGCTGATAGAGGAAGAACTAAATTGGCTAATAAAAGCAATTAACGAGCTAAAGGAATGCATGCAAACAGATACATGAACGCTAGCAAAGGAAATATGTGAGAATTAAACATTAATTATGCACGCATTTCGCCTTATATGGCGACTAGAAATGCATGTTAGTAATCGGGAGTCGGTCTGTAACCGTAAGCTACGTACGACAATACTGTTAGATTTATGGAAGGCAACAACACACAAATTGCATGACACCTTCTGGCCCACAAACTCCGCTATGAAGTACTGGTCTCTGATTTACTGCTTTCGATCTATCTTCAGATATATGTTCGTAAGCTTCTTATTGATGGTCGTGAGTCGGGAACTTATAAATAGAAACGATTTTCAGATTTTACTTTCTAGATGCTAAAAAATAATGAAAAAGTGGTGTCAAAACAGATCGTGCTCCAGCTGAGTCAACACTGCACAAGATAAGATTAAAACAACTCAAAACTAGAGCAGTTTTTGAAATAGTGAAACGCGGTTTAGTTACGAAAATACAGTTGAATAATATCATTTCATAGATAAAATCCGTCATCATTTATTTGATTTGAACATTGCATAAAATCATAAAACACCAGCTGGGAATTAAGTCAACCATGGATAACTGTAATTGTGTGATAGCATGGAAAAGCGCTGTAATAGCTTGATAGAAACATCGGATGCCTCATTTGAAGCATTTACCTTCTTCATGGTCTCATAACCATTGATAAACGATCCATCTTCTGAAATAATGGCTTTGGAAACTGGTGGCTTTACGAATGAGTTCTCAAATGTCCAATCTTGATGATCTCCGGAGTGGAATAATGTTTCAAAAGATAAAGTTCTAGTTACAGCGGTCGTGAATATTTAGTTTAAGGAATTCGCATCGGTCACGCCTGACCTCGCCTTGCGGAAGAAAGGTATCAGAGTCAAATTACTTCTTTTGTTTCATTGCTATTGATCAGTGGTGCGATAAGATTTTTTGCTCCATTTACTTCATCAGATTTTTTCTGAAGGAATTTGAAGGTGAATTAAATCCCGACACTGTCGATTATTATCATGTCGTCGTTTGAGCATTATATGTCATACTTAATGTACAGCGTTTTAAACCAACCTTTAATGGTTATTTTCTTTGCACTTTTGTTTTTAAAATTCTTTGCAGTGGTTTTAGCAGTTATTTGTATATTTTAACAAATAACCCTTTCGAAAATTCTCAGTATTTTGGGAGTAAGTAAACAAGGAGTAAATGGAAAAATATTTCCTACATATAACGGTTTTACCTCAAAAATGAACTCCAAAAGTGAGGTTTCGTAGCAAACAGTGTGTAGCAAACAAAATGATTAGCGATACTTCACAAATGGGCCAGTCACGCGAACGCAATGTTTTGCAATCCTTACGATATCAGTTTTGAAACGATGTCATCTTTTGTTCTCTTCATAATCTTCATAGGAATGAAACAATACCACTGGGGCAATCGCGTCAACACAATCTAACATTTTTCATTTATTTTTTACTGAAAAATGATTTATTTCAAAAATAATTAAATTATTTACAAACTACAAAACTATAATAGTAATAAATATATACAAGTAGAAAAGTGTTACAGGGCGTCCAAAAAATCGTCCACATTGCTGTCAACAGGAAAAGTGCCCAGAAGGCTGGCAGCATTGCCACGTTGGATGGCAATGCTGATTCTTTGGCCAAAAAATAGGCCCGCCCTCTGGTCGTGAAGAGTCGACCAACCGTCTTTTAACTTAGTAGTTGTCGAGAGCTTTGGTGTGCTGCTCGATCATGTGCTCCCAAGTGGCTAGCATATCCAACTTTGGCTGAAAAACTCCGAGCACAAAGCGGACAAATCAGAACACCATTGACGAAATTGTAGGGTATAGCTGTAGGTGGCCTAGCTTTAAGGTCATCACGCTTTAAGTCCAGTTGCGACCTTCTTCTCTGCTTCGATGAACATGAAATCTCCAGTCGGGCCGACTTTGTTCCTGCTTTTCCCACACTAAGGTGTAAATTACGAATCTTTTGAAGTTTAATCATTTAGTTGGAATTTAAGATGAATTTTATGAATGAAACAATCGTAGCAAGATATTTTCATTTGAATCCTTTTATATAACATCATCAACATTATACAGGATGGAAACGACGTCGACGCACAAACGCGTAACGTATTCAATACATGTATGGAACGACAGATTTTGTTTTTAATTACCGATGAAATATTTATATGTTATAAGTAGTTCATCATCTGCCTAACCTTTTCCCAACTATGTTGGGGTCGGCTTCCAGTCTAACCCAATGCAGCTGAATACCAGTATTTTACATGGAGCAACTGCTTATCTGACCTCCACAAACCAGTTAGTGCTAGGTAATACGATACCCCTTAGTAAGACTGGTTGTCAGACTTTCGTGCTACTGACTACCCGTAACGACTGTCAAAGATCTACAAATGCCAGCCGGGACCAACGGCTTAACGTGCTTTCCGAGGCACGGAGGAAACTCGGTAAGTAATGGGTGGTCACTCAACCACGGATCAACCTAGGTAAGCACGGCTTAACCTAAAGATTGACCCGAGCGACTGTTCTTATTTAGCTACGAGCTCGTCATATTATGTTATAAGTACTTAAAGTTCAGAATTATGTAGGTACTGCATACGTTTATGCGTCTGTCTCCCTTCCACCCTGTATTTAGTATTGCTTTTATCTGCGTTTTTACGCGTTCGTTCCTTTCTTGTGAGTAATGTTTACTCACCTTAAGTCACTGTAGGTACCTACTTCGCAAACCCCAAAAATTAGTCATAACATAAAATGTACCGTTTCGCAATATTTTTGAACATTTGTTTATTTGTAACGGTTCATCCTTGACGTTCACCGATGGCTATTAGCATTTCTTCGTACGCAGAAATAAAACCGCGGTTAGTGATTGTGACCGATTTGTACTAAACCCTCTAGTCACGAATATTTCTTTTAATGTTATATGTAACCTTGATAACGTTTATTTTTACCAAACGATTGTCTGGTTAGATGACTGTAAATCGTTCCACAAAATTGTGTAGATAATTCTCGTGGATATAAATCATGTTATGTCGTTATTTAGTAGTTTACTTAGTGTTTAGGGTTCCGTACCCGGAGGGTAACCAACCCTATTACTAAGCCTCCGCTGTCCCTCCGTCCGTCCGTCAGCGGGCTGTATCTCATGATCCGTAATAGATAGACAGTTGAAATTTTCACAGAATGTGTATTTCGGTCGCCGCTATATCACGGAACCCTTCGTGCGCAAGTCCGACTCGCACTTGGCCAGTTTTTGGTTAGATAACTTTAGTATAGAAAAGTTATAGGTAATCGTCTAAATATTTGTTTGGAGATATTAACTTAATATTATTACAGGCAAGCATGATATTGTACTGTGTTTTGTAGTTGTTTAGTAGGGACATTTTTTTGAATCCCAGAATTAATCTGCAACGGTCTAGAAAATTCTCTGGGATTTATTTGTAAGTGCCAATAATGTGTATTTCTACCAATCGAAAGTAAAACTGAACAGGTAATAAAGAAAGCCAGACTAGTAATAATCTCGCTCCTATTAAAGTGCTGCACAAACATATCTAAGATACAAATAAAGACTTCATAGCCAATTTTGTTCCAACATTATTGAAAATATCGTAACATAAGACACCTTTACCATTTTCGTCAAGTAATGTCACTTCTGATAGCGCAGAACTTTCTCGACCATTTTTTTTATTTTCTTGACATGCCGATCAGCTTTTACCATTGCTTCGATAATCATTAATATTATTATAAATATAAATATCCCTGGACATTTCACACAGCACCATCTAGTCCCAAGCTAAGCAACCTAATGCTTGTGTTATGGTGGCTGATAAACTACATAAATACATTTTATTTTTGTAAATATATACATATTATAGATAGAAAAACACCCAGACCCGGAACAACTACTTGTATGTCATACAAATATTTGTTCCGTACGGGAATCGAACCCGCGACATGCAGCGCAGCAGTCAATCGCTTGACCACTGCGCCAACCGTGCCAAACATATTTAATTCTGTAATGGCTATAGGCTCACCCCCTATTACATGGGACTTAAAACATAACTGGCGAAAAGTGGGTGTACTATTAGGTACACCTCTGCCTAACCCTTCAGGGATTGCAGGCGTGATGTTATGTAGTTCTGTAATTGTAATATCGTGCTGCTGAATTTAGCAATATATATTTTGACAAACAGTAAAGTTCGTATCACTAATAATGAGTTTGTAACAGAAGTTTTACCTACATCTAAAAATAATATGGTTACTGATGTCTCTTTAACTAGTTACTCTATCCATGTCGATTTGGGCAAAAGACAAAAATATACAACACTAAGATTAAATCATAAACAATTCAACATTAACATAACTTAGTTATAAGAATAGAAAACTATCGTAAAATAGTGAGGAAGCTACGAGTATGTTCCTATTCTAGTGTAATAATAGCTAGTTAAGTTAGTATAAAATGAAAAAGAGTTCCTAAGAATAGTTATATCCCCCATTTCGTTTCATTGTTATTATAAGCTTTTATTTAATGTTTCGTATACCAGAAATGGTTAATATGAGGATCCCTATTGTTATATTATGTAATGTAACATTTATGTACCATCTATCTACCCATATTACGCGAATAAATTAATTGATTTGATTTCCTATGTTAATGTTGAATTGTATAGAAAATGAATGGGACACGACTAAAGAGCGACACCTCCAAATATTAACAGTCTGTTTTAGTATACAGCGTGTAACGGAAGGGGGTATCAACCCTGAAGGAGGTGAATGTGCTCGTGAAACTCAACAACTTTCCCCAAAGAACATAGGTCGAAATATGAAAAAAAATTTGGCCCTCCCATAGTAAATCAATCAGCTGATAGTCAGTTTTGTAAGGGAGAGCCAAATTTATAAGGGAGCACATTCACCTCCTTCAGGGTTGATACCCCCCTTCCGTTACACGCTGTATATGTACATAAACAGCATTTGTATAAAAAAGGTGTTGTCATATTTGGGGATGTGGTTATAAACCATCAAACCATGGATCAAACTGAGCAACTTTTCCATAGTCCCAGATCATAATGCCCCATACATTTGATTGGTAAGTGTTGAAATTTTGTACAGGACACCAGAATATTAACGCTATTACGATGTTGGTCTCATGAAGAAAGTGGTTTAGTTGATGGTCGCTACCAGATCTCTAAATATGACTACACCTTTCTGGATCACGCTGTAGATAGGATTGCCTACATTGATGATGATGGAGACAAATTACCGGAGCGCCAACGTCCTAACAATTTATGAAGACCATTGAGCAGTCATTGGAGCGTGGTGAAACGCTTTCTATGCGCTCTGACTGACGCGATGACGCACAATTCTGCAGCCAATCAGCAAAAAGGGAGACAGAACTAACACTCAACATTCTAGAACGGTCGATCCCAAAATTTGAAATAGGCTAGTTGACACTACCAATCAATTGACAAACTTTTTATGAAGTGTCAAAACGCGATTCCCCATAGATTTTGTATGGCAATAGCAATCTGTAACTTCGCTCATTTGCCAACTCAATGACTCAACTATTTATATTTCAAAGCAACTGAAAATCAAAATATTACAGTTAATTATAAATTAATCAGGTTTTCAGGTTTTTTATATTTTTGGTTAATTGGTGTCAATTATCCAAGTGACATTTTTTTTTCTTTTTCTAAATTCGAAATTTAAAAATGGATAATCTTCTAGTTCAATTAGCCACAGACTGAAAATTAATCGCTCTAGAAACATAATTAGCTAGATATAAATTTTCAAAATGACGGTTTTAAATGAAAATTTTATGGTGCCGTGACTTACCGGTATCTAACACCGTTTCGAGTTTTAAATTAGATTCACGCTGTCTAGATTAACGAGATAGCCTTTGAACACCATGCTAAATTGTAGTCTTCATAGCTTTTTACCGTTTCGACTAAAAACGGTGACTTTAACATCAGTTTTGAACTCATTAACGGCTAATTTATTCTTCGTTAATTTAGAATTCTTTAGGCCTTATTGTGACTTTCTTTAGTTTTTAATGCCTTTTTTCAGCTTTACGCTTGTTAGAAAATCCACCAAAAGAGAGAACATTCTAAGCTACTTAACTCTGATAAACACCTCAAAAAAAAACAAATTGTATAACGTACTACTCAAACCACCGTTTTTATCACACCCATTCAATTTCACTTTACCAAAAGGCACCACTGTATACCTATACACACAATGGTGGACAATGGCCAGGAACCATGGTTGGTTGCACACCACCACAAGGCCTTAGGAAGTCCGTCCGGTATCATGTCTGATCATAACTAAACGAGTGTTTGGCAAGATACAGGTTTTAATTGTCTGCTGTCTTGAGTAAACATGTTAAAAGGCAGGATAATTGTGGGGGAATTTAATATAACATTTATGAACGGGCAGCAATATTCCACTTCGTTATTTAAATATGGAATTAAATATTATAGTGTCAGTATGAACGTTAACCAAGTAAAGGAGAACTTATATGAGGATAGTAGAAGGTGCCTTTCTGTAATTTTGGCCTACCCCGATACGAAAAAGTCGTGAATTATAGACCTTTGTACATATTAATATAAATAGTTACGTCACTTTGTCCATACATGTTGTTATCTTTTTTAACTTTTATTCGCTCTGTGGTTTAATTGATTCTAAAGAACGATCTTAATTTAATCGTGAATTAAACGATTAAAATTTTATAATCTTGTTCAGAATCACTAACGTCTTTTATTGTTATGATACGATATCCTGCGTCCACCAAAACAGCAAATACCTACGTATAAGTCTGCTATGCCGACGTCAGAATCAGAATATGACCTGTTCCAGGCCCGTTCAATATTTTTATATGACGTCACGATAAACTCCGTTATATATCTTCCTATATTTCGTCACGCTATCATGATATTTTAAGAATAGGTGTATTTTTGGCATTGAAACTGAATCAGCAAGAGTTACTGTTAGGCGGGTCCTACGGTGAGTATTAGGTACAGATCAACCGCTTACAGTGGTAACCGATATTCGTCCTTACTGCTACGACACAAAGGCGCCAGCAATTTCAGATTGTTACCACTGATGTATTTTCTGTAATACATCGTGACTCGCTGAAAAAACGACTACAGTCCTTTCACAGTTATTTTACCTCCGTAGCAGCCCAAGAGCAACCTTATAAATAACGAGAATAAAGTTCACTGTGGTTTTGACAAAGATAACATATTTTATTTGGTTTTTGTATTTGTCTCATTAACGTTGATGATAAAGATCACACTTTTACTTTGTAATATTATCTACTGTTTTCGAGCGTATGACACTCGTGGGCTGCAAGTCTGCAACTGAAAATCAGCATCAGGTGGTATATACATTGTGTTGTCATCTACTATTATAATGAGGCCCTTTTGTCATTAATAATTATTTTGATTAGTTTTAAGGTGTTTCTGTTTGTTTTAATGCCAGTAAACACACTTTTCTTTCTTTCTTGGTCGCAGCAACAGCGACCTTATTACAACGTCAGTAAAAGTCACTTTTGCTTCAACAGTGATACAGACTCAGAGGATAATTATTTTTGAAAGTACTGTAAGTCCTCTCATTTGACAGTTATGTCAGAAGAAACAACCAATTATCGCGTACGCACGGTAGCCTTCCAAGATAAATTGTACTATTCATGCGCAAGACCTTTAACATGAGACCTTTTGACCCGACCACAGAAGCGACAATTATTGTGAATGCGATAAAATAGTCGAAGGCCAGTTCGAGTCGCGAATCACGTATCTTCAATTAACACCTTTTGTACTAAACTTTGAATAACTATGTGAACAATAGTTTTAGTTTAAACTAGCTTATGCCTGCGGCTATGCCCTCGTGGATTTCCGTAATTGTCCCACGGGATCGTACTACTGGGATAAAAAGTATCCTATGTGTTAATTCAGGTTATAAACTGTATGCCAAATTTCATCTAAATCCGGTTAGTAGTTTTTGTGTGACAGAGTAACAAACATCCATCCATCCACACAAACTTTCGCATTTATAATATTAGTAGGATGTACACTAATATTGGCGGTTTTTTTTAGCACCATCACCTTTTAATTAGTAAAGTTAAGATTTTGTGTAAAATGTTAATTAAACAAGTTATTTATTTCACTGTTCATAATACCTACTTGTGCTTTAATAAACAGTCATTTTTTTCACTTCGTAGTATACCTTAAAGGTGACACAAAATTTTCCACACAAACTTGCTACCAACGAGCAAACTATTTTTACTTATAAATAAAAGAAAATAATATTAGTGTCTTACTCTTACAAGATTACAAGAGTTCGCAATTATAAGACACTGGCTTTATTTTTTCTATTTACTCATAAGTAAAAATATTATTCCATTAAGTAACATATTCTATTATATCTATTGTTAGTTAAGACATGCATATATTTGTTATACTTTACGTAAAGTAAAGGGTAACAAATAGTACGTGCATATTTTAACTCATATACAGTCATAATTCAATAGTAAACAAGCTTCTCCCCAAGCAGTTCGTTCATAGTAGATAATTCACACAAACCCTATAGTTTCCTGTCTTCATAGAACATACACAAGTCCCCATGGGAGCAACCGACAGGATCGTCCATTAAAATACTCTAATTAGCATAACTCAGCTTGATATATAAATCTGAGAACTTGTTTGTGTAGCGTCACAGTATGAAGATTAGCAGCAAATCAAACTCGCGACCAAACAAAATGTCTTAAAGCGAAAAATTCGAAGACATATGACGTGACGCGTGGTGGATTATAGCCCAATCCCTCTCATAGATGGGAGCCCTGTGTCACAGCAGTGGGATCATTGAAAGGTGATTATGCTATGCTTATGCTAATACAACATAAAATCACGCCTGTAATCCCCGAAGGACTAGGCATAGGCATATAAGCATACCTTATGGTACTTACACCCACATTTCGCCAGTTATGTCTCATGCAATAGGAGGAGAGCCTATTGCCATCAACCGGACACAAATGCAGAGTCTGGAAATTCCTGATGGAAAAACCCAATAACACTTTGCCCGACCTCACTAGACCAACGAGGCAGTTAATGCTAAACCAACTAGGCCCTTTTTATAAACATATAACGACATCACAACGCAAAACACACATGAGACTTATGTGACAAGTTTTCGAGAGTAACCTGTTGTACCTGAAGCATGCTTAAAATTCGTGTAAAAGTGTTGCATGTGAGTGTGAACCGATCCCGATTATTTGTTCCTAGTTGAAATCCTGTAACGTCTACCCTGTGGTCGCGTGCAACTGGGACTCCTTAAGCTTTCAAACTATCAGACTCGGTTATTCTATTAAACCAGTAGAAGAGGCTTGCGATTACACGGGGCGCGAAACTCGGGTCAATTTCGAGATCAACCATTAAGTTAATAAAGAGGAAATTATTCAGCCCTCGCTTCAAAACGAACTCACGTATCGTGTTTTCATCATCTTTATAGCGCCCGACCAAACTACGTGCAAATTCTAAAATAATAAATTTGATTTTTATGACAAAGGTGCTAAATCCAATTTGTTAATGTGGAAACAGTGGAGTTCAGAAGATAATTCATATCGATTTTAATAATACCGATTATTATGATCGATTGCATTCTATTGCAAAACACTTTTGTTATTTATTCCATTGTTCGAAAGTGGGTGGCCGCGTGTTCTTATTTTGAAATTACGTTATGGTGCTTTTGTTTTTTTTTTTATTTATTACCAACCTTATTGTTGATTTGCCGCCAATCAAACACTCCATTTTTTTAAACATAGAAATGTTTTTACTTCAAATAATATATGGACGCATTCATTTGCATCAAATATTAATTAACGATGCCTAATAAATCTTATTATGAAGAAGGCGGTCTGCCTCGCCTATTGATTAGTCAAATTATTGCTTTTTCGGTTTGCTTTATGAGTTTTATTGGTTCTCTTTTAATTTATTTGTAAAATAGCGGGATAAAGAAAAGTAGAGTCAACGTAACGAACATATCTTAAAAAGACCTTGAATAAAATAAGCAATTTTTAAACTTAAGTTTTATATTTTGGTAAATTATAAAATATTAATATTGCTTATGCATAGCAGAGTGAAACCTCCACAGCATTGACCTCAGACCTCTTTGCATGTAACCAACCGGCTCTGAAAAAACCGTGCCAATGCCACTGGGGGAACAAAAAACCACCAGAGAGGTTTTTAAATGAATTGTCAAACCTGTTTAACAGCCTCCGTGACATTTTTTTCATCACTGAATAAAATAATAATCGTAAAAATATGCTATAAAAGATTTCTTTGCAGACTTTTGAGCGAGATTTTTGTAAAATATCAGCTATATAACACAAGATAATTCTGCGAATAAAATGCTGTAGGTCACGGATATTGGAAACTTCGACTCTGTAAAGTTTTTTATTTATCCCTGGAAGCTTAAAATACAATTCATTCAAGTAAACAGGAACTTGAATAAATTGTATTTTAAGCTGAAAATTTTTAATGAAATACTAAAATGTGTGTACATGTATGTGGTGTAATGTTTTTGTTTATGCGTTTTACAATTAGGTATTAATTGTAAAACGCATAAACAAAAACATTTAATTGATTTTTTACCTAGACGCATAAGTGTCATAGGTATTTACAATGTAAATACAATATTAACAATGTGACGTAAATAGTATCATTAAACAACTGCATAGTTCCCCATCACTTTTAAACAATAACAATTGCATATTTATAGTATAATGCTCTTATTCATTATAAATTATCATTTTTACGTAGACACACAAATGCCGAGTAAAAATAGTGTGACTAGAAAAGTAACTTAACAATTGCATAGTTTTCTATCATAACAATTGCATATTTATAGTAGGTATTATGCTTCCATTCATAATTAACCATATATAATGGCATACGCGTTTTCGATGATATAATTTACAAAGTCGTGAGGCATGCATTCAATTATAATATAGACTATTATACACGATGCATGGCTGCCGTGAGAAAGCGTTGCATAATGGTGTTGAAAAGAATGCTGCCACTCGTTTCCTCAATACTTGTCAAACAACGGATGCTTTGATTGACTTACGATGTTTTAATTATCTATGGATGAATTTAGTTTTAATTTGTTGCAGATGTTTATTAATCAGTTGGCGCTTTGAATCATTTAAAAAAGAAGACATGATTTTGATTTGATTTAAAGGAAGTGAAAAATTCAAATTCGGAAAAGCAGACTTAATTATTTTTGGTTATGTTTCCTGTACGAGTTACATTTTTATGCATTTTTTTTTAAATTATATCTACATATACTTTGCCAAAATAATGGCAACGTCATTTATTTTTAAATGAGACCTATGAAAATCATCCGAAAAAACTACCATTGCGCAAAACTCATAGTCATCATAGAAAGGCTTTGAGCTTAAAAACTACACTATTTTTTAATTTGACTGGCACTATGAAACTATCCAATAAAAACCAATTAAATATTTTTAGATATCTTCAAGATTGTGCTACGCAAAGCTTGCAAAGATCTGACAGCATAACTTGAAACTACACATATGATTACACAATATTTCTAAACAAGGTATTTAAAATTTATTGCACCTTCAGTCAATTACATAGGGTCTTATATCGATAAACACGTTCAACAGGTTACTATCGCCTTTTACTATCAAACGAAAAAGAAAGAAATTCTATCGAAGTGGTAACTGGCTGATAGGAGTCGGCGAAAAAAACGTTTTTTCCTACAAAAGATGATTAAGCTGAGTCACGAACTATTCTCGTTCTGAATTCAAACACAGCTGTGTTAATGACCCTTTAAAAGGCAGTTTGAATAAATTAAAAGCCGATTATGAATTTGATTGGTACTTAAATTGAATTAGGAATATTTGAAATTGATTAATATTTGACAGGAAGGCTGAACATTAAACAAGCCATATTTAAAGGCATTTAAAGAGTTAACTTGAAAGAAAGTGTAAATAAGAAATCTGCATTTAACTTAACGTATACACGCATATAGTCTCTACTCGTGTGAATTACCAAAGACGTCGACATCAGTATATTTTTAACGAAAACTTTCTTTGCTTCGCCAGTATAAATCTAAACAGCAGCATCGACATAATTAATTAATTTATTACCTAAAAGTAAATACACACCCAATATTATGTAAAATACGAAATTTCTCCCATGAGGGTCACCATGACCGAGACCTAGTGTTATATAACATGTTATCAGTGATATTGTTATGTTGGCGAAAGTGCCAACTGTCAACGGCCAGGTGTGTCTTACTGTTCGCCGGCGCGGCGGTTTGAAATTCGAATTTCGAATTTCTCCGCGACCGGTTTGGTGGGTGTTAACTATTACAATAGAGATTATTGATTTTGTTAGTGGTCTTAGTTTACGCCTAGGGCTTGGCTCGTGCCGTGGCGTGAGAGTTGGTTGATTGGCTGCTGATTTTATCAATTTAAACTGGCTGTTGAGGAAAATAAAAGAATGATCTGGCAATTAAAATGTAAGTGCCCAAGGCGATAGCATTAATATTACCATTTAGCTGCTTGTTCGAGATTTAAAAATCCCCTAATCCAGCAGGAAAATTTTCGAAACATATTTTCATCGACGTAAATAGTCATAACATGGATGTTTCTATCAAAGAAAATGAGACCAACTAATACAAGAATTCTCAGATTTGTATCACTAATAAATTTATACCTATACCTATCCAATTAAATCTGTATCAAACTGATGACGAAATTGGAAGAACTCCTAAACATTACATTTACGTACGACGTTCATGAATGAATGAAAAACATTTAGCAATAGTCACTGCAGCACAAGGCAATGATAAACAATAACACAACGGTACCAATATGGGAACAACGAGGTCGATGAACTTTTTGCTTAGCCACTCATAATATGGTGCAAACTCTGCAATTATACCAGCTGACAATGAGCTTACTGACAAGACAGCAGAATAATTATGTAATAATTGCTAAGGTGACTTATTTTTTGTTCGAAGACAAACACTAATCTCACGAAGTCCAACTGAATGGAACTAATCACACATTAAATGGCGATAGAGAAATTACAGACCATGACCAAAAGAGTGAAGAATATAAATGGATGCATGTAGAAGGCGAAGGACATCAAATAAAAGGTGGACAGATTGTGTGAGGAATAAAGCTAAAAGGATTAAATGACAAAGGGGTGACTGATAGAGGAGAAGGGAAAATGAGGATACTGATCCCAAGTAACATGGGCACGGGCAGGAAGAATAAAGACTGAACAAAGGACAAAAACGACTAGACTTTACTAAAAAAGTGAAGAAAGGACGGAAGAAGAAAAGAAAAAACCATAAAACATGAAGTTTTCTTTCATACTCAATAAGTGTGCAAGAGATGCTAATAAAATCCTTGACGCTAAAAATATAAGATCAATAACCACGACCAATCTATACAAGAAGTCGCACACGGTAAATATCTATGAAGTATTTACATCTTAAGTTTTATTCGCGGAAATTTTCCACACTGTTGACTGCGAAGCAGATAATGTGACCTTTCGAGAAATTAATTTTGTGTTTAAAGCAGTATTAGACATTAGTATCGCTAATGTGACGACGGCGACTGCCTTTAGACTCGCGTTTTTTATTAATATTAACGCTCTTGACATTTCGATGAAATCGTCCGTTTTTGTTGATTTTGCAACATTATTAAATACTCAATCTCTACGTCTGTTCGGACAATTTTAGTGTTTGCCAGACCGGTTTGGAGTTAGGTAGGGCAATGCATCCTAGAGCCGTAGGTATATGGTTGATTAGTTGATTCAAAATAAAAGGTTTTACAAGATTTGCAGTATAATTCAACAAAGTAAAGTCGACATGACGAGAGTTTTGAGGATTACAATAATAAAATACCTAGTCTAATGAAGTCGGTATTAGCAAACGTGCAATTCGAACTCACCTTAAATATTAGCGAAGCTCCACAAACCGCGTATCACAATCTGAAATCAAAAAGAAAACAAATTAAGTAACATCAATCATAATCATAAAACTACAACTCTAGATGAAGTACCTACCAATTACTTAAACGTCGATTAATAAGATAAATAGCGACGCCCACATTACGGAAGTCCTAAACGAGATTAAGTAATAATAACATTATCTATACAACGTATTACTTAAACGAAAGTGAAAATAACGAAAGTAAGAGGCAGAGGTCCAATGGCTTGATCGCCGCCATATTGACGAAACAAATGATGCGCGCGTATTTCGAACCTGTTCTTGGGTGTGTTACACACGAGTGCAATAAAACGTAGACACAAGCAGTGTTTTTACTCATGGCGTCTTGATAGTCGAAGTTTTTGCGCGGTCATCTCATCTGTCAAGATTATTTGTTCGTATTCGAAGACTTGATATTCTCACTGTAGTCTTTTTTCTCTCAAGATTTGTACTTCTAAAAGTCAAAGGATTATCTAAGAGGCTGACATGCAGTGATACTATTAATGTATTCGTTTCTCTTTAAACAGGGCCTTCTTTATGTGAAGCTAATTCAAATTCAAAATCATTTATTTGCTAATATGGGTAATTACAAAGTTGTTAAAAATAGAGTATAGTTCTACCTTATTACGCGTTGAGGCATGAAAATCTCAAGCTTTGACTGTATCACAAACATTATTATACAATTACTCGCAACAATAATTTAAAATTAGAAACACATTTTTGGTAATTTCACCATGGCAAATAATAATGAATAATGAAATTAAAATGTCTTGTATTAAATGAGAATGTCAAGTATATTGGTAAACGTTTCTTGTATATGACTCACTCTTTGTTTGGACTATAACAGAATTATGTTTAGGCCATGACATTCAAATAAATCTGAAGTCCAGTTAGAACTAGAATTGTCAACTCCTAAAATGTAATGGACCGTATTTTGAACCAAGTCACGTTTCAATTTTGGTGTAGGTCCTCATTGTGTCGAAATACCGCTAAGCTGGTAATAAATTAAACTGGGCAAGCATCAGCTGGATGTATTCTACGTATATCAACACTTAAATCTGGCTAAATAAGGTTGACCTGTCTTAAAGCTGCAATGATATGATCTTCAGGGTGAACTGATGGTGGTTCTCCATTGCAAGTCTTTGCCTTTTGAGGTAAATTCTGTATTACCAGTATTACTGTGGTTTTCGTGTTTGGAATATTTTATAGGTCTAAAGTGGCCTGTGTTTTTGTTAGAACAAAGATACGTTGATCTCTAAAAATTTAAATTCATAGAAAAGAACAGATTCTTCACATTTTTTTTCTCCACTTCTGAGCTCAACTGAAAACCGTCGCCGCGTCGCTATGAAATTTAGTAAAGTTAACTAATTGACATCCGATTTCGCGTGAAAATCATTCTTTTAATTGCGTGTGCTGCCAACATGACAAACTGACTATGACAGATGGTATTACAATGTTGGTACACACTCATACATAACAGATGGTTAAGAACATCATGCCTTGCGTAACTTAAAAACTTGCTTCGGAAATTTCGACTGCACACCATACTTGTATCGGTAGGTACGTATGTGTACAAGTAATCATTTGTATGAAGGTACTTAATGAATTTTATACCCTTTTAAGGCACTGCAAGTCATAATAATGATATAAGCTCCATGATTTGCTTCTAATTTAAATATTTGTGTGACAACTGACGAGAAGAAATAATTTGTGTACATATATTTGTATCGTAAAGTAAATTTCAAGAAAAGATCTGTCAATGTTACGGGTAAAAACTTAATTGGAATAAAAACCAACATTTTATTACAGATGGTCCTCTACTTTATACCTACAATCAAATCATAACAAATCAATCATAATTATTATTTATTAAAGAACTCCATTGATCCAATCCTCATTCCACCAAGAAGGATCTATTTCCGTTCAAAAAACCTATAAACTGACTGTGTTCAATCTATCCAGCTAGCCCGGAGGTTCTATTTTCAAATTATAGTTATAAATAGCCAGTTATATCGGCGGGTATAACGTGTTCCCTCGCAGATGGACGCTCGGCGTTGATCGACACGTTTGGCGGCAATGAACTCCTCGACGCCATTATTGAATTCTAATAAGCACCGTAATGATAATGAACTGTCTTGCACTAGATTGTTTGTTAAGGTTTATTGATGTTTTACGATCAGCGATAAATATGGGAGAGATTTATATTATTTTGTAGATCATGTTGGCGAGAGTAGAAACATTATTGTATGATATAAATGCTTTTTTTTTCAACTTTCTATCTTCATTGATATTGACATGCGACGAAACCCTGCGTTCGTTTATTGAATTTTCACATTTTTGTAGTAGTATTACCGTGTCTGTCTTTTGCTAATTTTAAAAACTTTTCATGTTTTATTTGTAGATGAAACTTCTGTACGTCATGGTACCTACATTTGCCTTGCTAGGTTTAGATTACGGATCGTACACTGTCAGAAATGTAGAATTAACCATTGTTGGTTTATCATAACTGGTGTTAAAAGTGTACAACTTAATGATATGGTTACATTCTTCTCTGTAAATTATACACACAAGTTGATATTCACAGACCAGAGGAATTTCCCATACTTAATTTATTCTCCAACTATTGTCTATATTCATTCCCAGTTAGCCATTCATTTTCTGTAACGGGAAGAGAATAACTAACAAACAAAAGCCAGCCAGCAACAAGTTTTATTACCAAGAAGTTTCGTTTCTAGTCAAAGATTTAAATCGTTAGATTCACTCTGCTGTCAAAGATGATTATATTTCGATTCTACTACTACTTAAAAGTATTAATCATATTGTTTCTGTTTTGACAATTAATTACACAAGCTAACCCGAACCTGCTTCGCCCATTAATGGATTATTATACAAACTTTCAACACCTATTTCGCCCCCTTGGTGGGTTGAAATTGCCAAACATCTTAGCGGTTGCCTACGTGATTTAGCTATCTGTATAGCTTTAGCCCAATCCACCCAGTGGTTTGAGCCGTGCGTTAAAAGTCAGTCAGGAGTTCAGGGGGCTAAAATGGCCGCTTTAGCAGAATCATAATAGGATAATAATATGAATTACGTTTAAATTCGTAAAATGATATAATAGTAGGTACGTCTATGACCATTTTAGACCCCCAGAACAAACCATTTTATACGTATAGACTTGAATAGTATTATCTCGTTCAATCAAACCGAACAAAGTTTTTTTTTTAAGTACAATTTTTACTAACAAAATGTGAACCTGGTCTGAAATAAATGTTTCACCAGACCACTTTTCTCAGTGAAAACACTTCTTCGTGCATACTAAGAGCAGCGAAGGCACGTCTTACGATAAAAATCTTTGTTCCAGCAAAATGTTTAGAATTCCTCTACATACAAATATTCGAATTCTATGCACAAACAGCTCGATTGATGAAGATTATTGCTACGCACTTATGCATCACATTTATGGTTGTAAGAGTAGGTAATGCGTGTTATGAAAATGAAACAGGTTATTGCGATGTTAAATTAATAACTCCTTAGCCGTTTCTCCACTGTATTAGTTATGACATAACTCTTAAAGTGATTTGACAATTTATTACTGAGCAAGCCATGGAATGACATTAACGTTTTAAACCGACACAGTTTGTATGTACTTACCTAATTTTGAAGGTGTTTGGTTATCATTAAACGAGTCATACGTGTTTTGGACTTGTAAAGTACTAATTACATGACGGATTTGCAAAGGTTTTCTAAAATGGTTTAGATAAAAAGTTGTATATTAAATTGTCTTAGGAAGGTAAAGGAGATGTTTTATTTATTGAAAACGAGGAAAAAATACCACTAACTTAGGAAAAATATTCTTTCGTGAATTTAAGCCTGATTTGCCTTGCGCAAAAAGTTATAAAAAAAAACTTCTTTAGTTGGCAAATCAAAATAACAACCTTGCACAGTTCAGTAAGTTGCAAATAAGCTGTAGATACAGTTACAAATTTTTGTTTGTTACATGTCGGTACCTACTTATTATGGTTGTACACACAGACCTGATTCGCTCTGTTCCCCGTAGGTACTAGTATAGACTGTATTACGCTGGAACAGTTTCCTCGTTCTCTGTGATTGTGCTTATGGCAGCATACTTGTGACAAAATAATATTTTAATAGAATAAAGAGTTTTACGAAGTAAAAGCAAAGCAAAATACAATATAACTTAAACTACGGGAAGGCAAACACAAAAGCGAACTTGATTTTTGTTAAGTTGTAAAAATGTAGTAGTTGTTAGGTAGATGTAAAAGTTGACATAATATACGCAAAATATTTAGATGCTTAGTTTGTTTACATTGTGTTTGGTAATACTTTTATAATGTTTTCCCAATTATAAATAGTTTTTCAATTATTGCCATATTTTATTCAACATGGCGTCTTACAGTTTCCATAGTCTGCTTTCGTTCTGAAATCATGTCACATAAAAACATAATAATAATATCACGTCGACGTTAAATATAAAAATTGTTCTTGTAATTAATTATTATTATTCTCTTATACATCATTTTCACCTAATTATATGCAAGTGTGATGATTTCATCGTTAAAACATATAATAGATACTACATTTCAGGAGTGTACTTCTGAACGAAAGATTCAAAATCACATTTTGTTCTGACAAAACCCATCAGTGTCAGTCAAGATAACAAATTCTAGGTTATGTAAACGTCATCTCTGCAACCTGTCATGGCTGTCATAACTCTCATGACAAACGTCAAACATTTTTAATTTTTAATGTGTGCATATAAACCCTTTAATATTATGTACAAATTGTTACTTTATTCTATTCAGGGGTTTGTTTCCTAGCTTTTCTGAAAGGTTCAGGTTATGGCCGGAGTTCATACAAAAATGAAACGTCTCCTTTAAAAATTGAATCCTTAAACAACATATTATTGTTTTTAAATATCAGTGCTTACACAAGTGTTCTTAAAAAAAAACCACAGACAGAATTTGAATGTCACAAAACATTTGAAATTCGAACAAAAGACTGACACAACTAAGGCGCGGTACAAACAATACCTACACTCCGTGTGCGTTTATAATTTGTCTCATTAGTATTGGCCTCCGGACCTCTTCGAGTTAACCTATGGCCACCTGTTTGAGTATTGTTCTGTATTGCATGTGACATGGAGAAAGAAAGACTTGAAAAGATAATACAATCTTACTAGGAAATGTAAAGAACGATAAAAATAAAACAACACCATTAGTGCCATTAGCATTGAATTCAAAATAAAATCAACAAGTAGCAACTTTGTAATGGGAATATCGTACAAAAAACAAAACAATTGATACAATGATAATGAGATCGACTCCACAAAACAATCGCATGGCACATTCGCAAGTGAACAATACGCCTTAAAATACCATAGTGCACCGATCAAAAGAACAAATTACAGGCACATCAATAGATTTTTCATTATTTTTTTACTGGCAATCACTTTCTTGATATTGTCTTGTAGAATTAGTTGCCATATCCAACGGACTACTCTCATTGTGAGCCCCCAGCCGTTATGTAAGCCTGTGAACGGCGTGTTCTCGCCAAGCCTATTGTGACATGGGAATATGAGCTTTCTACGCAAGTATGTAAAAAGAGCGGTTTTGTCGATGACTGGATCACGAAGCCAACAATTTTTTTTTTTAATTTGGTATGTATCACGTTTTTACACACGAAGTTACTTTGTTATTGAAGTAAACACGTAAAGATTCGGAGAGATAACTGTTAAAGTTTTTGTTTAGTGATACTGTCTTAAGAACTGAACCTACCATAATGTGTAGTCTAAAACATCACCTGAAATATAGAACAAAAAGTGATCTCATGAATAATATTAAACTGTTGCTAAATGACGGACTTTAGCTAGTCCATCAATAAAGTTTAACGTTTTAAAAAAAAAACAAAAAAACCCAGGTATATAAAAAAAATATAAGTACAAGCCACAGAACAATGTGTAACACAAACATGTTTCTATACACAATTTCAGACATACCAATAAAATTAGGAAACACCTGAACATACACAGATGTACGAAATATTCCAATTGACTTACTATGTTGCGTAAAATGAACCTGTCTTGGTATAAAACATGATCAGAAAATTTTGAATCTGTTACGATTTTTTGTTTTTAAATATGTCGTCAAAAATAAAAAAGACACGGCTAGGACATTTTTTTTCAGTCATGTGTCCCACTGCTGGGCAAAGTCCTCCCCTTTCTCCTTCCATACCTCTCTTTCTTGTGCGATATCTGACCATATTCGCCCCGCAAACAAGATCAGACAACGATATTCTATATTTTAAAAAATCGTTAACAATCTAGAGAGATCCTTTGCGGCTTTGCCCCACAGAGAAATACCAGGTAAGCAGGAAAATGTAAATTCTTAGTTAACTCTACAAAAGGTTATGAAAACGTCCGTCCCGGGTGATTTTAGGGAAAACCGCAAAGGTTACATTCAATTTTCAAGCAGAAAAAAAGTAAATAACTTATTGACGTCGCTCATTTAAATTAAGAACCAGCACAGACAATGACGTCACATGTCGTGCGATTTATAAAGATGAGCTCAGTCAAATCAATGAGTGTAATAACTAGCAGAATCTTAATTATTAGCACAAGTTTCCAGTCTGACATTGAAACTATTTAATAAAAACAAGGTAAACAGCTCTTTTTAGTTTCCGTTTAAGTACTAAGTAAGATTTTTTTGCAAAATGGCAGCTGGTCTCTTATCGCTATACATACAGGTGAATTAAGTTCATAAATATTTACTCAAATAACAGCTGTAACTTCCGGAAACACATGCAATGAAGTCCTCACGAATTAACCGACAAAATAACTACACACCATTAATTTTAGACCCCTATCAACCTGCCGGATACCTGGATACAATTATTAACTGACATCCGTGACATTGGCAAATAAAACTGTAATAAAAAAAAACACTGCATGCAACTTACTTTAGTCCTATGTTTCTCATCACTCGTTTATGTAAAGCTACTGAAAGAAAAACCAACCGAGAAGGTACCTATCCGTTGCATTTAATTTCAGTTATTATTAGATTTTACATGCATTACTACGCTGCAGCTATGTAATAGACAATAAATCTCCAGAATTCCAGCATTCCAAGCGTCATCCGAAGTTATTTATTTACATTTGATCACGTATCGCTGTATCTAAGATGGCGACCGCGTCTGTCATGTTGGTACATTTGGATAAACGTAAAAATCACGCACGCTACACTAACGTGAAGGTATGCGAAGCATCGGTTTCCGTGCATGAGCACAAATTTAACGTTGATTCAGGATATCTTTGTTATGGTTACCATTTCTTTGCACATTAAGTGGTTCCTGGATGGTTTACAAGACAAAGGCAGGAACGTTTACCTATAAATTGCCGGTTTTTAGGGTTTCGTACCTCAAAAGGAAAAAACGGAACCCTTATAGGATCAGTGGCGTGTCTGTCTGTCTGTCCGTCTGTCACAGCCAATTTACTCCGAAACTACTAGACCGATTGAGTTGAAATTTGGTACACATAATTATGTAAGTCCCCAATACGGACGTGTAAGGTAAATTAATGAATTTTAAACATGGGGCCACTTTTGGGGGGTAAATTAGAAAACGAAAAACAAAAATTTTGCTAAGTATTGAAATTAAAAGGCTCATTGTGAGATTCTCAAATACATATTTTTTTTATAATTTTAAAATAAATAATGTTGAAGTTATTTTAGAAAATAGGCGAAAATTAACCAGTTTCAGAGTTAAGAGGCGCCTCTAACTCCGAAACTACAGGGCCGAAAATTTTGAAAAAAATAAAAAAAAAATGTTCTTTGCCTGTAGATTACAGGAAAACCTATAAGAAATCTTAGATTCAAAAGAACTAACGGAATTTAGATAATTAACGTACGGAACCCTCTCCACGCGAGTCGAACTTGCACTTGTCCGGTTTTTTTTATATTGTATGACTAATTAGGCATCATGGTCAATAAAATTAGCGAGGTTTTTGTCCAAATTAACTGGAAACATCGTCAGGCCTCATGTGTCGAATGTAAAACTTGTTTGAAAAGGACTTTTTGTGCACAAATAAAAAAAAACTCTTCTTATAAACTGATAGCATTTTGTACAAACCCTGTCATTGAAAAATAACTAAAACATTGATCGTTTGATTATTATTGATTGTTTTGAGACAAACATATCTATATTTATAAAAATCTCGTGTCACGGTGTTTGTGGTCGCACTCCTCCGAAAGGCTCGACCGATTTTTAAGAATTTTTTTATGCATATTTGGTAGGTATGAGAATAGGTAAAGTATATTTTACACCGCTAGGTGATCAAATTCTAAATTAACGCGAGCGAAGCCGCGGGCAAAAGCTAGTATATTATTTATTCGTCATTCTCGTATACCTCGTGTACATGTTTTAAATAAAATTTTCCATTTGTTTACTGTTCTCGTATATAAGCATACTCATGTACAGACGCCAGCACATCAAGCTACCCGAAACTGTCAGATTTTTCCAATCAACCTTGAACCTAATGTTTTAGCGGTAAAGTTGAAAATCTATTAAAGAAATTTGACAGATAGTAGTAGCTTGATGTACTGGCGTCGGTACATACGTCGTGTACCTTGTTACCCCAGTATTTACTTCAGATTTTCGTCAAAGGTAATCAAAACCAACAACAAAAACCTCTTTCAATATTTTTAAACATGACAACACTACTATAATTACGCGCTAAGAAAATATTCTCGTGTTCATAATTGGCTATTGTTACTCCACGTTCGTCATAAAATTAATGTAATCGTTACCCGATGCCTGAGGATCTGTTTTGGTTTCACTTTACGAAGTTAAGTACAGGAAAAATTACGCAATAATTATTCTAAAGTAGTAGATCGCTTCTTGCAGCTCAACAAAATTCTGGCAAACTATGCGAAGGGCGGGTGTTTTAGGTGTCTACCAATGATATTGTAGACCTCATTTCATACAAGATGTAACTGTGGAAAGGACACTGACGCCAAAACGGTTACCACGTATTCAGTACATCAATCTAAACCTCATCGGTATCTGCCTAGCCTTTTCCCAACTATCTTGGGGTCGGCTTCCAGTCTAACCAGATGCAGCTGAATACCAGTATTTTACATGGAGCGACTGCCTATCTGACCTCCACAACCCAGTTAGCACTGGGTAATACGATATCCTTGGTAAGACTGGTTGTCAGACTTTCGGGCCACTGACTATCTGTAACGACTGTCAAAGATCTACAAATGACAGCCGGGACCAACGGCTTAACGTGCTTACCGAGGCACGGAAATTTTTCATCGGTAGTTTAAAAAAATATCAGCTGTTCCATACATTTTTATCGTGTAGGTAGGTACTGCAGTTTTGAAGGAAACAGCTGTTTTTGTTTTTAAATTGGGTTCAGAATGATGTACCTACTAAATACGTGGTAAACTTTTTACCGTCGATGTCCCTTCCACATTGTATTACAATATCATTGGGGACTGTCTTATTTACATTTTAACGTCCAAATAGTGCTGTTCTCAGTTTAATAAATATGAATCCAGGGGAATTTAATAAGAATCCGAATTAAATTTTATGGTGTTGTGAGTCGTTTACTGAAAACTGTATGGAAACACTTTTCTCCTGTTAGTAGTGAAACACGATGAATAAGAAAACGCAAATGTTCTTGAATAGGAACATGTTTTCCTGGAAACTATGAGGAAGATAAGATGCATCTGTAATACCAACCTACTACAAAAAAAAACCACAGAAATTAAGCTATAATCACACATAATAGTAAAACCATAACCAAGCCATTCTTTATGGTTTCATACCAGTGTGTGTCAGGCACTAATATATTCTGCCAATGGGCAAGGACTTTCTTTTATTGATATTATTAAATGATTACTATTAGCTACACATGCTAATATTCAGTCCATAAACTTTAGGGTGGAAAAGTCTCAAATAAAAAACTAAAACTTTTTTGAATTTATATGTATATTTATTTATTTATTGACACACACAAGTTAGGTAACATACAAACATAGACAAACAAGATACATGAGCAAAGTTAAATGAGTACAAAAGAAGAAGTAGCCGTGGGTCCCAAACTAGGAACTACACAGCCTGTATTTTGGCGGCCCAATTTCAGCAGTAAAGGCAGATTGCATTCGGATGTTCAGTGTGACACAAGTTATAATTCATTATGTGAATAGCGATTATAAAATTAATCAGAAATAAAAATAAAATAATAGTAACAATCATAAATTAACTGCAAAAATGACATAATTTCATGATTTCTGGGTTTTATACACACTTAGCTTCCGCCTGCGATTTCGTCTTCGTGAAGATTTTGATAGGTATTCTAGCTAACAAACTTTACCTTTTTACATTATATGTGTAGATTTATAATATTTACGAGAAATAAAATAAGTTTCTCGATACTAACAGACTGTAATCCCACAATCAGCTATCAACATGAACCTTCAGAATCCCTTTTACTTCTGACGGTAACAAGGCAGTTACTCCTAAACAAGGCTTTACAATTCCGTAAAGAGACCGCACATGGTCTCAACATGGCCAAAGACAATAAAATAAAGTTTCTAACATACCAACCAATACAAAACAACTTTCGTTGGCTATTTAACCAAATTTAATCCGCGCATTATGTCGTTTTCCCGCGCTTTCTATTCTAGTGGTGCGTTTGTGCATACTACAGCGATCGATTCCACGACACCGCGTTTACGATCGTGTCTGGAAATATTCGAACATAACATCACCCTTGTTGTCAGCGAAGGATTAGGCAGAGATGACCTAAAAACCGAAACCGAAATACTGCCAGTTATGTTTAAGTCCCATGCAAAAGGGGTTGAGCCATCATCATCTGCCTAGCTTTTTCCCAACTATGTTGGGGTCGACTTCCACTCTAACCAGATGCAGCTGAATACCAGTATATTTTTTTTGTTTTTACATGGAGCGACTGCCTATCTGACCTCCACAACCCAAATTAGTACTGAGTAATACGATAGCCATTGGAAAGACTGGTTGTCAGACTTTTGGGCCACTGACTACCTGTAACGACTGTCAAAGATCTACAAATCCGCCGCGCCGGGACCAACATCTGAACGTGCTTTCTGAGGCACGGAGGAAACTTGGTATAATTATAATGGCTGGTCACACACCCACGGACCAACCTAGGCAAGCGCAGCTTCACCTAAAGAACGACCCGAGTGGCTGTTATTATTTTAGCCACGAGCTCCTCCAATGAACCATAAACCAAGTAAAATCCAGACTCGGGGCAGCTACTGAGAAATTCCTGATTAATGAAACCCGATCAGTTAATCGAAACTAGAACTTCATGCTAAGCAGTATTGCTGGCGACCATTACACGAAACGAGTCCCGAATATTCGAATAATCGAATAATGTTTCATCGGTAACCATTGCCTTGCTTGTTTGATGGTATCGATTACTGGAAGCGTCTCGATAAAAGAATAAAGTCTTATTATTTTTGGCGTTGCGTGTTTGGGTTTTAATTTATTATAAGAGCCGGGTGTGGACGCAATGAATCCGAAATTAATATAAGTGGTTTTTGGCACGTTAAAATGCAAAATATATAACGTGAAAAAATAGTGATGAGGTCGTAAAAGCAAAAGTTAGACTGACTTTTATGTCACATCAGCCTTGACAGTTAAAAATATAGAATAAAATTATCAATAAAATAAAAATACGTAATAGATTCAGATGGCCATTAAAAAAACATAAGTAGAACGTCTCCTCTATACAACTAAAAAAACTCGCAAAATTATATCATCAACCTATGTATTTATTCTTCGGTACAAAATGTTGATATGCTTGACATTTACCAACAGCGGAACCAAGCAATCTGTCGGGACCATAACGTGACGCATCAGTAGATACTTGAACATATTATTTTAACTTTCATGCAAGACATTACTGTGCTTATTAAAAAAAGTTTTACTTCGAGTTTCTATATAACAACGGGGAAGTAGGCTGATGATGACTTCCGAGTTCACTTTTTTTTTTAAATGTCAACAACTATGATGATATGTCAAGTGTTTCAAACAGGATTCGAAATGATATTATATCATAATATCTTGGAAATAACAGACATTATGTTTTGTTCATTAAAAAACGGATTTTTAGTACATTTGTGTTTAAACTGAAGAATAAAACAATTAGTAATTTTATGAATATTTCTTACACAATATTTTAGAAACGAAATTATCATTGGTAAGTATCAAAAAATTTGAAGAGATCAAGTTATTAATTAGCATTGGTAATTATCGGATATTTAAATTTTCCGAAATTTCGAACAATGGTTTCAAATAGTAAAGGTTGGGCCACATTAACGAATCCCGCGTGAGACGCGACTACACACGTTTCACTCAGTCACATTCCTTTTCACAGGTAGGATAGGAGGTATATATTCCAGCAGTGGGATTGTAAAATTGTTTACGCAGGCACGGTCAACATCGCGTTGAAAATTTTAAACTTGCATTTTGTATGGTGAAAACGATCAGCAGGTTCTCCAGAAGGAGGACCAGGTCCATAAACATCACTAAACTTAAAGTTTTAACCAATCAATATAAAAATCGGTAAAAGAAACTAATATTGAAAGGCATTTCTTATAAAAGCTATCAGGCAGATCTAATAAACATTAATATTTTCAAACATCTGCTATGCTATGATAGACGAATGACCTAAAAATTAATTCTGCTCTAGAAGCGTCAAAATATTTCATTTATGTATCTTAATAGAATACAGCTTTTTTAATGTAAGACAATTTGAAAGCGACTGACATTGAAAGTCTGAAATGTCAATGTAATAGGTCAGGCTGGTCAAATGTCGCATTATATAAGACGCAAAGTGATAAAATAACCACATTTAAAAATGTTATCTGGGTCAAAATGCTTAAAATTAATATTCAGCTGTGATCACTAGTACTTTATTTTTGGAGAATTGATTAATTTTTAACACAACTTGTCGAGTTCTTTATCACACTCAGTGGTCTTTACGAAAATGCGATTTATTTTGTAATGTAAGCATTTCCTTGCTTAATACCTTTAGTTATTGTAGCCTTACTTTTTCAAAAGCTAGCAAACTACAATACAACTATAGTCAGGTAACTTTTGAAAAACGATCTCTTATGTCAAGCAGTACTTATTTTTGTCTGACTCTGATTGCAAGAAAGCAAAACCTTTTCTCCGCCATAAAAAGCGCTACCGTTAAAACAAAGACCATTTTCAAACATGGAACATGAAAAAGTTAAACAAAACACAAATGGCGGAGAAAGTGGTGTCTTCCTATTCTCACAGAGGCTAATCATTGGAGGAAACTACGTAGGCAGACTAAGTACTTAAGAATATGTTAAGATGGCGGATAAATGCGTGCTTCCATTATGAGAAGATGGCTCATTAGAGTTCGGTTTTGTTCGTTTAGGAGTTCCCCTAGATTGAAATTGAATACGTTAAGATGAAGAGGAAAGTTTTGTTGCTTTGTGTGAGTGTGATTTTAAAAAATACTGATGTTCAATATTGACGAAGTAACTGACCACTTTGATACAGAATGTCTTAAAAAGTGTATGAAAAAAATATGTGTATGTAGAAGTGTAAAAGTGTAGCGTGTGTTGAATGTATTATGTCTCCTCAGACCATTTCCTTGTAGCTTCAACGGTATTATATTTCCAACTGTGTGTACAGATACACTAAAAAAACATCTTTTGTTTGTAAAGCAATTATTATTTGTACAATAAATGGACACAAAATTTACATAAAAATGTGTTACAAATCTTTAAATTCCGATTCGCAAGCTATCATATCTGAATGGCCTTCGCAAATTACGCGACAGCTTGAAACCAAAACAGTTGCGACAAAACTACTACAGTCGAGTCGCGTCGATCGCGATCGTTTCGTGAACAATCTTTTTAATATCAATAATAATGGCGTTGCAAAATTTAATAACGTCTAGCGATGGTAAGAGTTGTATGAATTTAAATGCACTTCGAATCGTGGGAACGCCTTTAGGCATTTTGCCCTATACCTTGTTTTCCGATAATATGCTTTGGGCTACTTCGGATGAGTATGTGCATTTTTCGTTTATTTTATAATCTTATTGGAATATTATTATTGGGACTTATATATCTTGGGACTTAAACATAACTGGCGAAATGTATGAGTATTATTAAGAACACCTCTGCCTAACCCTTCGGGGATTACAGGTGTGATGTTATATTTATAATGTATCCGTGTGTGTCTTTAGTGCTGAATAAATATTGTGTATTTCTTTATAGTTGCATTTATTTCCTTCTCATTTTCAATTTTTATTTGATGTCTTGAACGATTGCCTCTCAGGAGCGCTCCGTATGGCTTAAGGTCAAGTTTTGTTAATATTTTAAGAATCAAAATGGAATGTGTCATTGAAAGACAATGTCTTGTTGCTCCAAGGATTATTTTTAAATATACTGAGGTGAGATGCCATGGTTCATTCATCAATCAGCTTGTTAAAATGTTTGCTTATTTACTTTTAAAACAACAAGTAAATTCGCCAGCGACTTTAAAAGACTTCAACAAAATCCATTGATCACTAAATACCTTGGCCACTGAGAATTTGCCACTTGAATTATTCTACGCGATCCTGCAAAAAGGCTGAAATGTTTACCTCTGTGGCTGAGACTCCTTGGTTGTTTATACGCGTTATTAAGCCTCCGAACACTTGAATTACGGTTAAAAGATTCTCTCAGTAGGAGCTTGGAATTAATTTGTGCCATATATAGGAAAGTCGTGTTTCGTTTAAAGATAGGAACAGTTCACAGGTCGGTAGAACCTAGAACAACGTCCACGACGGACATTTTCCTCGATTTAGTAGTACAGCATTTGCGGAATAGTAAGTAGTGTAGTGTAAGTAAGTAGCCTACGTCTTTTGATTTTATATCTCTACCTTTATAATAAATACTAGCTTCCGCCCGCGGCTTCGCCCGCGTGGTGTGTTGATAAAAAGCAGCCTATATGTTAACCCAGGGTATAACCTATCTACATACCAAATTTCAACCAAATCGGTCCAGCCGTTTATGCGTGAAAGAGTAACAAACATCCACACATCCACACATCCATTCTCACAAACTTTCACATTTATAATATTTTATAATATTATTAGTAGGATTTATTATTCGACATTTTGAATAAACGTATCCACAATTTAAAAAAAAGTATTGACGTCTATTTGAACTTTGAACAAGGATATAAAGAAGAAAAACACACCTCTTCTGTTTAAACTTTAAAACAACATCAACATAATATTTATGTAAGCTATAACAGGGTGAATTTTTCAAGTGGGCGTGAATGGCCAAATTCTTAACTATGGGGAATAGCATAGCGAATGCCTATGATGCAGTTTTAGTTTTCATCTATATCAGGCCCCAGATTCCTTTGAGTATTTTTCGCCATTCTTCATAATTTCCTCTTGTCTTCTTTTTTCTTTCTAGTCCTGTATACCAACCCACACTGGCCCTTCGTGGTGAATACCGAACAACCTACTCTCACCCGCAGCGAGGAGCCCTATATCCCAGCAGTTAGAACATTATACGATGATTATTCCTATGCAAATTCATTACCAAATCATTGACACAAATCCTAAATTCTTGGTCACATGAATTGAAATGGGGCTGTTGGAAAGTATAAGAGCATTGGGTATAAACTCGGCCACTTTTATAGTTCTTTAATAATTTAATAATACCAATATTGCTAAATAAATTGATACCACAAAATGGCGACCTCGTGACTGCATTCGATTTCATGATATTTACATATTTTGCATATTCTTGAAATTCGAAACTTGATTTGCAAAATTTAAATTCTTTAATTAATTTCGACATTCAGTGTTGTCATTTGAGAAGAATATATTTTACATTAAGTTATTTTTTATTCAATAGTAGGTTAAGACCCAAGTATAAAATACCAGCTTAAAACTGTTGGTTGGGCACAAACATTAAGCATTTAATGAAGACCACGAATATCTAATTAATATAAACACTTCCACCATTCTGTAAATGCCGATTGTAAAATTCCGAAGTATCATTATAAAAATAATTACCTACATTGATTAGCCTCATTACCACGCAAATCAGTCGGACAATCACGTTACAAAAGAAACGCAACACACGCTGTAAAATGAGAAAATCAAATGAAGCGATGTCACTATTACATAAACATTAGACATTTATTCAAATGCGTATGCAAATCAACACATACTCAGATAAGCGCAGGGACATCGTTGTAATGAGGCGTCGACTCGGTTCTAGACTCGATATCAGTTCGAGGCGATTTCTATCAACTGGATGCTATCGAGATCTCGTTACGGGAGTCAGTGAGGCATGACGGGGATGAGTGCTCGTACGGAAGGTGGGTCGAGAGCGTTTAAAAAAATATGTCTGAATAAATACGGAATACGGAATTCAAATCGTGTCTCAAAGGTCTTGTTGGGTCTAGTTGAAGAAGGTTTCTTACAAAAAGAGATTACTGTTAGTAACACTAATATTGAATTCAATAAGAAGCGAAAACAACGCATGTGAATATTTTTGGTACCAAGAATAATAAAAACAAAACCACAAATAAAAAACAAAATGCACAAAACTTAGCCAACAAAAAAGACTTTTAATTTAATGTCTCTGCAGCCAATGAAAAAATAACAATTGTGCATAAATAAACAATCGGTGACAAGATCTTATTGTACCAGTCAGACTAACAAGGTAGTCTAGTAGGCCTTACCTTGCTCCTAAGCATAGAAAGCCAGCTTTTTTTAACGAGGTATCAATCAACGGCTTTCTATATGATTTCTATATTGTCTAAAGATAGACTTGACGCAAACAATTTTTTTTTTTAGAATGTGATTTATGGATAACACAATTCACATTGTAAGAAAAAATTGTTTTCGTTTTTTTTTAGATTTGATTTAATTTAATTGTTTTGTTTTGTATCAAATGTTTTGTGGCCCTCATCGATAATCGCAGTGTAGGGACTTAACGTAATCAATAACAATTCCAATCAAATTAGAGATTAAGAACCATAGATATTTAAATGCTCCTCGAAGAAACAGCAGTTAATGACAACGTAAGCTCTACAGACATCAGACATTGCATTATGATTCATACTTTTCCGCACAGAGCTGAGTGTTATACCGTCAAGAAATTACAATATAAAGGCTTTATTCCAACCACAAACTGGTTCCGATCACGATTCATAAAAGAACACTTACCCCATGTTTTAATATAAGGAAACCAGTTATTTAGGATTCCTTTACAAATATTCTATTAATTTAGTTAGTTTTGGTACCGTGAGAATAATGGCAGATATTTTGCAAACAATTGCTGATATTGTTTTGTTTTACTCACTTTTCAAGATGGTCAATCCGTCACGCCTTCCATCGGAGTCTAAAAACTTGTTAGAATTTGGGACCGTTGCTTTCGTATCACTATGTTGATCATAATTCAATACGTAATCAGAAAGTCATGTTTCTCAAGTATTGGAAAATAATCTTAAACTGCTTTTAATTTCTTGTTCTGATTGACGAAAGTTGTCCGAAATCACAACATTAATTTGAAATATCTCAGCCGACATTTTACATATTTAATTTTTAATCAAAGCAACCAGTTTTAAATTGTATAGAGGCATAGATTACAACGGAGGCCGAAATATCAGCGCCAGTCCAAATACGAACATGCAAAGTGTATATCGTGACGTGAATCATCATCAAAATCTTGGTCATCACACCAGAGTACAGTTTTGTGCCGGTTCGAAAACTCCATAAAAACTCATAACAGTATAACGGATGAATATTAAAAAGCCAATCGTATTGCAATTTGCCTATTGACGGAAACGAGACAGCTTGATAGACTATTTTTATGAATAGTTGAAAACTGATTCATATTAGAATGACCATACGATACAAGATACATTAAGGAAATATATTTCACAATATCAAAAGCCTTTGACAAATTCACGGTATAACGTTCACAGTAAAGGACATGTAATATTATCGGTTACAGATTCTGTTGCACAAAGGCTGCGGGTGATATCAATACGACCCCGGCCTAACAATAAACAAATGACATTGTTCAGAGAGCCAAGAGGAAAACATCCAATGGAATTCAAACTTCAGGTTTATCGAAGAAAACTAGGCCATGTATGTACACAGAGCCTCCATGCTCCATGTATGGAGTTATGAAATCAGGAGGGAAGAGATTAAATCTCAAGGAAAAGAATAATTTCGCAGACAATTCGAGAAACTGGAAGTTGTCGATTAAAAACAACGAGACGGGGTCCTTGACTTTGTAACAAAGAACTTGCGTCATGCTGTTACAGAGATAACAATATAATTGCTGCAAGAACTTTACTTTCACGGGCATAAGCAACTATCATACAACGAATGAATGACGAGAAAACATTTCTAGCACGTGCTATTTTCATCATTATCAGCCGAAACACGGCCTTTGGTGGACGACATTCCCTGACTGACTGTCCTGAGCTACTAGTATCCAGCAGATTATCTCGGTCTTCAATAGGTTATCCTTGTGGGACGCTTATTTTGGCTAAACATTATTTCCTTTCTCTCAAAAAACTGACAAATTACAAGTACAAGATAGAGATGGGAAGATATAAGTTATAGTATGTTCTAAGTTACGTTAAAACTTTGCATGAATAATGACCATTTAGCGTAAGGCAACGGTACTAACAGTTTCAGTTTAAGATTGCACTTGCATATCTAGTAATCACTGATCGGTCACACTGAACGGGCAACGACCTAACACGAAATCTAACAATTTTCCACTCGGAGAGGCATTTCGAAAACATCTGGCATACAGTTCAAGAAAAAACTTATCTTTACCGACTTATAAAGCTGTATCACGTACAAAATAGGGTCCATTTTAATTTTTATAAATATAAAAATAAAATTGCTGAAACATAGCTCTGGTTCGCTGATTCGTTAAAACGTTTGTATAACGAAATTGTTTGATACTGTTGGAGTACTTTCTGTTGCTTTTGTTATTTGCTTCGACACTTTTTTGTCGCCAATTAGAATATAAATTAGCACGTCGTCTTTCGTTTTTATCAAATTGTTCTTTACTTAATTGCATCAAGTGCTCACCCAGTCTAGATTTTGCTAATCCAATTTGCGGTGACCTGGAAACCTATTTTTTCCCGTAGTCGATTTAAAAGTGCACTTTATTTTCATTCATAGATAAATATTATGTTTTTTGATTAACATCACAGACAGTCAATATAATAAGGATTCTATTAACTTGACTAGCCTAGCCATGATTGAATCTAACGTGAACGAGGCAATCGCAACACTTTTCTTAACTGTTAACAATAAAGATAATACTCCCACCGAACCACGCAACTTCCAGTTCCCAAAATCAAATAGTGCACTCCGAATAATATCAACATCGAACCAAACATTAAAATTCTCAAAATCTATGTCAGTCATAGAATCAAAAAGCTTCCTTCCTATGTAATTTTTGCCAGTAACCGTGACGTTATAATCATATCGTTTTGTCCATCCATCAGTGTTATACAGAGTCGCAGATAGAGAGCTAACGGTATAATCAGTCACATCTGAATGAACGGGCATCGGGTCTAGATTCCATCACGGGGAGACCTCGATACTTTTTTACTACAGTTTCTCTTTTAGCTGCATTATTAATGAGCTCTATGCCGTTGTTAATTAGGTATCAATTTGTTTAATTTGTATTCTCTGTAGCTTTGTTCGATCCGTATTTGTTTGTAATCACTTTGATGCTTTCCTAATTAAATTTTCTACGTCATTTAGTTTTGTGGCTGATGTTATTGCACCTTCTCTTTTCCTAGAAATTCTGAATATTTTATTGGTTTCTTTTCCCAAGTCTGCTGCGACTGTAATGCTAACTTTTTTATTTATTTAAACTTACAAGTTTTTTTACAACTTCAGCAGTGTTCACACAAGTGTTAATTTTTTTTGCAAAAAAGTCCGAACAGTTTGAATATTCATAAGTATTTCGTATCTTAATAGTCTTGCCATTTAATGGCGCAGTCTTTTGTCCATAACTCACGTCTTTGTCAAGGAACTGGTTAAATGATATCATCATACAAAATCGTGACTAAATATTAATCTTTTTCTATAATATTTCCTCGTAGAGATGATATTCCAACCAGTATTGGTGTAGGTACTCAATAGTTATCTAGTAAGTTCTGTAGTGTTTGTAACAGTTGCTAACACCGAGATTACTTTCGCAAGTTTTTTATAAGTCATTAGGTGAATTTTGCACAATCTGTAGTAGGAAAACGAAATCTGTTTTGCATGCTAGTTTATAATGTTGGTGAAACTGGTTCAAGAATAAAACTTTGTTATCTTATTCTACTTAACTTTGACCGGCATCCATATTAATTTGTTTTGTAATAACATCTTCACAAATAGGAATATTCTACAGGTATTGATTTGTTTGACAAGAACCGTTACTCCGTTTTCCGTAAACTAGTCAACCCTTAACTTCTGCTCGACCGTCAAATGTCAATCACAACCATCTGCAAGAAAATAACACCATCAACTTAGCTGTAACCATTCAACCTACATTATGAAAACTTAACCAGTACACTTGGAACTTCTTCTGCTTAAAAGTTGCTGATTGCCAAAGTTCATGTGACAGTGGTGTTCCAACGATAACAATCCGGAATTGTGTCATGACGATAATCGCTTGCGCAATATACAGAACGGGTAATAAGGTGTCCTCAGTTCCCATGGGCGGTAGAAGCCATTATGGCTTTAATTGACTAACACCAACTGTTTGTACCCGCTTTTTAGTTTTGATTGGAGATGGCAATTCCGCAGATTGCAGTCGTTAACTAAGTTTTGTGATAGCTTTAATTCATGCTATTACTGGTTGCAAAGTTAACTGTTTCACTGGAAAAGTTATGGATTTCAAGTGGAATTACCGTTTTAAATGGAAGATTGGAGGTTGGAGCGGAAGTTGGATGACGCTTTTCATCTTAATTTTTAAATTAATATTTATAGTCTCATCTAGGCTTTCAGTTAATTAAAAATACATTTATGGCTATTTTATGGTACAGACCCAGAAAAAGAATAAAAAACTGTTTCTTAAAGCTATTAACCACCAACAATTCCTTAGTGAAAACCATATACCTAAGACGGCCATAACCGATGGAAACCGTTGCCGACATCGACTCAAGCGCAGCAAGTATCTCTCCTTGAATGTTCAAAGAAATCTGTCGTCTCGAACACGCGACGTTTTCTCGTTAGAAACATGTCGTATGTAGGTGAATACATACTATTTGATGTATCCCTTTTTACGAACAGATGAATGAGTGTAATTAGCACTTCCTGTAGTTTCAAAGTCTAGTTCATAATTTCCTTAAATTATGTGTGTAAAACAGCAGTAAAATATTATGTGAAGTTAATGTAAGTACGTCGTGCGCGGGTTAATTCACTTGACTTAGACATTTAAAAGTAACGGTTATTTGTATGGAAACAAGATGCAATAGTCGGCGGATTATTTATTTATTTAAACTTCATGTACAATAGTGGTACGAACGACGCCAATCAAGCTATACAAAACCAGTTTTTGCGGATCTCTAGTTGTACAGGAAATCCATACAAAGCGAGGCCACGTTATTCTGAAAATGTATAGCTTGATGTGCTACCGTGTGTATATAAGCTAATGCCACAAGGCATCCTCTACCAGTCAACCTTTAAAGAATAATCCAGAACCGGATGAGGGTAGTTTATAAATTCAGAGTTATAAAACCACCGTTTTCACTCCCAACTATTGTTTTTCTAGGTATAATTTGAATCGAGACCGACATAATTCATCAATAACAAGAAAGTTAGCTAGCCACTATCTTTTTTTCTTACTGTGAACTAGGTGTTAAATTAACGGATCGTGGTCGAAACACTATAATGCGCTCCAAAACAAATATAGCTGACGTGGCTCAAAAGGCTGCCCAACTCAAACGGGACTGGGCAGGTCATGTCTGCCGCATGCCGAACAAACTATGGGCCAAAATAGCAGGAAACAGGAAGGTGGGGTCGCGAAAGAGATGGCGGGAAGAACTGGACAAGTTCCCTCAGAACTGGAAGGAGGACGTTCGTGTTCGTGAGAAGTGGAAGGATTGGAGGGAGGCCTTCGCTAGGGAGTGGGACAGAGCAGACTAGGAGGAAAAATGTTTGTATGAATGCAGCTGAATAACAGTCTAGCCAATTTTTTATATGGAGCTACAACCCATCTAACCTCCACAACCCCGGGACTAGACAAATATGTAATAATCAGTGATCGGATATTCGGGCGCTTACATGCCTAAACTTCTTCCCGTGAAAGAATAATATGGACATTCCTTTCTGAATAAATAAGTAATCCTAGGTTCCCAGGATTGAACAATTTTGTAAAAACAACTATAACAAACTTAATGAAATTAAAGCAGTGGTTATTTTCATTTAGTATCTTTATTTTATTTAAAACAAATGAAAGTTCCATTAGAATCGGCTTTTTAATTTAAAAAAAAATTACAATGAGAGTTCACAACGAGTTCTAAGTATATTTTGTATGCAGGCATTTTTAGCAATCTCAGGAATTACGAACGATTCTGGGATCCGGGATTCTGAAAAGCATTATATCCGTATTGTACTTTCGTGGTAACAAAAGTGAAGTTTAGGTACATTACCGCCCGATTTTTCGATCAATGTTAATAATTCAGTATTTATGACCGTCTGTTATTACTGAATTATTAGTTGTCTAGTCTTTTGCTTTTCTATAACCCTGCAAAAGTAAACGATACACAGGAATGACAATGATGACTGTAAACTATAATAGCAAGTATCCAAGAATTCTTGCAGAGTAACACTAAAACCATACAGCAACGTGAATTATAACATATTATATAACTATTATTGTGATAACGTCGAATATGTGTTAAAAAATGTTTTTTAGGGAAAGTTGTTTGATATCGTGAGTATAATCACGTGTTTAAGTATCGGTCATTACCAGTTCCCTATATAAATTACAAAGACAATAGCAGAAAGTGGAAAATATTTTTTAGCAACAGTCATTAGCTGATTATTAGTGAGTGTGATTCTCTTTACTTAAATGGAAGTCATTTAAGGACTCATTAGATTAATGATTCTACCTGATGTTCTAATCCTTTGCCAGACCTTATATATTGGACATTATTTGAAATTGGACATCAGTTGGTCTACCGACACTTAACTGTTGCGTACTCTGGTACCTATTCTATTTCTTCATTTCTTCTTTGCCGTAAAGATGGAAAACAATAGTGATTGCAGTGATTTCGTTTCCACACCCATGGAAGAGAACATGGAACTATTCAGCAGTGAATTCGATCAGGACCTGTGTAAAGTTTGTGATAAAAAGGAGAAATGTGAACTGTTCGATTCATCATATGATGATGAGTTGTACAATCTCTGTGCGATGGTTGAAACACTGTCCAAGTAAGTTATAGTAAACGTAAGTTTTAATCATAATTAACACACACTGTTTTATATTGTTTTTAATAAAATTAAACATTTTAACAGTCAACCACTACAACTTGGAAGACGAATGAAGCGAACGAGCCACAAAGAACACAAGATCATCAAAAAACTAAAAACTGAAGAAGAAGCGTCTACCTCTGCAGAGACCAGTTACGAGGATCAAGTGGAATGTCTGACGTGTCATAAAAGGTATTTAGCTATTAATTTTAGAAGTAATGTTCACAAAAATAATCTTTTAAGTTCACATAATTCTTTATCAAGTGTTAGTGTTGTTGAATCTGCTTTTGGAAACAGAATTTTAACTTTTAAAATCAAAAGTAGAGTAGATCATTAAACATTTTGAAACTCCTGAACTATTTTTAAACTCTATTAAAAATGATATATTATTTTTAATGCAAGAGTGCACACAATTTTTAAAGTAAATTTCATACTGCATGTTGACTTTGTTCAAACATTCAACTTATTTGTCAAGGAGATGACTTACATATTTTCTTTTCATCTTTAAATGAAAGTATTAGTAAAATTACTGTATTTGAAAAAAAAAATATCGTGAATTGAGTCTAAAAAACATAAAATCTTTAGACATGAATGCATTCTGTAGATCTTCCCCGTGATATGAATGTAAAAAAGGCTGTTGTAAATCTAAAAAACGAAGATTATTCTTGTTTTAAATGGTCATTACTCTCAGCGTTATGTCCCGTAAATAACAACCAGGATCGGGTAGTGAATGATATTCCCTTTGCTATTAAAATATCTGACATAGTAAAAGTAGAGAAATTAAACGATATTAGTATTAATGTTTTTGGGTTAGAATATATATATAAATTCACATTTTTTGTTTTAGAATCCCTTGGATTATAACTTGGATCCCCAAGTGTGGCCATAGAACGTGGAAACGCTGCCAGCCTCATGGGCACATTACCAGCAGACAGCGTTGAGGAGGAGTTTTTCGCTGCCCTTTTTATTTATGTTTAGTTTATATAATAGTTTTTAATTAATAATGTACATAAATAAATAATAAATAAACTTCTGTCTTTTTCTTTGGTCTTCCTCTACTCTTATACCCATCCACATACATACATATTCAAAGTTTCTTCATCACCATCTGCCTAGTCTTTTACCAACTATGTTGGGGTCTGCTTCCAGTCTAACTGGATGCAACTGAATACTAGTGTTTTACATGGACTCTGTTTTCGTAGTAGTGATACTAAATTGCACGTCTATAAGAAGCCAGGCACAGTCCTCAAATAGCCTATCGCATTGGACATAGCCTCACCCAAGATGCGGCTTAAGCCCTGTCCTCAGTGACCTTTCAGACCTGCAACCACCTGGCTATCTGGCTTATATTGTACTATAGCTTGAGTTATAGGAGAGAATAACACAATGTAATTTAATCTTTAATATCAAACAAGACTGCCTCGTTTGGTCTAGTGGTCAAGTATCAGGAATTTCTCAGTAGCAGCCACGGAGTCTGGATTTGTGCCCGGTCGATGGCAATAGTTTCGCCCCCTATTATAGAGGATTCAAGCATAACTGGCGAAATGTGAGTGTACCTACTATTAGGTACACCTCTGTCCAACCGTTGGAGGATTACAGGCAAGATGTTCTATTATGTTATCAAACAAGAGTCTGCATACTTGATGCATAACCGCCAGTAAAGGCTCTTATTACAAACCAATAAGATTCAAGTTTGCATCAACACACCTGATAATGTTTATCAATCATAGTGACACAACTGTTTTATTGAACAATACACAATTGTTAGTGTGCCCGTTAACAGTTTTTAGGGTTCCATAGCCGAATGACAAAAAACGGACATTTATAGATTCGTCATGTCTGTCTGTCTGTCGTCCGTATGTCACAGCCACTTTATTCCGAAACTATTAGGACTACACAGTTGAAACTTGGTAGGTAGATGTATTCTCTAAACTGCTTTACGATTTGTACACAAAAATATTAGATTAATGGAAGGCTCCCCATATTTGGAACTGAAACAAAAAAAAAAACATTTATCCTGTACGTGCGGGGTGTCTATAGATGTTAGTCTTTAAAAATGACATTGAGGTTCCATTCCATTTTTTCTCAAAGTCAATCGTTTGAAAGATAGACACTTCCAAAGTGGTAAAATTTATGTATGGGGGCCCCTCTATTTTCTAAAGTAAGAGGAGGAAATTTCTGAAAAACTGCAGGATTGTAGAACGTAAAAAAAACTTCCAACGAAAATTGGTTGGAATAAGATTTGACGGTTAGTTTTTAAGTTATGGGACTTTTTCAGTAACTTAGTTTTTCATTGACTTAGTATGAAAAACAAATTTAGTTTTGCTGTTGAATGGAATACAATACAACATGAAAGAATGAGTCTTCAAAATATTTTTACTAAGTATATTGTTTGGGGTTAGGGTTCCATAGCACGAGCGTGAGTACGACTCGCACTTGGCCGGTTTTTAAACAAACAAATGTAGAATCAGCTGTGTATCAAATTGACGGCTTGAAATAACATTGAATATAAGTATTGCTACCTGTCTTTAAATTCTAAACATATTTGATATAATATTCTATTTTAATTTAATTAATTTACTGGTGGAAGATGAAGAGGTCCTTCATAATTTTTATTTATTTATTTAATACTTTAAGCACATGGAATGTACCTACAGAGCCGGACTCAATGCCAATGGCTCTCTACCAGTCAACCTTTGGGTGATGCAGAGACAAACTGTAGTAGGTGCGATTGAGAAAATTCTGGATTTAATATTTATTGACATAAAGATAACAAATAGGTACCAATCATAAACCATATATCTATCTTATCAGTTCTGGATCTTGAATTTGATGACCAAGACCTGGCACAAACGCTTCAAAATAGCCTCGCGCGAATTCTCAGATTCACTCGGAAACCACCTTCCTTTTTGAGTACAAATTGGATTCAATATTTAAAAAAAATAACGATTAGTTAATTATCTACCGCTAACTTTCTTCAATCAGCAATACAAATTGAGTTCTGCTAATATCTAGAACCAATCTCGTTAGCTCGATTTTATTATAAACCGTTTAATTTCATTAAGGCTGCTTTATAGCCGTCAAAGCGTCAACTAACGCATAATTCTATCACGTTCAAGTAAAGTAAAATCGAAGAAAATTTTGATTACTGCAAATTGGTTCCACTCCCAAATCATTTCACTTTTTGACAGCGAAAATGAAGATCCGTGAAATATGATTAAACTTAATTATATAAAAACCGAACTTATATTTAATTTCGATTCCAAACGCTAATAGATAGTCAAATTACATACCCAAGTAACACAGGAAGCATTTTAAAATACGAATAGTAAACTTATGTAAAACTTAAGGTCCGTATAAACTCATATAAAAGTTCACCGAGCGTCTTGATGCTTTATATTGGTATTTCAAAACCATTATGATGCTTTACAATGTATAACGGTTGGATAATGGCCTATCAAAATGCTTTTGTAAAGCCTTTAGTTTTAGTGAAGCCAACCACAATGCAACTGTACAGCTTTCAGCTGTTTTTAGTGTCTTAGGGTTTACAATAGCATTGTTAAGTAGTAAGATAATGCCTATTGCTGTTTAATAGCATAAACCTGTACCATTATAATGCATCGTAAATCCAGTATACAGCTTTCAGCTGTTTTTAGTGCCTTAGGGTTTACAATAGCATTTTAAGCAGTAAGATAATGCCTATTGCCGCTTAATAGCATAAACTTGTACCATTATAATGCACCGTAAATCCGTGATACAGCTTTAGGTTGTTTTTAGTGCCCTTTGTTGTGCTATAGCACTTTTAAGTGCTAAGTAAAAGCCTAATACTGTTGAACAGCATAAACGTGAATCAATATAATGCTTGCATTTTTAAACATCAACTGAGTGCTGTTGTGCGAGTAACAGCTCTTTAATCAAATACACGTGAGTTATTGTAATGCGTAAAGCTATATATACATTCACTTTACTGTATTCTTAAAACCATTTGTCGGCCATATTGGGGAAAAGCACATAAAATATAATATGTGTATACATCAACAAATAACAGCATTTTTTATGGTGTGTTGCCTAACCGTGTGTGTAATGATTATGATAATTATGCTAATAACAAAATTAAGTTGTGATTATTCAAGTAATACAAATTCTGAAATGAGTTTTATTGTTTTGCTCAAGGATCCCCAAAATTACTTTCAAGCAATGGCACAATTTCAGTCTACATCAAGTCTATTGGTTTATCGGTGAACCCTTAGAGAACTACTTTATAGCCAATGGCACTACGGTGGTTCATCAAAAGTCTTCTCTCTGGCCTCTAGCTTAACGATTGTTCATGTGTGACTATTTATACTGCTGACGGCATTAATTGGCCTTTATACAGGTTCACCGGGTTATTGTAGACTCACGCCATTTTGAAAATATTTTATAACCAAAAAATATTATCATTCGAACCTATTTATAATAGCAATAGACCTTTATCATAATGATTTAACTTAATTTAATACTGCCCAATCAATACTATTACGTTAATTATGCAAAATTCATTCTAGACTAGGAATAAAAAATTGTTTTGATTATTTGATTCATATTTTTATATAACATTTTATATCAAAACAACAAAATATCGAAGGCGCGTGAAAATTTTCAATGAAACCTATATAGATATTTACAGTAAACTACATTGCGTTTAAAATAGGCATGAAATAACAAAAAAGTCAAAAACTTAGCCAGTATTATAAATTTTATTTTAATGCAAATACAAGTATGGTGTCACTCAGTTTTGACGATCTTCGTCCATATTATATTGCTGAACAAAGTAGTGAAATTACAACGTTAATTGTATTATAACATTTGTGCCATGGTATTAGAGATGTTTTTGCAATGATGATTAAAGTTCTACCTGTGAACACTTAAATAGCCTCAATCATGCTTTTAGAACAATCTTATGCTATTCTAATGCTTTTGTAATGTAATTAACATCTTCATTATCAATAATATTGCTAGTATAATGTTTCTGTAATGCGATTGGCAACTTCATTGACCGTAATAATGCTTCTATAATGCGATTCGCAACTTATTTGGTCACAATAATGCTAATATAATGCGCCTGTAATGCAATTAAACAACTATTTGTGAACTTATTTATGATCTAAAGCCGTATAATTTGTGCCCAAATTAGCATTACAGTAGCCGTATAAACGTTTGTAATGCTATCATAGAACTAACTCAAAATGCGAAAACGATACAGAAATGCTGTAAGTCGGCCGATATAATGCTTTTATGTGTTACTTGGGTAGTATTCATAGTATCGTGTATTTGTAATTATGGGTAATCAGTAATCACAAAAACATGGTGTGTAGAAAGCCATATTCAATTATTACTTACACACATACATTGAACTTTCCACTTTTACTATGCGTAACCTGAACCGTCATAAATTGGCTTTATGTGTTTGCGATGATGAGGGGGATTAAACTTTTTTTTCAAGTACGTTAAGCCGTTGGTCCCGGCTGTTATTTGTAGCTCTTTGACAATAAATAAGAACAGCCGCTCGGGTCGATCTTTAGGTTAAGCCGTGCTTACCTAGGTTGGTCTGTGGATGGGTGACCACCCACTTCATACCGAGTTTCCTCCGTGCCTCGCAAATCACGTTAAGCCGTTGGTCTCGGCTGTCATTTGTAGCTCTTTGACAGTCGTTACAGGTAGTCAGCGACCCGAAAGTCTGACAACCAGTATTACCAAGGGGTATCGTATTACCTAGCACTAACTGGGTTGTGGAGGTCAGATAGGCAGTCGCTCCATGTAAAATACTGGTATTCAGCTGCATCCGGTTAGACTGGAAGCCGACCCCAAACGTAGTTGGGAAAAGGCTAGGCAGATGATGATGACAATCATTACAGGTACTCAGAAGCCTGACATACGGATTGGCCAAGGGATCCTTGGTAAGACTGAATGTCAAACTTACAGGCTGAGTAATAAGATATCCTTCCTATTCTCCAGCATCTTGGTTGTGGAGGTCAGATAGGCAGTCGCTCCATGAAAAATACTGGTACCTATTCAGCTGCATACGGTTCAACTGGAAGCCGACCAAACATTGTTGGGAAACGGCTAAGTAGTTGATGTAGGAATATTGGCAATAAAGCAAGTATTAAATATTTCAATCGTGTAATTTATTTAATAACGTAAAATGTCACAAGGCAGTAGTTCCGAATGTACCAGAAGAGAAGCGACACACAGTGGCAAAAATGTGAACTGCTTTATGGTTGCGTTCCATTCGTAACAGTTGTTGACTGGTCTGAAGTTAATGATTCCAGAACGATCCAAATTATCAATTATCAAAGTGGGGATCACATTGATTAACATAAAATTTAAAAAGGTTTTTTTTTTGCTTAGTTCTAATCAACTATGTAGATGGGAAACCCGAAGGAATTAGAATACAAAATATGAGAGTTAGTACGGAAACTTTATATTTCAGATGTGTCATACTCACTTATTTTTATGTTGGTCTTCGGACTTTTGTTTACTTTTCACAAACCTGCCACATCATTCAAAACCACAGAAAATTCTCATTACACATCATTAATAACTGCTTGTCACGTAATGACGAGTCAACTTGTCAACGGTTAATTTTTCCGCGAAAGTCTTGACACTGAGAAGTAAGCGGGTAAGGTAACGGTCGTAGGCAAAGGGCCAACTTGGTCGCACCATTAACATCATTGTGTGGAAGAATTTCCTAAGCTTAATAGTTTTGACGTACCGACACTAGATACTTTACGTAAACGAGGATGACGCAACTTTTCCCATCTGGCCCTATGTTGGGACAGAGGCATAGGGACAAATGGGAGCAAGTCAGAACAAAATAAAGACTCTTTATTTGATTGCACATGATCTCAATACCTAGAAAATGACAGACTTTAAATATCCACTACAATAATTAAAAAAAAACTATTTTGATTTTATTCGCCAGGAACTAATACAATAGTCATTGCAAAATTAATTGTACTATTTGCTTTTAGCTAAAGGAATCCGAAGTGTTATTTTCTACATTATAGAAAACATTGAAATGTGTGGCCATGATACCGGACAGAGTGAAACTGCATGCATAAAACATGAAAAAATAATAATTTCTAAACGCATCGAGATTGCATTTAAACTGATGCAATTAGAGTCCAACGATCCATTATTCTGTAGTTATTTTTTATTAGTAATTTTTGTTTTTGCATAATAATTATGCGTGATGTTATAAGGCTTTTAGTAAGTATTTAAACGGCAGATTTTTTTAATAATTGCCGTACCTACTATCCAAAAGAAATGAAATCAGATGAATGATTAATATGTTTATTTCAAAGATAATTATTTACAAACTACAAAACTATAACAGTAATGAATGATGATGTTTTTAAACGTACCCACGATACAGGACCAATTCCTGGATGCTTAAAAAAATGTTGTACGGTTGTTAAATCCCCGCATGAATAAAAAGTTAATCTCTTTTTTTCACATATAATAAAATATTACCCTCCTTTTGAGCTCAGCCGCAGTTGGGTAAACTATTCATAATGGTCACTTCAGTTATGTACCCACATAGTAACATATATAACAGAAATGCATACGATAATTTTCGTACGCTTAATGAATCGTATCCCTACGCATCTCTAGTCCTATCACATAACATATCCTTGATTTTCCACTTTCATTTTCTTCAGGTTAGCTTTCATTAAGTTTAAGTTACTTAACATAACACCTGCGTAGGTCAAAAGTTAAAAGCGTTGACATTAAGTATGAATTATAACTGTTCATACAGCAACTAGGTCATAATCATTAAGATTATTTCAAGAAGTACTTATTTTACAAGTATGAAATGAAAAAAATAAAGCCACATCATTTTTATTATTCTGCCTCGTTGTTCTAGTGGTCGCAAGTGTCACTGACGAGCATGAGGTCGTGGGTTCGATTCCCATGTCGGACTAAGTGCTGTTGGGTATTTTCTTAAGAAATTTCTCAGTAGCAGCCACGGTGTCTTCATTTGTGCTCGGTTGATGACAATAGGCTCGCCCCCCGTTACATGGGACTTAAACATAACTGGCGAAATATGGGTTTACTATTAGGGACACCCTCTGTTTCCTACGGGGATTACAGCTGTGATGTTTTGTTAAGTAATATTTATTATTCCATAACCTACATACTATCTAGATAGCAACCTACTTAAAATGTGACCCTAACTCGACCCAACTAAGGTAATAAATAAGTCAACAAATATTACTTTAATAAAAAGTCAAGTCAATGTTGACATCACAGTAGTTTTGCCCATACAGGTATAAAGCCGATAACCGGTCGTACTTATTTCTACAATACTAGGTCAGAGCATGCCCAAAAATGTAATGCTTGATGATGAATATATCAACGTGCTAGTGTAGGCGGGACATGTAAACGAACCAAGACTTTTAAACGCAATCCATTGCGCTGAATATTCAAATAAAACGTTATCTAAACCTCAGCGAGTAGTAAATGAAATGGAAACGCTAGGTGAATTCGTTTTTACTTTCGCGGTGGAAGCTCAAGTGCCACTTATAAAGCAGTGTTTCGACTTCACTGTACCACTTTGGCGAACAAGTGAATACATTAAATACACACGAGTGGACAATTTCATACTCATTACCTTGACTCGTCGTGGTCTTGTTACTTAATGACGAAAGCGTTGACAGTTCAGAATAATAACTTACTAAACTAGGGAATGATCAAGTGTTGAAAAAAATGTAAGTAATGGAGTGAATCTATAATGGAGTTATTATTGATGCGGTGTTTGAACTTGACACATAGCTTAGCGCGTTATAGTCCATCAAGCAGAACAAATTTGCGAAGCCAGAACATTCACCCTATTCAAGTAAGAAAGCATGTCATAAAATCGCATTACTTACGAACGTCTAGCTCCATCTTTATTATCAGAGATTATCACCATCAATGTGAACATTTCCTACATTTCCCATGCTCTCTACTTTCTTGGCTTACATGCAAAGTCAATACAGCATGCTAACGAAGACGCGAGGTCACATCGCCGTGACGATTCAATGTCCCGTCCCGCATAAGGTTAACTGAGAAGATGGATGTGGTGACTCACCCAATCACGAGAAAGTAGGTTGTAAAACAGGAATATATTACAAGCAATATTAACTCATCGAGGAGCCGGTAACAATCAATTTATTTTAAGAATCCTCGGACCAATGTCGCAAAAAGATTTTCCAAAAAGCTTTGCACTTAAAACGCAAATGTTAATAGTTGTAACAAGGTCTCTGGGACATCGCGTAAGGCGCATAATTTCCATACAAATTACGGTCACTTTCGAAATTGTGCATTGAAATTCGGTTGTGCTGACGATTTTAAAACACCATTGTGTTTGGTGCACGATGTTTGGGCCTTTAAAAAGCTTGGTGTTAGAATGATAGGCTTGAAGTATAAACATAAAGAAGCAAAGTGAAAATTGATCCTCTGAATGGCAAGTTATATCCCAATGAACTTTAAACAATGTACAACAGTGAATTGTTGAAACAACAAAGATGAAACAAACGTACGCCAAAATTTCAATAAACAATCATTGAAAGGCATGCTTTTAGAATGACAATGTTCTATCAAAAGAAGAAATGAAAGAAATGTAGTAGGTTCCAAAGTCTAATAACCCAAGTCTGCGGCGAGACAGGAATTTTATTACAAAACTCAGAAGAACAAGAGAAATATAATAAGACATTGTCGTTGCATCACCTTCATTCAGTCACGATTCTATCTGGGCTGCCACTTACTGGCATTAATATGGAATTATGTTGAAGAACAAACCACAAGCCAGTTTTGACATAAGGCAATGTTCTTAAAAAATATGACGATTTTGTTACCATAAAGAAAGTAATTGTAAAAAGGATATGAAATTTCGATGAAATTAGTGTGAAATTTGAATGAAGACAGTCCCTAGATGGACGGTATCCATGAGGATTTTCCCACTCAAAAATGAATACAGTCACACTGTACTGTACTATTTTAATCATGAGAAACTCATTGCGATTGGATCAGTTTTGATAGACACGTCATTTGAAACTTAAATAGTCAATTATATATAAGACCGTGAAATGGAATGAGATCTCTTAGTAACTGTGAGACCTTATTCCATTTCGTTTTTATTTTCAGTGTTCCGTACCCGAAGGCTCACCAACGGGACCCTATTACTAAGCCTCCGCTGTCCGTCCATTCGTCCGTCCGAACGTTCGTCCTTCTGTCTGTCATCGGGCTGTTTCTCATGATCCGTAATAGGTAGACAGTCGAAATTTTCATAGAATGTGTATTTAAAATTAAAGGGGTATCATCGGATATCATCATAGTAGGGGAGTCCCCTACTACGATGGTACGGAACCCTTGATGCGCGAGTCCGACTCGCACTTGGCCGGTTTTTTTATTTGTTACAACTGTTGTAAATGGTAAATAAAAACAGTGTCTTCCTACCTTTGCTAGCCTAAACGGTACATGTACTCGTAGATATAACTGCACAGTAGAAAGCTTGACGGATCCAATAATTACCAGAACAAATTAATACTATAAACGTTACTTTATTCAATGTTAAAAGATTGCCTGTCCCCGCTTTTGGTAAACATTTAATAACTATTAGATTCAATGTAGTGATATTCAAATGATTGGTTTTAAGCCACTGGGTAGGCCATTATATAAATTCTAGTTGATATATATTATATCGCTTCAAATATCAATGAATTCAAGAGACATGGCATACAAAATGAGATCACTCCAATCTTTCAATAACAGACTATGCAGCTAGCCTAAATGACGTCATTTGGGACAACTTTAGATAAGCTTGCTCACCGTTGCAGTCATCAAGAACAAAGGTACCTACTTTATTTATAAATTTGTTTAAAACACCATATTCTGTTCATAATGTCATGTCAAACCAGTGTAGAATATAAATAAGCACTTTAATATTAGCTGACCCGAGAACCGAGCAAAAGTCAAGGATGAAGCCTTAAAAGTAAAAGATATAATGTATGGAAATGTCAGTAGTATTAGTTATCTTTTATCGTCTGTCTTTGGTCAGAGCCACGAGGCAAACAGGTAATTTTGAAGTTATAATAATAATTCTAAATATTTGGAAGTATAATGGTGTCTGGAAACGAAATTAACAAGAAGTGAAAGAATCCCTTACGAACTAGACAAATTTAAAACAAATAGTCTCAAGACTTCCAATGACGACGGAGGTAAAGCGACAAAATAGGCTATCACCGCCAAGAATTAAAATGACGATCGAAACTTAGATAATTTTAATTATACGTCATAGCCAAACACTGGCTAGGAAGTAAACAAGGTTGCAATAGTAACGGATGTTATAAATACCCAAATATTAGTAACATATTTATTTGTCGAAACTTCCTTCGTGCGTAGATAGATAAAGAAATAAATTAGTGCAATGTTCTCATTCATATCAGATATTTCGACCATTAAAACAAAACAAGAATCATTATTTCAAGTGGTGTTCAAAATATTAACACATTAATGTTAGCAATATCTCACATCACATCCTTATGATTTGACTGCATAGATACTAAGCACAGTGTCTATGTTCCATAACAACAATATTGACTCTTGAACTCGCTATAGATGTTAAAAGATCGAGTTCAGTTTCATTGGTGAAATTCGCCATAAGTTAAAACTGTATACAAAATACAGCTAGAACCTACAAATAATGTAATAAGAACCATGAAGTAATAAAAGATATGGTTACTACCAAGCAGTCATTAAAATATACCAGGCATACATAAAATCACAGAGATGCACTCTCAATTTCCTATAGAAAACATGGAAGAGAAAGGAAGGCAACTGAACTGTCACACACACGCTCATTTTATTATACGGATTTGAGCAGTAAAATGTAGTATCAATTTAAATGAGTAAATTGTGCGGTTTTAATAGATCTTGGGTAGACAGTTGATGGTACAACAGGTCAACAGGTGAACTCTTTTACTTTGATGATGTGGTAGAAAAATCTACTAGTATTAGTACTAGATAGTTCCCTTTAAGTGAAAGTGAAGAGCTAATCTGGATACTTCAAAACGAAATTAATTAAACACGATTTCTGTTAAACTTTGCCGATTTTAAGAAGGCCAATACACCGATTTTGCGACCTGTGGTAAGATATGGAATAAAATTATACTTGCACAAACCCGAAAGGCAAAACAACAGTAGCGAGTAAATAAGAACCAAGGAGGTCGAGGGACTTTCCTTGATGCGCAATGGTAATAATAATTTTATCGTGATTGGCGATTTTCCTTAACGCTGCCCGCAAGAGACTTTTATGTAACTTCAAGTAAGGTGAGCATACGAATAATTCTCTTTACATGAAGTATATTTTATACAATAATTTTAAGTTGACAAAATGTCCGCTTTCATCAACATTTATACTAACGCGCAAATAAAAGAACATTATTGAATTTTTTAAGATTGAGAAATGTGATTGCATTTCTCAATCATTCATTTTTAAGGCGTTCATTTGGAAGGCCAAATCTAGAACATCAATTAAGTTTATTTCACGCGTGATACTATTGACTAGAACAATCTTGTCATTAAAACTCTTCATTTACTACAATAATTCGATGTAATTGTGTTGATAACCACTTCATTCAAGGCGATTCACACGTTTAGGGCCTTTGTCAAACAAACAATTGAAAGTGAATATTTTTAACGACCACATTTTTAACAGACAATGACATTTATTTGTGTAGTTCCATCATTAGAGACAATAATCTTGAATTATGTAAGTCTTGTCACTGAAATCTTGGGAATCACAAATTATGTGTGCGTGAACTTTACATCTAACTATTGTTTGACTTAGCACTTATGTAACGTTTACAGATAACGCAGGGTAGCACAGAATTTGATAATATTTTAAAAGTTACTAAAGCAATTCCATAGTATGTTAGATTTCCCAGAAAGGTCTTCATTTGGGTTTACATTATCAAAGTGTTAAAACTTTAAAACAGAACGTTTCCAAACTCTTTCTTTAAGAAAAGTACCGAAACAATAATCAAGCCATTAGTTCCATCGGAAAGCAATTTAAAATTCGTATTGCACTACTTAAGACCCGTTCGATATTAAAAAAGCTGGTGCCGAAACTACTCCGTGACATGGAATATAAAAAAATCTATATTTGGAGGCGATTGCTGCATTCGCGCCAATAGGAGAAGTGAATGCGGTGCTGCGAGGTTGTGGCGAGGTCGTCACGAGGGCCGACGGACTGAACACCGGACTGATTTTAAACTTTTATAGAGCTCTAGAGCTCACGACTTGTCAGGTCCTGTTGTACCGACTACCGGGACCTTGACTGCGCTAAGTGGTCGTCTATATTACTCATTCTGTTTACAGCGTTAATTTAATTGGTCTTAAGAACTAGATCATGATTGATTTCAGTTTAAATTAAAGATGATCGTGATAAGAAATATTATTAGACTTAATTGGAAACTGAAGGTTTGTAGGCCGAGCAAGTTTTTCGACCACTTCTCTAACACGCAACGTAATAAATCTGTTTAAAGACGAATTTATTCCAATGATTTAGTTCATTTTGTATTCTTAACCACTAATGACTATAAATGATACTACACCAAACCCATTTTTATTAAAATGACAAAAACTCAGGGCTCCATTAGCACCTAGGCATCAATCATTTGTAGTACGTCTACATCACACGTCTTAAAAGTGATGATGATTTGTTTTTTTTCTTGTTTGATGACTGTTGATACAACCATACATTTTAAAATTCAAGCATTTTCTTCCAAAATGTTGAATCAGAGAAACAAAACAAAAAGAATGCAAGGACTTGAAACTTTTTCATTCTCAAAGATCAAAACAAGTCATCAAACGAAACCTACTTCAACGTTCGACTGCGTATGCAAAACAATGAAAAGTCTCCTTGTCCCAATTGCATGGCCCTTTGCATAGTGGGCGGTAGACTGGGCCGCCTTGTACGACCGCTCTAGATGTCTACTCGGACATCCTAACGAGACCTGTTAATTTATATGTAATTAAAAGTAGATTTACTGCGACCTTTCAAGGCAAAAAACGTGTTCTACAAGGTACTATTTTGGGCCCTGTACTAAATATTGTAAATGAAGTTAAAGCTTTACTTAAAATAATATTTCACTTATGTGTGAAAACTGCGGTATCATGACCAAATAGAAGCCACTTAAAACTTAAAAACCTGAAATCTAAAATTTTTGTAAACATAAAAAGTGTTTTAGTATGTGTAAATACTTAGGCAGTCTGTTTACACGTTTAACTACACGCTTACAATATTTTTTTAAAGATAAGGGTATACCACTTTAATCCGAAAGTTATGTTGTTGGTTATAGTGATGTTCCTACATACTGGTCTTATCTATTAGTCTATACTTTCACTAGCATTTAGATAGACACAAAAAAATATTTCGACTTTACGTAAGACGATTAAAATATAGCGATTTTATAGAAAAGAACTTGTTACAACACATAATTTAAAGTAAAAACCGTCGTTAAATTATATAAGGTAAGGCAAGTTGTAAAAGCCAGCTAAAGTACTTTCCCTCAACAGCCTTTTACAACTCGATTAGCTACTGGTACATTAATCTTTTCTTTCACTCCTTATATTTTAGTAATACCTGTCAGAGAACATGTACTTACATACATTAAGTTATCTGCTTGAGAAGCATCGCACGTCAAAGAAGTACCTGCATTAACAGCTGTTCTTTCCCGTATGATAAAAAAGTATCAACTGACGAAATATTATTGCAAATGGATAGCGTTACTTTTCCGAATAAACATAATAATGTTACAAATACCAATTTAGGCTTGCCCACACGTGCCGATTGAACACGAAAACAATAATAAGTTTACAGTTAAAACGTGACGCAAATTAAGTAACGAACAAACAACAAGAAACATAAAACTTACTGCAGCCATGAGTAAACAATATAATATAATATCAAATTAAACAAGAGCTATAATTTACGTTCTGAACAGAATATATGGAATTAACAATAGCGGAAAGCCGGAAAGAGGAAACTGTAAAGTGTGAAGACACGGACAAACAGGCATGCAGTCCGTCAAACTGATTTGCTACCGATCATAGCAGTGTGTGACATAGCCAACGTAATTGTAGGGTAATGATGTTGCATCAAATGCAAGTTGACGTTATATAATTTAGGTAAGTAAATCTAAGATGTAATATGCAGTTATTGCAAGATTTTTTGCCTTAAAAGAAATCTCAGTATCTTAGTGAAATCTGTGTAATGATAGGTGCTTAAAATGTATCGATTAAATTAACATGATACGATTTAAAAAATTAATATATATGTAAATGTATTCGTGGAGAATTACCACTGAAATAACACAGCCATTTTAAGAAATAAAATACAAAGAGTTTGCGAAAAAACCTTTTAAGACAATCTAGCTTTTATTTTGAAATAAAACCAGTTTCCTATAAAACAGACCTGGGATAACAAGTTTCACTTCAGAAACTGTTTTATTTAGTTCTTTAACGAACATGACCTCCGAAACTAATGTCATTTTTAATCAGGCTCAATTTTTTTTCATTTTGTGCAATATAATTGCATTTATAACTAGTATACCTACAATGTATATGAAATAAGCGGTGGCATTTTAAAGTGGACTCTTAAAATGTTATAGACAAATGTTCTTGACCTTTTTGCGATTATAAGTTTAAAGGCCACATTCATTTTGTCGAAATAAATCGGGTAGCTACTTAAGAAACATAAAAGAAGTTGATTAATAACTTAAAGTTTTACAAAAACTTATTCTGCCTTGGGCGTATTGGCTGAGTGCCATATGGCAATACCATGCTTATCCTTGAATTTCTTTTCTTCAAGTTTAAAATTCCTTAGATTTGATAAAGTTTAAAACATGGAGATATCTCATGCTAACATTGTCGTCAAACAAAGTTAAACCCACAGAGGTGTTCTCGAAAATGAAAAACGTAAACAACCAAGGTCAGAAAAAAGCTCAAAGTATGTCCCGAGGTGGGTTCTTATCAGAAGCAGGGTGCTTTTACAACCAGCCAGTGTTTGCACTTTCATAAACATTGGAGACCTTTGTTATGATAATGTGCCTGCCATGTTTGTTTATACACCCCGATAAGTTGTTCATTGCGATTCTTTACTTAGATACCTACTATGAAGATGTATAGACATGTTAAGCAGACAGCCTTTTGAATATAAAACTCCTTCTTGTGAACGCTTTTGAATTTAAACGCTGAGAGCCTAAACAAGTGACAATCGGTTTTAGAACGTTTTTCTATGAACTGTCTTGCTTTTGGGTAGCTTGTGTCATGTATGTTCGACTTTTCCATCATAGTTAACGTTGACAGAATATGCCACTTTGTCTACGGCCCTCTGGTACTGGTTCTTCTTTTTTTAAATAACTAAGTAACATCAATAGCCTCATATAATATTGTAAAATGCTTGAAAACATCTTAACAATGTAACTATATTCGTTTTAACGTTCATAAACGTTTACAATCTTTAGAAAGTTCCAAGACTGCGCTATATATCTAAATGCCTGAATGAGTTTCTATAATTAACTGAGCGTTTTTCTACATTGAAAAGTAAAATGTCATGTTTAGCGCTAAATCTTAGTGATCCGAACAAAGATACGTTATAAAATATTATTTTCATGCATTTCTAGACAATTTGCTATCATCCGTCTCTTTAGTTTGGAGTTTAAGGATCGTTTCGCAGTTATACCTTGTTTTAAAGTAAGTTTTGTTTCGTGGGACTTACTAGTAAACAGTTTTGTAAGTGTAAATTAAATTGACACTTGGGTCTTCCATATACGTCATCTTTCATTCTCTAGTCTTGATAATTTCAACTCGATACGATACTCTTTTCATGCGGTTAATGATCCGGAAGATGATAAAAGATACATCACAACAATTAAATTCCTGAACGTCTTGAGTTAGACAAAGCTGACGAACCTAGCAATGGAACTAGGTATAATCTGAAAAAATTAAAGCAGTGTTCGGACAGGTCTTTCTTTTACGGGAACTTTAGGAAGGGTTGGTTGCACGGTATTGCTCTCATTTGCAACTCGTAAAACTTGAATGGCGTCATTCTCCGACACTACCGCAGAGTTGCGTAGTACTACACCAAGTTTTTGGACGAAATGAAACATGTCAAAAAACGAAATTGGAACTGCTGATGAAATGCATGATCAAGTTTTTAATTTTTTTATTTCGCGGTAAAATTTCATCGAGACAAGACAGAATCGATAAAAAGTTAATGGATCAATAAAAACTGTTGGAATGAATCGGTTTACTAAATAATCTGTTATGGCCAACTTTCGCAAAGTTGTAGACAAAACAATATCTTTCAGCGACGATCAGATGCTAGCTGACGCAGAATAATTAAACAGATATAAACAAATCGGTCTTCGTCCACTGTTTACTAAAGAGACATGCAAAGCTCGTTTCGAAGGTAAATTTATTCTAAACAGAAGCTTCGGCCACGAGTGCCGCACGTTAAGATGAGTCAGAGACCTTTTCACCCGGCGGCGGCCATTGTTTATTCTGGACGCAAACACGTCCTTTAGTTTTCCCTCACATTTTCGTTGGTGACTCTAAAAAAAGTCTAAGCGTTCTCTTTGAATATTCATAACCCCTTTGATGAATTATGAATGTTTTAGAATATATTATAATTTCTCGCTTTTTACTGGACTCGTGACTTTGTATAGAAACTTGTTTCTGTTGAATATTTCATTATTGGTGTTTTCAAATTCTCGTTAAGAGCGTTGGAGTTTATTACAACGACGGCAGGAGGCAATCAATCATACTAAACTTTAGTTTTTATTTGACAACTTTCCACCGTTTATGAATCTAAAAACTTAACGCTAATGATCTCCTAAAATATTATTGCTAATTTTGAACGAACAAGATTCTTACAAGAAAGCTTTCCCCGCCACCGTTAAAGTTATACAATAAGCATAACCATAACTGTAAACATCCGTTCTTACCTCTGCTTAGGCAATTCCGTTAAAATTCCGGCACACTGCTTTTAAGATACACTAACACTTATTGGATTTTAGCGAGTCGATCGAGCGTCGGATCCCCGCACCGTTATTCACGTCATATGTGTGTCAAATAACGAGAAAAATTCTCACAATCTTCGTGGGCACTTATGTAGGGAGCAGTGGAGCACAATCACTAGCACAAAGGTTTAATTCACTGGATCACTGTAATATTGGTATATTTGGGTGGTTGGTGCAGGGAGTGCACAGTGTGTTGCGCGCGCGGCGTTGCGCGTGGGGTCGTGTTCGCGCGTACTGGGTCAGCGCAAGCGTCGGTCGTGCGCCCGCCTCTCACTCGCGTTGGCGACTGGCGCGAGCCGCCTTCACCTTCGCCGCGCTCGCCCGTTTCGCAACCTCAGCGGTTTCCTTGCAGATATCTTGTTGCATGGCAACTGTTCAGAACGATGTGACGCCGCAATAACAAACTCAATTTCGAACATATCGATTCTTTTCCAAAAAATTTTTGTGTCTCGACTTCTCGAGTGATGTGTCCCACTGTCAAGTTGTAACACGCATTGTTGTGGGCGGTAAACAGGTTGGGGCGAAATGTAAACAAACAAACTGCCATTTGCCTGACGCTTCACTATAAATTGCTTTGTAAAGCATTTTAGTCATGCACATTCATACTGAACCGAACGCCATTTGATCGAATTCATTTTACAGTCGATGAAAGGTGCGTTCAAAACTTGACCGAGCTTAAAGAGTCTTGTCCGAGAATCGAACCCGGAACTAGAGAGTGCAGACAGATGCACAGGTCGAACCGAGGCAAACTGGTTGCTTTGCTCTTGATCTTAACAAAGAATAGCCTTTCAAAACAAGTATTGGAATACCTAATAATATTGATAATAAAATTTTACAAGAGAATAGAGCCGAACGTGACGAAGGGAATGGACGTGGACTTTCTATCGATAACGAATTGATTATTGTTACAATTCTATGAAATAGCACATATCGTTAAGTGGTGAAACGCTGATGAAATCGATATAGTATGAACAATTTACATTAGTGTCACAATTATTATTATGATGTAGGTATCGGTTTTGTTTCATTGTGTTCGGTGACGGATAGGCGTTGATATCTTTTGGTCGGCGGGCTGCGCGCAGTAGACACTAGTTTGTGTACTTAGTTATCGGAATAAAATAAATTTCTATTGAATTTCTAAGTATTGTTTTATATGTATGTATAAGTAAGATAACAGTACTAAGGAATCAATGATTAGGATTGAGTAACACTAAAATCGGTTTGATTATTCCCTTTTTTTAACATTCATGCAGTGTTTTTCGTTTGCTCTATTTCAATGTGTTGTACGTGTACACTCTTTACGATTGAATTACATTATATTTTGAACTCATTCATTCATTCATCCACAGCCCGACTTCTCCCACTGCTGGGTATAGGCCTCTCTTTGCTTGTGCCAAGCTCCACGCTCCTGTGCCAGCCTCATCCAGCATATTCCCGCAATGGCAACAATGTCGTCTGCCCATCTCGACGCATATTTTGAACTACTTCCAAGTATTACTGATAAAGATGGATACTTTTAATGCACAGTTATTTGACCCAATATTGGTTTAATGAGCTCTCTTTGCTACCATGTTTATGGTAATTCAATGAACAAAATACCATAGAAATGTTCTCATCTTAATATCATTACCACAAACCATCTCTCTTAAACAAACACTACTGTAGGTACTGTCCACATCAAATGATTACCCAACTTGTCATCAAGTAAGTACTTACGAACTTTCAGTAAATAATGTACAGGCAACGGGTGTCAGAAGTGACAAGAAAATACAAAAACCAGCTAGTTGCTATAGTTTTTTAGAGTACCATTGCCAAATGGCAAAAACAGAACCCTGATAGATTCGTCCTGTCCGTTTGTCTGTCTGTCCATCCTTATGTCACAGCCATTTAACTCCCAGAGTGCTGCTTCCACACATCTGAAATTTATAGAGCCTGTCTTCTATGAACCGCTACACAAAAGTAAAGTAAAATTACGTGTTCAAAAAATGGGGGAAGCCAGCCATACATGAAAATGATGGTTGAAGAAAAACACTACTTATATGTGTAACTGTATGGTGTGGGTGTGTCTATCGTTAGCTCTTAAAAAATGATATCGAGCTTCCTCAGATACTTTTTTTCTTACGTCAATGGTTGATGAGATATTCACTTCTAAAGCCATAAAGTTGTCTGATCCCCTCTAATTTCTAAATTAAGAAGAGGTAAATTCTGAAAAAAAATACTTTGTTGAATCTATAATATAAAAATGAATCGCAAAATGTGTTGGTAAGCGCATAACTCAACAACGCCTGGACCAATTTGGCCAATTCTTTTTTTTAAATGTTCGTTGAAGTTCAAGGATGGTTTTTACGGCGAGAAAAATTTAAAAAATTGCCTGGATAAGTCTAAAAACAACACTAGGATACTTTTTTTTTGGTAGGATTAGGGTAGGATTAGGGTAGGAGTAGTGTAGGAGTAGTGAAGGAGTAGGGTAGGAGTAGGGTAGGAGTAGGGTAGGAGTAGGGTAGGAGTAGGGTAGGAGTAGGGTAGGAGTAGGGTAGGAGTAGGGTAGGAGTAGGGTAGGAGTAGGGTAGGAGTAGGGTAGGAGTAGGGTAGGAGTAGGGTAGGAGTAGGGTAGGAGTAGGGTAGGAGTAGGGTAGGAGTAGGGTAGGAGTAGGGTAGGAGTAGGGTAGGAGTAGGGTAGGAGTAGGGTAGGAGTAGGGTAGGAGTAGGGTAGGAGTAGGGTAGGAGTAGGGTAGGAGTAGGGTAGGAGTAGGGTAGGAGTACGGTAGGAGTAGGGTAGGAGTAGGGTAGGAGTAGGGTAGGAGTGGGGTAGGAGTGGGGTAGGAGTAGGGTAGGAGTAGGGTAGGAGTAGGGTAGGAGTAGGGTAGGAGTAGGGTAGGAGTAGGGTAGGAGTAGGGTAGGAGTAGGGTAGGAGTAGGGTAGGAGTAGGGTAGGAGTAGGGTAGGAGTAGTGTAGGAGTAGGGTAGGAGTAGGGTAGGAGTAGGGTAGGAGTAGTGTAGGAGTAGGTTAGGAGTAGGGTAGGAGTAGGGTAGGAGTAGGGTAGGAGTAGTGTAGGAGTAGGTTAGGAGTAGGGTAGGGTAAGGGGTAGGACACCACGCGAACGAAGTTGCGCTGGGCAGCTAGTATAAAATAAAATTTCAACTAAAATTGGTTTGAATAAGATATTATATTTAGTTCTTGAGATACGACACTTTTTTGGTGAAGCTGCAACAGTAACTTAGGGTCTTATCTGTGAAAAAACTGTACGAACAATCAGGCTGTCAAAGACAAATTAGTGACATGGAAGTGCAGTTGACTGTACAAGGTAATAAGACGAAAAGTTATCTGACCTAACAACGGATGTTACATTAGACAGAAAATTATACCTTGGACAGTGGATGGGATTTAAATAAGTGTTTTATGTAATTCATATATGTTTTGTTTATTTGTTTTCTGTCGAGCGATTGTAAATACTAGATGGTATAGAACATTTTTATTCATGAAAATACTCGTAGGAGAGTTATAAAAGATTTGTAAGCCTACTTACAAATCTTTTGTAACTTTTATACTTCTTTTATAAGTTGATTGATATTTTGTTATCATTAAGTTTTTTGATGATTTACGTTTTAGTTTCATTACGATGTAACTTTATATGTTCTATGTATTTATGGAACAATTAAAGGCTTCTTTATTACATAAGAGTAGCTGATTGATAGCTAGCTTAGAAAACTGACTTGATTTACAATTACGATTTAGATTTTCAACAATCAACGTAGGCATTCAATAAGGTGCTATATATTGACCACAAACTTAATTGGAAATTTCATATTGAGCATGTTTGCAAAAAGCTGGGACAATTTTCATATGCATTGTATAGATTAGGGAAAATAGCGAATCGGAGTACTTTGCTAACAGCCTACCACGGTTACGTTGGCTCTATTCTCAGATACGGTGTAATATTTTGGGCTAACAGTACGGAAAAAGAGCGCGCCTTCGTTGCTCAAAAACGCTGTATCAGGGCTATATTTAATTTAGGCGAAACTGACTCCTGCAAGCCATTCTTTAAAAACAATAAATTATTGACACTACCGTGTATCTATATAGGTACTTGAGGCAGCAGTATTTGTTAAAAACAATATCCACATGTTTAGCTACTACACGCGTATACGGCGTAAGGATAAATTACGTACAGCAGCCAGTAAAACTCATCTAATGCATGAGAGCATCTTTTGTTCAGCTACACGCATCTATAATAATATACCGGGGCCAATTAGAACAATTATGGAAAAGGAAAATTTCAAAAGGACTCTCCATGATCTGTTGGTAAACAAAACTTACTACTCTGTAAAAGAATTTCTGTCCGACAAGTCTTTACTCAAATATAGTCCCACCCAGTCATGATGTGTTCGTTGACCTACAGATATATCATATGTAATTTCTTTTATTTTATTTTTTTTTTTTACAATTTGACATTTTAATTTATTATCATTAATTTATTTATTTTTTTAATTTTATATTTTGACATGCTCCTACCTATTTTAATTTGTTATTGTATCTTATGTGTATAATTTGACATGTATTACCCATCTTAGTTTGTTATGTTTGACTTTATCTTTTTTATTTTTGAATTTTTTATGTAAATTGCATTTGACATTTTGGTTTATTTAGTTACTCAATTCATTGTGCTAGAGTTAAAATAATAATAATATGCAATAATGTAAATTTCATCGAATTACTAATTTATGTGTTATTATTGTATGCCCTACGGGCGGGACATAGCTGATCTAAATTAAACGACTTAAGAACTGTATTGTACCTATGATCCACAATAAAAATATTGAATTGAATTGAATTGAATTGAATTGAAGGTGTCGCCTAGTGTTTGTGAAAAACCGTATCAGACTTTTCAACTCGAGGTTTGATTTACTTTCTTATGTTTTAGTTTTAAATAATACCTGTTTTAAGATATAGTACTCCATTTAAGCCCTATTTCCCAAAACAAGTATTTTATTAAAGATATGATTTTTTTGTCTCCAGAATTTTAATATTCTACACTACAGAAGTAAAGCATCAATTTGATTCCTCTATAAAGAACCTACTAGAAATCTACTTAAATTAATTTATAGTATAAAATTAAGTGTCTATAAATACTTTCCTCTTATCTAAGACGTTACATTGTAACTAAAAATTCCTTTTAGATACAAAAAACATTTTATTAATCAAGTAGCTATTTACAAAGTAAAATGATTCTACTTAGAGCCATTTGTATTTAAAATACCCGCAACTGGTTCTTTTATGATAATACAACTATGTACTTTATTACCAACGTTTTCAACACTTTATTTTATTAATTTCAATTTAAGGCATTTAAAATATACCAATTCACTAACCTCTTTATTACATCGGACTTAAACATAACTGTAGTACACTATTAGATACACCTCTGCTGAAGCCTTCAAGATTACGTGATTGTTTGTTTATGCGTGATTTCAATAGTAAATTCAATCAATTTATTGACTCAGCTAATCTAACAGGCCATTCATCATCTGAACATCAATTCAAATTTCGAACAATTCGGGATTAAATCCGCCATGTTTTATTTTTTAAAAACAAATGAACTCAGTTTCGAATTGGGTGCGTTCACTTGAATGAGGTCAGAAATGAGAGTATTGTATAGCACTACAGTTGCAAAGATCAAAATGTAAGCAATAAGAATATTTTAATGCATTGCGAAGATAATTGAAGGCAATTAATTGGTTGCAAAAGCTGAAGTCTCCAATAGGAGTTGAGAAATATTTGTTGCAACTATTGTCACAACAGGCAAAGTCATAGGTCGACTGTTCAAGTTGACTAGCAACTAGTACTGAATTACTTTCTAACTGTATTATTGCTTGAACAGCCCGTAAATGATAACATTGTAATTGCATTGTTGTTATGCTATCGCAACTATTGTGTTATTGCACAACATGAAAGCACATAGGTAGCATAATTTAGCACTAATAGAATATCTGATAACGCCATATTTAGATTTATCTGTCCTCGTTTTTTAACCATTGCCCTTCTTATTTCATTTATTACATAAAATGAAGATGCTGTGGTCTATGTGCGGTTTTGAAGATCACGTATGTTTCTAGCTATATACCTGCAGCCTGACGACGTCGCGGAAGTAGCGAAGTTTTGAGCCAGAGTAAATTAAAATACTGCCAAAGACTCGAAAAGGAAAACTTACATACAGAGTATGGAACAGTTCAAGGCAACAGTCTGCTAAGTTAAGCATGTTGGTATTGGCGATAGCATCATATACGGCTATTTGGCAGGTTTATTGTACATTTCCGGTCCTAAAATGAAAGATGATACTTTAAATATACCAGTACCAATCTTACTATAACTTACATAAACAGTAGAAAACGCAGTAAAATTATATTTAGATGAGTCACAATTATTGAGACATTAGAATCGAAAACGTAATGAAAAAATAATAAACATCATAGTAAAGTAACAACCTCTGATAACACGCCATAGAAGTAGTCACGCAAACGCAATTCAGAGAAACCTCGTTGCCGGCCAATTATGAGTGTAGATGAATTTTATGTTAAATGTACGACTGAGATTTCACTTTATCTTAATCAGTATTAGTAGTAGTAGGAAAACCTCGTGAGGAAACCAAACTAGCATGCCTGAGAGATATTTCTCGACGGCATGTAAAGCCAAGTCAGAGGCCCATGGGCGGCATAAAAACTCTGACACTAGGTTAAGCACTAACCTAACGAAAAGAAGAAGAAGAAGTATAGTATTTCCCTGATTCATTAAAGTAGGCTTCCAGAATAACCAGATGAAATAGCTTAAATCGGATTTTGCAATATGGGACTTCTTTCATTTGATGTCTTTCGAAGACCCGGTGGTTGTACTGCAGACCTGTGATGTAAATGGATTCTTGAGAACAGTCTCTAAATTGGCAAGCGCAGCATAAGATTGTTTCCAGCTTCGAAGAAAGCACTGCAGATTAGATGGGGGAGGTGAAGCACCAGGTGGATTACGAATACTGAACTAAATTAGTTTTAAGGCATACGAGTTACTGACAATAGTAATATTATAAATATGTATTAGCTAATACATATATTTATATATATATATTTATTATTACATTGCTTGCTTACTTTCCTATAACAAGTATTTGACTGCAAAATTCGTTCGCGTGATCTATTTGATTTACAACCCCGTTTCCTGAGTGAACTATTTTTCATTGACCTCTGAACTAAAGTTCTGAAGTTCAATCGCTGCGTGATTGACTTACAAACATTCATTCAAACTTCCGCATTCATGTTGATTTATTTTAATGGAATGTCTGTTTATAGCGTAGCTAGTTACCTTTCACATCATTTTTTGGTGGAAAAATGTTTTGGTGTGTCCAGTGATGTTTTAAGCTAATTAGCTTTTTTTTTTTTTTTTGGGGGGTGAGAAATCATCAAATGACTCCTCCCGCTCTGGGCGGAGCGGAAGGGAGTGTCAGACTCTTACTGACTAAAAACCACCCATGTTCCTTCATTGGCCCTTTATGTTCCAGGGCCGCGGTATCTCTTTCGAACAGTCCCGCAGCCCTGGCAGGCACCGGCCCTTGCGGACCCCTCCCGTTTGCTGACATCTCTTTGAGGCGCGCGTGGAACACGAACGCGCCGTCGACACGGCCTGCCCGTCGTCATACGACGGACGGACGGCGAGCTAGCCCATTACTCGCCGTCCACAGGCCCGCGCCTACGGTGGCCGAGAGCCATCACGGCGTGGCCCCCGACGCCCGGTGCTTCTCCCGCGGCGGCTGGGACGTGAGGAGGTTCTCTCCCTCTCACGTTCCGAAGCTAATTAGCTTAAAACATCATTGGACTGGACTTACTGACTGGAATATTATGCATGGCTTAACTTAAGTTAAGCCATGCATAATTAGCCTGTAATGTTCCCACTGCTGGGACAGGCGTCCTCTCTATGAGCGGGAATGGGCTATTATCCACCACTCGGGCCCAGTGCGGGTTGGTGGCATAACATCGATTTTTTTTTGGTTCTAGGACTTGCCGGTTTCCTCACGATGTTTTCCTTTACCGTTTTGAGAGCAGTGGTGATGAAATAAATTGTACAAAGTAATACGCTTGCATGGGTTCGAACAAGTTCACTAAGTCACTGATGGTTAAAATTTATTAGTCCTGTTACGCTGCAATCCTGCTAGTCAAAAAAGACAGTTCCAGAATATTTTTTAAATGTAATCATACTATATGACTGCCACGCAAACGTTACTGCTGACCTCAATTCCTAGGTCAAGCAAAGCATTATTGGGGGTTTCTATCAGGAATTCCTTAAACGTCGCCCGGAATCTGAATTTGTGCCCGATTGATACCAATAGGCTCACCTTTTAACAAAAATGTGGATGTATCATTGATACACCACTGCCTTACCCTTCGAGAAAACACAAATGCGATGTCATGTATTTTTAAAGAGTTAACTGCTGAAAACCATCCTCTTTAAGCATGTTATGAACTTGGACTTGAACGTGGTTTGCAAACTTAACGTTTCTCAGCACAATCTCCGAAAACTTCAACCTCAACAACCTTAAGCAAATTTCCCGCCAGTACAGTTGTCTCAGCTCAAATAATGCGCAATTGACTTCAGTCAAATTGGTATAAAAAGCTGAAAAATGAAGTAAAGGCTTGAATATAGGCTACATGACAATTGATAGTGAGTCGTGAGCGATTTGTCGCAGATTATTTTTTGTCGTCGCTTGTTCCGACTGAATCGAAAATCGTGTCTTATGATAATTAAAAATAGACCTGACCTAGCTACTTCCGCGTATTCGTAGGTATAGGTAGGTACCTAGAAGTATATATTGTGCAGGAAATAGGTAGGTATAAGATAGATATTTACAGAATGTGTGAATGGGATTCTAAGGCGCGGCAGTTGAAGCTAACGTGCCGGGAAAACAATCGAGATCTGAATTTTGTTTGTAAATACCTCCTCTTTATTGCGGTTCGGAAACTGCTTCTGACTTTTTAAACTGATCGGTTTATTTTTAAACGACTTCGAAAAAGGAGAAGGTTCTATGTTCGACGGTATGTATTTTTTTTTATGTATGTTCACCGATATCTCAGTCAATTGTAGACCGATTTTCAAAATAATTTTTTTATTCGAAGAGTATACTCCAGAGGTGGTTCGATTACCGCGGCCCTGGAACATAAAGGGCCAATGAAGGAACATGGGTGGTTTTTTAGTCAGTAAGAGTCTGACACTCCCTTCCGCTCCGCCCAGAGCGGGAGGAGTCATTTGATGATTTCCCACCATCCAAAAAAAAAAAAAAAAAAAGAGGTGGTTCGATTGTCACCATGACAGGATCTGATAATGGAATCCCAGGGAAATCGAGCGCAACCCTCAAATTTTATAGCTCTTCAAGTATACGCATCTAGAAGTCATCACCTCATGTTGATGAGCTGATGATGGAAGGTATAACTCCTTAATGGTATTTTTATTAATCCGATCTCTTCAATTTTATATCTCATTGCACTGTAAAGTTTAAAAAAGCAAAATAAACAAAGCAAAGCATAGTAAAGTTCGCGGTCTATTTTTACCCGACTGCCAAAGAAGGATTATGTTTTTGTACATTATCATTACATTATATGGGCCACAAAATTGATGAATGAAAGGTAATTCCATGTGGCTGAGATGAGAATGTCAAGGGGGATGTGTAGTGTAACGCGACTGGATAAAAAATTGTATAAGAGGAAGTCTGAAAGTGGCGCCGGTGACTAAAAAGTTGTGTGGTAATCGGTTATCGTGGTATGGTCATGTGATGCGGAAAAACAAGGAAAATGTAGTGAGGAATATTTTGAGTATGAGTGTAGATAAGAGAAGAGTAAGACCAAAGAAACGATGGATGGACTGTGTAAAGGATGGTACGGCTAGAAAGGACTGCTGAGATGACGAATAATAGAGAAGTATGGAAAAAGAAGTTAAGCTGCGCCGACCCCAAATAAAATGGGTTATGAGTAAGAGAATGGTGATAATGTATTAGTATCATCAAATATGATACAAACTAAACCTACAATAACACCAAAACGAAAGAAAATTGATTATAAGACAATGAAATCCATTTGCTTAGTGTTCGAAGTTTGTGGTTTATCACCAACTCGACACGAGAGACTGCAGTGTACACATGCGTGTCCAGTTGGTGAAACTCAAAATTGTGATCACTTATTATTTCGTCGTCTGGACACGCTAAGATTTTTACGCGTGTCCACATCAACATCACAAATCACTGTTATGTTTTCGCCAACTGGACACACCCAGCTTTTTTTGCAAAAAAAGGTTCTGTGATTCTGTCAGGTTAATAATTGCCTCGTTCATTAAATTAATAAACGAGGTGATTTCATGAAAAACCTGCCTCACTTGTTTGCTTGAAAAACCTTATTAGCTTGACAAATGTTGAAAAAAAACAAATTTATAATATTTAAAAAAAAACCTGTTCATTAATTCTATTAACGAGGTGATTATTAATCTGACTGTATCCTTTATTTGCAAAAAAGGATGCGTCGAGTTGGCGAAAACATAAAAGTGATTTAATTTAAGTTTCACTATGTGGACACGCGTAAAAATCTTTGCGTGTCCAGATGACTAAATAATAAGTGATACTAATTTTGAGTTCAGTGTCTCGTGTCGAGTTGGTGAAAAACCCAAAAAAAAATCGATGGCAAAATCAGACAATTTTCTTTCACATTCTTCTACTTCTAATTCGATAACAAAATTTCCATCGATTTCCAATCCATGTAGGCCGCATGTTCTCATACATTTACAATACATATTTCATGTGGTCCGCTACGGTGCGCGGCGGGTACAGACTCAGCCGGTACGTCATTGTGTGTATGTGGGTCGATCGTAACAGACGATAGGCACGAACAGAGCTCGTCAACGCATCCGCCACCGGACGAGCGTTGCTCTTTTGTGTGCGGGTGCATTGTTTGATACGGCACGATTTTGGTATTTGTAACGAGAGTTGGGAAACTTCCAGGGGCAGCACCAAGAGCAGACTTCGGGTCTGCTCATGAAATTGTGTCAAAATGACTGAACATTGACACCATAATTGATGACTTTGACAGCTTTGGTAATCTCAACATCATCTTAATGGTTTTCCGATGGCGTGTCATTGACAAGTCCTTGGTCTGGCTTAGCATGATTTTTCGACATTTCTGTCTTTCTGTCCTTATGTATTTATAAATATTGATTATGCATACACTGATACACCGCATAACAAATATTTTTTACGGTTTATTTTTATTTATTTTTTTCATTTTGTATACACGTCATGCCCTAGTGACAAAGATTTTTTTCTTTCTTTTGATCACTGACACACATTTTGTACATTCAAGGCATTTTTACAAGGGCTGCGGGACTGTTCGAAAGAGATACCGCGGCCCTGGAACATAAAGGGCCAATGAAGGAACATGGGTGTTTTTTAGTCAGTAAGAGTCTGACACTCCCTTCCGCTCCGCCCAGAGCGGGAGGAGTCATTTGATGATTTCTCACCGCCCAAAAAAAAAAAAAAAAAAAAAAAAAGGCATTTTTACAAGCTTTTTATTGACTTTGCTTCATTTTTGTGTACAATCAAGCGAAAATATTAATTTAGGAGACTACGAATTTTTGGCAAAATGCTAATGACGTCGTCTTGGTTTGGTTGGAAATATGCAGTAGGTACACTTGGCCCCCAGGAAATATGTAGGTAGGGTAGGTAGTTTTAAGAATTTAAAATGGGCATATTGAATATAATACAAGACGGGTCTTCCCACCATGCAGGACAAAAAGTAGCCAGAGATATTATGTTTCTCTTTCTTGGAAAACTGGATACGTGGAAAACAGCAAAACAACGCATGAAACTTGTTAGGACTAGGAGATGCTCTTTTAACAAATAATTGTATAACACAAAGTTCTGACTATATTTAGATGATGACCCGCCAATTCATTACAGCTGGTGCTCACCCTCCTACATCGGACTTAAACACTGGCGAATTTATGATGTACTATCCTGTTAAGAAAAATTATTCAGGTCTGGATCTTTTTCCGTAGAATTACAACTACCTATACATTGTTACCCTAGGGGTGAAAGTAACTTATTTAGTTCCGAGACGGGGTTTGGTGGCCAATAGTTCGAGGGACTAAATAAGTCTTTAACCCGAGGTAAACATTAGAGGTGTGCTTTTCATTACGAATACAAGGAAAGTAAAAATAAAAACATGAATTAGCTAAAGAAAAAATGAGTAAATTTTATTTTAAATAAATCAACAACTTTGGTGATTTGGTGAGATAATTTTATTTCCACTACCGCTTTAGCCTCTTGTCTTATAAATTCAGGCGTTAAATTCATATCTGAATCAGATGAACTCATTTTATACAAATCTCTGCTATACGGAAGTATAAACAAAACTCTAAAACTCGAAAAAACAAATGAAGATCGGATTGCCGCTTTCCCGTTTTCCGCCTATTTTGTTTTTTTTCTGTGGCCGGCCAGCTATTCAGCCTTTTTTCATTTTCATCATTGAAAAAATGGTAAATATTTTGCCCAAATCTATGTTATTTTAAGGAAATTGTTGAAACTAAATTATAATAAAGTTATTTAAAAAATATACATTATTTAATCAATACTTTATTTTATTTAAATTTACATCGTGGCTGTATAGAAAGTTGGAACATGGTTCAATAGAAATGTGAAAATAGAACTAGTTTTTTTTAATAATTTGACAGCTGTCAGTTGAAAGCGATTCTCCCTAGGGATGAAAAGTATTACTTTCATCCCGCTCCTCAGGCAACTTCAGACCTACTTTCAGAGTACGAGTAATGAAAAATATTTTACATAACATTTAATGTCATGGATTTCTACAAAGTAACGCCTGATTCCATAACGTATCTGTACTATATTATACATTAAGCATGTTTTAGTAGTAAATAATACATTAATATATGTATTTACACAATATCTTAAGAAAAAAATGTCAAATGTCATTTAATTACATACAATACAAGTTTAATAAAGTTAGACGTAAGCAGATTTACGCATGACTAAACAAACCGTGGTTCAATGCAAACGCACATTATTATAAGTGATGGTCCAAAGCCATTCACTGTCTGTCCGCCGATCGGATTCTCAGTCTGACTTACATAATAACTAAAATATTTTACTTGTTTTGCTTTCCTTACTAACTACAATAATATTTCATTCAGACAACCAGATTATAAAGACCTGTAGATGGCAATATCAGTTTCAACGCGATTTGGAAATTCTGAATAAAATATCGATATAATCTGAGAGGTGTTAAAGTTCTCTTATAACTGGTCCTTGTGTAAGTACTACTTGCACCTACTTATAAAAAGGTTTATTTTTTAGATTGGAACTATACGTTTTTGTTCTGTTTTAGGTTTTCAGTAACAATTTGATTCAGTTGTTGGTACAATAGATGTTAGTACTGTAAAAATGTAACATTCTGTGATATAACAATCGTGGGTTTCGTTGTAGATAAATCGATGTCGTTCTTGATTATCTAATTCTTATAGTATTGAACTATTTCAGTTCTAAGTTTGCGAGATGGGAAAATATTTGAAAATTGGGAAAGAAGAGTAAAACAGTACTTTGTGTGTTCAAAGCACGGTGCCTATGAACAATTAATATAAGAGCGTTAAAGTGGAAAAAATATAGCAGAAGAATTCTCTCATACATAAAGGACGTGCCATTTATTTCGCTTTACCGTAACACCATAAATAATTAAGTAAAACTGGTCACCGTCGTTCATTTGCTGCCAAGCCGCCAATCTACGGCTAACCGTATTCCATGGGAAATAGCTTGATACGTAATGGCTAGTGGTGTTTCCCGGCAATGAGCTGTGTTTATGTCAATACGATACTTAAACAGCATACTGTATTGCTTGAGAAAACTAGCGGAAATAACGTCTCATGGATACTTTATTATAAGTAATTTTTCCTGGCTGTGAAATGTAATTTCATAAGTCTTTGCAGACTGCAAAAGGTTCACGATTCGCTGATCAGCAGCTTCATTGGTTAAGTGCTGAATTTCGTTTTTTCATAGCTTCAGAAATCATGAGATCATTGGAAATGTCAATCATTTTAGCAAGACGGTCCCAGACCATGTCTTATATTATCAACTGCAATGCTACATACAGGTCTACTCCGAAGACATCTAGGAAGAATAACTTTAGGTATGATTGTTACAATAATTTAAATAACGACTTTCGACTGTCTTTCTAGTTTCGAAATCAAAATCTATACAAAAGCTGGTTCACATTCCTGGAGACTTACAAAAAGAACAGTCAACCACTTACATCCATCGCCTCCTGTAACCTTCCCACACTATATCCCATGGCCGCCATTCTTATCGTCATCTTCAATGATAGATTGATCACTCAGAGAGAAGTTTCGTCAATTTCCTGCAGATGTACCAACACTAATAAACATGATGTATGAAACGATAAGTAACATCACGAACTGATGCGCAACGACCATTAAAGTATATCCAAAATGGTCGCAATTATATACCATTTGCGTTGAAATAGATCGACAAAATAGAATCTTTGCATTAACCTAATTTTTGCATACGTAATTTTGTTACGTCAGGGATAATGATGTCTAGTCGAGTAATAATATTCTCGTTAGGTAAGTAGCAATGATTATTTACTTTTTTTTTTTGTTTCATTTCATCTTCTAAGTTACATTAGTGATATTGAAAACTCTGAAAGTGTTACATTTAGAGTTGTAGGTAAAAGGAACTTTTGGTGCGGTGCGTGGCAAACATTGGAACTTGTTCCGCCGCCATATTTTTTCAATACAATTTCACGAGTCAGTTTTAGCGCCAAAAGATCCCCGATTGTCATAATTCTACGATAAAAGGTATCAAGACTATATTTAACAAGACTTAGGATTTAAATTATCATAACGAGCGAATTTTGACACTATTACATATTCATGCACGGCCATCTTCTTTGTTCTGCCGCTGGTATCTAGAACATGTCTAAAACACACCATTTATTTGTTAAACGTAGCCACAACATAGTTGCCACCCACTGTGTTTGCCTCGAAGTCACATTTAACGTTAATATATGCATATTAAATACCTAGCATAGAGTGAAGTAGGTGTCATGATAACTCGATGCATAGAGTGGGTGCCACCGACTTGACCATTGCCATTTCGACAGAGGTCAGTCGCATTCCAGCGTTTGCGGATCTATAAAAACAAAATTGTTCTATGTATATAGAATCTTGCTGAATTATCTGGGGATTGATTCTAAGATAGATAAACCAATTAGTGTCTATCATAATTTGTTTATAGTATCTATCAAAATCATTTTATCTTATAACCTCGGTATTGATTGATAGGCTAGGTTTTTTATGATAGAATAGCACTAAATACCAGCCTCAACCTCTTCTTAGTAGTTTGATCGCGGCCATGCGTTTCCAGGTTGAATACCGAAATTGTTACGTCGCGTCAGTTTCATTTGAAAATCCTGTTTTCAAGTGATGCCTGCCTTTATTTTTTTTTGGGATGGGAAATCATCAATTGACTCCTCCCGCTCTGGGCGGAGCGGAAGGGAGTGTCAGACTTTTACTCACTAAAACCCATCCATGTTCCTTCTTTTGCCCTTTGTGTTCCAGGGCCGCGGTATCTCTTTCGAACAGTCCCACAGCCCTAGCAGGCATCGGCCCTTGCGAGCCCCTCCTGTTTGCTGACATCTCTTTGAGGCGCGCGTGGAACACGAACGCGTCGTCGACACGGCCTGTTGTCATAAGACGGACGGACGGCGAGCTAGCCCATTACTCACCGCGCCTACGGTGGTCGAGAGCCACCACGTGACCCCCAACGCCCGGGGCGTCTCTCGCGGCGGCTGGGACGTGAGGTTCTCTCCCTCTCACGTTCCGCCACCTCCTTCGCAAGCATGACTGCTTCGCAGAAGGAGGTGACGGCTTCCCATTCCCTCTCGCCCCGGACCATGGCTTGAACCAGGGCCGGACGCGGGAGGTCGCCGCCGCCAATCGCCGCTACGAGGACACGGCGGTGCTCCGCCCAAGCCGTGGTGCCTCTCTAGCAACTCCTCAAAGAGGGGACTTACCGCCACTATTGTAGCATGCCCTGCACGGGGTTGCGACATTCGCTCTCTCCATTTTGCCATGAGGTCGCGCCGGAGGTCTGTCCGCTGAGCGACAATTTGCCGCGGCAGCGAAGTTTCCCCCCGGCGTAGTGCCTCCGCGCGCCACTCATGCAGGCGCGCGAGGACTATTGCCTCCAGATCCCATGGCGGCAATCCGGCAAGGAGGCTCGCCGCCTCACCGCCTCACCGGAGATCGTGCGGTACCCGCGGACCAGCCTTACGGCTACCACCTTTTGGGGCGCGTTCAGGTAGTGGGCGGCTCGCCGCCTCAAGGAATGCGCCCACACTTGGGCCCCGTAAAGGGCCATGGACCGCACGACCCCCGCGTAGAGCCTCCGGCAGGAGGCGTTTGGGCCCCTCAGGTTGGGCAAGAGCCGCTTGAAGGCAGCCCCGGCCCGTTCCAGTTTGGGAGCCAAACGTCGGAAATGCTCCACGAAGTTCCACCAGCTGTAGAGGACGAGTCCTAGGTACAAGTGATGCCTGCCTGGTAGACGCATTCTACGACTAAACAAGGCTCTTTTTTTCAGTGTGTCTACAAACCCAACATCAATATTCTAATGCTATTCTCCTGCCTTTATTCTAATTTATTCGGGGACGTCGGCGCAGCATGTCTTTTTCTTCATCCGTGCTTCTCTATTACGTATCATCCTTCATACAGTCCAAACATCGTTTCTTTGGTCTTCCTCTACTCCTATAGCCATCGACATTCAAGCTGCAACAAACAATTGGAAACCGTTAACTTTTGGATTTCAATAAACCGTGACACAATCAAAATATTTAAACAAAAGTTGATTTTCCCGCGGTAACAGCGAAAAAAAATGTCACGCATTTCATTGTCAACAAATATGAGGTTATTGAAACGAAAGCGTTGAAAATTGCTTACAAAATGGAAGAGCGAACAAGAAAGTCAATGTGAGAGATAAAGGAACTAAATCGGTATTATATTCTCTGCTACAATGCGTTTCTATTATTGTTTGCTTTGGTTCCGTTATCGTTTTGTATCTGGTTAACTGTTTGTCTGATGAAAGTAATGTTTTCCTTACCCCAGTCTGTTTCTCGAAACATCTGGTATTGAGGATATTACTTTTAAGCGTACACCATCATATGTCACAAAATGTCAAAATAGCCTTGTCTATATGATTTAAAAGTTCTAAATTGTATATTGAATCTATTGAAGTTTTCCACAGGGAGCAGTTTTAAGACCGGTGAAGAACACACCTACCTGCCTGTTTAGCGAAGCTAAAAATGCCATCAGTCTCCACCGTATTCATGGTAATACCTACCTAAATACTGTTCAAAATAAACCTTCAAGAATATGCCGCGCTTGCCAAGGATGGCACGTCGATGGGTGACCATACATTACATATCGGGTTTCATCAGGCTGACATTTTTAGATGTTTGACATTTGTTACAGGTAGAGTGGCCCGAAAGTCTGACAGCCAATCTTACAAAGGGGTTGTGGAGGTCAGATAGGCTTTTCTCACCATGTAAAGTACTGGTATTTAGGTCAGACTGGAAGTCGATGGTATAGTACAGGGATAATTACAAACTAACTATGAAATAACATACCTATTCATGGCTAATTTTTCAGTGACAATAAAACGGAACTTCGCTTCGTTAGCTTTAATGTCACTAAATCCTCATTTACGTATTGTTTTCAACCAGCATACCTACAAGTATATATGTATTCTGGTGACAATGAAATCGATTTAGAGGTCCTTAACCCAGATTATCAAATTTTGTCCTATCCAGGACTGAATCTGTGCCTAATGAAATAACTGATTAGTTTTTTCAACCTATGAAAAAGTACTCTTGCTCGATTCAAAGCTTTATTTATCACCAGAAACATTTCCTACTTTAACACCAAATAAATCCTTTTTGCGCAAAATATAAAATTGAAACAGATTGCTAATTAACAAGTAGATAAATTAAATTACAGAATGGTGTCGGTCGGTACTGAGGTTATTGAGTGTCACCTTAATTAATCATAGTATGCACTGCATGCTAGATTGAATGCAGTTGCATTGTGCGAGCAAAAGTGCTTTATATTACCAGATTGAAATAGTGGAAATATTTAAATTAAATAACTTTAAGTGTTGCCGGTTAGTATTTATCATGGGTCTCCCTTGTTTGACCGAAAAGAAATTGCCAAATTATCACTTCCCAAACAAATTTTCGCATAATTTCATGTGCCAAATTATTACTTACCAAAAAATCTCTTTACAAATAATTGTTACGAAAACCTATGTTTGGCAAGTGAACGTTTGAACAATAACTTGTTCACCAACTAGTACTTTTACCATTTTTTATCTAGTCAAATATTTCAGTTGGTATACATATTTTACGCAAAATTACATAAGCCAAATATTTGGTGTCGTCAATTTTAAACTTACCATTTCAGTCAAAAGCACTATTAACTAGTTGGAATCTCCTATTTGGATTCGGTTGTGGCTCCTATTTCTGTCTGCAGGGTTTACAGGCACCTAAATAACCGAACCTCGGGGTGCCCCTGACGTCGACCGTCTAGGGTTAGCGTTTCCGTCAGCAGGTCGACGGATCCCCGCTGCGCGGGGCTCCTATTTCTGTCTGCAAGGTTTACAGGAACCTAACTAACCGAACCTCGGGGTGCCCCTGACGTCGACCGTCTAGGGTTAGCGTTTCCGTCAGCAGGTCGACAGATCCCCGCTGCGCGGGGCTCCTATTTCTGTATGCAAGGTTTACAGGAACCTAACTAACCGAACCTCGGGGTGCCCCTGACGTCGACCGTCTAGGGTGAGCGTTTCCGTCAGCAGGTCGACGGATCCCCGCTGCGCGGGGCTCCTATTTCTGTCTGCAAGGTTTACAGGAACCTAACTAACCGAACCTCGGGGTGCCCCTGACGTCGACCGTCTAGGGTTAGCGTTTCCGTCAGCAGGTCGACGGAACCCCGCTGCGCGGGGCTCCTATTTCTGTCTGCAAGGTTTACAGGAACCTAACTAACCGAACCTCGGGGTGCCCCTGACGTCGACCGTCTAGGGTTAGGGTTTCTGTCAGCATCTGTTAAATTTCAATTACGTTATATTAAATCAATTTGTGTTATGTCTTCATTCCAAAATTTTTGCCTTTATATTTTTTGTCATAACAAATCATTTGACTAAACGTTTATTGTCTTAATTTTGTTTGCTGTAATAAATCATTTGATTAAAGACCAAAAGCCGTAATAACATTATCCTTAGTAATAATCTGCCAAGTAAACATTTGACCAAATGAAAATGTGCGTACTAAAATTATTCCAAATATTACATTGGCATAAAAAAAGGTTGCTAAAATTTGTTTGGGTAATGAAAATTTGGCAAAATCTTTTCGGCAAAACGGCAGGATCCCATTTATCATGGACTAATACTAAGTCCTTCGTATTCATACATATTACGGCATGTGTATTCAAAGGGCGTACTTTTACGTATTTCATGAATTTATAACTAGGTAACGCATAAGTTTTCATTCGGGGTCGTTTTCTGTTGCCCTAATTAACGTTCATAATTAATGTTCGTATGCGTATGTGCCTATTCTGAGGGCTATACATCAAAAATATGCGCAAAAAAAATTTTAATATTGAAATTTTTTGAAGATTTTTAGAGATGAGATCAAAAAATCTACTCTCCATAACAACAAAATTTCGACAGAAATCTTCACCATTAAAAACAAAACTGCTCCTTCGGAGCTCGAATCCGCTTATTGAATCTCTCCGCTTACATCCTAAGTCCTCCGTCTGGGAACGACTGTGACCCACGAGGACAATTTGTTAGTGTTATTACGTACTGTTAAAGTTCGCGTCAGTACCTCCTCCGCGGTTGAAAGGGGGCGCGTTACGAACGTGCTCCTGGCCACTAGCGATAAAATAAAGAAAAAAATAATAGGTTTAAAAAAGGTGAACCGGTGTCTGTGGTAACAATTTGAATGTCGAAAAATGGAATGCGCGCCATAATAGTTAGTAAATAAAAGTTTATTTACGAGTGCTGCAAGATTGTGCAAATGTTTATTTTAATAGTATTTCGGCTGTGATGTTTTTAAGTTATTAGTGTGAGTTTGTTTTAAATATTTACTATATATAATTGACAAATAAATTGGATCTCGGATGGCAAGTAACACGCGATAAGTATGTATTAGTTGTAGCGAAATGTCGGGTCTGGCAATACGATAAATTAAATCGAACATGCGTTTGCTAGATAAAACTGACGCTGTGTACAAGAATTCCGCGTTCAGTACAGGATTTCCCGCTATATTCGCTGACACGTCTACATGTAATCTTATGGAGACATTTCCTCTGAATCCTCTCAACTATTTCCTTAAGAATATTCTTTATATTGCTAGTTCAGAAAGATGTGAACACGATCGATCGCCGACATTTTATTTTCTGCCACGATATTATTTTATTATTCAGAAATTATGTCTTTATCATACATGCATGTCGAATGATAACTTATGCCCGTTTTCAATTATTGCGACATCTAAATAAATACCTAAACTATGCATTGTTGGAAATTCGACTAACGGCGCAGATCCGAGCTTTGAAAATCCAACAGTGCGCTTTTCAGGCATTCATTTATGTGCCTTATTGTAGAGAAAATGGGCATCAATCTCAACTTGCATACATTTCGTTACTTACGAATATTTTAAAAAATGTGCGTGTTTTTTCTGAATAGTAAATAGTGTTTATTTCATATTTCTTGATAGAAAATAAGCATGTTTTTCAGTGTAATACCCCACTATAATGATAGATACTTTATTTGTGTGGCCAAACAGACTTGCTCTAATAATGAAATGAGAGAACCCGCATCCAACATAAACTCTGACCCCAGTTAAGCTAGTTGATTCAAGACCAGTAGTTCAATTCGCAAATATCGCCCCGAACCATTAATCAATTGTGGTTCTCTCTATAAATCACCTATCCCGGACATAAGTCAACATGTCATACACAAGCCATCTCAAAAACCGATGTGTCAACCGGCTTCTCTAGACAACTGTGGTTACTTGAGCCAATTTAGGCGGACAACGAAATCCAATATAATCTGACCCTTTATTCGTTGACCAGTTCTTGATTCCCAGTAGCTTTTGTAAATAGTTAGGGGTGCGGCGGGTCAGGTTACATTGGCTATGTTTTAGCCAGCCCACACTAACACTCTGATTCCACATTTCCGCCCAATGCCCTATACAAGTTGTTGTGCATCGAAAATATACCATATTTCTATATACTTAAGGTTTAAATTACTATATTTGGAGAGAGTTAAAATTCCACTTAAAAATTGATGACGATGCTTATATTCACATACTCAGATAGCCGAATTCTTGTTGGAGTTAATCATCTTTTCATGGCTAGAAAATGGCATTTAATGGCCAAGGGCCAAAGATGACATTGACCATGGAAGGCAAACCTTTGAGACAAAGGTTATAGAGAGAAAAAGCAAATAAACAGTAAGACAATGTTTATACGATTATCTCTTGTTTATCGTTGACTACTCAACCAATATAAAAAATAATAAAAATATTATCTTTTTAGGACTTCATAATTTAATTTTAAACGTCAGTAATATTTAAATATTGTCTACTGTCCTATTTACATTCAATTTTATAAACTACGTCTGTAATCTAGTATTATGAGTCATTCATCTTTATTTAATTAAATGGCCCTATATAGCCCTCTAATCAATTAACTTATCCACTAAAGGCATAATTAATTTATTGCAGATAAATGAACCGTATAGAGCAAAATGGCTACACCATCTCAAAGAAAAAGGATAGGTACGATAGTATTATTAATTTTATATGGAACAGCTGATGTTGAATGCAGTTTACCGGTTGATCTGGCTGCTGAGGAAAAAGGTAAGAACTACAATTTCTATCCTTAAATGAGATACCCACACTGATCTGGCCAAACTTTAGAAGACACTGTGACTTCTTCTTAGTGTAGTCTGATAGAAAACATCGAACTTGTCTAGTTTTTATATTTTATTAGTTTTTGCCATGTAAAGTGTTTGTAGAACTTTACAGAATAAATATCATTTACTATAAACAGAAAACTTATGTTAAGATAAAAAAACCGGACAAATGGGAGTTCGACTCACGCGGAGAGGGTTCCGTAAGTTAATTATCTATATTCTAATAGGCTTTCCTGTAATCTATAGGCAAAGAACTATTTTTGTATTTTTTTCAAAAATTTCGGAGCTGTACTTACGGAGTTAAGTGGGGGGGAATTGTCAATCTTTGCCTATTTTCTTAAATAACAATTCAAAACTTATCTACAAATTTATATTAAAGTTAAAAAAAAAATGTTTGAGATGCTCACAATTAGCCCTTTCATTTATAACAACATGATATAGTTTACCATTTTTTTTTTTTTTTCATTTTCTCATTTTCCCCCAAAAAGTTGCCCCCATGTTTAAAATTCATAAAATTTATTCATGGGTCACCGACTTACATGTGTGTAACAAATTTCAACTTAATCGGTCCAGTAGTTTCGTAGTAAATGGGCTGTGACAGACGGACAGACAGACACGCGAGTAATCCTACAAGGCGTTCTGTTTTTTCTTTTAAGGTACGGAACCCTAAAAACATGAAATGAAAAGCTGAAAATAACAAACATGAAAAACCACTACCTAGAGGTATTTAAAGAAATTTTCGCCTATAACTAACCGTGCTTGATGAAAAACCTCATCGAGTCACTTTTACTTTTTTATTAACACTTAGCTCTTAGCCCAATTACTGCCAGCTATTAATACAGTAATTCGTGATACATTTAATGATGTTGCATTAAATAATTACGCACACTTACGATTGCAGTCGAATCGAAAGTATTCTTAAGCCAATGTCGCCACGTCGATTAAATAAGATTTACCTGCTGATCTGAAAACGATGTTGCGATACTTACATATTCACCGTGTGTGAACACTTTACTAAGCAATTATCTTGGAGTCACCTAATTTCAACAAACTCGGCCTATCACAGTCCAATGCTCCACACCCTGTCCTTAGCTTTCTGCACACAGTTTTTTTCAAGCCACCTTTTTTAGATCGTTGGTCCATGTTTTTGAGCTTAACTTTTTTTTATGATGATGATGGTAAATGTGTTTCAGGTTTCAGTTTTTTTGAGTGATTTTTAGCATGTAGTTTTCTAGTAATTCAGTACGACTTGTTTAAAGCAACATTCACAATTCTGGTGGAGTTGTTTCACTAAATTATCGGCAATATCCTGAGAAATATGTGTTCCAAAAAAACTCATGTCAATGATTATCCCTTTGTTTGTGGGTACTTTGCCGGATTAACGAGTGCTTTTCAAATAACTTGGACAGAGGCAGTATATCTCTCTTGTTCTTTTTCCTAGACTCTGTGATAGTTTTGAGCAAGATAGATGCAGTTTTTATAAGCAAAGGAGAAGGGAACTACTCCATACATTCCTGGGCCCAAGTGTTAACTGAATCAAACTGCCCTTATTTGTAAGAGAATATAATAACAAGGCCTCACTGAAAATTTGGTGAAATTTGGCTATCCAGGAATCAAGTTATATGAAATATAGTAAAAGTGAGGTTATATTATAACTTTGCAGTTTTTTATGTTTTTTACGAAATACCTTTGAATGGCTTTGGTTGTGTTATGGTTTTATACATGGAGCGTGTGTAAAGAGTCAAAGATCTGACACGTTTGGCTCTCTCGCGCCCCGGACAGTCGCTACAGTCGAAGACAAGTTTCTTCATTCAATATTTTGCACTTAGAAGCCTACTGCTTCTAAGTGCAAGACCTACCTTTTAAAAACTAAAAAAGGGACAGGAGGATATAAAATAAAACACCAATATATGAGTAAAATATGTATTATTCATCTTCAATCATTAGGAGAATATCGTCTAAGAATTGTGCAGGGGGTACGATATTTTCTTGATATCTTGCCCAACTGAGATACCATATTATGCACATTACATGGGCACAGCAGCAGCAGCAGGCTGAGATGCACGCCACCGACGAATAACTGATAAAATCGCCTCATCTTCCAAGACTCTGCTGCCAATAGAGTTACTGCGACCAGTCGCAATCATACAGTTTACACAGCAATCCATGTCGTCAATATCCGATCGATAGGCGTAAACAGTTGTACAAAATAGAGAGCCAGGTAATTTAGAAATGCAGGATCCGTCAAAAGTCCTATTCAAAGCCGAGGTCGTGGGGTTAAACAATAAAATAAGGAAAATACGTGCGCACTCAGAACGAAAAACAACGAACGAGTGCCATCTGTCAATCGCTGACAGACTGATGTCAGACAGGAATGTTGCTAGCAGAGAAATTAAAGGAAATCGATTCGCTATGAATTAATTCCACAAAAAAATACTCCTTACTCGATTTTCATACATTTTCTAAGATTTTACCGATTTATTCGTAATCGATTACTAACATTTCAGGCATTATTTAATCGATTATTTAGAACTTAATTTAAGGTTTCTCGCTTCCTAGATAGAAACCAGGTACCATATTTTGTGATTTTGCTTAGAAAAATATGACGGTTTTTCTAATACACATTTCAACTAGTTAACTGCTGGGCCCAGAAGTCCCCTTCTCCTTTATGACATAACTGATGACAGTAACAGATGGGCCTTATTACGGAATTATTGAGAATTAACTTAAGGATCAATTTCAGTTCTGCATACCCCGCAGTTATTCAGCTTCATCCCAAACTCCATAAGAACACTACTAAGATTCTGATTCATCCAGTAAATACTATTTTTAATCATAAAATCTCAATACTATGACGTAGTCAAGATACAACAGATTTTCTTGTAGGTAGCTGTTACCGAATGGTACCAATTTAACTCTCATCGGTATCACTTGAGTATGATACCTATTGATTTTAATTTTGATCCTTGAACCCAAGACCTCTCTGTATCACGTGGTACAGATCTAGCCTAGCCACTTTAATGGCTAGCTTCAAATGTAGCATAGCAACTAGCCAGAATTAGTGGACGTCTATTGAAGAATAATAAATTTAAATATGTTTTGTAACTAAATCTCGAAAAAAAAAACTAAAATTTCCTTTAACTGTAGATAATATTTTTAAATAGCTAGACTAGTTCATACCTGTAAAGAATCTATAATTCTGTCATATTTCGTTCTATGACGTGTTTCGAAGACCGTAAACAAAAAATAAGCTTAGCCACAGCATTAAAAAAATGATTTTTCAAAGCTTACTTATGAATGCATCTTCATTATTTGTATATAATTTTGTTTACTAACATAGATATAGGTCAAATTGTTACTAACACTGAGTTATGTTACTTGAATAAATAATTGAATTATTATTAACTAGCTAAATCTCAAAGGGAAGAAGTTTCCTGGATAATAAAAAAGCTTTAACCGAACGTAGATATACACGAGACACAATCACTTTTTAATTGTGTCTATATACTCGGCATACGAGTGGTTAATACCATCAAAGTTAATGATGCATTTAAGACCGAAAGAATCTGTAATTACGTCATACTACAGAAACATGTATGACGTATATCACGCACGTAAACAAAAATGAAATTTCAAGCAAATTTAATTGCCTAATGTTTAGTCACGGGAACTACACGTTTATCCAATTATTCATTTAAGCCCATATAAAACCTGTGTCACTTTTTAAACCAATATTCGTCACCCAATTTTCTTCTTTAGCTTCTTTTATGATGAATGCAAACCGGAACCTTTAAATGTCCAAGACATCATGATTAATATAGCTAGCATGATGAAAGCAACTCGGAACCACTTAAATGCCCAAAACATCATGATTAATAGAGCTGGAATTCCCTTTAAAAAGTACACAAGAATTAAACGCGTCATTATTTTCAGTGCTACCACCAACAACATTACCCCTAACATCACCATCATCAAGCGTCACCACAGTCAACATATCGACGTCAACCTACGTCACTGCCATCCCTCCAATACCTCCGAGTGATAGAGATCGGTTCCTGACGTTCGCGGAGTCGGGACATCATCGGACTTTCATGTTCGCTAAGGACAATACGTTTATACAGCTAGATGGGGATATTATACAGAGGTTTCAGCTTAGGTAATTTCATCTTGATTTATAATCTTAGCTATATTTGGAAAGTCAATAAAACTAGATAACTATGCAGACAGCTATTTAAGTCGAGTGGTCAACATAGTCATCATATCTTTAGCAAAAATTTTGTTTTAGAAAACAAAAATAGTTACGCTAAAAATGACCATGAAAATGGCTTCCTAGCTCGCATATCTACCTCTATTGTTGACTCTATCGATGTCAGAATAACCAATTATCTGTTTGTAATTAAGGGTTCTACGGAAGGATTCATTCGAAATTGGAAAGATGTTTGCTTTGAGTTTCCCTTTACGGTTTACTTTATACTTTAAAAAAAAGTTCTGCTATTCTTTCTAAAATCTTCAAGGGATGGTAGAAAAGCTTACCTGGTCTTAATAATTTACAAATCTTGTAAATTACAGGTTATGCAGAGAAATATCATTCAAATTCCGAACACGACTGCCACATGGCTTACTGGTGTACCATAATGTGAAGAACCCAGTTTTTAAGATGCAGCCTTATGCTCTATACGTCATCGTGGAAAAGGGTGAATTGAAAGGTAAGCAGAAATCTGTATCTGTTCAGGAATATGGTGCCGTCTGCTGGATGCATCATCGTCTGGCTAGCCTTTTTCCAACTATGTTGGGGTCGGCTTCCAGTCTAACCGGATGCAGCTCAATACTAGTATTTTTCATGGAGCGACTGCCTATCTGACCTCACAATCCAGCTAGCACTGGGTAATTTGGTAAGACTGGTTGTCAGACTTTCGAGCCACTGACCACCTTAACGACTGCTTAACGTAACGGGTGGTCACCCATCCACGGACCAACCTAGGTAAGCGCGGCTTAACCTAAAGATCGACCCGAGCGGCTGTTTTTATTTAGCCACTAGCTCCTCTTTAACTGTCTCTGTCTGGTACTTTCCTCAAAAGGCCAGTCCGAAGGCAACCCTGCATTTTGTTACACGTTATATTTTTACTTGAGAAGACACTTTGACCCCCAAGTTTGTTGCCCATTTTGCTGTTTCTCAGTGGTAGTAAGACAGAAAATATTCGTCTGAGTTTTCATTAATAATTACATGTAAAATTAGTGATTCCGGTATTCTTTTCATATAACAAATAGTCACATTGAACTCCATTGATAACGATTTAAAATTGTCAGAATATTATTGGAAAAGATAATGTTTTATGTTTTTTTTTGTTAAATTTATTAAATTTGTAAATAGGTACCTAAATTCAAAATACTAGGTATTATTCATTGTACTAGGTATTTTAATTTAATTTTAAGTTTGCATGCTGAAAGAAGTAAGCGAAATATGTGAAACCTTATTATTTGTAAGACCATGTAACCACCATATTTCATGCAAATAAAGAATCTTGAATCTTGATGATAACTAGGTACAGTATCAAAAAGTGTGTGATCAAAATCATTTGTCAAATCAACATAAACAAACATACACTAAAACGATTTCGATTTTACATTCGCAACCAATGTTTGCAACAAACAAAATGGAGCATCACATCTTCAACTGGCAAACGTAGCGCAGTGAGTCGTTGACAAACGCTAATTCAGGGACACAAACAATAAATCTTAGTTGAAGCAATGCCGATCAAGTGCTGCGGCATTGAATAGAGCAAGTCTATCGGCTAAGTTTTATTTAGGACCTGCCTTGTAGTTTCATCAAGAGTTTTTTCTAGGTTTAATGCAAACGGTGATGGAAATAGATACATTTGGTTTGTTTTCAACATTTCTTTGTCATCAATATTCGATTCTTTCATTCAAGATTCTATAACAATTCTGGGTAATTTGTAAGTGATCTTCCTCAACAATCGAAGCTTACAGTTTCACTAACCTTTTCCAAAGTTCTTCATCAGACATCATATCATTACTATTTTGAAATAAAGAAGAAATGCAGTAATATACAAATAGGAAAAAACTCTTCCTTTTTCAAGTCGATAAAAAATAAAACATGGCGGTATCTCAGGGAAACCATTCATCTACCTTCGACGCAAACAAATTAATCGTTGAAGAAAAGAAAACAGAACGCCAACATGTTTACTTTTATAAATTAAAATTCCAATGAATCAGCCCTCATCATTTAATATCATTTGCTTCACAATAATTTCTCATCGTCCATACCTCCGGGATCGTTTGAAAACGTTCACTTTTTACTCTAACGTGTCAAGTGTTTCCTATTCAAACGTCTGTCCATCAGTGTGTCGTATGTCTGTCGATCTGTCTATCTGCCTCACAATGTCTTAGTGTTTTATATTCTCTCAAGTCGGTCACTACGTTTGTAGGTACAATTTATTCATGCTGTAATGGTAGTTTCTCTGGAGTTTTAGATTGGAAGTAGAAAATGTGTGATCCTGATGACTGATGAATAGTTAAATAACGTAATTATTTCAACCGGTTTTTTTCTAGAATTTAAAGCTTTATTGACGTTCAAATTGAGTTTAGACAGCAAAACCACTTAGCATTTTCCCTGATTGACGTCGGAGTATAATTTCCTTGTATTTTTAAAACAAAACTTTTAAAAGAATCCATTTAGGTTCAAATTCAGCACAATGAACTTTATGATTCATTTCAATTCAATTCATTTATTGCATCAAATATGGTAGGTACATGAAGTTCTTAAATAAATATTTAGTAACACACATTTGGCCAATAGATAGCATGCAATAGTACAAGTTTTTACACTTAAGCTATTATTTAGTAGAGCATTTCGTCGATACCAGTTAAATATTTCTGTGTTTTAAAGTGTAAAATTTACAGGGACACTTTTGAAAAATCTCATCTAAGTATCGAATAAAAACACTCTTGTAACAACCATTTCCGCAACGCAACACAAAACTTATTGAAGGGACAACAAATTGTTAAACGTGCAAACTATAGGTATACGAGCTGCTAACTACGGGAACTGTGAAAGCGCTAGAGTTCGCTTACATTCCATTGTAAATTGAGCCCTAAGCAGTTTTGCATCTCTTTCAATTAAAATATTTGTCCTTATGTTTCAGTTGTCCACGTATTCGGCAAACACCTAACATCGGTGACAGTCGGGAGAGCATTGAACAGAGATCAGTGGCACAGTGTGGTTGTCACCATCGATGTCCATGGAGCTAGGCTCATTGCTAAGGTGGACCATCTTAAAGAAGAAGTGTATTTGAAAGTAAGGCAGCTTGTTAAGGTTAAATTGATACTGGGCATGCAGCATTCCATTCCGTCCATCTAGATTTAAGATATACATACAGAGGCATGTATGACGTCAGTGTGTGTCGGAATTTGAAACAGACGAAAAAAACGAATAGGCTTCTCGATTTTCTTCACATTTTTTCCCAATTCTTTTCACAATTACATATACTACAGTACTAGAATAGAAGCAAGCTAAGGCTGTCGTACCAAAGGACCAGTTCGATAAAAAGCATTTTTTTTGTTGGAATGTATTTTGAAACCTTGATTCTTTCGTTCATGATTGAGATTGTATCAAGTATCTCCAACAACGAAAACCGCATAAAGCTTGTAGTGTCGCGTAAATTGGCCGAATCAAATGAAGGAAACGGGTCACTTCATTATGTGGAGTTAGCGACCTGCCACAACGTGTGTCATGTTTTTAAACCTTATTGTTAAACAAGGACGTTGGGCTTGACTCATGGTATTTTACGAGTATCTAGATCTACGAAAAGGAAATTGAAGAGTAATTCCCCTTAAGTTACACACACACACCCTTGGATAGCGACGCTATCTAATAAATTATAATTAGACATATATCTGGGGACTTTATTTACCAATTGAGTCATCGTCATCATTATTATATATCAGACAAAAGACGTCCACTGCTGAAAGTAGGCCTTCCCCAAGCGGCTCCACATCGACAGGTCCTGTGATTCTCGCATCCAGTTAATTCCTGCGAGCTTCACCAGGTAATTCATCCACCTTGCGAGAGGATCGATCCACCTTCGCCACCAGGATCGATGCACATCCTTAATAATCGAAACATTGGCTTTTTTCCATAACATAAACATCTGACCTGTAGGTAAGTCCCGAATGGTTAGATGTACTTATAGTAAACCCATATTACGCCGGGTATGTTTAAGTCCCACGTAATAGGGGCGAGCCTATTGCTAACAAACGAGTACAAGTTCTGACTTCGGGCGGCTACCGAGAAATTTCAGACGGAAAAACTGCAATAACACTGCTCGACCTGGGAATCGAACCCAGGACCTAAGGCTCAGCAGAAGCGCTTGCAACTACTGGACCAAGTCTTTTTCCATATTACCTCATAATATTTCGTAATTATGTAATACTTCATATTTTGTTCCAGGGCTTAAGTTTCGACACAAATTACGGCATCACTGATAACTTAACATCCGTTATTCTTATCGGAGGTAAGTGATATTATTTCGTAACTTAAAACGCACTCTGCGTTTACTTTAAAACTACCCAAAAGACCTTATCACGAACACGACATATCAACTCACAATCGAGATTAAGTTACAAAACTTAAAAGTATCTGCAACTTAAGCTGCAAGCCTTTATATTAAACTAGCGGGTGCATGTGTTATACATAAAAACCTTCCTCTTGAATCACTCTATCTATTAAAAAAAAACCGCATCAAAATCCGTTGCGTAGTTTTAAAGATTTAAGCGGTCAAAGGGAAATAGGGACAGAAAAGCGACTTTGTTTTATAATATGTAGTGATAGTGAAGCGATATAATCTCTACAAGCTATAAAACTACAAATCAATCAGTGGAATCATTGTGTAACACACATTCCCAATTCTATTCATGTTAAAAATATCACAACGTGCATTGCAGTTTTCGTTCGTTGTCGAGTAGACGAGTTTTTCTTTCGGATTTTAATCACTTCTCACGGGTGTAAAAACACCCTTAACGAATCCGAGAGGTACTTCTTCCCATCCATTTTTTTGTACTGGATCATACCTAGGAACCTCCAACTACTCAACACGTTTAAAAAATACAAATGTTAAATTACCCCTGCACTATTCAATGCATGAGCGCTACTGTACAGTAAACTGTTATTTTTCAAACAAAAAAAGATATGTTTCCCTGCAACATTTTTGTGCAGTGTTAGTAGTTTGAAGTACAGAATGGTTGGACGGCTTTGTGTTTACAAGGAAATACAGGGTGTAAAGGACCCATCCTTAACACCGTGTATTTACTTGTAAATTTCAAAATTTCGTTTGTTTTTATATAATACATGGCGTAATTAAAATAAATGATTTGATTTTTATCAATACTTTCTTTTCTCCAGGCCTAAGCTCCGAAGAAAAACTCCACGGTGTAAAATACATAATCGAATCATTCGTCGGCTGCATCAGCGACATGGTCTTAAGTTCAGGCAAGGCAGCTTCAGACCTTCTACCAATAGTGCCTCTTATTGCCACCAAACATGAAAACGTTAAAGAAGGTTGTATTGATAAGTGCAGGACGATGGAGAATCTATGCTTTAAAGGCTCTAGATGTATTAATGAGTATAATGGATACAGGTGTGATTGCTTTGGGACCTTGTATGAAGAGCATCTTTGTGATGTTTTCAGTGAGTATCTTTTAAATTTTACTTTTACTATCTTTGGCAAAATTGTTAACTATTGTCTCTATCATCACCGTCCTTTCCCTTACTTTATTGGGGTATTTTTATTAAAGAATCTCTTTGGCAAAATTGTTAATGTTGACTGTGTTCGTCGCGCTACCATCATCTGTCCAGTCTTTTCCCATCTTGGCATCAGCCTCCAGTCTAACCGGATGCAGCTGGATACCAGTATTTTACATGGAGCAACTATCCATCTGACCTTCACAACCCAGTTACTACTGGATAATACGATACCCCTTGGTCTTCGTCTCTATCTTCATCTTTTTAACAACACCTTAAAATTTTTATGACAAAATTTTATTTTTCATATCGTACAATAGTGGATTTTGGTTTTTCATTGTTTCATTGTCCTGTGTAACCTCTTATTTAGAACATTCTATTAAGTTTAAAGGCTCAAGGTAGTACAATTTTAGTTTCTGTCTCCCTCTATCCATTTACTTCAAACGTTGACATTTAAAAGCTAATTGAGGTCAATTAAGATCTTTACAACCCTGTACAAGTTGCGTCTGAATGTTAATTGGGTTTATGAATCCTTTCAAAAGCTGACCAATCTCGAGCACTTACATAACGCTAAGAAAAAATAATTAAAAAGTTACGCAAACTTGTTATACATCAGGATTTTAAGTTAATTGAAGATCTTAGATGATTGTTTGCTTTCACAAAATCTATAAATAGTAATAGTATTAACAAGGCTGTAATCGACTGACCAGCATATTTTGGCCTATCATGGCCCCGCCACTTACTAAGGCCATATTATACAAAATTCAGCATTTATGTTAGTTATCGATTTCACCACCGGTCTTCATAAACTGGTCGTTGTAAAGATAATGTGATGTCTTCAATGACAGGTGAAACAAGCACGTTCTCTTTCTAACACTCAGCTGTCACATAGTGTTATCTCTTTCTACAATCCCGACTCTGCTTAAAGGTGTTAGTGCAAAATAATTGACCTGTTTCTAAGTGATGTTGCTAATGGTACTCAAAGCTGAAACTGGTTTGTGTAACTTGTTTGATATTATTTGAACTCTGACCGAAACGCCATTTGCGTCTTTTCGATAACTGACGTCAATTTTATGTATTCATAGATTCTATGTATGAATATTTATCTGCTTTGCTACAACTACAAGATCCAGTGGCAATGAAATTAATTTTGCATACTTTCTCAAGATTCGTTTTTTTTTATTTTGCAAGTTTTTTTGCGCGGATTGACTACGACAAGACAGGACTAATACTAAGTATCGAAATTCTTTCACAGTAACTTGTTCTAAAATATATTCGAGCATATCATTATCGTAATGTTTCACGATTTTTATTATGAATATTTATATTGAGAATATGAATGAGGTTTTGCCATTGCTAAAGGATCATCAAAATGTATTTATATTCAACCAAAATATCAGCTTTAGGAACCAATAATAATATTATTGATATTATCAAAACAAGGTTTGTCTCCTTGACCTTCGTTACTAAACCGCTTCTTTGCTAAATAGGTGAATGTTTAATTTGTCACATACTCCTACAATTTCTTCATCGTCATCGACAACACCAGTTTTACCAATATTATGTTTATTGCAATACAATTACATCACTATTGCAAGTCTGAGAGTTAAAATTACGTGCTGTATCGTGTGACTGAAAAGACCAAATGTAGCACACTAGCACATGCTTAATCATAATCAGACATAATGTTCCTTTCTCTGGAGCCCTGACCGCCGCGGCGCCGGTAGCTTGGTCCCTGTTCCCGATACCGGTGTTGAAATGTTTTTTATATCGTTTCTTTTTAAGGAACATTTAAAAATGTATGAGATTTGTTGGAAATAATTGGACGAAAATATCAAACATAATATTCCCGATGCTAAGACTCAGGCCTCCTGTCTCGCCGAAAGGGAGAGGACTCACTATCACATGTCATGTCATGTTCTCTATACAGTTCAATCAGTACATTTGACGTTTAAATACTGAAGGAGTATTAATTGTCACTTCGCTTCGGTTAGTTTATGGTTGTCAATATAAAACCAAGATTGTGTTCATTCTATGGGGCATCGATAATCCCTGTATAATTTATTCCTAGGGTTGGAAAATAATATTATAATTATTATAAGGAGCCTGTAATATCCCACTGCAAAGCCTCTCTATACTCCTTCCACAACTCTCTGCTGCGCAATGTCCACAATCACCCTAGCAGTGACGGTTTGCTAGCGCAAACCCCATGTCTGGTTAAAGGGAGGAGTAAGCTGCTTCTGGCCCTATCATGACATCTTAAGTAGGAGGCTCACGGAAACACCACGCAAATACAACTCGGGCCCTCGGCTCCTCTACCCAAACCTTGCCTAACGCCACGTAACTCAAGTTACTTGTCGTATTGTGGTTACGACGAGAAAATATCAACACATTCGATTGTTTCACGATTAACATGAGTTCCTTATCTGTCTTCTACTACGATATGTACCCCTAACGTTAGACCAACGTCAATATATTCTTCTATTCATCATCAATATCATCAGTATTGCCAATATCACCATTAAAATGACGTCAAATTCCAGCGGCGACTGTCCTAACTCTCCGGGGCTCGAGTTATGTGTCGTATCGTGTTTACGACTGGAAGGACCGAGTGCACTCGACTAGCACGCGTGTCAGCATGCACTTTAAGGTAATGTGGTTTTAACTTGATTTTCTTACATGCGATTTTATTTGTGCAATGAACGTTATTTGTGTATTTTGTCCGATAGAGTCCCTGGGACTTATGTGTTCTGTTTTAAGTCATTGTTACGCAATTATGCTCTTTAATCATATTTAATGACAGGTAGTAAGTAGCTTGTACAAATTCAGTTCAAGTTATTTCATATCAAAAAGGAATGCACCTATACCTATACAGGATGGCGAAAAGAAACTCATATCCGATTCGTGGAAAAAAATAGATTTTCATAAACGCAACGAAATAGTCCGTCTACTGTTGTATGTGAATTTGTTTTTTTTTTGTTTCAACATTCGGATGGAATGTTCTTTGGAAAAGTCGTTAAATATGACGGGTAGGCTCACCTCCTTGAAGGTTACATTACAGGTAACAAAATCGCCACCCTGTAGAATGCTGATCAAACGTCTTGACATTCCAAGAGTTGTCCTTGCTTCATATATAGATTTGCTTCATATTTCACACAGAGACAAAACCTTTTGTAACCTGAATATCGTTTGGGGCTTTTTTTGGTCACCATAACAGTTTGAAGCATACAGAGTGATCTTTATATCTTATTTGGGACCAAAAACTATCCGGTATCATTTTAGCAAATCCATCGTTTTCCTCTTCCATATTTGTGCTTTACCGTCCTCATCAAACGACTTTAATTGACGACTTTTAACATAATAAAATCTTAATAGTTCAGGTTTGACGAAAATGTCCTTGTAGACCATTAATTTTGGCTAATTAAATAGATCTAATCAGCAATTCTAATATGAGCATAATATTATTATAGTAAAACCAAAAAAGTGACTATTAAATGTAGAATCTAAATATCCCTAAACGGACAGTCAGGCCCGGTTGCACTACAAATCACTAATCACATTTAACGGTAAACGATTAATGGACTGTGTGAAAGACAAACCGCTAGAAAGCGGGTGCCTCATGAGATAACGACTAAGAGAAGTGTGGAAGAAGAAGAAGTCCAAGCCCAAGTATTTGGGATAAGGACAGGAGAATGATGATTTTCTCTCCATCATGTTTAAACGATTGTCAGAAACAGAACTACTTATGTTATTAATTCGTTTAGCGCTAACTGTATTTAGTCATTCGTGGTGCAAACGGACCTAAATATCGTTTTTTTTATTTTAATCAATTGTAACGAACAAGACTTTCTCTTGAACGAGTTTATGACTGCTATATGTATGATGACGTCAGAACACAACTGCCTCGCAATCAACATTGCAAAATATTTAATGGACATTAGTTACGGATATGTCCAAATGTATGCAAAAAATCAGATGCAGTCATAAAACTGTCACTGAAGTTTCAATTTCTTTCTCAGGTTAATACATTGTGTAAGTTTACTTTTAATTGAATACAGAGTTACAAATTGCAATGGTTAACTCCTGATATTAAATTAACCAAACTAACATCAGTCTACTCAATAAATAATCGAAATTCGTTATGACATTTTGTACAAAGCTTAAGCAACAACAAAAAACAACATCGAGCGATCCATACTGAATGTATTCAAATTCAATTTTATCTGCATTCAAAAATTATAATCTTGTTTGTGCACAAAGCAATTCATTATCACATGCAAATAAAAGATCGAACCACTTTAAAACGTTTTGCATACATTTAGATTAGGCAGACATTTTATCGCGGAGGTTATTTAAAAACAACATTCTGATGTCGCTAATTTCTTAGAAAAATAGAGGACATTGCCGAATTGATTTTAATTGTATACTTTTCAATTAATCAATGCGGCTTCCAACAAATGGATTTTATTAAAAAAATGCTGGCTAACTAAATTAACACGTTCACTGCGTAACAGGCCGATATCGGCCTGCCGCGGTACTTCAGCTGGTGCGGACGAAGAAAACTATGTCCCTCTCGCTTGTGCGAAACGATTATCTCAGGTGTTTTTAAAAATTCGACAGAGACAAATATATATTTCATCTTGCGGTCAAAAATGTAGGTGTTCCCCATCAAAACATAACGGCAGGCTTTTATCGACCTACCACGCACTGACGGTGAAAAACATCCGCTGAGTGCGGCAGTGGGCCTATTTCGGCCCGCCCTCCCAACAGGCAGCAAACGACCCGATACCGCACAGAGCGCGCGCCCCGCCAGTTAGTGTTGTGCTATCTAACTGATCTGACGTAGCATTCGATATAATCAACGATGGCAAGCAATAAAAGAAAAATACAAATTTTGGAAATAGAGTAATTCGCCCTGCAGTTAGTGACAGCAGTGAAGAAATATTTTCCACGAAGAAAAATAAAAAGAATTTGGAAACAAACGTGCACGGAAAACGAAGCACAAGCGGTAAGTTTTGTTTACTATCTACACATATTAGCCTTAGACTCATAATGACGTGGGGATTTTTTAAGTAATATCATCCTTTATGAAAATGATTATTCTTAAAAACTAGCTAACTCCTACAGTAAATAGTTTTTGCAATATAATTTTTGACGTGATAACGTCTTATTTGTTCAGTTTCGCGAGTTCTGTGGTAAAACTCATAAATGGTTAATAAATCACACGGAATTAAGAAAAAAAAATTCATTTCAGAAAATCAAGTAAAACCTAAGGACAATGACCATGTCCTTGAGATGAGCGCTAAACGAAGAAATTGTGCAGGATGCTACGACAGACTGCGGAAAACCTTTAATAGTACCCAAGCAAACAAAAAGTTAAGAAAATAAAAAAATATTGCAGGAAATGCAACCAACATGTTTCCAAGACCATAAGTAAATAAAAACATTTTTCAGTTCTTTTACGATAATTCTGTTTTATTTTCGATATCCCCTTATTTTTCTCTGTCCCATCACTACTAAAAATACTGTCTAGTGCGGTTCAGGTCGATATCGGCCTGCCGCTTTTCCTGCTTTTTTTCTCATTTCCTGTTTGGCAGATCCCGGGGCGAATCAAACCTAAGGAAGTTGGGTTCAAGGTCATTCTAACAATATAAAAAGAAAATGTATACATTATGTTTCCACAAAGTTATAGCAATTTAATATATCCTAGTGCTGGTGGGTCTAGAAAGACCTGCCACGCACTGGCGGAAATATCATTGGGGGCGCATTTTGGCCCGCCGCCGCACCAGATGAAGAATTATGATTTTACTTGCCGCAGTGAACGTGTTAAACTCTCGACACTAAGCCTAGTGTAGAAAACCGAACAGAGCGCTTTTAATCAAGCATTTATGTAGGTTTCATGTAATGTCAGTGAACGTAGAATTCATTGAAAGTTACATTTGGGTTACAACGCTTACAATTATCTAGTTATCTTCGCACATTTACCGTTACCAACATTAAAAATGTTCTCTTTTATACAACTCCACTATTCCGTAAGAAATACATACCAAGCTAAAAAAAGAATGAACGATACAAGTTACCAAATCAATTTCACAGACTAGATTCGACGATTCGGCGCTATTCTACGCGAGTGGACAAATAGACGACAAACACCATTACATAGCTCTATCAATACATGATGAAAAAGTAGCCGTGCAAATAGATCTAGGAGACGGACCAGTTGAAGATTATTTAGGAGAAAAAGTCAACAACAACATGTGGCATAACCTCACCGTCATTCTACAAGAACAAACCATATTCGTGTATCTTGACGGCATAACAGAAACTTACGAAGTGCCAGGAAATGCTCGATACTTATGCATTGATCCAGAAATATACATATGTGGCGGTCCGGATTTACACAAAATGAAAGGATTGAAGTCATTCAACAATTTCGCTGGCAACTTGAAATATGTTTATTACAATGACGTGTCAATTTTGTACGAGTTGAAACAAAATAATCCTAAAGTCCACTACATAGGGGTGTTGGATCCCGAGTTTGAGGAGATAGATATAGAAGTGATACCGATTACGTATCCTTTCGCAACGTCCCATATTTGGTGGCCGTTGAATCAGAGCCATACGGTCAATTTGAAGTTTGATTTTAAAACCAGCAAGAATATGGCTGTATTGGCTTACAGTCAGACATCCACACAAGGTTATTGGGAGGTAAGTTTTAATGATTCCTAACTCATATCAACTTACAAACAAGTTTCTACTATTTTTTTATGGTAATTTGATTATGCTTAACTGCATTTCATTTGATGTTGCTCCACAATTAATAAGACACTTGATAAAATTGAATCAAAACCTGTATTTGAAAACACCTTACTTGTAAGTAACATATTAAGTAATTAAACTTCTACAAGTTTAACAACTTGTTAACTGTATTCAACATCTCTAAGTATGACAAAAAAGGGGCAACATAAGTACCACAATTTAAAACCTGGCCACAATAGTGTCGAAACCACTAAAAATAACACTTAATTCTGTTTATATAACGCTTTAATTACAACACAAGAAAACAAGATACGATTTAATTGTAAATAAATGCAAATACGGTCTAGACTTCTGTGTCAGGTTGCAACAACGAAATTTACCCAACCTGGCGGCAAATATTACGTCACTAGGCAATTGATAACAGACTTAGTTGTGGTAATCCTTCTGAAAGAAAGGAAAATAAAAATGACTCAGGTTAAGTCATTCTGAAGTCATTGATACAATTGAGAAATGTTTCGATGGTGATTTCCAAAAGAGCTTTAGTGATATAGATGAAATAGGCTTGCCTGTTTTAGATCGATACATGTGTTTTTGGCAAACAAATAAAACGCATCACACACCTACAGACGGACCTTATAGACAAATTAATTTATTGATTTATCACTGGCAAAATCCCAAGTATAGACAAGTTATCTGATCTAGATTATTCTCAAGGCTAAGCTCACTGCTGCCGGGTCAAATCACTACATAACATAAGGGACGCACTAGCAAAATCCAAAATTTTACTTGAAAACAGTTGTCTGATCTAGAAATTATTCTCAAGGCCAATACTACTGGGTCACATTACCACATAACATTAACAAGCTATGTTATAAAAATGTAGGTAAGGATGGTGAAAGAAGAGATAAGATTCGAGTTGGTCTCCGACGTTGGCAAGAACGTGACTGTGTTGAAATCCGTGAAGTTCAACGTAAGCAATGATTGGCACAACGTCGAGTTGGATTACAGGAAGGGAAGGATCAAGATGACTGTGGATTATCATAATAAGCACGTGCAGATGTTTGGTGAGATATCTTTTGTTTAGAGGTGGATATTGTTGGCAATATTGGTAGTGCATTCCGAGACAAAGATTGATAATTACTTAGTGTACCTACAGCTGCTTCAACAATGGGTTAAGAAATATCTACGTTTTATGTGTATACATATTCTGTGTCATCAAAACAGATGTTTCACAGTTAACTTCATCTTTACTGCAATAGATATATGTATGTAGGTATCTATTAATAATGTTGTTTCATAACTAAAAATTATTTTAAGTTTCTCTGTATGGAGATACTTGTTGTTTTTTAAGTTATTTCGCATCATTTAAATAAATCACTGAACGCAAAACTAAGTAATTTATCTTTTAAAAGCCCTGTTGGTATCTCAGCCATTAAAAACAAACTACCGTTACTCCTCTCCCGAAAACCGTTACATTTATAATCACCCAATTTCCTCAGGTCTAGACTTCGAGCTCCAAGACAAAATCGTAATAGGCAGTGGTCTGAAATCCGCAAACCTAGGTCTAATTGGTTGCATGAGGAACATAAGAATAAACGGGCTACTAATTGAGCCGAGATTCGTGATAATGACTGAGAGAGTGGTCGGTGAGGTGGCCATAGATGACTGCAGATATGTAGACCCCTGCACAAGACCCAATACTTGTGAACACGGAGGCATCTGTTCCGTTAGAGAGGACCGAGTCATTTGCAACTGTGATAATACTGGTAAGTAATATTTAAATAGATAAAAAATTAAAAATATATTGTGTATATGTGTTTAAATAGACATATTTCAAATCAAATTATTGTGTTTGTTCAAGCAGAGATAATACGAGAATATACCTTGTGATAAAGCAACATTGCACTCGTTAAGGCATTTGCTCTACACTTACCTATAGGCGATCAACTATAGATTCTTATTTAATCAGGCGCTACAAATGGTGTCAATTTTTATAGTACTACCGTACTTAGTTTTCAAAATAACGGAGTTTTTCTACCTAAGTTAATCATCCAACGTTCCTCAAAATTCCTATATTGACTATATTCTTCAGGCTACATCGGTGAAAACTGTCATTTCGCGACCTTCCGTAAGACTTGTGAAGAGTTAGCCCTCCTTGGCTATACAAGAAACGACGTCTACCTCATAGACATCGACGGTAACGGCAAGTTTCCTCCCGCACACGTCAAATGCGAGTTCCAGATTGAAGCAGACTCTTCTACTACTGTTGTTGAACATAATCTGCCGAGTCAAGTTGTGAGTAATATTGAATTACTATCTTGTATGTTTGTACCAGTTTCATCCCCATATCTTGTCTAGTTCATCGTATAGTTTCGTGCTTAAAGTCGCTCACAGCTATAAAGTTCGCCCTTAGTTTAAGGATGACTTTCTTATTCCAAAATGTCACATTTGTATTTATTTTACCAATACCAATTTGTTATACGCAGATTCACATTTTCCAGATTTCATTTCATAACCCTAGACTCCACCTTCAGTACTATTTACTTATTCTAGGTCTTTCATTGATGCATGCCTGCATGTTTCTTCGTTATCTACTGCAAGTCTTGCACTCTCGATGACCATATTTGGAACATACATGACAATAAGGGCAAGTGTACTTTTCGAATATTATTCTTTTTAACTTCTTTCGATCAGCTTTTATTGTGATACAAAGCAGATAATTTGAACAGCTTCGTTTCTTTCAGGACGTTCGCTCTGCTTCGGGCAATGACTTCAGCTTCAACATCAAATACAGGGAATTCACAGCGGAGATGCTACAAGAGCTCATCTCTCATTCCCTGTACTGTAGGCAGTACATCAAGTATGATTGTATGAAGGCGCCTTTGGAGCTACATAGTGCCACCTGGTTCATATCTTCATCTAATAATACGATAGACTTCTTGGGGAATGTTAAAAGGTGAGTCGAAATATACACATAGACAAAACATACATACATACAGACAGAAGATACAAAAAAAATTGCGTTATAAAAAGACCAAAGAATTAACGACTGTTGGATTGAGTGAAAGATGATATGACTAGAAAACTTATAAGAAATGCTATGGAAACATTTATGAAAAAATGCAAATTCCGCCCGAAACCAATAAAATTGGAGAAGTATATCGTTGAATTATTTAAAAAATATTTGTAAATGTAACAAGTACATTTGAGAATTAATTTTTCGGAAATAGATCTACACTTTTTTGTAGTGTTTGTAACGGTTCCCTATCCATTTGCATAAAATTTTAAGACCTAATATAATTTAGCATAATTTTGTTTGGCATAATTATATTTTCGCATAATATAATTACGCGTAACAGCTTACGCATAATTTTTTAAGCATAATTTCTCTAACCATAATATTCTAAAGCATAAATTTATTAAGCATAAAGTTCTAAAGCATAACTTTTTTAAGCATAATATTCAAAAATAACAGGGTTTACAGGAACCTAACTAACCGATCCTCGGGGTGCCCCTGACGTTATTTATATTAATTGTATGCCTAAATATTATTATGCTAATAGTCATTAGGCCTACTAATGTTATGTGAATAAAATTTATGCCAAAACAAATTAGTCTTTAAGATGATTATGCCAACATAAAATGTATGCCTAAAAAAATTATGCCGAAGTATTATTATGCCAAAACAAATTGTGCCAAAATCGTTATGCCGAAGTATATTGGGACAAAGAACATTATGCGAAAAGAAGGGATCCCGTTTGTAACCTAACTCAAAATTCGCAAACAGCAAAACAATCACATTTTTGTAAGCGGTCGTCTTTCTACATTCTATAAAGTAAAGTTTTGACTATTTACTATCTTTGAATTTAGTCCAAATACAGTAAAACCCTCCCAATTTCCAGAGGATACTGCCCCTGCGGAGTCAACGCTACTTGCGTGAACGCCACCAAGTCTTGCAACTGCGACTCCAACGAGGACGGCAAGTGGCACACCGACGAGGGCACCTTCGTGGAGCCGACCAGTCTCGGCATCACGGACATGTTTTTCTTGCAGCAGAAAGACTTGCCGGAGGACGCTCAAGGAAGGATCACGTTGGGACCGCTTGAGTGTGTTGAGACCAGTAAGTTTCTTATGGTGTATGTTCTACCACTAGTGATAGCTTTTAGTGATTCTAAATATGATTTGTTTGGTTGCGGGTACAATGACAATTGAAGCATTGGTCGGGAACTCGATGAGCTTCATTATCTGGGCGGTTTTCCAGTTGTTTATATGATCGTTTTCAAAAGATGCATTGCTCGATTTTGTCCTATAAAAAGAGGAACGTTTTGTGTCTTGATATTTTAAGATGAAATATGGAGTTAAAAGGCTTCCCCTAAGGTGGGCCGATGCAGAAATCCACTGAATGCGCATAGTTAACGAAGGAAGACACTTGGTAAAAATCGACCACCTAAAATGCCATTGATATTGATGATCACTGTCTACGTGACTAAGTAGCCACTCAAACACTCCTCTTTTCCAGACACCCAGCGTTACGTCGTGACATTTACGACATCACAGTCATACATCGAGGTGCCAGGTTGGAGGAAGGGCGACATCGCCTTCAGTTTCAGAACCACTGGTACCAGCGCCATCTTGTTGTTTCAGCCTCCGATCAGGCCTAACTATCCTTCTTTTATGGTCGCTTTGACTAGCGGTAAGTATTCCAATTATTTGTCTTTCTTCATTCATTTTGGCCTACCCTTTGCTATTCTTGACACCTGGGAGTTGGGAATTCTAGTCGTTATCGTCTATTATATTTTTGAACAATCATACACTTTTAAAGAAAGTATGGTGTATTAAATAATTTACTGAGTGACATCCCATAATGTTTAGTTTTTTATTCTATCTGACAGTTCCGTTATTTCGTGTTTCTCCGCCTTTCCGGGAATAATAAACCAGGCTCTTCTCCAAATATCATTCACATTTATTCCCAAACAGAACACGAGCTAACCTTCAACTTTACCCTTAACACGGGTACTACAAGAAAACTAGTAATAAACTCTAAACGCAAGCTAAACGGAGGAGAATGGCACAAGATATGGATCGACTATAACTTCTACCACGTGAGGTTCATGCTCAACACTGAGTATCAGATGCTCAACTTGTTGCTGGAGGAAGAGTTTGGGCCCTTTGAGGGATCTATGTTTATTGGTGGTGCTACTGCGTAAGTATTCTTATCATATCAGTCAAATATAATTAAAACATTTATATGTTTAAAAACATATATAAAATATGTTTGTCAGTTTTATGCCCACACGTGTTCCGCGTGGTAAGTTATGGCCTATTCACCCCCACAGGGGGATTCCTGTGGCATTAGAGTGATGGCTGATATGCTCAGTATCTAAAAGAATTTAAATCCTCGTGGGTCATAAAAATGCATTTAAAACTATTCGAATCATAATTCAGTAACACAAACAACACAACATCTAAATCAGACGACTTCTTGCTTCTCATAACTCCACCTTGTATAGTTTTCACCATCATCATTCTCTCGCCTTTATCGCAAGTTATTACAGGTCGATGCAGCACATATTCTTCTTTCAATAATTTTAGTAATAGTTTTCACCAAAACCCATTATTTATTTCAGGGAACATCTAAAAAAATCTACCGTAAACCAAGGCCTAATCGGTTGCTTCAGGGGCTTGGTCGTTAATGGCGAGATCTTGGACATCTACAGTTACATGTCCGTCCATCTATCAGAGATCATTAAGGATTGCAAACCTTCTTGTGTGCCCAACCCGTGTCAGAATAGAGCTATATGTAAAGAGCTCTGGTCCAGCTATGAATGTATTTGTAAGAACCCTTGGGCTCATTTGGGGACACACTGTGAGGAAAGTAAGTGTTCAGACGAAGATACGTAAAAATCAGGTTACCAAACAAAAATCTCACGTTACAGTAAAGGTGCGGTCAAAACGACCGGACTGGCAGCGGACAAACTACGGTGCCCGGATTCCGGTCCTGTCGGTTTGACCGCACATTAATACGAAATAACCATCAACCAAAAGTTTTGACAATGATCAGTGAGATTTCGAGAAAATAGCTTATACAAAAAATACAGTTGCAGATTTAACAGTTAAACACATTTGATTTTTTAGATATAAACGAGAAAGCACTAACATTCCAAACCCCAGAAGCCTATCTAAAGAAGAACTATCTAGTAGACAATGCAACGGACGCAGAGAAAAATCGACTAAAGAAGATGATGACAGAAAACGTATTGATGAACCTGCGAACGTATGACGATGACGCTTTAGTTCTATATGCAAACGACAATCTGAACAATTTCATACACCTTTTCATACATAATGGAACAGAAATCATTTACCTATTCAACGATGAAGACGAAATCATACAAATGAATGTAACGTATGAGAAGATCAATCAGGGTGAAAGTGTTCAGATAGCTATCATCAGAACTGAGAATGGAACTACTCTGCATGTCAATGAGAATAATGCTACAATTGATAGGACTGCAAAATTGTTGAGTAATTATACTAATAAGCCTTGGACTAATCCTGATTTGGGTGAGTGTTTACTGATTTACAAATCTAACGTGAAATTAGCTTGGGCAGGAAGGCTTTGCCAAGTTTTCTTTTTTTTAAACTTTCCGAAAATGAAAATACTTCCAAACAATTTATTAGAAAAATATTAAGTCTAAAAATTACGTAGGTGAAGTTAGTAACTGAAAATAGAGCTTAATAACACGCTTTTATTAGCTCCATCTGTGTAACTAAAAAAAAAAAAATATGCTAGTTAAAATTGACCCACTTCCCGGTTTCCGATTGAGCTGAAATTTTGCATAAATGTTTAGTTGGAATGAGAATGCATGGTTAGCTAAGTGACGTCATTATAAATCCAATATGGCATATTCCCAAAGATGGCGGATAGTTATTTTTATGCATTCCCATGAAAGGGTTTGCTGAGTGGAATAAGAGAAAAAATGGGAAAAACCCGATACCATTGTAATAAAACTGGAATATCATCAAGGTTAATCAACCATTGCCAAAGTCATGTTTAAGGAATTTATAAAGTCATTTTCTTTTACCCATCCAGAGGTAATCCGTCCACAGAGGCCTCCAGCGCCTCCCACAGACTACTTCCAGATGAACCTGGGAGGGTTCGACAATTACTCCCTACACGTGGCACCTAGAGCTAACTCGCTGCATCAGGGAGGATACGTCGGCTGTGTCAGAGGGTTCAAGATCGCCGACCATGTGGTGGACCTGTCTAGAAAGGCGATGCAGAATCAAGATCAAGGTATTGTAAAGATAAACTCTAGGCAGGTGCATGACGAAAATCGTCGTTTTAGAAATGTATTTAAGAGTTCTTTCTCTTAGTAAAAGTAGGCAAAGTCCCAAACTCGTAATTTTCTCTACCTACTTTTATATTGCCAACCACAGCACTAAGTACAAAATCGTTTGTTTGATTGTCCTGCTAGTTCACCAGCCGCTCTTCATACCCTTCAAACTGGTAACTTAATTATCTAGTATGTAGCGAACTGACCTTCAAAGGACTATTGTAACTATCTAGTTTTTCTTCTAAGGTATAACAATGGCCATACAAGTAAGGAGTCATTTTTTTGGAAAATAGTTCACATTTCATTTTTTTTTTTCATTTTAACAAGAACTCTTTCCGCTAGACCTAACAGGCGTCTTACCAGAATGCAACATGAAATGCGACTCAGAACCTTGTAAAAACGGTGGCATCTGTACCGAAGACTTCACCAATCAGGAGAGCAGCTGCGACTGCGAACTGACCAGCTATTTCGGAGAGTACTGTGTTGAGGAGAAAGGCGCTGATTTTAACGGAGAAAGCATTCTGCAGAGGAAGTTTCTACTTACTGGGCCTGTGTTTAAGGTAAGTTACAGATTTCTTCGTATCGATCACTCGTTTATTTAAAGTTGTATGGAGTGTGTAAGTCTTGCGAAAGTAGTAACGCTGCGTTGCTATGCTGTGCTAGGCCTCTGCCACGCTTATGATGCGTTTACGAAGCTTTTACGCGTGTGTACACGTTTGACGGATGCAGAATCAATCCCTGATCTTTAGAAAATTCTAAATATAGAAGACAATAAATTGTTTCGGTTTCCACAGGTCAAAATAAAACTGGCGTTTTCCAGCAATGACCTACGGCAAAAAAACACAGTGCTCTTATTGGTCCAGACGGAAAATAAGTAAGACGTATTTTTTCTCTTTCATTCATTCGCATGCCTACTAATATCTGCCTTTCCTCTATACGTACTTATACGGTTCTACAATGCTGTTATACTGCAGAAAAACTAAAGCAACTAAAACGTTGTAATTTCAGACGCAGTTACTACTTACTGGTTGCAATTACCCAAGATGGCTACTTGAAGTTTGAAGAAAATCGTGAAGAAGAAGCATATGGCGCTGAAGTTAAAAACAGGAACTTTTTAAACGGTAGGACGATATTAGAACATCCCGTGCTAAGTAAAGTAATTGTATTAAATAAATGCAACCGTGGATGATTTGCGGTTTTAAACGGCATTCGCCATCATCAAATGGATTCTGATGCACGCCGATAAAAATAAACCGATAAAACTAATTTGGGAAATCGTTGCTACGCTATTCTCATTTTATTCCATTATTTGTAAGGGACCTACAAGCTAATTAAAACAACCATAATTTATCCAGGTGCCCGTCACACGATTTACTACACCCGTTCCAACCAAGAGGCCAAACTCCTAATAGACAGAATAGAGGTCCCTCTAGAGAAGGTTCCTCCTCAAATCGTATGGGATGTGCCCGACTTGGGATCCAATGAGGTGCAGGTTGGAGGCCTTAACACTACGGATCCGAGGTTGAAGATCTATAAGGGATATAATGGATGCTTGTCTAGTAAGTTCAACTTGTTGTCTTTATACTATTTGTATATTTGCAATTACGCGTCGGAGCAAATACCTATGCTATTTTTAATCATGAAAAGATTTAATTATGGTTTTGTTGCTTTCAAAACGTAATATTAAATTTTTTGTTGAACAAAAATCTACGGTCATTAGCAAGAATTTTTGGGTACACCCAGATTTATGCCCAAAAAAATCGTTGTTAGGTTCTGTTAGTTAATTGTATCATAATTGGTTATGCATAATGATTATTGAATAGTATCTGCCCCATCAATTATTTATCAATTTTCTAATCGCCAAAACAGATATCCTGGTAGAAATAAACGAGTACGAGATGAAGCCTTTAGAAGAGTACATGCTATTCACCCGCCTGAACTCAGCCGAAGTGAATGCGGTGAACGCACAGGGCGTGCGGTCTGCACAATGTTCCACAGACTTCGATGAAGCTTGGCCTGATCAGACGCAGCTAGCTGCAGCTCATAATGGCAGCTTCCTTATTGTAAGTTATCTCATTGTATAGTTGAAAATCAGGTTAAGCCGTTGGTCCCGTGTCCTATGAGAGTGAGGGAGGAGTGATTCCACCTATGTGTTTGTGTACACACTTGTGTATTATTATATTTCCGAGTTGACGGCAATTCTTAGCGCCCAATGTTATGAGGAGTTCTGCGAACTTTGGTGGGATCTAGCCTGATCGAAAGGCTCAGGGATTAAAATAGCAAGTCCCTACGATCAAAGTATATTTTTAGATTATTGGGTAATCAAGTCGGCGGGCTACTTGATGATAAGTGGTCACTGGGACCTACGAACGTTTAAAAACTGATATGCCTCGCGAGCTTTATTCCTTTGAGATTCTTCATACTGGAATACAGTGACGCTACTCGACGGTAGTAATTGGTGTGTATAGTACATTCTTGAAGGAGTTACTTAATGGAGAGCTCGAAAACATGTATGCATGTATCGCCTTTGGTCTGGACAAATATTATCTAGGCTAACAATATTTCTTGTTCCCAGAGCGTTGATAAGACCTGGGTGGAAGACCCTCCGTCTCGCAACCCCTACGACTCCTTATACCAACAGCCGGACACCGAAGAAGACAATACGGATAACTTCTTCATAGCTCTCATCGTTGTATTCTTGCTTGGGCTTTGCTACTGCGGATATCACGTAAGTTTTAGTCTCAAAAAGTGGTATATTTTTGATAGACGACATTCAAAAATACATGGTGGTACTTTTAATCTTTAACCTGTACTCCAGTTCAGTATCCTTTCTTAGATAATTATCAGTTCTATCGTAAGTTTAGAACTCTTGGTTGTTTTTCCCCTTTCCTGATAGGATTTCCTACTATAACGAACATTATGTTAATCTACTTCACCATAAATTGCTAACTAAAATCTAGATGGTCAACATAATCTTTGTTTACATCAAAATACAGATGTGGCGAACACACAAGGCTTACAAGCTAAGCTTGGAGAAGCAAACGGATGAGAACATAATGCGAAGCAAGGAGCAAGCCACCAAACTGCAAGAGCCTGCCATAACGTTTTTACAGGTGAGATTACAATAATATTGTGGACTGCGGACCAAAAAAAGATTTTAGGATCTTCTCGCCATCGGGATATTTTGCTAAAGATCACAGAAGAGAAGTGTGAACTCAGTTCGATGTTCGATGATTTATAATAATATTTGATTAATAATAATAAGGGTCGTAATATAAAACTACTTTGGATCAGAAGTGAGCTGTACCTGCGGATTTTTAAAGAACGGCGAAGTACACGATACTACTGTCTATTATTTTTTATTGTAAACACTAAGCGCAAACTCCTCCAAATTAGTTCTAATTTCAGCTGAACAAAGAGCCAGTACCCGATGAACCAATAACCCCGGAAGGTGACAAAAAAGCCAATGGAGTCACCATAGATACAGTGCCCGTCGTTATAGTGGAGATACCCAACGAAGGATTAGTAGAAGCTATTAGTAGGAAGGGAAGCTTGAGATACAGGGGCAAGTATACTTAGAAAGAATTTAGCAACCAAGATCAATAGCATAACACAAAGATCACATCTGCATTCCCTTGAGAGTTTGGCAGAAGTGGTAGGTGGTAGGTGGTGGTGGTGGTACCTACTTACATCAGATTTTTTCCAGTTATGCTTAAGTTCATTGTAGGAGGTGAGCAAACTTCAAGAGCAAAAGGCTTATTGCCAAATAACTGGCACTATCCAAGACTCCTCCTGGCTACTGAGTACTGAGATTTTATTGGAAAACTCAATAAGGATGCTATATCATAATGGTAATTAAATGACCCGATCCACACGTCATTCTCCAGAAAACCAGCGCAGCGGCAAAAGTGATTTTATAATAAAAAAACTTGACCATCTTTACTAAGGGGCTGTCTCCACGAGCGAGAGAATCGCGACGATATTATCGTCGTTGCCACGTATTTCTATACACTCTCTTAGAGGCCGTCTCCACGAGCGAGAGAATCGCGGCGATATTACGTATTTGTATGGGATAATATCGCAGCGATTCTCTCGCTCGTGGAGACGGCCCCTAAGCTAGCAACAGTTTTGAGGCTCATAGAAAATTCTTATCATCTCCCTTATTACTTTCAGATTTGATAGAAAAAGAAAAAGTTTGGGAAACTCTGGAGGAAAAAGACGAAATGTCTGACAGTGATGCAGATGACAACGAAAAGATGAATGGCGATGATCGCGAGGCAAACTGTGGGGAACCTAATACTGATGAAGAATCTTCCACGTCTACTGAAGAAGAAGTGGTTTGTAGCGACCAATACGTTCAACTACCCTTGTACCCTAACATTATTTACTTAACTAAACCCTAAACAGGTACAGCACATCAAGTTACCATAAAACGTTGATGGTTAAGTACAAAATCGAAAGAAAAAATTTTGACAGTTTGTGGTGACGACTGTATCTACGACAACATTTTCATAATTTTATTAATATTCATGTTACTAAATCAGTATGTGGCGCCCTGAAACAGTTAGATGGCGACACGGCAAACCTCTTACCTTGCCTTACATTACTCTCCTGCCTTGTAATGTGTTATCACACTATACTCATCTCTGATTGTAAAAACATTGGAAGCGACTAACATCTAAGATACAGGCTCGGCCTAGTTTAGACGTTAGGGTTCATTTAGATCTGTTTACTTACATACTGTACTTGTGACAATATTATGCTAAGTGTAAAATGTATTTTCTCTTTTTTCAATAAAGATTATTTATTTAATCTTAGAAGATGGCGGGACTAGCTGGACAAAACCGACCAGTGGTCCTTATTAGCCCTAAGAGCGACGATGTTGTGCTATATTACACTACATTATGATAAAATAATGCCTACAACACCTTTGTTATCAACACTAGTGAGAAGTTCAATAGTTCAGCGTAAATAAAAAGAAATGTTTTATTCTTTCTTCCAGGAAACCCAAGAGCAACATGTAAACGGTCGTAAAGACTCCAACAAGGAGGGGCCCCCAACACAGACCAACTTGACTACACAGCTGCCCTACAAAATTGATGAGGACGACACCAACGAACTTCTCACATCCACTGCTTAGTTACCAAATAAATGTTTTGTATCGATTTTTTTTTCATTTTGTCATTTCAGATTCAACTGTGCTGGGTAATCAGATTGCTACTTTCATTCATTAATTATAGTTTCATAGCCGTACTAGCTCATGCTCAGGCTTCGCCCGTGTGGAGTTCGGTAATTGTCCCACGGGATTTTACTACCGGAATAAAAAGTATCCTATGTTTTAATCCAAGTTATAAACTATCTGTGTCACATCCAAACCACATCCAAATCTGGTCCGTAATTTTGCGTGAAAGAGACAAACATTCATCCATCCCCACAAACTTTCGCATTTGAAAAATCAGTCATCTCCATCAGTGCATTTTACGATACTATAATGAATGGAAACACTGTTGAATGAGTGTAGAGAATACCAAAAATTCACGCGAGTCCCTGGAAAAAACCGTAGGAGACCTTTAGTATAAGTCGCGATCTTCAACGGGGCGAGGTTCGAAATAGAAATATTTTACTAAATGTAATGCACAGTCTAAAAGTCCAAGGAATAAAAACTAGCCTAGTTAGAGCAATGCAGAACATTTGCTTTTTCAAAGTTCCCGCTTCTCGTTTCTTAAGCCAGCCGGCTTAAGAAACGAGAAGCGGGAGTCGGCTGCATATATCCATGTCTTCTCTTCGTGAGAGGATTGGGATAAGTCCCATCCCGTAACCATTACGCGGACGCATGTCCTATAGGTATGTCGGTACTCATATAATCAGTCGTGAATCCGTGATTGATTACAATGATTAGGTCACCCATCCACATGGGCGGCAGGCGCGGCAGCACCCCCTTAGAGGCTCGGGATTTTTAAAGGGTCTGATGTCACAGAATTAGTAAGTACGTCATAAATTGTACCGTACAGTAGAACCACTCTCAAACTAAAAATATTTATCAGGCCTAAAAATGAGCATCGTAATCGTACTAACGCTGTCATAGCCAACTCCAGGTCATTTTTATATATATTATTAGTGTATGACTCCAGCTAATGGTCAAACGATATTCATTAGCACTCTTCCAAACTATGTAGTCTATATTTGAAATGAGTAAAATACAAGACAATAAGTCTGTTGCGCCAAAACCTTTACTTCTTTTACACTACGCTTCTTGCGCAAAATCAAAACACACCTTTTCATCATCTGCCTAGCCTTTTCCCAACTATTTTGGAGTCGGTTTGCAGTCTAACCGGATGTAACTCAATACCAGTATTTTACGTGGAGCGACTGCCTGTCGAATAAACATAATAGTGTTCTGCTAAAATAATTGTTTTATTAAGCTCTAAGTTAGGATGCAAGAGCGAGCGAAGTGAGCTAGGGACTTGGAGCACCCCAACTACGGAGTGGTTAGGTTCAAAGGGAATGGCGGGGTCTTGACAGCGATCGAAGTAAGACCCTGCCATCCCCTTCGTGTTAGGTTACTTCAAACCCTATCGATAGAAATAGGAGCCCCTCGTAGCGGGACTACGTCGACTACGCCAGTGTAGCGGCACTACAAAAAGTACTTCAGCAACATAGAACAAAAAGTACTACAGTGCCATCTATGACGCAGAGGACAAACTAAAACATCGAAATCCTGCATCGCGCAAGTAAAATTATTCGCAACTTAAGACTATATAGAAGAACCCGACAACAACTGTAGGGCAGTAGCCCACCAGACAATGACAATAACGTCTGGTCGGACGATCCTCCCTTTTCTACGGGGGTTGAAGAGCTTTACACCCTGTTCTTCATACCCCCAAACCAGTACGCCTTGTTACAACATTTTGATATTTATCTGGACGTTGATTTTATTCCTGTTTTATTTATTATTTAGGTTAATTCTAAATTTTTAGGTCACTTACGATGAAAATTACTAACTGTAGTTTTCGTTAAAACGCAATTTAAACAGGTGGAAAAATATTACGACACTTTAATGCTGTATTGATTTTTCGTAGTTTATTCGGTTGTTTCTTTATAATTATGTATTTGCATATAAGCTGGCGGATTTTTTTTTATATAAAGCAGTAATGGACATCTATCCATAAAATATTTTTGGACCATCTTCTATTTTGAGTATGCTCATATTTTATTTTTCAGAGCTTTTATAACCACCCCCTTTTAAATTATCATAGACCAAATAATTTTATAATTTTCTGGCAACACAGTTATACTTTGACGTTTACGGAGTCATTATTGTCTTTTAGTCGGTCATATTTGATTTCAGAAGATTACGGTTTTGTCATTTTGTCATAACATGGACGAAATTGAAAAAGAAAAAATAGCAGCTCTGCCATCACAGTTACTCGTAACGACGATATGCCATCCCATGGAATATGCGAAAGTACTCATACAACTTGGGTACGAACCTCTGGCGCCACGCCGGTCCACGACTCTGTTTGGACGCCCTGCCATGATATTACCTAACGTTTTCCAATACATCAAGTTTATCAAAACATCAGACGGATTCTTTGGCTGCTACAGAGGCCTATCGGCGAGAGTGCTCGGGCTGATTGCGTCCAGTCAGCTCACCTCCAAGGTAATCTATGCGATAGGCATTGACTTGCCTGAAATCAGTGACCCTCCCAACATCGTCACCGATGATGAGCCTAAAGTTGAAGATTACATTAAGCTGGGCCGCCGAGACATGATAATGCACACTGCTTCAGTCATTGTGTCCTATCCATTCCATGTTGTGTCGGTCAGGATGATGGCATCTTTTATTGGAAAAGAAGAGAATTACAGTACTCTGGTAGGTGCAATAGTGTCGATCTATCGAGATGATGGTATACGCGGGTTCTTCCACGGAATCATCCCCAAACTGCTTGGAGATTTAACTTGTGTTGCAGTGACAGGATTGCTGGCATTCTACGTGAACAAATACCTTGTCAAAACTAAAGATCTGCGGTACTACACTGTTCCGTTGCTCACTTTTGTGACCAGTACTCTTACTTATCCATTGGTTGTTGTGTCTACTTGCATGGCTGTTGCTGGCTCCAGCCTGTCGGCAGGCAACCCTCCAGCCATGCCCAAGTATGCATCATGGCAAACTTGCTGGAGGGACCTGCTGAGGAACAAGCAACACAAGCGTGGTTCCTCCCTAATCTTTAGGTACTACATTGCCCCTATCGCAGCCATGCAGTAGTCACACTACCTAATGTATTTTGCATTTATGTTTAATAATTAGCTAAGTGTTATTCCATGATCACCAAAGTAGTCTCAACCTTGCAGTAGAGAACAAGAGAATATGTACAATGAACTATGTAAATAATTTAGTATAAATGGTGTACCATGTGGATATTCGTTATGCTAGATTGTCAAGTCAAGGAGTGGTTATTATTAATAAATATATTTTATTGGCACTTGCTTTGTCATTTTCTAATTTATTATTAGGTTTTTAAAATATGTTTATAACCATTACTGTGCAATATTTTGAATTTTCCAAGGTTATGATAAGACAAGCGTAAGATATCCAGCTTCTCTCTTGTACCTATTTAGATAACTTATCATAATAAAACCCCTGATTCTGAACACAACATTATTTTATTTTAGCTAAAGTCTGCGCTCTTATAAATTCATCAACAAGTTCTTTTTTCAGCATGCCTACAGCTCTTCTGTAGATGGCAGGTGTAGCTTGGGCATTATTCTCTGTTTCAAATGTCATGTACTTCATCCAGATGTCCACATTATCAGTGCCATGCTGCTGAACTGCACATTCATAGCATTTTCTGATACTCTTAACATTTGGTTTCTCTTGTGTCATCTCAATGTCAATCATATTCCTGTGGACCTCAATCTGTGTCGGTGGAGTTCTTATTAAGTCTTCATACAGGTCTCTTGCTGCCTTTATTCCACTTTTCTCATACATTTTCTGCAATAGTTTCGGTTTAATTGCTAGCAAAACAGCATTTTCACAGTTCTGGAACTTTTTGTACAGATTCTTTAGCTGGAAAAGTAAAAAAAAAAAATACATCATGAAATTAATAAAAAAATATTTTTTATCATGTTTTTGGAAAAACATAATAATTTAGGACTTACTGCAACATCAGATTCAACATTATCCAACACCAAATTGTAAAGCTGTAGCAAATCATCCGATTTCAATCCTTTCACAGCATCTTGCAGCACAGATAACATTTTCTTCTCATCTGGTTTACTGAGAAGGATCTTTTCTTCCCACACACATCTAAGTTTAGGATTTGTCTTTGCTGCTGAATCTAATATCTAAAGTAAAAAATAAAGATATGAGAAATAATAATACACATCCTATTTATTTATTTATAATTTATAAATGCGAAAGTTTGTGAGTATGGATGGATGGATGTTTGTTACTCTTTCACGCAAAAACTACTGACTGGATTTGGATGAAATTTGGCACACAGATAGTTTATAACCTGGATTAACACATAGGATATTTTTTATCACGGTAGTCCGATCCTGTGGGACAATTACCGAACTTACGCGGGTGAAGCCGCGGGCATGAGCTAGTAAGTACTATAGGACCAAGAGTTAATCTAGTCTCCTAACAATACAGTCTTATCACCCATACTATAACGGCTGCGACCACCGCGCCTACGACCCTGACGACAGTTACACCTTCCACGAGGGCCTGGCAACAGAGCATCGTTCGGAAAAGTGTAACGAACAACCCTGACAATGACACTGACAAAGCACAACTCTCCAGTCTTGACGACGAACTCCGCGCGCTGGCACTCCAGCGCGAGAAGATCGAAGCAAGGTTGAGAGAAATTGACTCTGAACACCACGGGACGGGAAAGGAAGCCGAATCTGGTGGCTCTGGTTTCATCTCTGTGGATGAAGTACGCATGCTGAAACGTAAGCGCGGAAAAATCGGTAACAGAGTAAGAGATCTCAACAACCGTTTGCGCAAAATCCGCGAAGGCAATAGCCAGCGCGAAGCACAAACGGTTGCTTGTAAGGGAGTACGCGACCAGCTGCAAGTCCGCGAAGGGGAAACCCAGCGCGAAAAGCAGCCGGACGCGGAAACATGCGGGCAAGGACTAGTCCGCGAAGGGGAAACCCAGCGCGAAACGTCAATGCCCGCACCAGAACCATCCGGAGGAAACGACCGGAACCGCACCGAGACGACCTATAGACAACCCAACAAAAAGCGAGGCAAGCGGTCTGGATTCTCGCACGTGGCTTCCCTGGCACAAAACACCGTGCCAAGCCCCTCGGAACCGCAACCAGGACCAAGTGGTCAGGGAGCGGCAAAGAGGGTGCGCCCGGACGACACGGCTTCGCCGAGCACGCTCCAGGGGGACGCCAAGCGTGTCAGAATTCAGACTGCTCAAGGGGAGCAGAGAACCTACGCACGGGCCACAAAGGATATTCCTGCGCGGCTCGCCGTAGCGATCTGCCTCTCGCCTCCAACCCGAGACATGACCACCGACGAGACCGAGTACATCAAGCTCAGCCTTGAGAACCTCGTCATGGACGCCGACCCCTCCAAACCGCTCCCGGCCTTCCGCGGCTACCCACGGGTAGCGGATGGCACGGTTCAGATGTGGTGCGAGGACGACGGCGCCCTGACCTGGCTGACCGAAAACGTGCCCAAAATTAGACTGCCAAACACAGACGCGACACTGACAGTCATGAAACAGTCTGACGTACCGACCCGTGTCCGAGCAGCGCTCTTCGTACCCAGGTACAATGGGGACATAGCGCGGCTCCAGAGCATTCTGACTCGTCAGAATACTTGGTACGACATAGGGAGGTGGTCGCTGTACAGGGCGACATCAGTCGGTGGAGATAACCACGGGACTTATTTGACCCTGGGTATCCCACCGGAGGAAGCCGAAAAGGTCTTGGGGAGGGAGCGGCGGGTATCGTACCTTCTGGGGTCGATATACGTCCGCTTTTTCCCCAACACCCAACCCTCCGACACTCAGACTGCGACCACGACCGCCGCACAACCACAACTGACACCGACACCGACTGATCTGACCATGACACAACTGGAGGAGGAGTTGGCCAGAACGGCGATGGCTGATGCCGACGCTGTGAGCATGCCAACCTCACCACCAGGGTGGACAGAGCAACTGCTCAGCTCGTCACCGTCACTGAGAGACGACCGGCACGGATTGGAGGAGGGGGGGGGGGATTCATCCGATGGATCGATCTCCTCCTAACTCCACCCCACCGCCGCTGCCGCCCACATCCAGCTCCCTGAACATCATCCAGACCAACCTCCAGCATAGCCAGACTGCTACGGCCTGCCTACGCAGGGCACTGGAGGTGAGACCCCGGACTATAGTACTGATCCAAGAGCCGTGGATCCGAAATAATAGGATCTGTGGACTTGGCAACATTGGAGGTAAGTTAATCCTCGACACACAGGGCACAGACAAACCACGAACCTGCGCCTATATACCCAAAGATGTACCTACCACAACACTCACGCAACTATGTTCCAGAGACCTGACAGCTGTCAGGCTTAAAACTGAAGACAATGTACCCGATATCGTCCTAGCCTCGGTGTACATGCCAGGCGAGGATGAAGACTGCCCACCAAAAGAGATGGCCGACCTGGTAAGATACTGTGAAGACGACAACCTGGATCTGGTCATCTGCACAGATTCGAATGCCCACCACCCGCTTTGGGGTTGCAACAAAGCCAACACTAGAGGTGAGGTATTATGCACATATCTATTTTCCACTAACCTTAACATCATAAACCGCGGGTCGGAACCCACTTGGGTCACGGCTAGAGGTCAAACAATCATTGACCTAACGCTGGCTTCGGAAAGCGCGACAAAACTTATTTCTAACTGGCACGTATCCAACGAGCCTTCTTGCTCTGACCATAGAAGGATTCGTTTCTCACTGGTAGCTAACACAAAAAAACCTGAACCTAGGCGCAACCCACGCCGTACCAACGTACCCGGCTACAAAAGGCTTCTGGCCTCCCTATTAGCGCAGCACCAAATACCCTCAACTCCAACAGATCCCAAACAACTTGAAGATACTGTAGCAAAACTCTCAGAATATATCAGTGATGCGTATCACGCCTGCTGCAAACTAACAGATCCAAACACCAAGAGCAAGGGAAACTCCTGGTGGAATGCAGAACTCAGTAAGCTCAGGCAAACCATGCGCCAAGAATTTAACAGAGCCAAAAACTCCAGGCTCCCAGAAGACTGGGACTCATACAAGAAAACACAATACACCTTCAAAAAACAAGTCAGGCATGCCAGCAGAGCAGCCTGGCGAAAATTTTGTGAAGACATCGAATCAAACAGTGAAGCCGCGCGAGTAAGGAAGATCCTATCCACCGATCAGGATCGTACCCTCGGGTCGCTGAAAAACCCAGACAATACCTACACTAAGTCGGACCACGAAACAAGTAAAATTCTTCTGGAAACCCACTTCCCAGACTGCAACCTCTCTGAGGACAAAACATGGGAAAGTGAGCCAATGCACACACCAAACGACCAGGACTGGTCGAGAGCCCGTACCATAGTAACTGAAGACAAAATAAAATGGGCAATCAAGACCTTCAAACCATACAAAGCCGCAGGCTTAGACGAAATTTTCCCAGCCCTGCTACAATGGGGTGTAGACGCCCTTACACCGTGGCTGGCCATCATCTACCAAGCCTGCCTGGCACACAACTATATACCACTTCAATGGCGAGAGGTGAAAGTTATTTTCATCCCCAAACCAGGCAAACCAGACTACACACAACCCAAAGCGTACAGACCAATAAGCCTGACATCATTCCTCCTGAAAACCCTCGAGAGACTCTGTGACCGACACATCCGGGACGGACCTCTTCGGGAGCTACCACTACACAAGAACCAACATGCCTACTCCACAGGAAAATCAACAGAATCCGCACTACACAGTGTGATCTCTAAGATCGAATGTGCAGTAGACCACAAGTGCTCCTCACTAGCTGTTTTTATTGACATAGAAGGGGCTTTCGACAAAACTATTTTCCATAGCATCAACGCAGCCCTCGAGAATCACGGTGTGGACTCGACCCTGCGAGGATGGATCACAAATATGCTAAGACTCAGGGCCGTACAAGTTACGGTGAACGATACCACTAGAGCCATCGTGGCGAAAGGCTGCCCTCAAGGGGGCGTCCTCTCACCACTCCTATGGAACCTCGTGGTGGACAGCCTTATCAAACGTCTGAATGACAGAGGCTACTACACGGTGGGCTACGCAGATGACATAACCATAATAATAAATGGCACACATGAAAACACACTATGTAACCTTATGCGCCAAGCCTTGAAGGTGGTGGAAGACTGGTGCAAGGAGTACAAACTAGCAGTGAACCCCACCAAAACCGAACTCGTCCTTTTCACAAAGAAAAGGAAGTTGGCAAACCTACAATTGCCACGTTTCTTTGAGACCACCCTAAGCCTGTCGACTGAAACCAAATACCTGGGTATTTATTTGGACAAACAGCTGAACTGGGCAAAACATACTGATTACATCACAACAAAAGCCAGCATAGCCCTATGGCAATGCAAAAGATTGCTTGGTAGGAATTGGGGCCTAAGCCCCAAAATCACCTACTGGCTATACACCACCGTCATCCGACCAATCATTACATATGGCTCCATAGTTTGGTGGCCCAGGACCAATCTGAGCACAGCCCAGAAGGACCTCGAGAAGGTACAAAGATTTGCCTGTGTAGCAATCACCGGCAGCATGAGAACATCACCCACTGCCGCGTTACAGGTAATGCTGGGGTTACCACCTCTACACCTCGTCGTAAGAGAGGAGGCGGCCCTAGCGACCTTCAGGCTCGAAGTATCCGGCACCCTAAGTAAGGACTCCAGAATCAAACATACGCGCATAAAAGACGACGCAATCAAACAACAGCCCATGATGGCATCACCCTGCGACAGAACCCTGAAGACCCACTGCTTCCAAAAGCACTACAACATAGAGCTCACAGCGGAGATGTGTGACTACTCAGGCCCAAAAGAGCTAAGGATCTACACTGATGGATCGAAAACCGACGATGGAACAGGTGTCGGAGTTTTCTCCGACGATCTAAACATCAAAATATCCAGACCCCTGGGAATGCTCAACTCTGTATATCAAGCAGAGTGCGTAGGCATTATCCAAGCGGCACACGCCATAGAGGCCAGGGAAGTTACGGATACTCACATCCGTATACTTTCCGACAGTGCCTCAGTCCTCCAATCCTTAAAGAGAAATCAGATCACGTCGAGACTAATATTAGAATGCCATAATGCCCTAGAACGAGTTACGGTACTAAACCGCAACACGGTGACATTACAATGGATCAAAGGGCACAGTGGATCGCTTGGAAACGATGCAGCTGACGAACTCGCCAGAAGAGGATCCAGCACAAAAGCTTTCGGACCCGAACCCATTGTCCCCATACCCTTCAAGCAGCTCAGAAGTTGGCTAAAGGATCACACTCAAACACAAGCGGAGAAGTGGTGGACCTCGACACCAGGGTGCAGGCAATCCAAGGAGGCTATGCCATCCCTGGACAAAAAACTGACCAAGCGCCTTCTGCGCCTGGATAGAGATAGCCTGCGACTGGTGGCGGGGACCATCACTGGACACTGTTCACTGAACAAACACTTCCACACCCTAGGTATCACTGACAGTCCCCTGTGCAGGGCGTGCATGGAGGCGGAGGAAACGATAGCGCACGTACTCCTTGAGTGTACTGGCGTCACCCAGATACGCGAGGCGACCCTTGGAACGCCAGGATCTCTTGCGGATGCCCTGAGAAGACCGGGAAGTCTGATCTGCTTCTGGAGGGAGGTGGGCTGGTTGGAGTAACGGCCACCAAGGCTCACGCACAATGGTCCACTTTAAGGACTAAGTGCGGAAACCAAAATCCCTAACATAGAACAACATAGAACAGTCTTATCAATATACAAATTTTCAAATTAGTTTCTTGATAAACTAATTACCTGCATCAAATCCTCATTAGATGTTCCATTTTCCAATTTCAGTACTTCAATTCCAAAAGCAAACGTGTCATTTGATAGTAGTCCATTTTCATGGCCATACATCCATGCATGTTTCACTGCATTTATCTTCTGATAGTCACTGCATACACTTTCATTTGCACCAAGGAGGCCATGTATGTATTTTGTGCATAATGATTCATCTGGGAACTAAGAGAATTTAGTGAAGATAATGAACTGGAATAAGGTTATTTTGGTTAGGAATTCGAGATAGTCAATTTAATTGTTGACATACAAACCTGTTGCAAAGCCTCTTCGTAAACTCCTATGTAATAATTTACTTCTTTAGAAAAATTGTTTTCTTCATCAACAAATTCTTCTATTTCTTCCCAGTGGCAACCCTACGAAATAACAGATTTTAAAATTGAAATGAAGATCACAAAGGTTTTTGACAAATTGTTTTGAATCTTTTTAGACTGCTATTTGGAAAGATAAAATGCAACTGATGTTATTTGAAAGTTTCGCCTGGGAGAAACCCAGCCTTTCTGTAGATTATTAGAAAAAATCACGCCTGTAATGTCCAAAGGGTTAATCAGAGGTGTACCTATATTTTGTTGTATCATGCAAAATAATTACATAAACTTACATCCAATTCCTTTGCTGCTATGTAGGACCAAACATCCTTTTTATCCCGCCTGGACCATAATTCCTTTTTGATATCATCAACAAACGATTCCTTGATTTCATACTTCCTGCATAGGTCAAAAATACTGAAGAGGAATTTCACATTTTGAATATTTTTTGCCCCATTCCGCCAAACAATATCTGCTCTTTTTATTTGTTTTTCCTGAAAGCATGATTATAATTTTATAATGGTAAGATAATGAGATAGTTAATGTATAGCAATATTGCTATTTGTATGGAGCAAACAAAGCATTACTTGTATAATATGTTATATACAACAATATAGCAGGGGAATTTTTATGCATAGAGTTTTACACTACTAAATCAGGGACTTCATGAATAAAGTAAGTAATAAGTAGCCAATATGCAAAAGCAGAGCAGCAGAGTTCAAGACAACGGGGAAAATAGTGCCTAGAGAAGAATTCCATTCTATGTAGGATGGTAGCAGGCTGAAGAAGTATATTGACAGGTTACAGAGTTATTTCAAAAGCTTGGACTTTAAAAAAAAAATTACCCTGTCTTCCTCAGTTTCAGTTTTAAATGTCAGTGCTATGAGTTCAATATCAAACAGCTCTAGGTACAATGTTTCTGAATCAGGGTGTCTCTGCACCCCCTTTAGTAGGAAGTTCCTGGCATTGTCCAGACTGTTCTGTTCTTTACTTTCCCATTTGCTAGCCATTTGCCAGATTTTGGGTTTATCACCATGGATCTGGAAAAAAACAAATGTTAATCCTTCACTGTTCAATGGGACTATCTACTATAAAATAATACCTCCATGAGAGAAATTCAGACAGAATGCAGAAAAGTTTTAAAAATAGAATGAAAATATCAATATGTATTTTAATACCTGTAACATCTGCCCTATAATCCCAGAAATTGCATAATCAAATCCTACACTCCTACAAAACTTTATATACTCGAAATATATTTCTATATCATCCTGAAACCGGTAAATAAACTGTTTGAACACTTTGTTCAGGCGCTTGGCTATGGCATACTCTATATCCTTTTTCTTTTCACCCAGTTGAGCCCGCTTTCTTCTCAGTGATATGTCTTCAAGCAAAGCCAGTTCATAGGCTATGTATTGTACAAAATCTTCCTTTTGTTTGACTCTTCGCTGTATGTGGTATTCGAATTCTTTTCTTTTTCTTGATATTTCTCTGTGAAAAGAAGTCCATAACTAATGTTTTAGTAGTGATAAAATCTAGGTACTGGTTCTTTTATCCAAAAGAGTCATGCTATATGAACGAAGAGTGGTAGAAAAGTATGGCAACATAAAAATGAAGATGTGAATGTTTTAAGCATATTCAAAATGTTACATTGCTTCTTAATGTGAGTTTTCTTTACGTAGCAATAGTACAGACTTAATTAAGCAAGGTAACTTTATAAAATCGGAATAAAACAAATTGTATCAATGCATGTTATTTGTTTGACTAACTTTATTTCTTCGTCGTCATACAACTGTGTTCTCCTCATCTGCTCCAACTCATTGATCATCTCCTCAATACGTTGATTCACTTGTTCAGCCATTTTCGCTGATTTTTATGTTATAATTATAAACAGAAATCAAAAATATAGAACAAATAGTTCGGGCTTTACGCGTGACTTTTCTTGAGGTTATGTTGTTTTGTTGATAGCTGTGCTGTGAGTGTGACAGTGTGAAGCTGTCTATCAAATGTCAATGTTTAAGTTGAGATTCGTTCTGAAATCAACGAGTTGTCTTTTTTCATCGCTCCTGCAGCCGCAGCAACCTGTTATGTTACTAGGATTAAGCTGGAGTGCCATTGCACTGGTTCAATGATTTGTCCCACAACCACAACTGCTAATCAGACGAAGTAGAAGAGGTACAACACGATCAACGTTGCAAAGATAAACCAAAGAATCAGGGCAGAATTTGTACAAAAAAATAATATGTTTAGAGAAGTTGAAATTCAAATTTTTGTACTCTTAGGTGCCTAAAGAGTATCTTCAGGCATTTAGATATTTTATACATATTTTTTAACCCTGTAATAAAAATATAATGTTAAAAGTAAATAGTTTAACGCGGAGATCATTGTTTCAGAACGAAACGGCGGCTGTCAGTGCAAGACCCGACCCGCCAGGGCCAGGGGGCATTGATATGAAGAATAATAAGCACTGAAGACGAGGCGGTATATGGTCCAAGACCTTAGCCTGCCCGATTAGGGCGAAGGAAAAAAAAAACAGGGGGCATTGCGATATATCGTTTCAGTGTCGTCACTAAATCTTTATTGATTAACGGTTTCTCTGGGCTTCTTACTTGTGGAGGAATCGATAATCCCAATGTTTTTAGGTTATATGTTAAATTTTCAATTTACTATAAAAAGGGGCCGTCACAAAAAAAAATAAAGCAATAAAAATTCGTTTCAGTCTCGTCACTAAATCTTTATTCATTAACGGTTTCTCTCAGGTCCTCAGTTACGGAGATTACGTTGGCCGAACGTCCTGATGTTCCAGGATCTAAAATTAATTTTACTTTTAACCGGTGGCATTATGAGTAAAAGTAAAGCAGTGGTTGTTTGTTACCAAATCGTCACAAAATCTTTATTCAGTAACAGTTTCTCTAAGGTCCTCAGTTATGGAGATTCAGGTTGGCCGAACGTTCTGATATCAGGTCGTACGGCCTTAAATAAATGTTTCCAACTTTCGAACTGTTCTGTCACAAATTCTTTGGCTGGCATCTTTATGCGTCACATAATCGTCACTAAACTGGAGTAGCAGCCAGCTCCCTATCTCGACTGACGGAACGTTCTGATATATGTACATTCTAAATGAACACCATGATTTTTTGCATTCTAGTTGTCCTCTTGGCAAACGCCTGCGCTAAACAGACATGCGAGCTAACGGTAATATTATTTTTAGAAATAGGTATTCACCTGCACTGACTTTTAGGTCTACCGTTAGTTTCCTTGATGTGGTTAGGGAATTGAAAAATAATGAATGAACCTCCTCAGATTCTTAATCTACCACTTTTCAAAATATCAAATTAAGTCTTTCTTTCGTCATATAACCAATAATTATTTTATAAAAGATAGTCTCACAGCTGACAACAACTATAACATAATTATCTAAACATCATACCGAGAAGTAGTTTTAGTCATAAAAAAAATGGAAATCGAATAAAACCACTCATTATAATTTTGTAATTAGTAATTTTATTTTCAAAATAATAGTTACAAAATTAGTCCAAATCATCTATTTGCTAGTAACTTTCCAATCTAGATTTTAAACATTCCATAAAAATAAACAATTCTAAACATAAATAAAAGTCCCCTAAACAATAAATTAGCCTACCATAATCTTAAAGGTTTTTATTACGCTTAAATTACATATTTCTATTATTTACAAATTGTAATACTTAACACTTTATGCATTTTTGTAAAAGAACTTTTTTACATTCCTATTTCGATTCTGCATAACTTATTCCATCATTAAATTCATAGGTATGTCAGTTTATGTTTTACATGGAGTGACTGCCTCCAAAGGCGAAGCGAGGACTAAAAGGAGTGTTGAAAAGGATAGTTTGATCACATTAAATAATTAACTTTATTTCGGGAAGCTCAAGTTCAAAGTTGCACAAACATCAACACAGGCATTAAACAGTTCCTCTGAAGTCTTCTAGTGCCTCATTTGCAATTTAAAACAATGATCATACAGGGAATTATTCGATGTTATCAAAAAATCTGCTGTGCGCTGACACAATTTTTATCTACAAGAGAAAGAGGCTTTCAAAGTTTACGAATAATTTCAAGGTGGGTATTCAAGAAGCGGCACGGCATAATTTTTACTTCATGTTCCAACAACAGGTACTAGACATGGACTTAGATTTAAAATTCATCTTTTCTCATCTAGCAGTGAATTTAATGACACCTCCTTCACAGTGCTCAATCATGCCTCTGCCTTTGAAACAATTCAACCAAGTTTTCGAAAACAATTTAAAACTTTCCCGCTCTTCATCTGTTTTCGATACCGGAGTTACATTTATTTCTGGAATGCATCGCCCAAAATCGATTGCTGGCAACCAAACGCAGAAATCAGAATCAGGAGAATATTTAAATATGTCCTGGCAACCCTGGAGGTTTATTTGAGGAACTGGGGGTTGCCGTTGTAATAATTTCTTGAGTGTGATGAATGTTAGGTTGTTGTTCTTCAGTGTTATTGCTTGCAGGTGTTTTGCCCGGCCGATGCTCCTATAAGATAATGAATTAATAAAATTGATTTATAGTAACAATAATATTTAGACATTATTTAATTAACAGTGAAATTTTATCAAAACAAATAATATAAATATTTATGAGGATAATATTTCTAAGAGATTACTGTGATTTTTACACTTATTCGATTGCATTAGGGTTAACTTCAATTTGTACTAAAGTCCGAACTAGCGCCATCTAGTGTCATAATGAGAAACAACTATTCCATACAAATTAAAGTTTACTCGAGTATGTTTTGTCAGTTGTGATATTCTAAGTGGGCCCTCAGGCCCACATTTATTAATTAAGTAAAAATATCGTACCTAAATATCCTCATAAACTGTCCATCAACCAATTTACAGTTGGACAATCCAAATCTTCGGATCTTCAAATCTTTAGCGGAATCCATGAAGCTTGCCACACAGCCCACCACATTGCCTTCAACGCCAACATTATCCAACTCCAAATCAACCAACACGTTCGGATTAAATGACGTCATCAAACAACTGACGACGCCCTGCTTCACTTCATTGTTACTCAAGTCAATCGATTCCAAACAATCGAAATTCATGATTGATTTAATCGAATCGTTAATCGCGTTCTGTGTTATTTCGCAATAATTTATTTTTAGTATTTTCAGGCGGATATGTTGGGTCGTTTTTGCGATATTTCTGAAGCCGTTATCTGATATAGGGTTTCCGCTAATATCGAGTTCTTCTAAGGAGGTGCAGGCAGGCCGGTTGGCTTTTTCGAACATGCTTAGTAGTGCCTTCGTCCCTTCGGCTGTCACATTATTTCTGCTTATATCCAGATGTGTTAAATGCTTCATGGTACACATACACTCAGTTAAGTACTTGACGCCAGCGTCTCCTATATTGTTGTCCGATATCATGATAGCTGTGATATGTGTCTGGTGAGTTAGAGCTCTGAAAAGAGGTCGTATTTGTGATGATGATAAGGTTTTTGCTCCTAGTGCTATGCGGCGGGTTGTGTGGCTTCGACCGACTGCTTGTTGAATTTCTTCGGAGGGTGCTGAAAACAATAACATTATAATTAAGATAATGATACACTAACGGGCTGTCTCCACGAGCGAGAGAATCGCGACGATATTATCGTCGTGCCACGTATATCTATACACTCTCTTAGAGGCTGTCTCCACGAGCGAGAGAATCGCGGCGATATTTTCGCATACAAATACGTGGGACGACGATAATATCGCCGCGATTCTCTCGCTCGTGGAGATGGCCCCTTATAATTAACTTTTCTCTCAACAAAAAGTAGCGTAATATTTTTCTAATAGAAGTGCACGTAAATGCACTTACACACGTAGGTGGCCTCAATCATAATCTGGCATAAGTGGAATACATCAAAATAAAGTGGATCGCAAGTCATTGTTGACCACTGAGCAAGTGAGCATGAGTTCTATTCGAAAAGCTAAGTCTCGGTAGTCGCGGTCATAAAACGTGGAAGCAAGACAACACGAGACTCAATATAGCAGTTTTTATGACCGGGAATGCCCCGAGTCTCGGTGTTAATACCTCCATGGTCATAATATATTGACCTTAAGGCAGACTAAAATACAGTAAGTATCACAATACTCACGTATACTCAAAGCGTCACAGCACTCTAGATACCTCTCCTCAGCGGGCGACGCTTTCCAGTTAGTGATGCAAGTCTTGAGCTCAGGCGATGACAGGACTAAGCTAAGTGGATCGTCTTCTGAAAGTATCGCACCATCTGAAGTCATCAAACTGAATACCGGACGGACGCCTGTTAGTCTGAAAAAGGATTTAGTTGGATTTTAGCCCCCAGACACACACACAGGGCAAACTTCCCAATGCGGTTTCCCATCGCTAAAACTAACAAACATCTCCTAAAACGTTATGTGCATGAACGAATTAAAAAAAATATGAAGTGAAAATTAGCCTGTAATATTCCCGCTGCTGGTCTCAGGCAGTTTATAAACATTACTTGGCGCGTGCTTTAGCTTAGACATTTACCCGTTTCTTCCGCATTTCTAGTTTGATGGTAAGGTGTTTAAGATCTTGGTTGCAGGCCAGGAGGGAGGGATGGCCAGTACGGGATATTTCAATTATGTCTGAAGTACTCTGAAGGTGACAATTTTGCACTGATAACTGCTTTTATGTAATCAAAATTAATGAGCACAGCATCAGAGGTTTTGCCAGAACAATTACTAAACAATGATTTGACGAGATTGAGGGAAAAACCAGATGAGGTTCATTTTGGCCATTGTCTTGCGTTAATCGTCAAAATAAAGATAATCATCGTGATAATTATACTTTGTAATAACGGATGTCCGTTCATGCGTGAGAATCGCTTGTCATGGGTATTTGATGCGGAAAAATTAGGAACAGAAAATACGAGAGATGTTTTGAAAACAAATGTGGATGGTTAGCCACGTACCACACTTCTATATATGTTACCTCTATATAATATGTATATATATTTTTTCCCAACTATGTTAGGGTCCAGTCAAACCGGATGCATGTGAATAACAGTTTTTTACTTGGAAACATACACACCCCGTATATGTCTCATATAGAACAACTAACTAGCTAAACAATATACTGAATGAGACTACACCCCTTGCCATTGGTAAGACCAGTTGTTAGTTGGCTCAAAAACGATAAACTAATTTTGTGATGAATTATAACAGGCTAGAAATGGGGTAACTACTGAGATGGCCAACAATGGACATTATATGAAAGATATTCTATACTGAGCCCAAATAAACAGGTATAAGAAAGATGTTGATAATTATGTTGGAATGCGGAACAATGGGGAGACCGTCGTGAGGAAAGTTCTGAGTTTGAATATGGATGGGTATAAGAGTAGAGGAAGACCAATGAAACGATGGGTGGACTATGTAAAGGACGATATGGCAAGAAAGGAGGTGTCTGATGAGTTGACGAGTAATAGAGGGGAAGTATGGAACACCAAATGAATGGGGATAAAGCCAAGAGAAGATGATAAAGAAAGATGTTGATAGTTAGTAATGAACACTTACTTATAATATCTAGATTTAACTTCTTCAACCAGCCAGCTGATTGTCAACTTATTAATTGTGTCCAACTTCAGCGAGATCAGCAATACTTTATCCTCCACCTGCACTTTGACCGCTGCCGGCGGCAATATCTGCGTTTGTACCGGCCTTCCATTCTTCGTTGATTGCACTATGTTGATTGGTTGTATCACATTCATTGCTTTCACTATATTGGGGCTCATACCCTGCATTAAGTTAAAACCATCGTTAGAATTATAATGGAAGTTCTCTCCTGAACATTTACGAGAGAACGTTCCAGTAGGCGTTAGTCTTTTGTTTGTCTCTTTTCTAGAATATTCACTGTCGCTACCGCTGTTGCTTGACTGGTCGTTTTCCCTTTGTCTTTGGAAACCAGCTTTCAGTAACGTACTCTGCCTTTTCCAGCGGCGTTTCATATTGTCCCGAGTATCGTTAGATTTAGAGACATTTAGTTCTCTAGTGATATTTCTCATAGATTCTGCTGCAGAGACTTTTGGTCTGACATTTTCATTTCTGAAACTGTCTGAATCTGAACTGTTTTCGCTCACGTCAATGATGTCACTAACTCTTGATTTCTTTTTGTCGTTGAATTTATTACTTTCAATTAGAGGTTCAGATATTTTATTGATCTCTTCTATCTTGTCTTTAATACTTTCGTATGAAGGTTTTTTAGCAACCGTAGTTAGAGGATCACTGAGTTTTCTTTTTTTGTTATTTTTGTTTATACCTAGGTCGTCATCTAGCCAGTCATCGTCCACCTCTTCTGGGTCTAACAAAGCAGGTTTTACTTTAGATTTCTTTACGTCAACTTCAGGCAAGTCATTCATACTTCTATTTCTCAAAGCTTCTATAGCATTTCTATATTCTTTAACTCCTGTGGATTTCTTCTTTTCTTTGGCCTTGCAGTCGTCAGATGAATTTGAGTCGTCAGACGGGAAAGCCGCTTCGTTTCTTATAATTTGTGATAGATCTACATCATCATCGCTGTCATCGTCAATTATATTTCGTCTTTTAAAAACTGGAGTGTCAAGTTCTTTTATTCTACTCGTCATTTTTGACGTACTTGGTGGTGGTGAAACATCTTTTATTGGTTTAACTGGTGTTTTGGACTTAGACCTATTAAATATTTCTGTTGTATTACCCCTTTCTGAGTTTTGTATTTTATTGCATATATTGTTGTACATGATTTCTTCGTCTTTTGTGAGTATGGTGCCTGTCCGCCATTTTTGTAGGACGTGTAGAGGTGTTTCTCCGAAGTCAGTCTTTAGTGTGGGTATTGCACCTTTTTCTAGTAATAATTGAACTACGTCTAAATGCCCGTTGCTTGCTGCGTCATATAGAGGTGTTATGCCTGGAATATTGAAAACATAAAACTATTTTTACTAACAAAGTTACAACTTTGTGCATTATTAGTGCCTTATTCTAAATCCTAAAGATGTTAACATCCTGACCGACGACGATGACTGACAACCTCACGCGATGACTTGCGTCAAGCGACACGCGAATTGTCACTTGTTTCCTTCGCGTCATTTGTTTTCTGCGTCAGTCATTAACGTGGCACGCGTCTCGGTTGACCGCATAGATCCTGGGCAAGCGGTTACCCATTGTTAGACACTGGTAAGATTTGCACATGTCGACCCAGTGTTTGAAACCAGGAAAATATGCCAAATAAAATGTATACAGTAACATATTTTTTCAGACCCTGTTACTAAGACTCCGCTGTCTGTCCATCCGTCTGTCACCAGGCTGTATCTCATGAACCGTGATAGTTAGACAGTTGAAATTTTCACAGATGATCTATTTCTTTTGCCGCTATAACAACAAATACTAAAAACCAGAATAAAATAAATATTTAATGGTACGGAACCCTTCGAGCGATATATAATTCGACTCTATTGCAAAATAAAGTAACAGATCAAACTCACCATCACAATTCGAGCCCCCTCTATCATTAACATTGGCACCGTTATTGATGAGTATATTGACGACCTCAACATGTCCGTGTATACATGCTTCATGTAACGGCAGCCAGCCAGCGTTGTCGCGAATGTTCACGGGATGGCCCTGCGCTATGAGACGCTCGACTAGAAGTTTGTTGCCTGATATTGACGCCTGGAGAACAATTATAATAAATTAAATCAACGAAGATTCGACACATTACAAGAGAGACGAGAGACGCGACGTGGATTTCAACCAACGTGATTAGTCAATCTCCGCACGTTTCCTCTCTGCTGGGGTGGAAACCTGGCCTTATACATGCTTTCTGCCGCCCGGACTCAGCGTTTGTGTTTGACAGTCGGCTTGAAGCTCGGTCCAGTATACATACTACACGTAATACAAGGTAAAAAAGGCCTAAAGGCCTTGATCTGGGACTTCTGAAAAACTGTAGTGTGGAATGGACACCACTTCTCTCCCCTATAAAACTGCACGGCAGTGGCGAAGCTTCCCTCTATCTCTATTCTATAGACAAATAATATAATCACATTTAAGATTATATGTACTCCGGCTTACCTCTTACAAAAATTGACCCTTCGCTACTGCTGCACCGATACTCTCGAGATGTCGTTCTGATATAAGAATTATACTTAATTTAAGTATATTGTTGTAAAACTTACGACATGCAACTGTGTTTCCCCTTTCATATTCTTCTTGATTGTATATCCTTTCCCTCTCTTGCGCGTTTCATGTTTTGTCTCCTTCACTTCCTCCTCATTTGTATCTGATAAATCTACAGAAAAAGGCAGGCTTTAGAAGAGGTCAGATTACTGTTCACGATGCGGTGTTTATTGATTTAATGACTAACAGTTACCGCCTTGGTAAAGAAATGGAGTATAAAACACATGCAGTCAATGATGATTAACATCCACCTTTTTTTTTAAAGACAGGATTTCGATTTATTATAACATAATCAGCCTGTAATGTTCCCAATACTGGGACACACGGCCTCTTCTCTATGAGAGGTAATGGGCTATCCACCACACGGGCCCAATGCCACAATATATTTTATTTTATAACGTAGAATCTCAAAATATTTATAAATGTACATGCAATATTTTAATCACTGAAAAATGACAACGCGGAATTTCCGCGAAATTTTCAGCAGGTGTGTCGCTACGCTTATTTATGGCAATAAATTACCTGTAAGGTCCTCAAGGCATATATCATCGCCAATATGAGTGGTATCCTCATCGCCCCCTCCAGCCGAACTCTGCTCATCTTCGGAATTTTCCAGGTTATCCAAATTTTCATACCCTAGAGCCCTCAAGTCGTCTTTAGTCTGCTCCATTTTGTCAGCCTCGCCATACTCCTCTTGATATTTGAGTAGGCTTTTTAGAACTCTAATTTCGTACTTTCTTTTATTCCATTCTTGGGCCTGAAAAGTAATAACTTATATAAATATTAAAAAAACATTCTTCTGAAACCATAGTTACGTCGCAATCGTAAATTCTATACTTTATTGCTTCCATATCTTTTTCAAATCATGTTATCTGGATTTGGCACGCAAATCATCCTAGTCATAAGTAGGATTACTACATAGGAGTATAAATCGTCGACTCTAAGCAGGATGTTGAAACTAGTAAAAACAGCGTTGTATTGCTTCTTGGGATAAGTTTAAGGGATTTTTACAGGCAGGGCACATTGTCAGGCCGAAATTTTTTTCAAAAGGAAATAAAATTTACTTACAGCTCTCCTAGCCCCCAAACACGCCTTCTCGATGTGTCCATACGGCCTCTTAGCCAAATACAGTGTCTCGGCAATATTGTACATCGTCGTGAAAGCTTCCTTCGGCACATCTTTGATTAATTCGTATTCTTTCTCGTAGTAGTCCAGGGCTTCGTTATAGGATCCCATGTCTTTGTAGGTTTGGTATAAGCTGAAATAAATAGTAAAAGTTTTATTTTGATACATAGGAAATACATAGATCACTTGATAGATACATAGAGCCTTGAAGAACAAGTGGTTGTGTAATGATCAATTACTGATTAGTGCACTGCTAATTCCGCCATTTTTGATGAAATGTTTTCTAGTGATGGCAACCAGAAACATGTTTGCTAATTATAGTAAGAAGTCTATGCTTTAATTAGACTTTAAACAACCAGGAAAATACTAAGACATGCATATTTGTGTAAGCTTCCACGAGTTCGATCGACGTGCAATTCTTATCTAAACGTACGCCTGGCAAATCGGCTCAGCCAACTTCGCTGACTGGTAGATAGATATTGCCTGCGAAGACAGACCCCTGTGGCCCAGCAGTGAGAACGTTATTGGCCGATAAGGGTTGAGCCCACATTGTTTGTGCCTTTTTTTTTTTTTTGGTGGGTGGGAAATCATCAAATGACTCCCCCCCCCCCGCCCTGGGCGGAGCGGAAGGGAGTGTCAGACTCTTACTGACTAAAAACCACCCATGTTCTTTCATTGGCCCTTTATGTTCCAGGGCCACGGTATCTCTTTCGAACAGTCCCGCAGCCCTGGCAGGCACCGGCCCTTGCGGGCCCCTCCCGTTTGCTGACAACTCTTTGAGGCGCGCGTGGAACACGAACGCGCCGTCGACACGGCCTGCCCGTCGTCATACGACGGACGGACGGCGAGCTAGCCCATTACTCACCGTCCACAGGCCCGTGACATTGTTTGTGCCTTGATAAGAACTGGACTTACCTAACATATATCGGTATAAGCGTCTTCCCGCACTCGCCCGCCAGTTCTGCATGGTCTAACATCTTGAGATAGTAATCCACCGCTCCCGCGTAGTTGCGTAGATGACACGCTCCGTCTCCGAGCTTCTCGTAGTGTTTCTTAAAGGTCGCGTGGTCAGACGGGTTCGTGGATATTAGCAGGTCTTCTGTATAGCACATTGCTGCCACTGTTAGGAAAATATTGAAATTGGTTAAAACATTATACAGGGTTATTTGTAAAACACCAACAACCTCATAAGAGGTCATTGTACTCATCATTATGAACAACTTTTACTATGGGACCAAACCTCAACTGCGAAAAAAAACAGCTGTTCCCTAAATTTTGACGAGTTAATCGATCATAAATGTAGGGAACAGCTGATTTTTTTTTCGCGACAAATTTAAGAACCTAACAGTTAAGTGGAGGGAGGAAAGGGAGGTTTGCCCTGCGTGGGACAAGCTTATACAGGGTGGCGCCGACAATACGCCAGTTAATTAAACTGTGAGTACCTCATGTTTCCAGGTTGCACACAAAAAATCATTCGAATATATCCAGTAGAAAGTCACAGTCACAGGACATTATTTTTCATTTTCAGCATTTTCTACATCTTCTCTTATCTCTTGTTTATCGTGTGGCACCAAGCCTAATCTAATGTCAGAGCTTTTATGCCGCCCATGGGCCTCTGACTTGGCTTTACATGCTGTCAAGAAATATCTCTCAGGCATGCTGGTTTCCTCACGATGTTTTCCTTCCTCGAAGCAAGAGGTGATAATTATACAATACGCACATAAATTCGAAAAATTAGAGGTGCGTGCTTTGGGATCGAACTTGAGACAAAACTTGTTGTTGACTTAAATTGGCAGTAGATTAAAAGGCTAGCGCCGACAGGTTAACGACCCCCGCATCAGTATAAACACTAAACACATGTTACCAATTACTAGGTGTCATGGCTGAAATTTTATTTTCAAATGTAAATTAGTGCCAATCTATAAAAATAAATAAAATTGAAGGGTCTGTTTGTAATATCAAATAAAGAGCTTTTACTGAATGCATATAAAAATATGTATGGCATCATCATAGTAAAACTAAGATACTCACCTACTCTAAGATTAGCCTCAATGTTCTCACTCTCCTCCTCATCAGGAGTCTTCAGTTTCCAAGCCTTGAGCAGCACTTGCTTAGCACTCTGATAGTCCGACATCTTGCACAGGATGTCAGCTTTAGATGACAATGTTTCACATGTCTTCAGAACCTAGAAATGATAGTTAAAAAGAGACATTTATTTCAGTTAAAACTGTTAATGTATGTATCTAATCTGTAAGAGTAAACAAATCTGAGAATTACTATTTGTGTCTACTAAATAAAATGTTTTTCATTTCAGTGTCTAACTGCAGCATATCAGGAAGATGGTGGTGAAACAGGCTTCAAAAACCATCTCCCTTCTTCCATTCAGACGTACTGCGGGTTATTACCCATTCCTTGTCGATGTTCCACACATTCGCACGAAGCGCTTTGCTACATCGTTTATTATGCGCACAGCCAAGGAGTGGAATTCCCTGCCTTCATCGGTGTTCCCAAGTTCATATGACCCCAATCTATTTAAGTTGCGAGTTAATAGGCTTCTTCTGGGTAAGCTCGTTCCATCGGCGACCTCATCTCTGTCCTCAGGACTAGATTGAGGTCAAGAGTAGGCCCATTTAATAAATAAAAAAAATAAAAAACATCAAATTGGATTGTATGATCTGTTAAATAAATGATTTGATTTTGATTACCTTATCATCTAGCCTTTTAGCAACTTCAAGCGCTTTATTCAAGCAGCTCAAAGCCTTAGCATAATCCTTCTTCTTATTACAATGAAGTAAAGCCTCAGTAGTGTAACAATTGTGGAGAACTTCATACAGATCTTGGCTGGAACATATTGATATAGCTTTGTTGATGCAGTCCAGTGCTTTGTCAAGGTTTCCCAGATGTTCTTGGACTACTCCGATGTTGAGAAGCAAGCGGGCTCTCATGTCCATTAGTTCATGTTTGTTTATTTTGCCGTTTAAACTGAAAATAAGATATTGTTAGCATGCAGGTGTAGAAAACATTAACAACGATGGTAACAATTTCTTCAAGAATCTGTGGCAAGATAGCACTCATTAAGGCTGCTTATCCATTGGACCACAGAGCAAAGAAGTGAAAATATTTCAATGCAACCAAAAGAATTTTACTAAATTCAGTTGGCAGAAAGAGTATTTGGTGGAATCCCTTTAACATGCACTTCCTTCTCTAGTAGGCTGTTTTGAAGATTGATAGGAGGTGTTCATCTAAACAGTGCACAAAAACTTTAGGTAATCTGGTCATCATCTATGTAATCTCCTCCCAACTACAGCGAGGTGGCTTCCAGAATAATAAATGCAGATAAATCCCAATATTTTACAACAAGAATCTGACACACTCAGTCATATCTCACATCTGATCTCATGATCTCTTAAATTTTTCAAAGCTATCACACTTACTTCTCACACAACACAAGACTTTTCATGAATGCTTTTTCAGCAGCCCTCAGAGAGGTTTTGGCCTCATCGTCATCAGTGGTACTTTGTCCTCGCAATAAATATATTCTGCCCAGTGTTGCCATTGCTCTCTGCTCCTCAACTAAGTTCTTTAACTCTTTTGCTACAGCTGTGGAATAAAACAAGGGCATTTCAATATAACATAACATCATATCTGTTGCCCTGACTATAGGACACTTATATTTCACCAGTTATTTTAGGTCTTCTGTAAAAGGCCTCAAGCCTATTTTACTTTTACAACAATGAAAATGATAATAATGAGAATTTGAAAATTTTTATTTATTTATTTATGTACACACAGATACACACATTTTTACACACACACACACACATTTTTTATTTTAAGTCTTTTATTATATACAATCTATACCACTTTTATGTCATGAATATGAAACAACGGTTGTATGATGGTTTACCTCACCATATTGTATGTTTTTTTTAAATATGTTACATGAAATCCAATGCAAAACACAATGAGGAATGAGCATGAGCAGAGGCTCACAATTTATTCCATGCAACCTATTTATATAAAACATAGTATTATACTAATAACAGTCCCCCTATGTTATACATGAAGTTTATATAAATATAATACAGAAAGGTGAACAAGCATAAATCCAAGGATGGTTTAATGCCTGTTCAGACGATTTTCAGGGTTCATTTTCATTTGTTGGATTCTAAGCCGACCCTGTGACCGATCAATCATAGTTATCACAGCATCATATTTACTTCACTTGGTAAAAATGAACATGAATGGATACAGATAGTTACTATGATATGGCTTACCTAAATGCCGCTCCTCATACTTCAGAGCCTTGTCAAATTCCGCCAGCAGCATGTACATCTCTCCGATCATACGATTGCAAGTCCCCCATTCCATACGAAGCCCCAACTCCTTGCAGATGGCTGCCTCGCTTTTATATTCGTCCAAAGCATCACTATAACGATTGTGTTTGTAAAAAAACGACGCCAAGTCATTGTAAGCTTCAGCTAAAGCACGTCTGTTGCTCCCGTTTAATGCTTTCCTCTTTCTCCGTATGAGTTCTGAAAAATTTTCATCAATAAACAATACGAAACTAACCTGCAAGTCGAGTTATTTACCTGTGAATGTTTTAGTAACTTACTTTCTTCTTCCATTTTTTTTTTTGTTTTTAGTTTATTTACGCATATTAAAGCATTTAAACACAAAATAACCAACGAAAAAGTTTTAGGCGCCGAAATGAAATAAACATGAATGAACTTGACGTACTTTGATTACGTCACGTGTGTGACATTAAACTGACATTTTTTATTTTCCCGTAACGTAAATCGGCCGCGTTCACGATTGAGAAATTCACCTGAACGAAATTGAGAATTTTAAGCTTCCATGCGTTTTTCATCTCAAATCTACTAACATATAAAAATGTACTCTGTGTCTACTAACGAAATTAAATACATTAATGTTGGGACAATTTAAATGGTTCATCTAAAAATCCTGCTGTTTCGCATTGGCCAATCAATTTCTATTATATATTGGAACGCAACCTTAATGATTCCAGTTTTAGATTTTGCCTAAATTACGAAATAAACAATCTACCTATCGAACTAATTGTGTGAATAAAATTACTACGGAAAAAGTTATTAAATTAAAATTGTAAATTTGATTATTCGTTAACTAGAGTTAAAATTATACAACAGACATTCAAAAGTATTGTCAAAACGGGAAAATAACAAAAGCTTTTATTTCTCGCGAGGCGAGGGTCAACGGACGAAGCTGATTGTCGTTTGTTTCTGTTGTGTACAAATTAATTCAGACTTTTCAATCGCCCTTTTATTGACTGTGAACATTAAAATAACAAAATAAGTGTTTAGTTTTAATTAAATTTACTCAATATTTAACCTTTTTACGTTAAAAAACGAAGTTGTTTGCTAATACCGGCGCTGAAGATTGCCTTATTTACTTAGCTGGTAAGTAAGTATATTTTTTTACAATTATTTATTTTATAGAATTTATTGCCATCGGCATGTTAACTTAACACTTATAGTGAATTTATTGTAATTCTTGATCGTTAATAATAGTAACACCCAACAATGCAAAATTAGACGAGAGAACAAGGTATTCTCGTTGGTTGTGAAAATGAGTATGACGATGAAATATCGTCGTACTCATTTATTATTTTCACATCATTGTTTAATTTATCAATTTCCGGTAATACCACATTTTCTAGTTCAAATAATTTAAAATTTGTTTGATAAATTGATGGATTGATGGAGATGGTTAATGGATGGATGGTTTAGCGGTCGCAAGTGCGACTGCTGAACTGGAGGCCCTGGATTCGATTCCCAGGTTGGACAAAGCCTTATTCCATAAGGAATTTCCATGGCTGCTACTCTCAAGTCTCGAATTATGACTTAAACATAACTGGCAAGATGTGCATGATACTAGTATGTCTGCCTAACTACTTGCTATAACAAAGTTATTATTCATATTTTTCATTGTAATTTTTTTTTAAATGCCTGTTTCATACAAAACTGCAATACCTGCACTGTCAAAATGTATGGAACATGATGTGGTGAATGGATTTCTATGTGGGTGGGGTTCGGAATGAAATACTGAATATATGATACCCAAGGCAGGGAAGGAAGGGACATCAACCCACAGGTTGTTGTCCCATGGAGCTGTCTTGCAGAACATAAAAAAAAAAAAAAAATTTCAAATGCATTTATCAAGACTATTACAATAATAAAAAAACACTAAAGCACACAGAGAGAAGCAATTCACAGCCTAAGAGCATGAAATTTGGCACAAAAGTTAGTTAGGTATCTAAATTGCTCACACCATCATCTGCCTAGCCTTTTCCCACATGTTCTAGAGTCTGCTTGAAGTAGAACTAGATGCAGCTGAATACCAGTATTTTACATGGAGCGATTGCTTGTCTGACCTCCACAACCCAGTTAGTACCAGGTAATAGGAGCACTAAGCATTTTTTTTGTAAATTCATTCCTCTTTAAATGGGTTAAATAAGACATGGAAGTTATTAATTTTTACTGCTGGATAATTCCTTCGGGAACATGATTCACGTTTGTAAGTAAATAAAAAAAGTTGTAGGTTAGTGCACTTCAAATATGAGATCACCTAGGTACGAAAATGGTTTATGTTCAACTGAATGACTAATCTTTAATATTGGCCTGTCACATATTTACTAAACATCCTTGTAATGACAAAATTAAAGGATGACATAATAATTGCAATGCAAAATAGATTTTATTTATATGGTACCTAAATCTATTAAAGATTCTATTACATTCAAATATGGGTGATCTTGAAAATTAACACATAATATTATGTAATTTAATGTATGTTACAAACAATAACTATTTAAATTTACATTAAATTAAAATCAATTTGCACATCTATTATCATTACAAAATTAAATAATTTACAATAAAATCAAAATTAAATCACTACCTTGTGTTAGTATAGGACAACTTTAAATCTATATGTATTATAAACTAATAATTAATGCGTGAAATAAAAGGCTTTTTTTATAATATGTATCCGGTATTTGGAATTACCATAGAAGGTGTTCAAGTGACTGTGATTAAATACTTGAGTAATTAAATAAATTTATTAACGACCTATGTAATTATAATATTCCTTATTGGTATAAATAAACAATAATAGAATTTGTAAAGGTACCTACAGATGTGCATTGTGTGGTCTAAGGATAATAATTAGCTTAAAATGCGCTTTTGATTTTTGTTACCTACCTACTTACTTAATGAAAAGAGTTTATTAAAATGAAGGAATAATTTTATTATTTCTTATCAATATTTCTGTCTCACTTATTAAATTCACCTAAATTTGATACAATACAACAGCAACACACTATAACAAGTATAAGAACAAAATTCTTTGGATCCTTGAAATACCTACCCAAACAAACTAACATTATAATTTTCCTGTATTAAAAGAAAACAAATGCCTAAAAATATGATAAAACTTCCTTTCCCGTGTACAGTACAATATTATACGTACATCAACATTCCTATTCATAGTCAGCGCCATTCTGGCGCCTCGAGACGCCGCCGTCTGCCGGGCCTATAGTTAATGTCGCCCAGGACTGATGGGACCCCTTCAAAAATATCATTGTGGAAGGTAATTAGGTCAAGTATCATATAGCTATGATTGGTAAACATCGGTAAACCTCACCTTTGTGGGCACGTGACCCATCTCAAAGGGCTCTGACGTCACTGACAGTATACACAAAGAACAACTCCAAAGGGAATAAAAAAATCATTAGGTCGCCTACTTTTGTTTTACCCTAACTGGGTAAGGAGGTTGAAGGTATTCCGGAACCTATCTGAATAATGCGAAAAACTACAAATAATTCTAAAAACCTCACATACCGCCAAATAACCTTGAAAAAGTTACACAACATCGCCTATTCGTTCAATGCAGGTATACCTTATATTCGCGTAACTAATTACTATCAGAAAACATTCCAGGCAGGCATAATGCGAGTTTTATTAGCGTTAGAACTCTTTGCTAAATGAATTTAAAACATTGGAAATACATTACTTTTAATTTATAAAAGTAATGTATTTCCAATGTTTTAACTTAATTAACTAAATTAACTGCTCAAGTTTTTGTATAGCTTGCCGCGGCCACTTTTTTGCAGGCAAATGCAAAATTCGGAGTCAGGTTACTTTTAAACTGGCAGTTTTCCTGCCCGCCACTTTTTCGATTGCAACCTCTTTGAACCTCTCAATTCGAAGTTCACAGAGCCTCTTTAATGTTTATTGAGGTATTTTTTTATATAAAATTTTATGAGCCTGTCTTGATAGATTGAGATGCTTCTGTGGAAACGAATTTGGAACTTTATTTATTTGCCAGCAGGATAGGCAATACCGAATCTAGATACCGGGCACGCCGCTGGGAAGCCTTATTCATTCACCCACCGGGATGGACAGGAAGGATACTGCAGTCGTGCTACATATGGTCATTAAAAGTTGTTGCTTGCTTCTGTAACCTAGGAAGACAGCGCAGTAAACGAGAGAACAGAATAATAAAAATCTCTAGACATGATAGAGTTTGGAGTCTTTCAAAGTTAAAATAAATAGCTTTGTAAACTAGAACAAGTCAACGACATCGGAATCGAATTGATGTCCACGAAGAAATCGTGTTTACTGTGCCATAAAACAATTTTCTAACGATATTCGACGGCACACCGCTTGTTGCAGAAATAGAATTTAAGTTTCTCTAAAAATATATCCATACCAGCATCGGAAACGCCGTCTTAAGGCAAGCATCACCTGGTGATATGCAAGCCGTGCGTTCCCAACACGAAATCGGTCGACGAACCGGCAAATCTGGGCCAAGAAGCATATTTCCTGAACATTTTCGCCTAGAATATTTTCCGCTGCATTTGCAATTTTCTTTAGATCTTACCCATATCTTGCAATTGTAACGCAATGGTGATACTAGATTCAAATAAAGGCAATATTTGACTTACTGAATCTACTTATCTTACTTAACCATTAAGGGTGCTTGATTAATATTCCTAAGGCGACTCGTGATTAAGAATGAGGAAAAAACAAAAGAGGCTTTTTATGTCCTTTGAATGGATCTGCTAAATTTGGGCTATCAAAAAATCACACAAATAAGTGTTGTAGCGCCAATGTGCAGTGAGTGATACTTACCAACTTTCATTGAAGTGGATCTAAGAATGTGAATAATCTGCAACGTAACTAGAGATCAACTAGAGGCGTGACGATGTGCAATAAAATTTGCATCGATTACGGAAGGTGTTAATGATTAAACGTCCGATGGACCGAGAACCACAGAGTTTTGATAGACTGGAACGAATCTCCACGAGCGCCAGCTCTCGAAACAATGGATTCGGATTGGTCATTGATTCACGCGTCGCGTTTAAATGTTGCATTCGCGGAACGCATACTGTTACATCTACATGAGTTCACCAGAAGTGTCCGAACGGTATCAAGATTCCGGTTCTAATTAAAGCGAGGTGATTCAGCGGCCCCACGCCATGTTAATTTGCCTAAAATTCGCATTATATCTAACGGATCGTGTTGTGGAAAGCTGTCAGAAATTCTTAATTACAGAGTTCGGGCTTTGCTCATTATTTGCTCTGAAATTAAACCCAGTTTACTAATTGCCGTACATATTTCTGGTGAACAATAGGCCTGACACTTCGAAGTAAAGCGTGTTACAGAAATATGAATTGCCAATAATATTTATGGGTTTGGGTATTCCTATCTTGGTTACGGCGCAGTGTTTTTAATATAAAATTTATGGCGTGGCTAAGGGGGTTATCTTGCTCAACCCCGCGTTATGGTGACCTATTTACTTGCGCGCAGTGTGTAATCTGTGCATTAATATCTGAAAATAAATGACGGTGAACGCACGAAAGCTTTCTTTAGCGCAATGTTTGCTCGATATTGAACCAAAAACTACATTTTCTACATCATCAGCTGCATGCAACGCACTTTATCAATCGCTCGAAGCTCCATTTGTCTACGGGCTTATAGTTAAACAACCGTTCGTGTCAAGACGACAAAGGAGTGAAATCAATTCTATGTTACAGCAACTCCAGAATTAGCTCCTATGTTTACTTATTGAACCGTATGTAGACGACGATATAACAATTAACAATGCTTTGAGTGATAGTGATAATGCTCGCCACCACTTTTCGTTATCTAAATAAGATACAGTAGTGAGTTTCTAAAAACATTAAACATGGTTTATTGTTCCACTAAAATCGTTAAGAGTATTTACGTCATAGCTTAAAACGTAAAAGTTGTAACAACAACCACTAATTATTGAGAGTTACGGCTTCAAAATATAGTTTCTCGTTTTAAACTGCTTTCGTACCTTAAATAGCATTGTGACTGATAAATATTGCACTGACTCGAAGCACCGCGCTTGGAACGGCTCATTCAGTTACCAACTGTAAAGCTCCGAAAATATCATTATGGAGCAACGGCCGGGAATCTCAATGGTTTTATTATAGACCTCATCTATTATGCATTTAGTGGAGTCCAATCACGGGTCGAGGCAGTAAGCGAAAATCGTTACCGATTGCCGAATATGGAAGAGAGTGCGAAGTGGGACATGGATAAAATTATGTCTTGAGTTCTCGACCCATAAGAGATTGTTTCTGAACGATGCAAATCGTTCGCATTCACTGAACAAGGGTTCCCCTATCCACGGTCCGTAACATCATGTTTTATACTTCGCCCTTAATTCCGAACGATGCGATACGATGAAAGCTGCCGTGTTCATTACGACTGGCGTCATGGGTTTATGCGTCATCGTAAATAATATACACTTTCCTATTACCATCAATGCTGGTTGAAAAGAAACGAAAAGTAAGAGATAGGCTTAACTGGAGTCTTTATAGCAGCGTGTGCTGGCGTGGGCGCAATAAGACCGGAGTTTTATCAAGTTACCATCTAATTTAATCCCATATTTTGTTTCGTAATGTCTCGCAAACAATGGAGTACGAGTATGTGTTGCTGTGTTCCCTTATTATTTATAATTTATTCTAAAGCTTTCGAAGGGCAAAAGGATGTTGCTGTGAGTGTGAATTTCGAAAGAAGCGTAGCTTGTCATTATACATTATAATGGAAGGCGTCCTACGCGAGGAAGGTGTCTGCTTCATGAATTAACATCAGACGAGGATTGTTCTTCTTGACTGAATGTTTTGGACATGTTTATTACGTGTGTGAGTGCCCGCGCGCATCAACAAGCACGCGGCACGCTCGTTCTCAAGTTCTAACTAAACTGCCACTCGCGCGCCGAAGACGGGGTATATCTCTGCGCGCATCCATCTCGCTCGCACAGCTACGTGTCCTGCTTTCGCAAGGTACCCCGGAGAAACGGTGTGCTACATCAACAGTGCTGTGCGCTGATTGGTCAACGGGTATTGTGGCAGGTGGAACATGAACTATCTCGCGCTTTCTTAATATCACTTAAGCTGTGTAATTTTAATGAAATATATTCAGTTTCTTACTCTATCTCCAATCTGGTTTCATTTCTAAAGCCCTAACACTGCTACATTTGGTGACCCCGAACTACAGTGAACATTTCAACATGGAACCGAAGCCAGAAACGAGTCCTAGTGCACCTTCCGACCTAGCAGCTATCTCCGTGCAGTCGCGGCTACTTCCATTCTGGCGTGAATATCCCCGTATGTGGTTCATTCAGTTTGAAGCGATCGTGGACCCGCAGAAAACCAGCGATGAAAATAAATACCGCTACGTGCTTGGGCAATTACAAACGACAGATCTGCGGCATCTTACCGACATTTTGGTAAAACCACCAGAAAGTGGAAAATATGCAGCGATAAAACAGCGCCTGATCTCCGTTTACGAAGATTCCGAGGTAAAAAACTTCAAGAGCCTCATCAGTGGTCTGGAGTTAGGAAACCAGAAGCCATCGCAACTTCTCAGGCGCATGCGTGAACTTGGTGGCAGTATGATCACGGAAGACGGTATCAAGATTGAATGGATGAATCACCTACCCCCACAAGCTCGTGTAGTACTGTCGGTGAACACAGATTCATCACTAGACATGTTAGCCGCAATGGCAGACAAGATGATGGAATATACGGAGAGCAACAACATCGCAGCAGTGTCAACGTCACAACCGGATACCGCGGCAGCCAATCAGCAAGTCATGTCAGCACAAATACAAGTTCTATCGAAGCAAATAGAAAAGCTGACACTGGAAATATCCGAACTCCGAGACCGCGGAAGACAGCGCCATCGTCGTCCCTTTCGTTCCCGTTCAAGATCGAAGTCAGCCAAATACCGGAATGATGCAAACCGAGTCTGTATATACCACTACAGGTTTGGTGACCGAGCAAGACGTTGTGTGTCACCATGTGCAAAAAGGAACCAACAGAAACAGGAAAACTAAGGAAAACATCGACGGTGGCGGACGTCGGTGTTACAACGGCAAGTAATCGCCTGTGTGTTTACGAACGCAACACTTCCCATCGTTTCCTCGTCGACACCGGTGCTGATATCTCCGTTCTGGCCGCCACTCCGATTCACAAGAAAAAATGTACACCAAGCGCCTACAAACTTTACGCCGCAAACAGTACATCAATTAAAACTTATGGTGAGAAAGATTTACAACTGGATTTCGGCCTCCGAAGACGCTTTCGTTGGAAATTCGTAATTGCTGACGTGAAGACATCGATTCTCGGCGCAGACTTTCTCCGACACTACAAACTGCTGGTCGACCTGCATCATAAGAAGCTCATCGACCAAGTTACCGATCTGTCGGTTAACGCCGTGGAAGTTTCAACAACCCAGGAAACTGTGTACATGCTCGGCAAGAATCAGATATATGAAGATATTTTGAATCAGTATCCAGATCTTCTCCGCCCAATGTCACTGAAAACCCCTGCAAAGCATGACGTCGTGCATCACATTGAGACGACGGGAGCGCCCATTTCTGCCCGAGCGCGTCCCTTACCCCCCGATAAATACAAAGCGGCTAAAGAAGAGTTCGAGCGAATGATGGAAATGGGAATTTGCCAACCTTCAAAAAGCCCATGGGCCAGCCCTCTCCACGTTGTGAAGAAAAAAGATGGAAGCCTGCGAGTTTGTGGTGATTACAGACGCCTCAACGCTGTCACGTTACCAGACAGATATCCAATCCCACGCTTACAAGATTTTACTTATCAGCTGCATGGCAAGAAGATCTTTTCAAAACTGGACCTAAGAATGGCGTACTACAGAATACCCATTAGTAAAGAAGATGCTAAGAAGACAGCAATCATAACACCCTTCGGCCTATTTGAATTTAATTGCATGACCTTCGGTCTACGCAACGCAAGTCAAACTTTCCAGCGATTCATGCATGAAGTACTACGCGGCATAGAAGGTTGCTACTCCTTTGTTGACGACATCCTCTTATATACAGAAGACGAAGACAAACATAAAATCCTTCTGCATCAAATACTCGAGCGCCTGAACAAATATGGTGTTACGCTCAACGTCGAAAAATGCGAGTTCGCTAAAACAAAAATCAACTTTCTCGGGTATGAAGTAACAACGAATGGAATAAAACCAACATCGGAGCGCACGCAAGTAATTTCAAATTACCCTCAACCGAAAAATATCATCGAGCTGCGGCGTTTCCTTGGGATGCTAAACTTCTACAGAGATTGTCTTCCACATCAAGCTGACATGCAGAAAGAACTTAACAAATATCTGCATAACATGAAGAAAAATGACAAGACACCGATTGACTGGACACCGGCCGCTGAACAAGCTTTTCAAAAGTGCCGTCAAAGCATTCTGGAAGCTATGACACTCACGCATCCTATCGCCGGCGCTCCGCTCTGCATCATGACTGACGCTTCTGACCACAGCATCGGTGCGGTATTACAACAGCGAGAGAGAGATGTTTGGAAACCGCTAGCCTTCTATTCCAAAGCAATGAGTGCTACACAACGCCGTTACAGCGTGTATGATCGCGAGCTGTTAGCGATATACATGGCTGTCAAGCATTTTAGAAGACTCATCGAAGGCTGTGACGTCACCGTATACACGGACCACAAACCGTTGTCATACGCACTTTCAAGACCGCAAAGTAGCAGTGATACGCCGAGACGTGAGCGTCAACTTCATTTCGTCAGTCAGTTTTGCACCAACATCGTCTACGTGAAAGGAGCGGACAACTCAGTCGCCGACGCGCTGTCACGATTAGAAGAAATAAACTGTCAGTCATGCCTCGATTACGACCAGTTATCACAAGATCAGCAACTAGATGAAGAACTGAAACAATTAAAATCGCAGTCAAACTTGAAGTTTCTTGACATCAACGTACCGAATACACAGCGACCAATCACATGCGAGCTCTCAACTACATCGCCCCGCCCATACTTACCAGCGGCATATCGTTACGCAGCATTCAAAGCGCAGCACGATCTTTGCCATTCCGGTATCAGGGCTACGAGGAAACAGATGACTTCCAAATTCTTCTGGCCATCAATTAACAAAGATGTCTCCACCTGGACCAAGAATTGCGTCAGCTGTCAACGAGCCAAAGTACACCGACATGTCGTCACACCGTTGGGGAATTTTCCACCGTCCCAGCGCTTCGAACACGTACATATCGACATAATCGGTCCTCTCCGTTTATCATACGACTATCGATATTGCGTAACGATGATCGACAGATTCACTAAGTGGCCTGAAGCTGTACCAGTACGTGAAATAACAGCGGAAGTTGTCACCAAGGCACTGTACGACAACTGGATAGCAAGATTTGGATGTCCATTACGCATATCAACAGACCAAGGCAGGCAGTTTGAGTCCGCACTGTTTGACTCACTAATGAAGAAGTTTGGCATTACGAGAATACGCACTACTGCCTACCATCCGCAAGCGAACGGGCAAATTGAACGATGGCATCGCACGCTCAAAGCTGCACTCATGGCACGAGGCGCAACAACTAATTGGAGCGAAGACCTACCTACAGTGCTACTGGGACTGCGTACAGCGCTGCGTGAAGACAACAACTACAGCCCAGCGCTCATGACGTATGGTTCTACACTACGCGTCCCATCTGATTTCTTCGTACCCGCTCCTACGACGAACATGAGTGAAGAAGATTTTGTACGTCGCCTCAGCCACACGATGACGTCACTCGCACCGGCGCGGCGCGACGCTAGAACCACGGCTCGTCCATTCATTTACAAGGACTTAGCTAACTGCACACACGTTTTCGTGCGTAACGATACCGTGCGCCCGTCGCTGACGCCGCCATACGATGGACCATACCCAGTTCTACAAAGATACGAGAAGGCATTCAAAATTCAGCTACCGCAGCGCGAGGCAGTTGTTTCGCTAGACAGACTCAAGCCTGCATACATCTTCGCAGAGGACGATCCCACGACGACAACTACTGCCGTTCCGCATCAGCCGTACATGACACGAACCGGCAGAGTGAGCAAGCCAAACGTACGCTTCGCTTAGAGGGGGATACTGTGAGTGCCCGCGCGCATCAACAAGCACGCGGCACGCTCGTTCTCAAGTTCTAACTAAACTGCCACTCGCGCGCCGAAGACGGGGTATATCTCTGCGCGCATCCATCTCGCTCGCACAGCTACGTGTCCTGCTTTCGCAAGGTACCCCGGAGAAACGGTGTGCTACATCAACAGTGCTGTGCGCTGATTGGTCAACGGGTATTGTGGCAGGTGGAACATGAACTATCTCGCGCTTTCTTAATATCACTTAAGCTGTGTAATTTTAATGAAATATATTCAGTTTCTTACTCTATCTCCAATCTGGTTTCATTTCTAAAGCCCTAACACTGCTACACGTGAGTACGTGTATGAAAAGATTACATTTTCAAGGCTTGCATCCCAAAAGCATGAAGCGTGAACAACAAGGAACTTGATTGTAGCTTCTAACTAAAACTTTTACGTGGGAAAGCTTATCTAATGAGACTGACAAAGAGCACAAATGTAGGAAATGCTGCAACAAATGCACGTTTAGGCTATACTAATAAACTTCCACGAAGGAAATCTTTTGCAAACTCTCCTGGCATCTGCACATCTGCGGAACACACCGTTTAACATTTAGCTTAGCAATTATTCAGCGAGTTAAACTTTACCCACAAAGTTACTGTTCGCGGCTGGCTCATTCTCTTACCTCGTGTTGAGGAAACTACATAAACTTGCTTTTATAAAACAATGGCATCACTTGTATAAAAATCTGACTCAATATTGGTATGTAAAAAGTCGAGTACAACAGTGTGTTAATTGAAGGATGACTAAACGATCCAAAAAAATAACTGTATAGCCGTGGCCTGTGAATAATTGATGCCCAGAATGGAACTGCTGTTTTTAGTTATTTTACTAAAAGAAGAAAAACACGGCGAACGAGTTCAACTTATTTTAGAACCGCTACTTTTATTCTTATTTGGAAAACGCCTAAAGAACTTGCCAAGTATTTATGGATAAAAAATATTCCATGACAACAACAGATTAAAGATTATAGGGCAATGTTCTGCGTATTCCAAATATGGGCGAACGAATGTCGCCGGTCCACCATTTCGGGTTTAATGAATTCAAAGCCGTTGACTCGATGAAGTAAGATGCAAATATGTAGTTAGTAGCCTTAGTAAACACGCAATAACACTTACGTAAATCCAATCTAGTTCAGTAGTTATAATGTTAACACATTATGACTGAATAATTGTAATGAATTTACGACGATAAACGGATTAGAATGATGTTATGTTAAGATTCTGAAATCGTGAGTCGAATGTGCATTTTCAGAATATTCCGTTGCAAAGACTAGAAAACCGTTTCAACTTTGTGAATCATACGAGTACGTGGTCTTATAACCGCAGCGAAGCGCTGTTTACCGAGCATCGGAACTGCATCAAGAGAACCGGAACATATCTGTGAACAACGAACAGCGAACGTAAAGCGAAGTCGATGTTATTGAGCGTAGCGTGGAAAAATGAACTCTTTTGGGGGTTGACCGACTCCGAATGTGAAAAATCATTGTTCACGTTAACTGTAGCCAAACGGAAGTAACGTATAGTCAATAAACTGTTGTGATACATTACGCAGACGGCATTATGACTGTCTGTAACGGGAGGCTTTTAGTCAGAAAACGTATGTTCACGTAACTTTGATTTCCTATGTGATCAATCATCGATGTAGTTTCGACCGTTCGGCGAAAATATCGTCTTGACCGGGAAGAAGCCGAAGAAAGTTTGAAACATTCACAACTTTGAGTCTCGTTTATATAAGCTTCATTTCTTAATATAGCTAGGCGGAGGCGCGCTCTGTTTCATTTCCGCAAATGCAAGTATCTGGGATCGTTCAAAATTTTACAGCATATTGAAAACGTTGCAGCCAAAGTGTAATGCGGCGCCCTACGTTCTTAGGATAGGACGCGATTGCGACTGTAGATAGCATAATCCATTAACCGACGTTCCAGTAACATCGTTACGTTTCGGTACTGCATTTACATAGAGACGAGCGATGGAAATGTATTTCCATTCGCGCCCAAATTCTATGCTGATTTCGTTCAGCGCACCAATTTTCACCGTAATTGATGTAGATCATAGATTTTCACGTTGGATACTTAATGGTGCAATAAAATTGTACCAATCATGGTCGTGTTTTTCCTTTACACATTGAAGTTCGAATAATCTGCAATCAGAACCATTTAGCTCTTGAAATTACGATGGTGAATTTCACAAGCATATAATTGTTTCTTCAGAGATTGCGCTCTACCGTTTAACTTAGAATTACAGGACTCGGAAAGTATTCTTCCTCGCAAATTGAATGCTTTAATAAGTTAATGAATGAGTGCACATCTGTTGCCTCAAGCAGCCGTGAAAAGTAAAACAGAAGATTGAAGAGGACTCACTCAGGACCAGGAGAAAGTTTACCGTGTCTTGATCAACAAGCTTATAACTTCGAAAGGAGGTGGGGGGCCACATAACGGCAACTTTGGTAAACTATTCCATCATTCTTGCACAGCTTAGAAACAGTTTTTAGAAATAAATGTGCTGAGGGAAGTACCTACATTGTATCAATCCGTAAGAATGGAATTGTGGAGCGTGAAATTGAAGATACTGTTGTGCAGTACATTTTCCTGTTTTGTTTCTCTTTTGTGTATCAGTGGGTATGTGTGCCGCTTTACCATTCTATTTTCCAAACGTGACATTTTCTTTTCGTTGTAAAATTGGATATAAAACGTTTTGTCTGATATTAAAGTGGTATCTCGTAGTTTGTTTAGCCTGTTGGCTTGTTGACACATTAAGGGTTACCTCACTTATCACGATGAGTATCGTAGGTACGGAGTCGATTTTTAAGATTATGCTATCTGCTGCCAACAACAACGTATTACGAACAGATGTATTGTTTCATAAACTTTTGTATTACGACATATTTGTATAGAAAATATAATGCTCTTCTCTCCATACAATGCGGTTTATAGGTCTAGTCCTTGGGTTGTACGTCATCATTATCCACGTCTTATAACGAAAAGTGGCTCGCCTTACATTTAGTCCTTTGACGAATCAAACTTGAACACATAATTTTCAAAATAATTACAATTCTGACTAACAAATCAGAACTAGCCCAGCTCAGTTACAAAAAACCTTGTGAAACGGATGCACTCAAACGCGTACCCTGAAAAGAGGAGTCTAGCTAACAATGGGTTTAAAACTGTCTGCACCCTTGAAATGTATATCGTTTGCCATGGTAACGCCTGTTTTGACGAGGGTGTAGCTACTGATACATTTAAAAAATATTTCATTTGTTTTTCTTAAACCATGTTTGATATTATGAAAGTATTCTCTCAGATCGATATGTATCCTGAATAAACAAAACTTTTCAGAAACAAACCCAATATAATTGAGTTACGTGACCGAAAGTTTGTTCGAATATCAAACTCCAAAAATAGCTGCCCTTTGATAAGTAAAGAAAGCAACATAAGTGGGTTCCTTATTCCTGTTATCACTACCTCAATACGTATTTCAACCATCAACTTAAAAATTAGAAAGTACTTAGTCATCATATTTCTAAGTATAGAGTTCTTATACCTGCCTTTCGTCTTCGTCAGCGTATTGGAGGCTCAAGAGTTTCATAATCGTCCGCCGAGGTGATCCCGCAGTAGGTCAACGAGTTTGACACAGGTCGAGGACTGGAGATAAGGTACATCATTCATGTACTTGTCAATGACCTGGTGACAGACCCTTTTTGAAGCATTTCGGGTGTCTAAATTCGTGGCGTGGGAACGGAAGGAAGGAAATTGGGTTATAGTGACCTTATATTCACCCACTTATTTAATTTTTCCGGTTCATTGGAGTGTTTTGGTTTGTTTATGTTGTATGTTTTTGTTTTTTGGATTTGTTGTGTTTTGTTTTCATAATATTAAAACAGCATTACGCTATTTCGTGATCTATTGATGACTTGATTTTAATGATGAGTTAGTTTTGTAAACATTGTGGAATGCAAATAATGAACATTGTAATTGAATCATAGACTTATAAGATCATTACCGTTAGTAATGGGAGAAATGGCTACAATAAAGTTTTTGTACTTTCATATTTTGATATGAATTTGGTCTGGAACCTTCAAATGACAGAATTGAAATTACATTTTGGGCACAGTCAAATTTCCTGGCGACTCTTTGTCCCCAAAATGAAACGTCAACCACAAACCCGAGTCCGCGTATTTTCCAATCACCGCTATTTGTTTCAATAGTTATTCAATCATAGACCCAGAAGGTATGAAATCTACTTTAATATTTATAATTACAAGTAAGGTTTAATTAGGGATCAGCTCGCTTTACCATTTTTTAATCATGACCAAAAGAATATGTAATTACGTCAATGAGTAGCTTCGCTCTGCGTCATATTTATGTCTGAGCAGAATTTACGCAGTTTCGAGATTATTGAAGTTTTCGATATTAGACAGCACTAGCTCTTCACTCGTAAATTCGTGATTGAACTGTGGAAAACTATTAAAGCGTAGCAATTTATCTTCAGTAGATTATTCAACCGTAACTTTAAGAACTTACGGAGCAATTTATTCTCGCCTAAATAGAAAACACTTGACAGGTCCCCATTATGCTAAGTTGAAAAGATTAAACTGAGTTTTGGACATGGATGGTACTTAATGTCTTAATATTTGGTAAATTAAAGTAAATACTTCGCCTACTATAACTTTCTAGACCCAGCTAGAAGCGTCTGTGACAACTATGCACTACTTACTGATCCTCCTACGCAGACCTGTATTAGAAAGGAGCCAATGATCGAATGTAGGCACAGAACAGAATGTAGGGTATCTATTGATTACAATCGAAATGCCTTTGTTTCTATTGTGCCTGTCTTTGAAGCCATTTTCATCTAAAATGTAGTTCTCAGTACTCGCTTATCGTTGCTATTGTTTATTGTTTGAATGAATAATATGAATTATATTTCTAACTGAAATAAAATTCATGAACGCTATTAAGACGTCATTACGTGACCTTAATTGGGCTGAAAATCACATATGGTCCGAAAGACAATGATATTCCCAACCTTTTTTTTTTCTTTTCTTACATGCGAGTGCTCCCGCCATGGGTTTAGGTCGCAAACAATGGTTTTCATCTGAACAGCCACAGCTACGATGTACTAGGCGCCTACAAGACCAAAGCAGGTGCAGGCGAAGTTTTTGCCGCGAGCGTTGCGCACTGGGTCAACAGGTTCACTCGAGTACCAGCTCGGAGACGCGAAGTCTCTCAGCCACTTACTTAGAGGTTTCATGTGCGCTACACACATAACAAAGTCACGTTGAATTCAGCTTTCGAGACCATTATACGAATGCTCCCAACCGCATGAATTTATGATGCAGTTTTGATTTCTAGGTACTGCACTCTACTTCTTAGGCAGTCGACGTCTCCAAACGGAAGCTCTATTGTTTATTTAGTTATGTCTCTGACACTGTCTGAGAATTCGGTCTGGACCTTCGCTCGTGCTTACTTTGTATGTATTCTGTCTTCATCGTCATGATTGTTGATGGCTTGGCAGTTTGTTAATTTTCGGCAGTTTCACTATTTAATAATTCCTCGATTCAGAAGTGTTTTATAATTGTGAGAATAATTTTATGCAAGTTCGGCATCCTGCGTTCGCCCGCTCGGCGTATTGATTTTTGTTATTTGCATCCCGTCTGCTCTCTTGTACATCTGCGGCTATTGTTGGACGAATCGAATTGTCATTAAATCCTTTAAATATACGGAGCAATTTTGGATAATGTGGTAATTATTATAGGATCTAAATTCGCTAAAACTGACGTTACTGTTTGTTATCCTCGCGTTTATGGTTTCGCGCTATAGAGAATAGATACTGAGTCAGTTTAAATTGAAGTCTGTTTCACGTCAATTGTATCCATTTAGGCAACTGGACGTCTATTGTTTGTGTTTTGCATTGTGTTTATACTAGACTGAATTTATAGAAGCACTAAGATCTATATTAGACAGACGTAGTGCTGTACTGTTTAAAACTACGTCTTACGAGTCAAACTCAAGTCCCGAGTATTCAGAGGTTGTATTTTACTTTCCATAGGTATTGGTTGATCAGCCACATACGAACAACATTACGCAAAGACTCGCTCAGATTGTTCTTGTTTAGAAAACAAACATTCATTAATGAGGTTTATTGAATGCTTACTAATCGCAATTCTAAATCAAAACTGATACAAGATAATATTCGTTGAATAAATGTAAAGTAACAGACTATGAGACTACCAATCCTTCTTGTTGTTATAATCACCACACCCTTCAGAACACATAATTATTTAACGGTGTCTTCTGTTAGCTAGCTAACATAGCTTTGTTACCAAAATAAATGGGAGCTTTGTTTATACCTGTTGTGAAGGCGCTATTTCGAAATCTACCTGTTTTGCCTTTCCGTTGTCTGGAAATAGTCGTTCTCGTGTGCATGTATTTAGGTCGCGTCCGCTCCAGTTATAATTATCTTTGCTGATGCGTCGCTTCATCACCCACAAAGTGCCATTTCACGATTAGGCGTGGCATTGCTATGGTGTTTGAATACCATGCTTTTAATTTTCTATTTGTGCGCCATAAAGGCAATGCTTTTGATGTTTTTGAATGGATTCTGCACTGTGATACCTCGTCTCTGATGCATTACAGCATCATACTAAACATTGAATATTAGTGGCTTTCTGTCTGCAATCTCATCTTGCATCATTTAAAGTAACAATCCTTGCTCCAGTAGCGTTTAATGATTATTAATACACTGTTTGGTTAGATATTAAATCGTAACTTTCATTAAGTCTTACCTCTCAGGTGAGTTATAGTCGAGTTAATCTCCGCTGCGGCACTTTGATGGTATCGCCTCCTGTCTTGAGTAAATTGAGTAATTACCGAGTGAGATTACTTGGTAATTTAAGGGGCGGAAGGTATCGATCACCCTGTTAACGTGACAGCATTACTCTCTGTGTGGCGGGATCATCATTTCGCAGATGCTTGATCATTGTTAAAGACGTGCTTATACTAAATCCAGATAATGATTTTGTACCGATTAAAGCAACTCTATCGATTCGATTAAACATGATGTCAGCAATAACAAAGAGTTCATTCACTTTGATATCTTCTATAGCTTTTCAATTCTTTTATATTTATCTTTGAAATCCGAGCGATATTAGCCCTTTAATATGGACTGACACTTATTATACTTATAAGTTCACTAGTCAATCGAACCTTTCACATAGAATCAAATTCAATAGATTTGACTGTCTATTGTGAACGTTTTCGATAAGTTCAGTGACCTAACTATCTTTGGATAAGGCAATTATTGAAATGACATCAATCAACAGGTTCGTCAAGGTTGGCGTTCTGCCGCAATTTATTTTGTTATGTTTAGACGCCCGAATGGCTGTGGGCCATAACCTGTTTGGAAATCTCCATCTTGGGTTTCACCAATATCAATCGAAGGCGATAAACCATCTGAGAAATTTGCTTCGTCCAGGTGGCCGAAGCAGTCTTGAAAAAACGACGTGGCTTTAGCATATGTTTGCATAAATGTTGTAGAAAATCTAATTGATATGTGATTTTTTTGTACGTGTGTCTTGACCTCATGTAGAGATGATTCACTATTTTCACTTTCGTGGTTTCGGGTCAGTGTTAAACAAACAAGAGATTGCTATCAATAATCCTGTCGTAGATCTCATACATAATAAACATTCACAACTTCCATATTATATGACGTCATTAAGCTTTGCGTGAATGTCTCGTGAATCATGAATTCATGACCTAGTTCGTTCAACCTCTGTGTTTAATGCAAAAGCTAAATACTTGTATTGCTCTACATTACGAGTTATCCTTTTCTTAAAAGGTCAGTTCCAGGAGTCATAACTAGGCAAATAGTTTATTATTTCTTCCTAGATTTTTTTTCATGTTTCTACAGTGACTCGCTGTCCGAGTTCTTGAAACTAATTTATCAAAGTTGCAGTAAGTTGACCGCAAAAATAAGTCATTCAGTCATTCTAGCTAGGTCTATCTCGATTTAGTATTTTAGTAAATCGTCTAGACAAGTAATAATAATAGGTTCGCCCTTACAAAGATTCGGTAGTTCAGTGCACCGTCTGCCCTTTGCCTCAGTGAGTACGTCTCACTGCGCTGAGCCATCAGCCTGATCTAGAAATTCAGTTATTAGTGTTTACTGTTAGTCGAACACCGAATCATATTATTCATTTTTTAGTAAAAAAAATTCAAATTCTTAAAATAATTTCATCTGCATTTAAATTATTCATGCTTGCGGTCTCAAGTTTATCGTTAGATAAAAAGTTGTGGGTTTTGTCTAAATCTAAAAAAAAATAGAAGAATAATCTAATAAAGTAAACGTAACGGAACATAATATCACGCCTGTAATCCCTGAAAGGTTCGGTAGAGGTTAGTACACCCACATTTCGCCATGTTTTAAGTCCCATGTAATAGGGGGGCGAGCCTATTGCCATCAACCGGGCACAAATCCAGGCTCCGTCGCTGCTAGTGAGAAATTCCTGATGTAAAATCCCAATAACACTGTCTGACCCGGGAATCGAAACCAAGACCTCATGCTCAGCAGTCGCGCTTGCGACCATTCGGACAACGAAGCAGTAAACCTTACCATCCATTGCCATGTAACAAAATAGATTCTATTCTATTTATTAGAAGATCAATATTTATTCAGGCATCATTTTGATTATTTTCGAGTATTTTGCCAGGGTCAAGTTTGCTTGAAGGCTGAACTAGTCGTGCGCTCATTCATGCGCAAGAGCACGATCTTATTTCATTCATCTTCTCTAGCGAGTTGTTATAAATGGAACTGTGGTCTAAACTTACTATGCTTATGAACGTCTCCTCCTTAAAAACGTATGTGTTCGATAGTTCAGAGTTTGAGACAAATATTCAGATTTTTCTCAGTCGTTTATTTATTTTTGTGCTAATCTACCTACCCACATGAAATAAGTGAACCATTGATCTCCAAAATCTCATCATCATCATCTGCCTAGCCTTTCGTCAACTATGTTGGGTTCGGCTTCCAGTCTAATCGGATGCAGCTGAATACCAGTATTTCACCTCCACAACCCAGTTAGTACTGGGTAATACAATACCCCTTGGTAAGACTGGTTGTCAGACACCCCAAACGTATTAAAATAAATTGTTTAAAAAAAAAATAAGTTTCAATTTATTTATTGCTCCTTAAAAATATAACATGTTGAACAGTATTTAAATGCAGTTAGAATTAAGCACAAATAATAAATATGAGCAACTGCGCCTGAGCTAGGCCGAGCCTGTATTTCAGGTCACAGGGCTCTTCCCAGAGTTATGAGCGGTATTAACATGGTTGGACTTTTCAGTTAATCGCGTTTTATATACAGAAATAATAAATCAAATCAAATTATTTTATAATAATGAATTTCCAAAAAGTTGATTTTGATGTGTATTTTTTTTTTATTGAGCTGATTGTGAGTGTTGTGTTGTGGGTATGTGGGTTGTGTTGTGTGTGTTATGTTTGTATGGACGGGGAGTTGAGTCTTTATTTTACCTTAAAGTTTTAAGAAGATCCTCAGTAGTTTAGTAATCGCATGTAAGCAGAAAATCTAATACTTTGGTTTTGCATTCTTTTTTGTTTAGTGTGGAATAATGTTGAGTATGGAATTGAGTTGGTTGTAAAGGAAAGGACCGCAGAAACAGAAGAACCTTTGTGTAAATAATTGTTTAAATTGATTGGATCTTGGGACTACGTTTTTCATTGTGACGTCGTTTAAGCACAACACTCCTGACTAAGGGAAAAAATCTTAACTATAAGTATTGCAGATTGGTAACATTGAACGAAATAAAAGTAATGTCATTCACCTCATATGAGTAGAGCAAGAGACGAAAGCTAGTGACCGAATAAACCGATTGATATTCAAAATAATTATTATTCGTAAAGGCATTCACTCATCCCCACTTCAATATTAATGTGGGCGCTGCTCACTAACTACTTAGTGCCTTCATTTCAAACTCTTTGAGTGTAGCGTTTCATCAGTTCACCATTCTGTAAATCTATAATTACTACCAATTAAATTTCCCCGATATGGAACATCGATGAACGGATGAAAACATCTGGCACTTAAGAAGATCATTCGAATGATTGGATTATGATCGGCTGAAGTCCAAATGCGATTATTTAATTGACAATGGAATAAAGAATACCGATATTCATTTTGCCTTGCCGTGGAATCGATAATAATGGCAACGCGTTAACAAAACCGTCACGGAGTATTATCGCATTCAATTCTTCGTTTTGTTACTTATGGATAATAGCGTGAATGAAACATGATGTCATTTCGGCAAAAAGTCGGCTTCGGCTTGAAGCCGAGGCTACTAATAGATATTTAAGAAAAAACATTTTGTTTTTAGTGATGCTAACAACGAGTTATTTACTATTTAAGAACAGATCAATATTCATAATAAAGAGTAGTCAGTGACTCGGTATCAGTCACTAATTACCAGACACCATATAACTAAAAAAAATTACACAATAATAGCGAAATTAAAATGAGCAGGACATAATTCATTCTATAATTTTACGTTAAGCTAAAGACGGGGGCTAAAAGTGATTCCTCACCCCTCGGTTGCGGAATGCTAGGACCGTTACACAAATGCCGTGCCCCACCCACATCTGCTGCTCCATAGAATGCAGCACTGCATACACTTTGAGGGGTATCTCCCTGCACATACCAAAACGATCTAAACTCTTACTTTTCCGCCGAATAGATAAAGTTTTGACATATGAAAAATCATACGTCGCCTCTAATGCACAAAGAGTTGTAGACGAAAATGGGTGGTGCAAAAAATGTTCATGGTGTGTAGCAGGGCAAGGCACGTAGACGCGCAAACGTTTACCATGAATTCTGCATTTAATAACATACAAATTCAACACTGGTGCTAGTTCATTATACTGAATTCATGGTATTGGTAATAGTTTGTGCGTTGATGTCCCTTACCAGTCACCATTGGCCTAAAAGAATTGAACAAAAACATATTCTTCTAAAACAGAAGGGTCTGCAAAAACAATACGTTGGCGTTCGAAAATATTTCGTGTTTTTATATTTGATACAGGTGACGTCTCATTTGATGAAATAGCGTTTCATATGGCGAAACACCACTTTCTTTTGATTACATCGTTGCGGTGTCGAAAAACCTTTCCCGTTACAAACGTCAAATATGAAAATGTTAAGGCTGAAAAGCTTATTACATTTTTGTTGTTCAAAGTGACACAGTTGCTCGTAAAATTAAACGAAAAACGACGTAAGTAAAGGCTCATTTTGGGAGTAAAAGATTTTCGTTCTCTCAACCATTTTGGTTGTAAGAACTCTCGTGTCGACAAAATAACTCAAATAACATCCTTTTGTTTGATCCTTCTATTATTAGAAAATACTTTTCTTTTGACATTCTTACGCATTGAGTATAGTTTATTAGCATTTATTTTTCCTCTCTTTGACGTCTTCCGTCTTTTCTCTGTCCTCCTTAACTAATCTCGTCTTTTTTATTAGTCTATAATTGGCCATATTATTACTTTCATCTAAAACTGGTTTCTAATTATGACATATTTTCTTATAGGTATCAAATATTTCAATTGCATTGTCTTACATAATTATAACTAACACTTGATTTAAAACAAGGGGTTTTAAATCAAGCGTTAAGATTAATATTTCGTTTCGAAAGTATATACATTCTTGTTTTTATGTTACTTCACTATTATCTTTATTACGGTATTATGATAGCTACTCCAATTACATTTATCATGCAACGAGGTGTTATGTTGCGAATTATTGCATTTTTACAATCACTGTATAAACCAGTGGTAAGCTGTATATCGTATGATCTTTACAGCAATTTCAGCTATAATCCTATGATAAAAAAAAACAAGTGTAAACAAAAAATAATGAATTCGAGGAAAAAGAAGAGTTTTAGTGCATTACACTTCATCATAATTAATTGATAAAATCCTAAGAATCATTCATAATGTCATTAAAGCAGATAACTACAACAATCAATCCAAAGTAGGAGCTATTCTTAGGACAAAAATTGTTTTGTCAAGTTTCTCGTAATATTTGTTTCCATTTAATGGAAACAAAACTTGACAAAACAATTTCGGCGTTCTTACATTATGAAGACACTTGGACTTTAAAGGATGCCGAAACTACAAAAGAAATCAATACACATGATGGAGCGTCGGGTGAAGTTTAAGAGACCTGCCACACACGCCGAACGCAATAAATCTTCTTTATGTTTGCTTACCAAATGTCGCCTGAAAATACAAAGTACAACAAGCGAATTTGGACGTAGCCGATCGACACGCTTGCAGCGTTCGGGCGTGGTCCTCGTATATTTTTATTACCTCACTTTGTCGGTGTAAAGGACACTTAACTTTCGCACAGCTTGGTGTGCCATTTGTTCTTGTTACATCTTATCAAAGACCGTGTTTATTGTTTCCTTTGGAAATTTTTGTTTAAAAAACTAGACGATTTGAACCTATATAAGCAAATTCTATGCCCCCTCGAACCTTCCATCGCGACTTGCTGGATATTTTCACCCAGTTAAAATTAAACGATCATGAGGAACAACAAAACGTTCACAGTGTGCGAGATGCCGTGACTTCGGTAATTTATTACCGTTTTCGTAGCATCTGTACCAGATTTTCTACTCACCAATGTACGGATGAGTCAATATCGTTGAATGATTTACATTGTTTGGCGTTTCTTAATTGTTCTATTTATTAAAATTATCATCCTTTGTTAGCAAACTCCTTGGGCATCTGTAAATAGAGTTAATATTGTATCTTTAGAAGGGTTCTACTTCAATAGTCCTTTATTGGCTGTGAACTTAGTGGCCGGTTGACTGCACTCTGATTTTACGATGCGTATGAATCAGCGACAGTGCATTCATTAAAACGGGATGTGGACGTGTGTAACAGGACTTTTCGTTTATTTCTCATGACTAAGGTATTATGTATCCCAGTCGCAGTTAACGATGGTATTTTTATGCCTCAAAATAATTAACGACACAGTTCCACATCACTTTCACTTGAAACTTAAAACTCGCAATGTTGTTTGAGAGCTACGAGGACCGAACTAGTACACAATTGCTGGATATATTTAGATCACCAACAAAACATTTGCAGGAGAGTTGGGCTTGGGCATGGCCCCATTTAACTTGAGTGTAATGGATATAAATATAACAGCTAACTTGAATACTAAGAATCAATTAACTCTGTTTTTTCTTGAGATAAAATAGTTCTAGTTAAAATGCATGAAGGCTTAGCGTGACAATACTAAATTGAAAAAAGAAAATGTACTCGTATGATCACATTAGACACACATTGAATGTGCATGTGGAGTTATAATTTTATTTAGAATTTGAAACACGTTTCTAAACAATAATATAGTCTGGTAGTTTCCCAACTAAAAGCGCTGAGGCAAAAAGATACGCCTATTTTTTTTACACTCACTGCGGGAACCAGGGTACTTGAAATGCAAACATAATTTTGAACAGCGCACGAGAGAAGTTATCAAAACGTGGTGTTCGTAAGCGTCCTCTTTTTCCGCCACTTTATGCAATCGGTTTTAAAGTGTCATCGAGCAAATTCATCAAACTTTTCGACTGTACCTTTCCACTACTTTGCTTCGCATAACGAATTTTACCTCTGAATTATTGAAGCTGAATCCTACGTTTTTTGCGAAACATAAAACATTTTGCGTGTTTATGACTGCTTTCTTCAGCTTTATTACTCAGATGTGTTGCCATCCCCATTCTTTCCTGAATAAGAAACGACGTAAAATGTTTATCTTCATGGAATAATTTGTACGTATTTCTTTCAGGTTTGATCCCATCATAATTCACTCTCCCTTCAACAGCACACTTCTCATAGCGTTAATGGTTTACCAAACGTGACTAAAATTACGCAAGATGAACACACTCTTGTCAATGTTTATTTTGGAGTTGGATGCATCACGACGTGAAAGGGCCGATAATTTTTTAACTCGCTACAAAAACGTAGAGTTTATTTTGATTTATTTTCGTTTGACAACTCCCAGACTTTTGGATTGAGATGGTCCTAAAAGTTTTAAAGCTTCGCTAGCTAAAAATGATTTTAGAATACTTTTTTACTGGACTAATTGAAATAAATTTTCTACTGTAAACATTTCTCTAAAGATGTTTATATTTTGTTTTACAGTTTCAAGGTTTAACTTTTATTGGAACTCGGGGCAGTTCCAATCCATAGTATCTGTAAGTCAACCCTCTTGCTAGAAAGATTTATTGTTCTCTCCGCGTGTTCACCATTTATTGTTTGTTTTTGTTACTCGTTTTGTCAATAGACATCTGTTTTCGTTGCTTCTTATCGTCAGTCGGTTTGGGTTTAAAATACATTTCGGTCGGCGTTTGATATCTTCCGCCTTCGTGTAGTTTTCATCTCTTTCGTTCACAGGACCGTAAATTGTGGTGTATCGTTAGCTTTGTGTACATTCGTTATCATATCAGCGTCAGTGACATAGGCTAGTTCGACGGCTCTGCTAGGTAGCGTTCGACGCGCGCGCCCCCTACTGCGTTCCCCCCCGTCCCCTACCGCAGTCGTCTCCCTCCGTTCTGAGTGATGCAGTCTGTATTGAGCGTTCGTAGGAACCTCACGTCGTTTCTTTAAAAAAAGCTTCACGAGTTCGAGCTTTTTAGTAATTTTAATTATGTGGCTTCAGTTTTCTCATATGTTATTCTTCTCGGGTACCTATTAATCTGATGTTTGTGGATTTGTGTTTATAAACTCATTAGTTGAGTTCCCAGCTGAACAGTGTTTGTAAACGGATTCGGTAGTGTCGGCATAGTTTATTTTAAATAAGTTCGTGACAGTGCTTTCCTTCTATCTACGGGATGTTTCTGGTGAATTAAGATCTTAATAAAACTAAAGGTTGGTATGTCATTGAATTTTATATTACTGTTATATTAGAGATTCTGTAAATTTGCTTTGTGAACTGGAAAGAATTGAGTGAATTTCTACGCAATTACTCCTGAACTTATGCATCTTCAAATATTTTTTACGGTTAATTAGCTGAAATTCTTAGTAAATACGTAAGTTCATCATACCGTTTGTGATGACATAAATATTTAATTATCCCACGATCCTATGACGGGGGGTGAAATCGTCATGCGCGAGTGAGACAGTGCTATATCTCCTTTAGAGAGGGGTTGCCAAGTCCATACAGTTACACGAACACGATAGGGATTTCCGTGTGAATACAAGCAGGCAAGCATTTGTTTCCTTTATGGACCCAAAATTATAAGTAGCTTTTGAGTTTCTTTTCCATACTTGGTCTCACAAGGTTTCCTTTAGTACTATTTGTTTATTTTGAATTCCGAAACTTTTGAAAATTTCTCGGCTCATCGAAGTGAATTCTGCTTCCTGTCAAAGTTTGAACAAAAGAGTACGGGACTCACAGCGCAAACAAGTTCCAACATGACTATATTTGTTAAAGCGTATTTATCTTCGAAGTCGATTTCACCTCTAACACCCCTACTCATTATTTCATCTCGCATGTCATTATGTAACAGAAACAATGATTTTTCATAACTGGATTACTTTCACACGAGACAATACTTTCGTTTCACACCTTAGTTTTACCTCCCAAAGAGAGCTCATTGTGCCAGTGAGCAATTTCGACGTTTTGCTATACAAAAATTGGATGCTTGTCTGCGATCACGCTTTCTACTTTAACAAATAGATTTGAGTTTTTTCTTACATAATTAATGTACCTATGATGGTGACTGAATTATCAGATTAGTCATAAGAATCTGCATGAAGATTTATACGTCAAGCTTTATCATTACTGAATGTCACCACTGATATAATGAAACTGTATCCCACAGTTCTTAATACTGTTATGCCTGTTTAAGTTTTTGAGTGGATAATTCTGAAATCAGGAATCAGGAGATATTCATCGCGATCCTTCCAAGAAGTTCACGTTGATTGTATGAAAATAATGCTCATGTTACCCAAATTCGAATATGGCCACGGAGCCATATAGTAAATAAGTAGTGTTTATTGCGACATGGCTGTCCATGATGTTCACAGTCACACATTTATTTAACGAGACGTAAACGTCCGGCGACCTAACAAGGGTCACTAGCTGTCAATTCACCAACAACCAAGCCTTTGTACACTCTTCGTAATTTTGTATCGCTTAATTCATTCACATGTAGAACATTGACATTTGCATTGGAAACGTGATTTTTTAAATCTACTGTTGATAATCATTTTTGATTTAGTAGGTTAACAATAACATTTACTGACGCTTGTTATTTAAACATTTTATTGATGTGTTGAAATCGGTTAGTCGTATCTATGAGAGTATAATTTGCTTTATTGTCTGCATCGTTCGCTTACAATCAATGTAGAGGACACTGACCCATTCGATCACTTAGTAGTCGATTTATAGTCTTGCTGACATCACTTATCTACGAGTACGTAATATATCTCACAACATGTCTGTGTTAGAACAAATGTTTTTTTCTTCATAGCACAACTTGGTATTTGTTGGTCACAAGGCCGTCTTATTCAACTTTTCTGTTGGATGGTCCACATGAACTTGGATTTAAAATTCAAATTAGCTTTGAATGCTTGTGTGATGAATCATGCTCTTATTGGGATGTGTAACCGTCACTTGTTTTGACTTCCGACGAAGATAATCTTTCACCACATTAGTGGCTCACAAATTCTGTTTAATTGCCTACTGGGTTGGTGCTTCTTCCTTTTGTTATGACTGTTTTAAATAAATCACAGTTTTCATAAATCAAGTCTGCAGTAAACGCCAATTTTATGGCAATTAAATAATTTCTGCTTCGCAATGCTCTTTTACTGACCGTCACTTGTTTTGACTTCCGACGAAGATAATCTTTCACCACATTAGTGGCTCACAAATTCTGTTTAATTGCCTACTGGGTTGGTGCTTCTTCCTTTTGTTATGACTGTTTTAAATAAATCACAGTTTTCATAAATCAAGTCTGCAGTAAACGCCAATTTTATGGCAATTAAATAATTTCTGCTTCGCAATGCTCTTTTACTGACCTGATATTCTCAATTTTATTTTTATCGATATACTTTATTTCAATAATCTAGTTGAAATATCGCTTGCAATGCAGTCTGACTTGTTGAAGGCTTACCCAACGAGTTGGAGAATTTAAGTTGCGTACGAAAATGTACGAATGTATTCAGGTTAACGATGTTTATTGTTAATACGCAATCGTGTCATGAGGTATGTATGTGATAGATCACATCTCTTTATTGTATGTCTGGGTCAATTTTGTTATTTTATTTTAGCTATTCAATATTCATTTTTAACGCCAGAAAGCCTCTGTAGGTCATGTTTTATTCATATCACACGTTCCTTCTCTGGAGCATATTAGCTGTACGAGGCATTTCTAATTATATCTAAGAATAAGCATCTAACAATCGGATCAAAGGCCGCTGACCTGTCTGCCGCTCGGCTATTGAATCGGTGTTTGTCATTAATATTTATGGCCTGCGCACTCTTCCACCCAGCGCTTCGGGGAAGTAGACACCTGAGTGTGTTTGTCCATTACACCATCCGCCTACTTGCCTGAATGCGTGTTAATTACACACACAAAAGTCTTAGATCGCTGCTTCCATGTATACAACCTTGTTATTCTATAGTATGGTCATTTCAAGTTGAGCAAACAAGTTAACGTACAATGGTTTGCTTGCATTTGGCTGTGAGCTCTTTATTGTTCTGTCTAGCCAGTACGTATAACAATGTCGTACCGCGTGATATAGTGCGACCGAAGTCTGACGAATGCACCTCACGACGAGATAGTGTCTGGTATCGCAGTCACCATTTCCTGCCGCTGGCTTGCATCAATTTTGTATGGAAATGGATTGCACTGAACCATGCAACCGAAGTATACAATTGTGTACTGTGATTTCGGTTTCTATAAAGCTCGAGTGACTATTGTATTTACTTTAAGTTTGCCTGAAGGTACGACCACGAACAAACAGATCATTATCATAAAATCAAGAAAACATTGACGAGCGGACGTGGGCCGACGTGTCAGTTGTTGCGAAACTTGAGAGCTTCCACGAATACTCATGACATGACCCTCGAACGCTACCAGCATCGCTAATCTTAACACTAATACATCCAAAGAATTACACGAACAGGCACATCCACAAGGTAATTACAGACTTATATCCCCAGGAGATGGTGGATTCTCGTAGAGGCTGAAAGTATTCTTTGGAACTCGGATAAGTTTTCCGAGGGAGTTTGTTATTACGTAAATACTGCTGATAAATTAACTTTGGGGTTTCGGGAAGTAGCCCAGTATAAATCGACGCTAAAAAAGGCTTAAATCGCAAAGCATGATATAGTTCTGCATTTTTATAATTATGTTCAGTTAGAATGAGTGAATCTAAATTTGCAACTTCGAAAAACTTGTGTTCGCTGCGCACCTCGCGAGAAACTGCGAAATTTTCGGTTTTTTTCACATTTTGCTCTAAAACTCAAAAATGTAGAACTACGTCATGTTTTGCGATTTTAATGTTAATTTCCACTGAGCTAAAGAGGTTAGGGGTTTACAAATCAAGTCAAGGCTCTAAGATAACTTATCTGCCGTCGTTCGGCTGTGTACAAACCATTAAGAATATTGCAATCTAATAGAGCCGGTCACAATAGTTCTGGCAATCATTTGATGAAGACGTCAAGATAAAACATGACAACATTGTCTGACGGTATTATATCTGATAAGAATATTCTGATATAGTTCATAATGGTAATGTCTTTGAGAAATACGAATCACACTAGTATGCTTATGTCATAAAGCAATCAACAAGCATGTCGGTTGAAATATGCCCGTATAAAATCTTTAAGGCCTTGAGAAATTCTTCGCATTGTTAAAACTAAAACAAAGTTTGATATCGTTAAAATTGAGCATATTTTGTGGTGGTTTCTTAATTAAGATAACTGCATGAACCAAAAATTGTTAAAGTAAGAATATTTTGCGCATAATGCACGCACCGGAGGCAAAAATAAATAAAACATGCAAAAACACTACTGGTACTGAATCGATTTGGACAGCAAAATTGATCCTCTGTGTTTGTTAAGCGATTTAATACATGTTGATGTATATCGAAAACTCGTTGAAGAAGATGGAAACAAACAAACAAAGCTAGCGATAAAACAAAGTTCAAACATAAGATTGTATCGCATGTTAATGTTTGCAATATTATTGTATTACAGAACAAATGTAATTACAGTAATTTAAGTCGTGACCACGTTGGATGGTACAGGAAAAGTTTTTTCCTTACGTTTGTATGAACGGAAGCGCTGTTTGTTGATAGACTGTGCACGAGAGAGGCTCAGGAGATTACCGACATTAAAACACTTGTTGATGGTAGCTTAGTGATGACTTTCGGAACTCGATGTGATTATTGCACGTAATCTTCGTGCCTAAGTATGGTGTTACGGAGGTCGGAGCCATCAGCAGTAGGTACTTACTGCCTGTCATTATGCGATTGTTTCAAGGATAAATTAATTCTATGTTTGCTCGCTAAATATAAGTTTGCACATGCATATTCTCTATTGGGTATTATACGTGTGGTGTGTTCTGCGCTGCTTTGTAAAGCCCCACATTTCCGTCCGTTCAAATCATGAGCACATAGCCGGGTTATGGATGCGCGGGATGTCCGTTAAAAATCACCAGTGTTTCACCAAATCTTTGCCCTCCTCGTGTACTGTTCCCTCTTCTAGGTCCGCCATTGTTGTTAACCGTGGGTTCTACGGTTTTACAAGAACAGTTGTTTCAGCTTCAGTAACTTGTATAAAAGCTCATGTTTCAACACTTTTGTGCAATGCAGAGATGTAAATATATCGCATTACCATTTTTGTTTAACCCTTAACAAGATAAAATCTCTATAGTTACGTACCGAATATGTATCAGAAACATTATCAGTTGTTAAATGTTCAACACTTGTTTAATGTTCGTGGCATTTCGAAGGTATACTTTGCATTTAAAGGTTAATCGCTTGTGGGTCATTAAAAGATTTGCTAAGTGTCACGAATTTACGGTAGGACTGGTAATAAACCTGATTTCCTTTCAATTAGCTGTCGTCATTAAAATACTGCTAGGTCTCTAAAGCGGACCCAGAAGTTGTTTATTATTATTTAGTATGAGTCTGATGTGTCCCACTGCTGGGCAAAGACCTTCATTCCCTCTTTCCATTTTTTCTCTGTGTTTGGCTATTTAGCCCGAATCAACCAAAGGTCCAGCTCGTCATGCCATCTCCTTGTTCGGAACCGTATCTTTAATTAAGTAGTCAGTAAATGATTTATAGCAGAAGTATCTCTTGATCGCGAGATCATTACCTATTTAAATAGGCAGCTTCACCATAAGCTGATAAAGAATCGATGGAGATTTGAAGGTTAATGGTGAAGAGATTAAACTAACTTTCTCAATGAATATCATAGCTTCTATTGACCTACTAGTATGTAACTATCACTACATCGAAACGCTTTCGGTTTTAGGTTGAGGCCAAACGAGCGTAATTTTTTGAGCTGTGAGTCGCGTAAAATAAGTCGCGGAATTTATGCTGCATTCGGTTTCATACTAAAGTAATGTTTTGCGTCGCCGTGTGGTACATACAAACAGGACTTTAAATGGGATGCAGCGTAAAGACCGCGACTCATTTTACGCGACTCACAGCAAAGCTCAAAAAATTATGCTCGTTTGGCCTCAGTCTTAGGGTCGCGGGTGGGCGTCCAGGTCGCGTTGGCCACTCAATATCGGGTTTACAGGTCTGGGATTAAGGTTAAGTTCATAAATTATGATCATATGGACAAGGGTCTAAGTAAGGGCTTCCCAAGATCGGAAATAGTGGCCACTGGTTTAAGTTAGTTTCGGAAAAGAAATTCATTTCCCACATTCCATTTCCCCCATAATCAAATTAGCATAGGAATTCACATTTTCGCCATTAATAATATGATATTCGAATTACAAGACATCAATCGTCATAAAAGTATCGACGTTCATGGTAAGAGATTAGAGGCTGTAGCCGAGATTTCTCAATGGGCGTGTAAGCTATAGGTACATACTAAATTAAATCCAATTAACGAAGCATACTTCCATTAGTTAATCTGCTCCATCATCACAGGGTAATAAAATTGTAGCTTATATGGGATTACCAAGTTATGGTTGTACGTATGCGGGTCGAGATATAGCACATAAAACATTTATTTATAGAATCGTATTGTTCGGGTGATTAAGTTTGAGCGGGTCTGTTTATGCTCTGGTAAGCTTCGTGTTGGAGTTTCTATTAAAACGATTTTTGGTTTATTCTGTTTGTTGGTATCGTTTTCATAATAACCTTCAATACACATCGCTGGACCATTCAATACAATATTTACCGTCTACTATATGTATTTTCCTGTTCCTTATCGTAGACAGAAATGTTCAAATAAACTATCAAGTATTGAAATAATATACCTACATACATATCTTAAGAACCACGAAACGGAAGGATTTCTTGTCATTTTATTAGCTTTTTCAAATTAGCTGTGACCCAGAAAAGCAGTGCCCCCACGGAGTAATATAATTAGCGGTGCGTGACCCAAGTGTCTAGGGATAAAAACATTGACCTTCCTGTATACATATGTATAGCGTATTATCCAATTATAATTTCAATTCTATTACGATCAAGTTCGTCGACAATAATTTGCTAAATCGTTACTCGAAATAAATCACCTCTTCAAAATATCAAAGATATTTAGGTAATTAGGAAGGTACCTAATCGAAACTTACACGTGTTAAAAATCAACCGATAAAACCCTTTGATGTTATTTACATTACTTGTAAATATTTCTTATTGGAATATCGTGTTCAGAACTTGAGAGAGTGATAAATTGAGAAATAGGCGACCGATGTTGAAGAAGACTCGTCTTGCCATATGTCATGTTCTTGAGACGAACATCAAAGAGTTCAGTTACAACCATTTAAAGAAGGGACTGGTTCAGAACTAGTTATTAATTGACGTTCACTGTTACGATGATTGAAATGTGAAACACTCCTTTTGAACACAAAAATAGTAAAGATAAATATAGAATTTTAGGGGAACACTGAACTTGGTAGTATACCAAGTGAACCTGACGTTATTGTTTCAACAAATATTTGTTTGGGAGTAAATTCTGTTGCAAGTAAAGTTGTCGAGCAGTAAAACTGAAGTTGCCTCAACGGTACCTTGATAAAACACCATAAAACTCAGAATGGCAGTGCGTCTCCGATGTTTGTGGTGCGCTGACCTCGCTTGAGTGGCCGTTAACCGAAATCGACATCATGCTCGGATTAATTCGTAACTTTTTAGTTTTACCCGACTGGATTTGAGACACCTCTGTGTTAGAAGCTTTGAACTGGTATTCGTTGATCACACAAAGGGGCGCATAAACGAAAACAGTAAAACAGCTCGAAGCTCAAACAATGGGCCGGTCTTTCAAAGCTATTAACGAGCTTTATACCTAGGTACTATCTTTTGCGCTGGTCGACGTGGTCAACGTGAGTGATAGTGAGAATGACAATAACTGTAAGTAAGTATCTTGAATAGTTAGTCATTTTGCAAAGTTTTGTTTATCATAACACATAAACAATACTGTACTGAAAATATTATTTATTGTAAAAGCCAGCTGTATTGAATGGAAGAAAACGATAAACAATGTCCTATCAGCAATTTCATTGTTCTCTGCGAATAAATTCATAAGTTATTTCTATACAGTGCTTTAGCAAACCTCTTTACGATACTCCAGGTAATTTGTTTACTCATTAAAATGAGAAGTGGGAGCTAATTATGATGCCGAATCAATTTAACAAATTGGGTCAGTATTTAGCTAACTCGATACAACGCCGACCTAATTAACGTTAGCAAGAATATTTTTGCAAGCACCGTGCAAATTCATAAACAGTTGATTAAATTGCGTCTTAGGAAACGGCGTTTACGATTGGTGAAATCATTGAAAGTATTTTGATGAACAGTAATTGTAATGGCCGATAAATTTCAACGGATCGCAGCACGAATCATATGTTTATTCATCCATGTCTTCTCTGAACAAAATTGAGGATAGTCGAATATATTAGAAAGCGAACGTTCTTTTAAATTTTGATTGTTGTGTGATTGTGAGCCTACTTCGGAAGGCTGAGAGAAACATTTATGATTTGACAGTGTTTAGTAAATACTTACGAAGGATTCTAAATTTCTACATAAACATAACATCACGCCTGTAATCCCCAAAGGGTATTCAAACTCCGAGGTCATAGTCTCTTTTAAGGTCCAGACATAACCTTGATCAACTCACATAAGGAATAAACCGATTAGAGTCTGAGATGGTATTTTGAAGAAAAACCACACAGGTTTGAGATTAGCAATTTATATAGAAGTATCTATGACCTATTTCAGCTAATCAAAATCTCTGTATTCGTAAGTCTAGGGTAAAAACTTAGATTACATTAAAGTACCTGTAAACATATTGGGTTTTCACGTTTCCATGTTTAGAGATAAACATTCCGCAAAATTGCCGTAGGTACAGGTGCCAGCACATCAAGCTACCCGAAACTATCTAATTTTCCTAATCAACCTTGAACTTAATGCTTCAGCGATAAAGTTGCAAATCTATTAAAGAAAGAAGAATGGCGAACTTGTATGTAAATTGGGACCCACTGATATTAGAACCGTACATTATTGAAACTTAGTACTACTTCTAGATCTATACAAAACTAGCAAAAATGCAAATGCATAGTCAATTTTATAAGTTAGGAGAAAAAAGTTATGCGAGGTAGAAAATTATAACCTAAAAATCTTATAGATGAAAATATTTGTGAACTAGGGACTTGGTGGTAGGTAGTGACCTGGCTAAAACTATAGATGAATGAATGAATGACAGATTGTAGTAGCTTGATGTGCTGACGTCTGTCTGTATAGCTAGTTGTATTTTTTTTGATTCCAAAGTCCACATAAACGTAGTAGCTGGATAACGACTACAATATAAAATTAAAATATGTTTTGTATGTTCCTAATTGCCGCAATTTCATGAGTCAAACCTTTGACTGTGAAATAATTAGCTGGTCATTTTAATTAACATATAATTAATGCTTTAATTATATTTTTCTTTTCAGGTACGAGACATGTAAAGACTGGTAAACGGGGTGAGTTCAGTCGCCGTGTTTCATATTTATAAATAAGTTATTTTATAGGGAAGCAAATATTTGATATACCTACGCTTACTTTTACTTATCACTGGAGCAATATAAAAGTACACAAATGGATAAAAGCAGCCATCTTATTCCGCCATTTTGTTTTCGTTACGTAATCGATTTCAAACAAAAGTTTTTTTTCATAGCGTCATGGCGTTTATTCCTTGTCCGTATTGTTCTTTATTTCCTACTGTCATTACATAAAGACGTGAAATCTGTAATTAAACGTACTTAAAATAGACTATTAGTGTAACATTAAACATGTTATATGATGCACACTTAGAAATCTGTAACATCACAGAAGTAATTTTATTTGTCATTAAGGTTTCCAAGCTACTTGTGTAATCTACTAATCTGCATCTAACTTCGGTAATAATACACTCAGTATTAATACCACAGAAGTCATTTAAAATCAGCGAATGTTTATGAAACGGCCATGTTTATGTAGCAATTTTGACATCGCTATTTTTTAATCTTCCTACCACGGAACTAATATAAAGTGTACGTAGTACCACACTTTCAACCTTATATTGTTATTGATTAAAACTCCATGTAACTATACGACTAAGCATTCTCAGCTTTAAAGCCACCTCTACAAGTTCCCCTAAGCAAACGGCAATTCAGATTATCTGCTGTAATCGGGAAAGCAAAGATTGTTTTGAAAGAATACTCCTTGGGCTTAAACCCTCTAACGCCATATTATTTTACCGTATACCTGGTATTTTCGCGGTCATTTCTAAGGTCTCCATGTTTAAAAGTTATAGAATTTAATTTACATTATTACCCTGCGTGTATCGGATCGTTGAACCGTGGAAAGTAGAGGTTTAAGCGGGTTTTACAACCCTACCGAGGTTTGTTGACCGCTACCGGATAGGAAAATCCAACAAATATCGATAAGTTTCGTCGTCGAAAACTAACACACGATTGTGTTTAAATAACGCCCAATAAATTTATGAACGTGTATATTTTAGAAATAACAATTTACCTTTTTAAAATTGCCATTTTAGGAATTGTTGGAGTTTCATTAAAATAACAGAGATTCTTTTAAATACGGCGGAATTTTTAATTTTAATACTATTACTGGAATGTTCTGTGAAGGTGCATGATGAATTCATTTGGGATTTCAATTAGAGTAGTATGCTGCCGATTCAAATGTAGCATGTGATGGACTGTGCAGACGCCAGCACATCAAGCCACTACACTTAATGACTACTATGAAATACTAAGAACTTAATGTACACAGTTATGCAATAAATATACCTTTACAATCTGTCAAATTTCTTTAATAGATTTTCAACTATTGCTAATGCATTACTTTTAAGGTTGATTGGGAAAATTTGACAGTTTCGGGTAGCTTGGTGTCCTAGCGTATGAGTACATATTGTGATACTAGCTGTGCCCGCGACTTCGTTCGCGTGGATGTCGGAACTTAACAATGTATTTTTTTGTGCGAAGCGCTGTTGGAGGATTCCGATACAAATCATTTTTTTTTATTTATGCTAGTGCTTCTTTATAAACAACATTAGCTGTGGAACCATCTGGAGCGTACACAAAAAGGTTATTGGGGTTGTTTACAGGAGAAAGAGCTACGTAGTTGACCACGGGAAAAGCATCCAATACTTAGGTCCACCCCCGCAACGGATAATGTCTGGCCCTGAGCTTTATTAATCGTCATGGCATAACAGAGACTGACTGGGAATTGCACTCGTTTGAAAGAGAAAGGAAAGTTGTTAGGAATTATAGGTATTCTTGGAATAAAAACAATATCACCAGCGCCGCAACCGGTTAATATTTCAGCTTCGATTATGTTTTGCTGCAGATTTGTGACTTTGAGCCGTGCCGTTACAAAGTTTGGAGGACATCAATTTCTGAGGAGAATTATTGGTACACCGTTTTTTTAAACTATTTTGTGGGCTGGAAGTCCGGGTGTGTTGAGGGAATCCAAAAATTCTACCGGGTAGTGCGTGGCGTCATCTTCTTCCATAACTGTATTTATAGAGGTGTATTCTCTACTATTCCCGGACACATGAATCAATATTTTTAAATTAATTGCCGTAGCTTGCACATTGCGAGGAGTCAAAATAGCTCGCTGACATAGCCAAGAACCGGCTTGATTTCCCATGTTTGTGGAATCTCCGTACACAGAAGAAATTAGCTCCTGTTGTGATGTAACGCAAGAACAGAGATTATCAACCAAAATAACTTTGCCATCTTCTTGTACGGGGTATGTGCCATCGCCTATTTGTAACAATACATTGGGAAACTCCTGTGCATTTTCGCAGCCTCGCAACTGTGCACGCATATGTACACTCAGGTGTGTAGATGATATATTGCGCCATAAAACAGAACTCTTCAGACAGGCAGCAATTTTTCCGGCTCTCGTTTCTCGGGGTACTATCGGGAGTGTCTGCCGAAAATCACCGCAGAACAGCACCGCTCCCATCGGCCGGTCATTTTGCCTTATGTCCTGTAAAGTTCTATTCACTGCTTCTACAGCTTTGCGGTTTGCCATAGTGCACTCATCCCAAAAAATTAAAACACAATCGCATAAAACCCTTGCTTTATCGCTATTTCGTGATATGTTGCAAACCGGGCTTTCCGTGCGGTCTAAGTCGATAGGAATTATAAATGTTGTGTCTGCCGTTTTTCCTCCAGGCAATAATGTGGCTGCTATCCCTGAAGAGGCGACGGCAAGGGACATTTTATTTTGGTTCTGTAGCGGCACTACAAAAAGTACTTCAGCAACATAGAACAAAAAGTACTACAGCGCCATCTATGACGCAGAGGATGAACTAAAACTCGAAATATATCTAAATTCTGCATCGCGCAAGTTATTTGTGACTTAAGACTATACAGAAGAACCCTACAACAACTGTTGGGCAGTAGCCCACCAGACATAACACCCGTCTGATCGGAGGATCCTCCCTTTTCAATGGTGGTTGAAGAGCTTTACACCCTGTTCTCCATACCCCCAAATTGGTGACCCCGAAATGGACGTCAGCGCAACCTTCGAGCAACGTGACGTCATCAACATCACTTCCTCAAGCTTCCTCAAACTTCCTCAAGTTTTCGAGCAGCGAGTCATATAGCCAGCCAGCTTCAAAATGGGTATTCCTGACCACCAGCATGCAGCGGAAGCACATTCCTGGTCAGCACCCTCAGCCTCATAAAGCTACCTTGGCACTGCACTTTCGGCCGGTTGAGAGCTGTACCTCCCGGTCGATGCGAGCAGTCAGCCACATCGCGGCGCTGTACCACGTCCGACGCAACGGAGCACATGCAGTGCCGACCCCGACTAAAGGGGTTCGCACTACCGCCGCAGACAGTTCCGACTCATCGTGAACAATGCGGCAACGACTTTCCACTGGCCTGGCAATCAACGACTCATTCTACTACCAACCCTAGTCTCCGCGGGGGAGTGATGTAGCGGCACTACAAAAAGTACTACAGCGCCATCTATGACGCAGAGGATAAACTAAAAATCTAAATATATCTAAATTCTGCATCGCGCAAGTAAAGTTATTCGCGACTTAAGACTATATAGAAGAACCCGACAACAACTGTAGGGCAGTAGCCCACCAGATATAACACCCGTCTGGTCGGAGGATCCTCCCTTTTCAATGGGGGTTGAAGAGCTTTACACTCTGTTCTTCATACTCCCAAAGTTCCTTATTCGAGCCAAAATAACTTTGGTTAGGAAAGTTTTACCTGTTCCGCCCGGTGCGTCTAAAAACAGGATTTCACCCGAGGCGTTTTCTACACTGCAACATACCCTATCAAATGTCTGGCGCTGATTCTCTGTGGAACTCGCAGCCATTTTGTAAAATTTCTGCGAGTTCCACGGGATTATAACTAATTTCTGATACGTACTCTCTGTTAATACGTTCCCCATCGACTGTCGGTGTGGGCAAACCGTATTGACTGATCGGGTTCCCTGGTATACTTATAACTATCTCTTTAATAGTCAATAAGGACCTGTTGTGACAAATTTCACGTACCCTATAGGTGAGGAATTTCTCCATCAGTATTTAGTTAAACATGCCTCAATCAGAAAATAACGTCACACGCACAATGCCATCTATCGAATATCTATATTCAATGCTCCACGCAGTTGATGTCTAGATATAGTCCAGTCTGAGTTCGATAGATGGCGCTGATTTAATATTTTACTTCGGAAACACTATTATAATTTTATTAATTTACATTTTTCTTTCTTTCCATTTATAAGGTGTGAACTGATTACGATGAAACAAAAAACTTAATGTTCAATTACTTCAATTTACGCACATATTGTTGTGTATAAAAGTTACGGGAAGTTGTGAGACCAACTGCACATAACCCTAATTTTACTTCTGTAACACTTTAAATTCAAATATCTTTTGATAGACTGAACCGATTGCAATGCAACAAAAACTAAATGTTACTCCAAGTTACGCTCAATCGTTGTGTATAAAAGTTATCTACATTGCTTTTGTACATTTTACGTGATGCCCGAACAAATACACAGACAAACAGACAAACAGACAAAAATTCAAAAAATGCTAGAAATGGGTTCTATTGGTTGTCCTTTAACACCCTGGCTATTTTTTTTGGATTTTTTTTCGATGTACAAAAACGACTTTTCTACAGTTTTATTATATGTATAGATTATTATTGGATTGAACGAAATTGTAATAAATTCTCTTAATTTCAAAGTTATCCTACCATCCTTTCATCCCACGTTTAATCACTTTCCATTCATTTATAGAGCGTTGAATTTTATCCAAACAAACGGTGCTGTGAATATTCAATGGATTGAAAAAACTAATTGTTTTACCTGTGCTGCCCGTAAACTGTGATTCAATAAAACATGAAAATTTAAAAAAAAGTACTATGACGTGATTTCATTTCTACATTGTTAAAAGAATTTCTTAATAGAGAACAACATTATTATAAAGTCGAGTTTATGTGTATGGGAACAGCTTAACAAGATGAAATGAAATAGGGCGCATAATAACAGCAACAATACAACTAAGCCAGTCCTTGCTTGTAATGAAACGCTGTCAAGATTGACAATGGTTCACCCTACAGGGATCAGTCGCGATTTAATTGCAGTTATTATGCAACCCGACCATTAGGTCATCACACCAATGAGCGGTTGGCCGCGAAACGCGCCGCAGAAAGATTCTCACGTCTGCTTCACTTCACCTAGCTGTCTAACAACGTGATTGAAGTAAACACGGGAATACACGGCAGTTTGCGTCTTTTATGGCCATGGATCGCGGGACGGTGATTACGTTAAAAAGATGTCGTTATACGTAAGTAGGGACTGCTTTCTTTGCAAAACTGAGACCTTTTCTAAGAAAACCCTGGGTAAGAATAATATTTGTTCCAATATCAAATAATTATAGTGCAAATTGGTCTTTAAGCTTAAATTCATCAACTTTACAGTGTAATTATCTGCCTTTATAGCAAATTTATAAAATCTCCAAATACCGAATCCAAACGTCAATAGCAGATAGTCCTCGTTCTTCGCACCGAGTCTAGCACGATAGCCTACGCGAGAGAATAAAAACTATCCACAGAATACTTGCAACTACTTTAAAAATTCTGGGAAATTCATAGTTCATAATTTTACGGTTAAAAACCGTAACAATACAAACATCCGCCAAGTAAAAATATAACTGCACAAGAGTCATAACATGGTCAAAGTAAAATTGCAATTACTAACTCTTTGTTTCAAGTTTGCTTTCAATTTATATAGAAACGATCGGTTCGGGTCGAGTACCGACCACCATTAGGGTTTCTGAAAGCCCGATGGGGCTCGTTTGGCGAAAAACGAGGCGCAGAGGGCACATCGACTGCCTTATTACTTGGTTAGGGATGGAATTTTTAAGACCGCAACATGTGCGTCGAGCGGCGAAGTAAATTCGAAAAATCGAATAAGTAATATGGAGATTCTAGAGTCGAAACTATATGGATTGGATGAAGTCAAACCAGCTGCCACAATTGTTAAAGATGATCTAATAATTCCATGGTAGTAACTAGTGTACTACATACAGTCCCTTACTGCATTCAGCATTGTTTCGTTCCACAACTATTGAAAACTAACCGTGTCCATGACTTGATAGAGTGCATTGAATATTTGTTTACAAGCCGGCCCGTGTAATGTCGTAACGGACCTCATTGTGTCAGCAAGCAGTTGTATAGTTATTGCCTTCTTACATCACCGTGTACGAGAATGCAGTCAGCTGTTGAATTCTTTCGTTTCTTTGCAGCATAAGTGAAAAAATATGACTAATTATGACGTCCGCTTTCCCCACGTGATGGCCTGATACTGTTATACACAGTCCGCTGATGATGGAGTACCAAAGCTAGAAACGGAATTCACCAGTCAATGACAAGGAATTAGTCTCGTGCCATTTTACATTCGCTGGTGCAATAGAGAGACTTGCAACTCTTGCAAGAGAAATATTACGTATTTCATTTGTAATTTCATACAGCCAACGGGTTTAGTCTAGCCAGCATAAAGCAAATTGTGCTGGAACTCGGTTTCTTCGTCGACGATGAATTTTTACTGCTACACGTGACGACGGCGAACGGAATTCTTAAACTAGTGGAATTTAGTTACTTGGTTCATTTTTTTATCCGACTGGTGTAATTGGATCTGGACGTTTACGTACGGCTGAATGCATTTCAAGTATACGCGAATGTGTTGGTCACGATTTACAGTGCACATGTTCGTGACGATTTCTCGTAATGCTGTCCATATTGCTGAACGACGACGAACAAATACCAATAATGATTCCAGAAGCTGCATACGAATACGTATGCAGCTTCTGGAATCATTATTGGTATTTGTTTTGTCAAATATGGTGTCAATTTTAATAATTAAACTGCTGTGCAGTGCAGATCTTAGGACTGAATGGTCACACCCAAAATCTTTATTATGAATAGAGACTTTGTTTTTGAATTACATAGTCTTTAGTTTATCAAAGTTATCTATTTCGGAAATGATATTCATTAATGCTTCAGAAACAGTTATTATTTAATTGATTGCTTAGCAGCTTACATTAATCTTATCTTTTATTATACTTTATATCAATGTTACCTACGCAACTGTATAAGCAGTTACGGACAATTTTAGTACGCGCTAAGCTAAAAATATAATGTGCAATTGAGACTCAAGTTCATGGACCTGGTAATAATGTATTTACTGTGCCGCTCCGTCTAGCACGGAGGGCAAACACCACAAAACAACACATTTTTTTCCTCCTCCTTACCACGGACAAGATTGTTAGTCAAGATATTGCAACACGGGTTTTTTGGACCTTTACAACACCGATTAGTGGTAAAGTTTTATTGATTTCGTTATCGTTGGCCGTAATATAAAATGTATTATCTTCATCGTTTGTTCTAATGGATTACGGATATTAGAGGTCTCAATGGCACAACAGAAAATCGAAGTAATGCCATTAGCAGTGGAGTAGCAACAGCATCGTAATGCGACGGCAAATATGTAGTTGCATTTTTAGATTTTTAAAATTTATCTACAGCATCTATTTCGTCTATTTGATTTCATCGCATATTCTTAACGCTTATAATATGTATAATAACCAAACGTAAATGTGTGAAAGCAGTGTAGGGTGTGAGTGAAAATTAATAAATGTCATAATCATGCACAAAATGAACACGCCCCGAGCAACTTCAAACCTTTGACAGCGTGAAACTGAAACGTTCTCACTCCTCCCTTCAGTGTTTCCCCCGCGTTTAACAGCTAGTCTGAACGTTTTAATTTCCATTCGTCGGTAAAACACGTTATTATTTTTACAGTCCTTCTTAAAGATAATTGTGAGACACTCGACGTTACAGATCCAGCCCGACTCGTCTTTATCCGTACAGCTTTAGAACATAGCTTTATAAATTGTTATTCTCTTTCTTTAATGATATTTTCTAATTCTCTAGCTTCAAGTTGACGCGCTGGAAAAAAATATGTTTACCACAATATGGTACTCTATGGAACTCAGCTATGTTTGCCGTATAATGCAATATCCGAAGATAGCTCATAAAATGTTCCCGCATTGGTTGACTTCTCATATCGAACATTCCTCGTAAACGGATCTCAAGAATGTGCTAGGCTATAAACGGAGTTCTAAGTTATTTGCAGTGATTCCAGATGCTCCTTTGGCGGGGAAACATTGTTCAGAAATATTGCATCCACATTTCGCTTGAAATTCATTCGCGCGTTTCAAAAACTGCAATGTTGGGTTGAGACAATAAAATAATTTCACCATATAATAGCAAAATTAAATTACACAGACGCTGGAAATGCTGACACCCGTTCTGTTCAGGATTTATGAATGGAAAAGCGTTGACATTGATTTATTTTTGGTTCCGTGAAAACGCGTTCTATCCAAACAAATGTAGAAAATGGTTTTGTTTTGGGAACAATGCCCTTGCCACAACTCGCAAATTGTGTTTGAATTGCCTTTGTCGAAATTCATCCGATTGATCAAGTTTGGTCAAAGTACTAGGTAAGCATAGGATTGAAAACGTACAAGTAGCATTGAACCAGGAGGTAGGGTCGCTGGGAACTGGAGTTCCGTCGCAGAGCGGTGTAATTGAGCATATGATCCGTGGCGCGCTGACCGGCTGTGTCCATTCTCTGGGAACGAACTCTGCAGGGCTGGCCTCTGTAACCCGATACAATCACGTTAAGTACCTATTTACCACCCAGTGTTATCAGATTATTACCGTAATTAATGACTTTAAAACTAAATTGGCCGCATACTTGCAAATATTTACCGTAAATATTCAATTTTAGCACACAAACAATTGAGCTATATCAGGTTATAAAACGAATTTCCAAGTAAAATGGTTTTATAATGCTTCCACGAATCGTTCAGACCGTGTTTATTTTTCGAACAAACAATAAGATTAATTTAATGAATCTGAACTAGGAAATGTTTGCGAAATATTTCGTAAAATAACGAACGAAAGAAATATAAACGAACAAGATCGAATAGCGTAACATAGCAGGCAAATTATCTCACTTACCACGGATTAATGATTCCAACGAAGTACTAATTGATTGTGATGATGAATGGCGATAAACGAAGTAAGTACACTTATCAGCTGCTAAAGTGATTGTATCAGACTGTATCTTGACAGCAGCACGATACGTGTAATTAACACATGTCACGGATTCATTAATCAACTATCATGTTTATATTGTATAACAATTGATACAAGTGCCAACAAAAGTGGTAACCCTGGAGTATCCTATAAACATCTAAACAGCTATGTACGTGACCACATATCAGACAGGCCGAGGCGTGTGGTCAATCTGCAGCTGCGCTTTGTTTCGCAAAGTACATAAAACATACACACATACCTGCGACGCACAGTTTGTATAATCGTACCTGAGTACCTGACCATACCAAAACACGTGTAACCGATCACGTTTTAGATCCTACACACCATTTCACAAACGTAACGCTAAGCTACGGTCACGTAGCAATCTCTGCACCTATAAAAATAAACACAAAACCTTAAGTGGCAACGTCTACAATCAGAAATCTTCACCGTTGACAAATAAAAACCACAGAGAAAGCCCTCAGGCCCGACCTTCGACACGGCCAATTATTTGCATTAAGAACAAACACTGTTATCGTACCAGATACCGTATCTAAATATCACAAAGATTTCCGTCTTTGAAAGAATTACGCTAATCCCGATTAACTGTTATTTACTGCATCTTTAAGAAAAGCTAATGACAAAATAAAGTTCTGTAGCTTTTACCGCATGACCGCAGCAACTTTGGCTTCATATAAATGGAAGTGGCGATAAGAGTCATAGGTTGAAAGCGTAATGGCCAGTAATGTAAGCAAAGAAAAGCCCGTATCGCCACATCGATCACCGCATTACCTAACACGGAAACATGACAGAAACCCATAACAAACAAATCCCTGGAGTAATAAAGAGCTGCAGTATCTAGGAACCCATTGGATATTGCCGTTGTGAAGATTTAGAGATTAACCACGACCGCGATGCTATTGAACAGGATATTATGTAAACAATAAACATGGTTTTACATATGAAAATTTACTAAAATAATCACCCGACGTGGGTAGAAAGGTTCAACACCCACGTATTACCATTGTACGGACTGCAGTGAATATTTATGTTCAAGCAAATGCTGTTTTTATTCTCTTCGTTATCTACATGATTGTTGGTTGAATAAAATCGACCTTTTAAATGGTCTACACCCGGTGTTTTATTATCTAGTGGTGGGTTTTACGCTTCAGATATTCTAGACGCTCTCCGGAGAGCCTTTTAACTTCAACATCGTGGAATATCAAATATATTATTTACTAGTTGCTCGAGGTGGGGCTTTAGAATTTTGTGACAAGCGTTTTCATATTTTGTAAGACGGACCAACAAATAATGTTTGTTTCTTTATTGAAGCACTTAAATGAAGACCTTTCCATTTGACACAATTTATTTGTAAATTGCGGGAAGATACTCATGATTATTGTTGGAGCAAACGATATTCACCTTCATTTTGGTTTTATTATGGGTATTTGTTTACTTTACGCACAGGCATATCAAAGTAAACATAAGATCACAAAACTACTCAACTTTGATAAAATGGTCGCAGTCAGCACTTAAATCAAGTCATAACAACCTCTTTCTTTTTATCAGTCCTCGAAAACTGGCAAGTGGGACGTTACGCTACGCGAATAATGGTCTAGAATCCAATTACTCAGTGTTCGGCCTACAAATACAATGATGTTCAATAAAACAATACGGCTATGTCCGCATAGAACAATTCTTTAGATATGACTCATTAAAAAATCATTATTACTAAGCGAGTAATTTAAAACCATAACAGAAAAGACTGAAAACATTCTGCTGGTGCTTGGTCACGAAATCCGTAAACATTAACATCATCGGCCTCAATTGGAACTTCGCTATAGAACGTAATAACACAAATAATCAAAATATAACGGAACCACAAAAACATGTTTTAATTAGAGATACATTTATCTGAGATTTTATCAGCTGTTTACTATTCCAAGAAACCCTTAAGTTCTGTTTTCCACTAATTGATAAATTAAAAGATAATTAGCAATCTGCTGAATCCGATTTAGTTTATCATAGGCAATCTAAAATAAATTCTGTGTTTTTGCGTCAGTATCATCAATTCTTTATACCGTTGTCCGTATACTATTTTATTCAAATCTTCAAAATTACGTTCATTCAAACACTTTCCTAATCGATAACCTGTTCAAATAAGCTGAACTTGTAATCTGCTATTGACTTCGCCATCCATATCGTTCTCGCTGTCACAATCTATCTTCCATGGCATTTCGAAAATGTGAGATCTTCCGAATTGAATCTGAATCTTGATCTTCCTGAATTTGTGGTCTTCTATGGGTTTTACTATCCAATTATCCATATCTGTCACTGTTTCTATCAGAATTTAACTTAGCCTACACATGACGGTACCAAAATGTCGGATTTTCCTTCTTGCTCATAATCTTCATGAGCAGGATTGTCAATATTATCACTCATCTCATAAATTGCCGATAAATTATTGGTAATCCCTAATTCACTCGTGTCGTCGATCGTCTACAAATTATTGTTAATCCTTAATTCTTATTCTATCAAACGTGTTGCCTATTCAATACGTGTGTCATGATTAAATTTTCCCGTAGCGGTTACAGTGTGAAGTCATATACGATTATCGTGCAGCTCGTGTTCGGCCGTGGCCCCTCGGTGTAACGTTACTCACGATAAATAATCAACGGCTGTATCGTCACGGTTTCTTTCAAATCTTCTTTGGCTATTGTATACTTTAACTCTCATTTACGAAGGGTCGTTTTGCTTAGTAAAATTTTCAGTTTCTTCAATAACGTCCTCTTGTAAGTCCTCAGCATTAGAATCCCTTTTCATAACGGTGTGTTCTTGACGTAGTTTTGCTTTGAAATTTTCAAAGCTTTCTTGATTTCTTGTGGGCACTCTGTTCTGTGTATAACTCTATTTATTTTCATAAAATTGGAGTGTTCCAATTCAGAATTGTGTATGTAAATATTCTGTTTGGTCGCGATGGTCTTATTTGTTGGCCCTTCGTTTCTTTCTTGTATACTTTTAGCATGTATATTTTTTCATCAATTTCCCCCATCGGATGTTTAAATTTTGATTGGGACTCCGATATGATTGATTCTTTCGAAATGTTTGTCTGTTTATCTTCAACAATGATCGCCATAAAAGCAAGAAATTGGAAATTTGTATTTTTGTAAAAGGTTTTACCTATAGCTTTATTCATTCTCGTGATTGCTTGTACAGTAAGTATCTAATATTCTTCTGTATAAACAAAGTTTTCTTTCTTTTTATGGGCACGATTTCTATTGGTTCTTTAATTAATTAAAATCTATTTTAAGATAGCTTTATGAGAAAGTAGTAAAAATATTTTATATACAATTCATTTCGCTACACAGTCTACTCGGGATCGCGTCCTTCAACACACACTTCACATTGAACTTTGTGTAGGTCAAAGAACTCGTCGCCAGATGTTCTCTTATTTGCAAATGTACCATGTTGCAGTAATAGCATACATAATAATAATATGTTAATTTTGCCGCGAAAAATCTAGCTTTTTATCTCAAGGTTGAAATATCTTATGCAAGTTGACATCTGGCGAAAGTCGTAAACGCAGCCTCCATACGTGTATGCGTTATAATAATCTTTTTACCTTCTTTCACATGCCAAAGGTGTGCCCAACTGGAGCATATAAAACGCTCTCAGACACTCCAGGGAACAACAATAGGGTGTGTTATATTCAAAACTACATTCAAGTGCGAATTATAGAAGACCGTTGCTTTACAAGTTACCAAGTACACTTTCGGTGTAAATTTATATTTACATATTGCTAAATCGTAGGGGAGAGCGAAGTTTGGAAACATTCAGACATCGAGAATTTTGAGGGGCGACGGGTTCGTAGAAATTGTGAACCGTAAAGTCGGATACAATAGTACTTATACCCATTAGGGTGAGAGTAACGAAATTGGACACAATGGGCGATATTTTCGTAATTTCAATGTGGGCTGTGGTTTTGAAAACCTACATATTAACCACAGAAAACCAAACCAAAATATTTAAATTAAACGTGTTATGTTTAAAGCTTCGCATATAGATACTATATTTACAATAATTAGGTATTCTGTTCAGATAATTCGAGCTATTTTTTTTTTGTATTCGACCGTTGAGGCAGGTGTCACGAAACGGATGCGAACCGGCCACTGGCTCTGGGTGCGGTCGGAAACAATAAATCCATAAAACAGCCTTTAAGCTATAGTTGGGTTAATGAAACTAGTGTGTGATGAACTTTATTATGTAAATATCTAGGCCAATAGTATGAAATTATAGAGGACTGTATAGTTATGTAATTACTTCAGTACTCAAGAGATTTCAAATTAGCTGGCTTTTAATTAGGTAATCCAAATAGATATTGTGACTTTAGTTATATGTAGAGATGAGTAGAGTATATTTATGAAGCCTTGGATGTTTTCGGGAATTATGGGTCGGCGCTTGGTAACTATGGTGACCGATTAATCAATAAAAATCCGTTTAGATCCGTAGATTCCGTATGAAAATATCACACACACGGTCAGTCAACCGCAAATCAGTGATTTTTTTTACTTATTTTACGTTGACAGCGCTCTTATGTCATAGCAGTAAGGGCGAAATAAGCTTAACAACAGGTATATCAAACTTTACGAATATTGATCATGAAAACTTACAAGTCTGAGATTTAGACAATGAACACTCCTTTATATTAGTTTAGTTAGAGAAACTATCTGTCAAGCAATGCAAGTTGCTCCTTACTTGATAACTCCTACTTCCCTTTGAAGAGTTATGTACTTATGTATCAGACTCTCAGTTGTACACAAAACATTGGAGTAGGTGCTCGAATGTTGCCACCACCGACATACGAGCTGACATCCTATTAATAACTCTACACCCCTCCATATTTCTACTCCACGTAAAAACCTAATAAATAACTGTCGTCTACACGTAAACATTTAATTAGTCTGCACTTTCTTTCTTTCATACAAAAACTAAATTGTTAAACTTTGCGATTTAAAAATCAGAGTACATTAAATTGTTTACGACTATTTACCCCCGAGATCCCTTTTGGGACTCATTTGAATTTATGAAAGTTAATTTAATTATTTTTCCTTTTATTTAATTAAGGGAAGGTTTTTTGCAGGCTGGATATCTTTATCCGACGAAGAATTGTGAATTTATGAAAGTTTTTTTTATGGAAAATCTGTCAAACGTCAATCTTATTCCGCGGGGTAAGAGATATTTGACGCTGGAAAAATCAGCCTTAAACCGGATTCTGTCAAAAAAATGTCAAATAAGACAAGTATTTAATGGGTAGGTAGTACAATTCCATTGATATTTTCATCACCATTCTCAATTTCTAATTTAAGTTAGCTAGGTGGTCGAACTTCGGGATCCTTCGTTTGCTAAAGTCATCTAAGTTATTGACTGGTAAAACTTTGGTTATAATCCCAAATTAAGTTTGAAAAAGCATATTGGTGCTATTTATCCCGTCTCCACCCTTTTCCTAAATCGACAGATTTGCTGTAATAACGTTTTACCTTCATCGTCAGTATTCATGAAAGAACTAATCAAGATTTTTTAGTACTTATACTTTGGTATGATAAAACGCACTTTAGCTTACACCTTGGCAAAGTTTCCATAATGCAGACGGTTATTTTCTCCGGAATGAGACCATAAATTGCAGCCGACGACAAGTACTTACCTTCATGAAAGAACTATGCCCCGGCTTTCCTTGCCGCTTCAAGTATACCTAAATTAAGAAGAGGCTATTAAAGCGCCGTGTACAGTAAAATAAAGTTTCTTCCTTTTACCATGAAACGAAAAGCAGCTACACAATGCGCTCTGTAGAAGAAAACCTAATTTAAACGTTTAGGGATTCTACTTCAATTCAAGTGGTCCTATACTAAATATTTCCCCCAAAAAACATATGATGTGTGTAGTTTTCGGTTCCCGTGACACCAACATTGACTCCCGAAGTCCCGACACTCCCTCATGCGGTTCGTTATAAACCCTCAAATTGCTGCCTACACGACAAATAAAACTACCTCATATCCCCTGAATTCATTGAGTCACGTACATATACGCACGCCATCGCCACAAAACCGAAGGACCTAATAAGGTATGTTTATTTCGATACGGATACCACATTTACCTGTACCTAACGTAATTTTCGATATAATGTATATTAAGATACTCAGTCTACATGAGCTGGTTCAAATTAGTTCTCATCTGCATTCATTTTCCTGATAATTATCCATGGACCGCTATTTCCCTTCATTTGCATTTTACAGACGCATCCACAATTATCGCTGACGGAACGCTTAATTTTACCAACTTTGACGAGCTTTGATCAGCTCAGACGTTTAATAATTAGCGTCGTCGTTCATAAAGACTTGGGGGCACGTCAAAGTTTCAAGTCGTCAGTCGGAGGACTAATTGTTTCTCAAAGAATTAAAGGACTAAATAATTGGTGTATATGAAATTGCGTGAGCGTCGTTCGGAAGTGGGCTACGCAGTCGACGGCATGCCAGTAGGGAAGCCCTGTGTATTGATCGCTCGCGCCCCACGCGTTATGACCATCGGCGACAGTAGGGCGCTCCCGGCTCCACGTAAACACTCCGATGGGCTCAACATGTGTAATAGAAAAAATATTCCCGCAGCCAGCGAGCTAATTTGGGAGTTCTGAAAATTTCCCAAGAGACCCAGTAAACAAACTATTAATAAAATTGCTGTAATTGGAAAAACATTAATTATTATTGCTAATTAATGGTACTTTAATAAAGCAAATTAAGTTAGTGAGATAAGTACTTGCTTCGATTTAATAAAAGCCCGTCTGTAGGGCGTCCGTCCGTTTGTCGACCTCCACGACCCGAACTCTAAGGTCTTTGTACCAATGGCCCTGCGCCTAATCGCCGACCCTGAGCCTGAAAGTTTATTGTCCTCCTATGAATAAAGTACCGAACGCAATTTCATACAAATTGTGGAGCGCCCGACATAATGCAATCAAATGACGTAAATAGCCGTACAAACCCAAAATTTGTTTCCTGGGGTTATTTTATGTCTGCGAAAATACGAACGTTTCGCCTCGGAGATAACTCGGCAGTGAATCTGGATGGTTATTACCATTGCTAAGATATAGTCACATTCTGTAATGGGACTATCCTTCGATTATACTGTGTCCTACGTTCTGTTGTTTTAATCAGTCTCCTTTATTTGTTATTCCGGTGTAATCTCCCTAATGGAACTGTGTTTCTTTTGAACACAAGTATCCAAGGAACCGGAGATTTGTCCCAGTTTGTAGTCCAGTGTTTTCAATACAAACATTGCGTCGCCGCGCGCCGCTCGGACGCAAGCATCCCGTGAGTGAAGGAAGTGGGTTAACCAAATATAATTTAATCACTTTACGATTGAGTTCCTCCGTTGTTTCAATTTACTCTGCACACACGGATTGCTTCACCCTTATCGTGTTACCATCCGTTAGTCAAAAGAGTTACGGAACTACATCTTTGTTATTACCGGAATGGAATTCATTTTTCTTTATCCAACGGGCGTAAATGCGGGTGCATTGTGGTGTCATCCTGTCGTTTATACCCCTATGTTAAAGCTAGTGGTTCCGCGAAACTGATAAACAAGATAAAGTGTTCGTTTAACGCTTACCTGTATCTTCTGAGTCGCGGCGTGTCCGGACGGTCAGCGGAAATTGCCCAACCCGAGAGGGTTATGGCAGAAGGGGAAATATCAAAGATATTTACTTGTAGGGGAACGAAGATTTAGGGCGTGAGATAGAAGGTACATCTATGTTTATCTTTCCTTGGAGCTCGTTGATATATTAGATCTTCATCGGAGCGTTTTGTCCGTGTGGGTCCAGAATTTCATCAAAACTTACCCTCGGCCTCGAGTCAATAGAATTTATTGGCAGTTATATTGGTGTCAGTTTTTGGTATTTGCAGAAAAACTCTAATCGAGCAATTTCGTTTATAGACGGTTGAACCAAACGTGATACGGGAGCAGATATGTTCGCCTATTCAGTAGGTACGTAATCGCACGTTCGTCTCGGTAATCTGTTGTATTGTTTGTACAGCTATTGTCACACACAATATTGTACGTTTGTGTACGGAGTTGAAGCACATAACGGTTAACGGCACTAATTCAAACGTTACTCACATTATCGTGACTTTGAGTAAACTTCGCCGTGAGAACTTGTAATAAGTTGGAGCTCTATTGAACAATCAAGTGCAATTAAACCAAGTTCGGAATAGCATTGTTCTTAATAGTTTTTACAGAATTTTTAATACTTCTCCACTAACGGTTTCCAAAGCTTTTAAACCTAAGTAATACACTCCGGTTCAAGTTTAATTACTTCCTTGAAATGCGCAGTACCTTCAAGACCATCAGTTATTACAAATTGCTAGTTCATTACTCATGAAAGTTAACTTCCAATCATCCTTTCCTACATAACAACATCAGCTTGTCATTCCATCCCACTCTATACTTTTCCTCCAGTTCCTAAGAACTTATAAATCAGTACCAATCTTAATACCCGCTTATTTGCACCACCAGTATAATCTAAAGCACGTAATATAATCTCGAATGATCGATGTACAAGGCATTATATGTCTTAGCCAAGATTTCCGCCGGATAGCGTCTTGCAATACCTTCTTCGTTGTTTCATTCAAACGTGCCCCGAGTTTTAAAAGGGCTCATTAAACGTTCAAAGATTCTTACCTGTCTCTGTGCATAGGCTTTCGAAATTTGCATGCTTTATACAAACTTTGTCGATAGCAGATTTCCATAGTAATATGGGAAAGATTCTTTGGAACAGCTATTTGGTGTCTTGGGGATTAATGAGATCGACTTTAGTCCTGTAACTGACTTCTAACGTGACTTTGAAGTACTAGTCAGCCCACAGCATACTTAGAAATACCGTACGGGACTCTTTGTATAAATGGGCTTAATGGGATAAACGCTGGAGAATGATGATGAGTAATGTTGACTCTTTATAGCGACCAAGTATAACAATCATAGAAGATATGTTAACCCTAATTCGTAGCTTAAACCACACAGCAACAATATAAGCTGCCTCAGGCAGACTTTCACATCCAATAATTGTCATTCAAGCTTCATTGACCTGACACACCCTGATATCGACGCTTTTAGCTCCACCTAAAGGCAAAACGTGTAGGAATACATGCATACGTAGATATGTACATATGTACAGCTTAACATAATATTACCGATATCAAGAAAGACATCTGACTCCGATTGCCTCAGATATGTTAAACCATCAGCCTTATCGAGTATCGTGTTGGTCATTACTGCATATCGGACACAGCTTTTGGTGCTTTGGTACTTTTCGATATAGGGAATATACGGGTATCGAATTGATTTGGAATGATAAGAAGTCGAATGATTGCAGCTGGTCCCATGTTGGTACTGTTATTTCTGAAAAAAAGTTGCAGATATGCATCTTTTCGTTAGCACTTAACTTAATGAATTTATTAGAAACTAGCTTTTGCCCGTGGCTTCGCTCGCGTTAATTTAGATAAAAAAAACTTAACACACTACTCAAGTTTCTTTAAACGAGGAATAACATGATAAGAACGCTATTGTTGTTTTCCTCGGAAAAGTACTTATCTTCATGATACTCGTAAAAGGTACCCTATGTCCGTTTCTGTACACCTGACAACGTACAAATTCAAGTGGTTTAGGCGTGAAAAGGTAAGAAACAAATAAACTTACTTTTACATTAATAATATTAGTTAGGAAGTTAGGATAGGATACAATTGATAATCTAGTGTGTACAATTATAGCACAAGTGCTGTCTCTACAATGCGGTAATCAACCTATCAATCAACAGAAAGTTCAGCAACACCAAGAAACCGCCGATCCTTCCTCATTACATCTGTTATTATAAACTAGTACCATACAGCAACAGATTGTTTCCTACATAATCAAAGTCGTCTGCTTCGTGAACTTCCTATTTCATAGTTTGTGTTTACACGCTTCGCTGAGCTGATGTCTAGTGGAACTTACTTGAGCACCACAAAATGTAAATAATGCTCTAAAGTCTTCGGTAACTGTTTGTGAGAGCGCTTGTTAAAAGGAATTACTGGCTAATTAGCAAGTTCTTGATTGCTTTGTTCAAGGCAGTAGTTTGTAAGAGATCAAGCGTGATCTTCATCATTCTCGCAATTAAGCAGTAAAATCAACGGATCAGATAGTCTTAAAAGTTGATTTAAAAAACTCGCCGAAAGAAATAAGATGGCCCTATTTGCAACTGTAAAAAATGGAGACTTAAAAGTAGCAGCGAAGTTTGGTAAATAATTTAGGCCGGTTGCGACGCTGTTTGCGGACAAATTGCTCGTTTCCAGCACTTCTTTGACCTAAAAGCTTTTATGCTAGTTAAAAAGTCTCAATTAGGTACTAAGAGCGGCTCACGCCAAGATTTTTCTCAAGAGGCAATTTTAGATGACTTCACTGTCGTGAATCAATTATGCCATTCGAACTTTGGTACCTGTTTTAAGTGGGACTGAAGTTTTCGCATTCGAAATTCTGGATTGTTGCATAAACGTCACACTTTTTAGCTCGTTTCGATTGAATAACCAATCAATATCGTTACATACAGAATTTATTAATCCACGCCATGAATTCGTTATGCAATGAAAATTAATGTCTGCGTATTACTTAGCGTAATAGTGGTTTGTGTGGTAATTGTATTAGCATCTAATTTATTAACACCTGCAACAGTTTATTGCTTTATATTCCAGTTCCTTTCAATGTTTATTTTCATGCTCTCTCCTTGGTTTCTCAAAGCCGTAATTTTCGCGTTGTTATCCTCGTGTTTCACCTGAGGGCGTCTGTTTCTGTAAAGATAGTATTTTAATCATAACAACATTCAGTGCAAGCAAGCGTCCCATTGTGTTGGCCACAGCTGTGCTTGACGACCCGACGTCCTCTAAATACAAATTATCGTCAAGTTCAACAGAAGTAACGCGTGGAGACTCGGTAATGTAAAGCTTTTAAATTCCTTGTAATAGAGGAATATGTTTATGTTTCCGCAACCTAGCAGAATCTAAAGTAGAATCCGATAAAGATTCATTCTCCGGCTTCAGGTTTTTTAAAGTCTGAGAGGATAAAAGCTGAAATATGTAAAATATTCTTATAATGAAGTCGCTTTATTGTAGCAATTTCATATTACAACACAACAATCCCTATGAATGAAAAAAAAAACACTTTTGCAACCTGTAACCCGTAATGCTTGTGATGTGAACTATGTAAAGTCTATTCTCAAGTAATGACATGCAAACTTAATAGATTGACATGCTGTTGAACACATCTGTAACTAACGACTATTAGATCTCAAGTTACTTCCTACATTTGCGGTTTCACGCAAACCCACATAATAGCTTCGTATGTTGGATTTATCAGAAGATTTCACAGACATGCAAACAGAATTTATTGCCACCCCGAGTTTAGTTCGTATTCCGCGTTATAATTTCATATAACTTATTCAATTTGATCGCACGATTCTAATTTTTTAAACGTGTGAAAATTCATTTCAATGTCACACATTCCGCCTCTGCTCCGACTGGAAATCTCATTAATGAATTATTCATATGATCATAATGCATGCCATTTTGATAAATAACTTGAAAGGACAATGACCAAAGTTGGTACCAAAAAGTCTCGCGCCTCAAAACCAAAATATTATAGTAATTAGTTTCATATTTTTTTACGGCATTACGCGTCGGGGATTTGATTTTTGAACTGGAAATATACTTTTCGAGTTTAAAAGTACGAAAATTGTTTTACTCCCTTTATATGACGTTCCGTTTCAACTGAATATAAATGACGTTCCGTTTCAATTGAACAAACCCTTGTCTGTCGAGCGGACTCTAAAATTAATTACAATTAAGTAAGATCAGTACACCAAATAGATTTAGTTTGGTTTATTGCTATTTGCAACAAAATAGATTTTCTCAGCCTAAAGATTTTGATTTATTGATTACATCCCTAAATCCCAACTAGTTTATAGCACTTACTATACTCTATGGTTTATAGTTATCTTATCTGTGGCATCTGACATTTGTACTGTACTGACTGACTATTGGCAATGTAAAGGTCTAAAATAAAATCGAGTTTCAGTCAAGCATACTGTGGATGTTACTTTAACTCGTAATTCTTACTAATATTAGTGTATTACGCTGTTTTTAGAGCAATAATGTAATGTATGTGTGTTAAAATACGTCGTTGGTAGCGTCGAAAAAATAGACCTACTTTTTAGGTTAGTTTCGATTTTATAAAATAACTCTGAAACGCGGGTTTTTTTTTCAAAAATAATTTTTGTAGGAGTTAATACGATCAGTGTAGTCTATAAAAAACAAGGTTTGATTTTGATGCAGCATGGTACGGGATTCCATACTTCCATGAGCATTCTCTTTTGTTTTGTCTTCACCTTTTCGATGTTATTTGTTTGTAAGACGTAAAACTTCATGTTTTGGAAATACCCATAAATTTCCCGCGACAAGTCTTTGTTCGGATAATAAACTTAAGCCAATTACTCCGTCGATTTTCCAGGCACATATCTCTGTCTTAGTTCCTTTATTGTCGTCTTCAACAGAACGCTCGACTTCGTGATTTATATCAGAGAGACCTGAGACTACCAATTCATTCGCGATCAGACTTCGCATTTGTCTTTCGAAATTGGATAGCGGATAAAAATATAGGTGTTTCCGTATTCGCTTTGTGGTTCAAGTTCAAGATTCCGCCCGCCTGGGTTATTGACCGGCCTCAGTACATGCGCGACGGGTGGATTAACTTTTCCACCACTCCATGATTTTCCCGAACTCCCCCAAAATTGGAAATCTAGCTTTGAGATTAAAAATCCTAGAACCGTTATTTTGCTTTCCATGCTTAAATTTCGTTCTTATTTCTAACTTTTTTCTCGATTTATTTTCTACAACTGCGTCTTTACTATACTGCGTTCATTTAACATTTTGGGGTATTGATTATCCTCTTATCTACAACGGTTGTGTTTGAACAAGGCTTCGTTAAGCCCTTTTATTGCCCTTTGAGGTTTAACTACAATCTGTAAAGGACATTGATTTGGTTTTGAACTGGTCACTTATTTCTTTGTTTGCATCCGGTTCTGTGGCTTTGTTTCTCTAGGTACAAAAAGTTTACCAGCTCAAATATTTGTTCGGTAACTGTATCAAAAGTTATTTCACTGTCATTAGATATGACCACAAAGATTGTTTGTTTCACTGGCAGTAATATCAAAACTTGTTGGTAGTTGGATACCATTTCAAACTGCTCGACTATGGTGGCGACTAGCCGTCGGTTTGAGGGAACAATGGTGCGTTGGTGATGTTATTGATTGGTAGCAACAGGTGGCTGGGGCGTCCCCCCCGCGTACTGCTCCGCGCCATCACCTTCACTTTCTTCTCGAAGACCAAACAAAGCTTTTAAGAAATCTCCAACAACCTGCAAAAGGCATCCATTATTGACAACCACGTAATGCTGAATTATTTGTTTCCTTTGTTCTACCTTTGTCTGGAGCTGTAAATCTTAATTATAAAGTTTTGTCGTGAGGCATTTTATTATATGCCACCTAATTAAGTTTATAACAAACGACTTTAAACCCCAGTTAATAAAATTGGAAGTGCTAATTTAAAAGAAAAATGAAAATTAACGCTAAGTATTTTAATAATGTAAATATAAAGACACGGCTGCCCGCTAATGGAACACTGCTTCTTAATTAAAATCTGTGAGAATTGCGCTTTAACCGTTCCTTCTAGTGCTGTAATCGTGATGTTGAGATTGTTGTTTCTTGTACTATTATCTTTATTGGCGTATCGAGTTGATAGCAACGTAAACGTGTTTATCCGCCGGCGATCAATCTCTCCCAGTCAATTTGTTTGGTGTGTTGTGTGTAAATCGGATCCCGTGCGCTGCGACCGACGTAGTTCGTTGCAATTTATCGATAAGCTGTTTCTGTTTACTCCACTACCCTCCCTAGTTGTCGGCAACATGGTGATGACGCTGATAAATGGTTTCTTGATTGTACTTTGGGACCATAAAATGTAGAAACTCGACCCGTCGTCGTCACCTGCATATTCCTCTGTGAAGGTTACGGATAATGATGTCTGACATCAACGTTAAGTGGTTATGTGATTAGCTTTGTCATGGTTTTTACCTAAATACGCGGTTACCATTATTCTATTTTAAGTTTCCGCTTATTTAAAGAAAAAAAAAGTATGAATTCACTGAACCATGTCTAAGTTGGTTTTATCGCCTTGTATGTTTAATGCTATCGTCTTCCGTATCGTCTGTGTTTATTAATTTCGAGCCTTCATTTATTCAGGGTTCTGACATCTTACTTATTTATTAGGGGCGAGAATGATTTAATTAAAATTTGTTTCTGCTGTCCTTCTGTATGAGTTCGCTAAGGAAGGAAGGAATAAAATGTGGAAGGTTTCCTTATTTGTCTCAGGAAAATGACAGATTCTACAAGTAGGATCGGTATGTGTCAAGAATGAATGACACGCACTAGAAGAAATTAAAATGTTTACCACAAAATATCATTGGAATTGTCAATTCTAACGATAACTGTAGGATATTAATCTTCTATTCAAGGCATTGTATGAAATGGGCGGATGTTATTGTGTATTCCATACACGAGCAGTGTTGACAAAACGTCGATCGTCGATGTCGACTGCTTTCAGAATTAACTACGAATTCCGTACTTATAAGGAAAACGTTTTAATAACAACCAATCAAATGCGAAGAGCGGATACGAAACGGTAAACTAGTTGTCAATACTCATATACAAGTTACAGAACCAAACAGCATTATTTTGGGAGTAAGACATGAAAATAATGAAACGGAAAAGATATCAAACTGTTGTCCTTATGACAAAGCTGATGACACCTACGTTTTACTACTTGGGTTTCCAATTTCGGAGAGTAACTTTCATGGAATATTTTTCTAGGACTTATACTCGAAACATCAAACAACTACAGATAAAAGTGAATACTCGTTTTTAGTGTTATTACAAAAAGCATTTGTCTACAAAGGACACCTGAGAGAGGGAAATAAATTCTCTTTGTGCACTACATTGGTTCAAAAACCCTTGCTAAATAATAGAAAGTGGACAGACACTTGAATAATCTGAAATGAAATGAAAATCTCACTGGAGAAAATCAACTAGACGGAGCATCCAAAGCCTTCTGTTGAAAACAAGGAGAATTCACAGTATTCAAAGAAGTACCTACTTACTTTGCTCATATGTTTAGTTAGACTTTAACGGGAAATAATAAATACAGAAACAACGAAATAAATAATAATACAGACTTTAAAACCCATGTAGAATTTAAATTGATGTATCGTAAAACTGAACAGAATATCTTTACAGGTTTACAAATAAAGAATAATGGAGTCGATCATAAAAAAGTTGTAAACGTTAACTCCGCTATTCATCTACCGTCAAAAACAAGTTGTTTCTGAACTGAAAACCAAACTAGCTAAATGAATATTTCAACATCATTCACGTTAATTGAAAATGTTTTCCAAAGTTTACACAGAAACGCTATGGCAAACATAGAAGCTGTATTGAAAAATGATTTTTATCGGTTTCAAGAAAGCGAATGGAAATTAAAACAGTATCTCACCTCTCTTAGCAACAGCGTAGTATTAAATTACCGGTTTCGGAATCAATTAACGTCAGGTTCTACCGTTATTCGGTCAGTAGGGAACGATTTCGAGGTCGTCATTAAAGGCATCTTATACCCATCGTGTATATAAAAATCTGATGCTCTTGTTATTTGTTCTTGTTCTTTTGGCAATCAATGGCCTTTACAAAAAATTCACTAAATGAGCTTGACGCTAAGCATATTGGAAACATCTATTGGTGTGTGCTAGCTGATATGTGACAGTCATTTAATTTAATAGATTCTTTGTTTATACATTTTAACTTCCACAGTATTGTATAAAATCTGGTTCTTCCAACCTAACAGAGAGATGTGTTGCTTGGGGAGTGAATGCTTGTCCCGCTACTTCTTCTTCTACTACGACTTCTTTTCAGCTAAAATACTAGAAGGGCGATGGGCGGTTGTTTTGGAGGACTGTCTCTTGTTAACTTTCGACGTTCAAAAAGTGCTGATCATGAGCCAAATTTGAACAAATGACATTTTATTATGATTTTGATCGTTCTATCTCTTATTGTTATCATCTTCAAACGATTAACAGAAACGGTATTTAACACTGATCGCATTAAGTGGGTCGTGGTGCAAGCGGGCCTCAGACTTTTCTAGTGTATCCTAAGTCTACATTTCCTGATTATCATTAATTATTGCCTCGCTAATATAGTTGCGGGAGGTCCTTTCTCCATTACTTAGTACTTAATCTATACTAATACAAAAACCGTCACCTGCCTGCAGCCTTTCATTTTTGGACATATGATTACTTCGTCAGGTGGCAACCGTCCATTTCATTCTTCAACAAAAAACCGGAACTCTTAGATGGGTGTATCGAAACCACACATGTCTTCGTTATTTCTTATTTATTAAAGTTTTTTAACCGTTTATAACCGTCTGTGAAGCATAAGGCCTGATAAGGTAGTAGTAAAGACAGTATTATACCTGAATTTGGTCCTATGTCATATTATAAGGGGTCGATTCGGAAGAAAGTAGTAAAAAAGCGAAATAATTCGCTTGACATTTTCCAAACTAAGTCAAGAGAGGTCAAGTTTCAGACTAAGATAACGAAAAAAACAATATTCTAACTGTGGAGTACCCACAGTTAGAATATTGTTTTTTTTCGTTATCAGCCATCAGAACTGCACAACCTATAACAGGTCCTGACACTGGTCTTATATTCTCAGACTGGAAACCAAACGTCCATGCCCACTCTCAAAGGCATATCGTGCTCCAGAAAAAACAAATGGTCTGGATTTGACATAAATAAGGCCAAATTGCCCACACCAAAACCCAAAGCTAACACTAGAGCCGTTATCTTGCATGCAACTTTCCCCTACAAGTCCAGATAAGTATTTAGCACTATAAATCACTGTGCTTATCATCTACAAACAGCGATCGGTTCGATACATCACCTGTTATCATGAGTTTCAAGCCGTGGGAATACCGCTAAACCGGTTCAACTAGGCCAGAGATAGCCATCGATAAAAGCTTTATTGAACTTCCATGTAATTAAGTAATGAAGCTGTATTTAGTACGAATCAGGAAACTGTGAAGTATTTTTTTTAAACCACAATGAATTAAGTGTGTTTTTGCAAGAGTATTCTAAATCCGAGCAGTATTTCTGTACAATAGTGAATAAAAAGTTCTCGAGCTCGAGATTCTCAAAAAATATTATTCCGTTCTTTTCTTATTAAGCCTGACCCGACAAGATAGAGCTATGGATATCCACCAAAAGAGGAGATCCTTAGCAACGAATACTACATCGAATTCCTTATTAAATTAGGTTTTGTTGATATCAAACCAAACCATCATACTACCTAATTATTTCCTTTCTTAGAAATGAGAATTAATAAGCCAAAATAACGGTTTTTCCTTGAACATCAATCGCGACATGTTTTGAGTTTTTTTTTTCAGAATTTGCCTCAATGCTGCGGGACGTTTGTTAGTTAGATTAGACTGACCGCTAAAATGAACTGATATCATTCTGAAACCGCCCACTATGCCACAGATTGCCTAGCTTAATATTACCGAGTACGAGTTTCCTAATAACCTTAACCTAAATGAAACGATAAAGTTACCCGTAGATCTGAATAATATTGGCAGAGAGATGGCTACTACTGATGTTACCACAGCTGGTTCATTAATGATCTATGCAAAGGATGTTTTATAGGTTATAGGATCATTCGCTTCTCAAGAGTTCGATATGGGATTTCATGGTAAAAATATGGTTAAAATGGGTGATCCTGACAATCCTGAACACGCTTACGACAGACGCACATGATTATTAGTCGAAGAACACAACATAAGAAGAGGAAAGACAAATTATACTGCGTGCATAACTAGCACTATGTCAAGCAGGCTTCTATCCGGCATGATGCTATGAAGGCGTCATCAGCTCGTGGCTAAATAATAACAGCCACACGGGTCGATCTTCAAGGTTAAGCCGCACTTGCCAAGGTATTATTACATACAGAATTTCCTCCGTGCCTCGGAAAACACGTTAAACCGTTGATCTCGGGTATCATTTGTAGATCTTTGACAGTCGTTACAGGTAGTCAGTGGCCCGAAAGTCTGACAACCAGTCTTATCAAGGGATGTCGTATCGCATTACCCAGTACTAACTGCGTTGTGGAGTTCAAACAGACCAACGCTTCATGTTACTGGTATTAAGCTGCATCCGGTTTTATTGGAAGCCGACCACAACATAGTTGGGAAAAGTCTAGACAGACGATGCTATGGGCCTCATAGCACAGCGCTGATTCTTTGTTATTAGCAAAAATGACGTACGGAAACCATGTCAGTTATTAACAAAATAAACCAAACTAATGATGATCTCAAAATAATAGTTAACAGGTAAATATTGCTGTGTATCCTCTTGACCCCTTTGCCGTTGGGAACCCCTCAACCGTCGCTAACAACTCCCATAGGCAACTACGAGGGTTCTCCGTTACTATTCTGTGCCTCGCCTCGTCTCGACTGCTAAAAGGGCCGGAAATTCTAGAGGATATCCTTAGTCTCGGTCAGTTGTTAACAAAATAACGAAGTCATTACATCCTTAGTTAGGCTAAATATAGCACTTGGCTTAAAAAATGATGTAACATTGTAACAGACAGCGTTGTAGTTGACGTTGTCACCTGCCTACTATAATGTAAATATATTTAGTTAGCTAGTTTATTTTATACTAGCTGTTGCGCGACGTTCGTCCGCGTATAAATTATTCTAAAAAATATTGTTATCAATTTCATTGGTTTAAATTTTCTTGCACGGAATCCTAATTCTTTTTCTAAATAAAAGTAGCCTTACTGCTTATAACATCAGCATCTGCCAATAAAAATCTCGTCAAAATCGGTCCAGCTGTTTCGGAGATTAGCCGGAAATGCTGAATGCGTTGTAAAATGTATGAATGAATGTAAAAAGCTGTTATTTCGAGATTACATACAGAAACTTGAAATTCATTTATTTGTAGAGATAAATAAGCCCTTTTTTGTAAATATTTAGTTTCTAAACTCGAATAAAATGAATGTTTGAGAGCTAAGAGGAATGTTGTCCCTTCACGCTTGAATAACTGCACAGATTTGTATGAAAACCAGAAAGGCAGACTATGACAAGTCCTAGACTAGATCAACACAAGATACTTTTTTTACAGAAACCGCGGGCAACTTATAGTCATACTAACGTTAATGAAGCCACGCACATAAAATGTTTTGATAAAAAATAAAAAAATAAAGAAAAAAAATAAAAGCAAAAAAAAATTCAGTAATAATTATGAACGCTGGATAGGTACATATGCCGTCAGCGTTTTTCCAGTTATTCCTTTATTCAATAACGAAGCGAAATATTATCGTCAGGTTTCAATTGCCCTTTCAGTGATAAAACTCTATGACAAAGGATTTTGATGATTTTGTTATTTTTTTTATATTTTCGTTGTTTAGGTATGACACAAAAATAACTGTCCAGCCTCGTTGGTCGAAAAGCGAGAGCTGAGCATAAGTTTCTGGGTGCGATTCCCAGGTCGGGCAAGGGGTTATTGGGTTTTTTCATCAGGAGTTTCTCAGTAACAGCCACGGAGACTGAATTTGTTCCACGCAGTTGGCAACAGGTTCGCCCCCTTTTATGGAGAAATGAAAAATGCATAAAAGGCTTAACTGGCGAAATGTGGCTGTAGTATAAGGGTATACATATCTGCCTAACCCTTCGGAAATTATGGGCGTTTTTTTTTTCCATTATGTTCACGCATACCTTACAGTCCTTACCTTACCTTAGGTGGACCGATGACCTGGTGAAGGTTGAAGGGGGATCCGCTAGATGCGAGACGCACGGGACCGATCAATGTGGCGACACTTGGGGAGGCCTATGTCCAGCAGTGGACGTCTTTCGTCTGAAATGATGATGATGTTGATACCTTACATAATATCCATTGAGCTAATTAAACAAGTGTTTGGAAGTTTTGAAACGGGATAATCAGTTCGGGTTCTTCAGTTTATCCATGATCAGGATCATGGTGCTTGCAACAGCGCCGAAATATCGGGAACTCAAAACGAACAGTGGACATGGTAAATATCCCGTTTCTAGTGTTAATGATAAGTGTTTGAAACATCGTCACTGACTGTTACCATGAATTTTTAACCCAACATGCAACATTCGAGGATTCTTGTTTCTACTATCATGTGCTGGACTCCTATGCCCTGTTTATCAAAACTCACAAGTCTACACGTTCACAAGTTACACTTAACACGGAAGTTTTTACAAGTTCGTGTAAATTCCAAGGAGTGGAATTCCCTGCCTTCGTCGGTGTTCCCAAGTTCATATGACCCCAATCTATTTAAGTCGCGAGTTAATAGGCTTCTTTTGGGTTAGCTCGTTCCATCGTCGACGTCATCTCTGTCCTCTGGGCTAGATTGAGGTCAAGAGTAGGCCCATCAAACATAAAAAAAAAAAAAAATTACGTTTGTCAAAAAAAATCTACAGGGCTTGTAAAATTGAACACTTGTAGGTTCTTCTTGTAAGTTCTAAAATCAAAAATGTATGCTGCATTCTCTTTCCGCTATTTTTTAAACCGACTTCAAAAAAGGAGGAGGTTTCTCAATTCGACCGTATATATGTTTTTTTTTTTTTTTTTTTTTTTTATGTGTGTTCGCGGATAACTTCGTCGTTTATGAACCGATTTTGATTTTTTTTTTTTGTTGGAAAGGAGATACTTCAAGGGTGGTCCCATGATAAGGAAACCGGGATCTGATGATGGCATCAAAGAGAAATTGAGGGGAGCTTTCAAAAATTGTAGTGGCGACTAGTGCGTTTGTAAATTTTTTGATTAAGTATTTTAAAGCACTACAATTTAAAGAAGGTCTGGAGTCGCTCTGATGATGGAACCGAAAGACAGTCGAGGGAACTCCTCAACGGTTTACAGCAGTCACCTTGTGTTTGGGTTTGATTAATTTGTATTGATGAGAAATTTACACCTAGATGGGTTGTGACTGTCATAAGGGGTCTGATGATGAAGACGAAGGACAGTTAAGGGAACTCCTCAACTGTTTACAGTAGCTACCTTGCGTTTGGACTTAATTCGTGTATATTGATCAAAACTTTGCACCCATCTGGGTTACAAGTGCCATTACAGGTCTGATGATGAAAAATATTTCTATGGAATATTGCAACTAAAAATAAAAAAATAAAAAAACCTTTTTTGCAAAAAATAAAACCGACTCCAAAAACACAAAAAAAAAGTGAAAAATAATTTTAGCTTCAGAAGTCGGTGACAAAAAACTGAATCAAATAAACAAAAGTCACCGACTTCTGAAGCTAAAATTATTTTTCACTTTTTTTTTGTGTTTTTGGAGTCGGTTTTATTTTTTGCAAAAAAGGTTTTTTTTTTTGTTTTTATTTGAATATCCCTACTTAAACGCATGGATGGCTGAATGGTATATTGTCTGTGCCTAATATTTATGGGACATTAAAAAAAAGTAATAGCGACAAAGTCTTCCCGCCTTTTATTTATAATTTGATGCTTGAAGAGTAATTGCGGCAAGGTTTTGCGATTTCTTGAAAATGGCTACCCAAAATGTTAATTAGATATTTGTTCCAATTTTTTAGCTTGAAGTCGAAGCCTTTCGTTAAATTCATAGGTCGTCCCCATTACCATAGTCAATTCTTGTTCTATATGTTCTTGGTTCCATTACTCTAATATTTTCATCATCGCTTATGTCACTTGACCACATTTAAAAAAATCAAAAATTTATGGCGGTACTAAGCACGACACTTGTAAGGCGGAATGGAGAGTCGCCGGACACTCTCAGGATTTGCTATGATTTTCTACGAATTGTAACTTACAAGGGATGAACAAAATCACGAATACAAGTGTAAAAATATACTTGTGAAATAAATAATGACCCTTGTAACTCGTAATTTACATGTGTAGTTATGATAAACACATAATTGTAATAATTATATTTTTTACAGGATAATTGCTTGTAATAATACAAGGCTTGTAAGTTTTGATAAATAGGGCACTGGTCAATATCCCTTAAATCGTGTATTTCAATTCGTATACAAACTGTAACAATACCTATTTATATTTTCAATAATATACACAGCCAAATACGATATTCCCATTTTCCTTCCCTGAAAAATGGCTACGGTATACATAATCTTTTCTAACATTATCCCTATACAGCCTATACTTAGGTACTTCTTTATCACATGAGCAGAACATGAATATAGAACGCGTTAAAATCCCTATTTCTCTCTCACATTTCTCTTAGTTGAAATCTTTTGTCTCACCTGTCTACATGTTTTCAAAACAAATGTTTCGCCAGTACAAACTCAGCCAAAGCTAAGAGGAATAATTCCCTTTACCTCTTTATCAACAAAACACAAACTGCAATTTGAAATGCGCATTTAATTAATACTCCAGTCTGAATTCCCCGAAGCTTCCATATCGTTATTAAACTACGTCTGTGCTATAAAACTTATCGCTTCACCGCGGCAACGTTTATCAAGCGCAGGGTAACAGCCCAAGTTCATTAGCACCGGCTGATAACATGACACAGCCGTTTTAACCCCAAATCGGGGAAGCACAAACTCATACTTTTCTAATAAAAAATCTCATCCGTCAAAATGAGCGACGATTTTTAATCTTGTTTGTACCAGTCTTTAACTACGTTCCGTATGAAAAAAAAAACAATTTGGATGACAATATTTCACTTTGGTATCATCATTAGTTGTTAATTATGCCCCGTTCAAATGTCAATGACCCCTACAAAATTCACAGGAAAAATTGAAATTAAACGTCAAAACCTCGGTCTTTTACAGTTAAAAACAAATGCAATATGAAACTGTTAATTTGATCCCAAAATAATGCAATGAAAGATCGCCGTGTGAACGGGTCTTAAGAGGAAACGCACGGTGCAAGACTTTCATTTAAAAATATTTATTGTTTTTCTTTTTGCTCATATTCTCTCAGTCTCATGATCTCATTACCTGAGAGAGCGGAAGAGAGGAAATCATAAATAATCTCATAATTACATCAACATACATAATAAACAACAGCTTTACTTGAGTGTGTCAGTTATTGATTAAATAAAGATAAACTAACAATTTTACTAATAAACAACCACATAAACATTTATTATTGTCCGTCAATGAATGCAGAGGCACAATCATGGTTATGAAAGCAACCAACATTCAACAAACAGTCATGGTTTATGTGTGGACATTATAAATAAAAAATAAAGTATGAATGATTCTTCGATCTTCTTGCCATTGTCGATCATTAATTAATTACTAACAGTAAGCTCTGCTGGTCAAGTGGTCAGACGTAACCGTCTTTTTCATTATTTTTTTTGCGTTCGCTTCAATATACACTACAGCTGTGAACCTATATTGACTGTTATATTTGATCGAATTCTACAGAAAAGTAACCTTTTCGTTACTTTTACCAGAGGTAAGAGGTGAGGTGGAGCTGAATCGGGGAACAGATGGGCGAATTTAAAATATTTATTTATTTATTCACATAACATGTTACATAATATAAATGAAATACATAATATGAAACGCAACACCAGAGGGTCTAAAATGGCCGCTTTAGCAGAATCATAATAGGATAATAATATGAATTACGTTTAAATTCTTAATGGTTATAGACGTACCTACTATTATGAATTGTCACCTTGTGACTATTTTACGAATTTATATTAGCGCGGCCATTTTAGACCCCCAGATGAAGACCAAAGTAGATTTTTAAAAGTTCTCCTATTCTAGCTTTGGTTTTGGATCTGTTATTTATTCTCCATTTTCGCGATTTTCTCCCATATTCAGTATCTTTACTTATGAGACACCCCACCACGAATTAGACACAGCCTTGAGAGTCAGAGTCAGCAAACATTTCATAGTTTTATTGCCTCATAGTTTACTCAATATCCAATTGCTTGGCAAGAAAATATGACAATGGCACATTTTTCCATTATATTTATAGCCAAGAAAATAAGACAAACTTTTATAATAGAACAAAAGAAATATGTTCGAAAGATTCAAAGCAATTATTACCTAGAACAAACACACAAGTTATCTTATTCATATATTATTTTACGAGTACGATACATAACCAGAACAAATATTTAACAGTGTGTAAACTGTTGGCAAAGTCGAAATATTAATTCCAAAGTTTAAATGGTAAATTAACTAAAAGCAAATGTTATATCTACATCTAATAAAATTTACAAAATATTGCTTTTTGAGGATCTAAAAAGTCTCCTTAAGTCATCATTATTTTGCCCTTATCCCAATTCATTTGGGGTTGGCGCAGCGTGTCTTCTTCTTCCATACTTCTCTATTACGCGTCATCTCATCAGACATCTCCTTTCTTGACATATCATCCTTTACACAGTCCATCCATCGTTTTTTTGGTCGTCTTCTACCCTTATACCCATCCACGTTCACATTCAAAACTTTCCTTACTACATTTCTCTTTAAGTCATCATCATCTGCCTAGCCTTTTCCCTATGTTGAAGTCGGCTTCCAGTCTAACCAGATACAGCTTAATACCAGTATTTTACATTTAGCAACTACCTATCTGACCTCCACAACCCAGTTAGTAATGGGTAATACGATACCTATTGGTAAGACTGGTTGTCAGATATTCGGACCTGTAACGACTGTCAAAGATCTACAAATGACAGCCGGGACCAACGGCTTAACGTGCTTTCCGAAGAGGAAACTCTGTATGTAATGGGTCCACAGACCAACCTAGGCAAGCATTTCTCTTTAAGTAAATAGTAATAGTTAGGGTCTCCAATGGAATGTGCAGGGACATGTCCAAAGAATGAAAGGTGTATTTGTTTCTGCCTACCATGGGAAAAGTATGTATGTCCAAAGAAGGAAAACAAAAGAAACGATGGATGTATTGTGTGAAAGATAATTTGAATCCAAAATATTTAGATGGCAACGGACGAAGATGTTTTTAAGAAGCCATAATTGTGTTCGTTTTAGGTCCACTTTAAAATCACGAAAACTACAGTAACGTTACATACTTACAAAAAACTATTTTTAAAATCGATCCACAATTGACCGAGAAATCGGTGAAAATACACAAAAAAAACACACACACAGCCGAATATAGAACCTCTTCCTTTTTGAAGTCGGTCAAAAACACAAATAAATAAACCAAAACACAACTCGTTCCCAACTGGGGCGTTGTTTTTAATGTTATCAGTCATGATAATAATGTTAATGTAACCTACTTACTTCTTAATGATGATAGTAGTCATGTAGTCACATGAATTTTATTATAAACATGTGTGTTGAATAACGAAATATACGCAGTTACTGTAATGTAGTTAGAAAACTTCAATCTTAGACATAGACACAAATAAAGTCAAATTGAGCGAACATACACCTGAGGGTGTGGAGAAAATGACATTTTATCAGCGATATAACGATTATGGAAAAGCCGCAATATACATAGGTATAAACCTTCCTCTTAAATCACTATCTATTGCTGAAAACTCCATTAAAATCCGTTGCGTAGTTTAAAAGATCTAAGAGCACAAACAGCGGGAGCGACTTTGTTTTACGAAACAAAACTTAAAACAGTGACTATGTAAAGATTTCTTTCTTAGTATCTGGATGTCACGTAGTCGTCTGGTTTTTCCTGCAACAGTCCTTTAGGTGTTACATCCGCCGAAATCTTTAGTCGTTCTAATTCTACAGAAGTTTGAACACATCCTTTGTCCTCGTAGACCCCATGTTTTCATGTTACTAACGTTATTTTCATTTTATTAATTTCAGGAGCGGCTTGGCGCGGCGTAACCGGCGGGCCGCGCCATGGGTAACAAGTGCTGCAGCCGCCGCCATGACCCAGATAGGCCTTTGGGTGAGTTTAGTGAGTTATACAATACAATACTTAACATATTTGCTTCTTTATTTTAACAGCAAAATGGGTTTGGTTTGCTTGCTTTCATTTAGGTTTATTGTATCCAACTTGGGTTTGGGTCTCTTATAATATATCTTGGCTTTTCATGTGATGACCTTAGCTTTAGCTAGACCACTTCGTCGATGTTCTGACATGACAGCTTTGCGCTAGTCATACATGAGACACACCGCTCTCAACCCTAAAAGGTCATCGAATGCAGTCATCATCGTCCTGGCTTTTTGTATTACTCTACTGATATTAGTGACTGTACGTTTTTTTACTTTTCTGCAATTGGATCTATCGCTGTTGATACCTACATTAGTGTACGTAATATATAGGTAACGGACAGACAGAAACAATCAGCTAAGTTTGGGGTTTAAACTACTGACTAAAACTTGAACTTTACCTAATTTAGATAGCATTTTGGGATGGCTTACCTACTTCTTAACGGGCACAAGACGTGATGAATATTCAATGATCTCCGGTCAGCAGGTCTCTATAACTTACCCACTTATTAGATCTCGAATCCCTTTTAGCTGCCAAACAAGAGGATACAGTGGGACGCTAACAAATAAAGACATATTATACTGCGTACCAATCGGAGGAAACAACATTTTTTAAGTTTACAAATATCTAATAAATAAAATTCAATCCCCGTCCATTTTATACAGATGTAGACGACTGTCTCAAGCAAGATAAGAATCTATCTTTAGACAGGCTCACCCACCTACATGCAACAAAATGTCACAACTCCTTAATTGCTCTCCAAATCTGGCCACTAAATGCAATTAAAAAACCATTTTCATCAAGGACTCGAAATAAACAACTCCTAGACTAGTGTATTTTTATCACAAAGCTAAATGAGCAACAAAAATGGATTCCTTATAAACAGCCAAACGGAACCTATTTCCTTGAAAAGAACAATGGTGCTAGATTTTTTCGCACGATGTTAAAAACCGACCATTAGACGCAATTCGCGTTCATTCGTTACTATTCTACATAGCCGCCATTTTGAGGCCACATGCATTGTTTGGAAACAACATTAATTGCAGCTCAATGGTCATATGAATCAAACGCCAATTACAGATTCGATGTTCATAATTAATTGTACTCTAAAAGGTCAAGGGTGATTGGAACACCCAGAATTTAATCTGCAATAACACTTAAGAAATGTGTTGAGCCATTTTGTACACGTGTTGGCAAATTCAATTGTTAAGAACATAATTATGGTTGCCCAAAAGTTTTGCTTAAGTAGACCTTCGCTAGATTTGGCTCGTGTGAATAGAAGCTCCTTCCTTTTACTTCAAGAGATGAAACTCATAAAATCTGACAGCTGTTTGTGAGACTCGTAAAAGTCAGAGGAGGGTTGAGAATATTTCAATGCTTTGTAAATATTTAAAGCAAAGGTAGTGCGAAGTAGCTTTCGTACTAAATAAACCCGCTTATAGTTCTTGATGAAAGATCCTTGAATCTACTTTAAATTAATAAGTAACAGCATCGGTTCGGGTGAGGTCTTGTGATTAAGTAGGTATTACTTTACATAATTGATTATTTGGGTCAGGTTTATTCATAGAAGTTTGTGCTTCTTCTTAGAGTTGTTTCGATCGGTCTTACCTGGGTCCACTTTCAAAAGTTAGTGACACCAACCGTGCGTTAAAAAACTCCATATTTTGTGTACCTTCAACCCCGCTTGATGCATCACCTCAAACTATCGAAGGCGTCTCAATTCAGTCGCTCGCCATTCAATTCGAATCCCTATTGCTACCACGACAACTAACTTACGAAGATCGGTGCCTCGCTTATCTTAACGGTATATCCTTTTCGTCTGTCCATTCTTCTTCGCGTAAGATCACGTCTACTCGAAGTCACCAGCGGTCTATTATCAGCTTGATATCTTTATAGTATAAATTCTACTCAATTATTTATTGCGTGATAGCCACTAACTTTTAACTATGTTTCCTTCCAGTATATCCGGCGTACAAGAACGAGGCGGGGTTTACGGCGTGCCCGTCGTCGTTGGAGACGCGGTATACCGGTGAACCTAACACAAGAGTGCTGTCGAGGCCTCCAGCAGATATTGTGCGCACGCGGAATCCAGGCAAATGTGAGTTAACAACTTAATTTATGGCGGCATAAATGCTGCATAGAGCAATGCAGAGCTATCCGCGAGATTAAGACATTATGCAACAGCCGGACATCAAACGTTGGGCAGCAGCCCACAAGCCAGAACAGCAACCACACTTCAATAAAGTTTCAGGAACTTTCCAGCCTGTTCTTAATACTCCGTATTATTCACTTTTTACTACGATTAAGATATGTACCCAGCCGTATAAATGCAAGTCGAGTGTTAGAGAAAAGTTCGGGTTCATTGTAAAACTCGATGTGCCGTATTTACGACCGGGATTGTACTGCTAAAACTCCTAAATGAAAAAAAAAATGAAATGAAAAATATTTTTATTATTACAAAAGCTTCATATACACTGAATTGTGTTTGGAGCCTCCTTTTAGGCAAACAATGCCTGTATTAGGAGACTCCGCTCTTCCATATCTTAGAAATAATGATACATTAAATTATATTGGTATTATTTACCGATATTATTTAAAACTGAGTATGCATCATGTCATGTGTTAAGAAGCGGGGTGTGCTTTATTTTGGTGTGGTGTGTGTGTAAGATGTAATGTGGTTTGATGTGATCTGATGTGGTGCGGTGTGTAGTGTGGTGTAGTGTGGTGTAGTGTGGTGAAGCGTGCTGTGGTGTAGCGTGGTGTGGTGTACAGTAGTGTAGTGTGTGGGGTAGAGTATGGTGTGTATCGTTATGGTGTGTGATTTATGTGATTATGTTACTCATGATATACCAGTAGGGCTTCAGTATCCTCATAAGTAAGAGACTTAATCCAATTTGTTATATTTTTTTTACAATCGTAATGATTTTTATTTATTTATTTATTTATTTATGTACACACAGATACTTATTGAGATTTTTATTGTGCACATATATGTTTTTATTAATCTTATTGTATATTTGAGCAGAAAGATAGTAAAATTGTCTGCTTGCAAATTTTGTTTTACATTGGGGAACTGCTGCAATTATATCCTTTCTCCTTTTATGTTTCTTGTTCAAGTGAAATGGGAGGGTTTTATGTTTTTTTAAGACCGTTTGGCTTATGTATAGTTTTCTGACTGAGAGTAAATTACTGAGTTCGTAAAGATCTTTAGTAGAGTACCTTTTATTTTTAAAATACATAACTTTTATAAGCGCTCGTTGTGCACGTTCCACGTCCATAAATCTAGTCTTAGCTGCACCACCCCAATTGGGGATACAATACAGAAGGACAGACTGTGCTAGAGCAATGTAAATTTCATTAAGGAGGTTTCTAGGTTGCTTATCAGTATCACTCCTCAACATTTTAGTCGGGGCCACGTGTCTTAGTGTTTTGAAAATCCAGGTAAGCTTTCTAACCCTGCCAATCACCTGCTCAAGGTGAGGGTACCAGGATAGAAGCTGGTCAACCATCACGCCTAAATATTTTGTTTTAGTGACTCTGTTAAGGCAAGGACAGTTACAGCATATGCTGTTCAAATCTCCACATGTGTGTACTTTCAGATTGAGGTCTTCGTTGGGCTGTGTCCTGTTACTAACACTAAAACATATGTAGTTAGTCTTGGCGGTGTTTAATGTTAGCAAATTGTTATTCAGCCATTCAGCTACGTGGGCAATCCCTACCTCTGCACTCAGCTTAACATTTTGCCAAGAATTGCCAGCAAATACAATAGCAGTATCATCGGCGTATGGAAATACCCTGGCATTTTTTAATTTAATATTGCACAAATCATTGATATAAATCAAAAAGAGGGTAGGACCCAAAACACTACCCTGGTGTACGCCGTATGTTACCTCTGCCTCGTCGCTAGTGTATTGTCCTATTTTTACTTTTTGCTTTCTGTTAGAGAGGTAATCCTTGAGTAAACTGAGCGCGGTACCTCTTATTCCGGCTTTTTGTAGTTTGTTCACAAGGATAGGGACAGAGACGGTGTCAAAAGCTTTTTTGAGGTCTAAGAAAATGGACAGGCATTTGTTTCCCTTGTCAAGTTGCTCGATTATCTGAGAAGTTAATGCTGTCACAGCATCTTCGGTGCTTACAGCCTGTCTGAAGCCGAATTGTGAAGGAGATAGCAAATTGAATTTGTTAAAGAATTTAGTAAGTCTAGAATTTATAATCTTTTCGAGAACTTTAGACATGGCTGGTAAGACCGAGATAGGCCTATAATTATTGACATCGTCCCTGTCCCCCCCCTTGTGGACTGGGGTTATAAGAGACTGCTTTAGGAGAGCCGGGAAGACGCCTTGCTGAAGACAGAGATTTGCAAAGTGGGTTATCACAGGAACGACTTCATTTCTTACAAATTTTAAAAATTTTGTTGAAATGTTGTCCCAACCCGGAGCACTGTCAGATTTTAAATTCGTCAATATACTGTTCACTTCAGACACGTCAGTGTCCATTAGTACAAAAGTATTTAGCGGAGTCTTATCCGGGTGAACAGGGTTAAGGACATTATTCAAGCTTGGGTGAATTTGATTGGCCAGTTGTTTTCCAATGTTAGCGAAGTAATCATTAATATAATTTATCGAGTCATGAGAGGTAGGTTTTATATTTAACAATTCTAAGTTTTGACTTTTTATTTTATTAGAGTAAGTAATATTTTTTATGTTTTTCCAGAGTATTTTATTTTTAGTTACAGATTTTGCAAGTAAGTCTCGTTCATATTTCCTTTTTAATTTTTTTATTAGATTATTGCAGTAGTTCCTGTATCTAGTGTAAGTTATTTTTAGTATTTCATTGTAGGGGTCATTGCGACTCCGTTTTTGTAGATTATTTCGGTTCTTAATACGTAGTATACCCGTAGTGATCCATGGCTTGATGATTCGTTTACTATTCGGAATTTTTTTCGTGACCGTGTTGTCATTTATAATAGAAGTTACGGTATTTGTAAAGCTAATGATTAATAAGTCTGGGTCATCACAAAATAATAGGTCAGATAATTTCTTCTCCTGTAGATCTTTTAGAGCTTGTTCGTAGTTTAGTGTAGTCGTAGTTTTGGTTGGCGTGTATTTATTTTTTAACTTTGTTAGAGATAGGAATGTGGTGTAATGGTCAGTGATAGTAGAGTGTAAGATAGCAATGGAGGCAGAGAACTTTTTTTTGTTTATATTTAACATAAAATGATCAAGGCAGTTTTGTTCCCTGGTGGCAAGTGTATGTCCAGGCAATATACCATAAAGGGATAGCATATTTAGGTAACTAACTCTATTCTTGTGATCTTGGGATGATTCTGTCTCTCTAGCTTTGATGTTGATGTTTATATCTCCAGCTATAATAGTGTTTTTCTGTGACGATTTCATGTTAAGTTGTGTACTAAGAGAGTCAATGAATCTATCAATATTAGAATTTGAAGGCGATCGGTATATACAATACACGTCATTACCCAGAATATCCAGCCGTAAACAGGACGCTTGGTCGAGCTGTATTTCCTCAACTTTGTGCTTTATAGAACATTTTACATATACCACCACCCCATCGTTCTGGTTAAGTTGTCGAGTTGTCATATAAGAGTGGTAATTGTTTATTTGAGGAATAGGCTTATTAGAGCTTAATCTGCATTCCGTCAGGATAATGATATCGAGTTCGAGATTAAGTGTAGCCAAGTTGATAATAAAATCGTCAAAGTTGCGGTATATACTTCTTATATTTTGAGATATGATAGTCAGGTCATTTTTGTTAACTAAAACATGTTTATGGAGTTATTATATATATTATATGTTATTATATATTATATATATTTCAATATACTTAGATAGTAGAATACTATTTACAGAGATATTAATTATTGTAATATGAGTTTTGCGTGAGGAATATGTTTTTGTTGTGTAAGTTCTGGTGTTTGAGTAAACCAACGGGTGTATGTATTGTGGGAATGTGCTGTGAGTTTGTGTGTTTGTATGTATGAATATGATTAGATTTAGATTTTGTACTGAGTAAATATGTGTATTATTGATATTTACAAAAAAGCTTAGACTAGGCAAAACATTGTAGGAAATTGGGCAAAACAGCACCAAATGTTGGGTAGCCATATCTAGGATTAGCAATAAAATTATAAATCTAGTAGCAACATGAAAGTAAACTATAGGATTACAGGAAAATAGTCATTTTTCCAGCAAAAGTTTGTGTACTTGTTCTTCACATCTAATAACTATGGTTGGGGAATTTTCATCCTTCTTCGTGTAGACTTTGCCGTAGGCTGTCCAGCAAAACTTGTAGGTTCCAGACTTCGTTAGTTCACGTGCCAGGAAGTGGAGACGGGACCCTTTGGCAGTCAGATGTTCGGATATGAAGACTGGAGTGTCTTCTTGAGTTTTAAAACCCATATGTTTACAGGCTAATTTATTTTTATGCTTTAAGTTAAATGCCTTTGCCATTTTCAGAATCTAAATGCGCTCTTTATTTCTCTATTGTTTAAAGTGTTAGGTCCTGGAGCTTTAGAGACCGTAAACATGAATGATGCAAAGGTCTTACCCCAGGTTTCTGATTCATATTATTTGATCGATGATTTTCTTCAATCCAACCATTTGTTCTTCGATCTACCCTTACAACATTTATATTCATTCTTCTTCTGCTCAATTCCAGGTATAACAAACGGAGGTCGTCGCGTAGTCAAAGCACTATGTGCGTACACGGCTCGCGCAGACTCCGATATTTCATTCCGCAAGGGAGACCGCATGGAAGTGCTCAGTGATGCCGAACCTGATTGGTGGAGAGTCCTGCACCTCACGACGAGGCGAGAGGGACTCGTGCCAGTCAACTTTGTAGCTGAAGAAAGCTCTGTGGAATGTGAAGAGTGAGTGTTTTCTGTATGCTTAGAAAGATAGAAGTACCTACTTAGTTGTAAATAAATGAACCGCGATAGTTGCATGGTGGCCCAGCATTAACGGCCCCGACTGACGTTTGTAATTTATTCCATTACCACTGCTCTCAAAACGGCGAAGGAAAAGATAGTGAGGAAACCGCCATGTCCTAAAACCAACATTTCAAAGACTTGTAACATATCGCGGAAATGCACCAAGCGCCTATTGGCAGTCGTAAGGCTTTTTATCACAAATGAAGACTCGTACTTTTCCGTGAATGTCTTACTAGCAGCTCACTTCTTCGATTGTGATTTTCAAGCGTTCCATTTATTTACCTTTTCCCAAACTAACTTTGAAAGTAGATAGATTAATTACAAGATCTACAAAAAAAACACGCAAGTTAACCCAACGCATTGTAAATACAGTCGCTACACAATTTCTTACAGACAAACATCCAACAAGAAAACATAACACTACTAATCATTTACAGCTTCAACAACTGACGGTAACAAAAATGGTGACGGGTTCAAAACCCTCTTCATGTTATTAATCGGCGACTTTCCGCTAAAGGCCATCGTCATGTTGCAGTTGGTTCTTTCCACACGTCTCCCGGAAAGAAGCGGATAAGCTGCTTCTGGCTGAAATCAACCCTCGAGGGACCTTCCTCGTGAGGCCAGCAGAACACAACCCTCATGGCTTCAGCCTGAGTGTCAAGGATTGGGAGGAGGGAAGAGGGTATCATGTGAAGCATTACAAGATTAAGCCTCTGGACAATGGAGGGTTCTATATCGCGACGAATCAGACCTTTCCTAGTCTGCCGGCGCTTGTCATGTCGTATACGAGTGAGTTGGATCTCTTTTTTTTATTTTATTTTGTTGAATAGTCAAACAAACCGACGGGTAGGTCCCTACAGCCGATCTAATAGTTAGTTTCCACCGCTACTATTTGACGTCAGCAGTAAAAAAAGTAAATGTTGGTAGTACTACCCTGGATGATCTTATTTACATCATCATCTGCCTAGCCATTTCCCAAATTTCGTTGGGGTTGGCTTCCAGTCAAATTCTATTCCGGTTAGGATGCAGCTGAATACGTCGAATTCAATCTTGCAGCGAATTCGCATAGAGCTTTAAATACTCCTTCTGATATGGTAGAATTGCATTCCATTTATTCATATCATCACATTTTTTTATTCGTAGGCCTATCTTTATAATATAAACCCTTAGAAAGCCTTTATAAACGATCAACTTAAAACTATCAAAATAAGAATAAGCTCGCAAAGCTACACCCACAGTTGACCAAAACCAGTGCGAAAAAGAGACAGAGCTACAAGACAAATAACACCAACCCTTTTTCGCATAACAAAAAACCTTAACACTTCATAACACCACTTTAACACCAACACAAATTTACACAACCCTATCTTAATAAAAGATACTGATGTTATTTCAGAAAACGCGCTAGGTCTGTGCCACGTGCTCGCTCGGCCGTGTCCGAAGCCAGAGCCTCAGATGTGGGACCTCGGGCCCGAGCTGCGGGACAAATGGGAGATCCCCAGAGCCGAGATTCAGCTGATCAGGAAACTTGGACAGGGTAACTTCGGAGAGGTCTACTATGGGAAGTGGCGGAATAATATTGAGGTGATGTTTCTGTTATTAACTTATTACGTAGTTTAAACTTTTGCCTTCGCGTGGAGTTTGGGAGTTATCTCACGGGAAAGGCGTGACAAAGTAACTAACTCACTGTCACATTTATTTTTACCAAATGTGAGGCTCCTTGGAAGGTTCAAATGGGCCCTGAAGGGAAAGTACCCTAACCTGTCTCCACGAGCGAGCATGGCAGCGACGATATTATCGTCGTTGCCACGTATTTCTATACACTCTCTTAGAGGCCGTCCCCACAAGTGAGAGAATCGCGGCGATATTATCCCATACAAATACGTAATATCGCCGCGATTCTCTCGATCGTGGAGACGGCCCCTAAATATTTGAAGTTAGGATTTAACTCAGAGGAAATATTCATTGATTTTGAGGAGTAGTTAAAAAGTCTTGAAGTCATAGGTACTACAGATAGCTTTAAATGTTTCGGCTTTTGAATACCTACATAAGTATAGCAGTATTACCACTACACGTATACCACGTATTCAGTACATCTTTCTGAGCCCCCCCCCCCCCAAACACAACCCCACAAAAAAAAACAGCTGTTCCATTTTGACCGTGTAGGTATTACACTTTTGTAGAAAACAGGGGGCTCAGAATGATGTAGGTACCTAATGGATACGTAGTAACCGTTTTCGCGTCGATGTCCCCTCCACCCCGTATGTGCGAAGTGATTCATAAGTAAATTATTGTACTGACACCTATTTTCCCATTACAGGTCGCAGTAAAAACCCTACGAGAAGGAACAATGTCGACTCAAGCCTTCTTACAAGAGGCGGCCATCATGAAAAAGTTCCGCCACAAGCGCCTAGTGGCGTTATACGCTGTATGTTCAACTCAAGAACCCGTATACATAGTCCAGGAGTATATGAGCAAAGGATCCTTACTCGAGTTCCTCAGAAACGGAGAGGGAAAATTCCTCCAGTTCGAGGACCTAGTGTACGTCGCCGCGCAAGTCGCGTCCGGCATGGAATACTTAGAATCTAAAATGTTGATACACAGAGACTTAGCCGCTAGAAACGTATTAATAGGTGAAAATAACGTAGCTAAAATATGTGACTTTGGACTCGCCAGGGTGATTGAGGACAACGAGTATTGTCCTAAGCAAGGCTCACGCTTCCCTGTGAAATGGACGGCGCCTGAAGCTATAATCTACGGAAGGTTCTCCATCAAGAGCGATGTCTGGTCGTACGGCATTCTGCTAATGGAACTGTTCACGTACGGACAGATACCATACCCTGGTTTACACGGCAAAGACGTCATCGAACAGGTAGAAAGAGGGTACAGAATGCCCAAACCAGTCGGCCATTACCTTCCCGACGATATCTATAGACTGATGCTACAATGCTGGGACGCTATCCCAGAAAAACGGCCCACGTTCGAATTCCTAAACCACTACTTCGAATCGTTCACAGTGACCAGTGAGATACCGTACAGAGAAGTGCAAGACTAGTGCTGTGATATAGTGAAATAATAACGTTTGTATGTGCGGCGTGAGAGACGATGTGTAGGGTCCTCTTAGCAAATATTTTGGAATTATAATTCGTGTGTGGATCACGTACCACGAACGTTCTATAACCGTATCCACACACACTTATAAAACCATCTTTTAGTATTTTTATACTCAAAGCATTATTGAACTAAAACATTACAGGAATGTGTGAGCTTCTTTTTATTGGTCGATAGCTTTTCTCTTCTGTTTTGTGAGTCAAAATTGGTATCGAATTACTTAGCCTAAGTCAATGAGAAAACACAGAAACTGATGTACGATTAAGTCCACTGTAAACTTAAGTATTTATAATATCGGGCATATTTCACTTTCAATATTATTTATGTAGCTTCTAAGCACTGGTAGTGTTGTTTTGCATTTTGTACAAACTAAATTGTTCTCTATGGCATAAGCAATAAGGTTTAAAAACGAAATGGAACACGATATTTTCATATTCTAAAGTGATATGTGATATTTTTTTATCACTTAAGGCCTGACACTGGAAGATAAATATCTCAGAGTCCTACGCTTCACTTGTGCTTTTATAATTCTAAAATCCATGCACAATTCCACATTAAGACTTGTTTTGCGTTCAAATTGATAACTGCCCTTGGAAATGACAAACAAACAGAACTGATAACTTCTTCGAGGCTCCTTTGCAATATCAAGTAAATGATTATACAGGTTGGCAGGGAGACTGACGCTAAAATGGTTACCACGTATTCAGTACACCATTCTGAGCCCCTCCACATAGAAATTTTTCATCGGTAATTTAAAAAAAAAAACAGGTGCTCCATACATTTTGACCGTGTATGTATTGCAGTTTTTTAAGAAGAATTTTTATGTCAGGAGGGGGTTCAGAACGATGTATTGAATACCGTTTTAGCGCCGATGTCCCTATCACCTTGTATAGATAAAAACCTTTTTAGTTGTCACGTAGCTCCCTTACTCAAAATTGTCTAGTAAGTACTTCATTGTGATAAAACTGTGCTCAATAATTCCCTAAAACACTTGCAAAGGGGCCAACTACCCTACCTGTATAAAGACAAATAATACTAGCATTAGGACCTTAAACCAAAGAGTTAATTGTACATTAAGAGCGAATGATAGATGTAGAGAGAACCGTATTTAATTTATAGCGTAGTTAGACCTTGTGACCTGTATAATGTTAATTAATTTGACCAATATTCCAATTTTTGACGCATGTATTAAACTTTAAAGAATATTAATTGTTAATATAATTGGATTCTAATATCGACTGATCATCGATCCATAGTTTATTATAGTAACCACGAAATTTAACCTCAAATTTGTTTATTTTTCTTCGCCTAAAAGTATTAAAATGCTTTAACAACTTAATCGTTTTGTCGTCCTAGAACTTGTATAAAGCCAATGAAAATAGTGTCTTAATAACATTCCAAATATTCAAACACGTTAAATTTGGACACTTTTGTATGGAAACGTTTAGATTTTTAAGATTTTGTACATACAATGAAAATAAATGTCATTGATATAAATAATGTATTTTTATTTATTTACAAATATTACATTTACATTGGAACTTATGTCATAAATGCAGTCAACAATCACAATCAATCAATTGTTTTAAATAAAAATTATCACTTGCAAGTATTGGATAATTATCACTTGCTTCGGTAAAGGAATACATCGTGAGGAAACCAAACCATGCCTGAGAGATATTTCTCGACGGCATGTAAAGCCAACTCAGAAGCCCATGGGCGGCATAAAAACTGACACCAGGTTAGGCGCTAATCACACGATAAAGAAGGAATATGTAAAATTGATATGAAACAAAATTTTCCTATCAAACAGTTTATAAAAGTAGGTACAGTCATATTCACCCTTTCTCTCAAATTCATTTCTTCAATAAACTATTTCATATCAAGGCTAAATCCTTTCGTATCTCGTGACCCACATTAAATAGACATACAGATTTTTATCATCAACTAAAATCTAGCTAACATTGACTTCTACAAACCATAGACAATCACAATATAATGGATAATTAAAATCTTAATTTAAATGCTATTATTCAACTATTCACTATTAAAATTATGAATTCTCGTTCAAAATAGGCGGTTATCGTGAAATTTGCGCGAATTTTCGTGCCTTTGAAAATTGGTATCACCCTTGTAAACTGCTAATCGTATTTCAAGTTTCAGACCCGACAAGAGTCTGACATAATCGTAGGCGAGCGTATGTTTTTTACAAATGAAAAATTTAGAACGATAATTGCCTGGCGAGTTTCGCTTCTAGACGGGCAAGAAACTACTCGTGTAAATTGGCAAACTATTGGATTTTCGCATAATCGACCGGTATAGACAGAATAAATTAAATAGGAGCCTCTTGTCCCGAGGGCTTAATAGACCACTATGGCATATTATTATTATTACATTATATTATTCCAGGCAAAATCGAATATCAAAATAAAAGGACTAAAGAAATGCTAACTTGTCAAGAGTGGAGAGTTAAAATTTTCTTCAAGTTCCTAGACTTTCCAAACAACTCTTCATTATTAGTAACTTCTACTTCTATATGAACGAGTATGAAAAATCTAACCAATCCGAGGTGCTAAGATTTTTGAAGTGGATATTTCATTTTTAATTTGAGCTGCATACGTAAATAGCAACTTAACCCTTACAAATCCGTTTTTACTCGCACCCTTCTGCCCCCTCCCCCTTGCTCAAAAGCCCTTGGTGTATGGGTATTTTATCGCGGGCCTGACGCTGCTATCTTATTTTTCCAACAGTTACAGTCACAAATGTTTACAAAAAGAAGTGAACACAGACAAGTACCCATTTTATTTCCATCCTTTGTTCCACGACACTGTATACACGTACGCGCTACAAAACAGTATGTTTTTTTACCAATACAGTGTTGAATTTGTATAAATAAATGTAACGAATGATTCTTAGGCCTTTAAAGGTACATACCACACAAGTCACACACCTGGAGCATTTGCGTGTAATAAACAATGATCATTGCATTACAATACTGCGCCAGCTCGATGCTCTGGCTAAGCAGCATTCACTTTTCGCTTAACATCGATTCTGCGCACTGTAATGCTCGCCTGGCCCCATTAAAGGGTGTAACGCTTGGAAGGCTAGTTGACTGAATTTGAAAAATTGTGTCCACTACAAATAAATCGAATGAGGTGTAGTTTCTAATAATGAATCTTGATATGGAGATAAAAAATCGGTAAAATTAGGCATTCAGTCACATGACCGTGAATACCAATCAGAAACCATTACTTCACGTCGGATAAATAATTATGTATCCGGCTTGCGCAGAAGGTTTGGGTGCAAGTGTTTACTTAATTTTGGTGAAATGAATTGTTTACGATGTTTACACAATTATGGAACAATGGTTGTAGACATTAAAATGGTTCCTTGTCCGCGTTCACATACTTTTGGGGCTGACTATACTAACAGCATTTATTTGTCAATGTAATTCAATCGACAAAAGAACCATACAGCACTGTTGTTTCAAAAATTGGTATTTTTGAAGCATACAGTGATGCATGGTGCTGTCGACTGTGAACATTTTTGGGTTAGTCATTCATTGCCACAGATACTCATCATCATTCTCTTATCCTTATCTCATTTTGTTTAGAGTCGGCCCAGCATGTCATCTTCCTTCATATTTCACATCACATCCTCCATATTTTACTTATATAATAATTAAACGATTATAATTATTAATATAATACTAAACAGTATCGGAATACATCTTGCTCTTAATCCTGAGATATCGATACTCCGACTGGTAGAGGCTCTGCATGTAGTGCCAGCAACTTAGCACTGCTATGGGGACGTAGTTTGGATGCTTCTTGCTGTAATGGTTCAGGTATATCGCTAGCACAACCAGCATACCTGACCATACGTATCTGAAAGAAATATATGCAACGATTAACTAGTTGTGCAGTTAGATTTTTCAAGTTGGACCAAACAAAGGCCTGCGTTACAAGGTGTTATCTGTGTAACTAATAGTATTATAGGCTGAGAGTAAAGGTTTTTTTCTAAATTACGGGCTTTTTAAGTTCATTTTCATTTTATTTCATAAACAATTTTTACATTGTACCGAAAACTCATTAAAAACTAACAAAACACGGCTTTTAAGGTTTACTTACAGTTCTAAAACGTTGCCAACTAGCAAAAACGGAACCCTTATAGATGGGGTAGGTGTCTTCAATGAAATTGCACCTCTCCCCCCCTCTAATTTTTAAAGAGGATTTTTTTACGTAAAAAGAACTTCAACGAAAATTGATTAAATAAGATTTGATATTAGGTTTTTGAGATATGGGACTTGCTGTTGAGTGTAAATTGACATACGAATCAGCGTTAAAAATATGGTTTGGTGCTACGGAACCCTTTGTACGCGAGTCCGACTCGCACTTGGCCGGCTTTTTTTACTGGTTTCTATCGCTATCCGTGTGAAACTATTAAAGTAGTATATTTGTATGTAACTATTAAAACGCCACGACTCATCGCAGTAACGGTCATAAAAAGTGAGAGGACGACGGACTAAGGACTACAACAATACAGGGTGGAAGGGAAACCGGTGCGAAAACGGTTACCACGTATTCAGTACATCTTTCAGAGTTATTAAAAAAAACAGCTGTTCCATTCCATTTTGACCGTGTAGGTATTACACTTTTATAGGAAACAGATGTTTTTTTAATAACCGATGAGAAATTTCTATGTGGGTGGGCTCAGATTGATGTACTGAATACGTGGTAGCCGTTTGTCCCTTCCACCCCGTATATTATACTCCTGTTTCGTGTTGCCTCGCTCCCACCTTCTACGACTGCGTCTGCGTCGAATCCTATACTATAAAACATTACTTACTGAAAAACAAAAGGCTTGTTGAATATCAGGAACGATATGATGATGGATAATGCTTTCCTGAAGGTAGTAACTGTGACTGCGACGGTAGCGCCACATATACGCACTAGTGTGAGCACTGCTTGCAACCCCATGTAGCCGCTCAGGCTTAGCAGGAAAATGTTTGTGTACATTATGGCGGGACTCTGGAACAAAAAGATAGTTTGTTTAAATTCTGGATTTGAAATACAATTCTGCGATTTCGAATTATTTTATCTGTGTAATGACGATATATTTCGGTTAATCGTACATCAGTGGTATACTTGAAATACGAAAACCGCTCTTTCTGCGTCGACATAAAAGCGCTGTCCATGTCAATTTCTTACCTCATGGTAAACTTCGCTTACCATACTTTAATTACTGCAAGATTTTTGTTTCAGTGGTGTGCTTATTTTTTTTTATTGTTCACGTATACGTCCACTGTCATTTTACAAATTATTGTAACTCATTCAGTGTCCAGGATTACCACTTTCTGAATCAAGCCTAACGAGAACCTCTACAGGTATTGGTCGAGGTTCTTAGCAATTATGCCATTAATAGCCCTGACAGTCATAGTGGGTTGATCCCAGTGCAATGTGATATTGCCATTTTCGAGAACTGGGTATTTTTATTATTCTTAGAGGTCGCTCGTCACTCCGACACTAATTAAGCCTACTTAGTAAGTAGTAACATAGCATATATTCACCTTCAAACAATAATCAAATCCTTCAGTCAAGACCCCGCTGAAAGCCGTGATGATCAACAGGTATACGGAGCCGATGGCATATGAATAGAAGACGACCTCATTGTTCGAGGCGTTATGTTGCTTCATCGCTTTCTCCTGAACGTTACCGATAATGGCGTCGCAGAGTAACGCTAGCGATATTACAATAATGCCGAGGAAGTTGAACTTTGGAGAGGTGCTCGAGTCCGCTGAAACAAAATTATAGAACATCATGTGATGACACAAAACTGCTAATAATTGAGATATTTGGAAGAGATCAACACTCAGCATTGGGTGGCCAAACGTTTAAGAATGCCTATATTCACAGAAGGGATAAGAAGTAGGCGTGTTAATCTTCTTCATATAATGTCTGTTGTTCAATCTATTGATTTACTACTGGTACTGTGTGCAGCATAAAGACTGAATCAGATCTCAAATTTGTATGCGACGTGTCTCCACAGTCCCACTCAATGGCCCACTTCTATCTTGCGCTGCATGTCCTAACACACTTAACGGTCTTATGACTGTATCAGCGAGTGGAGTTCGCATAGCTGTATTTGGGCCAAACCTATTTAATAATATTTGCCATCGACAGGCTAAGAAGAAGAATGACTGAAAATTTTTGTTTTTATATACGAAATTGTAAAACCGGGTACATATTTTATTTGCAACACAACATGCAATGTAATATTTTCCATAAGCTGGTTAAGCTGTAGCGGGCGCACAGTTGCAGTTGCGTTGTTGTTGTTGCGGATGCAGGTGCAGTTGCAGTTGTTGTTGTTGTTGCAGTTGTTGTGTTGCAAATAACCTGTACACGGCTTTAGAGCTTAAAAAATAAAAGACACGAGTCAGAATCAAACCAGTGTTCACTGCATTCACACCTCTCTACTACTGGAAGCCTTAATAAATAAAATAACTTTTATTTCGGTCAAGCAACATCCATAGAAGGTTAGCAAAAAATAAAAACTTATAAACTATCAGTTAGTCACTACTTATTAATTATTTAGACACAAGCTTGTTGTTCGAGATGCATCTACGAACAATAGCCACAAATATCGGGGAGTCGAACCTCCCTGCTTTAGTCTTCAGGATGGACTTGGAGCTGGCCCGTACTCTGCAGAGTAACGACGAAGACTTCTTCCTAATGATCGCGTGAAAGTCGACGTGTGCCTGCGCGAACATACCAGATGCACTGCAGAAACGGGCCATCAACATCCATGATTGATGAGGCCTGAATCCATTATTATACTGGACTCGTAGGGCTCTGATGGTCCGCTGAGTGTAATTGGTCCACATGCTGCCCGTGTAGAAGACTTGGCAATAAGCTTTGAAAAGCGTTATTTTAACTTGCTTACTACAACGCGCAAACCTGCCGGCCAACATGTTACACCGGACTGCCAACGCCCTACGTACCCTATCTATATCCGACTGGTCATTAAGGTCGTCGGTTACGTAGTGCCCCAGATACCTACTTGAAGTTTGAACTGATAGACCCGTTCTAGTTCCTGAGCGCTCAACTTAATCACGGGTATAGTCACAGGGCTCTTAACGCCGATGGCCCTAAAGACCAAGAACTCGCTCTTTTTGACATTATAGGACAAGCCTTGCGCCAGCGCAAATTCCTCGCAGATAATGAGCAGTTCTCTAAACGATCTGACTGTTGGGCTCAGGAGCACCATGTCATCTGCGTCGTAACTAATATTGTTGATGCTGACGTCATCAATGCGACACCCGATTCCCTTACTGCTGAGCTCAACGATCAGATCGTTGATGTAGAGATTAAAAAGCTTTGGCGATATTACCCCCTGCCTTACTCCGCGCTTTAAACTACCATACAGAGAGCTTATCGGCCCATTTCACACTCTTAAGCTGGTTGTTGTACCAGTACTGAAAGATACTCAACAGCTCTGCCGTCACTTTTCTCTTCCGCAGCTTATCCCACAAAACGTCATATGAAATCATGTCAAATGCACGGGACAGATCTAGGAAACAAGCATACGCAGGAGTCTGACGTTCTATATAATATTGCACTGTGTTTTTAAGAGCGAGAATCGCACTTTCAGTACTCAGATCATTACTAAATCCAAACTGTGCATCAAGTAGGTCCAATAAGCCAGCTAATATAATAAAATCCTTACCCAGAGTAAACATGGTGAGACCGATGCACATGACCACAGCAGCAACATAATCCAGGAACCCATACCGCTTGCTCAATATAATAATACTGCCAATCATTACTGGAATGAGCTTGCAACTCTTAAAGATCAGCTGGGTGGGGTAGTTCAGATAGCTTAGTGCGAGGTTTGACAATGACATGGTTCCAAGTGTGAGGGTAGCCAGAAGTGCGTAAGTTCTTAGTGGTACTCTGAAAAAGTGAATAAAAACCATATTATATTTGTTTAATTAGTTTTTTTTTACTTTGCCTAAATCATTGTCACGTTGAGTTATTTTACTCGCATAAAATGCAATACACCGATACAATTTAGATTGTTTTCAAATAAAAAAGTATGTACAGCAACTTTTATTTTCTGCTTCAAATCTTATTTATACCTACTACCTATAAAAATTTTACTACAAACAACATAAAAACCATAACCATACTCACTTCCGTTTTATAGGATTCCTTATCAAAGACTCAAAGTAGCTCAATATCATAGTCATTAAAAATTGTACTAACGTTATGTACAAGCTTATAGGATTCATATCGGAATTGGAAAATAATAATTCTAGAAAATATCCATAGGCTAGATAAAATATGAAAACGAAGACTGTACAGCACATGAACTGTGTTAGTTCACTGTATGGAGTTATGTTAAAGCATAGTATGTTAATCTCCGTTTGCTCAGTCCTCGGGAGGGTTTTACTCGTACCCGGCACATCTATACGTATTATTGCATCTTTTGGTTGATTCATTGTTATCACAGACTTTTGAGCTACCATCAATTGAGACTCATCACGGTTTTCTGCAAGCTTTCCTGCGTTTTTCTGAAAACAAAAAGAATTTCTTGGTTTTAGGGAGACATAGAAGCAGGCATCAGGAGTGTGCAACAAACAAAGAAGAATCAAGAATGTTTGTTGTTTTCTACTCCATTTTATGTTTGTAAATAATACATACAAATTTCACAAAAGGCAGACATAATTCTTGAAATTATGTCCAATTCAGGTCTCATTGTTTGTATAATTGTATATGAATTTTGTGACTACAAACTTTAAGAGAAAATTAAAAACTGAAAGATTTTAATTTTCTTAACATGATACAAAGTCTGTGCTTTAGCAATGATTACTCACAGTGACATGATGGGTTGAAATAAAGTTGTTTAATCGGTCCTGAGACATAGGACTCCATTTATTTTCACCACTTCTGATTGAACTAATGCAAACAAAAAAGCCCTACATGAATACAACCTTTTATTATAACTGTCAGATTATTTTGAAGTGTTTGCCACTGGGCATTTTCACAGACGCTGATAACAACATCCACCCACACATTACTGGCTGACAATGTGCACTCAGTCTTATGTTATGTATGTGTTGACAGCAGGGCGACTATCCTACTGTCAATACATACATACATGTTAGTGCGAATTGATGAAGAACTAAACCAAAACTCACACTAGATCACAGTACAGGGGGGATAAAATGGCCCCTCTATCAGAATCATAATATGAATCACGTTAAAATGGTCACAGACACAGTTAATATTATGAATTGTCATTTTGGGCTCACTTTACGAATTGTAGCTAATTCATATTTTTATCCTGTTAAAGCGGACATTTTAGTCCCTCTGTAGTTATAAACTAAATATAGAAACAACAGTGTACATTTATATGTATTGCAAATCAAAAATTTTTAATACTTTTTTAGTACTTTGTTTTTTTTTTTTACAACAGTGCTGAATGTGGGTGTTTATCGCGCCGGTAATATCCGCTTCGGCTGAAAATTACCATTCTAATAAGATTCCTGGTAGTCAGAATATTATCTGGCTTTGCTGGATATAATTTGATAAACGGGACTAAACATCCCCCAACTATTAAATTGCTTCTTGGGTTTTTTTTTACAAAATAGTAGACTTATAGTTTTGTTTACGTACCCGGATTTTTCAAGTGCACAGATATTTTTCAATGTTATGTTGCTTAGTTATGTTTCTGTATACTATTAATTAGTACACTACGTTACGGCGCTTCGTAGATTTATAATTCATTCGCGAACATAGCACGATATACGCGCTCACATTCACTTGTATTACAAAATTATGATTGAAACTTTGCGTACGTCAACGAAAAGATTTAATCGAAACCTACCGTGATGGACTTCAGTGTAGAAACTTCAGTTAAACACTCACTACATAATTTCAATATTCAACTAAGGTGTGAATTGTGTGAAGTAAAATTGAGAAGTTTCAAGGAACCAATCCTCCAATACCACGACACCTTTCGCAAAAGGGGGAAATGTCATTGTCATCTGTGATGTCAACATTATTGTCTGTCAAAAAACTATCATCACAACAGCAGAGCAGCTGCTGCCTGATACCAACTGCAAATGCAATGCTGCCTGACAGAATCCAAAAAACTGAAGCAGATAAGAAATATCCAAGAATATCTAATGGAGTGTATAAATGCTAGGAATATGTACAATATGAATGTTTTCGATTCTGAAACACCAACGTGGCACTTTTATAATTTTTTTGGATGTTTGTAAAAATAGGAATCCTTTTTTTTGTTGGCAAGTCGCGGTTTACGCAAAACAATGCCACTTATAAAAAACGGGAAAGTTTTGGTAGAAATTAAAATAATTAAATATTTACGAATTTCAATAATGTGCACCCATGGAACTATTACGTATTACGAGCACCTTTTTGTATGAATTAATGGTTGAATCAATTCAGTAATACGTTGGTAGATTGGCCGTGGTGCAGGCCTTGTGTTATTTAATTTTCTTGTACTTACCAGCAGTGTTATTAGAACGTTAAGGGTACTTAATATTTATATACTTTCTTCAAGATAGTAAAAGGCTCATAGGTCAATGGTTGTCTGCTTTTACGTACGAAAAACCTGAGAATATAGTAAAATCGTAAATGTTACCCGCCGATTTTCTTTCCACACCAACGTCCCCACTCATACACATGTATGCCATACTCATACCCACCGACACCCACTCCCACATAAACACACACACACATACAAAATTTCAATCGTATTTACAAAAATAAATCTTATCTTAATCTTAGTTACCTTAGCTTAGTTATCATAAAACTCTGAAGGTGAAAGCGCCCGAATAGCCCGCGAAATTCAAATTTTCTCACGTTTTTTGCAATTTGTAGATAAGGTTTTATGTTGATTACAATGTGATTTGCGGTGATTTGCCGTAATACGTACGTATTTTACAGAATGATAGTCACTAAAATTGTCAATACTATCCGCTTAGTTCATTGAATCCCATTGAATAACCTTTTTATGAAATAGTCATACAAAGAGGTTAAATAAACTTAAAGGGGTTGTATTGATGATTTTAATGATTATTACTCTGTAAAGCACGGCACGCAATACAAGGGGAAACCCGGAAATTATAAATGAGGCAGTCAGGATTGCGAAACCGTCATTTCGGCACAGTATCATAGAGGCAAGTTTTTAGTAACATTCCTGAAGCAGATGTTCTTTTGCCACTTTGCCACTTTGGTACCTTATCGAGCTGTCGACAGGGGTTATATAAATAAATAAAATAAATAAATAAATATCCCTGGACATTTCACACAGCACCATCTAGTCCCAAGCTAAGCAACCTAATGCTTGTGTTATATGTGCTTGAGTATCAGAAGGTTGGGCAATGAAAGGCGTGTTCTCTGTTGAAGGTGTAATGAACGACTGGTCTTGTACAGAGGTAGAGAGGACTTAAATCTAACTTACGAGCTACGTCATACAATGCCTAAGACTAAAGATGTATAATATGCCTACGCGCTACAATCCTCCCCCCTTAGATTTTAATAAGTTTCGAAATGAGTTTTAATTTATTACACTTTATAGTTACAATTGAGTTTTAATTTATTACTCCCCAAACAATATAAAATTATGAACTAACTTAGCTACAAACGTTAACAATAAACAAATTGGATTACAAACAATTGTTTTTCTTATACTAGAGCGTTCACAGTCTTTCGTCGCACATTGTTTGTTACACTACACTACACCATAAGTTTGTTTGAGGTTTGCACTCGCGATATTTGCTTGTAGGTTGGGTACCCCTGGTGCCGGTAGCACGCTGGTACCGGTAGCACGCTGTGTGATGGCGTGGCTGATTCTTGTCTCGACGGCGGCTTCGATGCGGCGCCTGCAGTTACACCACCCCACGTAGAGTATACCTACATAGTGTTACCGCTGTGCTGATTAGGATGTATAATATGCCTACGCGCTACATTCTTAACTGAAGAGAGTTCTACACTTTTAATTTCATCGGGTGAGATTATGGCATTTACTTGAAATGATCTGTGATTGCAGATAATATGTCTTGTATTTTATAGTTAATTTAGAGGTCGCAGGTGTGAGCGTTAGTTGCTTAATTTAGAGGTCAGCGTGGACGAATCTACAGGGGTGATTAAAGCCCCCTCGTGGACTGGTAACCATATTTCATCCATAGGGGAACCAATTATCAAGAGATCCAGATAAATTTTATTGCTAAATTGATTGAGACTCACCAATATGTAAGGATATTTTTTGTAATACAAAGGTTGCTTTTTTTGCAATCCAAGAGCATACTTAATCACGTAAATTATACTTCAGATGTACAGATGCCAGTACATCAAGCTACAACAATCTGTCAATTTCCTTTAATAGTTTTCAACTTTATCGCTATTTAGCATTAGGTTCAAGGTTGATTGGGAAAATTTGACAGTTTCGGGTAGCTTGATGTGCTGGCCTAACCCACAGACCAGAGAATAAACCTTACCCAAACATTATTATAGCTGCTCTATTTCAACATGAAAGCATTGCATTGCATTAGTAAACCTAAACTACAAAGTATAGGGATAATTCAACGAAAAGGTCAAAATATAAAATTATCATAATATCTCCAAAAACAGTTAGTTACCCAGTTACTTTTACATCAATAAACATTTTGAGTGATTTGTTTCAATATTTACATTCTCGTGAATAATGGATGAAATATCACTACCTACTTGCATTGTAATTACAAAACCGGTATAAAAGTATTCTTACCATCCATATCCGGTTTGTTTTCCTGCACAGCTGTCACTAACCGTCCTTGGTAGATTTTTTATAAACATAGCTCTGGCCACACTTAATTGCTGTGGCTGTCTGTCTGGTTGTCAAACAAAGAGAAAATACCTATTTTTTCCTATAAATCTATTGTATTTTGTGCTGTCTATTATTTTACGCGTCAAGGTGTGTATTTACGTTAATATCGCCCGACGGATATTGTTGTGTTTTGCTGATACGTGCTATAATCATGTGATAACTTTCGCAGATCGCATAATCAACCAGGCACACTGGATTGAAGAAAATGATGGATTCGGACTCGTCCGGCGCGGACTTCTGCCGGTTCTGTCGCTCGGAGGCTTCTTCTGATAGACCGCTGTTCCATCCGTGCATCTGCACGGGCTCAATAAAATGGATCCACCAGGAGTGTCTAGTGCAGTGGATGCGGTACTCCAGGAAGGAGATTTGCGAGTTGTGCGGCCACCGGTTTTCGTTTATGCCGATATATTCGCCTGACATGCCGCGGAGGCTGCCTATCCGCGACGTGGTGGGCGGACTAGTGACATCCGTCGCGTCTGCTGTTAAGGACTGGCTGCACTACACCTTGGTTGCGCTCGCCTGGCTCGGCATCGTACCGCTCACTGCCTGCAGAACCTACCGCTGCCTGTTCTCGGGATCCCTAGACCCAGTGATTTCATTACCATTCGACATAGTGTCAGCAGAGAACCTTGCTAGAGATGTCTTCTCTGGTTGTTTTGTTGTTACCTGTACATTGTTCTCCTTTATTGGTCTTGTTTGGCTGAGAGAGCAAATCATGCATGGTGGGGGCCCTGACTGGATGGAGAGAGAGAACCTGCCAGCTCCTCCCCCTGAAGACCTGCCCCAACAGGATAATAATAATGACCGTGTGAACAATGGGGCGGGGGAGGGTGAAGTTGGGTTGAGAGATGAAGTGAATGCTGAAGTTGGCGAGGACCCTTTGGTTGGGGATGAAGCTAACTGGAACCCGATGGAATGGGACCGTGCTGCTGCTGAGGAGCTTACATGGGCCCGGCTTCTTGGCTTGGATGGTTCCATGGTGTTTCTAGAGCATGTATTCTGGGTTGTGTCATTGAATACATTGTTTATAGTTGTGTTTGCCTTCTGTCCGTATCATATTGGAAGGTTGGGGGCTGCTATGGCTGGGTTTGCAGCAGAAGGTCCGTTTGCGGGGCCCCTGACTGCCCTGGCAGGGTATGTGTTGGTGGGGGCTATCCTGGCAGTGCTGCATGGTATGGCCTCACTGCTTCGTCTGCGGAGTGCTAAGAAGGCACTGGGCTTCTGTTATGTGGTTGTGAAGGTGGCCCTACTGTCTGTTGTAGAGGTGAGTGCTATTATTGCCTTTATTTAGTCATTGCTTATAACCACTGGCCTCTCCAATCTACTTGTGGAAGAGAGCCTAATTAAGATTAGGGTACTCTCAATAAAACACTCAACTATGGAGTATTGCTATAACACCAATATGTCTCAGTAGGGTAAGCCAATTAGTGCAAGGAAACTACCAATACAAATATAAAATACCATCTATACATATGAAAGAAAATAACATTCTTGATGTCTCTATAGACTAAGGTCCTTATTTTTGAATAATTATTTAAATTTTATTCCTAAAATTAGTTATCAAACCTATTTAACACAAAATTTAAATAACCTGACCTTAGGCTATGAACAATTTACCACTGATTATAGTGTTTTTAAATAAATATTTAAAATCATCTCTGTTTGATACATCATTAGCATAACATTAATATTTTACAAGCATTGTCTCAATGCATTAGAATCTAGAGACTTTCAAGAATTTAAAGTTGTTTAATATTTTGAAAAACATTTTGTAATTTTAAAATTATCATCAGCCTAGCGATTTTCAACTACGTTGGGGTCGACTTTAAGTCCAACCGGATGCAGCTAAATTCCAATATTTTATGTATGAAATATTATGACCTGGCAGGTTCGTTTTAGGTGAGAACAGCATATAATTCAAGTATTCACTTACTTCTTAAAAGAAAACTCAACATTATTTCAGCTATGTTTTACCTAAAGAAATATAATGTAAATTAGTCCATTCACTGCTGTAGAATTATATTTATTGTGATAGTGACTCAAAGGTTTTTAATCAGAGGTCGACAACTTGTCATAATGGACAAGTTGTAACATAATTAGTATCAATGCCTATTATGGTATTAATACTGATTACGTTACAACTTTATGACATTACAGCATAATTTATGACTTGTACTTTTTTAATAACCTATAGACACTAAACTAATGCAAATTCACTTGATCTTGGTGTATTTTTAAAACTCATCAATGTATGGGATACATATGCACTTAGTTGTCTTAAATCATGTACAAAAATAAACTCTAGCAGTTCTTAATCAAACAGTATAATGTGATGAATAAACCTCCAGGCTGTATTCTAGGCTTGATTTCAATGCCCTCATTGAAATACCTTTCACACTTTATACTTTAACTGACTTGATTCTCTAGAGGTGCCAGTAGCCACAGAGTGCTGGCCTTAATGCTGGCTTTCCACTGCGCATGATATCTACTGCTTTTATGCCGCGTGATAGCGGCGCTGATCTCTTTTGGGGTCGCAAGCTCTTAATTGCTTCACCACTTTTAGCAAAAATTCTCCAAAACTATACACTTCATTAAGGTTGAAACTGTCAGATAGATAACAATTTAAAGTTGATAAAGCATTTACAAATTTGACTTGCGCGCCGCGATACCACTTGTGTTAGCACGCGCCATGAGAAACAAGTTTAATAAAAAATACCCCTTAATTTCACCTAACATCATTCATAATGTAAATGCCAAGTGGTATGGTATTACCTAGTAACTGATGTGTAGAGTTCACAAAAGTAGTATATCTGTGTAAATACTGTTATCCGACTGCATTGGAAGCCGACACCAACATACTTGATAAAAAACTAGGCAGATAATGAAGACCAGAAATTTTCTATAATTTTCTTAAAAAAATTCTATAATTTTCTTAAAAACTTTTCTATAATTTTCTTAAAAAAATTCTATAATTTTCTTAAAAAAATTCTATAATTTTCTTAAAAAAATTCTATAATTTTCTTAAAAAAATTCTATAATTTTCTTAAAAAAATTCTATAATTTTCTTAAAAAAATTCTATAATTTTCTTAAAAAATTTCTATTATTTTCTTAAAAATGTTCACTCTTCCTTTCAGATCGGTGTAATTCCTCTAGTCTGTGGTTGGTGGCTCGACCTATGCTCCCTCTCAATGTTCGATGCGACCCTCAAGGATCGCGAGTCGAGTTTGCAAGCGGCGCCGTGGACGCTCATGTTCATCCACTGGCTGGTCGGCATGGTCTACGTGTATTACTTCGCGTCATTTATTCTTCTGTTGAGGGAAGTGCTAAGGCCTGGTGTGCTGTGGTTCTTGAAGAATTTAAATGATCCTGACTTCAGTCCTGTGCAGGTTGGTTAACTTACTTATATGTATCAAGGCAATGTCACATCTACATAAAACTTGGCGTGCGGCTGCAGTTTACGGTAGCGGTCGTTTTCGGCTTCTCACGAGTAGGTGTAGGTTGTAGGTCGAGGGAACTCTTTGAATGCTGGAGTCAGACGATGCCCGGGAGTGACCTATGTCTATTTGCGCATGTCTTTCGGCTAAGTGATGATGGAATAACGACTGTCGCCGCCGGCTAAGGTGTGCTACACACAAAACATATTCGTAATTTAGTTCGGCCAGGGCCGTAAAACCGAACATGTGTACGTAGATAAACGATGGGGAAAACGACACTCGGCTTAGCCCGAATTGCGCCGAGGCGACCCGAACATATTCAGCGTTGGTAGCGGCATCTACCAACGCTGAATCATGTTCGGAACGCATAACAATTATTAAAGCCGAAAATCTGTAATGATTGCTTTTGGTCGGTTTGTTACGAGAAAGCACATAAATGAATTGAATGTGCCGACATAAACAAGAGTCTAGCACCTCTCTGCTAATTAATACGACCTTTTCTCTTCCCCAGGAAATGATCCACCTCTCAGTATGGTCGCACATCCGTCGCTTGGTCGTATCCGCCATGATCTTTGGTACAGCTGTCCTCTTCATGCTATGGCTGCCAATCAGAGTGATCAAGTATGTCTTGCCTGGGTTCCTGCCCTATGCCGTTGCGGTCCATAGTGATGCACCGGTCAATGAACTCAGTTTGGAGTTGCTGTTGCTTCAGGTAAGGAGGGTTTTAGTTTACAAGACTGTCGTCTTATAGCCGTTGTACACCGATTAATTGTTTTTTTTTTCATTTTTCTCTGTATTTGGCTATTTTGGCCCAATCCTTTTGGTAACAGTCCAGTCATACAACGAATGATTCGAAACCAAATGAACGTTAAACTATAGCGCTTAAATGTGAGCTTTATATTCAGTGATGTAAAGTAAAATTTCCTTAGAGATAGTAGCTGACAACACGTGGAACAGGGAGTGTCATAGATTACCAGAAATCGAATCCTAAGGGTGTTACCACACCGATCAATCGATCGTAGATCGAAGCCATCGATCGATGCTAGAATGGGTAAGTCGACGTCGATCGACAGTTTCTACTACACCAATTGATCGATCGTCGTCATTTCTACCATTGATCGACTGGTGATCGGCGATCGATCAATTGATGTGGTAACACCCTTAGGCGCACGAAATAAAGCTCACATTTCAATACTTTACCTTGAGTAAAGTTGGTGTTGAGTCGTCTCGACGTGCGGCGATCAAGTCTATTGACTTCATAGATTGTATCTATGAAATGTTAGGGTCGGCAGCGGCCAGCAGCGTCTAGCACTTTGCTGTAGTGCGCCGCTCTGAGGGCCGCGTGACTTCTCACGGCGCCGCCAGCGGCCCCGCGTCCATCTCCACTAAACCCGAGTCTTTCAAACGATACTATGCATTTCCTAATGGCGATAAAGCATAAAATGGTTTGACAGTGAAACTTCTGCGTCTCTGCGCTGCCGACCGCTGCTACTTCGGTGTGAATTGAATTTTATAAACAGTGATGGAAGTAAACTTCAATCGTAAATGTTAAAATTGTTAAACGGACATCAGATCAATGATCTCAAATTTACATGTAAATATGGACATGCCCCCGGGATTTGCAATTCATAGACATTTATGTATATAACACGCCCACACGGCATTCATAAACTATTTGCTACGATCCTTTTGGTTCGTCCAGGTTCATACATCTGGGCATACACGCACGCCGACTGCGAGTGCTACGGCGTTTCCATTCAGATCTGTCTTCTGAATACCTTAACAATAATTATAGAGAACTTTAATAATGTAGGATTACTTAATCACCATTTATACTTTCATTTTCTGCCTAGCCTTTTTCCAACTATGTTGGGGTCGGCTTTCAGTCTAACCGGATGCAGCTGAATACCAGTATTTTACACGGAGCAACTGCCTATCTGACATCCACAAGTCAGTCACTCAGTCGTCAGTGTGTCAGTTTAGTACTGGGTAATACGATTATACGATACCCCTTGGTAAGACAGGTTGGCAGACTTTTGGGCCACTGAGGCACTGAGTATCTGTAAAGACTGTCAAAGATTTACAAATGACAGCCGGGACCAACGGCTTAACGTGCTTTCTGAGGCACGGAGGAAACTCGGTATGTAATGGGTGGTCACCCATCCACGAACCAACCTAGGCAGGCCTTAACCTAAAGATCGACCCAAGCGGCTGTTATTCTTTGGGCACGAGCTCTTCGATTTACCATTTATATTATTAAAACAGTCAAATAACCTGTATAAGAAACACATTTTTTTTGGTAATGAATCATTCGGGTAATAAGACAATGACACTTTAATTGAAAACAGTTGGGATGTCACCAAAAATTTATTTTGTTTTAATTTGTAAAAGTACAATGGATATTTAAATTAGTAACTGTTGTGGAAAACACTTATCGTAGCCTGGAACTTAAAAATGGAAACAGTTCCTATCCAAAGAGAATCATTCTCGCGACTTCTAAAATCCGTGATTACCAGATTTTCATCTATGGACATCTTTAGGACAGGATAGAATTCCATTATGGGATTTTGATTTAAAGATGGCACTGTAGCACAAGTGTAATCATAAACAGCCAGTTATGTTTCCACTGTGTGAAGGACGATATGGCAAGAAAATAGGTGTCTGATGAGATGACGAGTAGCAGAGAAGTATGGAAGAAGAAGACATGCTGCGCCGACCTCAAATAAATTGTGATAAGGGCAAGAGAATGATGATGATGTTCCTACTGATGGACTGGGAGCTAGGACACACGTCTCACCCCGTGCAGGGCACGCCACGATAGTGGCGATAAGTCCCCTCTTTGAGGAGTGGCTTGGGAGGCGCCACGGCGCCCTCACCTTCCGCCTGACGCAGGTCATTTGATGATTTCCCACCCACCAAAAAAAAAAAAAAGGACACACGTCTCCTCTTTGTGGGAGTGTGGCATGGTACGTAATCAACCACGCGGGGGTTTGGTCACCTTCGAATTTTTAGTTCTTAGACATACCGGTTTAATCAGTTCTCCTTCACTGTTTTGAGAGCAGGGGTGATGAAATAATTGACACGAAGTAAAGAGCGTGTCAGGGTCTGAACATAAGACGTGAAAGTCACGGCCGTTTTCTCTGTACCAGCTGGCTATGAGGAGACGAGCCTATCTCATGGGAGACTAGAGATGAGAAGTAGATTTCAACCAAGATGATTGGACTTAGACTGATGATTAGACCGCTTCATTGGTCTAGTGGTCGCAAGCGCGTCCGCTGAGTATGAGGTCCTAGGTTTTCCTGCCCTTTTTCCATTCTACTTGGGATCAGCGCAACACGTTTTCTTCATCCATTCTTCCCTGTCACAGACGTCACGGGATCATTAACTCGATTCCCGGGTCCGGAAAAGTGTTATTGGGTTTTTTCATCAGGAATTTTTCAGTAACAGCCACGGAGTCCGAAATTTGTGCCCGATTAATAGGAATAGGCTCGCCCTCTATTTCATGGAACTTAAATGTAACTGACGAAATGTGGGTGCACTATTAGGTAGAACTCTGCCCAAACCTTCGGGGATTACATTATATCTCCTCTCCACTCTGCTCGTTTTTGTGGACTGCGGGCTTTAGTCGTGTGATTTCAATAGTCTTGCAAATATAACACAATCGTAGCTAGAACCCGTAACTAGTAACAATACATGCTTAGTTTCCATCATCTGCAGCAGCAGTACATAACAAGGAAAGTGAACCGACATATGCAAAACAGGTTGTTGTACACAGTTGCTACATGTACTGTTTTACATATATGTTAATGTACTAATGAAAATACATTGTATTGTCACAAAATTTAATGACATTTAGCTGTCTTAATTACGTTGTGTCAAAGATGAATGATCGTGAAGTTAGTGAATATTGATGTTCATTGTTAAAATTAAAAATCAAAATGATAAAATTCAATGTCCTGACTGACTGACTGATACCCATATCAACGCACAGCCCAAACCGCTGGTCCTAGAGACATGAAATTTGGAGGGTGTATTTTTTGTCAAGTGTAGGTATCCACTAAGAAAGGGTTTTTCGAAATCACACCCCTAAGAGGGTAAAATGGGGGATAAATTTTGAAACTTTTTATTCTCGGGGAAAATTTGTGTACATATTCTCATCCCAGATATTCAGAGAACTTCAGGGAGTGAGAGCGCTTATAGGTATGTTTGTTTCTGAAAAAAAAAAAAAATATGTCATTAGTTTCATGTAAGCCACGCGGGCGAAGCCGCGAGCAGAAGCTAGTGTTTACATAAAAACAAATGAAATTGCTGTACGAAGGCAGGTTTCTCAGTAAATGGAAATATCACGAAGGTTGAAATTACGTAAAGTGTTATATAGATAAATAGACGTTATCGTTTATTAGCAATTGGTTTCAATCTTATAACATGATAAAGCAATTATGAGGTCGGCTGTACTTAAAAATAAATGCAATCACCAAACTGACTTACATACTGATTAGTCGGATGATTGTAAGTTGGTTGCTGTGGGTCTATATTGCAAGATAAGACATTTAATTTAGGCCAATGTCTGAAACTGCCCGATAACGATTGGTTGACAGAACTAACGAGACGATTCTGAAAAGAAATGGAAACCATAAAGCAATTTGTAGTTTTCTCCATTACGTTTTATTCAGGTGATCCTACCAGCTTTGCTAGAACAGTCCCATACCCGAACATGGCTAAAGGCGGGAGTGCGTGCTTGGTGCGCCTGCGCCGCTGGAGCGCTAGGGCTTCGCTCCTACCTGCTGGGCGAGATGAGACAGGATCAGCCGATGCCGCATCCGCCTAGGCCTCCCCATCAGCTTGGGGCCGCTCACCAGGTAATCGTATGTCCTTTTCTGATTTTAAGTAGTTTACTGTAGTTTCAAGATGTTGAAAATATGCTTTTAAAAGGTAGCTCTAATTATAATAATCGTGTCTAGTCGTGTACTTGGGAATGTCGAAGTCCAACATCGTTGGAACAATCTTTTCGCTTTTGATTAATTTTGTATTCAGACGAGTTACATCAAAAAGTAATACTACACTACATTCTTGAAAAAATATACAGTTATGAGAACTATCTAATGACATAGAATAATAGACTTCATAATCAAGAGGTATAAAGTACAATTTATACAAACAATTATCACATTGGCTTCTTTATTTCTCTTTCTAATACTAGTTTTATACTTGTTTCAGGCGTTGATGCGTCGCGACGGTCCCGCCGGCTTCGAGCCTTACGTCCGCGTGCCATGGTTCCCGGTTCGACTGGGCGCGTTGCTGGTCCTCGTTTCCATATCTTTGATCATGGCCAGCGCTCTCACTCTTGTAAGTTATCTATAATTACTTTACTAGCGAATACTAGAATGACACTTAATTTTAAGACGTGTCTAAAGTAGTTAAAGTTCTTATTCGTATGATACGGGTAAACACAGTCGCTTGTAGGAATATGCACAGTAACTTAAGACTTATAAGTTTTATTTTCGGATGAAGCTTAGCTTGGCATAAGTCTGAGTTCGTTCTATAGATTTGCCTATCGTCTTTCTGTTAAACTGCGCTACCGACCTCCTGACTGGCTTTATATACAAGGCTAAATTAAATTAGCTAGCGAAACTCCGTAGAAGTGATTAGTATCGATATTTATACACGACAAAACAATGATTTGATGATTTTAATAGAAGAATAGCAATGAAGATAACGATCGTGGGTTAGGTACCATCGAGTTCACTGACGGTCGACCACTTTTCAAACTTATTACTTAGGGCATAAGGGTAAAGTGGTAACACTGGTAACCCTCAGTTAACTCGGTAGTACTTAAAGTATGTTTTAGATTTTTTTTTGAGTCATGTTTAGGTTTGATGCCTATCGAGTTTGCAGTGTCGCAAACAAATTTTATTTGAACCTGTAATTTTACCACGGAATGAGCCACTAATATTCTCGTATAAGTTTTCCCAACTAGGGCATGCACCCAGTTCTAAAAATACCTTGAGAGAACCGTGTAGAACTGAGTATATACCTGCTCCTTTATGTAGGTACCTATTTTTTCTTTGGCACCAACCTCAATAGCATTGTTTGTGTATCTCCTAAGTTGGCCCATAGTCTCGAGAACTCTGTAGTAAAAATTTTGTGTTAGCATTCATGTTTAATTCATATTGCAGGTGATTCCCGTCGCTATTGGAAGGAGAGTAATGGCGCTGTGGCTTCCGAAGGCATCTGAGGGTGTTCACGAACTTTATACTGCGGCGTGTGGTATGTACTTTAGATTTGTAGTACTTGATCATTATATTAAATATAGATAGCCATGGATACTGTGGTAATATGAATTATTATAATTATTGGGTGAATATTTCAGAGACCCAAAATTTATGTCTCGCTATAATACTCATCAATACTAAAGAATTTCAAAGTCAAACATTTTTATTCCGTTACTTAAATAAATTATAAAGATGCTGTCGGAGCCATTTTGAGCTTTAAAATCACACAAAATAAAGTAATTCATATATTACTTTAAAAATCGGCAATATTTGGCGTGTCGCCTGGGTATAGTTTCCAACATTTCGTGACATAAACAATTCAGTGTATTGAATGTGATACATTATGTGAATAAATATTAAACTTAGATAAATAAAGAACGTTTTTCATTACAATAATGTTAGAAAACTTTATTAAAAGTTACTCTAAAATGTAATCAAACAATGTTCAAAAAATAAGCGTCATTGTCGGCAACAATGTTGAATGTAATTTTTTTACGTTTAATGAAATGCGACCGAAGAGTCAAATGACGTTTAAGCGACGCTTTACCCCACGTCTCACTTGGCCGACACGCTTTGGAGTGTAAAGACGTCACTCAATTTGAGCAGTAAGTATTTCATTTTGATTCTCCAAAATTTGTCATCACAATCGTCATTCTCATTTTTGACTGTATCTCAATTATTTCTTCATAATGAAGTGTTTTTATGTAACAAAGTTGAAGTATGCGTGAAACTAATACTGCATGTGGCACTCTCTCCGACGAATATACCTAATTATTTTGTAAAATGGTGAACTTTCTAGAATTCGTCATTATTGACAACATCATTTTCAGCAACGTCGCATGACACGACAATGACACGTGTTGCTAACAATGATATTGTCTTGAGTGAGCAATGACGGTTGTTACCGATAATGATTTAAGTATTCGACCTAATAGTTAGATATATCGTGTTTTTGTTGGTTTCCGTTAATTTCGGCATAAAGCTTGGTACAATAACATATTTTTTTGGCAAATTCGGAAAAATACACTTTTTCTTTTATTTTATATTGAATGTATGGTTAATTGCGTCATTTTATTTATTTTATCTGTCTGCATGGTGCTATTGTTCGTTTCGAGGTTTTTGTTACATTTTTTTTGTTTGCATAACGTTTATTTGAAATTTATTGTCATTTTAGCCGAAAAATTAAGCTGACATATTATGTCTTAGTAATAGACACCAATAGATATACCTAGTGTGAGCTTTAATCAGTTCACCAATATTTAAGAAGATTTCGCATTTATAATTGCAACTTAACAAGGTGGTCTGTGTAAAGCACTCTGTGAAGATCAGCAAAATTCGATATGATATAGTAGCTACAATATAAACAATGAGTTTAGATACGAAAGTGTTCAAATTGAACTAGAGGAGAGGGTAACAGTCTGGAGCAGATACAAAATATGTACCAGTACGTAAAGGATAGTGGGACGATAATAGTTGATAAATATAATGACAGAAATTTATAAGTAGGTTACTGCTGGCTCAGTAAGTTTTAAATATGAAAAGAAGTACCGAATAATAGTTAGTTTAATCGTAGTTGTAGTAGTGTAGTTTGCAAGTAAAACTGTTATCGTTTCATTTTGTTCCTTTTCCAAAATGTTCCCCGGTCTTCGTGGAGATCTTTGGTCAGGCAGTGGACGTCTTTCGGCTGAGATGATGATGATTATGACATAATTAGGTAGGTACAGTCAGCAGCAGAAGTAGACGAGCAGTCGAAGAGGTCACAATTATCTACACCCGTTCTAATTATCTTGACAATAGAATCGTGTGTAGGTCGATTTGAGCTCTTCGACTGTCTGACTGTATCTACATTGCTGATCAATAGCAATTGCCAAAAATTTCAACAAATGCTTAACATATACCTCAAAACGAATTTAATAAATAAATAATTCTAATAATTCTAATTCTAATTCTAATGAGTTTTATTGTCTTTTCAGATACTTATGTTAAAATAAATTAAGCCCTACAACCGAAAATTACCTCTAAAAAAAAAAAGAAGAAGCTCTCTCTAGAAGAAGGCTGGCTCAAAAACTGTGCGATTGACGGCGGTATATTGAAATAAAAAACGATCCAGAATTACTAGAAATAGAAAGAAGAAAGTGAAGAGAATGAATATTTAAAAAATAACAAAATCAGAAAATAACACAAAATAATATGTTATCTTAATCAATGTAAAATAGTAATTGTTATCATAATCAATAATAGTGTAAGTTCTGATGATTGAATTGTCAAGGCATTGTAGGAGAGGGACATTTCTGAGCCTAATTGGTTTAAATTAAAGGCTTTTGTTAATCATCGTCTTCTTTTAAAACTGTTATTAGAACATCGTTTTTAAGATTCAATGGTTTTGTGGTTATCGTTGTTAATTATGGAGCTTATTATATAATTTTAGTTACCTTTTGCTTTAGAAGCTGTTTTTGCCAAATTTTAATTGAAATGTTTTGTCAAAAAATATTATTGTTAAGATTCTAATAAGGGTTTATCAGAGGACAAAAGTCTGATTTTAGAGACCGTTGAAGTCTTTTATAACTGTTAGGAGAGTAAATAGCGTTTTTAAGATACAATCAGGGTTTAGTTTAGTGGCTTAAAAACGTATTCAAGTATAATTTATCTTTAAGTCTGTTATTTTTTTTTTATGTTTATTTATAGCGTAAGTCGTGCGTTTTTTATTTCATTAAACTCTGTTATCGTCAGGATGTCCAACAGGACACCAAAGAATCAATATATTAAGAGGATTTAAATTTATTTTATATTACTTCCTTTTTTTATAATACCTATTGCATTTTGTTTTCCTTGTCCATATCATAATATCATAACAAAAAAATACTTAAAATAGTATTTAAGTCACATGTAAATTCATCTCCATATTTATAATACTTATTCAACTCATTTTCGGCAACATTGCGTCATTATTTTTTTACAATAACGTCATTATTCTCACAATGCGACATTATCAGCAACAACTTTTTTTAATGATTTTGAAAAATATCCAAAATTAATGGACTGCTTGTGGTGCCTTCATTACAACATACTATATATTTGATATATCTGTACATCTAGCCTTAAATAGAAGCTCTGCCGCGAGGTTTAGAAAATGTTAATTATTTTTGTCAAGAATAATGTTTTGAGGAGATCCGCCCTATTATTAATTTTTTACTGTTCCGGTATCTCAATATTATTTTGAGATGAAACTCAATTATTGAACGCGCAAAAATTTTGATTTTGCCTTGACATGTTCAATTTTACAACTTTTTTAACAACTTTGTACAACTTTTTTAAGCTTATGGCATACTTATCCATTTGGCCACGAGCTTCATGCGCTTCACGCGTGTTGCGACAGCTACTGCAGATAGACAAATGAAAGTTGTTTAGGGCGTGCCAAGACTTGCGGAGCGACGATACTTTTGCTATGAAAAAAGTCGCAAATCGCATCGGGAGGGCTATGCCCTGGAGGATGTGCCAAAATACAGATAGTATTTACCTGGCAACTACATCACATCATGTCCTCTTCGGACATGAACGGAAACCCCCGAGAGTCCAGGCTTGAACCTAGCAATACACGGTCATAATGGCCAGGCTTAATCGTAGGCATGTACGTGTGCTGGGCGGTGGGGCGCGGCGGCACGCTGGCGGCGGGCTGGGCGCGGGGGGGGCGCGCCGTGCTGTGCGCGCGCGCAGCGCTGTGGGCGCGGGTGGCCGCGCGCGCCGCGCTGGCCGCCGCCGCGCTGCTGGGGCTCGTGCCGCTCATGTTCGGCCTGCTGCTGGAGCTGGTGACCTACCTTTTGTTATTATGTTAAAGATATACTTAAATGTGAGACTTGGATAGCCTACACATTTGAAAAAAAAAAAATTAAGAAAAAATTTCAACCAGTGAGGGAGTGACAAGGGTTACTACAAAAATGTTATAAAACAACCAGTTCCGAGAGGTGTGCCCAACAGTACACCAACATTTCGCCAGTTCTGTTTAAGTCCCATGTGATAGGGGGCGACCCTATCAACCGGGCACAAATCTAGACTCCGTGGCTACTACTGAGAAATTCTTGATGGAAAAACCCAATAACACTTGCCCGACATGAGAATCGAACCCAGGACCTCATGCTCAGCAGTTGTGCCTGCGACCACTCGACCAACGAGCCAGTCAAATCAAACGTCATCTACTCAAATTAAATTGAGAATCATCACTTTTTCAAAACCCCCCCCATTTATCACTGTCTTAGTGTTTTAGCTGGGAAGAACAAATGAATTTAGAAGAAAAGCCAGTTACAATCTTTTACAACATTCCGTCTTCTGTCTTTAATCATCCTCTATTCATAAAACAATTCACATTTATACAATAAAAAACCCTGTTATAATTCCATCTTGTTTCACAGGTCCTAGTTATCCCTCTCCGTGTGCCAATAGAACAGTCGCCAGTGCTATTCGTGTGGCAGGACTGGGCGCTCGGCGTGCTGTACACAAAGATAGTGTGTGCTCTGACCATGATGGGCCCCGACTGGGCTATGCGACGGGCTATCGAGAAGGCGTACCGCGACGGAATTAGGGAAATGGATCTCAAGTAAGTATTGTGTATAAAGCTGAGTTGAACAGCATCATTGCCGTTGTGTGACAAAGATAGGATGTGGTAATGCTTCGCTAAAGTACGTGTATTTATTAAACTCGTCGGTATTGCCCTAGGCTTTGGCAGGGCAGTAAAATTGCATTGAAATTCATCATAACCTTATGGTCAATAATGTGATTCTAATTTGTAATTTAAAAAAAAAAAAAAAATTTTGTTGAAATTACAAATTAAAATCAATGAATGTGTGAAACATTTTACCGCAGAGATCTGAGAGAGAGTAAAAGAACAAAAAATAAAAATTTCGAATAGAGATATGCTGTGGAACAATAAGAAACAATAATGTACATATTAATAGGTAAAACAAAAATAATTACAACGAGAAAAAAATCATTGAATAATTGACACGCCCTACGCTGATCGTGGCGCGTACCCACGCGGTATGTTGATGCAGGGCGCCATATTCTGTAAATTGAATAGGTATAGAATTGAATTGGTTTTTCCTCGCAATAGATGCGAAAAGAGAATGAACCTCTAGAATAAAGGTGCCTTTGTCTTGAAAAGTTTGTTTGGTTTGTTTGTTTGTTTGTCTCTATACTTTGTGCTTGAAGTGTTAAATAAATAAATCTGTCGCTGCACTCAGGATTCTAGTCTGAATTCCCTCGCTTCGCTCAAGAGTTAACAACAAAATCAAAGTCAAACCACACTAGAATTCCTCACTGCGTTCTGGATTCAAAACTGGTCGTAATGATAATCTAAATATTATTTATTAAAACTGAATGCACAAGTAAAAAAAAAAAAAACTTATAAAGGGTGCCTTTTTGCCTAAGGCATTTTAAATATCTTATATTTATCGCGGTAAACTTCTACGCAACTATTGGTTAAGTTTTGAGTACTATGAAAATGCTCGGCTCTATAAGCTCCCTGTGCTTGGCAGGTTCATCCTGCGCAGCATCGCGGCGCCGTGCGTGTGCTGGCTGGGCCTGGCGCTGGCCGTGCCGTACGCGCTGGCGCACTCGGTGCTGCCGCTGCTGGTGGCGGCGCCGGCGCAGCGCAACCTGCTGGCGCGCCGCGTCTACCCCGCGCTGCTGCTCACCGCGCTGGTTCTCGCGCTTACTGTCTTCCAGGTACGACTACACACATACATATACATTTCTCATTATTATACTCAGTCTTACTGCGCCCCATTTATTCATACATTATGTTGTGCATACCCCACTTACACACACACATTCACAACAGACAACTTCCTAGTAATAGATATAATTAAAATGTGTAACAGAAATGTGTGATCTCTAAAGGTGTGGTGGTGGTAGTAATTTTTATCACATACATTTCCTTTACGGTATAAATATTTTTGAATATTTAACTTGTGTTTATAAAAAATAACATAAATACACATGATTAGTAAAAAAAAAACATTTGTTTTTATGAACAAATTAACATTTGAAAAACGTAGTTTGATACGCGTCAGTTTTATTGGTATAACGTTATAAACTGGATACCGCAGGCAGACGGAAACCCTAAGAAACTGAAACCAACCGCATCCCAGCGTAGGTTTTCGCTTAATGTTTGGATGGGTATTATCGACGACAAATTAATTGCCATAATTTTTTTACCTCGAAAACTAAATGGAGAACTTTATGAAGATTTCCTTAGAATTTATTTAGCAGCACTGCTGTTTTTGTTTAAATTAGTGATGAAAAATTTATATGTGGGAGGGTTCCGAATGATGTTTGTACGTCAGTGTCCCTTTCACCCTGTATTTTAAGTTGCCATCTGAATAACCATTGTGGAATGTAATAAATAATGTTTACTAGTTGAAACCCTTCACTTTTTAAGATTAGAATGATGACGCAAACATTTTAGAACAAAAAATAAAAAGTTTTCTATTGTTTGGTTCTCTGTACCACATACAGCCATGTAACAACAAAAAACGCTTCCCCCCACAGATCCGCCAGTTCCGCAAGCTATACGAGCACATAAAGAACGACAAGTACCTGGTCGGCCAACGCCTCGTCAACTACGACCACCGGCGACACAAACAACAGCAGCAGAGCACTCTCCCCGCCAACTGAGTGACGTCACCGCGATTACGTCACAACGACGACGTGACAAGGCGCGTGACACGACACCTACGATCTCTGTAATTATCACCCTTCTTCTTGTAAGCGAAACTTGTTTTTAAATAGGGATTTTTCATTGGCATAAACCTCGCTAAGTAATCTTTTTTTTCAACATTTTCTTGATGAAATTGGGGTAGGTCTAGACAAGCATTTTAATGATTAAAGTACTTTTTTTAAAGAACTTTAGGGCATTATATTGCTTGCCGAGCGAAATGCTGATCTAAGTACCATAACATCACGGTACAAAGTTATTTGAATTAGTCGATATCCACTATTATATCTTGTAAATAAAAATGTTTTAGTCACTAAACTCTTAGACCCACGTAATATTGGCTTTCCTTGTATAGAAACGTTAGATCTCATAGCCACGCTATTTTATTGGAGCCAAGCTGAGTAAATAGCACATTGTGAATCGTCTTTTCACCGCCTATGTCACGAACCGGAATGTGCACTAAGTTTAAGTATCGATATCTATTCGATTATTTTTTGACTACTCTTAAAACATGTGGAACGTTTACCAAAAATGGCTAAAGAGAACACTAAATGTTAAACAATGCGATACGATGAATAAATCGATTAATGAATGTAATGTCTCGAAAAATATCGATTTGAAATCGTAAAAGTAGAGCTAACTTAGTCGCTGGTCGTCATTAGTCGACTAAACTTTAGTCGATTCGCACATCGTTCGCATTTATTTTAAGTCAATCGGCATGAAATTTTATTTTTATGTAAAAAAAGATTATAAATATTTTAAAAGACGCTAAAGTGAGAGAATTGGAGTTTTTATCGACTGGACACATTTTATCGACACATGTAACTTTTTAATTACAATTATAAGTGAAGCGGGGTGCCGACTTACAATGCACAGTCAGGGAACTTGATTGTTGAGATTGACACACTGACACGCGTATCTATAAACAAGTCAAAGTAATTACTAGAGGAAAAGTCATTATTTAAGATACGATTTTTATTCTGTTGTTTATAAATTGTTTGAAGTTGAACTGTCAAAAGTTAGAGTTCTTAGCTTTGCTATCTTTGATGGTTTGTTTAAATTCTTGTCTATTGCATGTGTTTTTTTGCATAAGTTGTAATTACTTAAACTTGACTATTAGAAATGGGTGTTAGGGATGATTCTCATTAGAGCGGGCTGTGCCCGGGGCGGGCCGTGTACGTGGCCCGGACGGGGCACGGATATGAAACGTTACATACATTTTGTATGAAGCAATTCATATTACGCAGTGCATGTTCCGAGTCCCGTCCGGGCCCGCACGACGCCACGGTTGTAGGCCCGCTCTAATAAGAATCATCCCTAACCCGTTTAACACACGGTGTAATATAAATCGTGCAGCGCGGACGGGCTTCGGCCCGTCCCCGCCCGGCCTCCGCCCGCCCCGGGCACGGCCCGCTCTAATGAGAATCATCCCTTAGTCAATTTGTCTTGTCATAGCCATTTCATATGACTGACAAAAAATACAGTTGCGATTTGAATCTACAGACAATTCAAGTTGGCCAGTCAATTTACTAAACAATTAATTTCCTTGCCTGTAAATAGTATGCAGGGCGATTTCTAACAAACTAGCTAGAAATCCGATGGTTCAAGTAATGCTCCTGGTTTCATCCTAGCTACATTATAATCTGAAACTGCACAAGTTAAAACGAATCAGTTTTTAGCAGATGAAGAAGAATGAATGAACAGTTTTGAAGTTATTTAGTTACCAGAGTTCTTAAAGCAGTCGCAATATTCTGTAGCCCTTAAGGCGGAAGAGCATGGCCGCGAAATTCAAAATTTCTTACGGTTTTTTCCAATTTGCAGGTCAGAGTCGGGTTGTATGTTGATTAAAACATGAATTGCGACTGTAACAAATGTGGCTTTACAGTGTTATAATCATTAAAATCATTAATACAACCCTCGAAGTTCATTTAATCCATTGAATGACTTTTTCATGAAATAGTCATTGAATGGGATTTAATGAACTTAGAGTGTTGTATTGATCACTGTTTTAAGCTTTTGCGGTTTTAAAACCAAACTTATACTGTCACTTACGGGATATCTTCCGTGGTTGTTCATGATTTTGAGCTCCCGATATTGCGACGCTGTTGTTGTGCAAAGAAAGAGGGTAGACAGATTTGTCTGCTCCTAACAATTTATTTTCTATCCACCCCCTTTCTCCAGTCAACCCGCGATCATAGCGCATGCAACAGCGTCTAAATATCGGGAGCTCAAAATCATGAACAATCACGGAAGATATCCCGTAAGTTACAGTATAAGTTTGGTTGTATTGATGATTTTAATTATTATAATTTTGTTACTACATACGTGTTACGATCACAAATCATGTTTTAATCAACATACAATCCGGCACTGACCTGCAAATTGCAAAAAACGTAAGAAAATTTTAATTTTGCTTCCATTTTAATCACTTTCATAATTACTTATAGGACTGCTAGCTATTCTTTTTCGAAAGCGCTTTCAAGCGACACACCCGCCTACAAACTTGCAGCATTTCTTCTCTATAAGGCGCTTTACGGCGATGCACATCTGGCAAGGCAGCGCGATTGTTAATGCTAAACAAATACCAACATTTCGTTGCTTTGAATAAAGTCTAAAATAAATTACCTCTGTCCGCTTTTTAGGTATTATCGGGGTGAGTGCTATTTATTTTAACTTGATTTCAAAGTCGCGCACGGTCGATATTTATTTGTCAGTGTTGCCAGATGGACTTCGGGTCTTATCATTGTGCAAGTAACTAAAGCATACCAGTGTATCAAATCACACATCTTAGAATTATTTTACTTGTTACTATATAATAATTTGTGGTCTTAAATTTTTTAAAGGCCTACATGTTAATTCGCCAATGTATATTATAATAATATAATGTTATCATAAATATGCTTCTGTTGTAATCATTCCTTCACTGTTAACTCATATCCTGGGCGTTGGTGATTAGTGTAAATTAGGACATGCGCCGGCTGTCAAATACCTAGAAAGAGCCGCTTAAAACCGGGTATACCCGGATCTTTCAAGGTATTTGTAAAACCGGGTATGCCCGATTCTTTCAAGGTATTTGTAGAACCGGGTGAATAGTGTAAATGTTACTTGCACAGTTCGACAAGTTTTTTAGAACATTTTAGACTAAAAACCATTGAAAAATCGAAGTTAAAGTATATAGACGCCTAGTTCCGTCATTGTACTCACTGTTGTGAAGAGGTTGTTATGCAGAGTGGACAGTTCAGTAACGAATACGTAACAGAAGCTTTCTTGTCTATAGCAAGGATTACGAGGATATCGGCGACCTATGCTAGGATCAACCAAAAGACAAAGCTGTCGAGGGAAGTTTACATTTCTACAACTGCACAGATTTTTAAAGCACCTAAAACAGAGGGCAATGTCGAGACTATGATCACTCTGAAATAAAATTAGCTTGAATCTTGAATTTCAATTATGTTTACGCATAGTATTAAAAGGAACCTCTGGATCTTATTCTTCAGTTAGTTAGTCTGAACTAGCCATAGTCGCCATCACAATATATTCCATCTTTTACTATAATAATTTGGAGTAGTTCCCAATGCAATGTTACTATTCGTTTTGTTTTTAAATACCATAGAACTCGAAATAACGTAGTAACTTGCCAGCTTTAAAAAACAAGGGTTTTTTTATGTGGCAACACAAGATAGTACAGGCGCCAGCACATCGAGCTACTATAATCTGTCAAATATCTTTAATAGATTTTCAACTTTACCGGCAACGAATTAGGTTCAAGGTTAATTGGGGAAATTTAACAGCAGTTTCGGGTAGCTTGATGTGCTGGCGACATTTAAAATGTTTAGCACGTTAAAGTAAATTTTTAAACTCCCAGTTCGATAAGGTGACATGCGCTTGATATGTGGGAAAGGAAAGTGTTCGAAAATTGCTTAAGGTTTTCGCTCCTTGACCGTACTTTTACCGTAGGAAAGAAGAGGGACTGTTTTCTCTTTTAAAAGCATTTTAAATCTGGATAGAATGGATTAGCGAGGGTGCCAAAACTTGTGTAAAGTGTCATGTGTGACAGCTCCACTATTTGGCCTCTTGCTCATATATAATAAGTGTGAGTGAGAAGCAAATAGTCAATAGTAACAGTGCTGCAGTGTTACTATACCTGGTTGGCTCCTTCCATTCGTAGTTATATCTTAAAATTCCGCTTTTCATACAATTTTAATGTTACTGTTTATTACACGTAGATGTTTTAATATGGTTTTTGAGCAAAACATTTTATTGTTAATCAATTCTGGTGAAAAGAGTTCGATTTTCAAATAATATTTTTTATATTAAAATTGGTATGAGCAACTGCCAGACAGTCGAGTCATTTTATAGTGTTACCGTATGAAAAAAATAATTGAGCTAAATAAAAAATGTCTGCCTATAATTGCGTAAAATGATTACAAAGCGAAGTTATTAGGTGGTGAAATTAGCAAAAAAAAATATAATTTTTATTTTAATTCCTCTAGTTTTAAGTAGTTTTATAAAAACATTATTTATTGTACACTGCTCAATCTTATATGTGTTTTATTCTTTTTAAAATAATTGTTTTGTTTTGTTTTTAATACACCGGGGTCTATCCTTATTATTTAAAAGGTTTAGTACTGTGTACAATTGTATGTATAGGTCTACAAAATCAACTATGTAGATGTAAAAAATATAAAAAAAAACGACTTAAAAAGTGGTTTTAATCATTCACCCATGTTTTTTTTATATGGCAACGTGGATAATTTCTGCATTGACCAGTCATTGGGAATATACCTCCTTGGTAGTTTATGATTCTGTCTTTCCTATTCCTTGGCTTTAAGTCTGGCGTAATCTATTCCTTCTGTATGTAAATTATAAAGAAAACTAAGTTGACTGGCTCGTAGGATGTTACTTCAGTATAACAATGGTGAATTAATATGAGTTAGATGACAGTAGATACAGGCAATAAGCAATTTGTAAACAAATAAAATGATTATTGAAATAGTTTTATTCTTTTATTAATACTTTACAGTCCACTTTTAAACCCCTTAAAATGAAAAAGCGAAAGTCGAAACGTGTAAGTAGGCTGGTCAAGTTTCAAAGATCTAAAGGAAAAGTGAGCTGGATCGACAAGAGCTCTTAAACTTATAACTGACAGTTAATATAGTACTACGTAAGTAGATAAAGTCTGGGGAAATTATTGCTGAGAAAATTAACTTGGTCCGTAAATTGTAAATATTGTGATCCCAACTGTCATTTCAGTGTCGTATAAAATGGCTAACTGACGCATTGTGTCAATGTGCTAAATGAATAATTTTCCTGACTAACTACTGAACATGAAGCTGTTAGCCGCAATTTACAAAGACGCTGCCATTAACCGAAGTTTCTTCAGATATTTTTGCTACCATTTTATCGTGGTATACCATAACAGTAACTATACCACAGTAACCGAGAGCCGAACCGGAGTACCTGGGAGTCAATATTACGTCAAGTTGTAGCAAGCCGAATGTTTGTATGATGGCTCATTTACATTAGGTCGTTTTGACCGATTCGGCATTCAGTCACCGACTAGTGTAAACGAATTTTCGGTTAGCCGTGTACAGCCCATATATTCGATCACCGATTAGTGTAAACAGGTAAACAGCCCAATTCGATAAATCAATTCAGCTAAACCGAATAGGTACGGTCGCCGTATTAGGTGACCGACTAACAGCCCAATTCGATAAATCAATTCAGCTAAACCGAATAGGTACCTACGGTCGCCGTATTAGGTGACCGACTAACAGCCCAATTCGATAAATCAATTCAGCTAAACCGAATAGGTACGGTCGCCGTATTAGGTGACCGACTAACAGCCCAATTCGGTTAAACCGAATGAGGTCGCCGTATTCGGTGATGGTGTAAGGTAGACTTAATGTAAACGCGCCATTACATTAGGTCGTTTTGACCGATTCGGTTGCAGCCCGTATTAGGCCTCATTTACGGAGACGCGGGGCGTCTCGCGTCGCGTGTGGCGTGGCGTCTCGCGGCGCGTCGGACGTTTTTTCTGTTTACGGTGGGGCGGCGCGTGAAGCGGCACGCATCATCGCACGCGTAAACACAAACTTATAGCAATAGGTATACGACCATGTTCATAGAGAAGCGAGACGGGAAGCGTGGCGGTGCCCGCCGCGGCGCCCGCGGCGAATCCTCTAGCGTGTAGCGAAGCACGCGGCGGGCATCGCGGCGGCGCACGCTCGCCTCGATCAAATCGACTAGTTTTATGTTGGCGAGAGATGGGAGCGCACGATAGCTTCATCGAGAATTGCCGCTGCGTGCGCCGCCGCCGCGATAAACGCCGCGTGGGACGCGTCGGTGCCATCCGCGGGCTCGGCCGCAAAAAACGCCCTAATTCAAACAAACGCGTCTAAAATCGCTTCTCCGTAAACGCACTCATACAACGCCATATATTTGAATTCAGTGCGGGCCGCGCCGCTCAACGCAACGCGCGACGCCCCGCGTCTCCGTAAATGAGGCCTTAGGTCACCGACAAAGACATTCAAATATTTACGTAAAATAAACAGGACAAGACGAAGAAACTCTTAATCCAATACTTGTTACTACTTAGTAACAAATCGTTCTGTCTTACGCCCGCTTGTCAGGTAGCATTCTTGAGTCAAAATCGAAAATGTTCGGGATCAAAATTTTTGTATGAAAATATTCCCAATTTTCGCTCTTTAAGTCTTTTAAATCTCTTTGGTCACCGACTAGTGTAAACGGGTTTTCAAACGGGGATGATGAATCAACTCTGTTAAACCGAATGCAATCGCCGCATTCGGTGACCGACTTAATTTAAACACGCCATGATGAGTCATGGGCAACTTAAGCTTTTGCTTGTATGGTGGTTACCGCCACTGCAGTATATCATGTATCTACCTACCGGAATTTTGGCTTACAATATAAGCTGCATCATCATCATCATTTCAGCCCGGTAACACCCACTGTTAGGTATAGGCCTCCTCTGTTCTTCTGCCCTTCTTCTCTGTTTTTCTTATTCATCTGTTATATAGGCTACATACCCAAATGGAAGTTTTGGAATAAAATGGGAGAGGAAGGGTTTTCCCGTACATCTGTCAGATAATTGCATCGTTTTCTTTAACTTTAAAACAGATCTGCGTAGCAATGCAGCTTCAATGATTAAATGAACAATTGGGTAGTTGCACCAATAATTCCAAGACACAATTTCCCTAAAAAACATTGTATTTTAGAAACGCGCTCTAATTTAAATAAGAAGGCTCCAGACGATTATTACGGTAGAATCGTGATTGCCGCGAAATAGGCTTCAGCAATGTTAGCAACAATTTAGAACATTAACATACAAACGTATGAGAGCGGTAACTGCCATGTGAACATGTGATCGCAGCTTTACCCCGAATCCAAGACTACACGTTCAAGCATCACGCGTCTTGCGACAACAAACAAATGAAAGAACTGGCTTAGAGCTTCCTACGAGCTTTTGCGACGCGACTTGTGCGAACGTCGGTAGGTACTACTCACGAAGGAAATAAAATATTATAGTTACAAAAAAACACGATTATAAAATGCGTATCCAATTTTGGTACACTTAGCATGGGAATGTATACAAAATAACCAGTCCGCCATCTTTGGGAGTCCACCCTATTGGATTTAGAATGAGGTCACATAACTATAATGTATTGTCATCCAAACTACACATATATTAGTGTGTGCAAAATTTCAGCTCAATCGGATCGGATCTTAACTTCTGAGATTTTTTTACATACTTAGTTGTTCACAGGTGAAGCTATAGAGTCGTGTTAAAAAGCGACGCGGTTTCTCTTGACGCAAGTCGAAGTCGCATCGCCCCAGGCCAGAGTGTTAGGTATACGTAAAAACGCGGGAATCCTGCCGTCTAATCAACTTTCTCCGACATATTGCGTTCTGTATCGCACACGCCTCGAATTCATATAAGGCCGACTTCTTATGTTTTATGCCAACGTTAAACCAGTCACGTCGGATATAAACTTATGCTGAGAATCGTTTGTTTTGTAATATGTTTCACTAGGAGTCTTGCTGTGGTTTTGTTTGCTTTTTTACAAGCGAATAAACTATTTTATGTAGAAAGTACCATAGTGATTGCCACGTTGCACATAGGAGTAATTCACATAAAAAACCGGACAAAATTATTTTATATTTTATTTTACTATTTTATGAAATAAAAGTCAATAATTCATCATAATTAGGCATTTATTTAAAAGAAAACAATTAAAAAATTTTGAAATCTAAGAGAGTATTTACTCTTAAAACAGGATTTGTTTTCAAGAGGATAATCATGAGGAGACCGAATCAATCAGAATCACTGTCTCCGAGTTCGCATGTGATTTGGTCCTCATCATCTTCGTCGTCGAAACTGTCAAAAAAAAAAGCTTTGTCAGTATAATTATGATCTTCCCCATATTGTTTGAAGCACTATAAAAAATTATGGGGTACGTTGGGGGATCTTTTTATTCATGTTTCTACTTCCTTAGAGTCTACATTTTATGCCCACATAAAAATTTCGAGGCGACAAGGCGCGACACATAAACAAAAACACTAATATATTTCAAATTTCTTTAAAAAAAATATCAAAAAAGTGCCGCTGTTTATTGATGGCTATACAAGTAATAAATTTGGAAGAAACGTAGTAAAATAAACTTCAATCTATAGTACTAACCTTTTATATCCATGTCCGAATAGTTAGTCTCCTGTCGTTTGGTACACGAAGCCATTTTAGCACAGAAAACTGATAAACACAAACGAGAGCGCCGAGAACAAAGACACGCGTACAGTGCGATGACTGGGTTCCGACTGACTACCTATATATAAAAGTACTCTGTGCGACTGACGTTGTGTGGCACTTGCGCGGGAGTTGAGGGTTGGGTTGGGGGTCTGCCTTTTGATAAACCGGTTATCGTAGGTAAAGAAACATGTATTTTGGGTGCGGTTGGATTAACATCATTATTTTCAATTTTGTCCGGTTTTTTATGTGTAATACTCCTATGTGCGTTGCCGTGTTGGTCTAGTGGTCGCAAGCGTGACTGAACATGAGGTCCTCGGTTCGATTCCCGGGACGGGCAAAGTGTTATTGGGTTTTTCTATCAGGAATTTCTTAGCAGTCACGGAGTCTGGATTTGTGCGTGGTTGCTGCCCCCCCTATTACATGGGACATAAACAAAACTGGTGAAATGTGGGGGTACTATTAGGTACACCTCGGCCTAACCCTTCAGAGATTACAGGCGTGATGTTATGTAGTACCATAATACCTCAGGTGCATTTAATTTAATGCTCATTTAGGTCCCCGGGCTCTTGTGCAGGCGAACTTGCATGAAGATGCTTATTAAAGAGGTAGGTTTTCTTCAAATATAACCCCTACAAGAAAAAGTTTTCTATAGATTAGATTACAAAATCTGATTTTAGATCATCTGATATTATCTGTTGAAGAATCCCTTCAAGAAGACATGAAAACTCTAGTCAAACTCGCTTCTGGTTCAGCGAAAAAATCGTAATCCTTAAGTTCGGTAAAACTTCTGGAATAACTCAAAAATCAGGACACACGGACGGACTTTTGAGTTGTGACTACTTCTCCTTTATATATATAAGTCATGTTCTAAATAATATTCATTCCAAATAGTTGGTATTAATAATGGTAACCAACAGCCAGGATTACGTCATATGTTTTCATATTGGATCTTTTTACTGGCGGCTTAGCCTTCAGAGATATTATGAAGTATTATTTTTCTTTACACAACAATCACTTTTAATTAAATGGTCTTAAGGTCGATTGTCTTGAAGTGAGTATGAAATGCAGAGGAGTCTGGGACATGTCATATGTATAGTTTTCAGCATGAAAGGGAATGGTTCTATTAGTAGGTGAAGATCAAAGAAAGGTTAGATGATTCTCGATGTCCACCACCTGCTTGTCGACCACTGGTGGACAGCGACACGATTTAAAAAAAATATTCTAAGAACTAATAAGTTTTGACAATGGCCGCCATTGGTGGATAAAGAAAATACCTACTCATGTATAAAATTGTGTCGCTGTCCTCCAGTGCTCGTCAACCGACATATTAAAAAAGTCGTGTCACTGTTCACCAGTGCCAGTGCTTAAGAGACATAATTTTAAAAAGTTGTGTAATTATTTACTTATTTAAATCGTGTCGCTGTCCACCAGTGGTGGAGAAGCAGGTGGTAGACATCGGGAATCATCGGAAACGTTGGATGGATTGAAGGCGCTGCTTTGGATACAAAGGTGGTGAATACCTAATACCTACTGAGAAAATGACTAACAGTCATAACGGGTAGTCCGAAAGCCACACAACCGATCTTACCAAATGGTCTTAAAATACCTACCCAGTAAATAAGTAACTGGGTTATGGAGGCTTTCTCTCCATTTCAAATACTGGTATTAAGGTACCTGCATACGTTAGCTAGCATGATTGATAGGAGGCTAGGCAGATATTACACAGACACCAACCCGATACCCGTCGATAAAGTCCATTCGATAATCAAAACAAAATGTAGTAATGGAATCTTTTCGTTGCAAATTCATGATTGGAAGTCAATTAGATATGTTTTATATAAAAAGGATCGAATACCCGAGCGGTTTATGGGGGCTTAAAAGTACCTAAAGGAAACGGGACATCAAAAGGTTGGGGCAAATAAATCTCATGCGTTCTTTACGAGATTATTTTTCCGAGAAATCGGCGTTTTGCTTTAAGATTTCCTTTCCAAGATCTGTTAGGTAGGTACTTATTTGAGGAATGCTTGGACGCACCCAAGCTGATTGAGATTTTTTCTTTGTGAAAATTGTCTGTTTGAGATAGCGAGAAACATTTACAAAAGTTTACAACAGAAGAAGAAGCAAAAATTAAGTAATCACTTGTGTGCCAAAACATGGCCAATTTAGCATTGACTTAATAAAGTTTTTTTTAAATATTAATATTAGTAGCTATAGTATGTTGTAGCTCTTGGTCTAGTGCGAAGGCTCATCATGAGGCCCTTAGTTCGGCAAATATTTATTGGGTTTTTCCATCAGAAATGTCTCAGTAGCAGCCATACAGTCTGTGTTTGTGCCCGGTTGATAGCAATATGCTTACCACACAACTTCTGGCGAAATGTGGGTGTATTAATAGGCTCACCCGCACGCCTCAGCCTAGTCCATCGGGGATTACAGGCGTGATGTTATATTATATTCAACAACATAGCTTACATTATATTAAATACAGTTCCTAGTAAACACTGTTATAAGCCTTCACGGTTTAAAACTAAACTTATACTGTCACTGATATCTTCCGTGATATCCCGTAAGTGACCGTATAAGTTCAGTTCCTAGTAGGTAACTGTAACTATGGGTAGAATAAAATATGCCTACATTTAGTTGGTTTTCCCTCACAGCCCCAGCCAGATAAAAGGCATGTTTTATACAAACGTTTGTTTAAAACATACCTTTTATCTTTATTGGTTTCTTCGAGCAGAATTTCTTCAGAAGTCAGATATTGAGAACTGTATTTAGGCTGTTTTAATATGTACAAAGAGAGACCTATATAAACCTGGGTCAACTCTACAGTGTTTATCTAAGGTATCATACCTGTACCAGCTACTTGACATATGGAATTTCATAGGTACAGGAAAACCTTTGATATAGGAGATATTTAGAAACTACATTCAACTAACTGAGGTAACACTAGTAGCCAAAAGATTTTAAAGAACGGACAAGCCTTGACATGTGAACAAGCGGTTCAAGAATTTGCGGAATATTTTTACTCAGTGTACAATGTAGATAAACCTAGATTAGATGTGGATGCGGCGATACTGGAAGCGGGCAGTCAGAACGGAGCAGGGCGGGTTCATCTTGACAGCTTGGAGTTAGATGACGTGGTACGCGCCCTGGGGAAACTTAAGCCGAAAAAGTCATCAGGGCCAGATGGTATACCGCCGTACATTTTTAGGGACTGTCGAATGGGATTAGCGAGACCTCTGTTGCACATCTACAATCTTTGCCTTAAATCAGCTGTGTTTCCAGAGATGTGGAAGATTACCCGGGTCATACCGGTACCGAAGGGAGGTTCGGGAACTAAAGTGGAAGAATACAGACCGATTGCAGTATTGTCGACAATGGCTAAAGTACTAGAATCTGCTATTCATAGGAGCGTTTTCCAGCAAGTTAGCTCGCAACTCGCAGACGCGCAGCATGGATTTAGGCCGACTAGAAATACTACCAGCAATTTACTCGGCTACATGGCGGATGTGGTGCCGATAGTAGACAGTGGGGGACAAGCCGATGCTGCATATTTCGACTTTAAAAAAGCTTTTGATCTAGTCGATAATGACGTGTTACTGAAAAAGTTAGCAGGGGTCGGTTTCACCCCGCATTTACTTAAGTTTTTTGCAAGTTATATGAGTAACAGGCAACAGTATGTTGACTATGCAGGTTATCAATCGGACGCATACTATACTAGATCTGGGGTAAGCCAGGGAACGAATCTGGGGCCTCTGGAGTTTCTCGTCATGATTAATGACCTACCAAACGTTGTGCAAGATGCTAAGTGTTTACTGTTTGCCGACGACCTCAAGCTTTACCTCCCCATCACAAACGTGAATGACTGCGAAAGACTCCAGAGAGATATAGACAGAGTGGTAGCTTGGAGCAAGAGTAATCTCCTGCAGTTTAACACATCAAAGTGTGTGACCATAAGTTTCTCGCGTGCACACACACCCATCACATATGTCTATACGGTGGACGGGGTTCCGATGGATAGGGCCAGGGCTCTGAACCGGTTTAAAAAGAGCGGTTAATTTCGATAAAATACCGGTAAATTTATCGTTCCTTCATTAACCGGTTAAACAAGTGAACTGTTCATATGTAACCCAAATGATAAAGGTTACCGGTTACATAAGCACAAACGGTTTTGACACCCAAATTAACCGGTTAATTCCGTAAGTCGTAAATATTTTTCGTCTACTTTTTTAACACTTCCAACAAGTTATAGTGACATTAGTATATTTAGTACCCCAGAAAACATTAGGTAAAAAAAAATGTTTGATCTGAGGACGTCAAATACAACCGGAGAACTTAAATGGTGCGGGTAGATTCATGTTTCGACTTGCTTAGTTTTTTTTGCGCGCCCGCAAACAAAGCGTCGACCAAACCTACGCCAGTCGCTACTCACTCCTCGTTCATTGCGTTTGGTTTGGACGATTCGTAAACTCACAGCGGTGATATAACTATTTGTATTATTGTGGTGAACGTGTTAGCTAAGTAGGTACCTATTTATTATGGGGAGAAAAAAAGTGAATAGAATCTATTCCATGTTTACGTACGACGAAGAAAACAAAAAATCCAAGTGTCTAATGGAGGGCTGTAATGCAACTATCAAAGTAAGTGATTTTCTCCATTCAATTTTTTATAAATATTAATATCATGATTGCTTGGTACCTATTTGTTATACTAGGTATATAAACACAGCTATGGTAAACGAATAGTCACATAACAAAGTACTTACGTACTTTTTCGACTGGCCACGGACCTACCGATTTCGAACCGAACCGACAGAAAAGAATTGAAATCGGAAGGCTAGGATGTTACACCAAATCCGTCACATACCTACCAATCCGACCTATTCGTATCGGTAGGGATGTGACGCGTGGTACATTTAGTATTGCATTCTAACCTTTTGATTTCTCGGGCCTAGGTAGGTATGTGGCCAGTCTTAAACGAAACGAAAATACTCATTGTTATTTTTTTTTAATGCTACTTCAATCCAATACAGATAAATTTCATATTAATTGACAATCGCGTAATTGGAAGTGAAAAAACATTAAAATAATACTTATACCTTTTAGGTATATGCGCATTATTTACATAGTGTTTATGTTTTTAGGGAAACCATGGTGCAAACTTGTTACGACATTTTTATTCTCAACATAGAGCAAAATACGAGGAAATTCACAATATAAATTTGGCAGCTAAAGAAAACATGCCGCCGCAAACCTCTAACGCCACCAAAAGTGTAATGCAGTGCTGTACGAGACTTGTAACAGATCATGGACGTCCATTTAGCTTAATTGAAGACACAGCTTTCAAAGACCTTCTAAAGTTAATACCAGGGGTGACACAAAACCAGCAGCAAGCAATTAATATAAGAAATGTACGATCCAGTATACAAGATATGGCTCACGAAATTCGTGGAAAGATCTCTAACGAAATCAAAAATAATCTACTTGCACTTAAAGTAGACGTTGCATCTATTAAGTTGCGAAGATTTCTGGGACTAAATATACAGTATGTTGTGGGTAAGTTTCTTCAAAATGATTTTGAGACTATTTTGTATAAACTTTCCATTACAGGGCATCGATTTGGAAGTTCATATTTTTTTGTAATAACTAAATAGCGCTATTCTAACCTCAAAACTTTAACCATGGATATCTCCATAACCATGGGGCTCCGCGGGGTGGAGTTGGTACAGGGGATAGCCCTCTCCCCTCCCTTCCCCCCTCCCTCCCTTAAATCGATGTCCTGTAATGGAAATTTATACTATTTTTTTTTGTTTTTAAAAACGTCGCCCCATACTAGGAATTTCGCCTGTATCGTGTGTGCGTTTCAACATGAAATATCACATACACAAACATCCAGACTCGGAACAAACATCTGCGGTGAACCCTTTTTTTGTCTCGTGAGGGAATTGAACCCGCAACCCTTACCGCAGCAGTCCAATTGCTTAGCCACTGTGCCAATCAGGTCGTCAAACTACTATTACTAACTATACATATAGTTTAAATATATATATATATATATATATTTAATTTTATTTGAAATTTAATTTCAGATGGCAAGATTGTCCTTCGAAATGTGAGCATCATAGAGTTGCATGATAGAAATACAGGACAGTATTTAAAGGATAATGTAGCCGATTGTCTTAGTAGGTACGGCATAGATCTAAACCAAATACAAACTATCACTACTGACAATGGAGCAAATATGATAAGTATGACTAACCAAATAAACGAGGCAGCCAGGGAGTCAATGAGCCAGTCACTAACTGAATCATTTAATGAATTGGACATCGAAATGGACGGTGAATATAACGAGGAGGACTCTGCTTTTATTGAACAGAGTGAGTTAGAGATTGGCTCAGGTAGCACATCTGGTACAGTTCGCACCGTTACAAGCGTACGATGTGCTGCGCACTGTCTACAGCTCGCCATCAAAGATGCCTGCCAAGAAATAGAGGAATTTCTTGGGCATTGCCGCAGTATTGCTCGTAATTTACGTACGCCAAATATGGCAATGCGTTTAAAATTACTAAAACTGCAAAATGCAGTGATTGATACTCCCATTCGATGGGATTCTACCGCAGATATGCTAGAAAGACTGCATAAACTAAAAGATTTTTGCATTGCTAACTTAGATTCGGAACCAGAAGTCATTTGGGATTCTATTGAAAATTATTTAAATGTCTTACAGCCGTGCAGGATTTTATCAAAAAAATTGCAAAAGCAACAACTAACTTTTGGCGATTTCTACATTGCTTGGATGAAGTGTCGTCTCGAAGTCGAACAACTACATAGCCCTTTTGCACGGCGTTTGCTGTCCTGTTTAAGAAGTCGTCAAGAAGCGCTTTTCAGCAATGAATACTTTCTTGCAGCTATTTACCTCGACCCGAGAGTAAATGCTACACTTACGACTACACAACAAAACTGCGCAAGGGCTATGTTAGTTGAAACATATAAAAGGTTAACTAACTTGAAAAGAAGAACGGCTGCAGAAGCGACTTTAGAACCTTCCAGTCCAGGTGTTAACGATAACGTTGTTCCAGGAACTTCTGCAGAACTTGATTCGTTTAATGAAAATATAAATTTTGACAGCTACCTTCGCCAACACTTTGTTACCAGCAGAGATATAAATATAGATCAACAGAATTTACAATCATTAGAAACAGAAATTAATTTTAAGTTAGTTGTTTTTTTACAAGAACCAGTATTACCATCGAAAAGCAGCATTTTAGAGTATTGGGAGCAGAAAAAAATGACGAATCCATATTTATACAACCTGGCAAAAGTAGTTTTGGCGACACCACCGACAAGTGTTAGTGTTGAGAGGCTCTTTTCGTCTTTGAAATTTGTCCTTAACAATTTACGTATGTCATTGATGCAAGCCTTGAAGTTGGATTGAAGATGAACATGTCGAAGACCAAGCTCATGACCAACAGCTCCAAGAGGACCATACACGTAGGCGGGGAGAATATACAATATGTCCAAGAATATATCTACTTGGGCCAAGTAATCTCTTTCCAGGCAAGGCAAGATAAGGAAATTGCAAGACGAACGGAAAATGCCTGGAAGAGTTACTGGTCCATGAAGGAGTATTTTAAGGGCACTCTGCCCATGTCTCTGAAGCGGAAGCTAATGGATATGTGTATTCTTCCCATTTTGACCTACGGTGCACAAACTTGGTCTTTGACTAACATCCAAAAGTCCAAACTCAAGGTTTGCCAACGTGCTATGGAGCGTAGTATCTTAGGTGTAAAATTAACAGATCGTGTTCGAAACACCACACTGCGCTCCAAAACGCAAATCGTTGACGTGGCTCAAAAGGCTGCTCAACTTAAATGGGACTGGGCAGGACATGTCTGTCGCATGCCGAATGAGCTGTGGGCTCGTAAAGCTCAGGATTGGTGCCCTGAAACAGTGACACGAGGTCGCGGCAGACCACGAAGGAGATGGCGGGACGAACTGGATGTCTTCCTTGAGAATTGGAAAGTACTAGCACAGAATCGAGACCGTTGGAAGCAATGGAGGGAGGCCTTTGCCCAGCAGTGGGACAGTATGGGCTAGCTATAATAATAATAATAATTGAATGACTTAATAATTGATGATGTTTTAGTAGTCAGAAATAATCACTTATTTTCGTTGGAGTAATATTTTAATGTAGTATGAAGGGGTGTAAACTATTTTTTAACTTGTTATTTAAATGGGGAATATGCATGTTTTTTTTTCTTAACTTAAATCAATAAAGTTCAGTATTATCAAGCGAAGAAAATAATTTAAAGTTAAGTTCAACGACTGCTTGTAACAGAACAAGCTTTTAACATTGTGTTTTTTGTGATACAGTTTTGAGATTTAACGTAAAAATACTAGACACGTATTTCGGGTTTCGCATAATATGTATACTAAAACAAATGTTGTATACTTTTAAACAGTTGTCAACTACCCTATTAGATTACCTTTATAAAACCCTTAGTCTAGTAAAATAGAAGTCTGAAGGGCACAATCAGTACCTACATAAAAACCAGAATGATACAATTTTTTACCTAGTGATCTTGAATTTATACCCCTTACTTTAGGAATATGTTCGTTTTTTTTTTCTATTAATTTGTACAGGGTGGATACGACCTAAGAGATTTCCTTTGAAATACTGCTTCTGCCCATACAAATGAACAACTTTTTCCAAGAAAGTAATAGTCTATTCCCAAAAAAATGGCATTACCATATAAAGTTATCATGAGCTGATCAAAATTAGTACAGGAGGTCCAACTTTTTTTTCGGAATAGACTTTTACTTTCTTGGAAAAGTTGTTCACTTCTATGTTCAGAAGCAGTAGATATTTCAAAGGAAATCTCATATCCACCCTGTATATATATTTTTTTTTTTTGGGGTCAGATAGCCGTGTGTGATGTGTGAGTTCCAAAATATTATTATTATTAATTTCTTGATTATGAATCCTTGGTAATTCAAATTCAATAAGAGTTTTTTTTTTCATCTCTAAAAGTTAAAATTTGTGTACCTACATACAAATGAATAAAGTTGTAATTTGTGAACTAAACCTAGGCCTGCAATTTAGAACTCCTAGCCCTCTGAATAACAACAACATTAATTATTATGGGTACTTGCGGAATAATTTATTGATTATTTTATTTTTGTTATAAAAAAATCTTGAAAAATACTATTTTCAGTGTGATTTATATTAAGCATATAATTAGGAGTCGTGGCATTGTTAACTAGTTAAGTCCAGAAATAAAACAATTTTATCGAAACTAATATTATAAATGCGAAAGTAACTCTGTCTGTCTGTCTTTGCTTCACGCCTAAACTACTGAACCGATTTGTGTGAAATTTGGTACAGACATAGTTTGGAACTTGAGAAAGGACATAGGATAGTTTTTATTACAAAAAATAAAATAAAAAATAAAATTTATTCCGGACATACAGCGCCATCTAATTTGGCTACTGTGTGACAATTCTTGGCGACGGTTTGACAACTGACAAATGTCATAGCATGCATTAGAATAGAACGGCTATTTCAAAGGATTTGTCACAGGTACAAGTGGCTTAGCGGTTCAGCGACCGCCCTGTGAACCGAGCTTCGCAAGTTCGAATCACAGCCAGTATTCACTTTTTGTGATTTTTTTTAATGCTATTAGATTTTCAAAAATAATAAACATGATTCTCGAGTTCGATCCCCAACCAGTTTTCACTTTTTGTAAGTTTTAGGTATTTTGTTTTATTTTATGCTTTAAGTGTTTCAAATCATTACAAAATAGATTAATGTATACTTTTCGTTTTTTTTTACCATTCAAAAGACAGGTAATCATAAATAATTAATGAATGAAAATTGACCAACTTACACTGTACAAAAAAAAAATCTCTAAAAACTTTAAAAATGAAAACATACTCAAAACGCAGCAGCCATTCGCTCAGCCACTGCGCCAACCGTGTCGTCATATAACTGTGGTTGTGGCTTCCTCAGGCATTGCTGCAACTTTGCTTACGGGTGGTCGGACTGCACATTCCATTTTCAAATTGCCGCTGAATCTTGCATGCGAAGATACGCCCCAACATGCAATATCACCAAAAACGGGGGAAGTAGTTTGGGACGAGTGCACAATGTCGCACAAGCATGCATTAGAGGCGTTGAACCGCAGCTTGCAGGACATCCGCGGCAACCAGGTGTGATGGGTGGCATCATCAAAATGTTCGCAGCGACTTTAGACCCTGTGAACGGTGAGTAATTAACTAGCTCGCCGTCCAACCGTCTTATGACGACAGGCCGTGTCGAAAGCGCGTTCGTGTTCCACGCGCGCCTCAAAATGATGTCAGCAAACCGGAAGGGGTCCGCAAGGGCCGATGCCTGCTGCAGCTGCGGGACTGTTCGAAAGAGATACTGTGGCTCTGGAACACAAAGCGCTAAGAAGGAACATGGATGACACTCCCTTCCGTTCCACCCAGCGCGGGAGGAGGGTTCATTTGAAAAGCCGACTTTAGACAGATACTGCCAGTTAATAAGAGGGGCCATTTTGTAATAAAAAAGGGGCACACTGGCGGATGAAACGCATGTCTCATGGCGTCGCCACTGTGAAAACCTCCTGAATTGAAAAGCTCCATATTACGTGCATCATGCGCGTCCAACTGTAAAACGACCACGAAGCAGGTGTCTTTGCGAATAAGCTGCTGCAAATGAGAGAGGGTCGTCTGGAATCCGAAGGAGATGGGAAAATTCTATTTTCCGAAGAATTTTCCCATCCAACCGCTGTGCTAGCGCCAAAGAACGAGTGGGTCAGTAAAAAAAACAAAAAAAAAGGTATACACATCCATATCATTGTGATGGCTGATGATGATAGTAGTGCCTACTCCGTTGAATTTCTCAACTCCCTTGAGTTATCGGGCGTGCCGTCCCATCAGCTGGAGCTTAAATTTGGCGTACCAGTTTTGGTGATGCGAAACCTTGATGAAACCAGACTGTGCAACGGCACCAGGCTTCGTATCACACAGCTGAGCTGCTAATGGAGAGAGCGTTTTAAGTCCCCGCACAGGCATTTAGACAACAAACTAAACAGGGCCTGCATAACCTTTTGGCAATGCAGGAGGATGATAGGTAAGAAGTGGGGCCTATCCCCTAAAATAATACTCTGGTTATACTGCACGGTGATCCGACCCATGATTACTTACGGGGCAGTGGTCTGGTGGCCCCGCACTAAACTAGCTACAGCCTCTATCAAACTGCAACGCAAGCAGAGACTTGCCTCCATGGCGACACAGGCTGCATGCGGACTACCCCGACCGCGGCTCTGGAGGCCATGTTGGGGCTCCCACCGCTCGATCTGTTCATACAGCAGGAAGCGACGATGGCGGCAGTACGTCTTGAAACACTTCAACTTTGGGGTAAGAAATACACACAACACACCGCGATACTGGAAGGATTTTATACCGAGTTCCCCCTAGCGAAAGCTATTAACGATCGGATACCCAAGTAATTCGTATTCGACAAAAAATACAAAATCCAACTCCACGAGGATCACCGCTGTGAGGGTCTAAGCCCCGCGGAAGTACGGATCTTCACGGATGGATCTAAGACAGGTACCGGCACTGGAGCTGGAGTCTTCTCGGAAGATCTCAACATACACATAGCCGCACCATTGGGGATCCATAACACGGTATTTCAGGCAGAATGTATGGGCATTGCCCTGGCGGCATCGGCCATTTTAGCCAGGGAAGTTGTGGACCACTCAATTCGCATACTTTCAGACAGCATGGCTGTACTACTAGCATTAAACAACCACACAGTCAACTCTGGGTTAATACACGAGTGTCATCAACGTCTGAACCAGGTTGGTAATCTCAATAATATAACCATTCAATGGATAAAAGGACACAGCGAGTCCCGAGGCAACGATACAGCGGACGAACTCGCTAGAAGGGGATCAAGCATGGCAGCAGTGGGACCTGAACCCATACTGCCACTCCCCTTCGGGTACCTACGCACACTGGTAAGGAAACGAACCAGTGAACAACACCACAAACTGTGGCTAAACCATGGTGAGTGTAGGCAGGCCAAGGATGCACTCCCTACCATCGACGGCCACTTCACGAAAAAAGCGCTTCGGCTGACCAAACTACAGCTGCGCACTGTTACAGCCGCCATCACTGGACACGGCTCTTTTAACAAACACCTCTTTGCCATATGAGTCACAGACAGCCCTCTGTGCCGAGCCTGCATGGACGAAGATGAGACAGCAGCCCACGTGCTTCTGCACTGCCCAGAGGTTGCATCATACAGGGCAAAGTACTTCGGTAACCCAGGTACTCTCCGCGAGACTGTCAGCGACATCAAGGCGCTGCTGGCTTTTCTCGGGGAGCTGAGGTGGATCGAATAGATTCCCCACCCGCACGCAAAATACGCGCATTGGTCGTGGAGTTGCGGACACCAGCCCGTTATACAATAAGTCCCCGCATACCCATTATTGCAAATAACTTACCATTTCAATTTAAGAGGTAACAATTTCCCTTAAAATTGGCTATTACAATGACGATCAACAATTCCAGGGCCAAACCATAAAAGTGACAGGCATTCAATTGTGCACTCCATGCTTCTCACACGGTTAATTATATGTTGTTTGTTCAGTGCCCAAAAATTTCACGTGCTTGCGGAAAATAATAAGTCATTTAATGTTGTATACAGAACGGTATTAGAATAAATAGTGCCCAACAAGGCGTTTGATGGTTTACTTTGAAAAGAAGGTTGTATAGCGCCAAAATAAACGGTTTTCAGCCATATCGTCGCCTCATTTAATTTTGTTGCCGATCTCTGCGCCCAGAATTACAGTACCCAAAAGGACGCATTTTGAAGTCATCACCTACATTATCGCATTTTGATCAGCCAGTCAGTTCTCACACAAAACATAACATCACGCCTGAAATCCCCTACGGGTTAGGCAGAGGTGTACCTTATCGTACACCCACATTTCGCCATACTTATTTTAAATGCGAAAGTTTGTGAGTATGGATGGATGGATGTTTGTTACTCTTTCACGCAAAAACTACTGACCGGATTTGGATGAAATTTGGCACACAGATAGTTTATAACCTAGATTAACACATAGGATACTTTTTATCGCGGTAGTGCGATCCCGTGGGACAATTACCGAACTTACGCGGGTGAAGCCGCGGGCATGAGCTAGTTAATTATATATTTTATTTAAAACAAAAACCTTAATGATAATTTTTTTCAGTATCAGTCACTTCAATTTGGTCTGTATGATAACCTTTTACAGTGTTCAAAAAGTTTAATATTTTTACGTAACATCTTGTACGCATACACGGTGAGATATGCTTTAATTCCTCTTTAATGAGGTCTGCAAAATGGTCATTCCTTTGGTCTACTTCTACTTTTGAATGTTCTGAACAAGACAAACATATTTTATTTTCTTCTTTGGACACTTCTACTTTAACATTCTTTTTTTTCGACGTACTCATGTTTGGTTTTAACAAAGACGGAGATGAAGGGCGCTCCAAATCATCATCTTCTGAGTCTAAAGGAAATGGTGAGTTGCTTCGCTTTAATCCTGAAAAGAATAAGTAAATTAAGTAAACAAAGGACGAAAGCTAGTTAAAATGAAGTCAACATTATTAATTCAAATAAAACTCACCTCTGTTATTCATCCTTCTTTGCCTATTTACAGTCCTTGTATCAACTGCACAAAGTTACGAAATTTGGTGAAGGAATACGGTGGCGGCGACGCGACGTTGCGAACTTGCATGCGACTTGATGCGACTATTTTGTAACTAAATGACATCGCAACGTCTTGACCGTGCTTGTGAGTGGCGGGGGCAGGGGGTGTTCAAATTTGGTTTTAACCGGTTAATTTTCACTTTCAAAACCAAAATTAATGAAAAACCGGTTTCCCGCAAAAACCGGTAAATACCGGTAAAGTGCAAACCTTAACCTAAATCGATTTCGGTTTGGGGCAATGACCGTAACCGGTTAAGAATTTCAACCGGTTTCCGAGCCCTGGATAGGGCTACTGAGGTGAGGGACTTGGGAGTTCATTTCACCACTGGACTCACATTTCGTGAGCATATAGTTAAGGTCTGCAAAAGAGCATATAGAAACCTAGGATTTGTGCTTAGAATGGTTAAAGGCTTCACAAACATTAAAGCTATAACGGCATTATATAATGCTTTAGTAAGAAGCCAACTAGAATGTAATGCAGTTATCTGGGCTCCACATGAAACTAAGTATAGTCTCATGTTGGAGCGAGTACAAAATAAATTTATTAGGTATAAATATTTGAGGGAATACGGGGTATATCCATTTTATCCATTGATGTATCCAACTCTATTTGTCTTAGGAATGGTCGGATATAATGAACTAAGGGTCAGGAGGCAACTCACACTAGTGACTTATATCTTTAAGATAATTAGAGGGAAGATACACAATGCGGATATATTGCGAAGGGTAGAGCTAGTCGTGCCAGACGGGTATGTGGGTCGTCGTCGTCAGCCGCGGTTGCTGGTGGAACCGCGCGCGCGAACAAACTTATTACGCGAGGCGCCGCTCACAAGCGCGCTCCGCACTCTCAACCTCATTGCTGAGGAGTTGGACATATTCTGTTGCGCTTTGGGTGAATTCACAAGAACAGCTACCTATATAATTTGCTATTTTAAAAACAGTGGATCTACGTAAATTTTAAGTGTACATATTATTTTAATTATATACTATTTAAATTTTAAGTGTGCTACAATATCGCATTGGGTCTAGCCTGTAAGGATATTTGTATGTTTAGAGTAAATAAATAAATAAATAAATAACTAACTTCACTAAACTCGACGCTAACAAAGTTTGTTGGTCCCTATTTAACATAGGTAGGTACACACCTACACAATTATATAGCTATAGCTGGGTTATCTTGTATGTTACAGTTATACAGTAAGTGTAAGAAAGTTGGTAAATAGAAATACAATGACACCACCGCGTACCGTACCTAATGGGGCACGATAAAATCAAATCTCTATGGCTGGCTCTTCAGGCAACCAAAAATAAAATAAATGCACATTTAGCTTTGAAGACGTGGAACTACTGGCAAATCCTGACAGAACCCCATCATTATGATTTGCCTTTAGCAGGCACCTGCTGGATATAGGCCTCTCCTGCATGCACACCATTTAACTCAAGCTTAAACCTCTGCCATCCTGCTACTACCCTACCAGCCACCCCGCAAAAATCATCGCTCCATAACCATACATAACCTGAAGTTAAAAAAGTATGTATGTGTGCAGGTATCTATGTTCCTAAGGTCTCATACGGTCAATGTGCCCTTATTTTCTGAACCTGGCTTGACACAATTTCGTACCTAAATGATTACGAACGGATCAAAATAAAGGATCAACAAAAAAAAAACATGCCGAAAAAAGGCTGAAACATCCTAAGTAAATAAGCAAGCGCTGACCCATTTAGTTTGAAAAGTGTTAATCTAAAAGGTTCTCAGTTTAGTCCATTAGAGGCGACGGGCGGTCGGCGTCGTCAGTCGATCGCTGGTAACACCAAACTGACCTTGTTTTCAGGATAATCCTGCTTTGAAGCCAAGATGACTTTATTGATCTACTCAATGAAACAATTTCCAATTTAACGCCTAATTGCCTAAACAACCCTAATTAAAACAATTGAATAGTCTTGTTTTTCTGTGGTTTTCTTCATAAAAACCCTTTTTCCCGCATACCTTTTTAGAGATACTTTCATAAATAATCAGAAACCTTTCTGACACTCAAAGCTAGATAATTAAGTGGGTATTTCTTATATCCATTGACCACCTCCATCTGGTGACCAATGAAAAATGAACAGCACAGCATCATGCTGAGTGGTAACCTGCTTGTCGCAGTCACGACGTGCAAGCTGTCTGTGTGTCTGTGTCTGTGCAACTTTTTCTTTGTTCCGTCCTGTTGTTTATAAATATTTGTTATGCATTGTATGTGTATTGTTTATTTAATTTTTTTAACATTTTGTATTCATGTCATGGCCCTGCGGCAAATAAATATTTTTTCTTTCTTTCATTGTGTAGATCGTGGTCGTAGCCTCGATAGATGATCATCGAGGCTCTTGGCCATAAGGCCATTGGCCGTCACGACAATCGGCACAATGATAGCCGAGTTCACATTCCACATGTCGACAACCTCGTGTGCCAAGTCGAGATATTTTATTTGTTTCTCTTTCTCAGCTTTCACGACGTTCTCGTCATGCGGGATGGTAACATCGACTATCATTACGCGGCGCGCTGATCGGTCTATCACCACAATGTCAGGCTTATTTGCGACAATAGTCCTGTCAGTAATGATAAACTGATCCCAGTACAGCGTGACATGGTCTTTCTCGAGAACTGGGTCGGGCACATACTTGTAGTACGGTACCTCAGATTCCACAAGTTTATATTTCAAGGCAAGTTGCTGGTGAATAATCCTGGCTACTTGGTTGTGCCTGTGCAAGTACTCGCCGTTAGCTAGACGAGAAAAACCAGAAATATTATTATTATTATTAAAAAGAGAAGAATGACGCAGAAAATGGTTAACATGGTGCCCCTACATCTCAGCGCCGAATTGAGTTATACGGATTTGTAGGAGGCAACCCTTTTAATGCGTACTACCATACATACCTTTGTGTATAAAAAATAAAAGACTAATAGGGAAGTATCTAAGCATTACTATAATATACAAGATTGGCGTAGGCAGGTTGACACTAATCTTACTATATTATTTTATCTTACTTCTGTTATAAATGCGAAAGTTTGGATGCGTGTAGGTATGTTTGTTACTCAATCACGCCAGAACGGCGGAACGGATCTGGATGAAATTTTGCACAGAGATAGATTATAGTCTGGAATACATTTTATCCCGGAAGTACGATCCCGTGGGCAATTCCCGAACCGAATTTTGCATTTACTGTGATTTATAATGATTTGACTTCGGCTGGGTAATAACCCAGCCGAAGTTAAAATCATTGGGGTAGTAAATTAATTATAGCTAGGTAGGTGCCTTTGTTTAATTTGCAGAGTAAAGAAAGCATTAAACTACAATACCTAATATACTTTCCTACAATATCTAAAATATCTGTTTTTAATTACTTGTGTCTAAAGTATAAAATATCTGTCTTAGAGAAGCATCATTAAAGTAATTGCGCCTAGGATTAAAAAGAAAATATTTTCTTGACCTAAATGTGGAATTCCTTTTTTTATGAAATCTAAGTGATCGACAATGATAGAGACTTTTATTTTGATTGGGCATAAAAAGAGCTTCAAAGTATTTACATCAAATTAATATTTTGCTTTGTCAAATTATTGCTTGAAAGATTAAAAAAACCGCCAAGTGCGAGTCGGACTCGCGCACCGAGGGTTCCGTACCAACTTGTAGGTGTTTTGTCATTAAACTACATATTTACGGTTTTCAGATTTTTTCAACAAACAATGCTTCTTACCAAATTTCATTATTCTAGGACAACGAGAAGTACCCTTTAAATTTTGTTTTCCTTGACAGTGTCGAAACATACGTTTTTTTGCGGCAAAAACGGCCGTATCTTTTTTTTTACGTTAACTTAGAAGTTTGATTTTTTCACAGCTTCAAGGGACTGTAGACTTAATTTCAACTCGATACCTCCACGCGTTCCCAAGATAAAGGGTCTTGACAGACAGACAGACAGACAGACAGAAGAACAACAAAGTGATCCTATAATGGTTAAGTTTTTTCCTTTTGAGGTACGGAACCCTAAAAATAAGTTATGTTATATTTGCTGATTTTCAATTCATTGACGATCCAACTCAGAAATGATCTTTTATACAAGAATACAATGCCTTCATATCCAATCAACGACATAAATGTATTTTTCGGTATTTTTCGAATTGGTCTAACACACTAAGATGGACGGACTAAATTCGCTCATCGCTGAATTCAAAACTCCACGACGCGTTTTACAATGCCAAAGGTAGCCACAGATGGCGAAACATCATCAAGTAGAATATTGCTTTACGTCGCGTCTGGGGAATCCCGACCCTCAGTAATGAGGAACACGACGCGAGGAGGAGGATACCTACCGCCACCGTGATGGTGGTGGTATTTGTGACTATTTTTTCCCAACTCCTGCGAAGCCTAAAGGTTATTATTTTAGCAGTGTATGTATGTTTGTATTTAGTTACGTTATAATTAACACTAGAAACGGGATATTAAACAAACAATGGACATGGTAAATATCCCGTTTCTAGTGTTATTTACTTACGTTCTTCCGTAGCACCTAAAATACATCCGATTTTGATGAATAAGGTGTCAGTTGATTCGTTATTATGGCCCGGGTAACATTTTAACTGACTCGAATTTAATTAGAGCGTGATTTTTAAGTAGTCGGGTTTTTTAGTTGTAGTATACCACACATTTTTTTTGTGTAGATAACAGTTACACTACTAGATATATTATTATGTACCATTATGTTTGGTAATTATACGTTCTTTGTGATTACGAACGACTATTAGGCACTGAATTCTATTTCACATTTTCTCTTCTCTCGCCCTATTGAAGATTCCCCCTACATTTTGATTATGTACCTAAGTAAAGAAGCTTAGCCTGTTCTCAGTGAGGTAACCGCAAATAAATTGTTCTCAAGCTTATATTAATACTCATAAACTGTGAGACGGTAGACTCCCCTTTGTTAGCTTTTGTAATCTAGCCTTTAACATGTACCAACCATCGTAGGTTCCTATCTACATAGATGTTTATGTTAGTGGATAGATTTACGAGAATATATGCACATATGTTCGCATAAATGTTTCTATCTAAAGTTTATGATGCTTCCTTCCGGAGATGTGTAAGTCTGGCGTTTGCGCTACACAGGCAAAGCCACAGGGAACTATTTCAGGCAAATGTTGATGGAGAGAAATTGCTTCAATTCTATAAAGCTCTCTTGTACAGAAATAATAAAAAAGAAAAAAATTAAAGGTACATTGCCGAAGGCTACGGCAGACGGCAGCGGCGACAATGTTGCTGCAGTTTTGGTTTCAAATGCTACTTCACAATTTTCATTTCTCTTTTACAGTTTCGCCGCTTGCCATAGCAGTAGGCAATGATTTCGCCATTTATGGAAGCGCTTTCACACAGAGTTACAGCGAAATCAGCAAGTAGCGTGTTCATCACGAATAGCTGAAGGCTGTGATGGGGTGACCCTGAATATGCTTTTGCTTACACTCCCACATACTCTTAAATCCATCACCGACATTGTGAACAACTCAATTGCTTCGGCAACTTTCCCTGACATCTGGAAAATTGCTATCGTTAGGCCATTGCCTAAAAAAACAAATCCAACTGACTTAAAAGACCTTAGGCCTATTAGTATACTGCCTTGCCTTTCTAAAATTGCTGAAAAAGCGGTATATCAGCAGGTGTCAAAGTACCTAGAAGATCAACACATTCTGCCTGAGCTACAGTCAGGTTTTCGCAAACAGCGTGGTACTTCTACGGCTCTTTTAGACGTGACAGACAACATTCTGTCAGCACAGGACAAGGGCCTATGCACACTTCTTGTCCTACTTGATTTTTCGCGAGCCTTTGACTGCATAAATATAGATTTGTTTCTATCAAAGCTTAAATACTATGGATTTGACCAAAATGCGATACTCTGGTTCCAAAGTTACCTTACCAACCGTCGGCAGCGTGTGGAAATACGATTGAGCAATGGCTCATCTCTTGTTTCGTCACTCACTTCTGTTTACAGGGGAGTCCCGCAAGGCACAATACTGGGCCCCATTATTTTTATTTTGTACTGTGCGGATATCATAAATTCCCTGCAGAAATGTAGGTACCATATTTATGCTGATGACGTACAAGTCTATATCTCCTTTAAGCCAAGTGATTATGACATCGCGATAAAGGATCTCAACGATGATCTTGACAGAATAGCATGTTGGGCTGAAAATAACGGTTTAGTACTTAACCCCACTAAAACCAAATACATGCTGTTTGGAACCAGGAACCAAATCAGCGCAGTGCCGGCATCACTCAACGTTACCCTGCTGGGTGAGTCGGTCAGTCGAGTTAGTGAGGCACGTAATCTGGGTCTGAACATGGACGTAGGGCTGAGATACGAAACGCATGTGGCAGAGTCAGTGCGCACTTGTTTCTACCGGCTCAAGGTCCTTTATAAAATAAGGCCTTATCTGTCAGAGGAGCTGCGCATCCAGCTGGTTGAGTCACTCGTGCTATCCAACCTAAACCACGCAGATACGGTTATTGGCCCTCGGATACTGGCAAGAACTGAGCGGCTGATCCAGAGGGTGCAAAATGCCTGCGCTCGATTCTGCTTTTCAATCCCACCAAGAAGTCACGTAACGCCATTCTTAAATAAGCACTCTATCCTCAAGATGAAGTCGCGACGTAAGTTGCACTTGGCATGTGTACTTTTTGGCGTTATAAAGTACAGGCAGCCGACCTACCTGTACAATAAACTGAGCTGGATCGCTAGCAGAAGAGAATGCGCAAGTAGGCAGTGCTCGCAGCAACTCTCCACTCAATCGCACAAGACAGCTGCTTTCAGAGGAAGTTTTAGGTACGCCGCATCCAAATGCTGGAACAATATTCCCCCGCCGATAAGGAATCTGAAATGTCTTGGTACCTTCAGAGTTCGACTGCGGCAGTTTCTTATCGAATCGCAGAAAAAATTGGGCATGACTGTTTCGAACACGTCCATTATATAACTGGCTGTTGTATACTGTTGTATTCTACCCGAATCAATCGGTCTATCTATGGCGTAACTCGTGGTCAAAAACCTGTGAACAAGGTACTTAGAAACCGAATAGTTTGCGGATCTTCTGTTAGCTAATAATTATAACTATACCTTCACATGTTATTATCATTGTAAACATAATTCAGTCTAGCCAACACATTTATTTTTATTATAATTCGCGCCTCTGCTTCTATGATATTATATATTATTTATTTGTATAAAATTGTTCATTGGTACACTATAATTATATGTATATTATTATAATATAACCTAATAAATGCTCACTCACACGCATACTATGTCGCAACACCAATTTGTCTCGTCTGCTCGACGTCCGTGTGTCGCCAAAGGGATTCAGCAGAATATCAGCGTCAGGTACATGCCTGACACATGCTGAGCTGGACTCCCATTTGGTGCAACCTTGAGACACACACCGCACCTTGTATCCCCATTTTTATTTTTATTTTTTTTATTATGTCATGGTGTCACTATATCTCTCTAGTAGATTTGTTTGTCATTTTGTATATTGGCACCTTGTTTTTTTATTTTTTTTTATTTTAAGTTATGTTCTTATAATTTGTTTCATTATGTAATTGTGCTTCTGTGTGTTGTGCTGTGTCTTTTGTGTGCACTGAATAAATGTTTTATCTATCTATCTATCTATCTAATAGTTAAATAAAAACAAGTACTAAAACTGTGAAAGAAGATCATAAAATCCTGAAGACACCTACGTTCAACTTGTGTGTACTTAGCTCTCTAGTGTTGACGACTAAGTCAGTCTTCGACGGAGTCCAAACAAATTGAAAGTTAAACCGACTTCAAACCGGCAAAGAGCCCTAAAATGTTTACTTCACTTCTTAGTTTAAAATAGTGTAATTAATCATCGCCTCACATTAGGCGAGTTGCGGTCAAACACAAGACAATTTAATATATTTTAAAATAGTGATAGTGATGGTATTAATTTATGTAGATACCAGCTTTTCCTTGCGGCTTCACCCGCATTGAGGTCATAAATGATCCCCACGGGGAAGTTCTACCGGGAAACAAAGTATCCTATTCTCTGGTCATGTCGTTACACTGTAAGGGCGTGAAAAGGTAACAGACAGACATAGTTACGGTCGCAGTGGAGTTCGATGATTGTCCCACGGGATCGTACTACTGGGATAAAAATGTGTTCCAGGTTATAAATTATCCGTGTGCCAAATTTCATCGAAATCCGTTCAGTGGTTTTTCCGTGAAAGAGTAACAAAAATCCCGTATATGTATCCAATTATCCATCCGTCCTCACAAATGTTCGCATTTATAACTTCATCGTGACATTGAATTTTTGCCGGCACACACATAACTGTGCTCAAATAACAAGAGAATTCCACAAAAACACAGCTGGCATATCACCAAGTAAGTTAAGAGTCTAAATAACAACGTTTAGATAATAATTTGTCTTCGTTTGTTGTGGCGGCAGGCAATGAGCCAAAAACCTGTTGCTACTCAGTTTTGATTATAATTTATTATTGTACTCTTCTTATAATTTGTAGTAATAACTAGCTGGTTGTATTGATAATGTCAGTCAATTATTGTCAATTATTCCAAGTTGTATAGCTTTTCGCATAATGTTTCCAATACAATAAAGCGAATACTTACACATTCTTTAAATTTTGCACCGAAATTGCTATTTTCCAATATACTTTTTGTTAAGGCTGTTTATTAAAATACATGAATAAAAGGAATTTGATTAATATATTTATAGCAATTTAATGAAACATTTTACGTGCCCCAAAATCCGAAGTAGGTACATTGCGATTCCCATAAATACTTGTCAAGTTATTGATTAAGGATAAGCTGAAAATTATTGACATTTTATACGTGAACTGGATTCCATCTTCAGTTTGTTTTTGATCTTATTCAACACCTGTATTTTATATACTGTGACTGAAAGTTGAAGTATTTGCGCTTTGTTGAGTTTCTCTGAAAGATAGGGATTAGCTTAGGCTCTTATTTTTAAGAGTGAATGTATTTGAGTGATTCGGGTTAGTCCACAAATATAAGGTCGCTCAGCTCGCTATGGAGCGAAGTTTCTTTGGAGGACAAGATTCGAAATGAAATTATGCGGAGAAGTATTGGAGTTCCCGACGTCCGACGTAGCTTGTAAAGTGAAGCTGAAGTGCTAGTGAGTCGGCCATGTTTATCAAAGGACTGATAGCCGATGGAGCCATCGAGTCCTGGAGTCACGTAACGGCAAACCTATTGTGGATCCTTAAAAAGGTAGCTTGGAAAGACCGGATGGATAGATGGTTGGATGGACCGGACAGGGTGTTGTGGTGCAGCTTTGGACGGGCCTATGTTCAGCAGTGGACTGCAAAAGGCTTGATTGATTGCAAAAGCAGAACCGATGGTTCTATTGAAACTTGAGGGAGTTAATTGTGTACAGATATAATTTTATTGGGCTTTGGTGTTTATTTAGCTCGTGCCTCGGAAAGCACATTAAGCCGTTGGTCCCGTATGTACTGACAGGTAGTCAGTGGGCCAAAAGTCTGATAACCAATCTTACCAAGGGGTATACCTAGTACTAACTGGGTTGTGGAGTCGCTCCATGTAAAATACTGGGATTCAGCTGCATCCAGTTAGACTGGAAGATGACCCCAATATAGTTGGGAAAAGGCTATGCAGATGATTAGGCTTAAGTGTTTTAACAACTACAATTACTTTCGCAAAACAATTGACTTATAGGAGCTTTCCTTGGTCTTAATGAAAAAACTAAGCTGTGGAACACCAAGCTATTTGTTTAGTGTAGATAATACCATAGTTTTGTGTATTTCAAAAGGCTCGCCCCCTATTTTTTGGGAATACAATATACCTGTCGAAATTGTGTGTACTATAGGTACACCCCAGCCTAACCCTTTCGGGATTACAGGCGTGAGGATATGTATTTTTGCGTATCGCCTTATTCTCAGAATGGGGGTTTGAGGTACCCATAAAACGGCTCTGGGGACCCGGGAGAATGACAACACGTAGTACTCACATGTTACTGTGTACCGCAAGTGTTTGGGGAAGTGGCTTTGTTTCCCCCGGAGACAAGGCAAAGGCGTAGGTAACTTGGGGTCTTCGAGGGTTTTGAAGATCCCCAAGACTCTCTAATTGCGTGAAGACAAACACAACGTGGTTTAAACTTCGGCTCAACTAAGACCAAATGTATTAATGACAGACAGACGAAATCATGAATCATTTTAGACGAAATTTTGCGGACAACGTGTTAAATAAAGGGTGTAACAAGACCCTTAACGAAGCCGAAAGGCACTTATTCTCCCCGCCATTGCGATTATTTATTTGTTTTACACCATATCTGGGAACCTTCTAGTTACGGAGATATTGGGGGTCAAAGTTCCAACTTTTTGACAAGTTTTTTTTTAATCCTTGTTTTTAATGTAAGATTTTATTTTAAACACCTCCACGGCCCCCGTACTATTCAATCCATCAACACAATGTTTTCAGTGCGTTACATTGAGTCCTACCGTAAAACGAGATATTTCACCCCGAAAAAAAAGTCGTTTCCAAGCAATAATTTTTGCGTAGAGTTACTTAGTTTGATGTACAGAATGCTTGGTTGACGGCAATGTAGGTTCAGAACTTGTTTGAAGTTGTGTTGTGACAATTACTAAAATAAAACGACTGAAGACTTCAACAATCTTTCATTCAACTATTATTTCTATAATGTTGTCAGTTTGCATCGTACGATTCCAGAGAACTGCCTTCTTCCGATTTTTTCGGTCCACGGGATCTTAAAATAAAAGTAATACCAGCCTGCACCCCCCTGCTCCTGCTCCTGTCTTTGTTGTGCTGTGTCCCACTGCACAACAAAGACTTCTTCTTATACAGAGAAGGTATTATGAGTATTGATCACTACGCTTGCTTTAGGAAGTCTGAAAGTGGTTATCGTGGTATGGACATGTGATGCGGAGGAATGATGAAGATGTAGTGAGGAAAATTTGGACTATGAATGTGTCGACCAGGACAGAGGAAGACCAAAGAAACGATGGATGGACTGTGTGAAGGACGATATTGCTAGAAAGGAGGTGACTGCTGAGATGACGAGTAATAGAGAAGTATGGAAGAAGAAGACAGCTGTGCCGACCCCATAAATTGGGATAAGGGAGAATGATGATATGATGATCACCACGCTTACTCAAAAAGTCTTCCAAATATAAAAATATTCTTCACTTTAAATGAATCCACAACAAATCCTCTTCTCAACAAATTAGAAGACATTCTAACAATTAACAAAACAATCCACTGCCGTACTTCTTCGTTTATTCTTAGACTCAATAATGTCGAGTCGGTTTACCGGTACGTTGCCTGGAAGTGTCTGTGAACTAATTCCACTACGCACACCTGAGACGCCTCATCTAGATAAATCGTTTTGGAAGCCGGGCATCAGTTCTAGTCGGTGGTGGTAAAACTATTCTTGGGAGTTTTTTTTTAGGGTTCCGTACCTCAAAAAGAAAAAACGGAACCCCTTATAGCATCACTCGCGCGTCTGTCTGTCCGTATGTCACAGCCGATTTACTCCGAAACTACTGGACCTATTGAGTTGAAATTTGGTACACATGTGTAAGTCGGTGACCCAAAGACGTATGTGTAACGTAAATTACTGAATTTTGAACATTGTTTTGAGGGGTAGATAACAAAATGAAAAAAAAAAAGTTTTGCAAACTATATCCACGCCTGTAATCCCCGAATGGTAAGGCATAGGTATACCAGGACCTCATGCTTGATAGTAGCGCTGCCGATACATTTGACTGCCTTGTTGGTCTATAGTGACCAATAAAGCAGTCAAAATCAGTAAATCAGTATCTATGCAAGCTTCTAATAGTGTTGCCAGACTAATGGATTGCTTTATCAGTTTTTACTATTGATGAAACTGACATCTATTGTCTGTAAAATTAACTAACATCGCTCTGACGATAGCGGATCACTACTTTCATTGTTTTATCAACTGAATGGTTGGCCTAGCGGCATACAGTTCCGCTTGCAATCGATCCATAATCTGTTGAGTAGACTGTTCGAATCCCACAAAGTGAAATTCTTTGTGCGTTTATTTTGACTACTAAATTTGAATATTATGCACAAACAATATGAATTTCTTGGAAAACATTACATTCCGACGAACACGTACTCAATCGGAATCAAATGACGACAACAGCAATGTGGTTTCGCAAACGTTGGACTGTACCACAAATTCTCTGCCAGAAATGTCTGAAGATGAAGATGGACACCAAATATGCATATTAAAGAAAGAGATAGAAAGTCTTAAAACTAAACTAAAAAGCGCGCATGAAGAAATTGATCTGTTGTCTCTGGAAAATACTAAGTTAAAGCAATATAATACAGAATTGTTGGAAAAAAATAGTCCTGCCAGGGGCAAAGGCAAAACTCCAAAGAAGAATACAAATAATCATCTAAAAGAAAAACAGACGCAGACTTCATCAAACATGAGGAATACACAAAGCACACCTCAAAATATTGATACTGGAAGCTCCGGAGGTACTCAAGACATCATGTCACAAAATTGTGTGGACAAAAAGAGTCCTTCTAAATCGTCCTCACTTTTAAAACATAACATATGTGTCATTAGTAGTGAAACCTCCAGTAGAATATATACAATGAGTGAAGGCACTCATCTGCTTAACTATGATATGTGTCATTATCGTATGCCTAGATGTGGAATTGAGCATATTTTAAAAAATATTGAAGACAAAGTTCGAAATCTTACGTATTTAGATTATTGTGTAATTTTTATTGGTGAGGAGGATTTCAAAACAACGAATAAGTATATAGAACTAGTGACATTAATTCGTGGGAAATTATTACCATTAAATCACACTAATTTTATTATATGTCTACCTACTTTTAAATACATGGATAATTCTAATATTATGTTTAATAGTCGTATAGACACTTTTAATAACTTAATTTATATGGATGTTCAAACATACAACTATGCATTTATCTTGGACTCAAATCTAAATCTCCCATACACACATGATACTTATAACCAGTGGTATGGTAATCTCAATAACAAAGGCTTCCATGTCGTCATATCTGACTTGCAAGATCTCATCCTAGACCTAGCTACTTTATACACCATGCAACCAAAAGTTAATTGCTCTCAGACAAATCAAATTGAAATGCCACAAAAACCATCTCAGTTTTTTCTGTAATAATTACCTTAACATTCTCCATCAGAACATTGCAGGACTAATTAATAAAACGGATTTGCTGATTGTTAAATTGGAAGAACTCCATAGTGAGGGAACTAGCATAGATGTTATCTGTATAACGGAGCACTTTATTGAGACAGGTTGCGAGAATATATTACATATACCTAATTTTTGCCCAGCTGCTTTCTTCTCTAGAAATGTTAAACGTGGTGGTACATGCATTTTTGTTAGAGCAGGACTACATTATCGAGAATTATCGGATGTTGCTAAACAATCAGTGTCAGGCGTTTTTGAGTGTTGTGGTATAGAACTGGCTTCTTCAAATATTATCATTATATGTGTATATAGAATACCTAAACATAATTATAAAATATTTTATGAAAAACTGGATGATATTTTACGAAAAATCTGCTCATTTGGAAGAAAAAATATTATCATAACCGGAGATTTTAATATAGATGTGTTAAAAAGGAATAAAATAACATTGGAATTTGAACACTTTCTATTACAATATAACCTACAATTAGAACTTCATAAACCGACAAGATTAAGTAGCAACTCCTGTATAGATAATTTTGCACACTCTTACCGAAAGGATTGTAAAGCTGAAATCATTGACCTAGTTCTTTCAGACCATACGTCTCAATTACTCAAAGTTCCTATTAAAAAAACCTGTACACTGAAATTTTGGAAAACCAAAAACCAGGATATCTCAGAGGAAAACTTGGATACTTTCAAAAATCATCTAAAATGCTTATCTTTCTCGCAAGTTTACAAAGCCAAAGATGCAAATGAATCCTTTGACACTTTTATGAATGATTTTTCGTTGTTATACAAATTATGCTTTCCGAATAAAATTAAAACTATATATACTAGTAAGAAAACTAAATGGATATCTCGTGGAGTAAAAGTCTGTAGTCAAAAGCAAAGACAGTTACTCTGGGCATATAGATTCAATCCTAATACAAAAAATAGACTTGCTTTTAAAAAATATTCTTCACTTTATAGAAAAATAATAAAGTTAACTCAAAAAGCCCAAAATAACTACTACATACAAACTTCAAAAAACAAATCAAAAGCTGCTTGGCAAGTTATCAAAAAAACCAAATTCAATTTGCCACAAGACCCAATACTATTAATAAAAAAAGATAATTTAAGTCTTACCGATCCTCTGGATATTGCAAATGAATTCAATGACTATTTTCAATTCAATTCAATTCAATTTTATTCACAAACAATTTACATTGTGTTTGAAATAACCTAAAATAACACGGTAGTAATAATAATAGAAAAAGAAAAAAAAACATTCTGCATGTAACACAATTAAAAATTAACAACATAATTATTAAGTATAAAATCCAATTACAACTAAATATCATGATAAAAAAAAATACAATAAAATTATTCAATGTCAACTAAAATTGTGAAAAAGTAATACTAATAATATTAAAAAAAAACATTCTGCATGTAACACAATAATAAAAATTCACAACATAATTATTTTCTCACATCAAATCCAAATTACAACTAAAAATCATGATTAAAAAAATACAATAAAATTAACAAATGTCAACTAAAATTGTAAAAAATAATAATAATAATATTTCAATGTCAGCTTAATATAAATAACAGCATATTAGTCAAAATAAATTAATAGACTGGGGACAAAATCGTATGGTCACAATACTACAGGTCGTCAACGGAGTAGAGACACTTATCCAGTAGAAATGCTTGAAGCTTTGTTTTAAATGAAGATGTATAAATTAAGCTTTTTAATTGTAGTGGTAACTTATTGAATAATTGCACTGCTTGATATTGTGAACCATGCTTCACAATGTTGAAATGAGGACTTATCTTATTTCTCAAATCTTTCCTACGTGTACTCTCCCTGACCAGTCTCTCCTCATTCGTTTCATATTCGTGTATGTACTTTTTAAGATTAGTTAGAAGGACTAGCACGTAGAGACTGGGTACTGTAAGGATGTTTAAATCTAAGAAATGTGGACGACAACTCTCTCTTTGTGAAATACGGACAATGGTACGTATAGCTCTTTTCTGAAGGACAAAAGCTCGTTGGCAGTTATAATTATAGCTGTTCCCCCAAAATTGTATGCTGTATCTTAGTTTAGACTCAATTAGCGCGTGGTATACGATTTTTAAATGTTTAATATCAATTTCGTCTCTAAGGGTTCTCAACGCATAACACGCGGATGATATAGATGCATCAATGGCAGCTAGTTCCTTTTTCCAATTTAATGAGTCATCTATGTGTACTCCCAAGAATTTAGTTTCTCTCACGAGTTCAATATTGTCGTCATTTAGTAAAATTTCCATGGTGTCTTTATTTCGAGCAGTTGTTCTGAATAAAATTACCTTGGTCTTTGTACTATTAATTTTTAACTTATTTACAGTAAACCATGAATAAATATAGCTTATAGCTTCATTAACTTTTTTTGCAAGTTCTTTTGTGTCATTTGCCCCAATAATGGCATTTGTGTCATCCGCAAAAACCACAAGTTGTATGTCTGGTAGTATTGTGTTTATATAATTTATTAAATCATTGGTAAATAAAATAAACAATATGGGCCCTAGAATCGATCCTTGGGGTACACCGGCCCTAATATTAAAAAAGGATGATGTGTAAGATTGTCTATTTCCATCTTGTATCTCACTGATTTCTACAAACATTTTCCTGTTTTTTAGGTAGGATAACAGAAGTTGGGAAGCTTTGCCTCTCACTCCGTAGTGATTAAGTTTAGCTATAAGTAAATGGTGATCAACAGTGTCAAAAGCTGAGCTCAAATCTAAAAATACACCAGCTACTCTCATTTTATTATTTATTTTATTGATTATGTCATTAACAAGAGTATATATAGCGTCTCCTGTACCAACATTTTTTTGATATCCGAATTGTCTTCTATGTAAGACTTTGTTTAAGTTAATATGAAGCAAAAGTCGAGATTTAATTATTTTTTCGAATATCTTTGAAAGCGTCGGAAGCAAAGAGATAGGCCTGTAATTTTTAGGATCGGTCTTTGTGCCTTTTTTGTGAATTGGTATGATCTTGGCAATTTTCAGCTGTTCTGGGAATGTTCCTTCATTAATGCACTTATTAAAAAAGCAAGATAGCGGTTCGGCAAGTATATCTAAATTATCTTTGATAATAGATATAGGAATTTCGTCATATCCACTCGAACGTTTATTATCCATGTTTCTGACAATAGTACAAATTTCATTGGGAGTGGTAAGAGTAAAACAAAGTTCATTTTCAACCCGCTGTGTACTCTGCCGAAGCATTAAAATCCCTTCTTCATTTGTAGTGTTATTGGTAAGACATTTGTTATCAAAAACTTTTGCTAGGGTGTTAGCTACTTCTTTGGGGTCATCAACTATTTTCCCGTCAACTTTAAGTAGTAGATGTTCCGTTTGCATTACCTTTGACCGGTTTGTGCATTTGTTAACAATTTGCCAGATTTCTTTGCTAGAGTTTGTTGAATTATTTATATTTTCTGTAACTGTTATTTTTTTGGCTTTCGTGATAACCCTTCTATAGATTCGGATGTAGTTTTTTTTGTAATTTATAATACTAGTTTCATGATTATTACCATTATTAGCGCATAAAAAGCGTTTCATTTTACTAGACACTTTCACACCTTTAGTGACCCACTTTAATTTAGTACTCTTTACAAGATTAATTTTACGTTTCTTTTTCTTGTAACTATTTTTAAAAAGGTCTGAGAACTTATTTAGAAACGTATTAATTCCCATACTGTTCCAGTTGTGTGTCAATATTCCCTGCTTAAAATTTGTATCGTTATTAGCACTGAAAACTCTTTTATTTATGACAATATGCTGGTTGTAGTTACTTGACTTGCTTGTCAGAGATTCCAACCAGAATTTACCTAAAAGGCCTCCATGTCCATCAGCCAAATTATTATGGTCTACATCACATTCCTTTACATAATATTCAGGAAGATTTGTTAAGATATTATCGATGCACGAATATGAGTCATTTCGAATAAAAGTTGCAGCGTTAACAAGATGCCTAAAATTGTAACATTTTAATAAGCTGAGAAATTCAGTGCATTTTTTATTATCTAAAAGTAAATCTATATTAAAGTCTCCACATATAATGCAATTCCTACTGAATAAATGTTCCAGCAATTTCTCCATGCATGTCATAAAAAGTTCAAAATTATTGTCATAAGGGCTACGATAACAACAGCATATGTATAGACCAGTATCGACATCTTTAATACAACATATTTCAAAGCTATCCATCTTATAAAGTTTGTTAATAACATCTACATTCTCTACTTTTTTATCCACATGCCCGAGGATCAAACTACCCCCTCTAGTCTTTTTGCGTCTGGTGTTGTATGAAATCAGGTTATAGTTGTTTAAATAAAGAGAAATGATGGACTTGTCGTTTAAAAAATGTTCACTAATGCATATAAAGTTTTATAGAAGCTATCGAAAATAATATTAAAACTCAAGGTACATCAACCAATAACTACGTTGTTGACCAATTTAATTCACAATCACTATTTATGCTACCCGTTTCAGATTCCGATATAATAAAAATAATTAGCAGCCTTAAAAATACGAATACTGTAGGATATGATGGTATATCAACGAAGGTATTAAAATATGTAAAGGAACTTATAGCGCCACTACTATCACATATAATTAATCTGTGTATTTCTGATGGTTTGTTCCCAAATAGCCTGAAAAAAGTCATCATCAAACCGCTTTTTAAGAAGAATGATAAAACTGATGTTCAAAATTATAGACCTATTGCTAAAATACCAGTATTTTCAAAAATTTTTGAAAAAGTAATTTGTAATTCAATATATTCGTATTTTGAAAAATTCAAACTGTTTTGCAATGAACAAAAAGGATTTAGAAAAAGTACTAATATTAATATGGCTCTATTTGATTTGCTATCCAGTGTAATGACATCTGTAGATAAAGGTAATCCTGTGTGTGCTATACTGACAGATATGACAAAAGCATTTGATTTTGTGGATCATAAGATTTTACTACAAAAATTATATGGGTATGGCATTAGAGGAAACGTCTTAAAACTCCTGGAATCATATCTGAGTGATAGAACTCAATGCACAGAAGTCACTAGAATTTGTCCTATTAGCAAAATGGAAACTAAATATATATCGAAACCAAGGCACATAAAATACGGCGTACCTCAAGGTAGTGTACTGGGGCCACCACTTTTCTTAATATATATTAACGATCTCCCAAAAACCATACATCATAAAATGGTACTGTTTGCAGATGACAGCACGGCTATTGTGGAATACACTAATTCTAATAATTATGAAAATGACATAAATAATACTCTGAGGGACATTATAAATTGGCTTGATAAAAATAATCTTGTAATTAATTTAAATAAAACCAAAGTTATCAATTTCCACCAGCGACGTAAGAATCCACCTGTTAACATTGCCTATAATAACTGTATGGTAGAAGAAGTTACACATGCAAAATTCTTGGGTATAAATATAGATGAAAAACTGACCTGGAAACCTCACTTAGAGGAAATTGGCAAACGTTTGAGCAAGTCCGCTTATTTACTATTCCAGTTATCAAAGAGAGTGAATATTGAGACATTATTAACAGCCTATCATGGACTGGTCGCATCAATTTTAAGATATGGTGTTGTTTTTTGGGGGCAGTCAACTGATAGGGAACTTATATTCAGAATGCAGAAAAGATGCATAAGATCAATGTGTAATTTAAAAACAACGGATAGTTGCATTCCTCATTTTAAGAAATTAAAAATATTAACCCTGCCATCTCTGTACATACTGGAAATTGCATTATTAGTCAAAACAAATCAACATCTGTTTAAAAAATATTCATCGGTAAAAAAAACTCCAATTCGTGCCCAGTATGTGAATTTATTATGTTCGGTCAAGTGCAAAACTGCACTATTGAAAAAGAGCTTATTTGGTTTTGCTCCCAAGATTTATAATAAACTACCTGATGAAATTAAGTGTATGCCTTTAAACAGATTTAAAAAGTCCCTTCAGGGGATACTACTTGAGAAATGTTATTATAGTGTGGATGAATATTTAAATGATAATTTTTAGTATGAATTATTCCGATATGTGATTTTATGACTTTTGACATTTTATATTTGTTTTTATTTTATGATTTTTACTTTTATTGACATTTTATTATTTGTAAGATGTTAATTTTTGTTGACGTTTCTTATGTGTGATTTATTTTATTTTATTTTAATTGACATGTTCTATTTGTAATCTTTTTTTATTTGTTTATAATTTTAATTGATTTTTTCTATTCTAATTTGTATGTCAGTAACGACAAAACATAGCAAGAACCTTAACTACTTATAAGATCCCTAATGTTATACCTATGTTTTACAAATAAATGATTCTGATTCTTCTATGTCTCTAGTTTAGTCAGTATCTACTATGTATTTGTTATCAAATTCAGCACGCATCCTGCCTTAAGTAAAAAAAACATAACCTAAATAAGGACAAAACACAAAAACGACACGTGTATTTTCCTCGTAATCCAATGTGTTATGCAGACACGTAGTTCCTTCAATAAGCCACAGATTTCTATGAGATCTCATAGCAGAGAATACGTGGAAATAAACATAATATTTTTAGGATACGGAAGTAGGCCGAACACTTTTAGGGCACGTGCTATTTCAAGAGGCTCTAAAATTGTTGTTTCTATATTCTGCCTTCTTTGTTACGTCCATGAGTGCATCCATTCATTCCGTATTCATCCAATTTTGTACAGTTATGTTTGCTCTGGCTAAAAGTGTAAAATACTAAGGGGTAAAATATCCTGAGCAGATTTTTGTTCCTACTTTTTATACAGGGTGTAACAAGACCCTTAACGAAGCTGAAAGGCACTTGGTCTTCCTGTCATTGCGATCATTTTTTTGTTCTAGACTATACCTGGGAACCTTCTAGTTACGGAGATATTGGGGGTCAAAGTTCCAACTTTTTCATTTTTTTTTAATACATGTTTATAATGTTAGATTTTTATATTTAACACCTCCACGACCCCCGTACTATTCAATCCACCCACCAGCACAATGTTTTGAGTGCGTTGCGTTCATACTCAATGTAACCAACCGATTGTTTTTTTTTTAAATCACGTTTTAACGATTAAATTTACGTAAGTTGATGTTTCACCCCAAAACAAAAAGTCCTATCCCAGCAATAATTTTTGCGTAAAGTTACTTAGTTTAGGATTAGTTAGTAGTAGTGTCCGACCGAAGCTTCGGCTTCGGCTTCGGCTTCGGCCACCTTCGGCCAAAAAAGCACTTTCGGCCAAATCTTCGGCTTCGGCCAAAAATTTGCCGAAGGTTTGGCCGAAGCCGAAGGTTTGCTAGTTGTCAAAATTTGAAACTTACTGAATGATGCTAGAGCGAGACGGAGAGTGTGCAGAGCAGCAGAGTTTCGCCGCGCCGCCGCACCGGACCAAACGAATCGCAATTAGTAAACTAAACGAGTCAAAACAAGTTTGAGAGCGCGTCTTAAAATTCTAATAAGTGTTTTGTTTTTAAATATTTCATATTTGTTATTACAAATTATTTTATTTATTACTGTGAGTAGTACCTGACTGATTATTTGATTATTTTTGTTAAAATTACTTTAAGTAAATAAATATTTAATTAACATTGTATATTTGAAACTTTTATTTTAGACAATATTTTATTACCTACTTGTATATTATGTTGGTCACTCGGCTCGTTATTGGGCTAAATCTCTAAAGCTCTCACAATATGTATCTAGTATATTCTGAGATCAAAGTAACTATCGTATTTCTCAAGGTCAATGACACCTTCGGCTTCGGCTTCGGCTTCGGCCGAAGGTTTTGGTGAATACCGATTAATCGGCTTCGGCTTCGGCCAGAATTGCACCTTCGGTCGGACACTAGTTAGTAGTAAGTGGATTAGTGGAGTGGATTAGTTACTTAGTTTACGTTAAGGGTCTTGTTACACCCTGTATATGAAAAAAAACAGTACATTTATTGTTTTCTTAGGCGTAATTTAATCAAAGGAGGAAGGGTTAGGCAGAGGTGTACCTAATAGTACCTTCACCCACATTCGCCAGTTATGTTTAAGTCCCATTCAATAGGTGGCGAGCCCATTTCAATCAACCGGACATAAACCCAGACTCGGTGGCTGGTACTGAGAAATTCCTGGGGGAAAAACCCAATAACACTTTTCCCGACCGTGGAATCGAACCCAGAAATTCATGTGCAGCAATCGCGCTTGCGACCACTACGCCAACGAAGCAGTCCAATGACGTAATTATATAAGAAAACACATAGCCAATGCTAAAGATTCATCTTGCTAGGACTCAGCCCTCGTCTCTTTGTGAAAGAGACCAAATCAAACACAACCAAAATGCAAAATACTCCTTACCTAAGCTATGCAAGTCTACTCCACAACCTTTGAATTTCTTCCTTATGTGTCTGATTTATGGTACTTAATTCAAATGGGTGATTTTGGAGATAAATAGAATGTCATTTGTGAAGCAAAAATAATGTGTGTTCCACACGCATATTAACAATTCTTTACAGATATAGGACAGGACGAAGCAGATTGGCAATAAATTAAGTCCAAGTTTATTGTTTTTGTAAATCATCCTGAAATAAAAACCGGGCAAGTGCGAGCCGGACTCGCGCACGAAGGTTTCCGTACCATTATCTTTAAAAACGACAAAAAAATCATGTCTGTTGTATGGGAGCCCCACTTAAATATTTTTTTATTCTGTTTTTTAGTATTTGTTCTTATAGCGGCAACCGAAATACATCAACTGTCTAACTATCACGGTTCATGAGATACAGCCTGGTGATAGACGGACGAACAGACAGCGGAGTCTTAGTAATAGGGTCGTACGGAACCCCAAAAAGTGCTTAATGCCCGATTCACGTCCTCTGGCGATGCGACTTCCAAGCTACTTGCGTTAAGCAACACCTAAGTACCTACCACAGTAAGTAGCGTCGCGCCGCGGTGACTCGCTTATGCGACGTTTCAAGGGATTAGGTCTGGCGTCACGGGCCTGTGGACGGTGAGTAATGGGCTAGCTCGCCGTCCGTCCGTCGGCAGGCCGTGTCGACGGCGCGTTCGTGTTCTACGCGCGCCTCAAAGAGTTGTCAGCAACGGGAGGGGCCCGCAAGGGCCGGTGCCTGCCAGGGCTGCGGGACTGTTCGAAAGAGATACCGCGGCCCTGGAACATAAAGGGCCAATGAAGGAACATGGGTGGTTTTTAGTCAGTAAGAGTCTGACACTCCCTTCCACTCCGCCCAGGGCGGGGGGGGGGGGGTCATTTTCTGGCGTTGTTCTGGCGTAGACATTCGTCTAACGTATACGCTTTGTAGACACGGCGTAGACGCTGTGCAAAGGCACACTTCCGAAATGATCTTAGGCGACAGCATCAGCTACACTGGATATACGCGTAGTGTGAAGATATTGGTACAAGACCTATTGACCCAACTTAAACCAATATGTTTCTCATTCTTCATTCACATTAACGTTTCAATTTGTATATGTTACATTGTCACCGTCAACTGGCACTTTCAAAAGATTTTTGTATAAATGAAAAATTAAAGCTGTCTTTTGTTACCTTTAACACAATTAATTTTGTAACAGCTTGACTTAAAAAGTAATTAGTAATTTAACTTCCAATTTAGCAAGAGAATTACTTTCTTAACAAAACATTTAATTGTTAAAACGAAAAGAAAAAAATGCATAAGCCATCTTGAATAGGCCAGGCGTAATAATTTCGTTTTAAATTCACAAAACGCGTTCCTGTCACAGTATTTTAATTAAACTTGGGTTTTATTTGTTAATTAATTCCTTGTTCTCCGAATTTTTGAGTTATAAGTCGGGTTTGGAGTTGTCTAACGTATTACTGCCTGGGTTTGTGGGAATACGGGCGTTTTTATTTTTCCAATGGGTTGCGCCCTAAGAGTGGTTTCAGACTAAACCATTTTTCGGATCGTATTGGTTTAGGCGCGCACACGCGCATCTCATTTTGCGCTTCAGAAAATCGAATGCGCGCGAAATGTTCGCTCGAACCGGTGGGCTCTGTCAGTAGCAATATTTCAGTGTCTCGCGCGCCTCGCACTTGTACGACCTTATAAGCGCGTCAACGCTCGTACGAGTTGAGCGTGTGGCAAAATTCGCGCGTACGCGTGCTTCCAAAAACAAGCTTATACGTGCCGAAAATACGCTGATCTCCGATCTAAACCGACCTTAGGTCCCGTTCACAATATGACGTGTCGCGGCTGACTGACTGTCGATGACTCGTGACATGTTCTTAGTCATTTTTTGCATTTTGGTTGTCGCAACACACATGAAGCTCGGGTCGAAGTGGTTAGGTTTATACTTCTCAGTGATAACCGCGTGGGTCACACGAAATCCCTTAAGACGGTAGTTGTGAAAATTACGTAGCATGGCTTTCGTATATTTACTGCAGCGTTAACGTTGAAATTAATGTAGCACATGCGCACGTTGCGTAGTAGTTTGCGCAAGTACAAGTAGCATGTGTGCAGTTGTTGTGTGTATGTAGCGAGTGTGTGTAACGTTACTTCTTGACTTTGTCTAGAAGTCGACCAAGTATCTCCTGCATGAAGGGTCGAAACAATCCTAACCCGGCCAAGGTAAGGTGTCCAAAAAATTTCGAAATCGTTTCGCTCGCTCTTGCAGCCTTCTTGCGCTTGAATATTAACTTTGTCTATGACTCGACTATGTAACTCTTGTTTGAAGGGTCGAAACAATTCTAACCTGTCCAAAGTAGGGTGTCAGAATTTTACAACTATTGCTAGGACATCTTAGGAAAATACGATTCCATATTGATACGATACGATTCAGTTTACGATAGTAAAACCGCTACATTTCTCCATGTCGTGTGAGCTAGCCTCTAGATTTATTGAACTTTTGGATATCGGAAAGTTTCGAGACAGTTTGAATTTCGTTTTTAACTTTCAGTCTGGAATTGTAACTTTTCTTTCAGAAATAAATTGGGCTGGATTAGCGTTTTTTTACTCTCGCATATGTTGGAATAAAATTGTACTCACGTATTGATGTCAATACGGGTCTATAGCCATACCTACTTCTTACTGTACCCTGTAACGACTGTCAAAGGTCTAAAAATGACGGTCGAGACCAACGGTTCCACGAGCTTTCCACAGGGCGACCTCGTTCTGTGCGGCTGTTTTTATTAAACCGCGAGCTAGGATTCAATAATATACAAAGGATTATATTAAAGTAAGGCTTTCTTTAATATCATTCTCCACTCATTAACTTTTTTTATCAAAATCTCTACATTATCACGCCTGTAATCCCCGAAGGTTTAGGCAGAGCACCCATTAGTACATCCACATTTCGCCAATTATGGTTAAGTCCCACATAATAGGGGGAGAGCCTATTGCCACCAACCGGGTACAAATCCAGACTCCGCGGCTGCTACTGAGAAATTCCTAATAGAAAAACCTACGAACAATTTGCCCAAATGGGAGTCAAACTCAGGATCTCATGCTCAGCAGTCGCGCTTACAACCACTGGACTAACGAGGCAGTCACTTACAATGGTTTAATAATATACAGTGTGTTATAAACTTAAGTCAAGCTTCCTTTACAATAATTTACCCTCCACACATTATCTTCTATTTTAACCTCTATTTTCTACTTTAATGGGTGTAAAAGTACCCTTAACGAAGCCGAAAGGTACTTGTTCTCCCCGTCATTGCGATCATTTTTTTATTCTAGACCATACCTGGGAACCTTCTAGTTACGGAGGTAACAAGTTGTATTAAGTTTTTAATGTTATAACTTTACTTTAAATACCACTACGACCCACGTACTATTAAATGCATCCAACAGTCAGTCCAGCCCAATGTTTTACAATTATAAGTGATATTATGTTACCCCCAAAAAAAAAGGCGTTTCCTAGCAATTTTGCGTAGAGTTACTTATTTTGATGTTCAGAACGCTTGGTTGACGAAATAAACGATGGATGGCCTGTGTGAAGGATGGTATAGCTTGAAAAGAGGTGTCTGACGAGATGACGAGTAGGTAATAGAGAAGTATGGAAGAAGAAGACATTCTGCGCCGACCACAAATAAATTGGGATTCGAGCAGGAGAATGATGATCATTTGCGTGCATTTTAATAGTATTAGCTCATGCATAGTCACGCATTAAAAGAGTGTCCATGGAGTTTAAAAGAGTGTCAATGGAGTTTCTTGCCCATTCTTCTCCATAGAGCTACGATTTGGAATGTGCAACTACAGTACTTTCGCAAGTTATTATGCCTTGTGTCTGTGACTGTAGCTTAGGTTTTTTGTTTTTGACTTTCAAAAGTGCCTGTAATGGTCTAATTGAAATAAATGCTTTGATTTGACTTTGACTTTGACTTTGACTTTGACATGGACATCGACCTTGTCTAACATTTAAAAAATCTCTTCACTAAAATATTCCTATAAACTATCACACATAATGTCTTTCTCAAATATGCCAAACGCATACTTTCTCTCTTCAATAACGTTACTTTTATGAGAAACTTTTCTTTTATATTACTTGTGACAAATGGGATCGTAAGCTATGGTTCCCTAATATTAATTGTATAGGGTGATGGGTGCGCAACAGATATCTGTTGCTAGCGGGGTGGCCAGCATGGAGAATTTTACCTCGAAAATTGGGAAGATAGTGTTGTGATCGGTTCTTTTTTACAAAAGGCAAACATTTTTTTTACAACTAACTAAATTTTAAATAAGTTTTTGGAACTAAGAAATGTATGTATTTTATTTTGCTTTTATTTTAGGGAGGATAATGCGCTAAGCAATATTGTTGAGTTAAAATATTCAAATGTCTGATAATAAAAATATAATAGAAATATCTCCTTATTTATACATCAGAAAGCAAGCTCCAGAGCAGCATGCAAAGTAGCGAATTTTTTTAATACAAATCCACTTCCATATTCTCAGTTTTCATAAAAACTCTTGGCGAAGAAAATTTCACTATTATATGAAGCCACATTTTGTTCATTAATTCCCAAAAGTCATAAGCAAACTTTTTCAGACCACCGCTATGACACAGCTGGGCAAAATTTCCTCCCCACTCTATTATTCAAATGTTAGCAAGTTATCGGGTAATTTGATTCGCATCTGGTATCCCCAGAGCGGTTCAGAGCCAGTGTTGGGCGAGAATCGCGCGCGAACACCCGCGTCGGTCTACGGCGTAGCGCTACGAACTCGCTGTGGCTACGAGATTTATTTTTTGTGCTACGATCTGAATGTGGTGAATGTTCCAGTTTTTCTCTGACACATTTTTTTTTACTTTGATCTGGTGCAGTGATTGGTTTTTAAAACTGTCAGTTTAAATGTTTGTCTTTTATGACGATATTATATCGAGTGCAGAAGTAATTTGGGCTATGTTTTATGTATTATTTTAGTACCGGTACATCTGTTTTAGAGATTTTATAAGTACTTTTGTTGGTGAATGAAAACATTCCTGGTAATTTTTCCATATACTTTACGCTATAAATACAGGGCGATAAACATTCTAGCTAAACAAAAAGGTCGCGTGACACTCAAGTTTATTAAATATTCCTTACATGCACGTTCGTTACCGTATATTGTAATAAAGTCATGGTAATAAATAGTATATCCTTCCCAAGAGTATGGCGAATATCCCATGAATATCCTATAAAAGTCTTAAATCAAAGTCACCAAGATATTCGGAGACAGTAAAAGAGATATAAAAATTCTATAGTAGCGTTGTGCTTGGTATAGAAATCTTCTTACTGTCTTAGGTATCGTAAAAGTGTAGGGCACTACAGCAGAATTCTGCCTCACCTTAAATATCAACACTCTCTAGTTATCAATACGTTTCATTATGTGTTTATTTTAATACAGACCCGTATTGTATTATTTATAGAAAGGAAAGCAAGAATTTAGTGCATGATTTTTATTTCTTGGTTTAATTTTCATTATTACAGGATAAAAATAAACTTTGTGTTTACGGATTTATTAGGATCACCAGATTTTTTTTAAAGTTTTTATTTTTTTTCTAACCAATAAGGCAATTTTTAATGGTTATTCATTTAATGGCTCTTTTTGGAGCTTTTTGGAGCTAATTGTAATATATCACATTAAGCTGTAAAGACCCATCTGAAGATATCATCTACCTAGCCTTTTCCCAACTATGTTGGGGTCGGCTACCAGTCTAACTGGTTGAAGCTGAATTCCAGTATTTTACATGAAGCGACTGCCTATCTGACCTCCACAACCCGGTTAGTGCTGGGTAATACGATACCCTTGGTAAAACTGGTTGTCAGATTTTCGGGCCACTGACAACCTGTAACGGCTGTCAAAGATTTACAAACGACCCATCTGAAGATATGTTACGTATAATTTGTCCATGACCTGATGCTGCAGCCAGGGTCAACACTGTCTGGTTTAATTCTTAAACTGATATATTATTCCTATATCTCCCACGTGAGCTTGTGGGCTTATCTTTTGAAGACGCCACTTTCTCGCTACATAAGATATTGTCGGCTTTGTGAATGCATATCATTGAAGCGTAAAATTGTATTTGTCGATGTGTATCAAGATTGTCTGGGTTGTTGGCAAGCAGGTTTGTAGGGAGTTTCTTGTGTAGTAATTCGCACTCACTAGTAAATTAATATTCACGATTTTTTTATGTTGTGTTTTTTTTTATCACAGGATATTTATTATATGACTAATCATCACATAACATCACGCCTGTAATCCCAAAAAGGTTAGTCAGAGGCGTATGTAAGTACACCCACATTTCGCCAGTTATGTTTAAGACCTATGTAATGGTGGGCGAGCTTATTGCCATCAACGGGGCACAAATCTACTCCGTGGCTGTTACTGAGGAATTCAGGACCTAATGCTCGGCAGTCGCGCTTGTGACCACTAGAACAACGAAGTAGTGCAGTCCGGGAAGTCAGTATACAACTAATCATTCTGTAATATAAGAGGAGATTCCATACATTTTGACCGTGTAGGTATTGCACTTTTGTAGGAAACAGCTTATTTTTTTTTAAATAACCGATGATATATGTCCGATGTAAATCGATGTGGGTGGGATCAAATGATGTACTGAATACATGGTAACCGTTTTCGCGTCGGTGTCCCTTTCACCCCGTATAAAATGTTAAAAATCTTCAGTTGATAAATCTAAAAAAAAATTCGTATAAAATTTTGGCTACTATGGAAACTTCCACTTGATTATAACAATATTGGATCGACGGCTATTGAAGATAAATGTGATAGCATTTCACGAAAGTACCTACTACATTTTTCTCCCGTATCGATAACACTTGGATTTGTCACATGGATGAAGTTTTGAGAGTAGACAATCTATTAGATCTCTCTTGAGATAGATTGTAGGAGTCCAAAACGCAGCTATCCAATAACTACAGCGATTTATATGTCTATAGTTCTAAAAGAAAAATATATGTTTTAAAACTGGCATGGAGCCCAGACACAGCCAGAAGGCGTCGCGGCAGACCTCGTCGAAGATGGCGGGATGAGCTAGACAAAACTAATGACCAGTGGCCCACATTAGCCCTGGATCTAAACAACTGGAAGTCATGGGGAGAAGCCTTTGCCCAGCAGTGGGATGACGCAAGCTAACAATATCAGTATCAGTAAACTGTCATGATCACTTACAATATAATTAACACTAGAAACGGGAAAAAAAATCTAGTCTACTTTTGAAAAAATACAACCTTGAAGTGGAAACGCCGGGGTAGAATTACATTTTTCTTAAGTTTTTTTGCAATTTGCAGGACAGTATCAGGTTGTATCTTGATTAACATATGATTCGCGACCGCAATAAATATGGCTTAAACATAATTAAAATCATCAACACAACCTATTAAGTTCATTTAATCCCATTGAATGACTTTTTCATGAAATCCATATCCATATTTCCATAAATAATACTTATAATATATATTTATATATATATAATATTAAAAATACGAAAGTAAGTTTGTTTGTTTGTTTGTTACCTTTTCACGCCTAAATCATTGAACCGATCATCCTGAAATTTTGCATATACATTCTCAGGTGTATAGAGACGGACATAGGGTACTTTTCATCCCGAAAAAAGGACTGTTCCCGAGAAAAATAACAATAACTTTCTTTTGGTAATAGGTAGCGCCACGTGTCTTTCGAATCATGATTGAATTATATTATTACAAGCAGAGTACAACCTGAATTGATTGTCAAATTCTAAAGTGACGCGAGCGAAGCTGCGGGCAAAAGCTAGTAGTCAATAAATGGGATTAAAAGACCAACAAATTGCAAAAAAAATTAAGAAAATTTGAAATTCGCGGGCTATCGGCTATCCTGTCGCTTCCATCTTAAGTAGGTTTGCTTATTAAAGGTCATACATAATAAATAGGTACTTGTAGCACAGTGTAGTCCATTTAAGTTATTACTTATTCATAAAATAATTGCGGGCAAAATGCATTTGTGTGTTTAATTAATAATAGTGTTGAAACGCTCCACATTATAATTAAAAGCTGTTGTTAAGGTGATCAGATAGTTAGCCCAAAAAAAAATGCTATGCTGATCATTCATTTGCCTAGCCTTTCCCTACTATCTTGGGGTCGGCTCCCAGTCTAACCGGATGCAGCTGAATATCAATATTTTACATGGAGCGACTGCCTATCTGACCTCCACAACCCACTTAGAACTATGTAATGCGATATCCTTGGTAAGACTGGTTGACAGACTTTCGGGCCACTGACTACCCGTAACGACTGTCAAAGATTTACAAATGACAGCCGGGACCAACGGCTTAACGTGCTTTCCGAGGCACGGAGGAGACTCGGTACGTAAAACGGTCACCTATCCACAGACCTACCTAGGCAAGTACAGCTTAACCTAAAAATTCACCCATATGGCTGTTATTATATAGCCACGAGCTCCTCCACAGAAATCCTAGCACAAGTATGAAAAAGAAAGGCATACATTTAATAAGTCCGGGAATCAAATTAGTGGCGGGGAGTTTCCTTTTTAATAAGCCGAAGCGAGTTCGAAGCCATCCCTCCGGGCATCATACATAAGCCTTGTGAACTTAATACTTCTTGTGAGTAGAACTTAGTGTTATGTACACGCGAGTAACAAGCTGTACAGGGAATGTGAACATTTTAAAGTTACGTACATACCGTAAGATCCCCAATTATTGGCACTTTAAGGATCCCTGTTCAAAGAAATCGTAAAAACTATGTTTATAAAGTGTTGCCAGAAAAACAAATGTATGTAAAAGGTAGAAAAATAGTTAGTAAACGTTTTTAAATAAAAGCAAAATCTACTAGATACCTCTTTAATAACGTTTTTATTTATTAAAAAATAATAACACTGTTTTCCCAATTACTGGCATACTTTGACCAGTTATCTGCATAGGCCTAGTCCCATTTATTGGCATTTTAGTTTATTTAATAAATATAGGAAAATAGTATGTAGAAAACAAGGATGAAGTAAAAAAAACTAATAAATAAGTAATCATTTATATCTACATATGTTTTTAGTTAGACACCTAGCTTTCTTTAGCAATCATTTGGTTCATAAAAAGTATCAAAATCAACATTTAGTAAAAATTTTAGGACAGACAACAATAAGGTATACATTTATATCTTATCATTAGGCAATATCTTAATAGTAGGAGGGCCTGGACGTAACTGATGCTCAGGGTTCTTGATCCTATATTGCAGAGTAGCCCGCGGCACTTGATAAGTTTTAGCTGCCAATTTCTTGCTCATGCCATCCTTGACAGCTTGCAAAGCTTTATTTAAGTTTTCCTTGTCGTATATTTTACGTCGGCGTATTGCTTTGGGTTTTTTCCTAGACCTCTCAGTTGTAATTTTTGGTTTCATGGTTAAAAAAGTCGGGTACACTGAAAATAAAACCATAACATACGTAAGATGACCAATTATTAGCACATTTATGGCCAATTATTGGCGGTAGTGGTCATAATTGGTAATTTTGCAGTTGGCACCGGTGCCAAGATTTGGAATAATGCGTTTTTATACATGTATTCATTAATGATGCAAAATAAGGTAGTCAAGGAATACTATAATTCACTAAATAAACCTCTGAAAAAATTAAGTTCAAAAATCCATTTATTGGCATTAGTGCCAATATATTAGAATTCGGTCATTTTTGTAATACCAATTGTTGGCACCTGGATAAAATAATAAAAACAATAAAAACCATGGAAAAAATATGACAAAAACGTAGAATAATATGTGTTGAATTTGCTATTCATGATGAATCACAGTATAAAACACTTTATTACTAAGATTTGATGATATAACAAAAGCTCTTACCTTAACAAAAAAAATAGTTTTCACATACTAGATCGAGATACGCTCAGCTGTTGCTATCCTTCTGACGCCATTATAAATTCTTTTTTATTTATGTGTTGCCAGTGCGATAGCTCAAGATTCTACTACTCTATTTAAATAAGTTGCAACACCGCGAGATTAGATGTTTTCTTATAAAAACGGTTAAATCACAGAAGTGCCAATAATTAGTGGGGTGCCAAAATTAGGTCACTTTACCCTATTTGCTTGTCAAATCTGACGCTTCATCTGTCAGAGAAGACAAAGATGTCCTCGTTGGTTTCGTAGTCAGAAGGCAACTGCTGAATACGAGTCCCTAGTTTGGATATCCAGATGGGGCCTGTAGTGATTGTGTTTTTATCCGACTTCTAAAAAAGGAGGATCCGTATTTTTTATACTGTTAACTTTTTTAAGTGACCGTCTTAATTTTTAACTCTATTCCCAAATCAGTGCATCTCCTGAAAGCCAGAATCAACTGTGGCGACCACTAAAAAAACACCGAGATACTGAAGCTGGACAAAGACCCAGAGAAACAATTTAACTGTTTTGGATCCTGCGACGAATTTAATAAGAAAATAATAGCGGAGAAGTAGGAAAAACATAATTTCTGGATTTGTGACCTGTTGATGGAAACTCTTCTTATTACGTGGGGCATAATCATAGCTGGCTGAATGCGGGTGTACTGCACAACGCTTTTTAGTCCTTCAAGAATACAGGTATGTTTAAAGACCCATATGGGTAGACAGAAGCTACGTAATATCACCACGATCCATGCATACTTCTTTTATATCATCCACGTTCATTCATCTGGTCATACCCCCAGAATATTTAAGCATATAGTTCTACGATTTTGTGCTACACTGATGTCCCCAGTATTTGCCACCCGTGGCGTGCGAGCCATAAATTCACCATCCCTGCCATTCAGCTTAAAGTAAGGTATCATTTGAACATTCAAGTTTTGATTAAAGTAGTAGCCATATGTGACTTCAGCATTAGTTTAGAGGCTAAACTGAAATGAAAGGCTGTGCGGTAAAATGCTGAAGTGTGGGCAGCGTGTAATGTGGGTTACATTGTTGAATCCCTGGAGGATAGGAGTATAATGTAGGGAGCTAAAAGTAGCATTATATGAATTTGAAATACTTGAGATATTTTTGGGATAAGTGGGTTAGTCTGTCTTCGTTTTTAGGGTTCCGTACATACGTTGGCAAAAACGGAACCCTTATAGGACTACTTTGTTGTCCATCTGTCTGTCAAAACCCTTTTTCTCAGGATCGTGTATCAAGTTGAAATTCATATCAAATACTCGGGTCTACAGTCTAAAGTTCAGCTGTGAAAAAATCATACTTGTTAGTCTACGCGATCAAAAGATATGACCGTTTCTTATGTCGCATATTTTGCGATTTCACAAAGGAATCAAAACTTATAGGGTACTTCCCGTTGACCTAGAATCATGAAAAAATTTGAAAACCGTAAATATGTACCAAGTTATTCTTTCGTGATATGTTTCTGTTAAATAAAGCCTTTATAATGGAGTAATTGATGAATCTGCAGGTCCAGGTTGCTCATTCTTTTGTTTGAGCAAGAGATATTTGTATTGCACAACTGTAACAATACAGTTAAAACCTCATATTATTTTTGACTACCGACCACAACCAGTTTTTTTAACTCTGGTGATGCATGAGCCTAAGCGGCTAACATCAAATTTTAATCTAAAGGCTATGCTAATATTTCCATGTAATATACAAATAGATTACTCTAAAATCCTCTTAAAAGTCTAACACAGACTAATCTCAAAACGACCTCTCTAAGAATAGGTCCCTAACTCCCTATGGTATAAATAGTACACACGAATTGGATTTAGTTGATTCAGTCGACCCTCGCAGGTGTCGCTTCTCCTTATGAATAAGTAGGGCCATAGAGTAAGAGGAATAGAAGCGACCCTTCTGTTTCGAACGTATTTCGGACAATACATGACGTGTGCGTACCCAAACTGCTCGATATGCGCCCAGGCGACGAATCTACTAAACGCCCTGATTGCTCAGGCACCGGGTCTAGATATGTTCACGAGTAAAGGAAAGCTATGCTTAATTATTGCGTACAATTGTTTAGTTAATGTTATGCTGTTGGCTTGCTGCAAACTGTAAGTGCAGCAAGTATCTGTTTATACAAATAAATGACGGACGGTTTTGAGTAGATAGAATGAGCCTCAAAGTATGGGTATCTGCTCCAAGGCCTAATAATATATTCTGTATGGTTCTATTAATCTATGGCAAGACCCTTCATAATACACGCTGACAGGAAAAAGACGGATAGGAATTTTGATTCGAGGATTAATCGTTCAATATCCTGAATTTTGTGACGTAATAAAATAATCTCGCTCGAAGACATCTTCGTTATTCATTTATTTTTTATGAATTATTGATCTCGGGCCCGCCTTTATTGAAAATCTTTGTCAATAATCAAGTAAGTTTAATGAAGTTTATAAATGGAACGATAAAGCATGATTGTCTTGGATGGAAATTAAATTCTAAGCTTACAGATTTGGTAGGTCTTTTTTCTTTTTCGTGTGGTTAGTGCCTGACCTGGTGTCAGCGTTTTTATGCCGCCAATGGGCCTCTGACTTGCCTTTACATGCCGTCGAGAAATATCTCTCAGGCATGCTGGTTTGGTTACCTCACGATGTTTTCCTTCACCGAATATGACTTAGCTGTCCGATGTCACAGATCTAGACTATCACTGCTTTTTATTTGGTAGGTAAGCTATGATAATTTGAAGTGCACCAAAGAGGCTATTTACGTAAGAGGCTAATAGTCAGTTCCACAAAGGTTTGGTTTCCACAAAAGCGGAGACTAGCGGAGCGGAGAGGATACACGACTCCACACTGCTCCCCTCGTCTCCACTTTGGTTAAAAGTGGGTCTTACTATATGTAGTAAGGTCCACTTTTAAATGCCTGTCTGACTGAATACATTTTGTCACGGAGAGCTGAAACTCTGAAAGTAATAGAGAATACCTACTAACGAACTTGCAATCCAATGCATCTTTCAATTGGTCTTCCTGTTTTCATTATATCGAAGACCCATTTTAAAGTTATTATTATTTTGACAGCTTAGACGTTATTTATTGCTCAAGTTCCTTTCGATTTGTGCCGACAAACTTTCTATCGATATCGCTCCGAACTATGTCCACTTCTGAAGAAAAAGGAGTTTTTAAAACTGAATAAACACATGTTTTCTTATTAAATGTTGAAATAGTCTATAACGTGATAGACTTTTATAAGTTTATCAAGGAAAACCTCTTTTAGTTTAGTTTATTTATTAATAATTATCAAAAATTACATGCCAGATTTTCAAAAAAATTAAAAACACAAATTTTATTAAGTACATTAAAAAACAGCTTCAAACACAATTTATCATAAAAATAACCAAAGAGTAACTGGATAGTTGAGGTCAGATAGGTTGTTGCTCCATGTAAAATACTGGTATTCAGCTGCATCCGAATATACTGGAAGCCGACCCTAGTATAGTTGGGAAAGGGCATCAATTTGATTTCTTAATCAAGCTCATTTTATTAGCCCCAAGTTTTGTTGGCGCAGGATTTATTTGGGGATAAAATACTCCAATGTATTATTCTAACGATATTTTAGTTTCTTAGTTTTGCAATTCTGATCTTGATTAGCAACTTTTGTTGGTGACTGTAAATATTTAAATCGTTAGATTCGCCCTAATGCGTCAAAAATGTTCACGTTTGTGCTTCATTGATATTTGAATAATGCTGTTTCGCTCACTTATACTGAAAATCTTATCCTTTCTTCTCAATGTACAGACGCCAGCATATCAAGCTATCCGAAACTGTAAAATTTTCCCAGTCAAACTTGAACCTAATAGCGATAAAGTTATTATTTATTTATTTAAATGCCTTAAACTATCATTACAGGTCTACAACCTAATGCAATAGCCAAGTCACACACACAAAATTAAAATTAAAGCACCAAATACCTCGCAAGATCCTGCTTTTTAAAATAGTAGTAAATAGTAGCTTTAGTTGAAAATATTTTCAAGAAATTTAACAGATTGTAGTAGCTTGATATTATTATGCTGGCGTCTGTACCTAAACTTTTTGGCCTTAATCTTAATTAAGTCGAGCAAAAAAAAGGTGTTAATGATTTAAATCTTGCCTAAACACATCTGCTTAACCTTTGGAGAAATGCAGTCGTGGAGTTATGTTACGTTAGTTATATCGCGATTAGCATTAATTCTATGTTATTGTCTTAATTATAAATTACTAAAACAACCGCGTCATCAGAGATATAGGCCGCGATTGTACTAATTGAAACTTGGTAAATTAAGCTAACTGCGATTATAGGATAACACATGCACGCAATCTAATTCGATGTCCGATGATTGAATCGATTCCAACCAACGCGGCAACGATTGCAATCGGTTTAACACGCTAACTGAGCTGTAGCCCGTACCGTGGGATATGTTTAAACTAGCATCGGTGTCGCGACGGCAAAACAAACCGTGGAACAATGCTATTCTATTTCCTGAAAGTTAAAAAAAATGCGTATAATATTATCTAAATAATAACTGCCGCACGGATCAATCTTCAGGTTAAACCGCGCTTGCCTAAAATAGTAGTAATAAGGTGCGTCCTTTCCAATAGATGCAGCTGAATACCAGTATTTTCGGCTTTCAAGCCGACCCCAACATATTTATTTTATTTATTAAAACTTTATGCACATAATGTACAAAGGCGGACTTAATGCCTTGGGCATTTTCTACCAGTCTACCTTAGGGTGATGCAGAGACAAAACAGTAGGTGCAATAATAATACAGAAAATTACCAAGAATGAAACATAATAATAAATACATTTATACATACATACAAATAAAACATACGAAGTAAAGAGAGTTAAAATTCATACATAGATAAAGAAATACAGCAAATTAATTGTAGGACGAGTCTGCCAAATTTTTAAGTAAGTGTTCGCGAGCTTTTATTTTAAATGTGAACCGACTGGTTGCCATCCTGATATTCAGATGGAGCGCATTCCAAGGGAAAACCGCCTGGACAAGAAAAGAAGATTTAAGAAAACCATATAATATGTAGTTGGGAAATGGCAGAAAAACCATTCCTTCTAAGGATGTGTAAATGCGTGTGAAAAATTCATGACAATTTGCTTATAAATATTCTTTGAATCGGATGTTTCTCGAATCAGACCTTTTGCGATTCGGTAATTCTATCATATCGCCAAATAAATTAAATCTTTCACTTTACAATACTAAAAATGATACTACGAACTTACAAAAATATATTTCATCTGTTATTAATAGAAAGGATCCCTATCGCAGAGAAAGGCAAGTCTTTTGGACCTTAAAAAGGTATCGGTAGTGTCCCCGCGTGTGAAATCAATTCCTGGAGACAAAGGCTCAGCATTTTCTCAAAATCTTTTGCGAAGAAAGTAAATTTATTTTGCTATTATTATCCTAAGGCAGCACAATTCTACTTATACGTATATTTTTGTTGTTGGAGGTACCTTTAAATGCGTCGTGTAAGTTCATAAGTAGGTAGATGGTTTGATGGTTACATTTAGATACTAATTATTAAAAGCTAGGCAGGTATGAGTTTGCTACCTACAAAATCTTGACAACTAATAGTATATTGTGCATAATCACACAATCAATTGGTTACTAAAGAAAGACTTTCTACAGCTTAAATTGTTACACATTTGTTCTACGTACGTGTGATGGGTATTCGTTCTCCATACACTTACTGACTACAATCATACTGTGCTCGTACTGAGGTAGGTGACCTCATTACGGGGACATATTTGCAATTCTCACAATTACCCTAACACGGACTGTTTGGTAGCACAAACCTTATCTCTGGTAAAGGGTAGGAGTGAGCTGTTCCTCGTTCTATCATTCTATGAGGGCTCATCCTAGTATTGTATGAGGCTCGTAGAAACATCATGCGAACTATAAGAATAAGAATAATTGGGCTACGGGACTGTTCCGTGAGATACCGCGGCCCTGGAACATAAAGGGCAAAAGAAGGAACATGGATGGTTTTTAGTCGGTAAAAGTCTGACACTCCCTTCCGCTCCGCCAAGAGTGGGAGGAGTCATTTGATGATTTCCCAACCGAAAAAAAAAGGTAGCGACCTGCCTGATCTACGTTTATTTAAACCCCTGTTTCAGGCTATGGTTATACTCACTCCATTATGGTTTGTATTTCTTTGAACCTATTATATTACAAGTCTTAAATAACGAACCCCTAAAAGAGATAGTTTATTTCCTCTTTATGATAACACATCACTGTTATCAATCCATCTTTGTCCGCAAGGAAAATGTTGGTAAAACCGCTTCGAAAGCGGTCGAGTAATGAGTAGAAAAATAAAAAGGGTAATAGGGTAAATTGTAATAGGGTATGCGCATGTCAAAGTGTCATTATTATCTACTAGAATTGTTTCCTGTACATTTCCTAAACAGGATTTTTCCACAGTTAGTTGTAATAATGATTATGAGTTCTCATAACAAAATAGATTTGAGCGTGATAATGAATATTTAAACGTTCATTACGGTGTACGGCGATGGAAACATTTTGTCGCTAAAATGGAAAATGGTAATACTTTTTGTTATGTTTCTACCTGATTTCAACACAACTTATTGGTTCAGTTTTAATATTCCTGGAAATGTTTCAATACAAAATTGTAAATAATATATTTTTATTTCAAAGATAATTAAATTATTTACAAACTATAATGATATTATTTAACGTTAAAATCTGGCCCCGAACGTAACCTGCCGAAGGGTAGTTGTTTCAAAAATCTTCCTCTAAGTAGTGTTTCGTTCGACACCCTCTCAGGAATATAAGAAACACGTATTTACTGGTATGTACAGACGCCAGCATATCAAGCTATCCGTAACTGTCAAATTTTCCCAATGAACCTTGAACCTAACGCTTTAGCGATAAAATTGAAAATCTTTTAAAGAAATTTGACAGATTGTAGTAGTTTGAAGTGCTGGCGTCTTTACATACCAGTAAATACGTGTTTTTGGTAAATGTTCGTGAAATTGTAACGAATTTGGATTGAAACAAGCTTTGTTCGTTCTGATTATGGCCATGTTTTTTTTATATTAAATGGGTCTACTTTGACCTCAATCTAGTCCTGAGGACAGAGATGAGGTCGATGATGCAAAGAGCTTACCCAGAAGAAGCCTATTAACTCGCGACTTAAGTAGATTGGGGTCATATGTACAACTTTTTCTTCAATAACTTATAAAATTCATTGTTTATGACACAAAAAGTCAGACACCGAACTGTTTTATACTTAGGTATATTTAATAGGTTGATATCTGTTAATTCCTTATCAATACCTAAATCGGGCAAGTCGCTGCATTATTTTTTTGCAAAACTTTAATCTTATATAAGTCATACCCTCGTTTTTATCCAGTTACTTGTAAAACAATAATAGAACTTTAAATGTAAGTAGCTGATACCCGCGGCTTCGCAATCGTGGATGTCGGTTATCGCGACCAAAAGTAATCATGAAATTTTGATTCCGTACCCGCTTTTTTAAAGTATTAAAATGGATATAGTATGTTATCCTTAAGAGATAGACATATACCATCGTGGACGTTTCTGTAGACCTATATAAGATACACAATTCCACCATACATCATTTTGTTATATCTCAAAGGGTTTAGGCAGCATTTTCGTTGAAAGTTCCCAGGCGGCTTATTTTATTCCGACACCTCCAACAAATATATATTTTAGCCAATGTATACAAAAACTTGACAAATTATATACTAAAACCTTCCTCGAGAACCACTCTATCCATTGGTGTATATAGCATGAAAATTGCAGTAGTTTTTAAGTTTATCGCGAACAGACAGACTGAACTACCAGTATACTTTTTTGTTAACTTAATGTTTTTTTTAAATTTCACTTCTATCTTTTGACCGTGTTCTAAGTCCCAGTTACTTCTCTCAGCCTTACAAAGTCGTGACATTAGATAAAGCTCAGACAAGACACCGTATTACTGCTCTACTTAATCCAATAAGATTAAGTCCAGTTCTTCGAAACTCTCCGATTACTATTCAATTGGAAATCGTTACAAAAGAAAAAACTCGAGATTCGTTCTCAGACGACAAATATGGGTAATCCCGGACGAATGGACGACTTATCTTTTTTACGGTTAAGTGATAAAGGGGACGAAAACGAATATGTTTTGTCCCTAAACGATATGTTAGGTGTTAAAAATTTGGTGTTATATTCAACCAGTGATATTAAGTTTAACATTGTAAACTTTAAGTAGAAATAAGTTTTTAAACTGTCATGGTCACTAACATTATCATCAACACTAGAAAACGGGATATTTACCATGTTCACTGTTTGTTTTGAGTTCCCGATATTTCGGTGCTGTTGCAAGCACTATGATCACGGGTAAACTGAAATAATTGCGGGTGGGTGTTTATGAGCAGACAAATCGGTCTACCCTCTTTCTTGTTCGTTTTTTGCACTCAGTTTCGCTACCACTAGCACTCGTAACTCGATTCTGTTCCCGTCACACGAAACTCACTATGTCCAAACGCGAACTTTTTTCAGCATTTTTCCGGTTTTTACACAGCTGAACCACTGAATTCTGATTTTTCTTGGTTAATTAAGTAGAGCAAAATAACTATATAAAATATTAATTAAAAACTTTTAAATAAACTAGATTAAATAAACTAACAACAAACTATAAAATAGCATCGAAAAACTCCTCCTCAAGGCTGTGAGCTGCTAATGTGCCCAAGAGAGAGACTGGCGGCGTTGCCACGTTGTATGGCTACACTTAGCCTCTGGCCAAGGTAAAAACCAGGCCTTTGGTCACGGGAAGCGTTAACTAGGTGTTTCGAAATCTCCTTAAATAGGCTATGAGCACTCGGACCCCACGGCCCGAGAGTTTCAACTCCAAACGGCTCGAAAATATAGTTTCCACAAAGGTATTTACAAGTTTAAGTTTATTAGAGATATTTGGGTATAAACTCAAATAACACTATACGTGGACAACTATATTTTTTAAGTATTTTACAAAAGGTGTCCAAAAGAGCTCTTATAACTTAAAATAAAATGAAAGGTTTCCTGATTTGATTAGGTACGCTGATGGTATTGTAAAAGGTCTTTTACTCATCTTTCAAACCAATTTCTTTGAAGTCGGACTTTGATTCGATAAATTCTTTTTTAGTTCTAAGTATCTACCAATTGGGTTAAATAACTGGTCCATCGAATCAAGGATTAATGACTGGCTAGGTTTACATTTTTCATGAGCGAAAATAACGATGAAAAATCGTGAAAATATAATCCAAAAATACTAAAACGAAAAATTTCCTATTTGTTTTCCTGAAAAGTTTTTGGACGTCAAACAAAATAAGAAGCGTAAATAATTCATAAGTTTTTAATGAAAAGCGATAAGCTATCAGTTTAATGCCCTAAGCCGTGATAAGAGATAACAATGGAACCGACGACTTTTTAATTATTTCGGTGGCTTTTTTGTACTTTTTACTGAACACAAATTCATATTTTTGCAGGTACGAGTATGTATGGTATGTTCATTTATTTGTGGTTATAATGCGTCATCAGATTTCATAGGAATGTTTTTAGGAACTTGTATTTTTATGTTTATTCATATTAAACTTATAGGAGGAGCTCGTGGTTTAATGAGGAGCTCGTGGTTTAATAGTTACAGGCGCTCGGGTCGATTTGCCTTGGTTGGTCTGTGGATGGGTGACCTTATTACATACTGAGTTTCGTCCGTGCCTCGGAAAGCACGTTAAGCTGTTGGTCCCGGCTGTCATTTGTAGATCTTTGACAGGCGTTACGGGTAGTCCGAAAGTCTGACAACCAGTCTTACCAAGGATATCGTTTTACCCAGTGGACGAACTGGGTTGTGGAGGTCAGATAGGCAGTCGCTCCATGTAAAATATTGGTATTCAGCTGCATCCGGTTAGACTGGGAGCTGACCCCAAGATAGTTAGAAAAGGCTAGGCAAATGATGAAATGATTCCACTTATACTGTCACTTACAGGATATTCTGGGATTGTTCATAATTTTGAGCTCCCGATATTTCGACGCAGTTGCAAGCGCCATGATCGCGGGTTGACTGGAGAATGCGGGTGGATGGAAAATAAATTGTTAGGAGCAGAGAAATCTGTCCACCGTCTTTCTTTGTCTTTTGCTACGCGTAATACTGGTACAAGTCACGGCAAAACACACTCACAGTATCACCAGGTTTTGTGGAGTCCTTATTACGATGCCGGTTGCTACTTTTCAGCATACTCAAAACTGGATTCCATTGATAATTTGAAGCCATCCTCTCGATTGTTTTTTTTTTTGTTTTCTAATTTCAATTGCTTCTCTTGTCAGCCTATGCCTGAATGAATGATATGTGCTGCTTATGAAATTCGATCTAGTGATTGGGCCCTGACGGCTGACTGCAGTAGATGTTCAGCTATGCCAGATTTTTGCTCATCATTGTTGTTCACCGCCTTTATGTGCTCTTTGATGCGGCATTTTTATTCATATTTCTACTTTGATACATGATTTGACCATTACAAGTAATTGTATGGACTTCAAAAGAGACATTGACATTTGAGTTTGTTCCGATGTTTTCTCTCAGATTAGTCGGCAAGGAGACACTAAACCCATCTAGTTAAGAAACTGACGCGTACGTTATTTTTAGTATCCAATTTAGAAGAAAGAATGAAAAGAAATAAAATATATTTATTTGTCGCAGAAACATGACATGCATACAAAAAAAAAAGAAATAACAATAATCATAAAACGCATAACAAATATTACAATTACAACACGACATAAACAAAAAAAACTGCAGCATGATGTTGTGCTATGGGGGGCCTACAGCACAGCGCTGGTTTTCAGTGGTCACCCGTGAGAAGTTCTCGAAATTCCTAAAGTCGGGCGAAGTTTTATTAAGAAAAAAAAAATTATAGATAGGTAGGTACCTAAGCCAGAAACTGGTTGTAAGTAACATAGGACGCGGTTAACATACATCACCAACTCAATATACACGAACAAGAAGTTCTTAACTAAACCCCCGTCATACATATTCCTTTTATATTCTTTCGCACCGTCCGTCCGGGCGGAAGGAACCGGCCGAGTCTGACATTCAAGTTAAGATTGCCTACAGAATTTATTACAGACACCTTTTGTCTCCCTTTGAGGGTCGTCGATATTGCTCTTGTAATATAGTGATTTAGAACTACGCTACCCTTATGTTTAAGGGAATATTAACCGTTGAGTATATTTTATGAGTATTAAGGATTTTCTGAGTAAAGGATTGAGTGAGGTTGAAGGTAATATGGATGGTGTATTTTATCTCACAGAAACTTTTTAAAGATATGTACATTGAACTTTTTGCTGGCCACAAAGTAAGTAGTGGTAGATTTTTAGGAACGGATTATTTGCAACACAACATGCAATGCAACATGCAATGCAACATTATCTTTAAACCTTGTTGGACGTAGCTTGTGCGCAGTTATTACATTGCATCTTTTGTTTCAAATGATCTGTTTCCGGCTTTATGATAGGTCCGGCGATGTCGTATTATTAATATTAGTACGAATTATGTTGTTCCTTTTTAAATCCTTTCACACTCTGTATGCAAAAGAAATTTCAAGTGACTGTTTAGTTTGTGTTGGTTTGACTGCTCGTAGGTCGCAAGCGCTACTGCCGAGCATAAGGTCCTGGGTTTGATTAATAGGTCGGGCAAAGTGTTATTGGGAATTTCTCTGTAGCAGCCACGGAGTCTGGATTTGAGCCGGGTTGATGGCAACAGACTCGCCCCCTATTACATGAAACTAATACATAACTGGAGAAATACAGGTGTACTATAATAGTACACCTGTATTTCTCCATAACATCACACCGATAGGTGTGATGTTATGTTATGATATGATAAGATGAAATAATCTAAAACCTCATGACATTGAAACATAGAATACTTTCTTTTTGTCTGCCCAGAATAAATCATATATTAATTTATTACTTTTATAAGGTGAAGTCGTGAAACTAAAACTTCATATCTCAGCTTTTTGATGGACCGTTTGTTTAGCTTTGAGCGTTCGATACCACAACAGTATGCACTCTGCAAATGTACTCATAGGTTATACCGAAGTATTGAGTGGTTGATATGTTTCATAAAATGATTATATTTAAATACAAATAAATAAAATTGAAGTGTCTGTTTGTAATTTCAAAATAACAGCTTCTTACTGGATGCATTTGAAAGTATATACGGTACTTATGACAAAACGATTCTTTTTAATTTCTGTCTGTTCGTTCCAGCTAATCTACGAAACGCCTAGCTGATGTTATAAGGAGTAACTTACGGTACTTTTAGTTTAGAAAAAAGATTAGGAAATTGTTAACATTATCCGATTCAAATAGGGAAGTTATATTTTTATAATAATTTCAAGCGGACGAAGGTGTCGGCTACAGCAAGTGTTACATAAACTAAAAAGGCGTTGAGAAGCAGTATTTGAAGGCCTGTTGCATACAACACGAAACTTAATTATTTATGTAATTATTTATTACCTATCTAGTGGCACTCATTATCATGTTTTCTTTTGTTAATATGCGGATAATGTAGTGGACTGCAATATTGTTAGTATTTTGTATTATCTTTCCTCTGTCTCAACACATATTGTACCTAGCTGTTTAAAATAAACAAAAAAAAAACTTAAATTACTGAATACCTGAAACCTGAAAGAGGTCATCCTCTTTCCAGGTTGTTGTTTATAATGATAAGGACTATGCAGTCCTCATCAATATGAACCACTTCAACTAAGGGATTAATCCTGAAATTGCACGATAAAGAAAAACTGCTAATCCATACAATCATTATTCTCTCAGGGTCGGCGCAGCATGTCTTCTTCTTCCATACTTCTCTATTACGCGTTATCTCAGCAGTCTCCTTTCTAGCCATATCGTCCTTTGCACAGTCCGTCTATCGTTTCTTTGGTCTCCCTATTCACATTCATACTTAAAACTTTCCTCACTACATTTTCCTCATTCCTCCGCATCACATGTGCATACCATGATAACCGATTACTACACAACTTTATTGTCACCGGCGCCACTTTCAGACTTCCTCCATTTTTTAGGGTTCCGTACCCGAAGGGTAACTAAGGGAATATTACTAAGCCTCCGGTGTCCGTCCGTCTGTCTGTCAGCGGGCTGTATCTCACGATCCATAATAGGTAGAAAGTTGAAATTTACACAGAATATACTGCTATAACAACAAATAATAAAAAAATTAAAAGGGCTCACTCCCCTTCTACGATGGGACGGAACCCTGCATGCGCGAGTCCGATTCGCACTTGGCAGGTTTTTATCGTATGACTTGACAAAATGTATGGAACCGTTATTTTTTGTCGTCTGGTCTAAAAAGCATACGGTTATCGTTTATATTTCACCAGTCCAACTTTTATACCGGTCCGGTCCTCAAATCCGATAAAAAATTGTTGGAAAAGGAAATCGAAAAAAACTAATCTCAAACTATTTCAAAGAGACCCTTCTGTTGGGAAATATGATAATTGCGGGTAGTAGGTACGAGTCCTTGCATACAGGATGTGGTAAAAAATATACGATCATGTATAAAGTGAAGTTATATCGTTGTGACGAGTGTAATTTTGTGAATACGGACTAGGAAAATTTCTTTCTATTTCATTTATATAATATTTTCTAATTTATTTGAAATATATTTGTAAAACAGTTCTTGAGAATATATTTTCTAAAAAATAAATAAGTTTAAGCCACTGCCGAGCAAAGGTTTTCTTCAAGTGTTTTGAAATTTTTTGTGTTCCTTTTTTAAATGCTTCGTTTATTTACGAGCAACAATTAAATAGGTACGGTCTACAAATTAATTAAAAGTTCTGAAATTGCAATTAAGCCAACATGACAACGTAATTAAATTTTTAAACTCAATTAAAAATAATCGAACGCAGATTAACGTAAAATTGAAAATACGCGTCAGCTTCTATTGGGAGATTCCAAGAATTCGAAACCGAATATAAAGTTCTGGGAAAAATTCTTATGAATATTTTCGTATTCAATGAAAACGAAATGTTCCCAAAGAATGTTTAATATTGTAAAGGCATTTGGTGAATTTAAATTCAAGTCCCTTTACGACCTTATATGCATCGATAGGACCTATCTAAGATGTTTTTCAAACTTCAAGTCATTTACCGCGAAGGTTGTAGATAGTAACTAAACTACATGCGGTCGTTGGCCCCAAAAAAATCATCATTGGTTTCGTTGTAATAATAATAATAATGGGTTCTATTCCCGGGTCGGGCAGTGTTATTGGGTTTTTTTATCAGGAATTTCACAGTAGCAGCCAGGGAGTCTGGACTTGTGCCCGGTTGATGGCAATAGGGTCGCCCTATTACATGAGATTTAAAACATAACTGGCGCAATGTGGGTGTACTATTAGGTACACCTGCCTATCCCTTCGGGGATTGGAGGCGTGATGTTTTGATGTTATATGTTGTTTTATCGTGTTAAGTAGATACCGAAATCCATCACGACTGCAGAGTTTTGCTAGCTAATTTAGTATTTTTGTATATTTCAGATAAAACAGTGAAACATTACACAAAGCCGAAAATTCAAATTGACATAATTAAATCAAGTCTGAAAGCCTCTAAAAATCACGTAAACAAACAAAAAAACAACCTATCAAGTTCAAGTACAAGAAAAAGCAAAAAAGAAGTCTCATTTAATGACATAAATCAACGTAAATACGTAAGAAACACAATAGATAACGCCATTACCAAAACGTCCCGTTTTCTTTCATACGCATTTGCAAGTTTATTTTCCCCGTCTTGCCGTCGCGTCGCTTCTTATTTTCATTATATTTCTTCAAGATGTCAAGTCATGAGCGAGATTTAATATAGCCACAGTCTATAAATATTGAACAAATGTACAGTATATCGAAATACACTTAAACGTAAGACAGATGGGAGAACGCGAACAAAATTAAAAATTGTACGTATGCTTGCAAACGCCAAGTGGGTTGGTGTGATACAAGAACAAGAAAAAAAAAGTGTAATGTGACAAACTTGAACCAAGTTATCTGTGCAGACGGGAAAACACAGGACTAAAACAAATGTACCAAGTTTGACATATCGATGCAAATTTTCTTGACAAGCAACGCCACCTTTAACTGCACACTTAAAGTGGTCATACTAGTACCTACGTCATTTTGGCGCTTCAATGACATTGTCAAAGAGGCGCAGTTGGTGAATATTTGTGAAATTGTCTGTGATTTAACTTTTACTGACAGAATTAGAAAAAGGATTAGGGTTCCGTGAAAAAAAAACTCATGAAATTGCTAAGAAAATCCGATTCAATTAAGGAAGTTATATTTTTTTAACAACTTCACGCGGAAGAACACGCGCGGGCAACAGCTAGTATGTAATAAATATCTTTGTATAGACCCGATCATTGTGTTTCCTCAACTCCGTCGTAACACTTCTCAGCTCGCACTTACAGTTAATTTTATTATTCGAAACCATTATCGTTGAACTGGAGTGCTAACAGTCAGTACTAAAAACACAAAGTAGCTTCTTAAAGCTCTATTTAAGAGGAAACATAACCCTAAAAGATTTGGTTTGGCGCCAAAATAGCTGCAACACACGTAGTGTACGGTTAATTGTCCATTTTTACAATTTCAGCACAAAATAACAATACAAATATACAGTTACGTGTTTTTTTTTGTAATATTCACCGATTCTGCGAACTACAAACTTCACGAACGAACCGTAATTATTTTTTGCAACACATGACAAACAAAGCGGACGTCAAAGGGTGTACTGCTCTTTTTTTCTCTGTGGCAACTTTTTCACAGAAAATCAAAATGGCACCCCGTATTGGCTGTGGGCCGATGTTTTGTTGGGTTGGTGCGCAATGAACGAGAGCCACTGGGGAAATCTAACAGTTTAGCGGGAACAGGTGGCAAACTTGTCGATAATTTCATTTTCCAAGGTAAATATTGTGAGTAGAAAACTTGCTGAGTTCTTTTGAACAGGAATTGAAAGGGTAGAACGAGGGTTGAAAAAATAATGTGACGTGTCGGAAATTAATAGCTAATAAAAAAAAAAAACATTAATACGAAAGCACAGAGTACCTGAGGACGAAAGCCTATTTATTGTCTCTATGATCCAAAATAGAAAACCGTTATGCCGATGGTCCCGGCTGTCATTTGTAGATCTTTGACAGTCGTTAAAGGCCCGAAAGTCTGACAACCAGTCTTACCAGATGGTATTATTTCGTATTATCCAGTACTAGCTGGGTTGTGGAGGTCAAATAGGCAGTGGCTCCATGTGAAATACTGACTGGTATTCAGCCGCATCTGCTTAGACTGGAAGCCGACCCCAACATAGTCGGGAAAAGGCTAGGCTGATGATGATGATCCAAAATAGAAATAGAAAACCAATAGTTTCTGATATTAAAATAACTATTACCTATAAAATTTATTTCGACTACATTTTCTATAATGGATATTTCAAATGCCAGATAATGAGAGAACCATTTAAAATAATATGATAATTCACAGTTTCAAGAGATCTTGCACTTCATTTTGAATGCCAACAATAATGGACTGGATTTAATTTCGCTTTCAAACTCATTCATCGACTTCAATTTCCGTCTTTTAAAAAATTTAAAGTCCTCTTCCGCTGCCAAATGCGTAATGAACTTCCGGAAGATGGCCGTTTACTTTGAATAGAAAAATTGACCTTTCGGACTTACAATGAGAGTTTATTTTTCATACTGGTTTTCGGGGAAGTTGATATTTAAGATTTCTCCTTTTCCGGTTTCTGGTTTCCTCAAAAATACTTACAATAGATTTATTGATTCGCCAAAGTTATCTGTTTTGGACTTTAAGAGGGGTTTTTCTATATCGAGTGTATCTTTTAAGCGCTTTGGTAAAAAAACTGTTAGCTTAGAATGTATTTCTGAATAAATAAATAAATAAATAGGAACTCAATATGCGAAGATAACGGAAACGTTTTTTATCCAATTTTTTATTAATGAGTGTCATGTCCTCGTTGGTCTAGGGGTCGTAAGGGCAACCTTTGAGCGATTCGATTCCCGGGTCGGGTAATGTGTTATTTGGGTTTTCCATCAGGTATTTCTCAGTAGCAGCCACTGAGTCTGGAAATAGTGCCCGGTTTATGGCAATAGCGAGCCTATTTATTTAGCCCCCCATTACATAACTGGTGAAATGTGGGTGTACTATTAGGTACACCTGCCTATCCCTTCTGTTATGTGTTCTCTGCCTAATCCTTCGAGGATTACAGGCGTGATGTTATGTTATGTTATGTTATGTTGTGAATTGTACCGACGACACTTTCGTCTAATAGATAAGATACTTTAGAAACGGAGTATTGACGTGAATTTTAAATAACTATTCTTCACATAAAACCACAAATTCTCTAGGTACGAGTATCATTATCATTTTTCTGCCTGTCTTCTTCTTCGATTCTTCTCTATTACTCGTCATCTCATCAGTCACCACCTCTCTTGCCATATCATCCTTCACCCAGTTCGTTCATCGTTCCTTTAGTCTTCCTCTGCTCCACATTCATACTCAACTCTCACTTTCCTCACAAAATTTTCCACTAATATACTGTTCATTTTATTAGTTAATCAGTTACACTTACCACGATGACGTCGGCCAAATTGAAAAAAAGTTTCTTCAAATCCAAATCTTTATTAGGTTGGCCCGAATCTAATGATTGGAACTACGACAACCAAGTTAGCACTAATAGTCTTACAGTGGACCCTCTAGGGGCACCAACTTAGCTGACCCCTCACGTCTCAGTCACTCGTAGTTTGGTTCAGTGTTACAAATTAGATTCTCGAAGACTGGTCAAGTTATAATGGTTTGTTAGTTGATAACGATTTTAGGAGATCTCCACTATTAGTTGAAATGTTTGTGTTGTCAAAATCATGTTTGTTGAAGTGTTGTACGGGTCTATTAACAGCGGTGTACCGAATGTCATTAGGGCTTGAAAAAATGCAATTATAAGACCTTCTGCGGCACAGGAATGAGGAGCTCGTGGTTTAATAACAACAGTCGAGGCTCGGGTCTATCGTTAGGTTAAGCCGCGCTTGCCTAGGTTTGTCCGTGGTTGGGTGACCATCCATTACATACCAAGTTTCCTCCGTGCCTTGGAAAGTTAAGCCGTTGGTCCTGGCCGTCATTTGTAGATCTTTGACAGTCGTTACAGGTGGCCCAAAAGTCTGACAACCAGTCTTACCAAGAGGTATCGTATTACCCAGTTCTAACTGGTGGGGATCAGATAGGCAGTCGCTCCATGCCAAATACTGGTATTCAAAATCGGTGCTGTGTGACAGACGGAACAAAAAAAATTTTCGAAACCCAACGAATGATCAAATCAGTTAGATTAGATACGTCTTCCTCATCATCTGCCTAGCCTTTTTCCAACTATGTTGAGTCCGTCATCCAGTCTAACTGGATACAGATGAATACCAGTATTTTATATGGAGCGACTGCGTATCTGACCTCCACCATCCAGTTACAACTGGGTAATACGAGACCCCTTGGTATGACTGGTTGTCAGACTTTCGGGCTACATGACTACATAACGACTGTCAAGGATTTACAATTGACAGCTGGGACCAACGGCTTAACGTGCTTTCAGAGGCATGGAGGCTCTGTATTTAATGGGTAGTCCATCCACAGCAAGCGCGTCTTAATCTGAAGATTGACCCCAGCAGCTTACCTGTTCAGACTAATTCTGTAGGAAACCTAGACAAGGCTCATTCTCAGCCGTAGATGAAATAGCAAATTCAATCATGAACCTAACTATTTCCGTAATTGTGATCGCTAGCGTTTGCCCTTCGAGATTGTTCCTATAACCATGCGGGTCAATGAACTTGAGTTTCCTCCCCAGCTAATTTTAGCACTTTAAACATTAAAGCTATTAATTACTTTACTAAGTAAGAATTAATATCATGATAATAGCTGAACTTATTCAAATTTAACGTCACAATTTCTCATAATATTTGATTAAAACATCTTTTGTTAAGTCTAGTGGGTTTGTATTATTGGTACCGTTGTTGGGTTGAATTTTAAATAAGTTTTCAGTAAGTACTGTCATATCCGACGCCTTCACGTAATACCTGGGTCCATAAAAAGCGTATTGGTGATTAAATATACTTTGGATTATTTTATCTAAAAAGAAAGAATACTTTTCACCAGGACTGTCAGCTAAATTGAATGACTATTTATTTACCAATGATTAAATGCTATTAACTTTTCGTTGTAGGTAGTTATTGTACGAGTATTTATTAATTTAATTAATTTTGTTTATTTTATTTATCATCATCATCATCATTTTAGCCGAAAGACATCCACTGCTGGACATAGGCCTCCCCCAAGTGTCGCCACATTGATCGGTCCCGTGCGTCTCGCATCCAGCGGATCCCCGCAACCTTCACCAGGTCATCGGTCCACCTAGTGGGAGGCCTTCCAAAGCAACGTCTTCCGGTTCACGGTCGCCGCTCCAGAACTTTTCGGCCCCATCGGCCATCCGTTCTGCGAGCAATGTGCCCTGCCTACTGCCACTTAAGTTTGGCAATTATTCGGGCTAAGCCGGTGACCTTGGTTCTCTTGCGGATGTCTTCATTTCTGATTCGCTCACGCAATTTTATTTGTGCTATTAACTTATTAAATATTCGTGGAGGTCGATAAGCAAAAGCCATACACATAAAACCCTTACCGAACTTGCTTACTATAATCTAGGTATTATATTTTAGTAAAAATGTTTTTCTTGTAACTACTTTTTGTTACGAGTGCAAAGAGGTAAGTATATCATAGTTTAGAGGAACTTTTGATGTGAAATATGTTTGGTTCTCAGGGTACTTTCTCGAACTACTTTAAGAAAGAAATAAAGCATATTTTTCTAAGAAAAAAGGGTGCAAATTTTACAGTATGGTACTCTAAAAAAAAACCTCAATTTATAAGAAAGTATATTTATAACCTAAAATGTTAACAAATTAACCTTAAAAAAAGCAAGCTTTTAATGAAAAGAAAGATTACTAAGTTTATCTATCAACATTGAACGCGTATACAAAGTTTCGTTTCCGCGCTATTGAAAAATGAAATGAAATGAAAAATGATTTATTGGTTTTGACAAGTTTTTCTTACAAACTAGTGATTGGGGTTTCCTTTTAAGCGTCTAAAGCCTGTGTTAGGAGACTCCACTCTTTCATAACTTAAATTACCGTTAACAAACTTGGAAAACTATTAACGGTTGAGGAGTACTCTCGTGAGGAGGTGATCCTGGGTGCCGGATCAAGTCATGTCTGTCATTAAAACGTATTGTCACCAGAACCAAAGATGTGAACAAAATTTCAGCTCAACCGGTTGTGGGGAACTGGTTTGAAATTCAGTTGCTAGATTTGAGCAATACATAGTTAACTAACAAGGCACTTTAAATAAAAACTTATAAAAATACATACTACAATTTTCTTTTCGACACCATAATTGCCTTGTATCATCGTAATTTATTCATAAATTAAACATAACTTTGACCGGGTTACACTCCTAATAGTATGATGTCTACTTTCATCGAATCCCCGAAATCATTAGGGAATTTCCCAACATTGGTGACCATTAATTTCATTGGTAGCTGGATCTGTACAGAATGACCCAATTAAAACTTGTGTGAGCACCGACCAATGTTTGTGGAAATAAAGTACCAGTACACAGAGAGTTCAATGCGAGAATATTCCGAAGCTATGATCTATGTCTTTTATTTTTTTTTTCTGTAAAGTATTCTCTGGCCTGTAAACCACTTAATTATGAGTTTTGTTTAAAAAGGAGTTAATGTTTTCTTCAACAACCTGGGCTCAGAGTTTTATGTCGCACATGGGCATCTGACTTGGCTTTACATGTCGCCAAGAAATATATCTTGGAGTTAGTGCTGAACTACATGAACAAGAAAATTTACTATAGAATGGTTTTAATATTAAAATATCTTCATACAGAATTAATCAATCATCTCATAAAAAATAAACGAAGAGAAAGAACGGTGGGCTTAGAACGAATGCGCGGAGTTGATGTAACGTAGTTGCAAAGATTAAAAAATAAAAATACTCTGTTCACTTAATTATAAGATTCACTCAGTTTTAAGAGGTGAGAGAGAGGGAGGAGCTCGTGGCTGTATAGTAAAACAGCCGCACGGGTCGATCTTCGAGGTAAAGCCGCACTGGCCAAGGTCTGTCTGTGGATGGGTGACCATCTATTTCATACCGAGTGTCTTCCATGCCACGGAAACCACGTTAAGCCGTTGGACCTTGACTTTAAGAGGTTTATCGTCACAGGCAGTCAGTGGCCGGAAAGTCTGACAACCAGTCTTGTCAAGGGATATCGTATTACCCAGTACTAACTGGGTTGTGGAAGTCAGATAGGCAGTCGTTCCATGTGAAATACTGATATTGAGCTGCATCCGGTTAGACTGGAAGCCGACCCCGATATAGTTGGGAAAAGGAATGCATATGATGACTAAGACTTTATTCCTATCTATGCCCAAAACTCATTGCGCTTGTTGCAATAAACCAAAACGCTATAGGATGTATTTTTTATTCAAAAATCGTTCGAATTTATGTATACTATACGTTTACGTTGCGTGTTCATGCCAGGGCCTCAGACATTATTTTACTTTCCAACTAGACCACAGTCTCGCAGTAATTTTTAAAAATATGGTATAGTTTAGCATAACCTTTTGTATGAAACGTTCTTTACCTGACCACTACAATAATCGGTTTTCGATAAGCGCGGTGTTGCGGGCGCTGTTTACATTCTCATTTCTAGTGTTTAACGCGTAAAATAGGTGTCTGTTTTACCCAAATGTTTAATGTGCGAATGTTTAGGCTCAAAATCTGCCCTTAGAGGCAACTTTGGACATATCGTGGTTATGTAAACTTGGTTATGTTATGAGTGTGTACTAATGCTGAATTGGAGTTCAAGAAAATTGGTTTTGTTAGTGTGCCTGAAGCAAACTTGCTGCCTGGCCAATCAATTTACCGCGATAGTTATGTGTTGGGTGGTTTGCTGTTTCGTGCCGAGTTTCCTCCGTGCATCGGAAAGCACGTTAAGCCGTTGGTCCCGGCTATCATTTGTAGATCTTTGACAGTCGTTATAGGTCAGTGGCCCGAAAGTCTGACAACCAAGCGGTATCGTATTACCCAGTACTAACTGGGTTGTGGAGGTCAGATAGGCAGTCGCTCCGTGTAAAGTACTGCTATTCAGCTGGATCTGGGAGTATAATATACGATGCGTTGATGCGTATAGAAAACTATTCTAATACTCTCGTTTTTGCCAGAATAAATAACAAAATTGGGTCCAAAGCTTGTTTATTCCCAAAATTCGGTCCACCCACGCTGGATAAACAGCATACACAATGATGACAATGCACCACACTTCACTGGTAAGTCCATCGTTATTTCCACGCGAACTGTCATCGACAATGCCCAACAATCGTGCTCTAAACCAACGCTATAAGGACTTGTGTAGGGTGAGAAGCTTGCGCGGGTGGTGAGGGGAGATTGTAATATCATACTGAATTAATTGCTAGGCGCTTATAAGAGTGACGGGACTGAGGGACTGAGTGATTTACTCTCCTACAGCTTTTCACTGATAATTTACCTCTTAACAGCACTCAGCAGTAACCAAGCAGCAACTTTTATCGATACAGTAACGATATCACAAATATCTGTTGTAACCTAGCTTTTTCCAAACTATGTTGGGGTCGGCTTCCAGTTTAACCAGATGCAGCTGAATATCAGTATTTTACATGAAGCGACTGCCTATCTGACCTCCACAACCCAGTTAGTGCTAGGTAATACGATAACCCTTGGTAAGACTGGTTGTCAGACTGTCCGGCCACTGACTACCTGTAACGACTGTCAAAGATCTACAAATGACAGCCGGGACCAAAGGCTTAACGTGCTATGCTTTCCGAGGCACGTAGGCAACTCGGTACGTAATCGGTGGTCACCCATCCTGGGACCAACCTAGGTAAACACGGCTTAACCTAAATATCGACCCGAGTTCTTATTTAGCCACGAGCTCCTCCCAACCATACTTAATTATGTATTCCAAATAAATGCATGCTGTCTTGTACGTTTCCGTACGTTTTTCTCGGGTGATTTCTGAAAACCAGCGCTCTGCGGTGGCCTCTAGCAAAGCATCATTTTGAGTGGTAACCTGCTTGTCGCAGTTACAACGTGAAGGTGACAACTTTTTTGTTCCGTCCTGTTGTATTTATAAATATTTGTTACGCGTTGTATGTTTTATTGTTCATATTTTTTTTTTGTCATTTTGTATTTTGCGTGCACGTCATGTCCCTGCGAAAAAAAATATATTTTCTTTTCTATTTTTTTTTCTTCATATCCTAACGAGAATAAATAAAAGATAACAGTGATGCAAAGTCAGTGGTGAAAAATCTCGGGGCTGCAGCAACCTTGTATGCGAACGATGGTCTTTTGTTTTGTCCCCTGAAACCACAATGCAGCTGAAGGCCTACCAAAGACAATCGTTTTTAGAGCGTTTTGTAGGAATACAATCAACGACTTCTTATAGGACTGACATAATAAAGGCTTAGCTTCTTTAGTTTATGTCAATACAATACATTTTCTTTATAGATTTTGAGCGATCTTCTATTGTTTTACCCATTGGAAACACATCTAGCCTCTGCTGCCCGACACAACAAATCTCGTTACACTGTGGCCACCTAATCGCGCCCGCCACCGCAACCGCTTCCGCTATCGCCTTGCCACTGCACGTTCACCCTGAACGAGTCCATAGTGTTGTTCCACGCACGAATTTACCGAACCCAAATTCGAATTAGGCCTCGGTTAGTTGCGGAACGAAAACTGAGTTAGGATGGTCGGGATTATGTAAATATTGGGTTTGTTCAAGCCGAATAAGATTTCCGAAGCGATTGTATATCTGATTCGAAATTTCAAGAGTCTGGTGCTGTAAAAAAGGTTATCGTGGTCGAGGGACTTGCTTTCGTAAAACTTGTTGACTAAGCAAGATTGGAAGATAATTTTGTGGGGGACGTGCTGATATTTTTAATGAGAAGACAGTGCACGAAGAGTATTGTTTCTCCATAGTATTTAATTAATTTTCTTAGTCATATTAACAACTCTTGTATCGATGTCATCACGAGCTATAACAAGCAGTATCTTGTATCTCAAAAGAAATAAGCAAGTCATGAAAGTTAATTTCACTCATGGAGACTCCTTTAACTAATGCCTGGTTAAATCTCGCTGAAGTTTTTTGTACATGAGTGAGGTTTTTTCATTAGCAAAAGTGATTTTTGAGACAACGATGTGTCCTCGTCAAGACAAGGGCGACTATATGCTCCCAGCCAAACTAATGAGAGTCCCGCGCGGGTAGCGGGACGGAATTTAGTTCGCGATGATTGTATCAATTAAGTTATCTGGAGGTGTTTCTACTGATGCGAATATTCGTGTAACTTCCAAACGATTTGTCGCGTCCCGCGTTCCCGTCGACGGGAATCGTCTGAGGGTCAGAGGTTTATGCAATTTTTCAAAATCAAATCTTTGAACACAGGGCACAAGGTGTAAACGAACCCTTCACGAAGCTGTCAACAAAGCTTCTGTACATCAAACTAAGCAACTCTACGCAAAAATTGTTGTTGGGAAACGACTTATTTTTTTGGGGTGAAAAATCACGTTTTACAGTAGGACTCAATGTAATACATTCAAAACGTTGTGCTGATGGATGCATTGAATAGAGGGGGATGGGGTTCGTAGAGGTGTTTCTTACATTAAAAAGGTGTATTTAAAAAAAGACTTGTGAAAAAGTTGGAACTTTGGCAACCAATATCTCCGTAACTAGAAGGTTCCCAGTTATGGTCTAGAACAAAAAAAATAACGCAATGACGGGGAGACCAAGTGCCATTCAGCTTCGTTAAGAGTATTTCTACACCCAAAACTTTTATATAAAATTGTTCAGTAGGTACATACTTTAAACATAAAACCTAGCTTTCATACATGGTATCTATAACAGAGATCGCCTTTCAGATTTTGATATTGACCTAGAAACGAACAAAGCTAAGAGTGCGTCTTCTTTTCAACGTAAGTAGATAAATTGAAGGACGCGAGATGCGGAGATACCGAAGTGCTTTCAGATGCTGGCCCCTCTATTGTGCGACGGTGAGCTAAATCTAATATTTTATTGATCTCAGGTCTTTAAAGCATACTAATAGTATACGAGTATTTGAGAATAGGGCGGATTCCACCGATGATACTGAACTCGATCGGCACCATCTAAACTAAGAACTGTCAGCATCAATATTCCATAACGTGAAAACGCGATTTACATAGGAAATGAGCTATTACTGTTTAGTTATCGTATATTAGTATTAAATGTCTATCGATAGTTAGTGTCCCGTGAATTTTGAACATTAACATTGTTGTGGAATCCTACAATTTCGAGGAAACCCACTGATTACTTGTCACTACTCACATCTTTTGGATGTGCATGTGAATTTGATAGTTACAATACTTCGCTAACGAAGCATTAGACATTGTAAAAATAGGCATCATTTTTTATTTTATTTTTTAAATAGCTTTTAATTTTTTTCAAACACGAACTAAATTTAGAATTTAATCCTCTACCTACATCATTTATTTCCTCATAACATTTCCGATACCAAAGTCCGGCTCCTCAACAATAAACGAACTCTTATCCCACATTTATTCCCGGGATAGCGCCCTATAAATCCCGGACATCCCTAGAAAGTCATAAAAACTATCGGCCGTAGTTGTTGTGTTGCTCTTCCAATTAGAGAGGCTATCGATTTTATTCCACACACTTTTGAAGATGGGTTGTTAGATTCTTAACTATGCTGCTGTAGTTTGAGAGTATCTTTTTAATTATCTTCTTTATCGTTTCAAGGATGCTTTTGGATTTAGTGTAAGAGTTTGTGATTCTACTACATTTGAAAAACATGTAACCCGTCTGCCTTCAAAGCAAGAGTGAACAGGCATCTTCTGGGCACGCTCGTTTCATCATAGACCTCATCCATCGCTTTCCACCAGGCGTGATCGAGGTCAAGAGCAGGCCCATTTTGTAATAAAAAAAAAAAAAAAAAAATACCTTTTTCTCTATGAACAACTAACTTTTGCTCGCAGCTTCGCCCCCGTTATATATGGAAATTAACATAAGGAACGTTTAAATGTAGCCTATGACACTCAGGGATAATGTAGGTTCCCAATCCCATTAGTGAAAGAATTTTTGGAATTGGATCAGAAGTTCCAAAGATTATTCCCCAAATACAAATTTACCAAAAAAAAACCTCTTTATAATAATACCTATATTAATTAAAGTATAGATGACTGGTTACAGGCAGTCACAGACATAGGCAGGGATACCAAACCATATAAAACACTAGCTATACCCATTGCAGAAAACGGTCTCTACTGATTTAGAGAATGGGCGATTTTGGACCAAATGGGATAAAAATAAGATATTCATAACTGGGCCTATTTGGTGCAGTTGTTAGGCACACAATATTATCTCTTTTTTTCTGTTAAGATTTAAGGTTTTTTATTTTTGTTGTGTGCACTTGTGGCATGTGCCTAATAAATGTGTTTTATTTATTTCTTTTCATTCTTTACTTTCTGTTGTTTTCTTTATAAGTCAACGTTTTCTATGATCTTAAGTCAGTAGTGCTCAAGTTTTCCTGACTAACCACATGATTTAGTAATATAATAAATACGCCCCCGTCTTCTAGGACACAGTCTGCAGGTATGAAATGAAAATATCCTATTGTTTATTGTATCCTTAAACAAATATTAAGTTAGTTAGTTTCTATATATCATTTATTTCAGGTAACAAAGACCCATAACATATATACCTTAAAGACTATCATACATATTTATAAAAAACAGAAAATAATATGCAAGTAAGGTCATAAAGTATATGTACCAGCATCCTGTAACCTGGTAAAGCCAAAGCTATAGTTCTTAAAATCTCCACCTCCATAACCAATCCACCATCCGACGAACGGCGCACCCGACAAAAATATCATGCAAAAAAGCTTCCATAAACCGTTTCGTGTACTACCTTACTTCCCTTTAACATAATGAACTATCGATTCTGCTCCCTCGCTCAAGTTTCATCTTATTTCCATCGAGACCTAATGACTTCGGCCGCGGTGAGATACGCACACAAATCCCTCGTATTAAGGTGCGATATAATATAACCATCGAGCTAAAGTTACCTTAAGAGGTGGATGGGATAAATGTATCTTACATACGCTTGTGTTATGGCTGATAGCGGTACTGGGTCTTAAAGGTAGGTTCAGCAGTTTTGAGAGGTTTTGACAGCCAGTCTAACTTTAGGATATCGGTATTGCTATGTTATTGGAAGCTGAGGGAGCAGTACTATGTTAGCATTACATAATACTATGGACCGATAGGACATTGAAAGTCGACATTTTAGATAGGCCTGTTGGTCTAGTGGTTAGAGACCCTGACTGCTAGGCCGGAGGTCGTGGGTTCGATTCCCACACAGGACAAATCTTTGTGCGATGAGCACGATTATTTGTTCTGTATCTGGGTGTGATTTATCTATAATATGTATGTATTTAGAATTATATAAGTATGTTTATCAGTTGTCTGGTTGCCATAGTACAGGCTCTGCCTAGTTTGGGATCAGATGGCGGTGTGTTGGTTGTCCAAAAAAAAAAAAATACATTACGTTTATTACGGTAGGTATGATCGTCTATGGTTCAGACTTTCACCCTGGTATCTATAGTCAAGTTAAAGTACTTGAGTTGATGTAATTACTTATGCACCCTTTTTTATGCAATAGACATGAATTTGAACGACGTAAGAACCGTCAAAGAAAGCAAAGCTAAGAATTATAACTTTGGACAAACTTTCGGCCGCCAATCATATTTTGTTCGACATACAGCCTGACACTACCCGGCAATATCATTAACACTAGAAACGGGATATTTACCATGTTTACTGTTTGTTTTGAGTTCCCGATATTTCGGCGCTGTTGCAAGCACCATGTTCATGGATAAAATAACCCGTTAATAATAAAAATAACCCAATATATGCTAATATTCCGTTTCTAGTGTTAATGATAATGTTAGTGACCATGACAGTTTAAAAACTTATACTGAACGGCAAATTGTAAAAAACATAAGAATATTTGAATTTCGCGGGCTACCCTGGCGCTACCACCTTAATTTATTACTTTTACTCAAGTAATCATTGACTTGTTTATAGATACGTGTGTCAGACTTTTGCCGCTTGAAGGTCGCAAGTTATTCCTCGGGAGAGTACCTATTACTGATATATGTAACCCATGGTCTGCTCCTGCGCAGAATTTTAAAGAAATCCGTTCTAAACGGCTGAAAGGCACATAGGCGAATTACTTTCGCATACATAATAATAAAATAAAAAATAAAATAAAATTCATTTATTTCAGGCACGAGCCCATACAAAAGACAAAGACAAAAAATTCAAATAATTTCCGGACCTAATTTCACAATAAAAACTAAGTAAAGAAAATGAAATAAAATTACATTATAAATAATAGTATTAATTAAAAATAATATAATGAATAGGTAACAATCGGGCGTAATGTAGTGTATGTAAGATATCCTCCCTATATAAATGTATTTTAGTATGTAAGCGGTACCATTAAATGTTGGTACTTCAAGCAAGACACTTCTTTAATTGGTTCCCCGAACAACGAACAGCACATGGTGACCCTGCCTGTAACTGTATCAACAACATCATCTGCCTAGCCTTTTCCCAACTATGTTGGGGTAGGCTTCCAGTCTAACCGGCTGCAGCTGAATACCAGTTTTTTATACGGAGCGATTGCCTATCTGACCTCCACAACCCAGTACTGGGTAATACGATACCACTTGGTAAGACTGGATGTCTGACTTTCGGGCATCAGAATTCTAAACGGCTGTCAAAGATCTACAATTGGCTGCCGGGACCAAAAACTTAACGTGCTTTCCGAAGCACGGAGGAAACTCGGTATGTCATGGGTAACCCATCCACGGACCAACCTAGGTAAGCGCGGCTTAACCTAAAGATCGACTCGAGCGGCTGTTATTATAAGCCACGAGCTCCTCTAACTGTAACAACAACGAACAGTACAATACCATATAACTACGACGAGAGGAGCTACGACTCCACGAGGATTTATCGTATTGTCAAACCTGCCAAAAGAACTACAATCATTCCAGTGACTGGAAATCATACGAGTTCTGACACATACAGAATCCACCACCACTTTAAATTTAAGTTTTTTAAATTCAATTTTCAACTTTTATTCTGGTTTACAAATATTTTTTTTTATGACTCTATAAAATAATATACTCTTACGAATATTATCAGTTCACCAGTTCTCAATTTCCATAAGGTATATAGTGTCCAAGTGGCAGTAGAACACTGACTCCTAAGTCACAGGTTTCCCTAGTTTAGGAGTAAGGGTTTCAGCTTTTGTACCCCTTAACTACTGTGAACTTTGCTAGATATTAAGCATTAATATTATAAGGATTTGTATCAATAAAATATTATTATTATTTCCTTTATTTCTGGTTCCTGCTCCCATCATCCAATATCAGAATTCAAAAGCCTTATTCTAGAACACAAGCCCTCATCATGCTATTAAGATAACACCCAGCAATAATAATGGGTGCCTGTCGTCAACGCGACGTGAAAAACGATAACAACGTAATACTGAAATAAAAATTGTTTCACCTTTTATTAGGAGCAACACAAATGTAGGAGCGTGCAAACGTGTAAAAATAATACCCTTGTTTTGTGTTTTATTTTTGGTAAATTGAGCTACCTGAGTAGCTACGTACCTTATAAATGTTAGGTATCGGCTACAGCGTTTTTTTTAACGCGCTCGAAAATGTTTTGTACGACGGGTCGATCCAAAGGACACTGGGCACAATTGTATGGGTAGTGGTCTATATTATAGATCAATAGTGAATGGTTTTTTTTTTAGCCAAAGATACATTAATAAATAATTATAACACACTATCTTTTGCCCGCGGCTTCACTCCCATTGTAGTTTAAAATTATCCCACGGGAACGTTTTAAATTTAACGTATGACACTTGGGAATAATGTAGCCACTAATGAAAGAAATTTCGGAATTGCATCACTAGTTTTGAATTCAATCAATCGTCAGGTTAAGCCCCACTTGCCTAGGTTGGTCTGCGGACGGATGACCACCCATTACATACAGAGTTTCCTCCGTGCTTCGGAAAGCACTTTGCGCCGTTGGTCTTGGCTGTCATTTGTAGATCTTTGGACGATTGTTACAGGTAGTGAGTGGCCCAAAAGTCTGACAACCAGTTTTACCAAGGGGTATTGTGTTACCCAGTACTATAATTAGGTTGTGGAGGTCAGCTAGCAGCATCCGGTCAGACTGGAAGTCGACCCCAACATAGTTGGGAAAAGGCTAGGCGGATGATGGATGAGTAAAGGTTGACCAAAAAAAAGGTTAACCCAAAGGCAAACCAAAGCCCAAAGCCCAAAACCCAAAGCCCAAGGCCCAAAGGTTGACTGGTAGAGAATGCCTTGTGGCATTAAGTCCGCCTATGTACCAATATTGTACATGAAGTTTAAATAAATAAATAAATGAGTAGTTTCGAAGATTAAACCCTAACGAAACTAATGATTCCTTTCCATGAGTGTACGCTGTAACTACAGAACGCCTGCGAAGATTCTTACATACATTTTTACATGATCTTTAATAATTCGATTTTGTATACAGTTCAAATGTAATCCCGTCCCGCTCCGCCCTCTCTGCGACAAACGTTTACATAAACCTGCTCCATGAATTGTTTCGTGTGTGGGAGGTTGTATAAAGTCAGATTGGGATACAAAATCCTCGCAGATTTTTGCGAGCAAAAACATAAGAAGAATATAATCTTAGCTTTATCTGTCTAAGTTATACCCGAAATAACTTGTTTCGAATGATATGGGGAATTTATATTTTTAGAAACGAGAATGAAGTAGTCAAGGTTCTGTTAAAGACAGATGTGGTATTGGGGAGTTTGTTGTGCAACTCAACAACTTCTTTGAAGCTGAAACAATAATAAGTGGCATAATATGAAGTTTTAACGATTTAAAAAAATGCTGATTGGCAGCCAACAAATGACTTTTCATTTTCAACCACAGAAAAAGAATAAGTTCAGTATTTGATAAGAATTTTATCATCCGACAAGTGATTTTATTTTGTGTTGTTTTTTTCTAGTTCATTACAACACTGACAATACAGAAAACATAGCCTAAGTTAATTAAACAAAAAAGTGCAACAAAAATCCAAAAACAATATGTGAGAAATAAAGTGTCGATTACAATCAACAATGATGAACGGAACTACCGAACGGGGAGGCCTATCCCTTCAATCATCCCCTGTGAAAGTGTCGACATCCCCAGTTAGGGCGACTTCGAGCCCTGTGCGGGCCCCTCCATCCCCACTCAAATCCTCCCTAGCTAGTGGCAGGAGATCACCAAGGAGGTGCCAGTTTGCAGCACCAGTTGAAGATGCAAGGGACAAGTGTGGGGCGTCGTGGCTGTGTCGAAGGGGGGCGGGGATTGGAGAGGAGTCTGACCCTGAAAGGTCACCGGGGCCCAGTGCCCCTGTACTGCAAGCCTGTGACGATGCTGTGCCTCCGCCGAAGAACTGCTATAGGCTTGTTATGTTGGGGTAAGTGAGCTTCCTTTGTTATCTTATAGTGCTAGTAAGCGCTTGAGCAGGTTACTTATGAGTATATCGTCTGAATTGCCGTATGTATTTAGCTAGCTACTTCCGCATCGCATAATTCATTGTGTATATAGTTTAACTAACGCAATACTTCAGTAATAGGTCGGTATTCCATGAGCATGCTGAAAAAAATATGTTTAGGATAATACGGCGATCATGAATTTTCTGAGCAATCTTGTTGATTTTGTAGTATCTTACGATTGTTGTCGTTGCGATCTCAGGGCATGGAGATACAATACTGGCGCTTGTTAATATAATTTACTTAATACTCTATAGACCAAACTACATAGAAAATAAAGAGTAACCTCATCTTATTGCAATTTTCTTATCCCCATGTTTATAATAAGAGACCATCTGTTCATAATCCAATACAAATTATAACAACTCAATGCTAGAAAAAGAGGTGCTCAATACACCAGCCACGTAGCATCGCACCTCAATATCGACCCTTGTCTCGAAAATACGGCGACACATACATATTAAGTAAAATTCCACACCAACAGGGTTATTCTGCAATCCAATAATCAGAATGATCGGATCCTCAATTGAACTTCCATCGGAATCGCCCTCCACATTTGTAGAATCGAATCGATTTAGTATGAAGGTTAACTAACCGATCGGATCTCGTGTTCTTGGACGATTTGTTGGATGCAGTACGTAAGTTCAGTGTATCGATTAAGTCGAACCTGTTTAATTTTTTTTTTAAACTTTGCACCACACTAGGAATATTTCCTTTATCGTAGATACATTTACAACCATTTAAACGCCCAAACAAAACACGAAGAACCAGACCCGGAACTACTACCTCTAGGCCATACAAATATTGGTTCCGTGCAGGAATCGAACCCGCGACACGCAGCGCAACAGTCAATTACTCAGTCACTGCGTCAACCGTGCCATCGAGATGAAAATAGAATTAGTAAACTATTGTATTTTTAAATTGACCGGTAAAATATTTTTTAAAGTTATTATAAGGTAGGTGACTACAGCAAGATATGAATGTTTGAGGGAGGAATTGACCGGTAAAATATTTTTTAAAGTTATTATAAGGTAGGTGACTACAGCAAGATATGAATGTTTGAGGGGGGATATTTGGGTGACAATAGAAAGTGTATGTAATAAAATCCAATCGTAAAAAATCACCCAGCAAGAATATGGATTTAATTTTAAATCCTCGTACAGAAGAGAATAATGACTGATCCTTTCTAGCGTATTACACCACGCAATTAGCGGAACAGAGATCGGATAAAGGCGATATTAACATAACTAAAATTCCCAAAGCGTTTGAGAGTCCCTTCTAAAATAACTCGTGAATTTGCCGCACCAAACTGATGGCTTTCAAATTACCCATTCCAAATTGCGTTGTTTATTCTCTACAGACTTAAACTACCAAGGAATTATTCGCCAAAGATCAATCAGTTGAAACTCTGTACAGTTTACATCTTGTAACAAATCAAGTTTATTGGTAACATTGAGGATCGTAAAAGATCGTCTCAAGCAGATTACGATTGATGGCCGCTGTTGCTTCTTTTAGTCCAACATGTTATAGGTCTAACGGATATTGAAGATTTAAGGCTTGGTCAATCCGGTACGTACGAATAAATTGCGAACTCCGGACACAGAGTTACTGTTTACAAATAATAATAATACCCTCGACGAACAACTTTCGAGGCTCTCCTGAGGCGAGGCTCCTTGTTGGATCAAGAACCTGATTCAGAAGGCAGTACTCCTCGATACGGCTCGCATTGTGAGGAGGTTCCAGTCGCTAGAGCTCTAACCACCGGTACCTTGGACCGTTGGACCCAGCTCCCAACACCGGCAGAAATATTTTTTTTATATTTGTCAATGTTTTCTTTTTAATGTTTTTTAACAAAAACATGTAAAAAAAAAGTATAGTCGGGTCATTTCACGCAGGCTCAATTTTTTACTAATTTCGGTGGAATTTTTTATTTGTAGTTTTTCGGATGAAAAAATAAACTTGTCTTATTCTAGAACACATTAATATTCTAGATATTTTAGTAGGAAACAAACAACTGTATTTGTTTTGAAAATATGACGGCCACCGAAATTGCCAACCCACCGAAATTGAAAATTGTACACCGAAATTGCAAATCTTACACCGAAATTACAACATCACACCAAAATGGAATTTTTGTATTGTACCATAGTTATTAATTAAAGAACAACCGTTGGCAACATTATGTAGCGGCTGCACCTGCACAGGTGGGTATATTAACAGATGTAGAATACGTTTATTTGTCTGTATTCGATACTGCATCAATCAAACAGTCAGGATGTGTAGAAGACAATGATCGCAAAGCTAATCGTCGTGGTTCTTTTTTCATCCAAACTATCTGGTGTACCTATAAAGTACCCGGAAACGTTTTTAATGGGTCAGGAAGAAGCCAGTCTTTTTCGATTATTTTGTAATCTTCTACTACTTCTATTTTCACGCCTTTAACTGAAGGTGGGCGATGTCTTTTCCATACTTAACCAGCTGCATGGTCAGCAGTTCTTTTTAGTACTCCGCCGACACCGTCTGGGATGATAATGCCATATTATCTCGTTTAATTGTGCACAGTATGAACTCAACTGAGATATAATGTACAGTATTTTCTTGTTTCGATATTGTGCGGAAGGTGAGTCTGATACTATGTGGAGTGTGCGTACCATAGGAGCGTTTGTTTCTATTTCTCTTAATATCGGGACTAAATCAGCCTAAACTGCAGGAGCGCGCCAGCGTCGTGGCGTAAAGAACCACTGATTGTACAAAAAGCTTGTGTTTTATAAGTTTGACTGCCATGATAACAAATTATGACAGTATGTAGTGTGATCTGGTTCTTACTCCAATGTGCAGACTGTACCTCTTCTCTCCTTGAATAAGAATGAACGGGACTACTAGTGAATATTTTGTTTTTGGAACGTAGACAACGAGAAATGCTTGATTACGATGAGGACTAATGCTGCGAGAACGTTGAAAGTTGGAATTGAAGTTTCCATCAGGTCCTGGTTGTGGACTAAGCGAGCGAGAACGATTTAGAATGGAAGGACTTGTGGGAGATGACGCGCCTGTCATGTCGTCACCCTGTGTTTCAGGAGGATCATTGGTATTTTCAGATGGAACATTTTTAGATGGTAAATTTTGTTTCTTTTTCGTTTTTCATAAAATGCTTTAAAGTTAGCTCTGTTTATTTTTTTGCTTCAATCTTCGGGCACGTTGAGTCATTTCAGCCATCGATAAAATTTTTCCTTCCGCTTCTTCGCCTAGTACTGGATCATCTTTTATTCTTTTCTTTCTTAGTCTTTCAGCCTGTTTTTTTTTTCTAAAGTCTCTTCTCTTGATTGTTTTTCCTTTCGCAATATAATTATAAGAATTTTAAAATTTCAACAATATTACATTCATTACTTCCTTTTTTTAAAGCCAGTTTAAAATGTTTTTGTAAAATATATACTACCTACTTACAATACTACCCTCCAAAGTTTGTCCAATTAATTGTGTTACCTCTCAGGTGTAAATATCTTACCAAAGTCACATGAACCCACAGCCACTTTAGTATTGATGCAATATCGGTGGCAATAAACTTACCACCGAAACCACCGATATTGCACCACCGAAATTAGAAACATGAAAAAAAAGTTAAATAAAAACAAAACTATTTATGCTTTAGTCATTTAAAATGTATGGTCGCTAAGGGTACGCAATAACACATAACATACTCGCGTACCGTATCGTAAAAAAATAATATTCATTCGTACAGTAACCCACCGAGATTGCATAATTTCGTATTCCCTCTTAGATTTAAAAATTACTTACGTATTGGCGCGAAACCTCGACAGGATCGGACACGTCACTGCTGCGAGAACGCAAGAGCACGACTGGGCCTCCGTGTGCGTAAGGAGGTAGTTCGTTAGAATAGACTTGTTTACGTTATAGATCGATTTCATCAAAACACACCGATATTGCACTTTTGGCGTGGACATTCCTTATCACAATGGTCCTGAGGTCTGCATGATAGCAGAAGTAAAGGGAGTAATAAACATGGTTGCTTTATGCATAGACCAACATAATAATTTTCAATTTAAGTACTAAATTTCCATCACAACGTATTTAAAGAGGTAAATGCGCTTAAAAGTCAATCACGGACATACCACCGTTATTGAGAAACAGGCCTATTTCATTTTTTTTTTAATTTATATTTCAGAAATTTTTATTTATACTAGTGCCTTCATATGAGCTAGTTTTCTTATTACACGAAAAAATATAAAATGGTCTTATATAAACATTTTACACAGTGATTTCACGCGAAGAACCTCTAAAAACGCTGTCGGTAAAACTACCCAGTCAAATGAAATAATAATAGTCCTCCTGACCGTCTGCTTATACACCGTCTTTGACTCCAATAAGGAGGTTCTCATACAACAGATCTTTCTCGATCATGACACGAATATTGAAGTAAAATCCATTATCGTATAAACGGAGAATGGGGATGTGGTAATGTAATCCTAACGTTAATAATAAATTAAAGCGCGCCTTGGGACAGCGGCAAGCAGTGGCACCTGTAACGTTTATATTAACTACTGGCTTTTGCCCGTGGCTTCACCGGCGAGAGAACATACTAGGTATCCGGATAGAAATCATCATACATCTTGACCCATTGCATGGTCTATCTGTTTGTCTAAATTGATTCAGCTGTTATGGCATAAAAATATAACTGACAGACCAACTTACTTTCATGGTAGGCAACCCTATAAGATGATGATAATTATTTACGGAGTTATAAAAAACAATAACCCTAAGAAGTTACAATTCCTTTTTTATTTCAACAAAATCGTAATCGATAGAACATCTATTAATTCATGTTATTCAATTCAAAATATAAATAAGCATTATTTTCTCTCTCCATTTAAAAAAAAACTACATAATATTTAAACACGCTGTTGTAGATCTTATTCATTCTGCAAACACGTTGCAAAGAGTCCCTGACGTCACTGTCTAAGACATATTTCTTTCTAAGAATAAAACAATGCGGTGGAATAGATAGATACCTGAAGTTATTCCCTTGCGAGAGCGTCTTTCTATTTAAAGCGACTTATTGAATTGGAAAATAAACTCGTAATTGTAGAATCGCTGACACGGTCGTGTTGATTTTTTATTATCTTAACACGCTGTGGTATCACTCCGTTGTTCAATTAATGGTGCTAATATAATAAACTGAAGATGAAATAAAGAACAGTAATTAATAAATTGAATAAACAGTTAGTAGGCAGTATTAGCTACCTAATTGTATAAAAAATTGGAAACCCGTGTAAAATAAATCAAGACAAAAGAAGAAATAAATAAAACTTGGTCAAACTTTGATATCGTAGTGTTGTTTTTCTCTCAACAACACAAATAGGTTTATCATGCTCGTGTAGATTCAAGTGTTCTGATATTGCTTTGGATCAATATATCATATCTTGTGGTATGATCAAATCAAATTATGAGCTATTGAATCATTAGTTAAACACTGAAAAGCGAAAGGAAAGTGGAAACGTGGTGGTCAGTTTTTACGTTTCAAGGATGTGCGAAATTGGCCCCTTAGTGTGGGAAAAGCAGGCACAAAATCGGCCCGAGTGAAGACGTCGTGTGCATCAGCAGGTATACGCCTTTGAAGAGACTAGAAGTTCGCAGCTAGACTTAAAGCGTGATGGATGACCTTAAAGCTAGGCCATCTACAGCTATACCCTACAATTTCGTCAATGCTATTCTGACAAAGCGGACATGCTTTGTGCTCGGAGTTTTAAGGCCAAAGTTGGATATGCTAGCCACTTGAGAGCGCATGATAGAGCAGCACACCAAAGCTCTCGACTACTACCCTAGAAAGCCATTGAATGCATTCGCTGTGGCCGAAATCGGCTAGATGGCATCATCATCAAATGATGATGCCATCAGATAAACACTAGCTTATGCCAGCGGCTTCGCCCGCATGAAGTTCGGTAGTTATCCAATATGTTAATCCAGGTTATAAACTATCTGTGTACCAAATTTCATCCGAATTCGGTCAGTAGTTTTTGCGTGAAAGAGTAACAAACATCCAGACATCCATAAATCCTCATAAACTTTCGGAATTATAATATTAAGTAATAGGTTTAAGTAATACACTTGGACTTTGACAAGACTTTTTAGTATTTCTTGTGCACAGTGCCGTGACACACTTGTAACTTCAAAAGGATCATCTCTTACAAAGAAAACTTTCCCTTTTAAAACTTCTTTTAGTGCTACAGTGCCGTATAGAAGTTTAAATTTAATTCCTGACACGAAAAAACGACAAGTAAAATAAATAAACACGGTGTTACATGATCTGCTAACACGCTCGTGTAGCTCGTAGTAGTGCAAACACGTCGGGATGGCACTCTGTGAATCAATAAATCAAGGCGACAGAGCAGAGATACAAATTGCAAATATCGTGTTTTGCGTCGTGTTGATGTATCGTTGTGTGTTGCTGAAAATAGTGAACAACACATCTAACTTTGGTATTTAAAACTGTAATAATTACTCTGCTATAGCTGGCAACTCTTAATGTCACTGTACGGTGTAATCTGTCTCCGCGACTAAAAACTTAAAAAAAAAATTAACCGACTTCCAAAAAAAACACAAAAAAATGGAAAGTAACTTTACTTTCGGAAGTTTGTGACTTTTGTTTGTTTTCTTCATTCCTCCTCCTTTTTTAGAAGAAGATATTATTTAGAAATGTATAAAAGTGCTACATAAAAATAATAATTAGTTTTAAGTACGTTTAATAGAGACTCATTGACCCCACAGTCAAACCACGGTTTTGTGGGGCTTACTTTATAAGATTACTTACTATTCTTGAATATAAATAATAAAATAAAATAAACTGGTTTTGGCCTCCAAACATCTTAAAAAATGTTATACAGTGAGGTTAGTATCTTGACTTGTCTCCCGACGTTGTCGATATGTGGGATGTGAACTCAGCTATCATTGTGCCGATAATCGTTTTAGCCAACGCGCAAGAGCCTCGACCAATACCGGAGGCTCTCGTTAGGCAGCTGGATCAAGGGCTTGGTTCAGAAAGCAGTAGGTACTTCTGGACACGGCTCGTATTGTTTGGAAGTTCCTTTCTCTGGAGCCCTGACCACCGGTAGCTTGGACCCTGTTCCCGATACCGGTGGATAAGGTGGATTAGAATACTTATTTAAAAATATATGAGATTAGTAGAGGAAAAAATAAAGGCTATAAAAATATCATCGGTAAAACAGGTATGGAAAAATAAAATTATGGAGGGGGCTCCGGACAGAAGTCTCTGTCCAAATGCCACCGAAGTATCAGTGTCCGGAATCTGCAGCTAGTCCGGAATTAAACCGTACCAGTTTAACTAGTCCCTTAAAAATAACGATTTATTTTCTCCCACAAAAAGTAATTACAAACAGATGTAACAAATATCGGAGGTACAATGGCTTGCGGGAGTCAGGAATCTCATCATTTCATTTTAGATTGGAATAAAAATGAAGATGTCGATTTTCTAGTTGTCACCTCAGCTATTTCGGCTGCTACCTGCTGCGCACTTGAAAGACAAGATCATTGCTCACAGTGTTTCACTTTACCTCTCATTCATGGCCTAAAGACTATAATTTCATCATCAACGGGTTTGATTAAAATTAAACCTAGATCGATGGTATATTGATGTTCGTAAATAAATTTAACTGAACATTATAGAAATATTTACGTAGATAATAGCCGTACGAACATTGTATCAATAAATTAGGTCGGGTGACTATCGCCGCGGTACAAATTGCAAATACCGAGCCGTGTCGCAGCGTTGACGTTCGTTATTGTGATAACCATCTCTGTTGCAGTTTACCGCTATTGTACGGTTACAATTGGAACTATTAGATTGGTAAAATGAAATAGTGTTGCTCCACGTCTGTGTGCCTGAAAACTTGGGCACAGGTTTATCTTAGCTTTTAGGGTGCCGTACTGTCTGACTGTTTGTCCGTCTGACACCAGGCTGTATCTCATCAACCGTGAAAGTTAGACAGTTGAAATTTTCACAGATGATGTATTTCTGTTGCCGCTATAACAACAAATACTAAAAAACAGAATAAGAAAAATGTAAGTGGGGTTCATACAACAGACATGATTTTTTGCCGTTTTTATAGATAATGGTACGGAAACCTCCGTGCGCGAGTCCGACACGCACTTGGCCGGTTTTTTAATTTATTTTATTGTGTTTGGGTTGCTTACAGCTCATCATCATCTGCCTAGCCTTTTCCCAACTATTTTGGGGTCGGCTTCCAGTCTCACCGCATGCCTCTGGTGCTGCTCTGGATTCCTTACAGCTAAACAAAATGTATAGTTAGGCAAGCCATTTACAAGCCTTCACAGTTAGCGTTTTTTGTCCTATCATGTGTGCCACTGCCGGGCAAACGCATCCCCTTTCTCCTTTTAAACCTCTCTATATGGTTCGATATCTGGCCATGTTCCACCTTCGCCGCGAAAAGCCTTATTTAGACGCTTGAAGCTCTTTTGATGCGGCCTCAAAAATCGACAATGATCGGTTCGAGCTGTCGCGCGCGGCGACCCCGTCTCCATAGCGCACTTCGCTTATGTTCGAAGGTTTGCCGGGCGTAATGTGTAAATTATGCCCTGCAGTAGCGCTTACTACCACTGGACCAACGAGGCAAATGGTAAATTTGTAAATACCGCGCCGTAGAAATGCGTTGACGTTCGTGATAACTATCTCTGTAACTGAATGTATCGCTAGTGAACCTGTACCATTGGAAATGAACGAAGTATTCTGAATTTGTTAGTGCAAATCCTACTTTTGTACGGCGAACATAATCTTTGTCTGCGTACCAAAATAGTCACTGCAATTGTAAGGAATTCTATCACATTTACATAAAACAAAAAGCCAAAAATCTAAAAAATATGGTTCGTTTTCATCATCATCATCGACAGCCTGAATTTAACCACTGCTGGGAATAGACCTCTCTTTTCTTGTCCCAGTCTCTACGGCCTTGAGCCAGCGGTTTGTTTGACGCACACACACAATATCTATCACAATTATTTACATTCTATCAGATTTTACATTGCAGCCCAAAATAACTGCAGTCAAAAGCATCTTGTCTGTTTTGTAGCTACATTTTCACTGCTATGTTCAATGCATGCCGTGGCAGCCTTTAATTAAGGCTACACTATAAAATGTAAAAATAACATGAGTACTTTAACATGTATTTTTGGTGTATGCTTTGTTGGTTGTCCTTAAATAAATAAATCTTCTTGGCTCTTCTCAGCTTTTTCGACAACAGGATCATATTCAAAGCCATTTTTGCAACGAATTTCAACATAATTTACATAAACTTATCGCTAGCTTTATGGCATTCCAATACCTTTCCATCATCAATGTCGCTATAGAATTTCACTTTTGTCGTGTCAATGTTAACAGGTCTAAGCCCTAAAGTCGCCAAAGCATTGGAAATTCTCCGGTCGAAACTACCTTCGTCACTTTTCTATAGTTATAATTAAGTATACCATTTTCGTCACTTCCCAACTTGCCCTTTCATCTCTGAAGAAAAAAAACACGAAAGTCATTCATCCGAATTGTGAAAACATGTCCATTTTATACAGTTATCAGGATAAAGGGACGTGGAGACTGTCAGCTGTTTCAAACCCACGCAAGTTCATAAAGTCGACGGATGTAAGGATTACTGTGCGTGCGTAGGCTGTACCTGATGCCCTATCACAACCGCGCGGTGTAAACGTAGCATAAATACATCGATAGATTGCCGAATGGAGACTGCTGAGCATGAGGTCCTGAGTTCGATTCTCGGGTCAAGCCAATTGTTATTGGAAAATCAGGTATTTCCCAGTAGCGGCCTAAGATTTGTGCCCGGTTGATGGCAAAAGGCTTGCCCCCTATTACATGGGACTTAAACATAACTGGCGAAATATGGGTGTAGTTTTGGAACACCTCTGCTTAACCTTTCGGGGATTACAGGCGTGATATTATGTTATGTTTAATAGTCAATTTTAAAATGAAAAGTACCCGTTTAACATAATATACGTAAACGTAAAATATTTTCGATAAAAAAAATCGACTTATTTAACTCATATCATCCCAGTGTTCCAATTTCGGAACGGTTACTTTTTACAATTTTATTCGAGTTTTTGAACGCATCCATTAATTCATGTTTTTATGTTGGTATTACTGATATTTGTAACTTTCAATTGAATAAATGTCATTTTACTTCGAGCGGTTGTTTTAACCAATAAGATAGATTTTATTTGAAAGTTTTTGGTGAAAATTATGGCGAATAGAAAAATGTAAGTAATTATGATATTTTATTATTATACTATTGTCAATTTTGTGTTTATGTACGCGTTACGTTTTTGTTGTATCATGTCATAATAAATTTCTAGAAAAAAAAATGATAGTTTGTGGGTAAATGTGAATTTTGTGTACCGTTCCATTATTTGAACAGTAGGAACATACACCCATGTAAAATGTAAATATTAGATTTGATAATTTACTAGTATTACCTCCTACTTATGATAATATTTTTTGTAGATTGAATGTGAATCAGATAATCTTGCAGTTGGAAGAAGATGATGATGTGTTTACGGCTGATATTTTCATCACACCTCCTGATAATTGGCAAAATAGTGACAAAAACAGTGGTGATGAAGAGTTCGCAAGTGTAAATAATTTGTCTAGCCATCAGTTACTTGCAGAAACTGATTTTCGGGTCACCAGGACAAGCTGAGTCAAGGATAGTGAATGAACTTATTGGAGACAACTGAAGCACATCGTCAGTGACCCAGCCTCCACAACCAAACTCATCGTTGTCAATGACACAGTCGTCAAGACGTGTTGAAGTCACAAGAGAAGTTTGTAGATATCCCACAAAAGGCTAAGAAAGATTACAGTCAACCAGATTTCCTGAAAAATCTTGAAAGCCCTGTTCAATTTTTCGAATTATTTTTTTATGAAGAGGTGTTCGAATTACTGCGCTCAGAAACTGAAAAAATGAAGGGTAAACATGGATTTCGGGTTACTACGACAGATAACAAACATCTTATTTCAATCTCGTTACTGCCAGGGTACAACAGTGCATAGAGATATCGAATGTACTGGGAACAAAAAGTTGACTGCAGTTTTCCACAGTAGCAGCTCTAATGTCACGAAATCGTTTTGAAGATTTGTTGCGTTATTTCCATGTTGCGGGCAATAATAATCTGGAACCTGATGATAAGTTCGCAAAAGTTCGCCCTCTATGGAAACTGCTCAATGCGAGATGTGTCAAGTATTACCCTGGATATAAAAATTTGATAATATCATCCTGAACTAGGTGTTGGTGCCTCAGTTGTTCCGGATAATATCCAAACTGCGACAGGGAAACTACATTATTTACTATAAGATTTAAAACATATTATTATGTAATTACTTATCTAAGTTTTCAGTGTAATAAATAAAAAGTCTACAGAATAGTTTTATTTCATAACGAAATCCATAGCCACTAACGCGAACGGTATCTTACATGTATGTATAATCCTAGTGTTCCATTATTTGAACGGTTACAAAACTCAAAATCCAAATCCCATAATTTTTTTTTGGATATGTAGGTACCATTATACATCTATAAACATACTCTGATCCGATTTTTATAAAAAATGGAATTGTTTTATTATGATTGGGATGATATGAGCGTTTAACATAATATACGTAAACGTAAAATATTTTCGATAAAAAAAATCGACTTATTTAAGTTACGTTCACACCGCGCGCTCGTACTACCGCCACTGTTCTTATTTTATAAAATGTGCCCATTCATGCGCCGAGAGAACACTACTTGAATAATCGTTGGTGGAGTTAATTTTGGGTTCGATAAAACCTTTGTCGTAGGGGTCAGGAAAGGATTTGAGCCCAGTGGTATGTTAGTGGGTGGCTTTCAATCAGGGTTCGAAGTGATAATTATCTTGATAGTAAAAAAATCATAAAACAATAATTGATATAACAATCGCTAACGTTATTAATGGATCCGGACACGACTTGCCGCTTCTGCGCAAATTTTAAAATAATGGTCATTGTGTTTAATCAACAACAAAAAATATTAAAGTATATGGTAAGTATGTTTAATGCTAGTTTCAAAGAATAAAACAAGTAGTTGTGAAATTATAATTTGTTAGTCAAAAATTAAAGAGTTATGAATCAGCATTGATAATTATCCATAAATTATACGATAATTATCATGATTGTTACGAAATAAAATAATAATCTTGATAATTTCGAAATCTGCTTTCAATAATCTATTCATAGGAAAGATATTCATAGGTTATATTATAACGCAACCGTTACGTTGAAAGACAGAAGGAAGATTAAGGTCACAACTCACTGAATGCGTTTCAGCGTATTTTTATTTTATTTTTTATTCACAATCTGTATACCAAAAACATATAAAAATTCGGCCAAACTGCAAAACAGTTTGTCGGCAGTTCTTCTCGTTTCACAATATCATTATAAAAAAAATAAAAAAAAATATTAAACGATTGACGATTGAAGATGACAGCACCCGAATGGAGCTTTACGTACGTACCTAGTTTTAATTACCTTACGTGAGCTGGGCTGCAAGCGGACCAAATGTTCTTTAAATAGTTTCGGAAAAGGGGATCCCTCGGATTTAAAGTACAAAAATAATAGTACATAGTAAGCATTGAAATTAACTGAGTTTAGGGTTAAATGTGCCAACTTGTAATTAGGTACTTAGTTAATTACTGAATTTTATATTCATTACCTACCAGGGACAAAACTAAACTAATTATAGTTTACAGTTTTGCATAGAAATTATAAAATTTCATTTGTAGTTACTTTGTCCAGCCTTTCTGAGTTAGTTACACTAGGGTACAAAGTATCAAATTGTTGTCTATCTGGACTAAGTAAGAATTTCAATAAGCTAACAAGAAGCAACTTTAAATTAATTTTCATTGAATACTTCTCTATTGTAACAGCTTTCAGAACTTGGCGATTTTCTCACTTTTCAAGACAATGTTACAGCAAACATAACAGAAGATCACGCCATTAATACCCAAAGGGATATGCAGAGGTGTACCTGTTTTAAGTGTCATTTCAGAAGGGGCGACCCTAATAAACACGGACCGGGCACAAATCAAGTCACCGGCCTGCTACTGAGAAATTCTTGATGGAAAACTCAATAATACTTTGCCCGACCTGGGGGAATCGAACCCAAGTTCTCTTCCTCAGCAGTACTCGCCTTACGTGTCTTCTTTAACAAGTGGCTTGTGAAGGCAACCACTCTGGCTGTCGTGCGCAGTAGTCGACCCCAGCTTGAGAACCTCTCTACGTCTAAGAGGACGTCTTCTGTGACCTTGATTGCCATCACCTTTTGTTTGTTTTTCTCTTCTGGCGTGCTTGCCGTCGATTTGCTAAAATTAATCTATGAGCGCCGCCATGACACTTAGGTGGAAACGTTAGGTGATAGGGGATAGCCCGCGAAGTTCAAATTTTCTTACGTATATTGCGGAAGAGGCTTGTATTAATGATTATAATTCTGGAAATACTATTACAAAAAGCCTGGCACTGAGCTACGAATCGCAACAAATATTACTTCTAATTTATTTTATTTTATGTAAGTTTTTGTTTTAAATAAGTCCCTTGTTCTCTCGTTCTTTCATGCAACAACGACACACACACAAACGTTTCTTACTCTTACCCAAATTATTTTCGAAAACCACCAGTGAAAGTGTTTTCGAACACAAATTATACAAGCGCGGTATAGCTGGGTGTCAGATTAGCGTAGTCCACATCTACCTTTGATCGCTCGCCCGGCAAATTGATAGATTACCCGCCATCCAATAGGTTTTCTATCACATTACCTAACAATCCGGTTCGCGCGAAATGTTTGCGTCTCGTTCATTTATCAAAGTGGTATCACTTATCTGCTTTTTGCAGATGTCAATTGCGTTATGTTTGGGTTGAGTGATTATTGGTTTTAAGATGGCAGCGCCTGGTTAGCCCGCGAAAATTTAACACTTCAAGCACAGAGTACAGAGGCGGACTTAATGTCTTAGGCATTTTCTACCAGTCAACCTTTGGGTGATGCAGAGACAATCAGTGGTAGGTGTATTCTGAAAATAATTTAATTAATACTACGATAAACTACAAGGACATATAAAAAAAAAACATATTTTCTTACGTTTTTTTTGCAATTTGCATGTCAGTGTCAGGGTTTATGTTGGACAAAATGTGATGCGCGACTGTAACACGTATGTATTTAGAGAATTAGATATCATTAAAATCATTAATACAACCCTCTAAGTTTATTTAATCCCATTGAATAACTATTTCATGAAAAAGTAAAAACGTACGAGTATGAAAATTTGAATTTCGCGGGCTACCTCAGCGCATCCTCCTTGACTTGTTTGGGGCAAAGTGTAAAAAGGTTCATAAAGGAAGTTTCGTTTAAAACAAGGGCGAAGGGACACTTTTTGTAAGAGGTAAGCCAGAGTACATACATACATGTGATTATATTATTTGTCTAAAAGTATGGATTGTGCCATATTTCAAATGGAAGTCGGTAGGAATCGAGTTGTATGGAAACTTCGCCACTGGTAGTCTCTGGTTTTTAAACCAGAGACTTTCAGTGGCGAAGTTTTTTTCCCAATGTTATTTTAATGACATTGGGAAATACAATGAGTTGGTATCTGCTTTATAATGATGGAGCAATACGTTGTTGGATAAAAGAAAAGTTTAAAAGAGTGTTCATGGAGTTTCTTGCCCATTCTTCTCCTAGAGATCTACGCTTTGGAATGGGCAACTCCAGTACTTTCACAAATTATTATGCCTTGTGACTGGGTCTGTAGCTTAGTCTTTTTGTTGTTTTTGACATTCAAAAGTGCCTGTAATGGTATAATTGAAATAAATACTTTGAGTTCGATACGCGGAACCCGTCGATCACTAATAAAGAACTAGTAATCGGTGGTGGATCCCTTGAAACATTTTCTTCAATTCTAAGTCAATTATAGTATACATCCGAATTCGTTTCCAAATTCAGCTCATACCAGAACTGAGTATTCTGACAATCAACACCGTTACAATTTTTTAAGAAACAAAAAGATATCAAATACTTTTACACCTGTAAGATTTTCATTCACTTTTATTATTTTCAGTTGTCTGGTTGCCATAGTACAGGCTCTGCCTAGTTTGGGATCAGATGGCGGTGTGTTGGTTGTCCCAAGATATAGATATTTTAGTTGCAGTACAGTCACAAGCACCAATATGTAAACACTTAACAACTTTTAAAAGTCATTTTCTCCTCCTGTTCTGAGTAAAATTTCATGTTGTTACGAGCATAGTATTCTAGAACTCATATTTTTATGAAAAAGATCCAATCTCCAAGTTACAATCGTTATTTCTAGTGAAAATTGCTTTAAAATTTAGGAAAGTGTAATCATATTGGTGCTCGTGACTGTACATTCTACTATGTCTGTCTAGCTTTTTCTGAAGTTAAATGTGCCAACTTGTAATTAGGTACTTAGTTAATTACTGAATTTTATATTCATTACCTACCAGGGACAAAACTAAACTAATTATAGTTTACAGTTTTGCATAGAAATTATAAAATTTCATTTGTAGTTACTTTGTCCAGCCTTTCTGAGTTAGTTACACTAGGGTACAAAGTATCAAATTGTTGTCTATCTGGACTAAGTAAGAATTTCAATAAGCTAACAAGAAGCAACTTTAAATTAATTTTCATTGAATACTTCTCTATTGTAACAGCTTTCAGAACTTGGCGATTTTCTCACTTTTCAAGACAATGTTACAGCAAACATAACAGAAGATCACGCCATTAATACCCAAAGGGATATGCAGAGGTGTACCTGTTTTAAGTGTCATTTCAGAAGGGGCGACCCTAATAAACACGGACCGGGCACAAATCAAGTCACCGGCCTGCTACTGAGAAATTCTTGATGGAAAACTCAATAATACTTTGCCCGACCTGGGGGAATCGAACCCAAGTTCTCTTCCTCAGCAGTACTCGCCTTACGTGTCTTCTTTAACAAGTGGCTTGTGAAGGCAACCACTCTGGCTGTCGTGCGCAGTAGTCGACCCCAGCTTGAGAACCTCTCTACGTCTAAGAGGACGTCTTCTGTGACCTTGATTGCCATCACCTTTTGTTTGTTTTTCTCTTCTGGCGTGCTTGCCGTCGATTTGCTAAAATTAATCTATGAGCGCCGCCATGACACTTAGGTGGAAACGTTAGGTGATAGGGGATAGCCCGCGAAGTTCAAATTTTCTTACGTATATTGCGGAAGAGGCTTGTATTAATGATTATAATTCTGGAAATACTATTACAAAAAGCCTGGCACTGAGCTACGAATCGCAACAAATATTACTTCTAATTTATTTTATTTTATGTAAGTTTTTGTTTTAAATAAGTCCCTTGTTCTCTCGTTCTTTCATGCAACAACGACACACACACAAACGTTTCTTACTCTTACCCAAATTATTTTCGAAAACCACCAGTGAAAGTGTTTTCGAACACAAATTATACAAGCGCGGTATAGCTGGGTGTCAGATTAGCGTAGTCCACATCTACCTTTGATCGCTCGCCCGGCAAATTGATAGATTACCCGCCATCCAATAGGTTTTCTATCACATTACCTAACAATCCGGTTCGCGCGAAATGTTTGCGTCTCGTTCATTTATCAAAGTGGTATCACTTATCTGCTTTTTGCAGATGTCAATTGCGTTATGTTTGGGTTGAGTGATTATTGGTTTTAAGATGGCAGCGCCTGGTTAGCCCGCGAAAATTTAACACTTCAAGCACAGAGTACAGAGGCGGACTTAATGTCTTAGGCATTTTCTACCAGTCAACCTTTGGGTGATGCAGAGACAATCAGTGGTAGGTGTATTCTGAAAATAATTTAATTAATACTACGATAAACTACAAGGACATATAAAAAAAAAACATATTTTCTTACGTTTTTTTTGCAATTTGCATGTCAGTGTCAGGGTTTATGTTGGACAAAATGTGATGCGCGACTGTAACACGTATGTATTTAGAGAATTAGATATCATTAAAATCATTAATACAACCCTCTAAGTTTATTTAATCCCATTGAATAACTATTTCATGAAAAAGTAAAAACGTACGAGTATGAAAATTTGAATTTCGCGGGCTACCTCAGCGCATCCTCCTTGACTTGTTTGGGGCAAAGTGTAAAAAGGTTCATAAAGGAAGTTTCGTTTAAAACAAGGGCGAAGGGACACTTTTTGTAAGAGGTAAGCCAGAGTACATACATACATGTGATTATATTATTTGTCTAAAAGTATGGATTGTGCCATATTTCAAATGGAAGTCGGTAGGAATCGAGTTGTATGGAAACTTCGCCACTGGTAGTCTCTGGTTTTTAAACCAGAGACTTTCAGTGGCGAAGTTTTTTTCCCAATGTTATTTTAATGACATTGGGAAATACAATGAGTTGGTATCTGCTTTATAATGATGGAGCAATACGTTGTTGGATAAAAGAAAAGTTTAAAAGAGTGTTCATGGAGTTTCTTGCCCATTCTTCTCCTAGAGATCTACGCTTTGGAATGGGCAACTCCAGTACTTTCACAAATTATTATGCCTTGTGACTGGGTCTGTAGCTTAGTCTTTTTGTTGTTTTTGACATTCAAAAGTGCCTGTAATGGTATAATTGAAATAAATACTTTGAGTTCGATACGCGGAACCCGTCGATCACTAATAAAGAACTAGTAATCGGTGGTGGATCCCTTGAAACATTTTCTTCAATTCTAAGTCAATTATAGTATACATCCGAATTCGTTTCCAAATTCAGCTCATACCAGAACTGAGTATTCTGACAATCAACACCGTTACAATTTTTTAAGAAACAAAAAGATATCAAATACTTTTACACCTGTAAGATTTTCATTCACTTTTATTATTTTCAGTTGTCTGGTTGCCATAGTACAGGCTCTGCCTAGTTTGGGATCAGATGGCGGTGTGTTGGTTGTCCCAAGATATAGATATTTTAGTTGCAGTACAGTCACAAGCACCAATATGTAAACACTTAACAACTTTTAAAAGTCATTTTCTCCTCCTGTTCTGAGTAAAATTTCATGTTGTTACGAGCATAGTATTCTAGAACTCATATTTTTATGAAAAAGATCCAATCTCCAAGTTACAATCGTTATTTCTAGTGAAAATTGCTTTAAAATTTAGGAAAGTGTAATCATATTGGTGCTCGTGACTGTACATTCTACTATGTCTGTCTAGCTTTTTCTGAACTATGTTGGGATACCCATCCACAGACCGTCCGAAGGCTTATTACTTTACCCTTTCTGTATTCCTTACATTCTACAATGCATCACAGTATGTATGTATATTCTAGTACCTATGTATGTATCATCATTGTAGTCGGTATTCCCTGCAGCATCCACATTGTTCTCGTGTAACGGCCATCAATATGCGATGTGAGTCTTCTATGTGTTTATACGTTGCGATTGCATTGTGCTCTGTAACAACTTCGTAATAGAAGATGTAATGGGTTGGGATGTAGCATTTTGCTATCGTATAAGGACCATTTTTATTGGTCGCTCGAATGACAAATACGTACACTTACAGGCTTACATAATACAGACGGATTGAAACAGATTGTAGACTGTGTCAACAACATTGCGTTATCCCTACTGTAACATTCATATCAGGCCATTTTAACTCGACGGTGAAACTGGCTTTGCATTGATGAGTCCAGTCCAGGTCTCTTAGGCTGCTTCTCTACTGGAGCGGAGAAGAGAGAAGAGGAGCAGACCTGTGCAAATTTTAACCAATCATCATCTGCCTAGCCTTTCCCCAATTATGTTGAGGTTGGTTTCCAGTCTAACCGGATGCAACGGAATACCAGTATTTTACATGGAGCGACTGCCTGTCTGACCTCCACAACCCAGATAATACTGGGTATTACGATACCCCTTGGTAAGACTGGTTGTCAGACTTTTTGAGCCACTGACTACCTGTAACGACTGTCAAAGATATAGAAATGATAGCCGGGACCAACTGCTTAACGTGCTTTCCGAGGCACGGAGGAAACTCGGTATGTTATGGATGGATGACCATCCATCCACAGAACAACCTAAGCACGGCTTAACCTAAAGATCGTCCATCATGTTATTATTTAGGCACGAGCTCCTCTGCAAATTTTAACCAATATAATTGCATAAATACTAAAACCCGCTCCGCTCCGCTCATTCTCTACAATAAAATTGTATTGGTCAAAAGTTGCAGTGGACAGGCATCGTTAGGGAATCACAGAATCTTTCTCCTGGCCGTTTCTCGACTCTATGGTGTCTATAATAAATAAAATTAGAAAGCATAAATAAAATTAGAAACGAACACGAAAGTAACATAGGGTGTTACAAAACCAGAAACTGTTCACTAAAGACCATCTTCATCTTCTTCTTGTAGCCACCTGCGCAGCTTTGACTCAAACTCAAATCTAAAGGACATTAATAATAGAGATTTTAATAGTTGAACTGTCGCCAGGAGAAAAACAGTGCGACGAAAGGCCCAGTTGCTACCCCTTGAAATGCAAGCAAAGTCAACAAGTCTTCGCAGCTATTAAATGAATATTATGGCAGTGTTACTGGTATTATTCAGTATGTAACAACACTCATATATATCAATGTTGAAGTGAAATTGTTATCGAATGAGCATTGTTTCCTGATATTTACGAGCCCACCTCATTGAAATAAAACTGGTATATCGCTTTCGAACACTCGTGACGCTGAAAAGTTGACGTATTTGTTGAGTTATGGCCGCAAATCAATTGAAATGTGATGAAAGGTTTTATTGGCTCTGTGGTTTACATTTATGAATTATTAATGTTTTATTGTTTTACTGCCTCGATGGTCGAGTGTTCGCACGCGCGACTGCTGAGCATGAGGTCCTGGGTTCGATTTCCGGGTCGGGCAAAGTGATATTAGGATTTCCATCAGGAATTTCTCAGCAGCTGCCACGGAGTCTGGATTTGTGTCTGGTTGAGGGCAATAGGTTCGCCCCCTATTTCATGGACTTAAAACATAACTGGCGAAACGTGGGTGTACTTTTAGTTATACCTCTGCCTAACCCTTGGTGAATACAGGCGTGATTTTAGGGAGCGAATCTATTGCCATCAACCGGGCACAAATCCAGACACCATGGCTGCTACTGAGAAATTCCTGACGGAAAAATCCAATGACACTTTGCCCGATCCGGGAATCGAACCCAGGACCTCATGCTCAGCAGACGCGCTTGCGGCAACTAGACCAACGAGGCAGTCCAACCTAGAACTACTACTAGACGAGATAGAACGTTATGAGTTAGTTCGAAACTAGGAACGATCACTGACCGAAGCTTACTCCTACACTTAGTAGCATTAAAAAATAAATTCACCCACATCAACACGACGGAACACAAGCTCAACATCGAATGATTTACGAAAGTCCAACACGGCAACTGTGTCTACGGCAAAAGTTCTTTAAAATTCAACGCTTATAAATTTAGAATTGGCCCGGATTCCATGCACGCCAGTGGTGCCGCCCTGGGGCGTTTTCGTCTATTCAAATATTCAGGAAAAGCAGACACAGGCATAACATATGGTATATTTAATGGCATTTGTGTAATGGAAATAGCGGTTCCCGTAATAGAGTTAGTCTTGACAGAAATGAGCAATTTTCATATTAGATTTGAGATAATTTTGTCATCGTGTTACGGCTTTACGGGTTGGTTTGGAACGTAGATTAAATTGAATGGATATTCGAGTTTGGAGACAATTTATGTGGTTTATCGTTTTACCTTTGTTTTCCCTATCATTGTACAAATGTACAGTTGCCAGCCCATAAAGCTACTGCAATCTGTCTTTAAGCACGTTAGGCCTTTCGTCCCGGCTGTCATTTATAGATCTTTAACAGTCGTTACAGGTAGTCAGTGGCTCGAAAGTCTGACAGCCAGTCTTACCAAAGGGTATTATATTATCCAGTATGAACTGGGGTGTGGCGGTCAGACCGGCAGTCGCTCCGTGTAAATCACTGGTATTCAGCTGCATCGGGTTAGACTGGATGCTAACCCCAACATAATTGGGAAAATGCTAGGCAGATGATTGTTTCAGAGAAATTTGCAAATTTCTGTTATTCTGCTCTGTCATTCAAAGAAAATCTGTCATTCCATACAATTTATTTACTTTGTATTCAATTTCATTTGAGATGATTGTCATAATTGAGCTGGACGGTTGCAATTTTTAGGGTTGAATAATTTCTGTTGCTCAAAATAAGTCAAGTTTTCGTTCGACTCGCTTTGTTTGTTTGCGAAGACTTATTATGTATCGTGAGTACAAGGTTTTAGTAGCGAATTTTGTTCTACTAAATTAAATCTTATAAGATGGGGGACTGAATAAAATTGATCAAGTCTGTCTCAGTAAAACTGATAATATATTATCATCATTCTCCTGACCTTATGCCACTTTCTTTGGGGTCGGCGCAGAATGGCTTCTTCTTCCATACTTCTTATTCTATTACTCGTCCTATACCCAAGAAGCCAACTTTTTTTGTCCTTTTTTTAGCTTACTATAATATTTTCTTTGGTATTTCTTTACTCTAATAACCAGGCTTTTCACGTTCATATTCAAAAGTTTCCACACGACATTTTCATCCTTGTCATCATCATCACCAGCCTACAACAGTCCGCTGCTGGACATAGCCATGGCATGGCCTCTTCAATCGCATGCCACTTAACTCGATTCTCGGCAACTCTCATCCAGTTGCTACCAGCCACCCTGTGGAGATCTTCGCTCGTCGAGGGTGTCCCACATTACTCTTGCTGATTCGCGGTTTCCACTCAAGGAAATGTCTACTCCAACGGTCATTGATTCTATGACTAATACTCATAATGCACAATTTTTTTTTTTTTTTTGAAAACCAGCTTTTATTTTATTGTAGCGAGATTTTACTGTGTAGATAAAGAAAGAAGACAATCCTGGCTGCAGGATGAGGTCATGAAATAGAAATCATCTTTATCTATCAAAAGTGAACGCGTATTCAAGTTTCGTGTCTTCACAACTACCCGTTGAGGAGTTCCCTCGTAAGAAGACAATTCTGGCTGTAGGTTGAGGTCATGATAGAAATAATCTTTATCTTTAACAATTGAACACGTATACAAACTTTCGTGTCCGCGCTATTAACCATTGAGGAGTTCTATCGTGAGGAGACGCTCGTGGCTGCAGTATGAAGTAATGTCTATCATAAAAGTGTATTGCCACCAGAACCAAAGGTGTGTGCAAAATTTCAGCTAAATCGGTTGAAGATATCTGCTTCAAAATCGAGTTGCAAGATTCCACCCGGACAAACATACATTGCAAGTTAAAAATGATAGCTTGTAAAATAATAAAAATAAAGCGCAAAGTCATTATTAGTAGGTGTAAGTATTTTTTCTAAGAAATATTAAATAAACTTCCATGATAAGTTGAAGTCCTGCGAAACTGGGCTATCTATCTATGGACTCAGGATTAATTCACTACATTAATTCAGTTCACTCGAGATTCCCCTGTAAGGTATGTCTATATATCTAAAGACGCAAACTCACCGCGGTGCAAGCTGCGCAAGGGCACGCGGCCCATTTTAGCTGCGTCACAGATAATATAATACTACTGGATTCATTTTTTTGACAACGTGGGTCTACGTTTAGACTGCAGAATACACCGCACACCCACAAACTATGAACAACTTTAGCGTGCGTGGTCCACCGCGCGGCATAGTCGTGGGTTAATATTCGTGTATAGCATGTACCGCATGCACAGGGTGCATGGCACTGACAGGGTTGAGCTAGGTTAGCGCCTTATTTGAGCAAGCCACGCATGTAATAATGACGTCATTTGATGCATAGCGTGTCCGTGGTTTTCAGTGGACACAATCACATTTGCTTGCAAAGCGAAGAATAACACACGTGCGTAGCTTATCCGTGCGCCGCGATGTGTTTACGCCTTAATACTGTGAGAACGGTGCAACAGGGCTGGTAGGAGCGCCATTTATCACCTTTGTCATGATCTATTGGCGCAACCTGGGTGTAAGACTAGTCAGTGCATTATTAATGCTGGCACTTAATTAACGTTCTTTGGTTTTGGAGAAATTTAAGCTTTCTCGTACACTTCGGCTGCCTAGTGGCGAGTTAGATGCTGTTAGAACGCGCGTTAGTGCCTGTAAACACTGATCCAAGTAATCTAAAGTCATCATCATCATCATCCACAGCCTGAATTCACCCACTGCTGAGTATAGGCCTCCCTTTTCTTCTGCCAATCTCCGCGTTCCTGTGCCAGCCTCATCCAGGTTTTTCCCTCGATGGCAACTATGTCGTCTGCCCATCTGGCCGCCGGACGACCCACATTTCTTTTCCCCGTTCTTGGACGCCATTCGGTGACAGCCTTAGTCCACCTGTCATCACTGTGCCTTGCTAGGTGTCCTGCCCACCTCCATTTGAGTTCCGTAACGCGATTTCCAATATCGAAAACCTTTGTACGTCTTCGGATTTCGACGTTAGGAACTCGATCTACCAGCTTTATGCCGAGCATGGAACGCTGCATGGCTCTCTGTGCAACTCTCAGTCTGTACACAGCCTCCTGCGTGAGCGTCCATGTTTCAGCACCACAATCTAAAGTAGCCAATCATAATCACTAAATCATAAATCGCGTTCGACTTAACATGATGCAAGTTGTAAACGGACCCTTCACGAAGCCGTGAACCAAGCATTCTGTACATCGAACTAAGTCACTCTACGCAAAAATTTTTGCTGGAAACGATTTTTTTTTGAGGTGAATAATTTAGTTTTGCGGTTGGACTCAATGTCCACTCAAAACATTGTGCTGATGGATGCATTGGAAACTACGGGGGTCGTGGAGGTATTTAAAGTAAAGTTATAACATTAAAACTTAATATAAGTATTAAAACTTGTGAAAAAGTTGGAACTTTGACCCCCAATATTTCTGTAACAAGAAGGTTCCCAGATATGGTGTAGAACAAAAAATTATTACAATGATGGGGAGAACAAGTGCCTTTCGCTTTCGTTCAGGAAAGGACATGGCCGAATCCTGCCCTCAGAATCAATTTATAATTCGTAATGTACACTAATTATTATTATATTAAAGTTACTTCTAAAATAAATAAAAATTAATCGCAACAATTACATATCTCTAGAACAGGCGACAAAAAATCTCAAAATAATATGTGTGTTAATAGTTTTTTTGTGTCTACGTTTGGATACACGCATGAGACAAACACTGTATCTATCTGAATTACGCCTGAAGGTCAGACTAAAATGTATGTAAAACACCTGTGACTGTCAAATTGTATTGCTAGGGTACCTTAAAAAGGTAACGGTTTCACGATTATCGCAGATAACTTTTAGACCTGCCGCGCGTCTTGATGAATATATTCAAATATTTATTTTCAAGAGTGTGTATCCAAATATCCTAGACTCATTTTGACGTTTCTACGCTCAAAACTATCTGTGCAGTCTTGCGTTGATCTTATCACGTAATACTGTGTTGTCTTTTCGTTATTGTATGACAGGGAGCCATTTAGCCCCAACCCCTTGGATGCCATTTTAGGCTATTGTTGTAGGTAGTTGCCTAGTTGGTAAACGGACAGTTGGATGTTGTTGCCATGTCATGACGTTGTTATGGTATTTAAGCTGGGCCAGGCATCAAGCAAATACAACGGCACCAGCTTCATTCCTTGATAATATTTTGTTGATTTTTGAAGATGAATAGGCTTAAAAGTGGATGAAAACAATGAATTTGTCTTGTCTGAGTAATTGCAATGATGTTTTTCTTAAAACGTCTGTAAAAGAAGTAGAAGTAGATAATTATATTTTATACTTTTGCAAATGTAGGTATATATACTACCTACCTAATTAGATATTGTTAAATAAAAATTCAAATACCATTTTAGTGTTTTATTGCCTATCCAATTGTATATTTTTTGCTAGTCGCTTGGGTCGCTTGGAAGTCATAATATCCAGAAATATCTGAAGATGACTAGTACTCGCTCTTCTTCGATTTGAAATGTCGTGTCGGATAGTGAAGAAACGGCCTTTAAATCCATTGGTAATAGCATTTCTCGTATTGTTTCGTTTCGGAATTTATGATCATTGCTATTCAAAATGTTTAGGCACATTTTTTGTATCCTAATTATAGTATCTCTCGCTTCTTCGCTGATCATAAAACTTAAACTATTATGATTACACACCTGTAAGCTTTAATTTGACGTACTGTATGTCAATGTACATGAATATTTTTTGTAAGGGCACAGCTCTATACAAATTCCGGCCATGTCATTTGTACTCGTTGGTCTAGTGGTCGCAAACGCAACTTCTGAGTTTGAGATCTACGGTTCTTTCCTTCGCTTGGGCGGAGCACCGCCGTGTCCTAGTAGCGGCGATTGGCGGCGGCGACCTCTCCCGTCCGGCCCTGGTTCAAGCCATTTACCGGAGCGAGAGGGAATGGGAAGCCGTCGCCTCCTTCTGCGAAGCAGTCATGCTAGCGAAGGAGGTGGCGGAACGTGAGAACCTCACGTCCCAGCCGCCGCGGGAGACGCCCCGGGCGTCGGGGGCCACGTGGTGGCTCTCGGCCTCCGTAGGCGCGGGCCTGTGGACGGTGAGTAATGGGCTAGCTCGCCATCCGTCCGTCTTATGACGACAGGCCGTGTCGACGGCGCGTTCGTGTTCCACGCGCGCCTCAAAGAGATGTCAGCAAACCGGGAGGGGCCCGCAAGGGCCGATGCCTGCCAGGGCTGCGGGACTGTTCGAAAGAGATACCGCGGCCTGGAACACAAAGGGCAAAAGAAGGAACATGGATGGGTTTTAGTCAGTAAAAGTCTGAGACTCGCTTCCGTTCCGCCCAGAGCGGGACTCATTTGATTATTTCCCATCCCCAAAAAAAAGGTTCCATTCCCAGGTCGGAAAAAGTGTTAATGGGTACAGGCATGATGTAATGGTTATGGAAGTTAGTTATAGCATCACAATCCTATGTTTTCAACTCGCTAAGGGTGCTCGTTAACCAAACAAGTATAGGTTTTATTTAAACCTGAATTTTTACTTTTGTCTGTTTTAAAATAAAATGGGAATGAAATCGCTTCGTTTTCGCTTTTACCTCGTGCTGAAAAGCTTTCGTGGGAGCTGAGAGGCGGATTAGCGAGTTTTATAGTATTTTATATTACTACCAGAACTGAAGTACTTTTCTGGTTATTTCGAACGTTGAAAGGTTTCTACTAACCATTACAATTTTTTGAGAGATCTGTTAGGACCACTCACTTCTTTTAGGGTATCTACCTTTATTGGCAGTCAGTCAGTTTTATGTTGTTGGGTTTTTCCATCAGTTAAGTAACATTAGCAGACTAGAGTCTAGATTGCCCGGTTAATGGCAATATATGGTCACTCTCTATTACATGGTACTTAAACACACAAAACTAGCGAAAAGGGGGTGTACAATAGGTTCATTTCTGCATAAGTATTCTGGGAAAACTGGCGTGTCATATATCTTTGTCTAAGAGATTTGATTTAATAGTATAATTAAAAAAAGCGCAGCATAATACGTGCCAAGCGATCAGATCGCGTTAGAAACACCACCCTGCGCTCCATAACTCAAGTAGCTGATGTTAAAACAGCCAAGCTAAAGTGGGAGCGGATGGCTGCGTCGTATGAAGTCACCCGGAGAGATGGGCAAAGATCGTCACTCACTGGACGCCGCCGTCGAGACAAGGTGTGACGATCTGATTATGTTCGCGGGGCAAACGTGGCCAGAAATTGCACAAAACAGAGACGTTTGGAAGGAAAATGGGAAGTGTTTGCTCAGCAGTGAGATCCAGTATAAGCTTTAAAAAGTGGTTTTATAGAACTAGTCTCAAGAAAAGAAACTTTTCTATCTCTATCTCTTTTTCTTGAAAAGAGAAGTACGGAATCACACTTTTCCGTGGTATTTTATGTGTTGACGATCCCGTCGTCGATGCTGCCACGTACGATAGCATTCCCGCTCTTTTTCTCGCTCTGGCAAATGACGGTTCTGAGCGACAGAAAATATTATTATAATATATATATATAATTTTTCAGTAAAGTACCCATGTTTTCAAGGTAGCTACATTATTCATACCTTTACCTTAAATCATTAAAATCAAGATTAAGTATCTAAATCTTAAATGGATTGCTCTACGGATCCAACTGATTGTTAAAGCCAATCTAGAAATATTCCAGGATTACAAAATGGTGTCGGGCGCAGTATTTCCCGTGTTTGAAATTTTGTTTTAATCCTTTAAACAAGAAAGCGTTTGTGAAACCATTTTTGAGATATCCACTGTTGAATGGGGTTGCTATAAATGTTATGACCTTATTTTAAAAGGATTTTGTGGATTTTTTGTGCGGCGATCTTAAGGTTAAGCAGCACTTGCCTGGGTTGGTCCGTGGATGCGTAATAACCCATTACATACCGAGTTTCCTACGACAAACCGTTGGTCCCGGCTGTCAATCGAAGATCTTTGATAGACGTTACAGGCAGTCAATGGCCCGACAGTCTGACAACAAGTCTTACCAAGGTGTATCGTATTACCCGGTACCAACTGAGTTGTGGAGGTCAGATAGGCAGTCGCTCCATGTAAAATAAGTACTGGTATTCATCTGCATCCGACCGGCTCGGCATCCAGCCGTCCGCAACAGAGTTGGGAAAAGGCTAGGCAGATGATGATTGTAGATTTTTTGTGCCTAAATACTGGTTCAGTTAGACTAGAAACCGATCAGAACATGAATGGAAGGCTTGTAAGATGATGATGGAGGTCTGTTAATTATGTGTGTCTGCAAGCTTTGTGTTGTACCAATTTTAATTATGTGTGTCTGCAAGCTTTGTGTTGTACCAATTTTTTTCAAATAGAAAACTTTATTAATGGCACACTTATTGGAGTGTCCACACTTCCACAGTGTGTTTACACCTTAGATGGCCTACCATAACGTCTTAAGCAGGAGTAATTCCAGTGTGGGAAAGAGATGGCGCTAGACGACCTGTATAGCTCTGTCTCTTTCCCACACTGGAATTACTCCTGCTTTAAGACGTCATAGTAACCCCCCTGTACTTCACGCTACCGACACCGCATTTAACGTGGCCACCCACTAGGACCAGGTATCTAATTTGATAAAGAAGAAGAAGTTAATTATTCTGCTTGAGTGGTTTTGATATAAAGGGTGTAAAAAGACCTTTAACGAAGCCGAAAGGTACTCGTTCTCACCGTCATTGCGAATTTTTTTTTTGTTCTGGACCGTACCTGGGAACCTTGTAGTTACTTACGGAGATATTGGAGGTCAAAGTTCCAGCTTTTTCACAAGTTTTTTAATAAGAGTTTGTCAGGTTATAACTTTATTTTAAATACCTTCATTGCCCCTTTACTAGTCAATGCACCCATCAGCTTAATGTATTGAACGCTCAAACATTGCATATAGATTGCGTACACACATAGTATATGCATGGTGCATTGCATTGTTTTTTTTGCTCATTACATTGAATTTTACCGTAGAACGTGATTTTCCTCCACCCAAAAAAAAGAGTGGTTTGCTAGCAATATTTGTTTGCTTAAGTTTCAAATACTTAGTTTCATGTACAGATTGTTGACGGCTTTGTGAAGGGACCGTTTACACCTTGTATAATAAAAAAATTAAAAGCATAAGTTCAGCATAATTCTGTGACAACATGTGAGACAGTAAAGTACTATTTAAAGAGATCGATGTACTGACTTTGCCTTCCCTTTATATCTTAGAATGTATTTTATAAACAGAGGGCTTTTCAAAATTAGAAGCGACTTCCATAATATTAATACACGCAGTAAACACGAAATTGTAATACACAAATTCAGATTAACAAAAACTAGCAAGTCTTTTCTTATAAACAGTATACGGTTTTATAACAAATTACCTAAGTCAGTTATAGAACTGAGCGATGGGAAGTTCAAAACTACATTAAACGTGTCCTTATTAAAAAAGCATATTACAAAATCAAGGACTACGTTGAAGATAAAGAGGTTTGACTTTAGTTCCTTCGCGCATGCGGCTTCCCTGGTAGCTCATAAACAGCACAGATATTCGGATGTCTCTGACTATGCCCCCCCTACTTAAGTACTAATGCTGTAACATGATAATATTGTAAAACCAAATCCTTTTAAAAGAGTAATCATGGAGTTTCTTGCCGGTTCTTCTCCATAGGAAACGACCAACCCGAACCGTGCACCTTTTTGTCGACGTTTTTGTGCCCATGTAGGCCTATGTGAAATAAAATATTTTGATTTTGAAGTAGCTCAGCACTGACTGCTCTCCTGCCAACTAATTCATCCTCCAGGACTTGAATGAGACAGACGACAGAGCTCTCCAGGTAAATCTTAGTCATCGATTCGCGAAGAAGCGCTCCTTTTTAGCGCCAACTGGCGTTTTTCAATAGCTCAGAACATAATTTATTTATTTAATTTTTAGGAAAACTTACAGCTAAACAGACAGTGAGTAGTCGCTTACACAAAATATGGCCATTACAAGTTTCCACATGTAGTATTTAAAATACAATAATCAATAATTATTAATATAATGTATACAATATTAGGGAAATGAATAACAGATACTTATTATCTATTAAGTTAAAGTTATATTCAGACAATATTTTAACTACCGAACAAGCTTTACATAGGATATTATTATATGTTACATACATAATAATTTACAATAGGGACTTTTCATTAGAAGAGATTACAGAGAGTAGTACTTAAATGAGACTTGCTCCACACATAGCTCTGGTGTTGTTTTAGGTTTAATTAATACGAGGATTTTGAATATCAAATATGGAGCAAATATCATACTGTAGTATCAAAATGTTACGTTTAACGGGTATTGTATGAATAGATCATATTTCAGAGTATAATTCTAGAAGCCTCTTCATTGTGAATTCAGTTTTGGAATGATGTTTTTGATATTATTATGTTGTGAGTTCTCGATATTCAATTCAATTCAAATTCTTTATTTCAGACATGTCTCTATAGTGTTAGTTTCAACAAAATAACTAGTGTTAGTAAAAAGGAAATAATTTAATTTCTTAATTCGGTATGGATCCTTACCCAGTAGTGGGGAGTCCCACCGATCTGAGAACATGCTCAGGAGAGGTTGGTGGCGGTGCGTAACCGGCCGGCTATGAAGGCGGTAATTTTTCTTATAATGGCGTAAAAATCGTCTGTGCGCGCCTCCGCAAACGTAGTGGACGCACTACACCGCCACAACAGTCCCAACAGTATCCTAAACGCATTATTATAGTGGACACGCAGATCGGCGTGATCAGATATTATCAGCGCTGTAACAAGCACCATGATCAAGGATAAACTGTAGTTATTGCGGGTGGGTGTTTGTGAGCAGACAAATCGGTGAACCATCTTTCTTGTTCTTTTTTTTTGCGCTCGGTACCGCTACCACTGTGTCTAATAACTCGATTCTGTTCCCGACACATGGAACTCACTGTGTCCGCTCGCGAACTTTTTCCGGCACTTTTTCGGTTTTTACACAGTTGAACCACCGGATTCCAGGCTCTCGACAGTTAAAACCCATGTTCCTGGTTGAAGTTCTTATATTTGGTAATCTCAATGCCTTCTCTTACCGGTCTATGTATACACCATTATTTTTAGGTCGTTCTGGAACCGAATACCATTAACTCGATCATCGAACTCGAAACGATTGGGACTATTTTTTTTCAAAAACAAACAATAAAAATAAAAAAAACACGAAAGAATAAATTTAATGTTTTTTTTTGTGAAATAATGAGAATCGATCGATGAATGAATTTTTCAATGGGTATCGTTCGCATGTGTTGCCGATCGTGGATACGTTTTACACACATATGCATTTGAGTTCTCATAATTAAAAAAAAAACATTAAATTTATTCTTTCGTGTTTTTTTATTGTTATTTTTTGAAAAATATAGTCCCAATCGTTTCGAGTTCGATGATCGAATTCATGATATTCGGTTCCAGAACGACCTAAAAATAATGGTGTATAGTGGCGTACTATCGATATGATCTGAGGGTTATGTAACTCAGTCCAGTGCTTCGATCTTTTCAGTCTTAATGACAATGTTAGTAACCATGTCAGTTTAAATACTTATTTTATTTAATTGTTATAATTCAATATTTAAAGTTAAATAAGTTACTAGTTAATAAGTAAAGCAACTAAAGGAAATTAACTAGTTTAAAAGTATAAAATAAATTAAATTAGAAACAAGTAAAGCAAGCAAGGAAAACTAGTTAGGTGTATAAAATTAATTAATTTAGTTAAATAACTTAAAAGAATGTAAAAGTAATTAGAAGTAAATGAAAGGCTTTTTTTATATTCGATATTAATTTAGTTTTTTGCCGATGATTTAATTAAGATACTTGCAGAATTAAGGGTTTTACAGAATTAAGGGACTACCTTTACGAAACCAGTCCCCAAAAAGGCACTTAACTTTGCGTAAATGTTTTAATGACTTCTGCTCTCAAAATGGTAGAGAAAAAACAAAAACGTGGAGGAACCGACATTTCCTAGCTATGAAAATTCAAAGACATGTGATGTGTGGGGGAGTAGCTGGCATCCTCTCTCCCATACAGAGGAGGCTCGTTTCCCAGCAATGGGAACGTAACAGGCTGATTAAGTTATTCCTTGAATGAATGAATGAATGAATAATACATTTTATTTGCAAGAATATAATGTAGCTAACATAAGGTCTTAGAACGGTATTTAACCCTTGGCCACCTAACGTGTATTCTAGTAACACATCCACCTAACGTCGGTCATGGTGACCGATTGCGTATAAGTACTATTAAGAAGGTGAAAAGGTCATAATTTGATAAAAATCAAAACTACATCATATTTTTCAGTTGTTTTTATTTTAAATTGTTTGAATAAACTCTTCAAATTGACACTTTTTATTTTTTATTATTATTTATGAAAGTTGACTAACAAATATTTTAACAAACTATAGGTTTTTTAATTGAGCTGAGATCTAAGCAATAACAATAAATAAAACTACTTAGTTTTTAATTATTTTACTAACTTAAATATGTAACTTCTTATATTAAACTATCATTGGCATAATCAAATCACAATCATTACAAAATTACAGCCTCCAAACATTTACAATTTTTCTACAATTTCTCGGTCTAATGGTACATCGTCTACGTCACTGCAATCTTCATTTGGTATTTCCGGCACGTCCCTTTGATCCTCTGAATCTGAATCACACTCTTCCAACCATCTACTGATATTTTGATCACGGACAGACATAATAAACCTAAAAAACAACAAGAAAACGTTAACACAAAAAGTAACGTAACATCCTAACGTCGGTCACCATGACCGCAAACGAAATATATTTACCTGAATTTTTTCACTGCGCGCACGTGTTGCTTGGTCCAGCGCAGAGTGAAAACTGGAGAGGGTGGTGAAAAAGTACATGGAGTCGCAGGCGTGTGGCCCGCGTAGAAACGGAAATATTTGAAAAAATATATCGCGTGGAGTCACTGTGACCGACGCTAGGTGGTTAAGGGTTAAATATTAGTGCTATTACCCTTTTCACTGGACGCCATTACAAAACATGTAAATTAAAATGTTTTCGCCTTTCAAATTAAACGCTTTCAGCGAGGTTGGCGTGGACGTTGATTAATTGTTTTCGTTATACAAAACGAAATAAGTGAGTAAGTCCTAAATACTAACTTTCAAAATGTGCTAGAAGTAAAACTCTTAAAAAAATAGCTGCTCGGTAACAGGTTTTGGTGGCGAAAAATATGCGTAAAACCATAAAACTTAGATAATAATAATAATATTTATTAAAAAAATAAAAGGTACAACTTTTACAGTTTTTCCTAAATATATTTCAAGTTCAACAATGATTTGTGCCTGAACTAGGGAATCCTGTGTTTCAGGCGATTGGAAGTAACATTAATTGATGAAATATTCACTTATCATACTAATCTTATTGGTACCTATGTAAACCTTAACATAGCTAACTAATTAAAAAATAACAATAATACGAACATTTTTTACTTCAGCACAAGTAAGAACTTCTCTGTATCTTCATAGGACATATTTTGAAGGGCTTCGTTAAGGATTTTCTTGCATTTACTATGATTTAAGGAGTAAATGTTTCCTTTTTCATTTAACCTGTTATAGAGTAGCGGTCCGAGGTATATAATAATTTCGCTGTGAAAGCATGTTTTGTACTTTTTTGAGGGCAAACTATATCTTTTCGTCTTTTTTTAGTGTTGTCTTAATTCAGTGCTGTATGGAAGTGCCACGTGTTGTTTTAGTACAGTGCTCATAATAAATAATTGTCGGATTGTTAGTACTTCAGAAGATGCAAGCTAAGAAGCAATATCATTTAGACTCTAAAATGAATGGATAGTTTGAAATGCCACAGGATTTATAAATTGTGACTAAGATCCACATTTCCACGCTTTCAAACCGAGGGTAATAAAGTACCCAAGTGGTAAATAAATATGGCGAAGCATTTTCCAGTTCACAGTGCGCTAAATGAGGATGCCATTCTGAAAACATTGTGGGATTTCCTCATTATTTACACATCACGATAATAATTCAAGAGAACCACAGCCTTTTTGAGGTTACTGAAACGAATTTTGAGTCCGTTTGAATTTCGCTTTTTTAATTTTGTTCAACAGAAAGTCGGCCGACAATTGTTCCGTGCCAGACTTTTGTAAAAGACTTCCAAGATTATTTATGTCTTTGCTTTTGTAGACTACCTCTTAGATACGAAACAAGACTTTTTTAGACCGGTTGTAAGCCGACCATCTATTTCTCTAAACATCACGCCTGTAATCCCCGAAGGGTTAGGCAGGGGTGTACCTAATAGTACACCCAGATTTCGCCAGTTATGTTTTAAGTCCCATGTAATAGGGCGCGAGCATATTGCCATCAACCGGGCGCAAATCCAGACTCCGTGTGCTTCTGAGAATTTCTCAGTGGTACACGGAGTCTGGATTTGCGATTTGCACCTGATGGAAAATCCCTATAACACTTTTCCCGACCTGGGAATCGAACCCTTGCGACCACTAGACCAACGTCAGGTTTTCAGTCCACTTACACTAAAAAAAAGAACAATGGCAAGTTTTCATAAATTCTGTGTATCGCATTTAGACTTCGCTTACATTTATGAAAGTTCACAAAAACCGCTTTCCAAACATTAACCAGAACATAATCTTTAATTTCCATATTTACATATAAAATTGCATCATTATTCGTGGAATATAAAATGAGTTTCATGCAAATGTAAACAGCGCGCGAGCAGCAGCCAATTAGCCAGATAAGTGCGATATGCGTTCCACTGAGCTTTGGCCAAGGTACCCGGATTATTCCGCCGGAGTGAGCAGCGGATAGTGACGTCATTTAGAAATATGTTCCACTTTAAAGTTTTATCAAATACTGGCTGTACTTCCGCGTGTATACTGTGAGTTTTTAGGGTTCCGTACCTCAAAAGGTAAAAAAAGGAATCCTTGTAAGAACGGTTGTCCGTCTGTCTGTCCGTGTGTCACCACCGATTTTCTCAGGAACAGGTGGACCTAGCAATTTGAGATTTATACCAGATACTGACGTCTATAGTCCCTATTAGGTGTATAAAAATCAACACGATAAAAATATATGGGCAAATTTATATTTTCGCGAAAACTTGTAAGTAACAAAATTTACCTTAATATTCAACTTTTTTTTATTTTTCGGAATATTCCCTTTACTTGTGCTATAAGACCTTAGGGTCAGCTCACACCGAGACGCGACGCGACGCGACGCTGCGCGTACACTTTAACAGAGCGACTCAAAATACAACTTTATTTTCTACACGAAAAGATACACATTTCGTTGTGAGAATTTAGAATACGTTGCCCCATGCAGCGCTGCGCCTCGTGATGCCTCGCGGCGTAGAGCGACGCAGCGCTGCATCGCCGGTACGCGCAGCGTGTAAGAGCGGCGCTGCGCCTCACGAAGCAGCGCGACGCCGCGCGACGCCGCGCGGCGTCGCTAGGCGCAGCCGAGGCTGCCGTGGCGGCTTCTCTCTACAGACTTCGTGTAGAATTGATGCAGTTCGGTCGAGTGCTTGAGTGAAATTATAATGATAGACTGGGATCTTGTTATAATCGGACTTCTTGCAGAAGAGGAAGAGGAAGAATACCAAAATAAATTTTTAAAATTATTTTTTGCATTTCTGTCACTATAGTGTTTTGATGATACATTATACAAACATTCGTAGAGCTGCACAAAAAAAATCAACTTCTCCTCGATCTCCATAATGTACGAGTACCCGCCAAATCTACGTCGTTTTCATGCGCTTGCAAATGGTAGACTGCGGGTGGACGCGGGGCGGGGCACGTGGCGAATGTAGACACGTTCCGCTGCGCCGCGTGGCGTCTCGCTGCGCCGCGCGGCGTCTCGCTGCGCAGCGAGGCGTCGTGTTGCCAACGATTTTACTATGCGCCTCGCGACGTTGCGATGCGTCTCGCGGCACCGCGCGGCGCAGCACGAAATCACTGGCCTCTTCCAGTATCGTCGCGTCGCGTCGCGTCTCGGTGTGAGCTGACCCTTACTTTTAACCAAAATTGACAATTCTAGGTCAACCGGAAGTACCCTATAGGTTTTGGGTCGAAAACCTATATGGTAGTTCCCGTTGACCTAGAATCATGAAATTTGGCAAAAAGCAAGGTCTTACAACACATGTAATGGAAAAAATCAGAAAACAGTATACATGTTATTTAATAACAAAATACCTATAATTATGTTACGGAACCCTCGGTGCGCGAGTAAAGCTCGCACTTGGCCGGCTTTTTTATACAAACTGCCCTGCGCTCTTTTAGGGTCTACTTTTTAAAGATGGAATTGTCAGCATTAGTGGTCTAATGGTAATGTACCCGGCTAATGAGTAGGGATGAGAGGCTGGGAGCGAAAAGGCTACCCGTTGATGGGTTTAAATCGTTTTTTTTTAGGGTTAGGTGAAAAGCGGTCCTGTGGACGGTGAGTAAGGGGCTAGCTCGCCGTCCGTCCGTCTTATGACGACAGGTCGTATCGACGGCGCGTTCGTGTTCCACGCGCGCCTCAAAGAGATGTCAGCAAACATGAGGGGCCGCAAGGGCCGATGCCTGCCAGGGTTGCGGGACTGTTCGAAAGAGAAACCGCGGCCCTGGAACATAAAGGGCAAAAGAAGGAACATGGAAAAAAAGGGTTAGGAGAAAAACAGCAATATCTAAATGGTTAACCCGTATATTGAAAGGGTTAGCCCGTATAATGGTTAATCAAACATACGGGTTATAGGTCTAACTGGTTAACCTGATTAATCGGTCCCTGGTTGTAGGCCATGGGTTCGAGTTCTTGAACCAAGACGCATTGTTTTGTTATTTTCTTTGATCATCAGTGCTCGCAAAATTATTTAAGAAAATATCGGTGAAAGAGAACCATCTAATATCCCGCAAGCAAATGATGGGATGGTTAACAAGTCTTTCATAAATAAATTTATCGTTTAAAAAAATATCAACAGCCAGTTATGTTTATAGTATCTAGTTTAGTGTGTACCAATGTATGCAAAATTATGTATTTTACTGCGAGAGAGCAGCGGTGGCCCGAAAGTAAGCCGTGGGTTCGAACCCAGTCAGGCGCATTACTTTGTGTAATTTATTTCATCACCACTGCTCTCAAAAACGGTGAAGAAAAACATCGTGAGGAAATCGGCGAAATGTCCTAGAACCAAAAATTCGAAGACATGTGACATCTAACACCCGCACTGGGCCCGCGTGGTGGCCCGCGCCCATTCCCTCTCTAGAGAGGAGACCGTGTATCCCAGCAGTGGGGAAACATTATAGGCTGATTATGCTGCGGGAAATATTGAATTACAAGTTTTTTTTTCTGTGCAATCATGCACGTTATTAAAGCAACAGTAACATTGTTAAAAGTATAATAAAAGCGTTATACAGACATCGCTGTTCAATTTAAAACAATTACAGCTCCACCTTTTCTTTAACGAACAAAGGAACCTCATGTAAATGTAACAATTAGCGCTTTAAGCCACTTAAAGCAAACTTCGGTAAAGGTTGATCTACACCGACACATTCTACCCTACTTTTCTGCGATAGCACTGCAGTTATAATACCAGTAATAAAATGTACGTTTAAAGTCCTAACGGTATAGTTTTCAGCTCAAGTTAGGAGTTGGGAGTATTGCGAGCAAACTTAAGTGCATTTACATAACGTTTCTGCTTTAATTCAGGGTAATTTTTCAGTCCAACGCAGTAGGTAACTAGGTTGCAATAGTGATAGTACAAAACCTACTTACAAGTTGGCTTTCTTGTATTTAGTACTAGCTTATGCACACGTCTTCGCCCTCGTGGATTTTGGTATTTGTCCCACGGGATCTTACTACTGGGATGTTTAAGTTCCATGTAATGGGGGCGAGCCTATTGCCATCAACCAGCAAATCCATACTCCGTGGCTGCTACTGAGAAATAACTGATGGAAAAACCCAATAACACTTGGTCCAAAATGAGAATGGAATCCAGTTCCTCATGCTTAGCAGTCGCGCTTGCGTCCACTTGACATCTTTATTAATTATTAGTATACTGAATACTACGGCTCCAGAGACAGGAACCTCTTCACAATGCGAGCCGTATCGAGGAGTAATGCCTTCTTCCAACATATTTATTATTACCTAAAATTAATTTTGGAAGTTATTAAATTAACAAGACATCTTCAGACACACTCAAGAAGTTAATTCAACGATTTTCCCGAGCCGAGACCACACGGCAATCATGTTTTACTTAAGGGGAATGCTCCAACCAGCCCGCGAAATTCAAAATTTCTTGGATTTTTTGCAATTTGCAGGCCAGTGCCAGGTTGTATGTTGATTAAAATATTATTCGCGGCTGTAAGACAAATGTAGTTACAGAATTATAATCATCAAAATCATCAACAAAACGCTCTAAGTTCATAAAGCTGTAGGAATGACTTTTTCTGTTTTTTTTTGTTCCTACGCCTTTATGAACTTGGAGGGTTGTATTGGTGATTTTGATGATTATAATTCTGTAACTACATACGTGTTACAGCCGCGAATAATATTTTAATCAACATACAACCTAGCACTGGCCTGCAAATTGCAAAAAACGCAAGAAATTTTGAATTTCGCGGGCTGGTTGGAGCATTCACCTTAACAAGGAAAGCCGATTAAGTTCGATATGAAATACTTACAGGGAAAGGTCACGGCGTGAGTTACTCCAGACAGCCACTTGGATCTTTGTGGTATTGTTAATAATTATTGTTTATTGATAATGAAAATTATTAGAGGAGCTCAGGGCTAAATAATAACAGCACGGGTCGATCTGAGAGGTTAAGCCGCGCTTGCCAAGGTTGGTTTGTGGATGTGACCATTTATTACATACCGAGTTTCCTCTGTACCTCGGAAAGCACGTTAAGGCGTTGGTCCCTGCTTTCATCTAAAGAGTTTTGTGTCGTCACAGGTAGTCTGGCCGGATAGTCTGACAACCAGTTTTAACAAGTGGTATCGTATTACATAGTACTTACTGGGTTGTGGAGGTCAGATGGCAGTCGCCATGTAAAATACTGGTATTCAGCTGCATCCGGTTAGACTGGAAGCCGACCCCAATATGGTTGGGTAGGCTAGACAGATGATGATGACAATTAAAATTATTATTCGGTATACTGTAAAGGTGTTAGTTTTGTTAGAAGACATGTTTCATAAAATAAGAGAACACAATCCCTCAAAATCAATAAGTACGAAGATATGCACGGACTCGCCTCGTTGGTCTAGTGGTTCTGGGTTCGATTTGCGGGTCGGGCAACCAGTTATTGGGTTTTTCCATCAGGAATTTCTCAGTAGCAGCAACGCAGTCTGGATTTGTGCCCGGTTAATGGTAAATAGGCTCGCCCCTTATTACATGGGACTAAAACATAACTGGCTAAATATGGGTGTACTATTAGGCACATCTCTGCTTAACCCTTCGGGGATAACAAGCGTGATGTTATGTTGATATGCACGAACACCGGAAAGGTTTGTCACAGTGACGGACGGACAGTTATAAGCTGTGCGATCCATTAGCATTCGTGCTATAGTCGCAGCTGTCGTCGCCGTGGACGATTTCGCCTTTATTTTCAGACAAAACGAAATAAGTAGCCCAACCTCAATATCTTAGCCGTAGATAGCTATGGAACAGTGACTTAATAAAAATTTATAGATAGAGGTACAAACATCAGTCGATGGTTAGTACCATCATTACCAAAACCGTTACTTTACACCTATTTGTTTATGGAGGTTTGTACAATTCCTTCTTAATATAGAATATGGTTTATTTTGTTCGCCTTTCTCGCTACCCTTGGGTATCGAGTTGTCTTCCGCAACACCGTCGCAGTGCTCGTCAGTACGTGACCGCTACGTGTTACTATCCTCCCCAGGGCAGCTTTACGGACGCCTACAGTTACACTTAGTGCCCGCTTCGGCCTCTAATGATGGCAGTACACTCTCGCCGAGACACTCCGAGGCAGGGCGAATGCGAGAGTATATAGGGTGTAAAGGACACCCCTCCGCAAACTCACAGGGTGCATTCAGCTCCTTATTTTGAATCATATTCCACCGGAATTTTTCTCATATTTTTCATTTTTTAGTTACTATTCCTTTATTTCAATGTAAAATGACATTCTCTGTATGCAGCACTCCATTTATGTAAATAATACGGCTAGAATAAAAAAAACAACAATGCATGTTGAAATACTCTAACGAACAATGCGTTAAATCAGCTGTTCACTTCCTGCCTAGCTACAGAGTTCATCGAACTCGTCGTCGCGCTTGCCGTTCGCTAGTTGCGTTTTGCCAGGGTAACGAATACATTGCAAATCAAATTTATTGGATTTCCATAACGTTCCTAAAATTATTTCTTGTACCATTCATCTTAGTATGATAATTATAATATCAGTCTGCAGGGGCACGTCCCTTACACCCTGTATAGGAGCGCTCGTCTAGCCTCGGTTTTACTTGCTTGACTGTACACTGTGTCTCGGCGAGAGTGTACAGCTACCTTAGAGGTTCCCTGAAAGTCTGGCGGTAGAACTCATGCCTTTTCAACATCTTCGTTTGCAAACGGAATCGAATAACTGTCATGAAAAACCAACTTTTAAGAAATGGTGACAAACTATCGTGTTGTTGAAACACCAAAGTATACTTTTTGTTTTATTGACACTTAAGGAAATATAGAAAGTTTTCAGCTGCTCTAGTGGGTATTGTACGACACTACACACGGTGTAACGGAATTTTTTAAGGCGATTCGCACATGCCACTTGTCGTCCGCGCGATCGGGCGATGTTGTGTGTTAGGTATCGACGGATTTCATACGAGCTATAAATGTGACGTAAGGTCCGCTTCTCTGCGGACGAGCGGTGTCGGTGTCTGAAATCATCTACCTTACTAGATCCTCGGTTTGATCCTCGGACCGTGTATGTCACGTTGACGATGGAACGAACTAACCCAAAAGAAGCCTCTCAACTCGCGACTTAAATAGATTGGGGTCATTTATGAACTTGGGAACACCGATGCAGGTAGGGAGTTCCACTCCTTGGCTGTGCGCATAATAAAAGAACATTGTGTGGAACATTGACAAGGAATGGGTGATAACCTGCAGTACGTCTGGAGTCCCGATGGAAGAAGGGAGATTGTGGAATTAACTCGTGGAGTTCTTGGGCACACTTACCGAAATACACGTGCTTACAAACAGCTTATGTCGAAGTACCAAAAGCAGAGCTAACCGTTTTGGTTGTTATTTTAAGATTGGCTACTCGAGATCGCTAATTTCATGCACCTCTAAACAGAGGTTTAATTAGGTCCAACCTCAAGACCGAGGGTCACTAATTAGGTCCACACCATTAACCACCACACAATTAACTTCATAAACAAACAAGAAAAGGTCGAAGCCCTCACACAGCGTGAGTTTACGTCATAAACAGCAGGGGGCCTGCCACCATCTCTTATATCACCATCATGTGCAGCAGGCTAGCCTTTTCCAACTATGTTGGGGTCGGATTCCCAGTCCAACTGGATGCAGCTGAATACCAGTATTTTACACTAAGCGGTTGTCTATCTGACGTCCATATCCTTGTTCAGTACCCCTTGGTATGACTGGTTGTCAGACTTTCAGTCTACTTAACGACTGTCAAAGATCTACAATTGACAGCCGGGGTTTCCTAGGCACGGAGGAAACTCGTTATGTAATGGGTGGCCACCTATCCACGGACCAACCTAGGCAAACGCGGCTTAATTAGTTAATTTATCACACTACTTAAGGTAAAAATAATACTGCTCCAAGAGGTGGTAGTCCCTCTGAACATCGTGAGTAGTATGTCGTCAAAGGAAATGGCTCCGTTAATTATTCAACGGCAGGTGAGTAAGAAGCGACCTGCATCGGACCTAAACAAACACGGACGGAGTCTTGAGGGGATGAGGGCTTGGTAAATATATAGGTGTATGTGTATACTCGTATATGTTAAATGTTTTGGAATTAGGTGTAAAGGAAAATTGATATTGAAGAATGGAGATTGTGCTGCGCTTGACTAGGTTGGTCCGTGGATGGATGACCACCTATTACCTACCGAGTTTCATCGTGAATCGGAAAGCACGTTAAGACGTTGTTCTCGGCTGTAATTTGTAGACCTTTGACAGTCATTAAAAGTTGTCAGTGGCCCGAAAGTCTGACAACCAGTCTTATCGAGGGATATCGTATTACCTAGTACTAACTAGGTTGTGGAGGTCAGATAGGTAGTCGCTCCATGTAAAATACTGGTGTTCGGCTGCATCCGGGTAGACTGGCAGGCTAGGTTGGCGCGTGTATCTGTGCCGCGTGGTTCTTGTGAAAGTCCAGTTTTTACCATCATTTTGAAAAGTTCGTTCCGAAAGGTTTATGTTTAAGATAATACGTTGTTAATAGTGAAACTTGGACAATATAAAACAGAAATCGCGATGTTTCGGCAAGTTTTAAAACAGTGCAAAGCAGGGGTAGTTCAGTCGCGATAAACAAAAAAGGCCATACCTAGCAATATTAGGTAAGTATGTAGATATTTAGTTCAGTAACGTTTCTTTCTTAATTAATTAAGTAGTTACATAAAAATATACTTAGGTAATATTGTATATTATGGGAGCTGCATCTGCCAACAAACTGCTTTACAGTTTGGCAGAAGTAACATTTTTTGTAATACTTAGGATGTCACCACGAATAAACGCTTTTTCATTTTTTTTTGATGTTCAGTTACGTTCATCATTTTATTGTAAACCCACTCATATAATACGTGCTGTTTTTTTTTTGTTGTAATTTGTATGTCCATTGGCAAAACATAGCGCACTACCTGATTTTTAAGATCTTGTTTGTAATTATTACCTATGTTTACGAATAAATGATTCTGATTCTTAGTATTTTTTTTAATTATTTACAGCGCTACTTAAACAGAAACCCATCACTAAACTTACTACTCAAAGAAGTCGTCCGGAAGTAATGATCGCAGGCAGAATTCCCTGAGATAGTTACTTTATCTACAACTACACCTCACTAAAAGATCAACATTTCTTTGAACAGAACTCAACTCGTTCAACATCTAAAATAAGTACAGCACAGTATTATAGACGTTTAAACGGTCCGATCAACAGAGGCCCTAGCATGAACGTACGACGAAAATATAATGTTCCTGTTATAACTGAATGGTTAGGCAGCGGTGTACCTGTAGTTAGTGTGTAGTGGTGTACACACAGCGACACATCAAGGTATTTGTGTCTAGTATAAAATAGCCTCGCTTTGTATAGATTTCTCGTACAACGAGAGATCCGCATAAACTGGTTATGTATAGCTTGTTTGGTCGCCGTGCGTACATTCACATTTCACCCGTTATGTTTAAGTTTCACGTAGTAGGGGGCGAGCTTATGGTCATCAAACGGACACAAGTCCAGACTCCGTGGCTGATACTGAGAAATTCCTGATGATTTCCTAATAACACTTCCCAACCTGGGAATCGAATCCAGAACCTCATGTTTAGCAATAGCTCTTTTTCTTTTATCGTGTGGCTAACCTGGTTTCAGAGTTTTTATGCCACTCATGGGCCTCTGACTTGGCTTTACATGCCGTCGAGTAATATCTCTCAGGCATGCTGGATCCTCACGATGTTTTCCTTCACCGTAGTAAGTGATATTTATACAATAGCGCTTGTAAATACTAGACTAATGAGGTAGCAAGTTTAGTTTGCTTACCCTGCACGTTCATTCTTGGCCCACGGAGAACTGCAAAAGACATACAATACTTCTGGAATCACCGCGCACCGGAGCGGGGCGTCGGGAAATATTTCCCAACAAATAAAGAGTTTGCACTGGGAGTACTTCCACAAAATAATGGTTCTGGGAATATTGTTCCACGAAACTGCGACGCCTTAGAGGATGTATTAGACAAGGTATTCAAAGTTTAGTTTGGCGAAGTGACGCATTTTTAATATCGGGCGAAAAAAGTACGTTTCTTATAAGTTAAGGGTAAATTCAAGTTACTTACATACAAATATGTTTAATCCAATTCCGGATTTGGTCCACAATGATGCAATCGAGGAACATACGGTCGATACCAGTACTGATCTGCATGTCGTAAACATTATGAATTTGTTTTACAATGAACAGTGCAATAGACGCTTGCTTCGGAAACGCTTTTGTCGTTGTTGTACATAAACATAAGACAGATTGTCGCTCCCAAGTAGGGTGGTACTTTACAAAAATAGAAACTCTCGCATTTTGAATTTTGCGATTCTATTCTTCAGAATTTTAGGATGATCGGTTCAGTGGTTTAGGCGTAAAAAGGTAACAAACTTACTTTCGCTTTTATAATATTAGTATGGATTACACTCATCAATCGGATTGATTACACTTTAACCAAAATATCTGTGCAGGCGGAAAAACACATACGTAAATAAAGAGAGATACAGTAAATGTACCAAGTTCGACATATCGATTGCATATTTTCTTGACAAAGAACGCCATCTTGAACTGCACACGTACAGTGACCATATTATAATCCCTGTGACTATTAAAGTTTATTATTTGATAGGTTGTCACCGACGTTGCACAAATAAGCCATCTTTTTTTGACATCTACTAAAATCTCGGAGAACAGAAGCAGCTGCACAATAAATAGCGTATGACTGCTTCCTTTCAAGTTTTTCGTCAACTCTAACTTACTGCTAAGACAAGTCCAGCCTTATCTTATTCATACTCTAGGACAAAACGTAACTGCGCAATTGTAGTGCAGCTTGCGTTGTTCGGGAGCACAAAGTGGTGCAATGCTTTGTCTTTGTGTGAACGAGATAACGAGATGTGGCCGACTAGAGTTTAGCTGGTTTCACGTAAAATGCATTTAGCACAAGACTTGTTGTGTAGTTCTGGCAGAAATTACATTTTCGTGATAATTTGTACGGAGAAACAAGAAATAACATCTGTTTTTGGAGAACTAGATTCAGGGTTTAAATTAAAAACATATAATTCTAAACTGCGAGTCCCCCGCATCCTAACCAAAGAGATCGGTCGCATGAATATGCAAATGTCGCGTTCATATCTGACACTCAATGGTTTGTGAAATGAAAGGTGTCCTCAGTCGGCGCAACGCGTTCAGGTATGCACTTCGCGTATCTAATAAACACGACAGTCGCTTGTGCGCTCGATAACAGCTTTGATTTCTTGACCACCGCGTGGTTTTCCGATCCAGAGATCCAGATCCTGGCATATTTATTTACCTTTTAGGAAAATTAAATCTACTACGGTCCCATCATAAAAAAAAAAACTAGAGAGGTGTCAAGGGACACCCGGATGGAACGAAGTTCCTTTCGATTAAGTAGTGAAGGACTTGTAAAAAAAAAATTGGCACAAAAAAAACCACCACCACCTTGATCACCCATCCACAGGCAGACCTCGGCAACCGTTGCTTAACTTGGATCACCCATCCACAGACAGACCTTGGCAGTCGATGCTTAACCTTGATCACCCATCCACAGACATACCTAAGCAACCGTTGCTTAACTTGGATCACCAATCCACAGGCAGACCTGGGCAGTCGTTGCTTAACCTTGATCACCCATCCACAGACCAAAGACGAAATGGAAATATCTGGCTTGTTTTCTATAACATGCGCACGCCGCACGGCTTACAATAGCTTACTATAGCAAAAACACATTACCCTCCTTTGCGTCGCGCAGTCGGGTAAAAGTGTCGTACACACTTTTCGTCTGAATTTTTTCCGTCTAGCCTCGCAACGCGCGATAAGGAACTGTGTTCCAAAAATGTTAAAAATAATTGTCTGAATAGATTGTTCCACAAGTCACATTACATAAATCTTATTTACACTACTTATACCCAGCTTCCGTCTCCCAGGTTCTCAGACAATTTCTCGGTACTAAAGCCTGTGTGAGTCGGAATGAAATAAGTATGAGAATGTAATATGAGGCATCGTGCATAGGCATCATTCCCCTTCCCCTCGGACCGCGAAAGCGAGTAGACGTGTTTTCTGTGCCAATAATTTTGCAAACTATTAAATAAATCATTTAAATAAGTTAAAAAACAGTGAACGAAAATCAGCGCAAGTACCAGGAGCTCATAAGAAACGAAGCGGTGACGCGCCGTCGGCAATCGCCCGGTAAGCCCCCTCCTCACTTGCCGGTGTTGACACGCCCATCACACGTCACTTAGCAAAGCTGCTAGAGCGCCTACCTAAAACTTACTAGCAGACGTTTGCTCACACCCTTATTGCGGATACATAAACGAAAGGAAAACGATGCCATCACCAAACAAAGCTGCCTCCGACTCTGACCTGTCCAAGCCCGAACCGCCGGCGCTGCCCGCATTCGTGACCTCTAGGCCCAAACGCAAGCACGATGATGTATCTATTACCAAGGAGGACTTTCTTGCTTTTAAGAATGAAATCAAGCAAATGTTGTGTTCTTGGAACACAGAACAAGACAAAAAACTTAAAAAAATGGAAAGCTCACTGTTGCTAATACAAAATACCACAAATGACTTTGAAAAATCTCTGCAATTCATCTCCCAGCAGTATGAAGATATGCAAAACAAGTTAAAGCATCTGGAACAACAATGCAAAGATAACTGTTTACACATATCGGCACTCGAAGGAAAATTGGAGGATTTGCAGCACAACATTAAGAAAAATAACTTAGAGATTCGTAACCTGCCTTGTCAGGAAAAAGAGTCAACTGCTGAACTAATTCAGATGATGCATAACCTAGCAAGTGGGCTAAACTATGAACTCCAGTCAAGCGACATACGCCATATATACCGCGTCCCCGGAAAGAAAGGAACAAACAGACCAATCATCATGGAACTCAACACAATCGCAGCCAAACAAGATATCCTTAACTCTGTCAAACGTCATAACAACTCGAATCCATCTCAAAAGCTCAACACCAAACACTTTGGGATAAGTGGCACCACCAACGCCGTTTACATAGGGGAAGACTTGACTAGCAGCACCAGGAAGCTCTTCTATTTAGCACGTGAGCTGTGCAAGGAAAAACTATACAAATTCTGCTGGATTGCTCACGGAAAAGTCCTCATACGGAAAATAGAAGGCCAATCAGCGATGCTTATTAAAAACGAAGCCCAAATAGAAAAACTAAGACAAGAATGACTAGATTCTTCTTGTATGCTATTAATAAGCTCCTTCTTTCTCCGCACTTGCATGATCTATTTGTACATAATTATAAAAATTGTATACTACACTACTCAGATTACCATAAAACATTCTACTCATACTACTCTACAAACTACGAGCACCTATACTCACACACCAATACCTGTCAATCAGACTCACCATACATACAATCACAACTCAACTTTAATTCATTCCAATACTTGCCTGTCAATTAAAATTATCGCTTTACCAAGCGAGTCCCGCTCACTTCGTCATACCTATGTCTTAGCAGGGACTATAGGGTTTAGTCTCATAATGATCCCCCAAAATAGACGAATCAAACAATATCTTTAATAGTGGATAAAATAAACGATATTATTAACAATATTGACCATCTCTCAGTCTCTGCTACGATAAACTGTACGACCGAAGAATGCTCAAATTATGTCACAAACCCGTCTCAACAACTAAAAATAATTACTCAGAACATTCGCTCTATTCACGCAAACATTAACTCATTCTTAACACTTCTTTGTAGAACAAATGTTGACTGTGATATACTCGTTTTGACAGAGTGCTGGCTAAATCGTTATAATGGTCTCATTCCTTCCATTGATCATTACACTTATTATTACACTAAAAATCTCCTGAACCAAAATGATGGCGTGGTGCTTTATGTTAAAAACATAAAAAACTACACAGTTGAGGAACCCGTTTTACAGGACGCCAGTTGTCTAATACTAAAAATTGGCACCGATAAGGCAATAGTCTGCATTTACCGTTCTCCTTCCATCAGAGATATAACTAAATTCCTCCAATCCCTAGACGGGATCCTAGCGGATCTAATTTCTTATAAAACCATAGTTATTGTAGGGGACCTTAACATTGACATTGCCTGTTCTCCATGTCCTAACCAAACCTCAGACTATCTAGATCTCATAGCCTCTCATGGCATGTTACCAGCTCACACTCTCCCCACTCGTGAAACCGCCTGTCTTGATCACGTCATGCTCAAAACCAACCTCTCAGATGTCACCATAGTCCTACACTCTTCTGTCACTGACCACGACCCTGTACTCCTATGTCTCAGGCTAAAAAACCGCGTCAAACCACGTTCACTCACCGCCTCGAAGACGAACTTTAGAACTCTCGACCACGCGATGAACACTACGGACTTCCAACCGATTTACCAGCTTACTGATGCTAATGAAGCCACAGACCGCTTAATTACTACCCTTATTAGACTCTTAAATAACCACACATTTATTGTCAAGCTCCCAAGCAATCAACGGCTGATCAAACCGTGGATGACCACCGGTATACTCCGCTGTATCCGTAATAGAGACGCCATGCACTATAAGCTCAAACAAACTCCAAACAACAGTGTTTTATCTATTACCTACAAAAGGTACAGAAATTTTTGCTCCAAAATATTAAAAAAACTTAAAAGAGACTATGACAGGACAGAACTGAGTGAGGCCGCTAATGATAGCAAGAAAATCTGGAAAATAATAAAGAGAGTAACTCATACTGAAAAACAAAATACACCCAATACTGACTTGTTAGCTCATTCTACCTCACCCCAACTCTCGGTAGATAGAGTGAATGAGTTCTTTGCTAGTGTAGGTCGGAATCTTGCTCAGAACTTTTCAACTCCCCCCGGTAGTGAAAAATTGACTACAGAATTGACCTCCTCACCTCCTACCTTACAATCATTCGTCATGTTGAGCACCGATGAGGCTGAGGTGGATGAAATAATCAAGTCACTCAAAACAGATTCTGCCACTGGTTGGGACAACATTTCGACTAACTTTCTGAAGCGCTACTCACAAATCCTTGTTCCTCTGCTATCACACATTTTTAATATTTCCCTTAACACTGGCACCTTTCCACGACACTTTAAGAAGGCCATCATCCACCCAATACATAAAACTGGGGACACACATTGTGTAAATAATTACCGCCCTATTGCAGTTCTGTCGTCCATTTCCAAAATTCTTGAACGTATTGTAAATAAAAGGCTAGTGAAGTATCTGGAAGATAAAAAACTTTTCGCTCCCAATCAATTCGGATTTAGGCGCGGCAAATCAACCAGCAACGCGGTTACGGAACTTGTCGATTGCGTCGTCAAAAATGTTGACAAGAAGAAAAAAGTATTGTCAATATTTTTGGACCTGAGAAAGGCATTCGACACAGTTCCGATACCTAACCTGCTTTTAAAGCTGGAGGAACTGGGGATACGAGGTAAGCCTCTTGAACTTATGAAGGATTATCTTCAAAATCGAACTCAGTGCGTAAAAATACAGGAACACTACAGTAGAGATGCGCCCGTCACTTTTGGTGTCCCCCAAGGCAGCGTGCTTGGGCCAACCCTGTTCTTGATTTACGTTAACCAGCTCTGTAAATTAAAACTGGGAGACGGAAATATAATAGCGTTCGCCGACGACACCGTCCTTACTTTTTCCGGCGATTCTTGGCACGACACCTTTAACTCGGCACAAAAAGGACTCAATACTGTTCTGCAGTGGCTTAAGACACATACCCTCACTCTAAACACTGACAAAACCAAAATCCTTACCTTCTCTATGCGTAACTCCACACAACCTTCCGACACGCTAACTCTAACAGCACACTCGTGTTTACTGCCGGGAATGGTAGCTTGTACCTGCCCTAAACTAGAGCGATGTAGGACAATAAAATATCTTGGAGTGACAGTTGACAACGGTCTGAGTTTTGCAGCTCACATAGAGACTCTAACAAAAAGAGTCAGAAAACTTATTTTTGTCGTTAAAACACTTCGCCACGTTGCTGAACCTCAAATTATGAGATGTACCTACTTCGCTCTCTGCCAGTCTCTCCTAAATTATTGTGTATGCGCCTGGGGTGGTGCTCCCAAAACCTTACTCTTAAAGCTGGAAAGAGCTCAGAGAGCCGTGCTAAAAGTCAGTACCTTTCGACCTATCCTTTTTCCAACTGAGGAATTATATAAGAACTGTAAAGTCCTCACAGTCAGGCAATTGTTTGTGCTTAACACCGTACTACTTCAGCACCACATAACTCCCTACGAGGTAATCACCACAAGACGCAAAGACAAAATAGGCCAATCCTACCGTACGCATTACTCTTTTACAAGAAGGTTTCCCTGTTTTCAAGGCCCCCATCTGTATAATAAAATTAATAAAATATTAAACTTCCACTCACTTCCAAATATATCTCTTAAAAAGAAACTATGTAATTGGCTCCAGACACTCAACTATAACAACACAGAGCTCTTACTGTCGACTTAAACAACTAGGTAAAATCTACGCAGCGCATTATCACACATTATCACAGGCAAACCCACACAAACACACTCACGCACACACACCCACTCACACACCCACACACTTCCACTCACACACACCCCCACACTCCACATCTATCCTTTTTATCACTTTTTATTTTATCTTTTCTTGTTTTGCTAAATGATTTATTTGTTATACATATAACTGCTGCAAAAATGAAAATAAGTTCTCGTAAATTAGACAAACTCTCTTTACAAGCCACCCATGAAAGGGTTGGGCCTAGCACCTTTAATACAAGTTGTCTTGTCAACTTAGCAAGGGTGCTAGAGTCTCCAAACATATAGTTATAACGACTCCATCTTTTTGTTTGTAACCTAATGTTGTTCAAATGTACACCTTTTTATTGCAAATAAATTATTATTATTATTATTATTATTATTATCGTCTATGAAGCTATAAGGCTGAAGCCACACAGGCAGGCTTTGCTTGGTCTAGTCAGTAGCTTGAACTGTGTATAGTGTTCCCACTGGTAGGACACAGGTCCAGTAAGGTTTGAAGCCACATGTCTTCGAACTTTTAGTCCTATAATTATGTCGGTTTCCACATATATACATAGTTTCCACATGATTTTTTACTTCATTTTGAGAGCAATGATAGTGAAATCTTCCTACTATGTTAGTACTATTATAAATGTGAAAGTTTGTGAGGATGTATATATGTTTGTTCCTTTTTCACGCAAATACGGTTGAACGGATTTAGGTGAAATTTGGCACACAGATGCTTTATAACCTGGATTAACATATAGGATACTTTTTATTCCGGTAGTACGATCCCGTGGGATGACCGAAATCGTCGTAAGTTATACATAATTACGAATGGGTGTGATGATGGATGGATGTTTGTTACTTCATCACGCTAAAACTACTGAACGGCTTTAGCTGAGGTTTGGCACACGGTTGCACAATCTTGCGGGAACTCGCGGGCAAAGGCTAGTAATTTATACAAAGTAAAGTGCCAGCTTAGGTTCGAACCTTTACAACTTGTAAATCATGGCTGTCTTCCATTGGGCACTCATGCACGCATAAGCAAGCAAAATGCATATCTATTTGCTTTATAATTTGGGTGTTTAATCCTGTGTACTCAGTACACTCACTCACTGCAGAATACACCATCGGTGTGGCCATTGCATTTTTATTTAAACCAAGTGTTGGTTTGCAAGACCTTAGCCGATTCTCATCGGACGCGGCAAAGCAAATGTATTGGGGATGCACCGCGCGGAGAGACGGTTCGAACCGCTCGTCCACGCGGTCGTGTGGTGTCGTGTGATAGGCATCAATGAATTTCATACTAGTCAATGCGACGTGAGATCAGGGTGTCTAAATAATCTAATTCGTAAAATGGTCACAAGGTGACAATTCATAATAGTAGGTACGTCTATGACCATTTTAAGAATTTAAACGTAATTCATATTATTATCCTATCATGATTCTGCTAAAGCGGCCATTTTAGACCCCCAGGATCACCGCTCGACCGTGCAGACGAGCGGTGTCGTATGAAAATCGTCTTAGCAATACTCGAAGCTCATGTGTAGCTTCGGCCTAAAGAGTATTGCAGGTGTAGGTCGCACAGGAACGTTTTCCCAGAGGAAATTCTGCTTGTTTCTATCAATTTAGGTTGCTTTGACTACGAACACGATATCTACTTCCTATCGGGAATTTTGTTTACTGATTCCGTGAGGTATTCGTGTCGTGTTCACGTTTGTGGGAAATTCTATGTAGTTTCTATTACTGAGGTATTAATATTTACTCTAAAAAATGCTGCTTTAAAAATATTAGTACCTACATGTTTACTTGTTTAGTAAAGTTTTTACTTATACCTACCATAAAATTTAAAGACAATTATCTCTTTTAATTGGCACGAATCGATTTTCAAGGTTAAGCAGTGCTTGCCTACGTTGGTCCGTGGATGTGAGACCATCTATTACATACCGAGATTCCTTCGTGCCTCGGAAAGCGCGTTGAGCCGTTGGTCCCGGCTGTCATTTGTATATCTTTGACAGTCGTTACAGATAGCCAGTTGCCTGTAAGTCTAACAACCATGTCTTACCAAGGGGTATCGTATTACCCAGTACTAACTAGTGTTAACGGTATCAGGTCAAATGATACACAGTCTTCAATTTCCTGAAATGCTTTAATCAGTACCTACTACTTTTTCTTACAATAATATATGTTATGACAGTTAGGCATAACATTCCAACTGGTAATGCCCGTCGGCGCTGTGCGACCGACTACTTTTTTTTAAAATCAGCAAGTCGTTTTTATAATTATTTGCTAAAATGTGGGTATCACTAACAGACGGCCATTCTGCAGTAGGAATGCCCCCATTCCTAAATTCCACTCGGCCATTCTATCGTACAGGGTATGGCCTCATACCAAAACAAAAAATACAAATAAAAAGAACTTAAATAAAAAAAAACACACTTAATTTAGTAATCATTAATAAAGTTAAATAGGTCTAATCCATAGCATTGACTATACATTTGATAAAAATATAGACATAGTTACTTTTATCTAGACATAATATGAATTTTAACATAGTTATAATAATATATTTCTACATAATATAATTCTATATTGTTGGATCAATCAAACTTATTGTATTAATGGGTCGAAACAAAAATGGTTATATGAAATATGAAGCACAAACTAATACACAACTATGAAGACATAATGCTGCTAACAATAAGGTCGTTATCTTCATTCTTCATGTGAGGCCAGTTCCTAAGGCCCAAATACATAGTTAGTAACAACAATTATTAGGAAGCTCCCGTTTAGCCATCCGAAAGCCACGGTCTGCTCCACTTCTTGGGTCATCACACTCATCAGGCCACCCGAGAGCCATTAGCTTGCAATTTAATTAACATTTAGTCAAGAATCTGCCGTTTAGCCACCCGAGAGCCACGGTCTGCCAACAGCTTGTCCGCATCAGCGCTGTCTTATCAGGCTCTCAGTACAAATAACCGGATTGTGCCGATTCTCCGTTATCGACACCAATCTAAGCTGTAAATGACATGGAAATTTGTTTAAGGGCTACCGGCCATTACCACTAGAAATCTACTACAATATCCTTATGTATATACAAATACATACATAATATAAAAATGTATATCGCTATTCTATTGTTCGTCAAGCGAATCCGAATCGCTTTTATCACTTTCATCGCTAACTACCGGTGATAAACTGAAATTAACCCACGGTTTTAACTGATCGGCCGGGAAAATATTCCTATATTGTCTTTGAGGAAATCCCTTTATGCTAGATACTTCATACCGGTCCTTTTCCAGCACTGCTGTTACTTTAAATGGACCTTTGAACTTTGAAGCTAACTTTTTGCTTTTGCCCCGGTCTGGATTATTATTAGGAATCATGACTAGATCACCTTCTTGAAACGTCTTAGTTGGAGCTCTCGTTTTATCAAAATGTTCTTTCATCTTTTTCTGTCCCTCTATAATTTTTTCTTCCACCGATTTCCTCAATTTTTCTCTATCAGTATTTGAAATCTGTGCGTCTATCTCTAAAGCCCCTTTTAGAATTCCTTCCGCCTGGCATGTGGTTCTTTGCCCAAATACCACTTCAGCTGGCGATTTTCCAGTACTTTTATTAATTGTATTATTAAGACTCCATTGCAATCTTGCAACATTCGTGTCCCAGTCTCTTTCATCCAAACCATGGTTCATAGCGGCTAGCGAATTTACAATTGTTCGATTGTAGCGTTCAATTTGTCCATTTGCTCGAGGTGTTGCTACTGCATTTAGGACATGTTTGGCTCCAATCGACATTACAAAACTTTTGAATTCGCCAGACGTAAAACTTGTGCCTTGGTCTGATATAATTATTTTTGGGGATCCAAATGTTGCAAAAATATCTTCAAGCGCTTTAATTGTAGTTTTAGATCTAGTATTCTTTACAGGTCTAACAAATATGAACTTGCTGAACCCGTCAATGACCCCGAGAATGTATCCGTTTCCTCTTTTACTTTTAATAAATGGACCCAAATGATCCATGTGTATTGTGTGAAATATTGCGTTTACCTTGGGAATTGGGTTTAAGTATCCCGATTTTTTTCCCGACATTTCTTTATTATAGGCACAATTGATGCAAGCATTAACATACTTCTTGACGAAGCGGTTCATTTTTGGGAACCAATAATCGGCCCCTATTTTTTCAATAGTTTTTTCGGTTGAGAAATGACCCGCTTCGTCATGATTAAGCTGACAAATTCTCCACCGCGCCGAATTAGGTACCACCCATTTTAATTTGGATCCTACACGCCTATATATTTTACCATTTCGCAAAACGTAATTATTAGAGACATCTTTTATATCCTCCTCACTTGTTTCTAAAATAGTTTTAATATGTTTTATCCGCGGATCCGTCATCTGTACCGTGTGAAGCCAGTCTTCAGTCGTAATATTGAAGACATCCAACTCCTCTAGGCTATTTTCCTGTGAGATGGGGTTCCGGCTCAGAGCATCGACATGCTGCATGTTATGACCTGGTCGGTACTCAATAGTAAAGTTATATTCCTGCAGCATCAGCCACCACCTTGCAATCTTAGGAATTAAATCTCGCTTTACCAAGGTGGCGCGTAATGCGTTACAGTCTGTTATAACTTTAAATTCTAGACCGATCAAATATACTCTAAATCTCTTTAAAGTAAGGACCACTGCCATCGTTTCCAGTTCATACGAGTGCCAAAAAGCTTCCTCACGGGTCGTTTGACGACTGAAATAAGCAACTGGCCTAAAAGGGTATTCTTCATTAAGTCTCTGTAGTAAGATACCCCCAATTCCTAATTTACTGGCATCACAATGAACCTCTGTGGTATGATCTGGATTGTACAAAGCTAGCACAGGTCTAACTACCAATTTAGATTTTATTTCTTCGAATGCACTGTCTTGTTCGTCACCCCAATGCCAGGGAACTTCGGCTTTGGTCAGTTTTGTAAGTGGCCTCGCAATGGAAGCGAAATTAAAAACAAAACGCCGAAAGTAACTGGCCAAACCAATAAATTGACGAACTTGATGTACATTTGTCGGTTTCGGGAATTCAGAAACCGCTCTTATTTTTTTACTACCAGGTTTAAGACCAGCCTCGGAAATCTCATAACCGAGATAGTCGATTTCCGATTGGAAAAAGAAACACTTTTGTAGATTAAGTGTAAGATTGGCCTTACGTAAAAGTTGTAAGATAGCTTCCAGTTTACCAATAGCCTCGTCAAATGAATTACCTGTAGATAGTAAATCATCTAAATAAGGGATAGCTAGCTCGAATCGTTGGGCTCCCAGTGCTTTATTGATCATACTCTGAAAGACTGCAGGAGCGTTCACAAGACCAAATGGCATCCTCATATACTCGTAGTGGCCGTCAGGAGTCACGAAAGCTGTTGCATGACGTGACTCTTCAGCCACTGAGATCTGATGATAGCCGGATGCCAAATCTAAGCTTGTGAAGTATGATTTGCCGCTTAGACGATCAAGCTGGTCGTCAATGATTGGCATCGGATAGCTGTCTTTTACTGTCTTTTTATTCAATGCCCGATAGTCTACGCAAAGCCTGTATTCATTGTTCTTTTTCCGAACCAGCACTATAGGGCTGGCATAAGCCGACTGTGATTCTCTTATAATATTATTCGCTAACATATCGCCTATCATTTCCCGTACTTTTGCGCGCTCACTAAAAGGGAGTCTATAAGGTCTATAAATCACAGGCGTATCATCGTTAAGGCGTAATGTCATTTCGGTTATATGAGTTAGTCCAAGCTCCTGCATATTAAATGCAAAACAGTCCCTAAACTTATTCAGGAGGTCTAATAACAGGTTCCCTTCAGTGTTAGTCACTTTGGGGCCAATATTTAACATATCTAAAGTGATAGGTTTCTTTATGGTGCCGGATTTATTACAAGTCTCAGACGACCGAGTATTTAGATGAATAGAATTCACATCCAAAGGTTCATGCTTTGATGTAAATGGACCTTGATTCTTTAGTTTTATTGCTCGTGATAATAATTTAGAATTTGTGAAAGTAATTGGATTTTCCGACAAATTCATAACTATACATCGACTTTTTCCATCATGAAATTGGTAGACACCTTGCAATAGAATGTATTCGTTACCGGGTTTCATGCATGCACTACCTGGCACGAATAATGGTCCTGAAAACGTATCTAGTGTATGTACTTGTATATCCTGTAACCCTTTGATTGAGATGTCATTGGTATTATAAACGTCCATCCTCTCTATATCGGAATCATCACAATAAAGAATTAGTTTAGTGCAAGTCTTATGAACGATAACAGTGGGCAGTTCTGTTAAAGACTGCCCAATAAGAACATCCGTCTTAAGTAAATGATCCGGAACAATAAATGCTTCTATATCTGCTTGAACCGCATCTACTACAACAGTCACAAATATTTTAGCAATTGGTATGACACTTCCAGAACCAAATCCCCGTAAAATGGGAAGTGCCATCTTGTTTGGGACTACATTAAGGTTTTTGACAACCGATTCTCGGATTAAGGTACATTGACTCCCGAAGTCTATATAAGCTGAGGCCGATACGTCATTTACAGAAATAGTTTTAAAATACTTACAATTTGACTTTTCGTTAGTTGTTATTTGTAGAACGCTTTTTGTAGGATTTTGATTCGTGTTTTCTTGTGTTTGATCAGTTTTTGGTCGAGAACCTATCAGCTCACAATTTTGTGTCATATGTCCTAGTCGTGAACACTTATCACATCTTCTTAATGGTTTATTGCAGTTACGCGCCGTATGCCCAGTATCACCGCAATTATAACATTGAAACGACCTAGACTTTGCCCGGCTAGTTGTGGGTGTAGATTTATTTATGCTATTGTTGCGATTATTGTCCGAATTTTTTATATTTTGCGAGTCTTGTTTAAGAGGTAAAGTGTCCCTCTTTGAGATAAGATTTCGTTTTGATATTCGACGTAAATATTTTAGCAAGTCTGATGTCCTCTTAAAACTGGCTCCTTGGGCGTTTAGCCTCACGCCATTATCAAATATACCGCTAATTATGCAATCCACGGCGTTTCTTCCTTTAATGCTGCACATTTTCACCAACCTAGCCTTCTCATGAAAATACTCTTCCATCGATTCCTCTCTCCTACTTCTTCTGCTAAGCATTTCCATCAGACGGTCAGCATAGTTGCGATCGTCTGGAAAAGTTTTTATTATCTTTCTTTGCCATTGCTTCCAGCTCAAGTCAATGGTACTCCTACCTTGGTACCATTTTTTTGCATGGCCAGAAAGTTTTGGTATCGCATAATAGATAATTTGTCTTTCTGTCCAACCATATATTCTTGCTGTTTCGTTCACCTTACGAATCCAGTCTTCTGCTGACTGTGAATGTGCGTCAGGATCGAATTCTGAGATCACATTTTGCGATCCTTCAAAACGATTGCCTGTAATTATTCTAGAGAATCTTTTTAGAAAGTGATTCTCTTTTTGAGCACTGGACAGACTTTTCCGGTGAGTGCGAATTCTCGAACGGGGTCGTTTTCGTTTTGTGAACGAAGAACTATCTGATAGATAGGGCGAACCCCGCTTTCGCTTATATCGATTGTTGTGTTCAGAATCGGTGGAGCTGGTATCATCACTGTCATTACGCGATGAACGAGATTTACGTTTCCGACGCTGGTTGCGTCGGGTAGAACGAGACCTGCGCCTATTACGCGTATGATAATCGGAATAACTGCTTTCTGAATCCGTGCTACTGCTACTAAAACGCCGATATGATAACGAGGATGAGGAAGCAGATGCCGTTCTGCGACGAGATCTGTTGCGGTATGTATCGCGTTTACGTTGTCTTGGATTAGGTCTCGACGTGGAACGTCTGTTTCTTCTAGGTTCCTGGACTCGCTCAGGATTGCGTGATGATCTACTACTGATATTCGGTTCCAAAGGCGGAGTATAATTAGACCTGCCACTAGAAGCCATTGTTCAGAACTATGTTTATTGGCGGAGACTATGATAACCAATTTTATTAATATATATTGAAAGTATGTTTATTTATTTATTTTTAATTTATTGATTCAAATTTTTATTTAGCCCATAGTGGAGTGGATATGTGGTAAGTTAGTATCGTGTGATAGGTATTAGTAAGGAAAGATAAACAAAAAAAATAAAAAACAATGATGAGTCCTTTTACCGTATTTAACCCAAATCACGGCAGCTGTTTCGCTATCGTACCGATAGAAAAACTGCCCATTCCGTCCCGTAACTGCTAAGTCACAGAATCTTCGAATTAACAAATGCCAATGTGTTCAAACCAAATAATTATCAACATCAACAGCAGCAGTTATGGGATTGGATTTAGGTAAAATTAGAAAGGTTTATGCGTCTTAAATCTTTAAGACGAATAAACCTAAATCACTAATAAAAAGGCACCAAGTCCGTACCTACTGTGCGTAGTATATTAACCCACCTATAAACGGTTAATTAACTCTTTTTTTTTAAAGTAGGTGCCTTTACAGGTGACACAGGAATAAATAGTCCACGAATATCCAATAGTCTAATGCTTCCAAATTATTGTAAGTTATTAACGATATCCGTGATCAGATTTACAAGTAACATAATCAAATAATCATAAATAAAGAATGTAAACATTAACAACACTGCTTACCGCTTGTGACGAGTGTACATAATTTCCTAATATCATAATCTAGGTAGGTACATAGATATTTCATAATTATGCACACGTTTAATTTTGGTAAATAAACAAGCATTTTATTTTTACTTTCGTGGAAACAATGACCTACATATATAGGTATAATATATTTTCAACAGAAGTTAATATCACTGTCTCCATTTATCTTAGACATAAACAAACCGGGCGAACCTGTGACCTAGTTTGAATTTCTACCAATAAAGTGAGGTACCCACCGCCACGCAGATTATCGGATGTCGCGTCGTTGTTGAAAGTAAATCATATAGGTACCGCCGCTTCAGCTGCTTCTTTTTGCAAGTAAACAAATCACGTACAGTTGTTCATTGAAATATGTTTACGAATGCAAATACTTATTTGATGTCAACCATAAAATTACTTGACGTTAACGTTAGCCGTAAGTTGTTCAAAACAATAGATCAAATAAAATAACATACCTGAGAACTTCTCCAACACTCTTAGTTCTTACCACTTCTGACTGTTAACGGTATCAGGTCAAATGATACACAGTCTTCAATTTCCTGAAATGCTTTAATCAGTACCTACTACTTTTTCTTACAATAATATATGTTATGACAGTTAGGCATAACATTCCAACTGGTAATGCCCGTCGGCGCTGTGCGACCGACTACTTTTTTTTAAAATCAGCAAGTCGTTTTTATAATTATTTGCTAAAATGTGGGTATCACTAACACTAGATTGTGGAGATCAAATAGGCAGTCGCTTCATGCAAAAAAGCTAGATGCTGACCCCAACATGGTTTGGAGAAAGACTAGGCACATGATGATGAGGGTTTCCAAATTATATTTTCGTAATAAATCCATAAATATTCAAACTTAATTTTGAAAAGGGACCCGAATGAAAATAATTAACAAACAAACAGAAATGATTTTAATTATTTTTGTAACTGTCCGTCGAGCAATTCAAATGTCCGAAAACATGTCCGAAAACTGTCTAAAAATCAAGCTCTAAACAACTGGAAATTATACGAACAAAATCTCGCATACCTAAATATAATATCTAATTAGATACATTCATTCATAATTCCTACGTGAAATCTGAACATAGGAACTCCTAAAATACCTGCCAGAAACTCCTAAATAAGGTCAACGAAAACCCCTAATTATAAACCTAATTTAAATTCGTAGTACACCCTAGATCTTAAATTAGCTGCCGGGTTCCCTTCAAAACGTTAATGAGTAGCATTCCGTAATTAGGGACCGGTTTTCTATAATTGAGTAATTATGAAAATAGAATAGCTTGTTATGACGGCGGGATGTTCGGAAAGTATTCAATTAAGATACTTTAGCAATTTTACTTCGAGAAAAAAAAACGTTGGCCCACACTTGGAATTTGTCGTGTATCGTGGGTGGGTATACAAACATTTAAACTCATAATAGCCACACCACGATACAGGAGAAATTCCTAGTGTCCCACATCACGTTTTTAAAATAAAAGTAGAGTACATTTTCATTTAGTAAGAAAAGATAATTTATTTTGCGTAAAACATGGTATAGTAAGAGATCATAGCTACAAAATTATGCCTCTGCAGATAAAATCACAAAGAATAATATTGGTTTAGTCACTTGCACGAACTGAACGCTCAACTAAATCCACAGAAGCAGTCGAAAATCACGTTTACTCCGCAATTACATAAAGTATCGGACTATCGGCCGATGAAGGACATAAATAAATTGCCATTTACGGGTGATCTCTTCAAGGGTAAACATTAGTTGTTCGTAACCCAATCAATCACGAGACGAGAGTATTAAGTAAAGAAGAAAAGAGCAATGGATGAAAATAGTGGAATTGGCGAAAAATGTGGAATTTTTCTCGCGTAAACTGGAACGTTTCTCGTGACATTCGTCTGCGAGTTGGATCAAGTGACATTTGAAAATCACATTAGTGGAGGAGCGTGATCTCCGTAGATTCGTAACGATGTTAACGCGTTTTTAATGTGAAAGGAAGGTGTGATATGGCGTTAATGAAGGACGTTTAGCGATACGTTCTCAAAATATCGTTAAAAGTTGTGTGGTAATCGATTATCGTGGTATGGATATGTGATGCGGAGGAATGAGGAAAATATACTGAGAAAAATTATAAATGTGGATGGCTATAACAGTAGAGGGAGACCAAAGAAATGATGGATGGACTGTGTGACGAAAGACATGGCTAGAAAGAAGGTGACGCTGAGTAATAGAGAAGTATGGAAGAAGAAGACATGCTGCGCCGACCCCAAATAAATTGAGATAAGGACAGGAGAATGATGACATTGCAGATAAAGGAGCTCTAACAGTCTGGCTGCATATGCATTCAGACAATAATGTTCCCACCGCTGGGACTCACGTCTTTCCCACGTGGTCCCAGTACTGGTTGGTGTACGTACCATGTATTAAACTTGTTTAGCCATCTACCTGACTACTCAAGAAATCATCTGTTAGAGGATAACACCACCATCCCTCTACGGATGGGCGATGGTAGTGATTCCCTAAAGAAAGCTTAGATTAGGGGTCCCAGAAATATTAGTCATGTGAAACCAAATAAAAATGGTTAAGTCATACTATTTGAAGACGTGAAAATACTAATGGTCACATAAGGCGTCGTGTATCGCCTTTCAAAAGATAATGGGCATTTTTGCAAGGTACATTAGTTCGTAGCTTATTCTGTCTTTACCGGTATTCAGAAGGTCGAAAGTTTTACCAAGGGGTATCGTATAACCCCGTAGTAGGGTTGTGACGGTCAGATAGTCTGTCGCCCCATGTAAAAAAATGTAGGTATTTAGCTGCATCCGGTTGAACGGGAAGTCGAACACAACATGGATGGGAAGAAAGTCATGGTCACTAACATTATCATTAACACTAGAAACGGAATATTTACCACTAGCTTTTGCCCATGGCTTCGCTCGCGTTTGTTTAGAATTTGACTTTTTTTACTTTACTTACTTTACTCTGCTTGTAATAGAATAATTCAATCATGATTCGAAAAACACGTGGCGCCATCTTGTATCATAACAATGTTATTGTTGTTTTACGCGGGAAAAGTACTTTTTTCTGGATGAAAGATACCCTACGTCCGTTTCTGTACACCTGACATCGTACTCGTATATGCAAAATTTTAGGATGATCCGTTTCAGTGGTTCAGGCGTGAAAAGGTAACAAAAAAACAAACAAACTTACTTTCGCATTTATAAAATTAGTTAGGATTAATTAATCAATTAATATTAATAATATATCCCGTTTCTAGTGTTAATGATAATAATAGATGGGAAAAGGTAGGCAGATGATGGTAGCTAGATTAAATAACAAAAAATATCACAAAGAATAAAAACAGGAAGTGTAAAAGAACTACTATTATATTCACTGTTGCTTTTTGAAATCCTAAAAAAGTGCAGTCATATAACTCTAGTTTAATTATGACGGAAAGCAAAACTGGCTGTATACAGAATATTAAATTTTTGCTATTCGTAAATTAAAAGAATTTTATATGAACGTCGTATTGTGGTTTTCATTCGCACTCCAATGTTTTTTGTTTCAAATTGCGATGCTTTCAGCCGCAAAAGTGAATGCGAAAATGCAATTTCATTTCATTTCATTTATTCGTAAACAATTTACATTGTGTTGAATATAATTATTATACACATGCAATTTACATTAAATTATAAGAACTATGAAAACATTCCAAGAAATACAAATATAGTGCCAAACAGCTTCAAATTATAATGTCAGTGTTAAAAACAATGTCAAACAGTTTCAAATGTAATATAATGTCAAACAGTTTCAGATATAATGTTAACAGTTCTAAATATAATGTCAAACAGTTTTAAATATGATGTCAAGAGATTTTAGATTATAAATAAATGATTAACAATTTTAAAATGTGGATATGTCATCGTCTATGGAATACAGACATTTCTCCAATAGGAATGCTTTGAGTCTTGACTTAAATGAACTTTTATAAATCATAGTTTTTAATTCCAATGGCAACCTGTTAAAAATCCGCACTGCTTGACACTGAGGACTATGTTGCACAATATTAAGCTGGGGTATTATTTTGTTTTTTAAATCTTTCCTGCGCGTACTTTCCCTCAACTGTCTCTCCTCATCTGTTTCAAAATTATGCAGGTATTTTTTTAAATTCACCAACAATACTAAAACATAGAGGCTGGGGACAGTAAGAATTTTTAAATTTACAAAGTGTGGCCGACAGCTCTCTAGTTGCGATATCCGGACCATGGTTCGTATGGCTCTCTTTTGGAGCACAAAGGCTCTCTGGCAGTTATATTTAAAACTATTCCCCCAAAATTGAACACTATATCTCAACCTTGATTCTATTAGAGCATAATACACCATTTTAAGGTGTTTTATGTCTATTTCATCCCTAAGACTGCGTAAGGCATAACACGCTGAGGAGATATACGAATCAATGGCTTGCAATTCCCTTTTCCAATTCAAATGTTTGTCAATATATATCCCCAGAAACTTTACCTCATTAACTATGTCAATTTCAACTTCATTAAGTGCGATCGTCATGTTGTCTTTATTACGAGCTGTTGTACTGAATAACATTATTTTGGTTTTTTCAGTGTTAATTAAAAGCTTGTTACTTTCAAACCAAGATTTAAAAACTGCCAACACTGCATTAACCTTAGCGGAAAGCTCCTGGATGTCGCTAGCTTCAACTATTGCGTTGGTGTCATCAGCAAAAACTGTCAGCTGTGTGTCGGGAAATATTGAATTTATGTAATTAATTAAGTCATTTGTAAATAATATAAACAAAATAGGCCCCAAAATCGATCCTTGGGGTACGCCCGCTACTATATCTTGCATAGAAGATTTATTGCAATTGCTATTACCATTAGCTTGCATATTACTAATATCTACATACATTTTCCTGTTTCTTAAATATGAAGAGAAAAGTTGTAAAGTTTTGCCTCTCACACCGTAATGCTCCAATTTTGCAATGAGTAATTTGTGGTCAATCGTATCAACGGCTGAGCTTAAATCAAGGAAAATGCCAGCTACCCTCTTTCTCCTATTCAATTTACTAATAACATCTTCCATTAATGTATATATAGCGTCCCCTGTTCCGACATTTTTTTGGTATCCAAATTGTCTCAAGTGCAAAACCTTGTTTAACTTTAGATGAACTAAAAGTCTACTCTTAATAATATTTTCAAAAATTTTGGAAAGAATAGGGAGCAAAGAGATAGGTCTATAGTTTTTTGGATCTGTTTTTGAGCCCTTTTTGTAGAGTGGGATAATTTTTGCTATTTTTAATTGTTCCGGAAAAATACCTTCTGAAATGCATTTATTGTAAAAACTAGTTAAAGGTTCAGCTAATAAATCTAAATTCTCTTTGATAACTGCTATGGGAATGTCGTCATAACCACATGATTTCTTATTTTCCATACGATTGACTATTTTCACTATCTCACATGGAGTAACAGGCGCAATAACCATGTCATTTTGAACTCTTTTAGTACTTTGTTCAAGAAGTTTTAGGGGATCTAGATTCTCGAAATTACTCAAAATAAATTTGCAGCTAAATTGATTCACAAATACGTTTGCAACATCTAAGGGATTTTCTATAATTTTACCGTCAAATTTAAGCAAGAGAATTTCAGAATGCGGTGCTTTTATTTTATTCGTGCTCTTATTTATAACTCTCCAAACCTCTTTACCTAAATTACAAGAATTGTTAATAGTTTCCGTTATTGTTATTTTTTTGGCCTTAGATAGTACCCTTCTGTATATTCTTATATATTTTTTTTTATAAATCAGAGCACCATCTTCCAGGCTATTAGCACCACCAGCACACAGAAATCGTTTCATTTGACTAGATATTTTAATGCCTTTTGTCATCCACCTTAATTTGAAACCATTTTTAAGTTTAATTTTCTGTTCTCTCTTTCTGTAACAATTTTTGAAATTTTTAGCAAATGTCTTCAAGAACGTGTTGATTCCCATATCACTCCAATCAATTTCCAGAATTCTTTGTCTAAAAGCTAGGCGGTTTTTAGTGTTAAAGACTCTTTTATTTACAACTATATATTTATTTTTATTTGTATTATCAATAACGTTATCTAATAAAAAGTCGCCCAATAGCGCACCGTGTCCATCTGCCAAGCCATTGTGGTCTACATCACATTGTTCCACATAATCATCAGGCAGATTAGTTATAATGTTGTCTATACAAGATGCGCAATCGTTGCGAATAAACGTAGGTGTATTAATAAGCAATCGGAAATTATAACATGCCAGTAAACTCATGAATTCAGTCCGGGTTTTGCTCTCTACCATTAAGTCCACATTAAAATCACCACAAATAATGCTTTTCCTATTGAACAAATATTCCAACAACTTCTCCATATTTAACATAAAATGTTCGAAATTCTTAATATTAGGGGTGCGGTAACAGCAACACAAGTATAGACCAGTACTAGTATCCTTAATACAACACACTTCAAAAGCTTCCATCTTATACAATTTCTTTATAAAATCTATATTTTCCACTTTTCTTTCTATGTGCCCCAAGATTAGACTCCCCCCTCTGGTTTTTTTGTTCCTCGTATTGTATGAGATTAAGTTGTAATTTTCGAGATTAAATAGAGGAATCGATTTATCATTTAAAAAATGTTCACTTATACATATAAAGTCAACTCTCTTATCTAGCGAATTTATGTAAACCTCTAGTTCATTTTTCTTGTTACTGATACCACATACATTTTGATGACATATGAACACATGTGTTTGAATTGGGGAAAACTTTAAATCACGTTTATAGCAAGAATCGAAAGTAGTAAACAAATCATTCCCGAAAAAAGTCGGACTCCTGTACAAGATTGTCAGTTTGTGTCATGGAGTCAACATACTCTGTATACAATTGTTTGCAATTAACATTTGACGAGAAATCCGTTTGGACACTGACATTGTTGAAAAATACGGGCTTTACCTGTTTGGAGATTGCAAGTGATTCCTTATAAATTCGATATTTGTTCATGTATATCACCCCTAGGATGTGTCTAAGAACTAGTCTGCATGCATTAAATTTATTTATACGTTGTACTGACTTACCGAAATTGGAATCTAGCTGAATAAAAGTTGAGTTATCACAATTGCGACACACCAAATTAAGTAGGCTGTTCAACATTTTTACGCTTATACAATTATTGCAATAAATATTTCCTATCATAACATTAGTATTACTCAATTGACACAACGTATAATGTAAATGTGATTGCACCACTATCGGACTCTTATCGTTAGAGCCCGCCAGTATCAATACAAAATCTGATTTAGTAAAGTCTCTACACAAAGACACACACGACTTCAATACTTCATCCATGGCTGCGTACGGTTTTACTACAGAGGTCACAAAGAAGTCATTTCCCAGGTAATTTTGCAGAATTTGTCGCACATCGCGTCCAGTTTGATCTGCGAAAATCATGAGTCTATTTGTTGTCTTCATCTGGCTGGACTCATTGTTTACTTGCAACTCCCTTTTGTCTATGCAATCTGTTAATTGTTCCTGCTGACCTCGTTCGTCGTCATTCGGTATTTCATTAATTTGCGTCGAAATTTCCCTTTCTTCATTGTCTAAGGTGATTTCGTGAATTTGCGGTGAAATTTCCCTTGTGCAATGTATGGTATTGTCATGTTCACAAGATTCATTTTGATCTAGTGCAATACGCAAGTTATCTGTGACGGAGCGTCTACTCCGTTTCCTAGCGGAGAGTAATTGTATTCTGTGTGATTTCAAGGGACTACTACAGTTCTCTTTAAGTGCAATTATTTGTTTCTGCTGTCGCGATACAGTTTCTCTTAATTCTTTATTGTCAAGCATTACATTTTCTAACTCATTACGCGTGCTATCCAGTTCCATCCTTAATTGCGACATTTCATTTTTCCATGCATCATTTGAGTTATTATTTACATTGGGTAGTTCGAAACTTCGTATATTTATGTCAAGGTCTGAGTTACATTGTGATGAGTCAAAGTTAACAGATTCGATAGATTTCGACTTATATAACTGCTTATGCCGTAGTGTAACATTATTATCCAAATACATTGTGGATTCTTTAATAGAAGTCTGTGTTAACTTGTTAATATTGTTACATTCCTCCATTTTCTATTAATATTTAATCTTATGCTATCTGTGAGTAATGGAACGCAATCTCAAAAGACCAGTATTCAAGTAAAGCAAGTTAAGTTTCTGGACGAAGATTTTGCTGTCAAATTAGTGAGCTAATTGGTGATTGGTCGAATGAGTCATCTGTTCTTTGTTTAGGTTGAAAAATTTTGTCTTTGAATTTACAACCGTTAATATAATATTGTTTTTGTTGTTGTGGGGCGGATTGCCGTGTTTTATGGTGTACTGTCGACTTATTGTGTAAGGTAATTTATAGCCAACCTGATTTTGGGCGTTTAAACTGATGGTGGTCCTAAATCACTGTTGAAGTCACTCTCACCCTTACCCGCCTTATCCACGAAAGTTAGTTGATTTAAGCATAGAAAACACTCTCACTGTTATAACCACTCATTTCAAGTGTAACTATTGAATTTTAGGGAATGTTTATCGAAAAAATACATTAATTCTTAGTTAAACTAAACAAGGAGATATTTGACGTTTGACAGCTGACAGCTCAAAACAGCTCAATGGTGAAATATTAATGGATAATATTTTGTAGTCGCCTTTGTATCTTTGAATATTAAAATAATGTGTTTTTCAAAGGATCTGCTTTATGTTTTACGTAAAGTTGTCTATTTTTCTGTAAAAATACCTAATTGTCAATACGTTACTTACCAGTGCTGCTTTATTATTTTAAGACTTTTGGGTCTATCTGTTAATTTGTTGTGTGTTAACCCACACTTCGCCAGTTATGTTTTAAGTCTCATTTAATAAGGGGGCGAGCCTATTGCCATCATCTGGGCAATTTTCCCAAAGGAAAAAAACAAAAAAAAAACGAAAAAAAGGGAAAATTGTGAATTTTCCGACCTGGGTGTGCATGAGTTTGATAACCCATGCTCAACAGTCGCGCGTCCGACCACTGGACCAACGACGCGGTCAATGACAGTTATAAATGTATCCAAATATAACTGTCACTTACGGGTTATCTTCCGTGATTGTTCCCGAAAAAAAAACGATAATCGAAAGAAATCGTTAAAATCGTTGATTTTTCGAATGCGAAAATTTGCCATAGCGGAACATATACTGCAGTCAGGGCCCAATCACTGGATCGAATTTCACAAGCCACGTATTTTGTCAAGGGACAAACATTGCTTACCAAGGTTGACAAGAGAAGCAATAGAAAACATAAAAAATTCAATCGAGAGGATGGCTTCAAATTGTAAAGTACGTGGAATTGAGTTTTGAGTATGTTCAACAGTAGCAATCGGCATCGTAATAAGGAATTCACAAAACCTGATGATACTGTGAGTGTGTTTTGCCGTGACTTAGAGTCGAGTTCCAGTAGTGCGCGTAGCCAAAGACAAAGAAAGAGTTTGGACAGATTTGTCTGCTCCTAACAATTTATTTTCCATCCACCCGCATTCTCCAGTCAACCCGCGATCATGGCGCTTGCAACAGCGTCGAAATATCGGGAGCTCAAAATCATGAACAATCACGGAAGATATCCCGTAAGTGACAGTATATTTATCCAAATATAAATTAGGTGGTAATTGTTGGGCTGCGGGACTGTTCGAAAGAGATACCGCGGCCCTGGAACACAAAGGGCAAAAGAAGGAACATGGATGGGTTTTAGTCAGTAAAAGTCTGACACTCCCTTCCGCTCCGCCCAGAGCGGGAGGAGTCATTAAATTTGATGATTTCCCATCCCAAAAAAAAGGTGGTAATTGTTTTATAAGTTGTAAAGCAATTAAGAGATCAACACTTATTGCTCAAACACGACTCGACACTTGGCCAGTTTTGTTCAGTGTCATAAAATAAATAAATAAAGAATGCTGACGAGTGAAACGTCAAAGCTGTTATACAACAGGACCCTTGAGAGAAATGAGAGGTAATGGTTTTCCCTCCGTTTTTCCTGTTTCCTGGACCGAATATTTGAGAGTTCTGATCTGATTGGAACCTTTGATGCGATCATATTAAGAAATATTTACGAATCAGTCGTCATTTTGTGTTTTGTTGTCAAATATATTTTCGAGTAGATTCTTTTGTTATGGTATTTCTTCTGTCTGTTTGTAGTTTTTCTCGTTTGTTCCACTTTAGAAGGTAAGCAAGAAAGCTTCGTTTCTTTGGTTAAGGGGGAAGCGTCAGGGTTGCGATAGTCGTTGAGAGGATCCGGCAATTGGGTCTCGAGGTGGCATTGCACAAGTCCGAGGCCATGTGCTTTCATGGGCCTCGGAGCGCGCCACCGTCGGGATCCATACTCACGGTAGGAGGGATTCCCGTCGGCGTCGAGTCGACGTTGAGGTACCTCGGACTCGTCCTCGACAGCCGATGGAACTTCGTGGAGCATTTCCGACGTTTGGCTCCCAGACTGGAAAAGGCCGGGGCTGCCTTCAAGCGGCTCCTGCCCAACCTGAGGGGGCCAAACGCCTCCTGCCGGAGGCTCTATGCGGGGATCTTGCGGTCCATGGCCCTTTACGGGGCCCCGGTGTGGGCGCGTTCGTTGAGGTTGCGTGCAAAGCACTACCTGAACGCGCCCCAAAAGGTGGTAGCCGTAAGGCTGATCCGGGGGTACCGCACGATCTCCCGCGAGGCGGCGAGCCTCCTTGCCGGATTGCCGCCATGGGATCTGGAGGCCATAGTCCTCGCGCGCCTGCACGAGTGAGGCGCGGAGGTACAGAGCCGGGGGGTAACTCCGCTGCCGCGGCATATTGTCGCGCAGCGGGCAGACCTCCGCCGTGATCTCATGGCGACATGGAGAGAGCGACTATCGCAACCCCGTGCAGGGCACGCCACGATAGTGGCGATAAGTCCCCTCTTTGAGGAGTGGCTTGAGAGGCGCCACGGCGCCCTCACCTTCCGCCTGACGCAGGTCCTCACCGGACACGGGTGCTTCGCGAGGTACCTGCACCGAATCGGGCGGGAGGAAACGTCCGGGTGCTACAATTGCGAGGATCGACCGGAGGACACGGTGGAGCACACCGTGGAGGTATGCTCCGCTTGGGCGGAGCACCGCCGTGTCCTCGTAGCGGCGATTGGCGGCGGTGACCTCTCGCGTCCGGCCCTGGTTCAAGCCATGGTCAGGGGCGAGAGGGAATGGGAAGCCGTCGCCTCCTTCTGCGAAGCAGTCATGCTAGCGAAGGAGGCGGCGGAACGTGAGAGGGAGAGAACCTCCTCACGTCCCAGCCGCCGCGGGAGAAGCACCGGGCGTCGGGGGCCACGCCGTGATGGCTCTCGGCCACCGTAGGCGCGGGCCTGTGGACGGCGAGTAATGGGCTAGCTCGCCGTCCGTCCGTCGTATGACGACGGGCAGGCCGTGTCGACGGCGCGTTCGTGTTCCACGCGCGCCTCAGAGAGATGTCAGCAAACGGGAGGGGCCCGCAAGGGCCGGTGCCTGCCAGGGCTGCGGGACTGTTCGAAAGAGATACCGCGGCCCTGGAACATAAAGGGCCAATGAAGGAACATGGGTGTTTTTTAGTCAGTAAGAGTCTGACACTCCCTTCCGCTCCGCCCAGAGCGGGAGGAGTCATTTGATGATTTCTCACCCCCCAAAAAAAAAAAAAAAAAAAAAAGGGGGAAGCGTCAGGGTAGCCCGCGAAATTCATATTTTCTTACTTAGCGGCAACAGAAATACATAATTTGTGAAAATTTCAACTGTCTAGCTATCGCGGTTCTTGAGATAAAGCTTGGTGACAGACAGACGGACGGACAGGCAGCGAAATCTTAGTAATAGGGTCCTGTTTTTACCCTTTGGGTACGGAACCCTAAAAATGAGTCGCGCAAGTAACACTACATACGTGTTACAGAATTGTAATAATTAAAATCATCAATACAATCCTCTATGCTCATTTAACCCCCTGGCGCTTTCACCATAAAAAAATGCAATGAGAAAAATGTGTCTGGTTACCATCATAACACTAGCGACCACCAGGGCCGGATTTATGGGTGTGCAGGCCCTGGGGCAATCTAGAAGTGGAGGCACCGTTTGTTTTGGGGCAGCCGAAAGAGTATAATTATTTAAAAGAAGGTGTAACATAATAACCACACAACCATCTTCGAATTAATTACGATATTTTAGCTCATTCATTTAGAAATGAGAAAAGGAGTAAATCTGTCGCCTAATATTGAATTGAGATTGGATTAGGATGTATTAGCGAGTGAAGTGAGCTAGAAAATTGTAGTATTCCGCCTGGGATAGGTAGATATCCGAGATTTCGGGGAGTGTTTGAACACTCTTTGATGAACTCTTGGACGCAAAGGATGTAATTTTTTCTTAACCAAGTTGTAGAGGCCCCTTCCTTGTGGAGGCCCGGGGCAAGGGCCCCTGTTACCCTGCCCTAAATCCGGCACTGGCGACCACTCCACTACTATAAAGTATAATGTGTGTAAGTACAACTGTGATTATTTGTATGTAAATAAGAGGTAATCTCAAGAAATACTGATCCAATTACAAAACATCTTTCACTGATTAAAAGCTACACTCTTTAAAGCGTAGCTGTACTTTTAATGTCTTTGAAATGCACAGTTCCTTTGAGAATCTCCAAGCAGGCGAAACCGCGTAGAGCATCAAGTAATAACTAGAGATACCTATACAAACGTTCTACGAACAAATTTTCTTCAGTAATCTTATCTTCTGAAAGTGATAACTGGAAATATAAGAACCGTATAAACAAAGAATTGTTCTCGACCTCGTTTCTTGAAAATATCAAAGTTCAATCATAAATATCGATCCTGAAATCGATATCCGAAGTCTTCACAGCTATCGCTTAGTATCTACTATCTACGGAACCGTAAAACCGGAGATGTCTATTGTCGAAGTTTTAAAACGGTATCATGAAAGTTTACGGTTTATTTCGGGTATGTCTGTTTGACAGTTCCAGTTTTGGCATTCCCGCGTGAAAGGTTTTGTTATAAGTGTTTTGGGCGAGTTCAAATACAGTTCGGGCGCTGACAGAAATATCTACGTTTTATACTTACGAAAGTTAAAAAGCTTGACTAAATAACTGTGTGTGGTGGTATTAGCTGTACATGATTGACTACTTCCCCCTTTATAGGTACCACCCCTTTGTAGAGTCCATCCAAAGGTTACCTGGAACACCTGCAAGATATCGCTATCGGCGATATTGTAACCATAGAATTAGCAATATTGTTTTACAATATTGCTAATTCTATGTTGTGAATCGTTTTTGGTGTACAATAAAGTATATTCTATTCTGTTCTTGGATAAAATACTACCAATTTTAACAATATAACGTAACTCATATTGCTGCAAACCACTTTGAAAACTGAAACCAAAAATGATCTTATTCACTAATATTTACTGATAGAAAGCATTTTAGAGCTGATCAAAACCTCAATATTAGCTATCCATTTAACTGCTGGACGCTATTAGTTTTTATACTGACATGGTCACTAAAGAAAGAAAATAGGCTTATTTGGCACATGCCACAAGTGTACAAAACGTCAAACAAAAATAACAAATAAAAACTACACAAAAAGAGATATTTATAGTGTGTCTCACGATTGCGCCAAATAGGCCTAGTTCAGCAAACTACCGCGCAGCTAGGCTGCCCGACGCTGGTTTTCAACTGGACACATTTATTAACACTTAAAACAGTAAAACAGTAATCCAAAGAGATTAAAAATACTTTCACATAGAGCGGACATTGGGACTCCTGTCATACAAAAATTTTGATCTCGTGCGTCAGTAGCGCTGTCTAGTTTTGAATAGAAAAACTACGAATATAAAAAAATATTTTAATGTAATTCAACTATTACCCGATAGATCGCGCTAGTTAACAATCTGTGATAGGGGTGTTACATTTTAGGATGGCATCAAATTATCGATAAATCATATCGATAACATTTGCTATTATTAATTAGACATTTGTATTATATATTTGAATACATCCAAAAAGGTGAATAAACAACTAGGGAAGCAATGAAATTATTCGGGTAGTTACAATTTTCAAAAGCTATTTATTTTGAAAAGTTATAGGGCACCATAGTATAGAAACTATTCCCACGATGTACAGAATTAAATAAAATAGGGTAGAATAAACGCATACATGTCTATAGATTACGATAGTATGGGTCGCATTACTGTGAGTAGTATAGTTAGAAAAAAAAAATTTTGCACTAAGGTGCATTTTTTTTTTGGACGATATGTCGTTTATGATATTTTCTTAGTTACAATTAACTTCTGAAGAACATAATTTTATTATAAACTCAGTTATTCATTTTTACAAACTAATGAAAACTATGAATACAAAAAAAAAACATAAAAAAATACTTTAACATCGGTATCGGGTCAGGATCCAACCTACCCGCGGACAGGGTTCCAAAGATGGGAATCTCCTAAGAATACGAGCCGTCTGCAGAAGTACCACTTTCTGAATCAGGCCCCTGATCCTACTTGCTAGTGAGAACTACGAAAAAACTAAAAATGTAGACCATGACGTACCTAAATAAATATTTCTTTTGTTGCCATGATTTCATGGTAGTATACCAGAAATTAAGTTCTACGTGTCAAACGTCTTTTTAATTCTTTTCTCCTAAGAAAGAATTAAATAGAAAGACATAATTATTTAGAAATTTCATGAAAATCGTTTTATATTTCAAATTTCTTTCTGCAATGGGATATTTTTGTGGCATGCCCGACATGATATGTCAACCGTGCCATCCTTCACAATGTGTTTCCGGTAGTTATTCAACAATTTTAGTTATGGTAACTAAATATAAACGCAAAAATATTGTTAAATAAAAGAAATAAACGATCTTAAGTCCCTTCAAATAAAATCAGTTTCGTGAACTTTTGTCTTTTTGATTTTTTTCTGAAGGCTAGGATCGAACTTTGCAACAAATCGAAGCTTTACATTTGCATTGTCTATTATAGATCGTATTTATTCCCATATTGACACTTGAATGACATAACATGATTACCAGAACAGCATAATTATGTTTTTGATATTTATTTATTATTTACGACATAACATGAAAAATATCGATAACACAAAATCGATAAACTAACAACTCTCAGTAGCGAAGTAGTGACACAGCTACTGAGCAACAGAGGGCGTTTATTGCAATTTATGTAAACGTTCTAGATTATATTCAGAAAATTATTTTTTATATCTCAAATACTGGGTAAATAAAGAAAATAGTAACGAAAATAAACTGACTCTAAGTCCTCTTGTTTCACCTTAACTAGATTTGCAATATCGCAAAGCGCAAGAAGGCATATTTTAACAAAAATGTTTTTCTTTTATTCAATGTTATGTCAAATGAATGCGACCTGACAAGCGGACGTATCGCACTTGACTGATCGACTTATTACTGAGCAGTAACAAGTTATGGAATTGTCAGTTTCTTCGTCTTGTCCCGTCTATTGCTCGTAATATTTGAATGTCTTTGCAGTAATCCACTGCTGAATAAAAATGCTCCATTTTTGTCTTTTGAAGGCATTACAAGAATCCCTGATTAGGGATTCCGTAAGCTTCCGTGACGCTGAGAGCACGTTAAGCCGTAGTTCCGGCTGTCAGCAGAATGTCTTTGATCGTTGAAGCACGTCGTAACAAAGCAGCGATTACAAAAACTCGTATGGATTCGTGAGTTGTTCTCGTGATTGTTGTTCCTTTGAAGGTTTAAATAAGAAACTAGCACGTCGCCTACGAGTTCGTCCGCAAAAATTGTGATATCTAGGCTAATATGCATGACATAAATATAATTTATAACCTGTAGTACCCACGAATAATGTAGTTGTCTGCCAGTGAAATAATTAGATCATAAGGTCTGGAGATTACCCCTACATACAAATTTACAAACACATTTTACCTCTATATAATATGTTAGGTCATATTATAATTAACCATTATATAGTAAGTAAATATTAGTCTGTAAATGTAGCAAGAAGTTAATGCACTTGTGAATTTATTAGGTTTAAACATTTTTAATGATTTATTAATTCAATCTCTGTAAATAATCATGTCATACTAAATTATTAGTGATTTAAGTTTGTAAAAGTATTTAAACTAACTAATTCATTATTTGTTGGTCAGTTTTTGACTAACGGTTTTCCACTGCGAGTGGTGGGGCGTACATACAAATATTTGAGCAAGAATCGAACCCGCGATACGCAGTGCAGCAGCCAATCGCTCAGCCACTGCCGTCAACCGTGCCGTCAATCTATGCGAAGTCGCCATTCCCCTCGTTTTGTTGGAACTTTGGAAAGCTAAATCAACTATCAACTCCCAATTCATTAATTATTTTGATAGTCTTTCTGTGTTTCATAGGTTTTGGCTAGTAAGTCAGTTTTTACCCGACTGCGTCAGAAGGAGGGTAATGTTTTTCGAGTGTGTGTGTGTATGCCCATTTCTTTGGCACGCCCTACAGCCCAAGCGGCTGGACGGTTTTTGATAAATGAGCGTGTCTTTGAATTCGTAAGAATTGTGGTAGTGACATAAGCTATAAGTATAAATTTTGAAAACGGCGCCCGCAAATGAAAAAGAAAGGGGCGGGGTTTGTTTTTTTTTCTTACCGTAGCGATATAGGTATCAAACGAAAGCTAGTGAAAAGACTATTTCAAAAATATATGTATCATATCACGATTACATTACTGTTTTAACACAAATTGGTAAAAAAACTAAAAAAGGCTGAAATAAAAAAAAAATATAAAAACAAAAAACCCGACTGCTTAAAAATAATGAACTGCAAAGCAAAAGTTGGAAGCAGGGAATATAAAATTATGAAAATGGAATGGGAACCTCCCGCTTCCAACTTTTGTGTCATTTAAAATGTGCTTATTTTTTATTTTGCAGTTCATTATTTTTAACCAGTCGGGTTTTTTTGTTTTTACTTATAATAATATTTTTTTCAGACCGAAAAGAGAGACCCTCACTTTAAAGAGAAATAGCTCGTAAATCTGGCCTTTTCTTGATTACTTATTCATCTACATCAGTATACAGCAGTCAACTGCTGGACTTCAACTTGAATCTCGGCAACTCTCACCCAGTTGCTATTCATTAGTCGTTATCTCGCTGGTACTTACTACAGCAACATCTTCTCTCGTTTCCAGGTCAGCTCGCGCTGGCAAGACGTCTCTAGTCTCCAGGTTCCTGGGCACAAAGTTTGAGGACAGCTACACGCCAACAATCGAGGACTTCCACCGCAAGCTCTACCGCATCCGAGGGGAGGTGTACCAACTCGACCTGCTGGATACCTCGGGGAACCATCCCTTTCCTGCTATGAGGAGACTGTCTTTTCTTACTGGTGAGTGCAGCTTGTCAATTTAATAATAACTTATGTTGCCTGTGACAAACGTCCGCGTGAAATTATTTAAAAAATGTTACTTCCTTTGAATCGGATTTTGTTAACAATATCAAAAAATAGTAATAATCCTTTTTCTAAAATAAAAGTATCCTACTATCCTTATGATGTATGTATAGATATATTATGGTTTATTTAGTCAATGGTTTATTACCGAGTATCAATGCTGAGCTAAATAATTTATGCAAACATTATGGATACTTTCGGGCACAGCAAAATAGGCTGGTGATACTGTTTTTGTTCAGAACCAACATGAAAATGAATTGGTTATGGTCTCAGCGGTATGGTATCTGCAGCATAAAGTAAGCCACAAGTATCGAATGTGCTTAAATAAGTTTAGAATTCAACATGGATAAAATTTTCAATATGAAAGCTGTAGGTTTATCTTCTAAAAATAACAAGTAATTTGTTATCGAGACATTGTAAAAACGAATACCATATTTCCTCCGATAATAGGAACAATAAAGAAAATTATGAAGGAAAGCGGACAGGATGGGGTCCTCAACTAATGTGATCGAGAATTCTTTAATAAATCCCGATGGCATTCTTTAAGTGTCTTGTAGAATTTTTGTAATATCGTCTTTAGGAACAATAATTGTTATAGGTAATTTTTCTTTATTCATTTTTTCACATATTAATTATTTACAAACTACAAAACTATAATAGAAATAAATATGTACAAGTATAAAAGGGTTACAGGGCGTCCAAAAATTCGTCCGTAATTAAATAAATTATTTACCAAAGACTTCGATCTAGAATTAAGAAAATTTTATTTAGATAATAATAGATAAGAATATTATCTATTATTATCCACTCAGTAACGAAATAAATTGTTTCATAAATCTAGATAAAAACATCTCTAGTTTTCCAACCGCACGAAAAGCCTTGTTCGAAGTTTGAATGCAAAAGAAGTGACATAAAAAATGCTGCATTAATTAGGTTAGTGATGGAATAAGGCATTACTTTTTGAAAATTAAAAAAAAAAACTAGATCGAGGCTTGAGTGCAGAACTCGGCACTGCCTTTCAGCTGCAAAAATATGGTACAGAAGGTACGATAAATATAATGCATTCAAAATCTATACCGGGCACGCATTTCGCCCCTCCTCGCCGCGTCTTCAGGGGGATGATGCAATTCTTTACCAAACCTGAATCTAATTATTAGCGGAATTAAAGCTAAATAATGGGTGTAAAAATATCCCGAATGAAGCCGAAAGAATCTTGTTCTCCCTGTCATTGCAATCTTTTTTTTTGATCTGGAAACCTTCCAGTTACTAGGAGGTATTGGCGATCAAAGTCCCAACTTTTTCACAAGTTTTTTAGGTTATAACTTTAAATACCTCCTTGAACCTCGTACTATTCAAGGCATCCATCTACACAATGTTTTGAGGGCGTTACATTGAGTCCTACCCTAAAACGTGATTTTTCACATTTCGTGAGTTCCTTAATTTGATGTACAGAATGCTTAGTTGCCGGCTTCGTGAAGGATCTGTTTACACGTTTTAGGTATTGAAATTGCATAACATTTTACTTTTTGCATTAATCAAACTAGTACTAGAATAAATAAATAAAATAAATAAATAAATATCCCTGGACATTTCACACAGCACCATCTAGTCCCAAGCTAAGCAACCTAATGCTTGTGTTATGGTAGCTAGATGGCTGATAAACTACATATATACATTTTTTTTTTTGTAAATACATACATATTATAGATAGAAAAACACCCAGACCCGGAACAACTACTTGTAGGTCATACAAATATTTGTTCCGTACGGGTATCGAACCCGCGACATGCAGCGCAGCAGTCAATCGCTTGACCACTGCGCCAACCGTGAATACTCGTAACTCCATGCAGACCAACCTACCCAAAGTATTCTATATTCAAACAAGTGTTCGAAAAAAAAAGCTGACTAAGTTAGTGTCAACTACACAATGTATGTACCTACCATAATTCCGTTTGATGGATGGCGCTGCATGTTGTCCGTTACTGTGTGCGTCCATTGAGATCATAATGCTGGCTTATGTACTCAAACCTGAGCATAGACACTGTGTTTTAGTGATGTGCCGCGTGATGAAGGATTTTAATCGAACTATGAATAAAACATAATATTACACATAATATTAGAACATAACATAACATAACATCAATAACATAACATCACGCCTATAGGCCCAGAAGGGTTAAGCAGACTCTAGTAAACATCTTGAGGGTCTTATCTTAGTCACTAGGCTATAATAGCAAATCTGAAGTTTACACTATTTATTTCTATTTAACTTAACATAAGATCACGCTTGTAATCCCCAAAGGGTTAAGTAGAGGTGTACCTAAGAGTACACCCTCATTTTTCCGGTTACATTTAAGTCCCATGTTATAGGGGGCGAGCCTATTGCCATCAACCGCTGTTACTGAGAAATTACTGATTGAAAACCCAATAACACTTTGCCCGACCCGGGAATGAAACCCAGGACCTTTTGCTCAAAAATCGCGCTTGCGACGACTAGACCAACGAGGCGGTCCAAACAATTTAGTTCTCCATAAAACCATTGTTCAAAAAGATAGTTCCCAGCCACAGTCTATAAATATTTGTATTTGTCTACGCAATATCACCAGTTGAATTGTTTTCAGTACGCCTACATCCCTAGTTCGCATCCGTAATGGTCGCTTTGTGAATGTATACGAGTTTGAATGGATTTCCGAGACTCAACTTCGCCGTATTACTTGTGAATGCATTGGCTAAAAGCCTACTGGATCTAATTTGTAATTTGTGGATGTCCTATAAGGAGATATGTAATTAGTGATAGTAAGCATAGAGTGTGTTAGTTTTGGTTGACCACATTTTTCGCGGTATTTTCTTAGAAAAGATTTAGTTTAGTTTTTATTTGATTTAGTTTTCTGAGTCATTAAATGAAATATTTTTATCTGGACGCAGCTAGTGTTTGATAGTTTATGAAACAATTTTTTTCTTAAATCTAGCCTTCCTTGACCCACTGCTGAGCAAAGGCATCCCCATGGCATTCCAGTTTTTTTTTTTTAATGGCACAAGCCCGCTACACTATTCCCAAACAACTGTAACTCCTGAAAGCCAGAATCAACAGTGGCGACCACCAGAAAACGCCGAGACGACAATGAAGCTCGGCGAAGTCCCAGAGAAGCAATTTAACTGTCTTGGATCTCGCAACGAAATTAATCAGAAAAGTATAGCGGAGGAGTAGGAAAACTATAATTTTCACTTTCCTCCATATCAGCAGGAGACAGAACGAAACAAGGCCAATAGGCACAAAGGAACGTTTACAACTGGCATAAGCCCAGTTGCCTAGCACCTCAGATAAATATTATCATTAATGGGTCCCAAGTTGTGAGCTATATTTGATTCCAATAATAGGTACGAGAAAAATTCTTGAACGCTCGGAAATTAGCTCTAGTTTCTACAACGTCCGTATATTAAATAACTCCGGATGTAGTCTGTACACTATCCAACATAATATTGCGTTCATTCTGCCAAAGACTGCAACTCCCATCAAATATGATGTGGAGATTGTTCATATTGACAAAAAGACGAGGCAACACGCTTGAAGGAAAATAATTAAATTTAAAGTTACCATGACCTGTGAGAAATTGGGCAACACTATCATCGGGATTCACCAGATTCCAATTTTATTTACCATTTGCCTTTTCCGATAAATCTGTTTAGAATGAGTCCAGATCGTCATGCCAGCCTTTCTTGGGAGTTTTCCGTTTTCAGGCACCCACTGTGTGACTATCTTCGCATATCGGTCCGGCAACAACATAGAAACATTAACACAACAACTCTAGGGAAAAAAGTGGCCAGTATTTTACTGAATTCCACTCAGACTGACATCCACCAACACGCGCTTCGTCCGCGCGGTGGGGCATAAGAGCAGTCCTTCTCACAGAAAGTGGGCCAGTGTCCCAGCCACAGTCAGAACATTTATTATTATGCTATAATGAATTTGTATGCATAATTATATCATGTCGCTCAATGTCTTCCGATGCGGAAATAAAGTCAAATTGACAACATAATTCCCAAACTGTTAGGCAAAAGTGTACACTAATAGTACACCAACATTTCGCCAGTTCAAATCAATTTTCAAACATGAAAGTCACGTAAATCAACTCAACAAAAACATCTTAATTAAACATCACGAAATCAAGTTGAACACGTTCAAAGGTGAAATTATTTTCCTGGTTCCGACATGTTCGCACATATCACAGTTTATAAAACTTAGAAGGGTTTAACAGAAGAAATTAGCGCAGAAGACTCGCTCTCTGTTTACAAAAATACAAAGTCAATGAAAAATCGACTATAATAACATCAGACTCTTAGTCTTGCAGTCGATGGGCTAGAGGTCGCAAGTGCTACTGGTAAGCAAGAGGTCTTTGGATTGATTCCCAGGTCGGGCTAAGTAATACTAGGTTTTTCCATCAGGAATTTCTCGCTAGCAGCCCGCAGTCTGGATATGTGTCAGGTTGGTGGCAATAGGTCTGCCCCTTATAGGTCTATGTATACCCTAAAACGTAACTGGCTATGCGTGAGTGTACTGCAGTTACACCTCTGCCTACTGCCCCTTCGGGATTTACAGGCGTAATATCAGGTGTAATATCACATACAGTCGCGATCTATAGTTCTATGACACTGAAACTTCTGTACTTCTATATTTACTCCAGTAAGTTATTAAAACAAAAGTTGGCGTGTATCAGACGCGGTGGCGTGTGGGAACGTAAGGCGTATTGTTTGCTTTCATAACTCGCGTTTCAACTATGTAAAACATTGCGCAATTTGAATTTTTGTATGTAATGTACTTGCTACAGGTGTAGACTACTTGAGTATTTCGTTGTGAAGTTGTAATATTAAGTGATAAGCTAAATAGTAACAGCCGTACGGGTTGAATTTCGACGGTAGGCCGCGCTTGCCTGAGGATGGGTGACCATCCATTAAATATCGAGTTTCCTCCGTGCCTTAGAAAGCACGTTAAGCCGTTGGCTGTCATCTAAAGATCTTTGATAATCGGTAGTGGCCCGAAAGTCTGACAACCAGTCTTACCAAGGGGTATCGTATTACCCAGTACTAACTGGGTTGTGGAGGTCAGATAGGCAGTCGCTCCATGTAAAATCCTGGTATTCAGCTGCATCCGGTTAGAGGGAATTTGATGACATCATAGTTGGGAAAAGGCTAAGCCGATAATGGAACACTTGATATCAGACAGCTCTTAACTAAACCAGTAATACTTCGACCACAGTATTCATCACAGAAACATCTCAATACATCCATAAAAAGTACTAAAAGACAGAACTTAAACTCAACAAAGTGCATGCTACAAAGCTTAAAGGTGTAAAAATAACGACGAAGTAAGTACCGGTCATTTTTACTTACCTTTGAAGGACGCTCGCCGTTCGCTCTTACAATAAACTCGTGTAGTCAAGTGCAGATAAACGAGAAATGCCTTTGTCCACCTCACCTTTACGCTTAGGGGTGTTACAGACTAATGTTATAGCGTCGAGCGTAGCATGAGATGTAAGCAAGCGGGTCTTTGTTAAAATGATAGTATAGTTAGACATCGTGATACAAGCAACGTATTGTAACCAAATGTGTGGATGCCGGCGATGAATATTAAAAGACTAGCTGTTGCGACCTTCGTCAGCGTGAAATTATTATTATAAAAATATTACTTCCATATTTGAATCGCATTTTGTTAACAATTTCAAGGGTTTTCATTTTTTTGCACTGAATCCTAATCCTTTTTCTAAAATAAAAGTAGCATTATTAACTCCTTATAACATCGGCTATTTGCCAGTAAGAGTCCCGTCAAAATCAATCCAGTGATTTCGGAGAACTGCCGGAACAAACTGACAGCCAGAGAGACAAAAATAAAAAAAAATGTTTTTTTTTTACTTTTATAAGTACGATTTAAACTTTCATGCGTTCAGTAAAAAGCTGTTATTCTGAAATGACAAACAGACACTTCAATTTTATTTATTTGTATGTATAGATTATTTTAGTTGGTTAGATTTTCTACCCTAGTTTGAGAGGAAGATGATTTTGAAGTAGGTATTCTGCGTCTTTATTACATTGGAGTTATGATTGTATGCGCTGATTGTAAGTAAATGTAAGAGATACGTTAAAAAGCCTTAAAGTCATGTTGGAACAGACGAAATGAAACGAATAACGAAATCAAAAACTCAACAGTTTCATAGTATTGTTATTAAAATAGATTAATAAAAGCAGCGTTAACCCTATGGTCATCAGACGTGTCCCTAATAGACAACGTCCGTGAGAATGGTTAATAACAACTTTATGACCTCAATTTTATTCGGAAGGGCTAATGTAGACCGGGGTTTAGTGTCGCAAAACTAATTGGAGAAATAAAACGTGGTATGTATAGCGTTTAGGCATTGTTGGTACAAGTGGGAGAAAGACGGGAATGTTGGCATTGTTAAAGGAAATATGTCATTTACGCCGAATGGTGGATCCTTTCATTAATTGTTTTGTCGTATTGGTAATTGAAAATGGGCCTTACTGGTATAATAATAATACCTGCCTTTTATTGTCTCATTACAGCACAAAGGCCTCTTTGAACACTAGAGAAGGCACAAACATTGATCACTAAACTTCTACCAGGTGAATTGGCGATTTCAGACTTATTAAACTAATTATTACTGCCTCGTTCGTCCAGTGGCCGCAATCGCGACCGCTGAGCATGAAATCCTGGGTTCGATTCCCGTTACGGGCAAATTGTTATTGGGTATTGCCATCTGGACTTTCTCAGTGGCAGCCACGAAGTCTGGATTTGTGTCCAGTTGTTGCTTGTTGGCAATTGTCTCACCTCTATTAAATGGGACTTAAAATAACTCGCGAAAAGCACGGAATGAATGTGGCTGAATTATCAAAATGAATTTGATTTTCCATTTGCGATTCTGAGTGTGATAATATGTAGTTGCCCCCCACAATAAATGTATTTGAATAGGAAGTTTCTGCACAATCTATACATCTTTACACATAAATAAAATTGGAGTACCTGTTTGTAATACCAAAATAACAGTTTTCTACTGAATGCATACTTATGAAAGTACAGGTACGGTACATAAGTACCGTAAAAATGTGTTTTTGTTATAAAACAAAAAAAAAAACATTTTTTTCAATTTTGTCTGTCTGTTTGTTCCGGCTAATTTCCGAAACGGCTGAACCAATTTTGACAGGACCGATTTTACTAGCAGATAACTGGTATTATAAGGTCTAACGTAGGCTACTTTTATTTAAGAAAAATAATTAGGGTTCCTCGCAAAAAAAAGATCCTTGAAATTAAAAGAAAACGATTCAAAAAGGGAAGTAATATTTTTTTATAATAATTTCACACCATCGAAAGTCGCGGGCAACAACTAGTTTCACAATAAACCTATTCCTATAATTTTCTTACGCGCTGTAAACAAGAAAAAACCGGTTTCGTATATTCACGACTGAAAACTGAGCTGAAAAACACGGAGATTTTAACCTGATCTGAGATTGAAGCCTACACGTGTGCGCGTATCGGATCCGTTGCGGAAATCGAGCTCGCGATCTATGCACGAGCCTAAATTGAACTCTCTGAGGTTGCAACATTGGGGTCATACATGACATGAGGGTCATGACCTCATGTTTCAGTGCGTAGTCTGATATTCCTTCTATATTTGGGAACTGAACAAGGTAAGTACCTAATACTTTCGTAATTCATTGAATGGAGTTTAAACATCGTGAGGTAATCGTCCTAGATTCGAAAAATTTGAAGACATCTACCAATATGCACTGGGCCCGCGTGGGAAATGTGGCCTATGCCCCAGTCCAGCATTGGGATTGTTGTAGGTTGTTAAGCTGACACTTCCCAGAAAACACTACCATAAACATTTTCTTCGAAACATAATTTGTTTTACTGGTAGTTTAATGGTTGCGATCGCGAGTGCGAGCTGCGTCGCGCGGTGGTGCTGCTTACAAGGAAACCTCTTGTGTCGCTGTAGTCTGTCATTACGGTTGTTCGGATTTGTCTCTGAGGTTTGCGGTCTGCAGTCGCCTTCCGTTCCCTGGAGGAGAGATGGCCTGCGAAGAATTTGGAAAATAGGTATTTGAAGAAACTATTGCCGTCGCGCTGCGTCAAGCCTGCCTCTATGGAGTGTGATAGGGACAGCTGCAGCTCAGACCGATTATTTTAAAAAAAAATTGACGAGATTGACGTTTCGTATTCCCCTTTTTTCTCCTCGAAAACTGAGCCAATTCAATTAATTTTGACATTAAAATTTTAAGAAAGAGAAGGTATCTCTGGGTTCTCTGGGTTGGGGTCTGGTGGGTTGGGTTGGGTGGTTGGTTGGGTTGGATTGGGTGGGGTTGGGTTCTGGGTTGGTTGGGTATTTTAATGTCAAAAAAAAATTTTGACATTAAAATTGTAAGAAAGAGTATGAGAATGACTAGGTTCCTATCACTTTCTTTTTTGTGAAAAAAATTTTAGAATTTGTCTGACCTCTAATATCAGCCGTAAATTTGTCGTCAATTTTGTAGGGTCATATTTTCTTTAATTGTTAGTTGCTGAAAAAAGGAAATGACTGGGACGTGTCTACACTAGTCCTTAATTATATAATATATATTATATAAAATTATAGCTTCTAGAGGCATTATTCCGGAAGAAAAATGGGGAACATGAAACTTCGATTTTGTCAAAATTTGTATGGAGAAATCGCAGTCCATCTCCCCTCTTACAAGGCGAATTTAAGAAGTAGGTAAAGAAGAAACGAAAAATAACTATTGAATCAATAAAAAACCACGTATTTATAAACAACTTAACAAATAATATAATTAGGTACAAGCATGACGTTATATTACAACTTATTTTTACCACAAAACTTTTACACAAAAACTCCTACTAAGATGAAGGAACGTAAAACAATTTACGGTCGGCAAAGAAACTCGGGGACTCCATTCACACGGCCCCCCGCGTCGGTGTTACTCAAACTTCTCCAGATTTATGGGACAATAAATAGTTTTTTATGTTCAATTTCTGCCCGAACATCGTCTGTATCGTAATATGGAGAGAGTTTTGTGTGAGAGTGAAATGTAAGGCAGTATGTGTGTGACGGAAAGTTTTTGGGTATGATGTTCCTTGATATCTTCATTGTTTTAAGAAGGAGGTGATTTTGATTCGAAATCTTGTGAGTGATGTGCACCATGTGTTCTATGGCAGTTCGTGCAATAATTATGCTCGCATAAACAGCGTATTCAGCGTATATTGTTCACACTGCTGGGCCTCTCGGCTCCACGGCCGACAGCTGATTTGTTTAAACAATAAAGTTACCACTGAAGAACTTAATTCTAGACAGTTAAAGAACAAAAACGTAGCCTATTTTGTATAGTAACTAAATAGTGCTTATGACGTCATAATAGGTAGTCAAAAAATGCCACGCTTGGTTTCCATACGGATCGTGATACTTGCGTTATCTAGGTATATCTATAACTGTGTTCTCAATAATGTCTGAAAATAACAAACTGTCACAAAAGTATCCAGCTACTTATGAGCCTATGGATATTTTTAACTCCTACACACAAACCCTTTTTACTACGTCGGGCAGCTGACAGGGCAGGCAGGCTCACAAACGGCTGAAAGACAGTATGATATTGACCGTCGGCGTCGCTTAGAGTTATAATTTCCTCTCTGTGTGGGTGTTGTGTTAATATGCTATGATTGTTGGTGACGAATTGTAGGTGTTCTATGAACGGTGGAAGAGTTGCTTAATGAATTCAGTATTATCATAGATTCAGTACAAACTCCAACTCAAAGCATTTATTTCAATTAGACCATTACGGCACTTTCGAATCTCAAAAAAAAAAACAAAAAGAAGCGAAGCTACAGTCCCAGTCACAAGGCATAATAACTTGAGAAAGTACTGCAGTTGCACATTCCAAAGCGTAGATCTCTATGGAGAAAAATGGGCAAGAAACTCCATGGACGCTCTTTTAAATCAAAATATTGTTACAAAATTTTGGTTACGTCATCATCATGAGATTCTACATATGTGAGAACGATGTAGAAAGACGTTCACATTAAGAGCGTCCAGAGTAAAAATCAACAATTTAAAAATAGTAATTAACATCATTTTAGACAACTAGGAGTTGATATTCGTCGGTTATTAACAAATAATCAGCTGTCAATATACATTTTGACCGTGTAGGGAAATATAAATTTTCTGTACAACGGTTTTTTTTAAAAGACATAATATTCAATATTGGGAAGTCTAGTATCATGTCTCCATGGTAAAAGTTTGTCTCAAGTGTTTCACTCCACCGTGTATTATAAGTTGCGGGTATATTTTTTAGGTAAGTTCTTTTGTTATGTTATATGAGGTTGCATTTGGCTGCAACTCGCCTGATGTGAAGCGTTGATGGCCTTGGGTGAAGCACGCTAGCCAAGATGAAACTGATTAACTCGCACTTTGAAGAGATGTAGATTTTAATAACCCGGAAACAGGAAAGTCGGCAGTGAATTCCACAGACTTGCCGCACTGGTTCGCACAAGAAATGTGGAAGCATAGTGTTTTGTTCGGGAACCTCAACCATAGTTAAAACAAACAAAACAAATAAATAAAAAAAAGAATTAAATGGAATTCAATGTAAAATTTGTAAATTTTTAATTTTTATTTTGTTATTATCATATATTTCCATTTTAATTTTTATTATTGATTGTACAAGTGCTGTGCACAGCTATACGAGTAAGTGACGAATTCACCACAAAGCTGTTGAAATAGAATATATTTAATGTAATGATTTAGTGAATAAGTCGTTGGTGTGTCAATAAACAAATATAAATAAAATAATGTAACGGCGACGCTTCACCGTATCTCTCCTTGTCCGATGATAGAATGGGTATGGCGGGAATTAGATTGCGTAATTCTAAAACAGACTGTCCAAATTGTAACCGATAAAAAAAACGATTCTATTACTATAGTACTTAAGCTTTAAATTAGGAAATTTGTCGATTCTTTGTAATTTACCTTCTTTCACAAGCAGGCTACTGTGTATCCAAGCAAGTCTAGCGACATCGGAAAAAATATTGCGAATTTTTTTCACCAATATGTTAAGAACGAATAGAAACTTGATACCAGAGAAATTTTGTGCTCACTAAGCAAAATAATAATAAAAATATATTTCTTTAAGCAAAGCAAGTTTCTTTAACAATGTAAAATAAAAATTCATTAAAGTAGAAAAAAGTTAACGCAGTCATAATGATCTTTTTTAATACCAAAATTGGCACTTTTCCTCTTGATATCTTCAAGTACAAAAATCCCAATTAATGAGTATTTTTATATCGGTTTAACTTAAATGAAGTCGGCGTTTAAGGGAATATCAACTGATCAATGAACATTGAACTTTGAGTTGTTAGACATACGTCAGGAATTAGTAGATTCCGATTTTCGTGATTAGTTACTAATTTGTAGAAAGTTTCCTAGATCAGTATTTGATTAGGGTCGTGATTTGACGTCACTTGGGACTCAGAGGTCTCATTAGTACGTAAGTACCTCTTTTAGTATCCAGTTTAGTTTCTCACATTTATAAAGAGGAGGATACATTATTTTTAAAAGTTGTTTTAGCAATAAATACGGAAATAGACATAAAGGAGAGCTTTTGGGTAGTGTTTCCACCATCGGATGACGTAAACAAAAACATAACATCACGACTGGAATCACCGAAGGGTTAGGCAGAGATATACCATCGAATAATTTCTGCTAATATAATTCGTTAGTGTTGGAAGATAGTGTTTATCCTCAGATTAGAAACCCAAAGAGCCTATCCATAAACTGTAAAACAAGGTTCTAAGTCTGAACTTTTTTCAAATAATTATTTACTGTCGTGGAACCTTAAATCAGTAAAGTAAAAAACAGAGATAAACTACTTTTGTATACGTACTCTATTCATTTAATCAAGATCAAATGTTTACCAAAATATTTATACGTTTTTCGTTGTATAAAAAGTCTCTGATGAACGAGTCATTTATCAACGTCTATCCCGAACCGTTGAACCTAGAGGCGTTTTAGCACTATGTATACTGTGGGTAGGCATGGTTCATTGCCCTCGATAAATATCTATACTTCTATATAAATAACTAGCTGTTACCCGCGACTTCGTCCGCGTGGAATTTAATAAAAATACTTGTTAAATTACTCGTTTTGTTTTTCTAAAATTGAAGTAGCTTATAATATCAGCTATCTGTCAGTAAATCCTGTCAAAATCGGTCCAGCCGTTTCGGAAATTAGCCGGAAACAAACAGACAGACAGATAAATATTTAAAAAAAGTTTTAATGGTTGTAAGTACCGTATCTTACCGTACTTTACCGTACCGTACTTACGTACCGTACTTTCATAATTATGCATTCAATAAAGAGCTGTTATTTTGAATTTAAAACAGACAGTCAATTGATTTGTATAATCTTGGTTTGTCGATTAAGCCATTCAGGCATCCTAGAAGTACCCTTTGCCTCAATTTTTACAGCAATGCAATTGCTTATGTCTACCTTGTGTGCGAAGTGGTCGCAGACGTTACTATTGAGTATGAAGTTTTCGGGTTCGATTCCCAGGTCGGGCAAACTGTGGTGTTTTTCATCCAATTGTTTTTCCGTCAGGAAAATTGATTCGAGATCGGTTGATGGGAACAGACTCACTACTCATCTGACTGGCCTTTTCCCAACTATGTCGGGGTTGGCTTCTAGTCTAACCGGATGCACTTGAATACCAGTATTTTACATGGAGCAATTTACAGACTCATTACTATTACATGGGAATTAAACATAAGTGAGGAAATCTCGGTATACTATCACATTTGTCCAACACTGGTTTTTATTCGATTTTTTAAAACCACATCCGAGGTAACTTATAACGAAACAAAATTTTCTGTAACTACATTCGAAAAACAAAACAAGATGTCGTTTGCCTCGTGTGAAGCTCGTTAAAGTTTCGGATTTTGTTGAAACTGCTGCAAAATATACGATCATTTCACATTTTGTGTAATTTTAAGGGCTAGCAAAACATTTTTAACAAGCTACCCGGCTTAGGACAGCCTTTTTAAATCAGCTTGAAGTTAAACTGTAAATATTTGGCGTGATCTCAGCAAAGAAAAAATCGCCTTCTAAAAATGCTCGTTTGTCGAGAAAAATGAGAAAGTCGCCTTTTAAATCCGTAGTGGGTGCTGAAAAAAGCAACTAACTAATTTGTCAAGAGGAAACATTTATTCAGACTTTTAAGAACGGTGATTATAGCTTACTCACTCTCTTTCCAAACTAGTTCTTTATGTATTGCTTTTACAAACTTGGTAGGAAACATATTGAAAACATCACAGCAGATTAGGGTGCTGACTAAGATGACTACCATAAAAGTGATGAATTAATTTGTGAAGGGTTATAATTGAAAAATTATTTTTAATTAATTAATGTTTCTGAATCACTAAATTCTTACCACTAACATAGTTCTTAAGTACTTATTCACAAACACTCATATGGACCTTGTTGTTCGGAATAAATAGTTATTTGATTTGATTTGATTTGAAAACGTAGCAGGTGGAGCGATTTCGTAGCTAGCGCGTAACACGTATGTAGTGAACATGTGGTAAACGCGGTACAAAAACTCCAACGAATTTATAGAGATAAGATACATAAGTAGACAGATCTTCGATCATAGCCTATTCGAAGACCTTGGACCATCTGTCTTGATCATCATCAATCTCTTGCCCTTATCCCGATTCATTTAGGATCGGCGCAGCATGTCTTCTTCTCCCATACTTCGCTATTCGTTATCTTATCAGACCCCCTTCTTTCTTGCCATGTCGTCAAATCTAATAAAATAATTTATTCCCATATTATGGGTAGATAGATGGTACATAAATGTTACATTACATAATATAACAAAAGGGGTCCTCATATTAACCATTTCTGGTATACGGAACATTAAATAAAAGCTTAAAATAACAATGAAACGAAATGGGTGATATAACTATACATAGGTACTCTTTTTCATTTTATACTAACTTAACTAAAGGGTGATTTTTTTGCTGGTATCTTTTTGGCAACACTGTTTTTAACAGATCACGCGTGAATCGTGTCTTGTGTCATTGTAAAACTTGTTCAGTTTGGTCTATAATTTAACCATGAATCGACTTACGAACGAACAACGCTTGCAAATTATTGAATTTTACTATCAAAATGCATGCTCGGTTAAGAGAGTGCATCGCGCACTTCTTCCAATTTATGGGCAGTTTGGTCGGCCTACTGAGGCAGCTATTCGGAAGCTTGTGACTAAATTTCGAACCCAGTCTACATTATTGGACATTAAACCACGAACACGCATACGTAGAGTGACGACCGAAGAAAATATTGCGGCTGTATCCGCCAGTGTTAGTGATGACCGTGAAATGTCGATTCGCCGCCGTTCGCAGCAATTGGGCCTCTGTTACTCCACTACGTGGAAAATTTTGCGAAAGGATTTGGGTGTAAAACCTTACAAGATACAGCTGGTGCAAGAATTGAAGCCACACGACCTCCCACAACGTCTAACATTTGGTGAATGGGCATTGGCAAAGTTGGAGGAAGATCCACTTTTTTATCGAAAAATTGTGTTCAGCGACGAAGCTCATTTCTGGTTGAATGGATATGTCAATAAGCATAATTGCCGCATCTGGAGTGAAGACCAGCCAGAAGCATTGCAAGAGCTACCACTGCATCCCGAAAAATGTACTGTTTGGAGTGGATTATGGGCCGGTGGCATCATCGGGCCGTACTTTTTCAAAGACGACAATGGCCGAAACGTTACTGTGAATGGCGAGCGCTACCGTGTGATGATTGGTGATTTTTTTTTGACCAAAATGGAAGAATTGGACATGCCTGACATGTGGTTTCAACAAGACGGTGCCACATGCCACACGGCACGCGAAACAATGGCCCAATTGAGAGCCGCCTTCGTTGAACAGTTTATCTCACGTTTTGGGCCCGTCAATTGGCCGCCTAGATTGTGTGATTTAAAGCCTTTTGACTTTTTCTTGTGGAGCCATGTTAAGGCTCATGTCTACAGGGATAAACCAGCAACGATTGACGCACTGGGAGCCAATATTGAAGCATTTATTCGTGATATACCGGCTGATATGTTGGAGAGAGTGTGCCGAAATTGGGCCTTGCGAATGGGCCATCTAAACCGGAGCCGCGGCCAGCATTTGCATGAAATCATCTTCAAACATTAAATTATATTGATCGTTCTATCGATTACAATAAAGATTTCATCAAATTTTTCATTTTTTTTGTGTTTTTTTTGAAAATCAAATCCTATACCTCTTAAAAAATCACCCGTTAGCTGTTATTGCACTAGACTAGGAACATAGTCCTCACTATTTTACAATAGTTTTGTATTCTTATAACTGAGGTATTCCTAGGTCGTGTAGAAACATTTATTAACTAACTAGATCCTTTAAACAGTCCATCCATCGTTTCTTTGGTCTTCCTCTACTCTTATACCCATCCACCATTTACATTCATACTCAAAACTTTCCTCAAGACATTTTCCTCATTTCTCCTTCTCCAACTCACACGCAGACAGATGGTGTCTGTCTTGATGCACTCGACAAATATAAATGTCGGTGATGGAACACAGAAACTACTCTCTCTTCTTTTCGTGGTCAAAGTAAATCCTAGTACTTAAGTGGCTTATGTTAAAACCTTGCTTTATTCATGAGAGCTCATCGTGTTAAATGATAGATGCGGCCGATGCATCAACATTTATATACTAGGGCGTGAAATAAATATGAATGGGTTTTAGTCAGACCACTAAATAGATTGATTAGTTTTACTAATTTGTGTTTAGGATTAGCGACCCGACGCCCTCGATGTTTTAGGGTGTTTGTACCTATATACGACCTTATATGGGATTAAACAAACTTTTAACATAAGCCAGTTTTAAATCGAGGTCCATCTATGAATTTAATAAAAAAACTTTTTGCAAAAAATAAAACCGACTTCAAAAACACTCAACAGAAAATAATAATCAAATAAAAAATGTCAATATAAAAAAAACTTTTTGCAAAAAATAAAACCGACTTCAAAAACACAAACATTTTTTATTTGATTATTATTTTCTGTTGAGTGTTTTTGAAGTCGGTTTTATTTTTTGCAAAAAGTTTTTTTATTTTTTCATTTTTAGTTGCAATATCTTATACAAATATATTCTATGTTTTTATTTTACATTATTAACAATACATTTCATGGCACCAATCACGGCAGATTTGCTGTCTATTATTGAAGAGTTCCATTGTATATCTCCGAAGATCAGCATCAGATCTTCACCAAATTTAAATGGGACCACTTCGTAATAAACCCCTTTAGAACAAAAAAAGAATTTTGCAGATCCGTCCATATATGACGGAGTTATGCCCGAACATACATAAAAAAAATATATATATATATATAAACATCCGAATTGATAACCTCCTCCTTTTTGAAGTCGGTTAAAAACAAATGAAGCAACATTTTCAATGTATATTGCGTATTATCTTTATTAAATATTAAATAATACCGTGCTAAGATCGGATAGTATTTGCGTGCATGTATGACCACATGTGAGAACGTGGACGAGCCAAAAGGAGTATGTAAGGATCGCAGCAGGTGGCGTTCTGTGGTTTCTGCCTACCCCCATGGGCAAAAGGCCTGACGTTATGTATTTTTGTATGTTTATTTCTCAAAACCTCTACTACCTGTGAGGCAAATTTTATCGAAATCAGTTTAGTCGTTAAGGCGTGAAAAGGTACCATACAGACAGGCAGGCGATTGTAGTATGCATTATTAACATATTTCAGAAGTCATCTTTCTATTAAAACTTATATTTTTCAATCAGCTCTGAACTCTAGTCATTAGCTTTAATTTTACAAGATAACTTAAGTCACAAAGTTAGAACGTTAAGATGTGATTAAAATTTTAAGAGCTGACCGTTTAGCTCTTAGGCAGCGACCGCACCGGTGGTGGTAGCATGATTTTTATGGACTTCTTACAGCGGCTGAAAGCTACATTCCAGGTGGATCTGATGACCTTGCGTAATTTTTAACTAGTTCGGTGCTATCTGTCATAGAGAATAAGTGAGCCTTCGTCATGATCGGAAGAACGGTGTTTCGTAGATGTCAAAGCCTCTATCAAATCAAACCAAATCAAATCATTTATTGCTTTGCAAACATGGGTAAAAGAAACATAGATGTTTCATATTTATAACCAAGTTCTCCACATCAAGTGCGTGGTATCTTCTGGACTCATGGTAGTGGTAGGGAAAGTGGGATTTTAGGCGGTAAGAGTCCGATAAAACCCTCCATTCTCCCTACACGGAGTGTATATCTATGTAGATTTCTTCAAACCAAATTTAAGACAAAGGCTTCGATGATAATTTTATCGTCGTTATGTTTTATCGTCATTATTACACATGTGTATAAAAGTTTATTTTAATTGCGAATCGCATTCGAATCTTACAACTGAGGTCGCGCCCTTATAACTGGGGTGTCATTACATGAAATATTGAAGGACACTTCCAGTAAGTGAAAGTGGGCCCGGAATGTTCGCCACTTAACTATTTGTGGTGCTACGCAGCTACGAGTGATCTACCACCGCGCGCCGCCACGTCTACGCCTGCTACGATGCCGTAGCAAACAGTTGGTCAGCCTATTTGAAGGATAAAAATAATATGTTTGTAGCTTGAGGTTCTTTTTTTTTACGGGTACCTCCGTAAATTTAGTGGCTTAGTATCTAAAACCATTAATTCACCAATTGGCTGTTGCCCTCGACCTTCGTTAGCGTGATTTTTTTTAGTAAGAATATTACTTCCCTATTTCCTCCGTACCTCGGTAGGCACGTTAAGCCGTTGGTCCCGGCTGTCATTTGTAGATCTTTGACAGTCGTTAAGGTAGTCAGTGGCTCGAAAGTCTGACCAAAAGGTATCGTGTTACCCAGTGCTAGCTGGGTTGTGGATGTCAGATAGGCAGTCGCTCCATGTAAAATACTGGTATTCAGCTGCATCCGGTGAGACTGGAAGCCGACCCCAACATAGTTGGGAAAAGGCTAGGCAGATGATGACTTCCCTATTTGAATCGGATTTTGTTATCAATTTTAAGGGTTCGCACGGAACCTTAATCTTTTTTCTAAAATAAAAGTAGGCTAAGTTAATTTTTATAACAACAGCTATCTACCAGTAAAAGTCCCGTCAAAATTGGTGGAGCTGTTTCGGAAAATAGCCGGAACAAACAGAAAGATAGACAATTTTTTTGTTTTTTTTTTTGTTTTAGGTTCTTTACTAGTATATGTATACTTTCACACATTCAGTAAAACCTAATAAATTTGAAATTACAAACGTACACTTCAATTTTATTTATTTATATAGATATAATATTAAAAAGGTATAATATTGCACAACCACAATCAAAAATATATATATGTATTTAAAAAAAAAAATCCTGTTCAACGTAACGTTCACGTTACAACCAGTACCTAATGTTCCCAAGAGACTGGCGGCATTGCCACGTGGTATGGCAAAATAGCTTATTTAATGGAAACATCTACCTTAAAAGGAGCAAAACAACAAAAGTCAAATTCCTCTACAACACTCTGTTTCGATGCTTGTATGAAAAGGTTCTTTTTTTTTCATGAATCTGTTATGAGTTTCTTAGGGAAAATTGTTTCATATGATGAGTAGACTCACCTCCTTGAAGCATCACCCACCGCCATCGCCACCCTGTTTACTGATATTTTTGAATTTCAACACTTTTTAAGTCTTAAATTATATCATTTCTTATATCATGGAGGAGCTCGTGGCTGAATAATAACAGCCGCTCGGGTCGATCTAAAGGCTAAGCCGCGCTTGCCTGGGTTAATTCGTGGATGGGCGACCACCCATTACATAACAAGTTTTCTCTGTGCCTCGGAAAGCACATTAAGTCGTTGTGGCAATGGCCCGAAAGTCCAACCAGTCTTGTCAAGGGATATCGTATTCGCCAGTACTAACTGGGTTGTGGAGGTCAGGTACGCAGTCGCTTCATGTAAAGTATTCAGCTGCATCCGGTTAGACTGGAAGCCGACCCCAGTAAAGCTGGGATAAGGCTAGGCAAAGATGATCAGTGCCAAGATAACTTGATATCTAAACTTCGTACGTCAAGATGTGATAAAGATTATGTACAAAGACATCTGACCGCTTAGGCCGTACAACCAGGGTATCATTACATGAAATATTGAAGGACACTTCAAGTAAGTGGGGCCGCAATGTTCGCCACTAAACTGTTTGATGGCCCTTGTGCCAGCTTACGAGTACAGTCACGAGCACCAATATGTATACACTTTCCTAAAAGCAAGTTTCGCGAGAAATAACGATTGTATCTTGGAGATAGGATCTTTTTCATAAAAATATGAGTTCCAAAATAGTATGTTCGTAACAATATGAAATTTTAATCAGAACAGTATGAGAAAAATACTTTTAAAAGTTGTTAAGTGTTTACATATTGGTACGTAGGTATTTCGGATAGTAAGTATGTATGAGCGTACGGAGAATGTGTCTTGAGAATAGTAAGTGAAGCCTTTTAAGGGTATATAGCGGCTAAGCAGCCTTTTAGGTTAGTGTGCCATTAAAGAGTCAGCATCAGCAACATCTGATAATGCTTTTAAAGCCAAACTCAAAGGCTGGCTAACCGACCAGGCATTATATGACCTAAAATAATGGTTTTGATTGTTATAATATAATAGAAATTTTATGTGATTATTATGTTATTTTGTTTTTTATTCTGTTTTTTGTGTGTTGTTAATTTTTTTTTATGATTAATTGTATTTAATGCTCTTTTTTAATTTACTGAATTTCTGTTTTTAATTTTTTCAAAATCTGACGTGTAATTTTTGATAATTATTAATAAATAAACTAAACTAAGCATCATTGGCCTCACCCATTCTAAGTGCTTATCTCACCAGAAACAAGTATTTGCTATCAGTACTATGGAACATTGAACGTGGTGTTGTCGTATTTAGTTTTATTGGTGAAATTCGTTCATAACATTTATGGCAAGTAAAAGTTTTAGAATAGTTTTCTATCTGACCTCAATCAACGTTATTTATAACGATGTTTCAATAGACATGGATGTCATTGCTCAGCAGTGGAACTATACAGACTAATTAGATTGCATTTGTTAGAATAGTTTGAGTAAAAAAATATTTTTGCAAAAAAAAAACCTTAACTTTCAAAAAAACGCTAAAAATGTCTAAAATGAAAATGTCTTTGCTTTCGGAAGTCGGTGACTTTGTTTGTTTCATTGACTTTTTTTTTCATCGTGTTTTGAAGATGGTTTTTTTTAAATGCTTGCAAAAACGTTTTTTATTTTTACTTTTTTGTTGTATTTGTAATATAATTATTGTCATGAAACAAATTTAGAAGTTGTTAAGGAATATCATGACTTCAACATAGGTCAAGAAAAAAAATATATATTAAAGGAGCTAATTCATAAATTTCTCCAGCAAAGTTAATACAATATATGGAACCACTGCGCGGGCTTCCTCTAAATGAAAAAAGAATCACGTAAATCGGTCTAGTAATCAGGGAGTAATCGGAGTACATACATGAAAAAAAAAATGCTGGTGGAATATATAAAAACAAAAAATATAATTATTCAATCGCCCAATCCTGTCACTTTGCTACGCGTTACGTGCTACGCGATGACGTCACGGCTACGCTGCTACGGCGCGTAGCCACAATCTTTGTTTCGTAGTAAATTCCGTATTTTCTAAAGAGTGTTATTTAAGGTTGATTGGGAGAATTTGACAGTTTGGGGTAGCTTGATGTGCTGCAGTCTATGCATCAACTCACAAAGAGTAACAGAATATAAAGATGAATAATGGATAGCCTCTGTGCTATAATACAATAGACGTCCATAATAAGGCGAAGACCAGACAGTAATAATGACGATGCAGGACAACTGTGTTTTTAAAAATAATTAAACAAAAACCCGTTTATACAAACACTAGGTGATATCAAAATTAATGTTTAAATGAATGTTTTGAAAAAAAAAATGTTTGAAAGAAGGCTCGATTTTCAACACTTGACATATCCGAAACTTCAAATTATAATTATGTGTGCAGATAATGTTCATGGAAACGGGGAATAATAATAGTCTTAGAACAAAATAGAAAAGAATATTATTAGTTATTGAAGAAGACATTACACTAACTGCTTGAAAGAGATTATATCATTTTATAGATTACTGTAGCAAGATCTTAGATTTATCTATCTACATAGATTCACTGCCTATTGTGTCGCCCTATGTGAAGTGTTTTATTTTATTTATAACTAGCTTTTGCCCGCGGCTTCGCCCGCGTGCAGTTCGGGAATTGCCCACGGGATGTTGCCTACTTCTGGGATAATAAATAATCTACATCTATTTGTATCAGACTATAATCTATCTCTGTGCCAAGTTTCATCCAGATCTGATCAGCCGTTCTGGCGTGATTGAGTAACAAAGATCCATTCATCCAAACTTTCGCATTAATAAATAGTTTATGTAAGATATATATGTAATATTAGTATTTAGGGTTCCGCACCTCAAAGGGAAAAACGGAACCCTTATAGGATCACTCGCGTGTCTGTCTGTCTGCCTGTCCGTCTGTCACAGCCAATTTACTCTGAAACTACCGGACCGATGGAGTTGAAATTTGGTACATATATGTAAGTCATCGATTCAAAGACGGACGTATAAATTAATTTTAAACAGGGGAGCCACTTTTGGGTCGTCAATTAAAAAATGAAAATAAAAATATTTCTAAACTACATCGTGTATATCAAAAACTGTGATACACGTGTCTCATAATTTTAATTGAAGAGTGATGTGTACATTAAGTTTTGAGTCAACCGACCCAGAGAATATTAAGTTTCACAGAAAATTCAACCCCCATTTCAAAACAAAGAATACATCCTTCAAATTTCATGTCATTAAGACCAGTGGTTGATATATCAGTCAGTCAGTCAGGACTTTGATTTTATATTGCGGGATGATTTTGGAAAAACTGTAAGTAGAGTATGTAGACTTTCAAGTCTATCGACACTATCTATGTCCGTCCGTCGTATGACGACAGGCCGTGTCGACGGCGCGTTCGTGTTGTACGCGCGCCTCAAAGAGATGTCAGCAAACGGGAGGGGCCCGCAAGGGCCGATGCCTGCCAGGGCTGCGGTACTGTTCGAAAGAGATACCGCGGCCCTGGAACATAAAGGGCCAAAGAAGGAACATGGGTGGTTTTTAGTCAGTAAGAGTCTGACACTCCCTTCCGCTCCGCCCAGAGCGGGAGGGGTCATTTGATGACCCTCCAAAAAAACAAAAAAAAGGGGTGGAATTTCGAAAAACCCTTTCTAAGTGGACCCTTTGCCACTAGTAGGTACCAGTAGCGAAGAGTGAAAATTGAGTCAGGGGAAACGGAAGAAAAAAATGAGAATTGTTTTTTTTTCCTATGTTTATTTGGACCTCATTTTCGTTATCAGTGACCTCAAAAACTATGAAAATGATAACCCTGATGAAAAATCTAAAAAAAATGGTTGGTGCCATTTAGAATTTTCATTTTGACCTAATTTTCGATATCAGCGACCCTGAAAACCATGAAAATGACATCGATGACGAAAAAACCAAATATTTTTGTCCGCACCATCTTGGATTTTCATTTTGACCACATTTTCGTTATCAGCGACCCCAAAAACCACGAAAATGACATTCATGAAGAAAAACCAAAAATTTTCATCGGCGCCATCCTGAATTTCATTTTGACCTAATTTTCGTTATCAGCGACCCCAAAAACCACGAAAATGACACTCGTGACGAAATAACTGAATTTTTTTGCTGGCGCCATAATCGATTTACAGTTTGGCCACATTTTCGTTATCAGCGACCCCAAAAGCCATGAAAATGACACCCATGACGAAAAAACCTAAAATCTTCATGGGCGTCGTCTTGAATTTTTATATTTTGACCTCATTTTCGTCATTGGCGGCCCCAAAAACCACGAAAATGACACCCATGACGGAAAAACCGAAAAAAAAACAGGACTGAATTTCATACTGGGGGATGATTTTGGAAAAACTGTGATACACGTTTCTCATAATTAATCTCTTCTTAACTGAAGAGTATGTACACAAATTTGCAATTCAATCGACCTCGAGAATAAAAAGTTTCATAGAAAACTCAACACCCATTTTTACCCTCTTAGGGGTAGAATTTCGAAAAACCTTTACATAGTGGATACCTACTCTTCACAAAGAATACGCCCTCCAAATTTCATTTCTCTAGGACCAGCGGTTTGGGCTCTGCGTTGATATATCAGTCAGCCAGGACTTTGAATTTCATATTGGGGGATGATTTTGGAAAAACTGTGATACACATCTCTCACAATTTTAACTGTAGAGTATGTACACAAACTTTCAAGTCAATCGACCCCGACAGTAAAAAGTTTCACAGAAAATTCAACACCCCAATTTACCCTCTTAGGGGTGGAATTTCGAAGAACCTTTTCTTATTAGATATCTACTCTTCACAAAGAATACACCCTCCAAATTTCATTTCTCTAGGGCCAGTGGTTTGGGCTGTGCGTTGATACACTTCTCATCAAAAAAATCGAAACACCTCGCAGTTTATGATTTGATAAGGATTATCAGAAAAATGTGTATATTTAGGAATAAATGTAAAATGTCATTTAATAGTGAGTAGTATGAGGTTTTTAAATCCTAATGTTATTGTTCTAAATTCAAATTAAGTCTTCATAGTTTTCGTATTTTGTATAATGAGTAATTTTTACCCTGTATGGAATATGAAGGAAATGGGTAAAACACCACGCGTAAATGAAAAAAAAATGTAAGAAACGTTTATTTAATAACTTGTATTCCCTCCGCGAGCTCTTATTACTGCTTCCATACGGTTCTTCATCGATCGGATGAGAGTCACGATCACATGTTGTGGTATATTATCCCATTCCTCTTGGATTGCATTTTGCAGCTGGCTAAGTGTTTCTGGGGCTGGATCTCTTGCTCGAATTCGTCTCTTTAATTCATCCCATAGATGTTCAATGGGATTCATGTCCGGGCTTCTTGCTGGCCATACCATAATGGAGATACCGACTTCGGTAAGATAATCTCGTACGACGCCCGCGGTGTGAGCTCTAGCATTGTCGTGCATGAATATGAAGTCGTTGCCAATAAAATGTGCATAGGGCATCACATGAGGTTCAAGACACTGTTCGATGTACCGATGAGAGTTTAGTGCAGGCAGCCGTGGCCCAGACACAAAGGCAAGTTCTGTCTTACCGTCGCGCTGATTCCTCCCCAAACCGTCCACGAACCGCCACCATAGCTGACCTTTTCTTCAATGCAGCATTGTGCAAAGCGTTCTCCATCTCTTCTGTAGACCTTGTTCCTTCCGTCGTTACCATACAGCATAATTTTACACTCATCAGAAAACAGTACTTTGCTCCACTGAAGGTATGACCAAGTTAGGTGCTCGCGTGCAAAGTTAAGGCGCGCTCTTCGATGGTCTGCAGTTAATTTCGGCCCATTCGCTGGCTTATGCGGTGCCAATCCGCGTTCCTTCAACCTTCTTCTTATTGTAGAGTCACTTACAGCTACTCTTCGTACAACGCGAAGCTGCTGCTGCAGTTGAAAAGCGTTAAGGCGTCGATTTCGTAAAGAAGTTGTTACAATAAATCGATCATCTCGCTCAGAAGTGACCCGATTCCTGCCAGATCCTGAACGGCGCGTGAACGAACCAGTCTCCCGATAGCGTTTGTAGACTCTATGAACAGATGATAAGCTTAGATGCAATCTTGCAGCCACAACACGCTGACTAAGTCCAGAATCCAGCAATACCACCACTTGGGCGGCTGCTGCGGGCGAAGTATCCATATGTTTTAGAAAAAAAAGTTTTTTCAGACGTCCCAAAGTCACAGTAAATGAAATAAGAAACAAAAAGTTTAAAGACAAGCGCTAATTTTTAGTTTTTAAACGAGAAACGTACTCCAACCCTAAATACACATTTGTCTCAAAACAGTGATTAATTTCATTTATAGGATAAACAAATGAAATTCTAATTTCGAATTTTGATTTTTTTCTTCTTACTGTAATGACCAAACTGCCAGCTACACAATAATGATTTTTTTTTCATGGAATTAATTCTCTTTTGTAAAAAATTAGGACAAAAACAATAAAAACGAAAGTGTTTCGATTTTTTTGATGAGAAGTGTATATCAGTCAGTCAAGACTTTGAATTTTATATTGGGGGATGATTTTGGAAAAGCTGTGATATACATTTCTCATAGTTTTAACTGAAGAGTATGTAGACTTTTAAGTCAATCGAACCGAGAATAAAAAGTTTTACCGAAAATTCAACACCCCATTTCTCCCCTTTAGGGGTGGAATTTCGAAAAACCCTTTCTTAGTGGATACCTACTCTTCACAAAGAATACACCCTTTAAATTTCATGTCTTTAACACCAACAGCTTAGGCTGTAAGTTGATATATCAGTCAGTCAGTCAGGACTTTGAATTTCATATTGAGGGATGATTTTGGAAAAACTTTGATACAAGTTTCTCATAATTGTAACTGCAGAGTAGGTACACAAATTTTCAAGTCCATCGACCGCGAGAATAAAAAGTTTCATAGAAAACTCAACACCCCATTTTACCCTCTTAGGGGTGGAATTTCGAAAAACCCTTTCTTAGTGGATACCTACTCTTCACAAAGAATACACACTCCAAATTTCATTGCTCTAGGACCAGCGGTTTGGGCTGTGCGTTGATATCTCTGTCAGTCAGTCAGGACTTTGAATTTTATATATATAGATATTTGTATGATTTAAATAATAATGAATATTATTTTATTTATAATATTTGTATGATTTAAATAATAATGAATATTATTTAAATCATACAAATATTATACGAATAAAATAAAACACTTCACATAGGGCGACACAATAGGCAGTGAATCTATGTAGATAGATAAATCTAAGATCTTGCTACAGTAATCTATAAAATGATATAATCTCTTTCAAGCAGTTAGTGTAATGTCTTCTTCAATAACTTTTTAAACGACATTAAAATAAAAAGTGCCGTTACATCACACTTTCATAGATCCCTAGATCCGCGCACAAGACATTATTAAAGCCACGATCTACAAACTTAAGTAACAAGAGCCACTTAAACTCGTTCACTTCAGCACAGAAATAAAATACGACTCGATGTTTCTGAAAATAAACTGAGAATCTTTCAGGAGTATGGCCGTGCATCTATTTTAGATAAATCCCTTACGACTTTGGAATATTAATCGTTTTATTTCGTTCTTAATGGCTTTAAATGGTGCTCACCAGTAATATCTGGATGAAGTTGGAAAAACGTCTGGAATATTAAGTGTCTAGCCGATAAGGCTTTGGAAACTTAATTAGAATTGTTTCCTGTTAATGACTACTGTTCTTGGACTTTAAGATCGTTTCCACTAAGGCACCTAAATTAATGCTAAAGTATTAAATAAATGTTGGCATTGCAAGTTTTGGTACAGTCAACAGCAAAAGTAGATGATCAAAATCAGAAATTCAATACTAATGAACGGAGTTCGCGTCAGAACTGTGTGGCGTCGAAGTGAATTATTTGCCTTTAATTTACAATCACATACTTTTGAATCACTTCGACGCCACACAGTTCTGACACGAACTCCGTTCATTAGTATTGAATTTCTGATTTTGATCATCTACTTTTGCTGTTGACTGTACTGACCGAACGTTATACTTTTAACTGTGCACCTTCATTTAGGTCTTGCTTAACGCTTGGTCGCAAATCATCTTTCACTCAACATACAACCTAACACTGACCTGTAATTGCAAAAAACGTAAGAAAAGCATGTCGGCTACCCTGGTACTGCCCCCTTAATAACTTCTTGTAATTTATAGCCCAAATGATGCCTCCATTGTTTGGGTGGGTACCATGCTTAAGAAAAAGGGGTAACCCATTTTTTAAAGCGTTCGTTTACCTGCAAATCCCTGTTTCGCAAGGCGTTGCCTTATTAGTGTTTTCCTTAATTACGAGTAGGAAACAGTATGGTTAATATGGTAAGCACTTTTTACCGAGCGTGAGAACTTTTACTTGCATGTGTATATACTATGTTGGTTGTTAACTGTTAAAACAAAAGCTTAATTTTACAACGTAAATAAAAAAAAACCGGCCAAGTGCGAGTCGGAATCGCGCACGAAGGCTTCCGTACCATTCCACTAATATTATAAATGCAAAAGTTTGTATGGATGGATGGATGTTTGTTACTCTTTCACGCAAAAACTACTGACCGGATTTGGATGAAATTTGGCACACAGATATTTTATAACCTGGATTAACACATAGGATACTTTTTATCCCGGTAGTGCGATCCCGTGGGACAATTACCGAACTTACGCGGGTGAAGCCACGGGCATGAGCTAGTTATCTATAAAAACGGCACAAAAATCATGTCTGTTGTATGGGAGCCCCACTTAAATATTTTTTATTCTGTTTTTTAGTATTTGTTGTTATAGCGGCAATAGAAATACATCATAATGTAAAAATTTCAACTGTTAGCTATCACGGTTCATGAGATACAGCCTGCTGATAGACGGACAGACAGATAACGGAGTCTTAGTAATAGGGTCCCTTTAACCCTTTGAGTACGGAACCCCAAAAAGGAAGGCATTTTAATTATCATATAGCAACTAAATACACACGGAAATAAAATTATTGTATCCTTTTATTACAGGTAGGTTTATAATCCTCTCATAAAATATCATATAAGTAGCTTTCATACCATATATAACAGCCGTAATAAATAAAGCTAAAGTATTATACTAAACGCTCTGTGGTAAAACCGCAGTTGCCATGTTGACCGCAATTGTATCGCCCTGCGGTAGCTTTTGTCTTATGTAGCATTGTTTTATAACACCTCTTCTAAAATTGCAGTAATCATATTATTTTAAAATCGCCTTTGTTTTTTTCTCCATGTAAAATATTGGTATTTAGCTGCATCCGGTTAGACTGGTAGCCGACCCCAAAACTTATTGGGTAAAAGATAGACAGATGATCACGAACCTTCGTAATGTGCTGACCTGTAAAACCGGTGATAGTTAAGATGGAATCATTATCATCATCATCAGCCTATAGCAGTCCACTGCTGGACGTAGGCCTCCTCAATCGTACGGCATTCAACTCGATTCTCAGCAACTCTCATCCAGTTGCTACCAGCCACCCCGCGAAGATCGTCACTCCACGGAGCCTGAGGGCGTAACCTTACGTTTGCCGATTCGCGGTCTCCACTCAAGAACACGTCTACCCCAACGGTCATCGGTCCTACGGCTAATATGACCGGCCCATTGCCACTTCCGCAAGATGGAATATGTGCTCGTAATTTTACCTTCACCCATTTCTTTAAAACCAGAACTCAAAAATTCGGTGTTTTCTTTTCAATCAGCCCTTATAGTCCCACTCCTGGGCAAAGGCCTCCCTCCTGCCTTCCACTTCTGTTTATGCCACAATTCAGCTTTAGATTTGAAATATTTACAAACTAGCTTTTGCCTACGGCTTTGCTCGCCTTATGGTCGTAAATATTTTAAGTTTTTTAGATATTAGTAACTTAAAACTAGATTAGTTTAATTTAATGTTTTTTTCTTGTACAACTTCCTTATGCATGCGGTGTTTACCTTTAAGTGATTGTTGCACTAATGTATATTAATTTTTTGCATGTTACCTTAAGCATAAAACCAGTGTGGACAATTGTTGGTCGACCAATAAAAATAAAATAAAAAATAAAATAAAATAATCCTCCGGAAACGTTTTAAATATAGCTTGTGGCACTCGGGAATAATTTAGCTTCCCATTATTGAATTATCGGAATCAGATCATTAGTTCTGAAGTTTACCCTCTACATACAAACTCACAAACAAATACCTCTTTATAATATTAGTATAGATGTTGGTAAAACTTTCCGCTGACGAGCTTTTTACAAAAAGCTCTTCTTTAGACAACTACAATACTTCCATCAATTTAAATCATGTAAAACGTTTCATTTTAAAGGCGCGCTTCCTCTTGACCGCATTTTTCCCGCACAACAATCTCTTAGTCTTAGTGAGACATTGTGTCATAATCACCTGCTTTGCACCGTAGTTGTGGGTAGTAAGCAACACAGCTTATAAGTACAAGATAATTAACTGGGAGATAGAAGAAACTGCAGCAGGTAACATAACCGTAGTTGTTGATGAGAAAAGACGTTCTATGAAAAGCACAACACACATACACACTGATCTTTGTAGGTTTGAAATGTTATTTCTATTTTTCCTCTTACAATGAGAAGGTTGCAGTCCCAGCAATGGGCACATTTTAGGCTAATTATGCTTATGTATGAGAGCAGCGGTGGCCCGAGGCCCCGACTTACGAACAGTAAGTCGTGGGTTCGAACCCAGGCAGGCGCATTACTTTGTGTAATTTATTTCATAACCACTGCTCTCAAAAACGGTGAAGGAAAACATCGTGAGGAAACCGGCATGTCCTAGAACCAAAAATTCGAAGACATGTGACATCTACCAACCCGCACTGGGCCCGCGTGGTGGATTATAGCCCATTCCCTCTCTAGAGAGGAGGCCGTGTGTCCGAGCAGTGGGAACATTATAGGCTGATTATGCTTATGCATAAATGATTACGTAAGTATTATATTAGTTTGGTTATGTAATCAACTGCTTAAATGTTGACTTCTAAAAATAGATTTTGGTCCTTCGAGTCGGATACCGTCAGAAGTATAACCTAACCTAACCTAACTTTAATATATATAGGACCGAATTCAACATTCTTGTTATACTTGGAAATTATAGCAAAATAGTTAAAGATCTTCTTGAATTGAATCTAGGCTACATAATATCGTCTAATCCAACACACGCTAAATTGCTGAGCTAAAACTATTAGCGAAGACAATCTCCCGATACACTGGAGACAAAATTAACATTAGACTGGCGTGCAATTCCTCACTAACCAGCTTACCGCTTAACTACGTTGCGACAGCCTCCGATGTGTTAGTAACAACTAGAACTTGTCATTTTGCGTGAACTACAGTGTAATGTTGATGTTTTTGCGAGTAACGGTGTAGTGTAGTTGCAGTTTACAGGTAGTGTTTGAAATGGGCTATGCTGACATTTCAAGAAAATGTTTGAAGTAGGTGATGGAGGGACAGTGTCAAAACGAATGAAGACTTTTTTGGCCAGTGAATAGATTCTCCTGGTTGGTATTATCATTCTCCCGCCAGGCTATTTACTTTGTATTATTTATTTCATCAGCAGGGCTCGTAAAACGATGAAGAAAAACTTTGTGAAGAAACCAGTGTAACTTAGAACCTAAAAATCGAAGAAATGAGACTAGAATAGAACAGAAATAGAATAATCTTTATTGGCGTGAAATATGGTACATTGTGGTGTTAAAGATATATAGTTATATTTAACACTTTTTTTCAGCATTCAAATATTGTAACATAAAACTAAGCTAACAATAACAGCTTATATAAGCAAGAGTTACAAATCAGTGACATCCATTGACCTGCAGAGAGAAGGCCAGCAGTGGGAAATTTTAGGCTGATTATGCTAACTTTATTTTAAAGCAGAACAAGGTAGTCTAATCGAGATTCCACGTAGACGGAGAATCCACGACCATTCACGTATTCGAAAGCTGAAATTTAGAGCCGAAAATACAATGGGAGCTTAGATAGGTCCTTGAGTCGAGCCTCAAGCAACAGGTTAAGATTCTAGCTAGCTTGCGGTGGAAGTGTACTTATCACAAAGATGCCATTCTCTCTAGCCTAAATTCATACATATTAAAGGTATATTCCTATTCTCATTTAGGTCGCACCTGTTTAATATTTCATAACACGAGCCTCTTCTCTTTCGTGCCCTACTTCCCTGGTCTGCGCGAGTCTCAAACAGGACTTGCACGTGATCTTCTGAATATCATCCAGCCAATCTGGCTGTTGGTCTGACAACACTTCTTCTACCGTCTCTCGGTGAGGGGTCTACTCCAACTGCCATCACCTCGTTTTGACAAGGTGTCCTGCCTTCCTCCACTTCAGAACAATCCAACATCCTGATCTTACAATAAATAAAACATTTTTACTTCAGACAAAGTCCATATACACACTCATTAATTGGGGCAAAATTTAAAAAATAAAAGAAAATAAAATGGCCTTTCAAGTTTGCAAAGTGATATGTTTAAGCAACCTCAGATTAAATATCTGACGTATTTGTCATCATCATCTGCCAAGCGTTTTCCAACTATGTTGGGGTCAGTCTAATCGGATGCAGCTGAACACCAGTATTTTACATGGAGCCACTGCCTACCTGACCTCCACTACACATTTAGTAAAGGTTAATACAATACCTCTTTGAAGACTGGTTGTCGGACTTTCGTGTCACTGACTACCTGTAACGACTGTCAAAGATCTTGACAGCAGGGACCAACAGTTTAACGTGCTTTCTGAGGCACTGAGGAAAGTCGATATATATTGGATGGTCACCCCCATCCACGAACCGACCTTGGCAAGCACGGCTTAACCTTGACGATCGACCCGAGTGGCTGTTATAATTTAGCCACGAGCTCACCTGACGTATTAGTATTAATGTATAATTGGACTTTAGAGCTTAGTTAGATAATACTCCTTCCACCTAAATAATTGATATCCAGCCGCTTAAAGCTAAACTGTTATCCGACTCCACTTAGTAAGGAAAGGGCTAGACGGATGATAATTAAGATTGAGCTCCTAAATATACCCCAAGGCAAGGGTATTACACCCGAAGCAGTTACCTAAACTGCATCAGGGGCGACACGGAATCACGAGCTCAAATTGGGCGTGTGTTGCATTGCTCAGTCACAGAGTAGATAATTATAGAAGGACAGCTCCGTACAACGAGCGGGAAAAATCGCTCGCACATATAGTGCCATAAGTCTATCTACCAGATCCAGTATTCACAAACGTACCGCCCGAGATTTCGATTCAGGAAGTCTATGTCAAAGATATACAGTAAGTAACAAAAACCCTGTTGTTCCTTCTACCTACATTTTAAGAATCGGTATACACACGTAATAAAGGAAGTCATTTATAAAAAACGGTCAACAAAAATAATTAAAAAAAAATATTTAATTATTAATATTTGTAAGGTTTAACTGATTTCTAGGCATCTTCTGTCGCGTCAAAGGAAGCCGCCGAGCTCGGCTATTTAGCGAAATAAAGATGTACTTGTAAAATCAGATACTCGAAACATTTTTTTGAATGTGTCGATTTTAATAGTTATTTGATTTTGGCCTCTCGACTGGCCAATGCTTAATTTTTTTTAATTATAACTTCATCAATGTTGTGCTTGTAGGTAAATGTATACGTCCCTAACAGGAACAACAGGGTTTTTGTTACTTACTGTAGATAAACATACCTTAATAACTCAAGTATCATGATCCGTATGAAAACCAAGCATGTAATTTTTATACTATGTAGTCATACGTCTATTAACTAAATAGACGCATGACTACATAGTAAATAATTTACCATACAAAATAGACTACGTTTTTGTTCTTTAAATGGCTAGAATTAGGTCCTTGAGTTGTAACGTTGTAATGTTGTTGTTCTAAACAAATTGGCTTGCTGCGACAGTAGACACGTTAAGCATAAAATGCTTAAGCCGGGCACGCGAAATAGGTACTCTTGCGTTCACTAGGTAAATCTATATCTGTTTATCTGTGGTCTGCCTTTTTTTCATCGTTCTGCCATCATCGTTATTGGTGATGGAAATTCACTTTGTATAGGCCTTCTACTCAGTCTGGCATTATTTGTTCAGAGCCACTGCCACCTTAGTGGGACTCTGCGGCGATTTTATATCATGTCCAACAAAATATCGGGAACACAAAATAAACAGTAAACATGGTTAATATCGTTTTTTTAGTGTTAATGATAATGCCCAACAAATACCAGTCAAAACTGCACTTGCACTTGTTGCACTTAGACGCGTGTCGACGTGTGCGTGTTTTTTTATCGTTGTTTGGAGCTGGCCTTCTGTATCTATCTATTCTATGTCACAGTGGAGGCAATTAACGTGGCCCAGTTCGTACGTGTTACGTAACATGCTACTGTAACGTTTAACTGAACGTTGACGATCTCTGAAGTTCATTTGTGAGAAATCATGGCTGCTAACAGTTATGAAAGCTTATTAAAGTGCGTTTGACGTGAATGTGACTATATTTGCGTAGCTTGTAATGTTTAATCACGTCAAATAAGGCGTTCTACACATTTCTTTGGGTCACATTCGATTCGACGGTTTTTCGGCATTTATCCTTGCTAAATCATTATGGTTAACCCTTAAAACGGGATACTTACCATGTTTATTATTTGTGATACAGTGAGTTTTGTGTGTCGGAAACAGAATCGACTTGTGAGTGGTAGTGGTAACGGTACCGAGCGCGCAAAACGTATAAGAAAGAGGGTAGATCGTTTTGTGTGCTCATAAACACCCACCCGCTATAACTTCAGTTTATCCGTGATCATGGGCGCTTGCAACAGTGCCGAAATATCGAGATACCCGGTATTTCAGCGCTTTTCCCGATACACAAATAATAAACATGGTAAATATCCCGGTTTTAGAAAGGAGTAAGAAACAAAGAAAATATATTTATTTGGCACATGTCACAAGTGCACACAGTAAAAAGAAAGGAAACGAAAAAAAAAACTTAAATGTTAACAAAAAATAATGTGACATACTGTGTGCCTCACGGCTGCGCCAAATAGGCCCAGCTCAGCAAAATGCTGGACAACTACTGCCCGACGCTGGAGTAAGTGACCATACCAGTTTAAGATGGATCCGCCAAGGTAGGCCGCGAAATTTAAATTTTCTTACGTGTTTTGCTATTTGCAGGTCAGGTCAGGTTGTTTGTGTTTTTTGTGCTATTGATTCGCGACTGTAACAAATATGGCTTTACTGATTTATAATCATGTCAATACCGCCCTCTCAGTTCATTTAACCCCATTAAATGAGTTTTTCATCAAATAGTCCTTCAATGGGATTAAATCAAGTCGAGAGAGTTGCATTTATGATTTTAATGATTATAATTCTGTAAATATATACGTATTACGGCCGTGAATTATATTTGTTCAATATACAGCTGACCGGCAAATTGAAAAAAAACGTATGAAAATTTGAATTTCGAGGCCTTTTTTTTGGGATGGGAAATCATCAAATGACTCCTCCCGCTCTGGGCGGAGCGGAAGGGAGTGTCAGACTTTTACTGACTAAATACCATCCATGTTCCTTCTTTTGCCCTTTATGTTCCAGGGCCGCGGTATCTCTTTCGAACAGTCCCGCAGCCCGAATTTCGCGGCTTACCCTGGCTCTTCCACTTTAAAAACTTATACATCTTGCTAAATCATGAGCACAATTAGAGCTAATACAGGTGTTTTTTAATTTGGATTTTGCCGCACAGCTTTCTCGATTCAAACCGATGACGACTCCAACATAGTTGTAGCACCCATAACTAACTGGCCAGCGCAAGCCTATTTACAAAGTAAACATTACCGACATTTCGTTCACATCAATATTAAAGTGAAATTCGCTTGAAGTGTCCAATTGCGCGTGAATTAATGATGAAGTAATTAGCCTGGGACGAAATGAGCCAATCACCTGCACTGACCACCAACGACGATGGGTTTAATGATAAAACCTGGTGGTTTTCATTAAACTTTCGTGTTGGTTCATTTTGTAACGATGCTGTAGTTGGCAATGGAGGTACCTATTTTTTTTAATTCACTTTTGGTATAAGGGTGAATTTCCCAAATGACTTATTTTTTTGTCTTCGGTGAAATTAGTATTTGAAAAAAGGAATATTGTTCTGAATTATTTTTTTTAGTATTCAATAGGTAGTTATTGGGTTGTGGCAAAAATATAATTTGCCCAGGACTATTACATAGGTAGAAATAAATACATAAACCTCTATTTTTTTCAAATCGGTGCTGTCCCTCTACTTTTTTTACAAACAAAAAAGCTTATACACTAATAAAAATAAGTAAGTTAAGTATATAACTTATTCTATTTCATAGAATATTAGTTTAGTTATTATTATATAGCATATTTTATTACATAATTAACGATTATTATTACTGAGAGGCACAAACGTACTTGTCCTGAAAAATGTTCTCATATCGCTGGACAAAAGTAATTTAAACCTAACTTTACATCGACGAGTCTGAAAGTGTCCCCACCCCAATTTTATTTCCCTCGTTAGTGTCTGCTAGTGCGCAGTCAGGACGGAAGTGTGTCAAATCGCTTCATATTTCCGCCAATAACATAAGTACGCCATTTCAGTTGCTCCCGGACAATTATTTTATATTATCGGTGATTGCATTTTTCTAGTGTAATGAGTAGTATTATTATTGTTGTTTGGTTCTAACAGAGGTAGTAAGTGAATTAGCTTCATTGACTGTTATTGAATTTATCCTAGATATTATGCATTTTTTCTAATTTTCTAAAAAGTGTGTTATTTCTCAGGTCGCTGTTCTCATATCGCTGTAATCGGTGGTCTTTATTACCACCGATGTGATAATTTACACCGAAATGATAAGAAAAAATCAATCGGTGTCTTATTTCTAATATCGGTGTTTTGATTCATGATCAACGCACAGTTTTGTCACATCGGTGGATTGCTTTATCATATCGGTAGATCATTTTATCATCTCGGTGAGTCGTTTTACCATATTGGTAGATCCCGTGTCATTTCGTTAAGTGAAACAATGGAACATACAAACACATGCATTTTTTACATACTTACCTACATAGACTGCCAAAATCATTACCACGATACCACTGGGTAGTAGAAGATGTATAAATGTATCATTAGGGGAGGTCTGTATTCGGTAATGTACGTCTATAGGCTGAGATGATGATGGTCAGGTGGAGCAATTGAACGTATTAATGAAGACAATGATAATAAAAATAAACATTTTTTTTTTTTAAATCTAAGTACCTATATTAAATATAATGAAAAAGAAAGTAAATATAATAAAATAGGTACATAATTTCAAAAAAAATAATTTAATTGGATTTATAAGAACTCAGTTCTCTTTGGATGTGATCTACCTACTTACATAAGACTCTCAGTTCAGGTCTTCAGTTCTAAGTCGCCCTTGTAAAAATATACATATAGGTACCTACTAACTATTTCCCTTTTGATGTTCAAAGGTGGATAGATTATCATATCGCTGGATATGTACATCATTTCGGTGGATAAACTTATCATATCGATGTACCTACAGAAAAAATAATCGGTGTCGGTTTGTCATATCGGTGGAAACCAGAATTCAAACTGACTTTTCTCCTTAGTCTTAAATGATACGTTGATGATATTTAATTTGGGGATATTTGATATCCTAAAGATTACATAAAACCTGAAAAATATACAAAAAAAGTATAAATGAAAAAGTTCACCGATATAATAAAAAAAATGGCATTTGTTGAAATTCACCCATAAAATAAATGGGGTTTTCTCAAGGTGATTAGAGATCATTTCTACGATCGAATTTTGTGGTGTCTAAAAAGTGGTTAGTTTTTGTTATATATGACCCCGCGTGTCCATCCAATAGCAATCGGTGTCACAGTTACGCTATCGTCGCTTCTATATGTATTTTATCATTATGCCATTTCTTCGAAAAGCCAGAAGACGTCTCTGACGGTACGAGTACGCGTTTGAGTTTGCCGAACAAAATGGACGCGACGGTCACTCATTTGTGGGACGATCGCTTGGGTTGGGACGCGGCTTGATGCTACTCTTTTATATCTATAAAGATGCAGCCTTTATACTGATATGCTGTCAACTCACTATAACTTAAAATCTAAGAGCTCATCACTATTCTTTAGGAATAATTAAAGCTTCGATATTTACTTAGGTACAGCACATTAAACATAATTGAACTGTCACAATGATAGATTTTGCGATTGAGTATGTTACACAAATAAAGCCAGTTTGCAAAATATAAAACCGCTTCTATTGCTTTTTAACAAAATAGCTTTACCTAAAATACCTACATATCCAAGAATAATTCAAAAAGTTCACTAACAACATTACCTTAGAAATAGACTAAATCTCGTTCAATAAGATTATAAACTTAGAAACAAATCATTTTACTAAAAGTTAACTAAACTATATTATAAGTGGATGGTACAGGGATGTCGAATTCTGTCCTCCATCAAAATATGGACGGCTATTGCTGAAGACAGCCAAAACATTGTTTTAGGAGTTCCCAAGTTTATTATAAACCCCTTTTGTACCTACAACGTTTAAGTAATGAGATTTTTATGTACTGCGTAAGAAAAATGAAAAATGACTGTTTTTTATTAGTTAGAGTAAGTTGTGTTCGGACCATGTTTTACTTGCTAAAGTATCTCAAGTTTCCGTACCTACAATTTCACTTTTGACGATCTGGACTACGCTACACTTCTTCTTCTTAATCGTGTGGTTAGTGCCTAACCTGGTGTCAGAGTTTTTATGCCGCCCATGGGCTTCTGACTTGACTTTACGTTCCGTCTAGAAATATCTCTCAGGAATGCTGGTTTCCTCACGATGCTTTCCTTCACCAAAGCAAGTGATAATACCTAATGATACAGTACGCACATGAATCTGAAAAAACCAGCCAAGTGCCAGTCGGACCCGCGCATGAAGGATTCCGTACCATCGTAGTAGTGCTTTTAATTTTTAATTTATTTTTATTATTTATTGTTTTAGCGACAACAAAAGTACACATTCTGAGAAAATTTCAATTGTCTACCTATTACGGATCATGAGATACAGCCCGCTGACTGACAGACAGACCGACGGACGGACGGACGTACTGCGGAGGCTTAGTAATAGAGTCCCGTTGGCTACCCTTCAGGTACGGAACATGAGGTGCGTGTCTTGGGTTCGAACTGGAGACATATGACTTGGCAGTCCGACGGTCACACTGCACTATCTCGCTATCGTGTTCCGCTATGTGGCTAGACTGATTTATGCTTGGTATATATACAGTATTCATGCAGTGCTTCGCTGGCGATGTCAAAATCTCACATCAACACACTAAAGACAGTCTATTGCCGCTAACCATGTGATGATAGTCATTACCAGATAACCGAGTAAGTGAAGTTTTTTTTCTTATAAGTACTAAATTGGCTTACGTTTGACTGTCACTCACTATGCACGCCGCCACGCATGCTTGCCTTGAAGAAACCGATTCACTCGAACTTTAAAGAGATCCAGATTATAATGAGCGGGAAACAGAGAAGCCGTTCTTCTTCTTAGGGTATCGATGGCAAAAAAAAAAACAAATATGTTTAGCCCAAAATTCAGCCACGCGAACCCCGCTCTCTGATGCAGTAATTAAATCATCAAGAGCGCAGGTGATAGGGCATGCGGTGCAAGATGGAAGGTGGGCCGGCACTGAATTCCATCGACTGGTGGTTCGCACAATAAATGTGTAAGCATAGCGCTTTGTTCGGGTTCGTGGAAACAGTGACGCTTTGCCGTATCTCTGCTCGTCCGATGATAGAAATGGGGATGGAGAAATGGAAGTATTATCCACATGCTACTTACTTCCTTGAAATTTATCCAAATAAACTGTACCTATTCCGATCTCCAGTCATTAGGCACATAGAAGGGCCCAATATATAAATAAATGAAAGTACCGTCGATATAAAAAAGTGGAAATAATATAAAAGGAAGTCTTCCATATGCCGAAATTAATTTGGAATTTCGTATCAGTCTATTGATAAAACTGAAAAGTAATTTGATTCTCAGTTTATTAATTTAAGTTATTTTAGGAATTCATTGAGTTCAAACAAAGTAAAATTGTTAAGTAGGTATATTCAAGTCAATTTATTCGTGGTTCTAATATAAAATCACGCCTGTAATTTTCGAAGGGTCAGGCCGAAGTGTACCTAATAGTAGGCATATTTTCCCGGACGATCTCCTTTTCAAATAGCGCGGTTTTTCATAGTTTTATTGCTGTTTTATGTGTATCAATGTCTCAGAAGACAATGGAGTACAATATTTCCAAAAGTTATTTACGTGAATGTGAACCTAATTCCTCTAAATAACTATCTTGGGAACGATAGACAGCGCCATATTGTTATTAAGTCGTTCATTACGAACAATATATTGGATCAGTGGTACGAGAATAATTTATCGCCAATTGAGAGCAAAGTTGGTTGAACTATTATCCTTGGAGAGTGAAGTTTGATACCACAGAGTAGCTGTTTTCTTTCACGGAAAAGACACAAGTTCGGACATTACATTGTAATCTTTTTTCAGTTCTCAGTTTTTGTACCTTTTTCTACATAACACAACGTCACGCCTGTAAGCCCCGAAGGTTTAGGCAGAGGTATACCTAATAGTACACCCATATTTCGTCAGTTATGTTTAAGTCCTAGGCGGGCGAGGCTCGCCATCAATCGGTCTTAAATCCAGATAATGCTAATGATTTCTCATTAGCATTATCTGGATTTAAGCCCCATTCCGGAAGAAAAACCCAATAACACTGCCCGACATGGGAATCGAACCCAGGACCTCATGCATCAGTGGCTAGTCGTTAGACCAGGCAGTCACTACTACTACCCTACTTTCACCTCCCCCCTTCCCATCGCCTCCTTCTACTTTCCGTTTTCTTTTTGATTCCACTTCCTAGAAAAAGCTTTATTAGTTGAAAAGTTCTGATAAATGACAAGGCCGCACAAAGTCCGTGATGGAGGGCCGTATCGGGTTCAGAACTCGTCCGATCTTAAAGCTGGAACCAACCATGTTCTATCTTAGGGTTTTGGTATACGTACTTAGTCCTTAGAGTGGACCATTGTACGTGTTAACCAATCAAACACATTCACAAAATTTCATGGAAATCGTTTGGGTGGTTTCAGAGATTAGGGTGAACGATCGTAGTTACACGAGATTTTATATTTTAACTAGCTTTTGCCCGCAGCTTCGCTCGCATTAATTTAGAAAAAAAACTCTTAACACACTACTAAAGTTTCTATAATAATTTAATTCAATCATGATTCGAAAGACACGTGGCGCCATCTATTATCATAACAACGTCATTGTGGTTTTACGCGGGAACAGTGGTTATTTTCGGGATGAAAGGTATATGTCCGTTTCAGTACAACTGACAATGTATATGCAAAATTTTAGTGTGTTTAGTGGTTTAGTTTAAGTGGCGTGAAAAGGTAACAAACAAACTTACTTTCGCATTTATAACATTAAGTTAAGATAGAATTTTTGTCAAGAACCAGTCTTACCAAGGGGTATCGTATTACCTAGCACTAACTGGGTTGTGAAGGTCAGATAGGCAGTCGCTCCTCAGATAAGTTAGACTGGAAGCCGACCCAAACATATGTAGTTGGGAAAAGGCTAGGCGGATGATGATAATATTTGTCAAAATCAAAATATTTTTATTTCACATAGGCCTACATGGGCACTTATGAAACGTCGACAAAAAGGTGCACGGTTCGGGTTGGTCGTTTCCTATGGAGAAGAACCGGCAAGAAACTCCATGGTTACTCTTTTAAAGTCAAGTTCTGGCTCCAGATTTCAGACGACCAAATCGTATAGTTTAACCTTAAAAAGGGCAAACTTACTTTACCACTTACCTACCACTCACAAATAATAATGACCGGCCTCACTTAAGGCTGTCCTTGGCACATCCCCTTAAGTAAGGATTAATCTTTGCCCTGAAGAGAAACTTTGCCACAACCATATAAACTATATGAGATAGAACACAGGAAGTAACTAACCCCTATATTACTTGACCCAAAAGGTCGTAAGCGACGTAAATATTGTATTAATAAGTTCAACCTCCTTTTAAGGGAAAAACTAATGGGCTGTTATGTCGTTACGGGATTTTCTCATGACAAATTAAGGTGTAATCCCTTTTGAGTCCTGTTTTATCTTATTAGTGATATTTAACGGGTTTTGGAGAAGTAAGGAAGAACTAGAAAAGAAAGTACGCACGAGATTTTTTCTTATTGATTAGTGGCGGAGTAGGATATATACAACTTCTTGGTTTTTATTTTGAACAGTTCTTTCAAACGGCCAGAAGAAATATTTAATTATAATTCCGCGAAAAAGATCCAATCCATTGAAGTCATAACATATTATTTGGTGTTCCCGAGCTATTGTAGCTGATGTTTTACAATTTCGTTGTATGACCTAATTTCGTCTTTTTTTTGCTGTAATTGAGATTATGGCATTCATACACTTCAGAGTCAGGCTCATTAAGAATTAATTTAGTAAACAGAGTTTGTTTCGCTATTTCTTCTCCCAATCTAAAGCGCTATATCGCGAAGTCGCAATGTAAGATTTTGGGTGAAGCGTGACGTCAGGAAAGATGCGTACTTTTTACGTGGCCTTATAGATGTCGCCACAACAGAAAAGGAAGAAGTTAAGCACAGCAAACTGAACAGAAGTTTCTCTTTGTTACTAGGTGACCTCTTCGTGCTAGTATTCGCGATGGATAGCCGCGAGTCCTTCGAAGAGGTGATCCGGCTCAGAGAACAGATCCTGGAGACGAAGGCCAGTGCCAGCAGCGGGGGCAGCAGAGGACGGCGCCAGGTACCCAGGGTACCCATGGCAATAGCTGGGAATAAATGTGACAAAGATCTTAAGTGAGTATCCATAATTATTCTTCTCTTTCTATACTCGAGAATAAATCAAAGATTAAAACCATTATCTCGCGCGCCGCGCGCCGGTGCCGCATACGGCACGGTACCGCGGCACGACGTCGCGCCGTGTCGGTGTGTCCGGGCCCTTAGATGTGCTCTCACAGGTGGTAGCGAAACAAATGTTCACTGTTGTGCTGCTAGTTAAAGAGAATCAATGGACTTTAAAGCGGCCATCTGTAGATATGCCATAGAAAAACTGTGATCCCATGTCACAGTGAGAACTCATTATTGCCAAGTTTGACATGTTACATACTACCGACACCAATAATACCAGCCTATTACTGTCCCACTGTTGGGCAAAGGCCTCTTCTCATACAGAGAAGGCACGAGCATCGATCACCACGCTTGCTCAAAACGGGCTGGCGATTTCAGACTTGTAAGGTTTCCTCAAGATGTTTTCCTTCACCGATGTCTGTGATGTCCAAGAAAGTCCATATGAATTGAAACAATAGGAGCTCGTGTCTAAATATTAACAGACGCTCTGGTCGATCTTCAGGTTAAGCCGCGCATATATAGAAAGTCCGTGGAAGGGTGACCACCCATTACATACCGAGTTTCCTCCATGCCTCGGGAAGCACGTTAAGTCGTTGGTCCAGGCTGTCATTTAAAGATCTTGGACAGTCGTTAAGTAGTCAATGGCCCGAAAGTCTGACAACTAGTCTTACCAAGGGGTATCGTATTACCCAGTACTAACTGGGTTGTGGAGGTCAGATAGGCAGTCGCTCCATGTAAAATACTGGTATTCAGCTGTATGCGGTTAGACTAGACGCCGACCCCAACATAGTTGGGAAAAGGTTAGGCAGATGATGAGTACATATGAGTTGAAAAAGTCACATTGGTACTTGCCCGGATTTGAATGGACCATCACGACATCAACCAGTAGGTTATTGCAAGTTGATAACTACGTTATTCAGTTTGTGCAGCCTGTCGTAAGACTAATTAAATGTCTTTGTTGCTACCCAAAGTCATCTTCTTAGTATTCCCTTAATCATTTTTATATTACACCCACGGGATGCGCCACATTGTGAGGTCATAAAGCAGCGAAAATAAATTTGCTCTAACCTAATAGGTATAATCCCAAATGCCCGAGTTATTAGGAAAGTTTTACATGGCTTAGTTCTGAGGACTAAAATAAATAGTAACAGCCGCTCAGATCGATCTTTAGGTTAAGCCTTACTTGCCTAAGGTGGTCTGTGGATGGGTAACCAAGCTTTACAGACCGAGTTTCCTCCGTGCCTCGGAAAGCACGTTAAGCCGTTGGTCCCGGCTGTCATTTGTAGATCTTTGACAGCCGTTACAGGTAGTCAGTGCCCCAAAAAGTCTGACAACCAGTCTTACCAAGGGGTATTACCCAGTACTAACTGGGTTGTGGAGGTCAGAAGCCATGATGCCAGATGATGAGTTCTGAGGACTGAGATATCTGAAGGTCTGACTGCCGCATTTAAGTTTGCAGTTCAAGGTGGCGCTGCTTGTCAAGAAAAAATGCATCGGTACGTCAAAGAAGAAGGGCAGAAATTTGTCTGGTTATATTATATAAATAATATAATAATAATAATATAATATAATCTGGTTATATATATAAAAACGAAACAAATTTAATTATTTTTTTATGATTTTTCAATTATTTACTTTATTTCTTAAAAGCCGGAGTTAATTTATATTACTAAAAGTATATCAACTGCTTCGGAACGAGATACGCGAATTGTTTTCATATTATAGTGGTGTTACACATACAATCATTATGAATGTTATTATCTGTACCGATTTAAATGAACGATCGATTCAATTGATCATTCTAGGGTTGGTTGAATTATTAAAATAATTATTGAAATGCAGTTATTCTATCTCTAATCAACCTGATTTGATCTTTATGTAATATTACTTTTAAATCTAAAAAAGGAGCATAGAATCGATTCAACATTGTATCGATTTTACATTAAATCGATTTTAATTGTACAGCTCTACTTTTGTCTTTGACAGTGACCGATTGACAGTTGGATGCTACAGAATTCCTCTGCGTATTCCGTTTCGTTCGTGTTTTGTGTGTTTATTCGGTTTACTATTAATTTCTACCCGACCTGGACTGTTTATGGACTTCTACTCCATTTGTCCGTAATATTAGTTTTTGTTTGGTATCATTCATAACCTAAAAATTCAAACTCCGATATCTTTGTTTTCCGGCTTTTCCGAATCAAAATAGACTCGCTTGTAGATTCTGCTACTGACGCCGAATCTTTAGACATATTTTTTACTACGGGATGCTTCAATTTAATTCCAGACAATTTAAAGTAAGGAGATTTGCCATTGTTCTTTGGCACCGATTATTTTAGTTCTGGGTTTTCCCGCCTGCACAGATAAGTTGGTTGAAGTGTAGTGCAACAATTAGCATGTTTTTTTGGCGCTTGAATGACATTGTCAGGAGAGACAGGAGAGCGCTGTTTTCTTTTGGTATCATGATGGCGGTGTCAGTTACAACTACGGTTACTCAACAAAAGAACCATACAAAGACTTTCTACAGGATTATCATTAGGTTTTGGCTAATCATATGTGAATCTTATATTTTTTTCCTTTGTTGTTGTCACTGATAAAATGTGTAATGAGTTAATGACATTTGTAAACTACTACAGCACAAATGACACAAATGAAGAACTGAAATCAGAATTATGAATCGCGCAATTAAAGTTATCAGCAACTTAAGACTATAATAATTATAGAAAAATCCGACGACAACTTTGGAGCATTAGCCCACCAGACATAACACCCATCTGGTCGGAGGATCCTTCCTTTTCTATGGAATATTGAGGAACTTTACACCCTGTTCGTCAAACTCCTAAAAATGTCTTTGTTTGCTTAATCTGAGCCTTCTTTGTTAGAAATATAGATTTACGAGCATTTATTTTATTTACTGCCTTGCTGGTCGCAACCGCGACTGCTGAGCATTAGATCCTGGGTTCGATTCCCGAGTCGGGCAAAGTGATATTGGGTGTTTCCATTAGGAATTTCTCAGTAGCAGCCACGGAGTCTGGATTTGTGCCCGATTGATGGCAATAGGCTCGTCCCCTATTACTTGGGACTTAAACATATCTATCCTATCGGGGAAACGAAGATGTACTATTAGGTACACCTCTGCCTAACCCTTCGGGGATTACAGGCGTCATGTTATGTTATATATGAGATTTATTTAGATTTTTTGAAGGAAAAAGTGCTCATTAAACTTTTACTTTTCTCAATAAGCTTCCTAACTAAAGTGAAAAGTAATCAGTCTTATCTTGAATACAAGTTTTTATTTGAAAAGACTTTTACAATAAAAAATGGTAAATGGAAACATAATTTTGCTGGAGGAAAGCGTTTTTTCAACAATTAATTTTTAATTTGCTTAAAGAGAAGTAAAGAAAACAGTTGGCACTGCTAAGTACTTAACTGACAAGTTAACAAAAAAAAATGTTTGAACCAATTTGTTTTAGGTCCATTTAATTAAAAACCGTTTTGGCCTATTTCTTTTTAAGTTTTTAATAAAAACAAAAACACATATTAGCTAAATGTAAAAAAAGAAGTTATAATTTGAAAAAAAAAACTCTCAATTTTCATCCACCAGCGCATTTTATCCCCGTGATGGATTACGGTTCACTCCCTCTCAGAGACAGAGAGAGAAGACATGTGTACCAGCAATAAAAACAGTATAGGCTGAATATGTAATCCTTCCATTTCTTACCCCATGCCTCATGGTGGAGAACAAAAACATTTAGTTAAAACACAATTTCTTCTCACAGGACAGTCCAACCCGAAGAAGCAGTCGCCTACTGCAACACCCAAGACTCCTCGTGCGTCTTCGTGGAAACCTCAGCGAAGAAGAACTTCCATGTAGACGACCTATTCTACGAACTCTTCGTCGTGGCGAACCTACCATTAGAAATGGCACCAAACCACCACAAGAGGGTCAGTACGGCGTTCGGAAGTCCCTGCACCCTACCCCCAACAAGCAGCCAAAGTAGCAGAAGTAAAAAATGTACTCTCTCCATCAAGAGAAGATTATCAGACGCCTGTGGGGTCGTGGCTCCTAACGTCAGGAGGCCTAGCATTCGTACTGACTTAATGATTATGAGAACTAAGACTTGTGCCAAAGGAGATACGGATAATACGAGTGGCAGTCCGAAGATAACTCTGAACAGACTTGTAAGGTCTCAAGGACAGAGTGAAAAGCGTTCGTGTATTATACAGTGATATTTATTTTTAGTGGACTTGGGCATATGATGGGACAGGTGCTATAGGAGAAGCTGGAGTGTTCTATATTGACCTGTAAATTCTAAGATGCTATATTGTTAGGCACGCTCACATGGTGATGATCAGCACGGTATTTTGCAGAATAATTTTAAAATTTTCATACTGCATTTGTTTTTAATCACAGGTACAGGGTCTGTTTCAAAACAAAAACAATTTGAGGAAACCAAAAGATTGAAAGACATGATGTGACATGTACCAACACGCATTGAGCCCGCGTGTTGGATTACGGTTCACTCCCATTAACAGAAAGGAGGCCTGTCGCCTAATGTCACAGCATTGGGAACGTCATATACTGACTAGTCAACTTGTGTCGACATCTGATCCCAACTACTTATTACCGTAAAATATCGTACTGATCATCATCGTAGATAAAACGCCCTAAAGGGTAAATGTCGAGTTTGATTAGTTGAAGAAGTATTTAAAACTACACGGTAAATGTTGTTTCTAAGTTTGTTGGATTCTCCATGTTGCTCTGTTAAATTAGTTTCTCTGAATTCTGCTTAATTTCGCAACAAAATTGGTATTTCAAATAACTTCGAAGCAATTTACTTTGAGGTAGTTTAACCTCTTGGCCACGAGTTATACGATCAAGCGAAATGCGTCTTGCAGCAGCTACTCTAGAGAAAACAAATGAAAGAAATTGTTAAGAGCAGAGGCCCTACACCAGCTTTGACGTCTTTCGTAACGTAAATACGTCGATTTTTTAATCGAAAATACAATTATCCTACAGCATTTTAGTTAAATTGTTTGCAACAAGCACAATTAGTATCATCCATAGATATGAATAAATAATGAAAATATTGTTTGTGAAACCACTATTTTTTATTTTAAAATCGACGTATTTTCGTTACGAAAGACGTCAAAGCTGGTGTAGGGCCGAGCATGTCGCACATCACCGTGACTGTTGACACAAGTCACGTTGAAAGTTGCATTATCCGAGGCCCTGGACGGTTCTTAATATTGCTATTATGTTAATATTAAATTACGTGTCATCAAACTCAACGTCTATGCATTCTAAAACGACATTACTCGACTTGAGTGATGGGCGATGGCTGATTGAAACAATCAACGTGTTTTATATCTAAATGGAGTTTGAAGGTATAAACAAAGAAAATCGTAAACACCCCATTAGTGTTAATCTTTTAGGATTAATCAGAGATAATGGTATGATTATGACTTTAGTTTTAATTGGAATTGGTACAATAACCCCGGTGAAGATACTAGTTGATGAGTTTGATTTTCATTAAAAACTTATGGAGCAGTACTTCTGCATTTTGTGCAGAATTGGATTTAGGTACAAAGTCCATTACATTACACACACACACTCACGCACAAGCTTCTTCCTTCACCAGAGAGTTTTGAACAACCGCATGCGGGTAACATACCGTATGCGGTCAGCGCACTGCAATAGCTCCGTAAGTTTTTAACGTAATTCGAAATGAAACTGATTGAAACCAAGCATTTGCATTTCACTATAATGACGTGAAACCAATGTACCGTCAAGGAAATTAATTATAAAGTAAAATTGACGACCTGCTTCAAAATGTGGTGGTATTTGGATGGTATAGACATTTAATGAATTAATGACAGTTCTGGATCATAGAATGACAGTTGTGGTTTTAATAAACGGACAATTCAAGTTGGTAGTCAATGAGCTTAATAATTAATTTCTCTGACTTAAGTACGACGTAAATATTAATCATATAATAATAATTTGAGGTGGTGGACGAGCTTGGAATGTGCTAATATTAACAATGTTTAATGGATCTAATGTTTTCAAAGTTTCTTTAACTGAACACTTTTTTAGTTCACCTCTTTCTGTACTTATGTAAGTGCAAATTTTTAGATTCGTTGGAAACTGTGTATCAGTTCTAAATATTTATTTATGATTAAACGAACTTACCTGTACGTGAAGTTCTATCATAATTATACGAAGGCTTCGTCCGAAGAGATTAGCATAAACACAATGTAGTAACACGTACGGTGTTGCCTTTGCGCACTGAAAGTCAAAAGCCCTATACCTAAAACTAAAAAAAAAATGCGTTTATTTTTAACATTTTTAGGTGAGGGTAGACATACTCGTATTTCCTTTTCTAGATTGCATGTTCTATTGCTCATTTAGTTCAGAGCCTAGATTCTCAATTCCCGTTTTTGATATTTCAGGAAATGACAGGGTATATTTCTTTTTTGGGGAAAAATAAATATGGGAGGGTGGGTTGCTAATCTCTTCGGACGAAGCCTTCGTATAATTATGATAGAACTTCACGTACAGGTAAGTTCGTTTAATCATAAATTATACTCAGCTTCGTCCTCGAGATTAGCATAAACACAATGTAGAATTTGAGAGCTACTGAAATATCAATGAAACACTTTTGTGTAACAAGGCAATCAATTTTAATCAGTAGGTTTAAATTTAAAATCATAATTAATGATGATTATTTATATAAGGTAATACAAAGGTATTCTTTTATAACATTAATTAATTAAATAAATAATTCTGCTTACAGTAGATTTTTATAAACTCAGTTGAAGTTAAATAACTCAAGTCCAGCTGTGGACGTGATAATATAATTATCATGAAACTTAATAAATACTCGTAATTACTTTGTTGTTTAACTGTTGTTATTACAATTGTTTAATATTGATCTTGCAAATAAATCATCTTCTGTAATAGGTACATTTCTATTGTAGAATTTCATAAAAACCTGAGACGAACCGCTCCAACCCGCGGTTTTTCTAACTGTTTCTAAGTTAACTCCTAATTTGTGGGCTTTAGATGTGGCAGCATGTCGTGTGCTGTGAGCTGTAAAGATAGATATATCTATGCCACATTCTCCTAGCGTCATCTTAACCCACCGACTTAATGTTTGTGCCGAAACTAATTTATGTGGTTTCCTCACACCGATAAATAGGCTATCTACATTACCACGAAGTGACCTAGTCAAATCGAGATACGCTAAAAGTGTCAGGACTGGACAGATTTCCAGTCTTTCGCGGAAAAATGGTAAAATAAGATTAGGTTGCACGGTTCCTATCTTTGAAGTTTTTATAATATCAGGTATTTTAATAGTGATCTTATCTGCTTGAATTTGAATGTTATTTATATTTATTTTTGATAACGTTTGCATTCGGTGTGCAGTAACTAAAGATAATAAGGTAACTAGTTTACGTGAAAGTTTATCTAAACCCAAGCTATCGTTAGGATACCAAGAAGACAAAATATTTAGCACTTTAGACGTATCCCAAGTTGTGTTATACTTGGGTAAGGGTGGTCGAAGTCTGAAGACGCCTTTAAAGAAGCGTTTTACAGATTCATTATCACTGACTTTTTCAATCAGAATTAAGGCTAAAGCCGATCTACAACTGTTTAAAGTCCCATATTGGGCACCTGAATCAAACAATGTTGTTAGAAATAAAATTGCATCATTGATTGATGCCCCGAAAATGTCGATATTTTTAGATAAGCAAAAATTATACCATTTCTTAAGACAGGTGTCGTATTGTTTTATCGTCGTATCGGAGAGGGAAGCCAACATTATGCAAATTGCAGGTGATGGAACATTTCTTCTCAACAACGAGTCCCGGACAAGAGACCGGCAGCCAGGGTAAACCGAGGGTGTACATTGTTGTTGCTGGAAGGTGATAAAATTGTTTGTTTATTTGGATCAAAATACAAAACAGATGATACAAGAAGTTTTTTGAATAGAGGGTACCATGGTTGAGTGGGCCATAAGGGAACCACTACAATACCAGTAGCTTTGTCTTTAACAATTTTTCGGAGCGTTTTTAGGACCATTGAAAAAGGAGGGAATGCGTAAAAGTAAATTTGTGACCATGATAAAGTAAATGCATTTATGGCCATAGCGTCAGGATCTCTGAACCAGGATATATAGTTACAACATTTCTTGTTAACACGACTTGCAAAAATGTCTACTTCAGGAAAACCAAACGTGTTTATTATCTTGTAAAAAACTGAGTCGCTCAATTCCCACTCAACATCTGGATGAATTCTACGTGATTCCGCGTCGGCTATTGTATTATCTGCCGAACGAATGTATGATGCATACACAATAATATTCCTAGATTGACACCATTCCCATAATTCTTTTGTTATGCGTGTTAGATGTGGATATTGTATGCCTCCCATCCGATTTATGTAGGATATGGCTGTAGTGTTGTCAACGCGAAGTAATATTTGACAACTACACATTTTTTCTGCAAAAACTTTTAAACCAAAAAAGGCAGCAACGATCTCTAAATAATTAATATGGTGTGATCGTTCGTCAATTGTCCATGCCCCACTAGCCGTTTCTTTTCCACACGCCGCGCCCCACCCCGTAGTCGAAGCATCACTAAATATTTCTAAACAGTATTCATCATATTTAATTTTACTAATAGGGTTATCTAATGCTGTAAACCACCAATCAAAGTCTGACGATAAGTAGGACGGTATGTTCATATAATTGTCATAATTTAACGGGTCATTTTTTAAATTTAAAAATTTGCATCTTTCAAATTCTTTTGTGTATAGCCATCCGTATTCAACGGCAGGGCAGGCAGAACACAATAAACCCACTAAACTTGCAAAATCTCGTATTTTACAACGTGACATATGTTGAAAGGCTTGTAATTTATTTTTAATTTTAATGGATTTTTCTGTAGGTAAACTGATTTGAAATTTTTTAGTATCGATTATGTAACCAAGATATTTACATGATGTCGTAGGCAATAAGTTGCATTTATCTTTATTTATAATAAATCCTAAGGCTGTCAATAGTTGCCGAGTTACCGCTATATTTTCTAAACAATCATTATAAGAATTGCCAATAAGCAACAAATCGTCTAAATATATACTAGACACATAACCGCAGGATCTGAGCAGCCTGACAACCGGTTTCATTATCTTAGTAAACACAAAAGGTGCTGTGTTTAGGCCGAACGGTAACACATTAAATTCATACAAAACATTGTCGGATTCGAATCTAAGATATTTTTTAAAATCATCATGAATTTTTATTAAAAAATATGCGTCTTTTAAATCTACTGTTCCCATAAAGTTATTTTCCGACACAAGTTTAATTGCTGTGCGTAAATCTTCGAGCTTAAAATGTCGTGTTTCTATAAATTGATTAAGATTTTTTAAGTTAAGTATGAATCTATGTTTACCGTTGGGCTTAGGTATCAAGAATACGCTTGATAGAAATTGCCCTTCACAAGGGTTACATTGAGTGATAGCACCAGTGCATATCAAGTCGTCAATACATTTTTTGAAATTTTGTTTTTCTGATGTTGAGTGGTTTCTTTTACTAGGGATAGTATACTGTATTACACTAGCTGAAAAAGGTATTTTATATCCAGAAATCCATGAAAGAACAGTCGGATCCGAAGTTAGTTCTGACCAGGTGTCATAAAAAAGTGCCAGTCTACCAGCATAATTGCTTACCCCAGTAACATCTAGCGACGACTGCGGTAGCTGGCCCGTGTCCCGGTCGTTGTCTGCTGCCGACCTCGATAAGACCCGCGCGAGGTGCTCGCGGGCGGATTTCTCTGTGCAGGCTCCCTCGTCCTCTGAGTCCCCGTTTGCCTGCGACTCGGGGGAGGAGCCCGCCAGTTTAAATTGTTCCGTTGTTGGAACGTTGATTGAGGTGGAGTCGGCGCTGTCTTGGTTCTGTTGATGGGTGGCCTAGAAATGGTTGATTTTAATTCAGCTCCTGTTTTTGTTATTGTTTTTGCCATTTTTAATGTTTCTGCTAAGTCTGATCCAAAAAGGTGTTTGTCGATTGTTGTTTTCTGTATTTGTTCCTTCATCTCTTTTTTTAAATTGTTCAAAATAAAGTTTCGGCGAAGTGTTGAGTCCGAGTGTTGGTTGTCACAAAGAAGGCGTGCAGTGTCCATCATCATTTGTATTAACTCCGTGTCTTTGTCCTCTTTAGCAATCATAAGTGTAATAACTTTACTTAGGCATGAAATGGCACAACCTAACTGTTTTTGTTTCATCTCAATACCCTTATCTCTCTTTAAGATCACTTCTGATATGGCTGCTTTAATTTCTAAATTCAGTTCCGGCGAGTCAATTAGCTTGCAATTACTAGGAGGTAAGTATTTTTCTATTAATTCCTTGCGAAGTTCGTTAGACAAGCCCTTAGTAGCCACATGCTGTAGCCGAATAGCCAGGTCGGTCTGAATTTCTTTGCCGTAGATCTTTTCCACAGACGGATCCTCTCCAAATATTTCTAAAATTTTCGGGTCCAGCTCGATGCTCGGATGTGTGTCAGTTGTAATAGGGACTTCAGTCACCGAGGAAGGGACCTGTGGCTGTGAAGTGCTTGTGGATGGAATTGGGTCTGCAGCGCTAGTTGAGGGAACTGGGTCTAAAGCATTGATCGAAGGGGTGGGATCCCCAGCGCTCATGGATGTCTCATCATGATCCAATTCCACTACTTCCTCAAAAGGTTCTTCGTCGTAGTATCGACATCGTGGAGAGGGTGTGTCCTCTGTAATGTGTAATTAATTTACAACAATAAGATAAGACAGGCGCACGTAGGTGAAATGGCGTATCTATGGATATAGACACGTACCGCGTACGGCTTAGTATCTACGGTGAAGTGACAATCCCAAAGACTGCCCGCATCATCCGTATAGCTTCACGTATACTAATAAGGTAACAGTTCTTAAAACTGATCGCAATATTAGCCTTGCACGTGATATAAATTAAATGACGTTCTTAGATAAAACGTTTATAACTCCGAAGTGTTAATCCCGAAAAATTAACCGCAACGAAATTTAATAACGCTAAAACGTTGATGTGAAAAAAAAAACAACACACTTGACTAACCTCTAGAATCCGACGTCGATCTTGTCTCACGCTGAAGTTTTTTCTCCCATTTCTTTAACTTTTTTCTGATATATTCGTAATCGTGTTTTCTTTTTCTTTTCCCCATGACACTCTTTAAACTTGAATAAAACTCAATTAACGCAATTTAAACACTTTTTTAAGAAATTGTGTGCGCTCCGGCAGAGCACTGAACTGTGAATGAGCAATAGAACATGCAATCTAGAAAAGGAAATACGAGTATGTCTACCCTCACCTAAAAATGTTAAAAATAAACGCATTTTTTTTTTAGTTTTAGGTATAGGGCTTTTGACTTTCAGTGCGCAAAGGCAACACCGTACGTGTTACTACATTGTGTTTATGCTAATCTCGAGGACGAAGCTGAGTATAATTCCTATATTTTACACTACAGTACGAATATTGACGCGAAATTATTTCTGTTTGGTGCAGCTTAATTAATTTGTAATTCATTTCAGAGTATTTTTTTTTTTGTATCTGATCATTGTAAATAGTCTTTCAAATTATTTCCGCTGCACCAGATTGTATCGAGAATATTTCAGTTTTCGTACTGTTCTGTAAAGAGATAATCTATTCTTAAAATAATCTACTCTAAGTTTTGCTCAGGGCTAGAAAATATTTTTATTTGCGAATAAATAAGGCATGGCTACTAATTGCGGTTTTTACCCTGTATCATTGTTGTGATGGGACCAAAAAATTCGCTGATTTCTTTGTTGTTAGAGAAAATTATCAAATATATGGGTCTCTTGTTAAATTATAAATTGTTGAGAAATTAATATTATTTATTGAATCTACGTTGTGCGATATTGTTTGTGTTGTTATTTATGTGTTATGATTGAATGTTGATTTTATTGAAATAACACTTCGTTCACCATAATAATTAATAGCAAGAGCGCTCAACTATAATCACATTTTTTCTCCTATTTCATAAACCAGAATGATCTCTCATGGAAAAAATATACATCAATTCTTTGCTCAAATTTGCTTAATCTTCAATTCTACAACCTGAACCGCCGGTTTAAAAGAAAAAGTATTTATTTGTCTCGTACAAGACAAAATAAAATGAACTTAAGAAAATATAAATAAAAATAAGACATAAATTGAAATAAATTGGTCCTGTACAAGGTCAGAATGACGCATTTTAGAAGCAAATTCAATGATTGTTTTTAAATTCTTCTCCTAAACAGAAATCGAGAATGTAAGATTGTATTCAAATTAATTATTTTAGCCGATAGAAAATCCGAGTGTTTGCACTGTTTATAATTTGCATTTTAGTGCAGCCAAATAACCGTAATTTACCTCCTACTGCACCGTAATTTCGCATAAAAAACCTAGCAAAGAAACCCACCTGGAAAACTACTAACTAACTACCTAATAAATAATAAGAAACACCTTGAGAACGGCACTTAATAGCGTCACGTGCTACGTTGCACATAAAATGAAGAAAACGCAGAACATATGGCGAAAAATACACGGTACTTACCTACCTTGCAGTGCTAATAGTTGGGTATTTCATACCTGGTCTACATAAACGAGTGAAATGAAGGTAGAATAAAAGTTTGCTTTAGTTTACGTACTTATGTGTAGGTTTTTTTAATGTAGAAAAGGAAAAAGGAAATATTCTGGGAAAACCGTTTAGGGATATGTTTTTTTTGGACATCTTGAAAGGATTTGCTCTTCCAATCGGAAGAGCAAATCCTTACCTATTTGAAGAGGTAAGTACCCTACTTACCTAGGTATGATCATTTTTCTGTCAAGGTTTTGATTGATGAATTGATGATAGACTTGGCTTGACACACTGTCGTAACTCGGTAGTGTCAAGCCAAGTTTGATTTAGGCTCACTCGTATCTTGCGTGAAAAATTTCGACCACCTCCTTTTGTCCACACTCGAAATCAGAATACATAATATTGCAATTACTTCTATAGAAGGCTATGTTTTTGAGGACCTCTTTGTTACTAAAGAAAGAGTATAACGCCATTATCTTACATAAAAACGAAACAAAAAATATCGCATAATAACTTACTATTAATCCAATAATACTTAGCTTGAGAAAAGCCAATTTGTATTCGCATTATTTATATTATATACCTACTTAGCCGTCTAAATACATAATGTATCATTTTGTAACCTTTTAATCTATACCCTCTGTCTTCTTGTCTATTAAACAGTTGTTTTTGAATGTTTATTTGTTTTATTTCTTTGAGGTCTAGGTAGCAGCAAAAAGTACCCCTGTCTGTAGGCAGAGGCGGCAAAAGTACTCATAATTCATACAAGGCACTGCCATTACCCGAGCACAAATCCCGACTCCGGGGTGCTTCTGAAGAAGTTGTAATGGAACGCAACGGCACGTTATAAGCTACTGTTTCTTTGATTAGTGGTGCCACTTGAAAATCTGTGTCCTAGACCAACAAGGGCTTGAGGATCGCCCGGAAGACACGGTTGACCATACCTCTCGGCCACCGTAGGCGCGGGCCTGTGGACGCTGAGTAATGGGCTAGCTCGCCGCCCGTCCGTCGTATGACGACACGCCCGTGTCGACGGCGCGTTCGTGTTCCACGCGTGCCTCAAAGTTATGTCAGCAAACAGGAGGGGCCCGCAAGGGCCGATGCCTGCCAGAGCTGCGGGACGTTTGAAAGAGATACCGCGGCCCTGGAACATAAAGGGCAAAAGAAGGAACATGGATGGGTTTTAGTCAGTAAAAGTCTGAAACTCCCTTCCGCTCCGCCCAGAGCGGGAGGAGTCATTTGATGATTTCCGATGCCAAAAAAAAAAGACCAAACAGGCGACGAAGCATGCAAGTTTTAAAGAATGCTTAAAAATTTTAATGCAAACTTCGGACTGCTAAACAATCGCGGTTTGTGTCTGCTTAGGCAGGTTTGAACCTGGAGAAATGTCAGGAGAAAACCAGTGGGCATAGACATAGCTATATTTTATAACGGTGATGGAAAAATGGAAATGATTAAATGAATGACTGCCTCATTGGTCTATTGGGTGGTGTCAAAATTAAACGAGCTCTATACCTGATGAATTGGTCAATTACCGGCGAAATTCCGAGCTATACGAATTGTTCTATGACAATGGAACTAATCTCTTTGTCAATCAGCATGACAGCGTTTGAGAGACATTGATAAGGCTGAGATCTTCAAAGGTTATTTAGCACGTGATTCATGGTTACTGTTTCCATGTCAGTACTTCTACATAGTCGTGCTAAGGATAAATGTTTAGCCATAGAACGTGGTATGTGACGTTTATAGATCCCGGCTTAAGGCCCGGGCTCTGCCAAAGCGGAGACGAGCTAAACGGAGAAGGTACGTGCGGGAATCAACCAATCACATCGGTTGAAATCAACATCTTCTCTCGTCTCCCATATGATTGGTCGAATCTGGCAATAGTCTCCCCTCCATTCATCTCTGCTTTTGAGTCCGGGCCTCAGAGTTCTGCTTAACCTGCTAGGAACAAGAGCGTAACGAATGTAATGGAAATGCGCTACTTTGTTACCGATATGCGTAAAATTTAATTATTTCAATCCATACGTTGCGTATTGCGTAACAAAACATATTGTATCTGATACCTACGGAGGCTAGGGTTGACAAATGAAAAGACATTTTTCTTTCTGTGTTACTCTTTTAACTTGGCGATGTTTTTATGCAATCAAGATAGCTGCCATTTTTGATGCCCAATGAGCTCCTCACACCATATTTTATTGCGTAGTTGTTGCTACATAATTCTGTTACTTTAAGAGTTTCGTGTTTATATGTGATTTCAACAGCAAAAATTTAACCTAGAAATTAAATTACTATTGTCAAAGTGGTGTTACACTTTGAGTTGACCTTTGCCATTTATTTTTGCATGAAATTGTCCTTTTTCGAAATCATCATCTTCCTGCCCTTGTCCCATTCTATTTGGGGTCGGCGCAACACGTTTTCTTCTTCCATTCTCCCCTGACAGACGTTACGGTTAAGGCGGGTTAGGTATTTTACTCTTTTCTCTTTCCCTGTCCATCCATCAACATTCATGTCCATCACTCTTTTATCTAATTAGAAATTTTCTATACACATAAAATTAAAGTGTCTGTTTGTAATATCAAAATAACAGCTTTTTACTGAGTGCATATTACAATAAATACGATACGGCACTTATAACAAAAACACACAATTTTTTCCTTTTTGTCTGTCTGTTTGTTCGGGCTAATCTCCGAAACGGCTGGACTGATTTTGATGGGATTTTTGCTGCCAGATAGTTTATGTTATAAGGTCTAACAAAGGCATTTTTGCTGCCAGATAGTTTATGTTATAAGGTCTAACATAGGCATTTTATTTTAGAAAAATAATTAGGGTTCCGTGCAAAAAATCAAAATCCTTGAAATTGGTAACAAAATGCGATTCAAAAAGGGAAGTAATATTTTTTATAATAAAATCACGCCAACGAAAGTCGCGGGCAACAGCTAGTGTTACAATAAAAATCATTGACAAAGTCAAAGTCAAAGTCAAAGCATTTATTTCAATTAGACCATTACAGGCACTTTTGAAAGTCAAAAATAAAAAAGCTAAGCTACAGTCACAGACACAAGGCATAATAACTTGCGAAAGTACTGTAGTTGCACATTCCAAATCGTAGATCTCTATGGAGAAGAATGGGCAAGAAACTCCATGGACACTCTTTTAAATCAAAATATTGTTACAAAATCTTGGTTACATCATTCATGTTGAGATTATACATATATGTGAGAACGATGTACAAAGACGTGCACATTAAGAGCGTCCAGAGTAAAAGATTAAGCCAAAAATTTAAAAATAAAGTAATTAAAATAAATCGTGGCAGGTAAGAGATGACCAGTCCCAACTGACAGCGCCCGTTCACGAACATGACGCATGGATCAGCGCCATTCAACTCAACCATATTGAAGGGAACTAAATGACCCGACACACCCGCCACCATCAGCGAGACATTTGAGTGAGCATGACATTCTCTCAGCCACCAGGACACATAAATATTTTTTTTTTTTTATAAATCTTATTGACACTGATGAAGGAAACGATCAACACAATTTACTTAATGGTGAAGTATAGGTATAGCCCAGGACCTTTAGTATCGGTCAAAAGTATACAAGAACCATAAATTCGTTCCGATTGCCAAATGCCAACCCTAATCCGCGATTTCAATTTTGTAGGTACAATTTAAATGAAATTCTAGCAAAAATGTTTTGTCGAACAACACCGACGGTTATGGTTCTATTTTTTGTTTTTGGAGTTCCGTAAATAAACGGACAGGTGATTCTCACCTCACAAAAGATTATAATTTAAATTAATTGTGAAATACTGGTAATTAATAACAGCTTAGGCTTCTCCTTTTGTCGTACCGTAAAACTCGAGGAAATTAAAAGATATAATTACATAACGAAATTATGAACAAAGACTTTGGTACGAGCACAGAATACAAATTTATCCATACGCAGGAAAAGCTAAATAAAAAGAAGATTTGTTACATTTTGAGCACATTTGTGCTCAAAATGTAACAATCAATGAGAATGTAGCAAGCATTCCAGTCTGGCACAAACGACAATAACCAAAGCATTTTCACATAAATCGATATCCAACATCAAAAGTCTTCATCACAAAATTACTTAGTGCGGAACCCAACAGCTCAAATCAAAATCCACCCCGTATTTCCAATATTTTTTGCTCTTTTCACAAGCATCCGGACTCCACCGCACTTAATGGATGGAGGAATAAACAAATTTTATATTTGAATGCGACTGTATCGGAAATTCGGAATATGCAGATTTTACCAGCGAATATGTCTATTTTGCAAATTGGCTATGTGATTTTTCGGATTATTTAATTAGTTAGGTACTCACCGGAGGCATGCCTACTTAAAAAGAACTTTGGGAATCCAGAAGTTCATTCTTCGCGCTTGAACATATTTTAATATTTCTATTTCCCACATATAATTTCCGATGTTTGTGCACGTGTGAGTTAAATTGTGTCTGCAAACACACACGTTACAGAGGAAGCTCCTGTGTACGCAACGTCTCAGATGTAATTACGTGTGTCGCTCAATCAATAAAACGCCCGTTTTCACTAAGACTAAGCGACATTTAAATGTACATCAGTTCACTGCTAGAATTTCAACTCATGGCTCAACTCCCAGAGTTGAAATTTCAACAGTGCAGTGTAATCTTTAGGGTTCCGTTTTGAAATGAGTACTAATTTCTCCAATATACAGATATTGAGACACCTGCCAGTTTTCCCTGTGTTATCCAAATGCTTTTATCAAATAATCGGTAGCGAATATCTTTCATATTCGCGCATTTTTCCCTTGGCGGGGATCCAAACGACAGCAATATGGCTGGGTAATGTTATGTGAACTGCCTATGTATTTGGAAATGGCAGGTATGATATGTGATAACGAAATGGTAGGTAGGGTAGCCCTTTAAGGTCATGTATATAAGGTCGACGTACAACTGTAACCATTGAATGATTACACATGATTATAGCAACCAAACAACATTAAAAAAAAACAGAGCTAACTAATCTCAAAAAGTACATACATGAATATGAAATGGATGAGGAAAAACTGGTCAGGTACACGTAGGAAAGATAAGAAATAAGATAAGTCCTCATTTCAACATTGTGAAGCATAGTTCACAATATCAAGCAGTGCAATTATTCAACAAGTTACCATTACAATTAAAAAGCTTAATTTTTAAATCTTCATTTAAAACAAAGCTTCAAGCATTTACTCCTGGATACGTGTCTCTACTCCGTTGACGACCTGTAGTATTTAATTGTGACCATGCGCTTTTCCCCAGTCTACTTATGTAAGATCCTATGTTACTGAACCGACTGATATTATTGTCCTTTTGTATGTTATAGACATTAATTTATTTTAAGTAATGTGCTATTAAATTTTTTTATATATATTTTAGTTGACATTGAATAATTTTATTGTTTTTTTTTTTCTTGACCATGATATTAGTTAATTTGGATTTGATGTGAGATAATAATTATTTTTTTAAATTTTTAATTGTGTTATGCAGAATGTTTTTTTTTACCGTGTTATTTATGTTATTTCAAACACAATGTAAATTGTTTGTGAATAAATTTGAATTGAATTTGATACAGATCCATTGAATTCAGTACATGATACTGGCAACCAAGCATAAAATTGCCGGAATTGCCGCTTGTCCGCCTTTGTACATTATGCGCATAAAGTTTTAATAAATAAATATTTTGAAAAAAAAAAACAGTTTTTCATACAGATGTGCTATAGCTACCTACACGGTCGATTTTTTAATAAAACCGGTTGAAAATTTCAACCATGGCAAGTCCAGAGTTATGTTACAATAAACAGTTTGTTTACACCACAAATGAATATTATAAAACTAGCAGAAACACAAAATACGTTATAAATATTTCAACTAAGGTGCTGAAATTTATGTGTGCGCGTTAATTGTTTTTTTTAAGAATTTTATTTATTTATATATTGCCTCGATAGCGTAGTGGTCGCTATTGTGACTATCGTTGTCCAGGATTCGTATCCACAGTCGATAAAGTAGGCTCATCTTAGAAACAGCCCCGGAAGATGTGTGTAACCGGAAAAAAAACCTGTAAAAGCTAGCAATACATGGGGCTTTAACATAACAGCTAGGTGAAAGAGGGGTGGCGGTACTATACACGTGGATATACTATAGTACACCTACATCCAGGTAAGCCAGGTGGTATATGAGTGTGTGTGAGGAATATTATTATTGCCTACACACCCCTTTCCTGTTCCTACAAAAGATTTTTTCTTTTATTGTCTTGAGTATACATGATGTACTGAAAATCTTCAACAAAATATCAAGGTCACACCCAACATCTCAGACTTGTCCCACAATTAATTTGTTGTTTTTCTTTATCTATGTATGAATTTTAACTCTCTTTACTTTGTTTATTTTGTTTGTATGTATGTATATATGTATTTATTATTATATTTTATTTTTAATAATTTTCTGTACTATTGCACCTACTGTTTTGTCTCTGCATCGCCCTAAGGTAGACTGGTAGAAAATGCCCAAGGCATTAAGTCCGCCTTTGTACATTATGTGCATGAAGTTTTAATAAATAAATAAATTCATTTCAATCGAGTAAAACTTAAATTTATCCAATTTCAACTAGTATATTCCTAATCTAATCGAAATAATTCAAAAGCCTGGTACACAGAGCCTACCCTTAAGTTTGAAGCAAGACTTGAGTACGTACGTACACTAAATATCTTAGAATTCAGGTAGTGAATCAGTAACGCAAATAGATGAAAGAAAACAAAAACAGACGGTTCTAATACAGAGTTTGATCTAACAAAACTAGGCTTTTGTTGGTTTTCGAACGACTAACAAAACCTAAGAAGTTTAATGAAACGGAAAGTACGAGTCTATAGGAGTTGTCTAAGTTAATTCTAAGTTATCTAATTAAGTTTTCTAATGAGTACTGAAGATCTCCATAGTGATAGTCCCTAATAGTATTTCTTTTTAACGGCTCGCTCGACTCTTCCACTGCGTAGTCAGATAATATAACCTAAAGGTGCATATTGACAGCGGGAAAACTCTGAACGGCACATCATGAAATGGCGAAATGATATTTCTGTCTTCTAAGATAGACATTTGATGGAATTTAGCGTTAAAGCCAAACCCGTAGTTCAGTTCTGGGCTAATTCATTATCGCCATCAATACGCTAAGAAGAATTTCTCCAAGCTATATTTTAAATCAAGGCGCTCATCTTTTCCCCGACCCTTGAGAGTGTCAGGAAGGGTCAGGGGTGCGTAGCAGCACGGTTCGGGGAGATAGTCGTAGCGGGAGTCTACTTCTCCCCGAGCCGAACTCTCGCCGAGTTCCACAACTCCCTCGCGGAGTTGAGTGTCGTCATCGGAGGCCATTCCCTCCCCGTGCTTGTGCTCGGGGACTTCAATGCCAAGAACTTGGCTTGGGGTTCCCGTTACACAGACGTGCGGGGAAGGATGGTGGAGGACTGGGCTCTGGAGTCAGGCCTGGTCGTCCTAAATCGGGGTTCTGTCCCCACGTGTGTGCGGATGCGGGGCGAGTCGGTGGTGGACATATCGTTCGCCAGCCCCGCTCTGTCACCGCGTGTCCTTGACTGGCGCGTAATGGAGGAGGTGGAGACCTATTCCGACCACCGGTATATCCGGTTTGATGTCTCTGCCCCCTCAAGCGCACCGGTCCGACAGGCCCCGAGTGGTCCGCGATGGGCGCTGAAGCAGCTGGACCGGGAGCTCCTCCTGGAAGCCTCGATCGTGCAGGCCTGGGTGACACCACCGGGCAGGCCTGCCGATGTCAACAGCGAGGCGGGTTGGTTCCAGGAGGCCATGTCCGAGATCTGTGACGTGGCAATGCCCCGAGTTCGGCCAGGAAGCGCCCGGCGTCAGGTGTACTGGTGGTCGCGAGAGCTGACGTCTCTGCGCGAGGCGTGCGTCGCCGCGCGGCACCTGTACGCCAGGCATCGCAGGCTCCGCATCCGACCTCCGGATGCGGCAGCCATTGAGGCGGAGCTGTACGAGGGATACAGAGCGGCGAAGACCGCCCTCCGAGAGGCTGTCCAGCGGGCCAAAGATGCGGCCCGCGAGGAGATGCTGGAGACTCTCGACGGCGATCCGTGGGGGCGCCCTTACAAGATGGTGCGGGACAAACTCCGCACCTGGGCCCCCCCGCTGACGCAGAGTCTCCGGCCTCAGCTTGTGGAGGAGGTGGTGAGCGCTCTGTTCCCTTCGCGAGGGGAACATCCTCCCCCGCCTATGGCTCCGCCGCTTGCGGTGCCGGAAGCGGACCACGATGACGATGACGACACTCCGGAGGTGACCGGGGTAGACCTGAGAGTGGCGGTAAACCGGCTTAAAGCCAGGAATACCGCCCCGGGACCCGATGGCTTACCTGGCAAAGCCTGGGTCCTGGCCTTGGAGGCTCTCGGGCCCCGACTGGAGGGGCTCCTAAGCGCATGCTTGGAGAGAGGCCAGTTCCCGCTTCGTTGGAAGACAGGGAAACTGGTCCTCATCCGGAAGCCGGGGCGCCCTGCGGACTCTCCGTCCGCATACCGGCCCATTGTGTTGCTCGACGAGGTGGGCAAGCTCTTTGAAAGAGTAATTGCAAACCGCCTCGCCGGGCACCTTGCGGGGATTGGGCCGGATCTTGCGGACAACCAGTTTGGTTTCCGCAAGGGGCGCTCGACGGTGGACGCCATCATGCGCGTGAGAGCCCTCACGACGGGGGCTGCGGTGTCCAGGGGTGGGGTGGTCTTGGCGGTGTCTCTCGACATCGCCAACGCCTTCAACTCCATGCCCTGGAGCTGCATTAGGGAGGCACTCCGGTATCACCGGGTGCCGACCTACCTTCGTCGTGTGGTCGGGGACTACCTGACGGACAGGTATGTCATATATCCCGGTCACAACGGAGAATGGAACCGGCGAGAGATGTCGTGCGGTGTTCCACAGGGATCGGTTCTAGGGCCGCCCTTGTGGAACATCGGCTACGACTGGGTGCTGCGTGCCGACCTCCCTAGCGGCGTCAGCGTAGTTTGCTACGCTGACGACACGCTGGTGCTGGCGCAGGGGAGGTCGCACGAGGCGGCGGCCGAACTGATGACACGCGGGGTTGCGATAGTCGTTGAGAGGATCCGGCAATTGGGTCTCGAGGTGGCATTGCACAAGTCCGAGGCCATGTGCTTTCATGGGCCTCGGAGCGCGCCACCGTCGGGATCCATACTCACGGTAGGAGGGGTTCCCGTCGGCGTCGAGTCGACGTTGAGGTACCTCGGACTCGTCCTCGACAGCCGATGGAACTTCGTGGAGCATTTCCGACGTTTGGCTCCCAGACTGGAAAAGGCCGGGGCTGCCTTCAAGCGGCTCCTGCCCAACCTGAGGGGGCCAAACGCCTCCTGCCGGAGGCTCTATGCGGGGATCTTGCGGTCCATGGCCCTTTACGGGGCCCCGGTGTGGGCGCGTTCGCTGAGGTTGCGTGCCAAGCACTACCTGAACGCGCCCCAAAAGGTGGTAGCCGTAAGGCTCATCCGTGGATACCGCACGATCTCCCGCGAGGCGGCGAGCCTCCTTGCCGGATTGCCGCCATGGGATCTGGAGGCCATAGTCCTCGCGCGCCTGCACGAGTGGCGCGCGGAGGTACAGAGCCGGGGGGTAACTCCGCTGCCGCGGCATATTGTTGCGCGGCGGACAGACCTCCGCCGTGATCTCATGGCGACATGGAGGGAGCGACTATCGCAACCCCGTTCAGGGCACGCCACGATAGTGGCGATAAGTCCCCTCTTTGAGGAGTGGCTTGAGAGGCGCCACGGCGCCCTCACCTTCCGCCTGACGCAGGTCCTCACCGGACACGGTTGTTTCGGGAGGTACCTGTACCGAATCGGGCGGGAGGAAACGCCCGGGTGCTACTATTGCGAGGATCGACCGGAGGACACGGTGGAGCACACCGTTGAGGTCTGCTCCGCTTGGGAGGAGCACCGCCGTGTCCTCGTAGCGGCGATTGGCGGCGGCGACCTCTCGCGTCCGGCCCTGGTTCAAGCCATGGTCCGGGGCGAGAGGGAATGGGAAGCCGTCGCCTCCTTCTGCGAAGCAGTCATGCTAGCGAAGGAGGCGGCGGAACGTGAGAGGGAGAGAACCTCCTCACGTCCCAGCCGCCGCGGGAGAAGCACCGGGCGTCGGGGGCCACGCCGTGATGGCTCTCGGCCACCGTAGGCGCGGGCCTGTGGACGGCGAGTAATGGGCTAGCTCGCCGTCCGTCCGTCGTATGACGACGGGCAGGCCGTGTCGACGGCGCGTTCGTGTTCCACGCGCGCCTCAAAGAGATGTCAGCAAACGGGAGGGGCCCGCAAGGGCCGGTGCCTGCCAGGGCTGCGGGACTGTTCGAAAGAGATACCGCGGCCCTGGAACATAAAGGGCCAATGAAGGAACATGGGTGTTTTTTAGTCAGTAAGAGTCTGACACTCCCTTCCGCTCTGCCCAGAGCGGGAGGAGTCATTTGATGATTTCTCACCCTCCAAAAAAAAAAAAAAAAAAAAAAAAAGGCGCTCATCTTTTAGCTGATTGATACCTGAGAAAAATAAATGAGATGATGATTTTGATGATGGGGTCAGAGGGAGCATACAACCAACTCTCACGTCAGATGTGTCTGATTGATTTATTTTAGATAACCCTTTCCGTGCTGCTCCGGTGAACGTCATCACGCCAACGACGACTGTCGCTGAAAACAAGAGCTGTACCACTGTCTCCAGCGACGAGACATGATTTAGCGCAACTAAATGGTTTTTATTATTTTGCAACGTGAACAAGGAGTAAGCAAAATGGTATCCAAAAATTTTTTTGCAAAAAACAAAAACCGAATTATTACCGAGTATACTCCTGAGGTGACAATGGGACCACCACGGGAGTATACTTTTTCGAATGAAAAACAGAATTTTGAAAGTCGGTCTGTTAATATCAGTTAATATTTTATTAAAAAAATATCCTCCAAGTCTTAACCGTTAAGGAGTTATACCTTCCATCACCAGCTCATCAACATGAGATTATGATTCCCAGATGCGTATACTTGAATAGCTTTAGAAAAACATAGAACACTTAATATGTACCTATAAAATTTGAGGGTTGCCCTCGATTTCCCTGGGATTCCATCATCAGATCCTGACATGGTAACAATGGGACCACATCGGGAGTAAGTACACTCTTTCGAATAAAATAAAAATTGAAAATCGGTCTACAACTGACTGAGATATCGGTGAACATACATTAAAAAATGCATACAGTCGAACCTCCTCCTTTTTGGAAGTCAGTTAAAAACAACCAAGCTCACGGAACGAAAGGCTCAGCCAGAGGTACTGTTTTTCTCGCAGTTCAGCCTAGCAGGCTGTCGGCTGCTTTACTGGATTATGCTGTGGATTCCCCGTAATAAGGCAATATTGTAAAACACCTGTGTAAAACTTTTGATACAGATATAAGTATTAAGGTTCTGTCTATCTATTGTAAGTACTCCATCCTGGTGGCCTACCATAACGTCTTAAAGCATGAGTAATTCCGGTGAGGGGAAGAGATGGCGCCAGACGACCTGTACAGCTCTGTCTCTTTCCCACACTGGAATTACTCCTGCTTTAAGACGTCATAGTAACCCCCAGGTCCTGAGTTACGAAATCGAATTAAAGCAAATCAATAAAATTTGAGATGACTGTAAGCTGACACTAATATAAATAATGAGTAAGTTAGATAAGGCACATAAACACATTTTTCTGTTCCTTTTCTCACACACTATTGTCTACATTTCTTTTTCATTTCTCCTTTTGCAGGTCTGCTGGCAGAAATTTCTTGAGAAATAAGCAGTACCTTTGTACTCATGTATTATAATATTATTTTCCTGTGTTGTCTACTGTGTGTACATAAATAGTAAAATAAATAAAATAAAATAAATGACGAATTCTAGAAGCAACTTTACAAAAAATGTTTCTACTCGGTTAAAACCAAGACGTAAACAAGAAGAGCCATAAAAACAAACTGTTTACCATAAAGCTAAAATTGAAGAGCAATAACTTGTTCTTTTGTTTCGAAACCAAAGACAAAGACCCTGAAGATGAGCTATGAAGGAAAATCAACATAACAACAAAAATGAAGTACCTACCATTGTTAATATTTTGTGACGTTAACGTTGACGACGCAATGTAATGAAAAGCCGTGGAGTGTCAAAATGACAAGTATACATTATAAATAATAATTATATGTGTGTGTGTGTGTATAGTCATTTTGATGACAAAGGGAAGACACAAACCTTACGGCTTACGCCCTGGGATCCTCGAAAGTACTTACTTACCTGTGTCGAAAAAAGCTAGAAAACCATATCCGCATTCAATGAGAAGCTGATGCTCTCCTAGTAGTCTTTGGCCGATGCTGTCTGAAGTTCGAAATCGTATCAATAGTTGGAAAAGTTTATAGCTACTTTAAAAGAGGTAGTTTTATCTTACGTAACTAATAACGTCAGATACTCTTACTGTAGTAAAAAAATACAAAGTTCTGGTTTGGCAGTTTGCAATATATTTAAAAAAAATTACCTCCTTTTTGGAATTCGGTAAAAAAGAAGATGAAAATGGTGTGGCTTCCACGCGTAAAGTTGTAAATTCCTATTCGACTCTTGTGGACCATAACAATATTTTTTGTACTAGCATAAAAGCTTTTTGGTGAAAACATATTTTGTTAAAAAACGTGAATTATTCATAAAAGATGAAAATTCCGAATTTGTACTAAGGTTAAGGGTAAGGTTTTTTTAAAATAAAGGAATACCAATTAAAACCCATCGTTTTTGTGAAATATGTTTCATTTAAAATATTATCTTTATGTGGGACTGAACACCATAAGCCATAACCGCCATAAGATATCTGTTGACATTAGTAATGTATGGAAGAACCCAAACCCACCCCCTCCCCCTCCTCCCGCTATAAAATTAATTAATTTGTAAATATTATTGCACCTTAAGTATACCCTCTTCTGCAAATCTCACAGTCAACATTAGGTTTGCTGTAAGAAAACCCAATTCTAAAGTTCGTTTGTTTAGGTAGTTAACTAAATGTAAACAATCTTATCATGTCTTTTATCTAAAAAAATGACTAAAAATTGTATCTAAAAATGTTTACAATTAGGTATTTACTTAAATAGATGTTAGGTAATTAACTTCATTTAAATAATCTTTGTATGTCTTTTATACGATTTATTTTACATAAAAAGACATATCAAGATTGTTTACCTTTAGTTAACTACCTAAACAAACGAACTTTAGGTTAAGCTCGCCGTTGTACATAAGCTATATTATTGCAATTTGTAAGTAAATTTCTTACCTATTTTGTGTGCAATAAAGAATAAGAATAAGAAGAAGTACAGAGATAATGATGACCGGCTCCAAGCAAATAAGGATAAGGGTTGAAGTTGAACAGACCAAGGTTAGTTTTGAGATTATCACGCCGCGCAGCCGCCCGCGCCGCCGGGAGACGCGGAGGAGGCGCTCGAGCTGCGAGCGCGCACCGGCCGGCACAGCACTGCGTCATCGTCCACCGAGCGATTGATTACGTTTGAATTCTCGCATATTCAAATTTAGTTAACCTTTTGTTTTGTCTTAATTCTTATGATACAGTCCACTAAAATTGTCAAATCACCGTGTTTCAATCCTCGTAACACCTGGAGGATATCACCCATTCCTGTATAGATTGGCAGTCCCTCCATCTGCAATAAATACTAGGCTTCAACTGCATGCAGTTGACTGGAAGCCCACTAAGACATTCATTATCGTCCTGCTCCTGTCCCATGTTATTTGGGGTCGGCGCAACACTTTTTTTTTCCTTTCTCGCCTGTAATTCGTCACGCTATCATTTACTCCTTTTTCCTACATCATTAGTCATTACTAACACAATCCATCCATCTTTTATTTGGTCTTCCACTCCCTCTCCATCCATCATCATCTTCCTGCCCTTGTCCCATGTTATTTGGGGTCGAGGCAACACGTTTTTTTCTTCCATTCTCCTCTGTCAACCGTCACGCTATCATTTACTTCTTTATCTTTCATATCATTCCTAACACAATCCATCCATCGGTTCTTTGGTCTTTCTCCCCCTCTCCATCCATCAAAGTTTAGTTTCTTCACTCTTTTAGTCACATGCGATTCGTCCCTCCGCATCACATGCCCATACCAAGACAGTCGATTCCCTTTCAATTTTTCTGTAACTGGCGCAACTTTTAAACTTCCTCTAATATACTCGTTCCTTACTTTATCCATTCTTGTCACACCACACATCCACCTCAACATTCTCATCTCCGCTACATGCAATCTTTTTTCATCCATCTTCTTCACAGCCCGGCATTCCGATCCATACAGTACGACAGGTCTAATCACGGACTTGTATACTTTCCTCTTTAACTTGAGGGGTATCCGTGGGTCGCAAGTTGTTGCAGTGACCTGTCGCCATTTCATCCATCCTGAGTTGACCCGGTGTGTTACGTCTCGGTCTACTTCACCGAGGTACCGAAAATCGGAACAGATCGGTATGGGCGTTTCGGCAAGAGTAATGGGCACAGGACTGGAGAGACCGCCGAAATCACAGAAGAGGTATTCTGTTTTGGTCCTACTGACTTTCAGGCCAACATTCTCCAGTCTTTGCCACCACTCTTCGAGTCTGCTCTGGACCTCTAGGTCACTCTCGGCAACCAACACAATCATCGGCCAACAGCATACACCAGGGAGCCTCTTCTGGATGTCCGACGTAAGTGCGTCCATTATCACCAGGAAGCGGTAAGGGCTTAGAGCCGACCCTTGGTGCAAGCCAACAGCCACATTGAAGCTGCTGGTCCTGCCTCTCCCTCACCGTCCATTAACATATATTCATCACTCTTTTAGTCACATGTATCGCATCCCTGCTCATCACATGTCCATACCAAGACAGACGACTCCCCTTCATCTTCTCTGTAACAGGCGCCACTTTCAAACTTCCTCTTAAATGCTCATTTTACCTACCTCATTTTACCTTGTCCATTTTAGTCACTCCACACATCCATCTCTCTGGATGGCGACCAAGAAATAGTTGGAAAAAGACCAGGCAGATGATAAAAGGCTGAATAGACCAAACGTACAGATCGAGTAGGCAATCATTTCATATCATAGTCTCATGGAAACGTACAGACGAGCAATACGGAATAAATGTATATACAGACGCCAGCATATCAAACTATTACAATCTGTCAAATTTCTTTAATAGATTTTCAACTCTATAGCATTAGGTTCAAGGTTGATTGGGAAAATTTGACAGTTTCGGGTAGTTTGATGTGCTGCTGCGCGTCTGTACATCTGAAATCGAAAAATTTTGGGTCAAAAATAAGTATAGACTTCCGCTGAAGTATCAAGGCAGCACGACAGGCATTGGCAGATGCCAATCACTTTCTGAAATACGAATTGAAATTGAATGGAGAATTAACGAACATGTCAGAGGAAACATGAAAATACAACATCGTATTTCTTAAAATAATTTTTCAACTGCGCTGATAATATCTAAGTATTTAATAAAACGAAATGGTGGATGAATACTGATGAACGTTATAAAGATATCGCTGATTTGGTCGGTGCTTTTGTCAAATAATACTTTTGTTTTTATCGAATACGCCAATAACCAGAGCATGCTCTGTAATAAAAGTATAACTTGATCACAGTGGTTTCTAAAACTTAGGGGCTGTCTCCACGAGCGAGAGAATCGCGGCGATATTACATATTTGTATGGGATAATATCGCCGCGATTCTCTCGCTCGTGGAGACGGCCTCTAAGAGAGTGTATAGAAATACGTGGCACCGACGATAATATCGTCGCGATACCCTCGCTCGTGGAGACAGCCCCTTTAGATATGTGTATGTGTGTCTCCGCAAACAGATGTTATCTAGTTACTGTTTTGTGAAAAAAGAATAAAATAAACTCAAGAATAATCGTATTTTAATTAACAATCACAATCCAAATATCAAAATATTAGCAGTCTTTAATTAATCTTAATATCTAAAAATCTAGTACAACTACTTCGAGTTCGCACTTTCTTTGGTTGTCTTTGACAAATTCTTCAGTAACAGATTTATTAATCTTTTCTGCAGTCGTTCATTATTTAGTGAAGACGTAGTTTGCCGCACTTGTGTGTAATTTACTTTGATTTCGTCTATCAGCATCATAGATTTAATCTTGAACAGTCTAATTTGGTCTTCAGTCATTGTTTCTATTTCGGGTAACAAGCTCATTAGGAACATTCTCATTGCGCTGTTATTATTGTTAGTGGTGCTTAAATCTGGGGTATTATTAAAGTTTTTTGGAAATGTTGTCGTAAATGGTTTGCTCTTGAGTCTTTGTGGGTCAATGTAGGTCTTCCTCGTGGGTACGAATCTCCGTCTCTTACGCATGACTGTCGTTTTCCGCGTGAGTAGATCGCTTAGTATCCCGTTGTCAGCATTGTTTTCCGCATTTTCGGCAATATCACCATCAATTGGCTCTTCCTTTATAAAGCTGACTACTATATCAGAGTCGTTAGTATTTTGTGGGGAGTCGTATTGACTATCATCCGCGCTTTCTATGCCAGTCGTACCAGTTGGCTTCAAAAATGGTAGTATGAACTTTAGGTATTCGGTGAGATAGTACGGTTTTTTCACTTTAAATCCGCTTGGTTTCATGCTCCTCAGGAAAGATGATCTTATGTTCCGCCATTTTTCTTTGCAATCACTAACTGAAACGAAAATAGAACGTAATTAATACGGAGATAAGATAAGAACCAGAAGTCTGGCTGTTTACCAACTTTGCCGCTAAATGTAGTGTTGGGATTTGGTAATAGCGCCCTCTGTGGTGCGCCGCGAGAACAAATGAATCACGGTACACAGTCAGTGTTGTCAGGATAAGGGATCTTGCTGATTTTAGTGGTGCAGGTTGTGAAAATTTCAGTGTGAAATTCAATTTAAAGTTAAAAAGCAGGAGGAAAGATCTTTGGTTCACGTCATTATATTTTTTTACTAAACATATTGAATGGTGTTATCATCATTTTATTTTTAAATCTGATCATAAGTTAACACCATTCATTATTATATCTATTGTAATAATAAAAAGCCACAATACCACTAAGATTGCCTTCATTGTTATTACTACACTACTCAGGTTTCCCGTCTAATAGTCAAGTAATCCTATTACGGAGGTTAAAAATATTAAAACCAAAAAAACAAAATCGTCACAACAATATTTACGGCAAATTAGATTACTGGTTCTGGCAACACATGTCGCGCCCGTCATTTAACTATTACGGCATGGCATTGAGACAGAGCTACACAACAAAGACACGATATGAACCGTACATAATACATTGACTGCTCTCTAAGGCGCGTTACATCACTAACTAACATTATCCAAGCAAAACCAGCCATGTAGGTACGTCACTGTGACGTCACTCGTCTTGGATGCAGACCGTGGCACGTATTGCCGGCAAAATTCGCGGTTGGCCACTTTTCAACCTTATTGCTAAAAGCATAGAGGTGAAAACTGGTCAACCACCAACTTTGTTGGGTGTACTCACTTGTCATATTCGTGTTGGCTGCAATGTTTTCCCAAGCTTCCTCCACCATATCCTTCCTGTTATACTGTGGTAGATTGAAGTTATACAAAAACTCATGTTGTTCTATCTGGTTTATCAATTGTATTTCCACCGCCATTATGTTGAACAGGAATTATCGCGCGGGACAGATGCGTTGTGCTACGCGGCAGCCGGTCGCGGCACTGCCGATTGGTTGCCGCGCCGAGCGTGAGCCGCGTCCCCCTCGCGCCGCGCCGCCCCCGTGCCGCGCCGCGCTCGGCCAAGCTCGGTATCACTCGGCATGCCGACCGTGAGCCGAGCTGCTGCCGCGGTTATCGACCCAGAGCGGGACGGGAACTAAACATAATTACTATGTCGCATTCGTCAGTGTTATCGATGCTAATGTGCTGTTTACTATGTACCTACTACTAATATTATTAGGTAAGTACTGCAATTTAGAATTGTTACCGACTACCTATCCACTCGATGCGATTGCTACATTTTATTAGTTTCCGAAGAGAACAAGCCGATGTAACAGTTCTTTGGATAACAAAAACATGGAATCGAACCGTGTTCTAACGCATTTAAATGTTTGACGAATCTTTTGCCCAAGTGGACTTTCTGATTTGGGTAATCTCGTAACCGTAAGAGATAGATAAGATAGTGATAACTACTAGAGAAACCACTTATTTACTTACATAACACTTGTTACTTACTAATAATAATTTTACCATTTTAAAATGTCTTATCAAATTACTTTCAATATACTTCCTCGAAAATTGGCTCTTAGCGCACTATTATTCGTTTCAGAATGAGTTTTTCACACTCGTGGTGTTTTTTTTCATTTATTTCTACTAGTGTTTTATTTCCACAGATAACCATAAATAAATAGACAAAGTCCAACTTGGTTCAATTCAATTCCTTTAGTCAGCAGTGAATGTTTTTTTTTAATTAAATCTCATCCAATAAAGAGGTCTGGTCTGCCTTTAAAGCCTAAATATTTTATGAATATTTAAATAGTGTTTTTAAATAGAATATCATAAATAAACAATAGAAGTTTACTTTTATCAACAAATTAACATTTATTTGTGTTCTAAATTCAAAAATATTTAAATTGTGTATTTCTAAGGCTGTTTTGCGGATCCTTTGCTTCTCCTTCAACGTGCGAAGGCATAGCGCCGGAATAAAAGCAAATTAAATCAAAGTTTCATAGAATTAATGACAAATATAGTTTTCCTTTTATTATTTTATTTCTTCGTAGTGTTTTGAAAAACGCCGTTTGATACATGTAGGCATCTGCCACAGTATTCGGCTCCGTAACACCCTCGCCTTCAGCTCGTTTGTGTATTCCACATTTCCACCTCAACTGCAATAACAAAGTTTCCCCACTTGTATCAAAATCAACTATTGTAAAATCCAAACTGCTGCAATTCTATACAAATGTTTTTTTAATAACACTTGGTTTCGAACCTAGGGCCACATTATCAGTTTGCGATTACTTCACACGACAAACGAGGCATTTATACTCGTATTATAATTTCATTTAACTTTAGTGAGTAAGTAGGTACTTTCGAAAAAACGTATGTTAAAAAAAGATGGGCATTATCAGCAAAGTTGGGTATCGAACTGTCTACATAGAATATTAGCATCGGATTACAACTCCGTAGTTGAAAACGTTGAAAAAGTGCAGGTAGTCCCGTGACTACCTGCACGTTTTTAACACGCTTTATACGTTTCACCTTCATCTGTTACTATGTAGAAAATAGACCTATATAATGTATAAAAAGAAATGTAAAAAAATCTTAATAATACAATTGGACCCACTTCCCGGTTTCTGATTGAGCTGAAATTTTGCATACCTACTTGTTTAGTTTGGATGACAATGCATGGCACTAAGTGGCATCATTATAAATAACAACAATGGGTTTAAGATGCTGTTGGGGTTGCCTCGATACTGTAGTGCATCGGGGATGTTTGCGGAGGCAACACCGACTGCTTTAAAACAATAGTGCGCAAGAGAGTGGCCTCCTTGATGCGTCTTGGGGTAGCTCCAATGACCTTCTAAACACCATAACAGAAAGGGTTGAGTGTCCTATTGTGGGGCACTGGAATAAGGTGCACTGGTCTAGCGGTGTCCTTGTTAATGTAAAGTAAGTAGTTTAATTGTATAAGTAGTTATAATGTACCTACTAAAGCTTTTCTAACAATTGTCTATGGAATTATGTTCTGAAATAAAATAAAATTATTATTCTCTAAATAAATTAATTTTTAGACATATTATTTACATTTTATAACATACCCATCTCAGAAAAAAACTACAAAAAAAAAAAAAAAATATATATAAAAAATAGTGGTCCGCCGGTGTCGGGAGCAGGGTCCAAGCTACCGGTGGTTAGGGCTCCAGAGACAAGAACCTCCTCACAATGCGAGCCGCATCGAGGAATAAAATTATAATATAAATCCAACATGCATAGCATAAATAATAAGCCTATATCGTTCCTACTGCTGGGACACTGGTCTCCTCTCTATGAGAGGGAATGGGCTATAATTCACCACGTGGGCCGAATGCGGGTTGGAAGATGTCACATGTCTTCGAATTTTCGGTTCTAGGACGTTTTCTCACGATGTTTTCCTTCACCGTTTTGAGAGCAATGGTGATGAAATAAATTACACAAAGTAATGCGCCTGCCTGGGTTCGCAACGACGAGTGACGACTTACTGCTCGTAAGTCGGGGCCGCCACCATTGGGCCACCGCTGCTCTCCAACATGGCGGACTAGAGTTATTTTTTATGCATTCACGTGATATGGATATCAAATGTAAGGGTTTGTTGGCGAGAAATAAATGAAGAATTTTGTTATTTTTTTCAACTATTATTATTATACGACACACTCTTACCTTTACGGCGCCTTGTATAGTAGGGAGCAATGATATACAGGATGTTTGGTGCATCGTTTTGCCAAATGTAATGGGCCGAAAAGAGGGGTCGTTTGCTGTCTCTTCAGCCTTAACAACTCATCCTTGGTCATTCGTTTTGGCACTGACTTAAAGCGGCAGTTGTATATAGTAGTTTTGGTAAGTTAAAAATTACAAAATGCATATTTATTAACAAGTTCGGCAGTTAAAACTTAGCAGTACTAGTAAAGTAAAAAAAATGAGTCTTAAAAAATATTAGAATGGATCATTTAATAATTATACTGAACAGTAAAATAACTAAATGGGCAGTTACGACTGTGCAGTTTTTCGCCTAAAAAGCGTAGTCAGCGTAGCCCCGCGATGCGGTGCTCCCTATTTCTGTTTGCAGGGTTTACAGTAAACTAACACGAAGGGGATGTCCCACCATCCCCTTCGAACCTAACCTGTCCGTGTCGGGGTGCCCCAAGTCCGGGTGTCTCCGCTCCCTATGAACAGTCGAACTACAATATTTATCTAACTGCCCATTCCATCATTTTTACTGGCCATTTATTTATTAGTTTGCCTACGTATTTATTTATAGTACCGACATTGAAGACGAAATAATCGGCTGATTGATTTTTTATTACAATCTAAAACCGGCTAATTGTTTTACTGTCGCACAAATTTACCAACCGCTGATAAAAAAAAATAACTGCCCATTATTTTTTCAACTGATCATAATAAATAACCTCTCAAATGTTTAAATATCAGTTCAAAAAAATTTTTCCTTTTTTTTCATATAAGATTTCTTGCTCCCATTACCTTTAAGTCAACCTCAAAGATTATTTCATTTTTTTGTACACCGGTTGTGTTTTACATAAAAAAAATCTCCATAAAAATTAGGACAACCCTCCCTACGGAGAGTAGTAGTCTCCTCTAGGCCTCATGGTGTAGGGTCCCTGAAAGCTTCACAATTAATACAGTCATCATTACCTCGCTCGGTTGCAGTACTTCACTCCGCTGTAAAGCGCTTTTGACCCAGTTCTAGCGCTGAATTCGACCGTTATTCTTATTACAGATAAAGTTATTTGGTGAGATATTTTGTCATTTGTTTAATTGTATCTAAAAGGTAAAGTAAAGAGTTTTCAAGTAATAGTTGCTCACGAATTAAGTTTTTTGAGAATAAATGTGGTGTTTGAAGAGAAGGGGATAACAAAGAAACGATGGATGCCGTGTGTAAGATGATTTGGCGGAGAGGGGTTGACTTTTATCTGAGATAATGAGTATTAGAGAAGTATGGAAGAAGAAAACATGCTGCGCGACCCCAATTGGCAATAGTATGGCAGGGTTCGAAATTATCAAGATAATTATTTTCTTTAAGTGTCATCATCATCTGCCTAGCCTTTTCACAACTATTTTGGGGTCGGCTTCCAGTCTAACCGGATGCAGCTGAATACCAGTACCTATCTGACCTCCACAACCCAGTTAGTTCTGGATAATACGATACCCTTTGGTAAGACTGGTTGTTAGACTTTCGGGCCACTGACTACCTGTAACGACTGTCAAAGATCTACAAATGACAGCCGGTGCTTTCCGAGGCATGGAGAAAACTCTGTATGTAATGGGTGGTCACCCATCCACGGACCAACCTAGGCAAGCGCAGCTTAACCTAAAGATCGACCCGAGCGGCAGTTATTATTTAGCCACGAGCTCTTTTCTTTAAGTGTAAAAAACCTATTTGATAAAGCAAATATTCCCAAAAATAATCTTCTGTTATAGGTTCAGAACCTTGTGTGTAGTAGGTAAATCAAACCGTTCATATTTGCCAGCGGCCAAATCCATCAGGTTTGATTACCGAAGTGGAAAATAGCCCTCGGTCACCTACTTTTTCGGTTTAAAAGGAATACTACACAATTTACTCAGGTCTTCGGCTCCTGTATGGCGTGTCTATTGAATTTTAGATGATTCATTATTGTGGTGCTATTCTGTAAGATAAAAGTAAACGCAATGGACGTGCTCTTAGATATAATTTTACTTTTAGCAAATTAAGTTAGATTAAAATTGCTTATTAGCCTTATTAGGCTAGATTGTAATACTTATAATAAATAAGATAAAAAAAAAAAAAAAAAATTCTGTAAGATTAAAGAGTTCGATTTGAATCTTACTCGATTGTGCGCATAGAATTTGAAAGCAGAAAGAAATAGTACTACTTAAATGGCACTACAATATAGTGTCGGTACTATTCCTAAGACCACAGATAATATAATAGCTAAGGCGTAGTCTGCTATCGCAGTTACGGTTTGAGGTCAACTTTTGAGAAGTTTTACTAACATAGTTTTAAGTCTTTACAAAGAATTGTTTAAAAAAAAAAAAGTCATTTAGTTTCATGGTCTGAGAAACGATACGAGAGGTTTTGCTTTTATGATGATACAAATTGTAAATGAGTATGTGTGGTTCTACATATTCCGCTACCACTTGCTTTAGCGTAAGTTGCCCTAATTACTTAGTGAAACTTAAATGCATCTTATGTGTAAGACTGTTGCTCGCAACTTTGTTCGAATTTGTAGTGTAACTTAGATTCGAAGACCCAAGCAGGGGTTTAGTATTGAAAATAATTACGTAGGTAATGCTCCTTTGGCCGGAGATGGCAAAACTTAAAGAAGATATTAATGGTAGGGTTTTTGCCCAGCTATAGGTAAAAAACACACCTTTAGTGTTATCTAACCAACATGATACGGTCTTCGTGGTCTCATGCCCGTTTTTACTAACATAACGCGATACCTAAATGTGAAATTAGTGCAAAAATATTTAGGTTTCTTATCTGGTATGGTTCACAACAGATGAATTTAATTAAAATATGTTTTTTTGTTAGTAGGTACATGATTGTATAAACCACAAAACTGTTACTTTCCACTACAATCATAAATATCTCAACCAAAAAGCGAGGTGAGTTGTAGAGGAGTTGCTAGGGTTTATTTATAAACCTTGGTTAGACCAGTGCTTGACTCAAAATATGTAGATAACTCAAGTAAGTTCGGTGAGAGCAGCGGTGGCCCAGAGGTGGCGGCCCGACTTACGAACTAAGTCGTGGGTTCGAACCCAGGCAGGCGGGCTCACATTGCCATGCAGTTATTAGCCCTGTCTTAACAATAATGTAGTGTAACCTTAGTTAAGTAACCCTAACTTGTAAGTAGTATATAGTAAATATTTAAAAAAAACTTTTGCATGAGCATGTATATTAGTATAAAAAAAAAGATGGACTCACGTAGACTCTAAGTTATTCTACTAAGTTTAGTACCAAAGTAGGAGCACGAATGTAATTGTAAGTGGTAAACCACGTAAACAAAAAAACAATTTCAAACCATGGCGCGGACCACCATGTCTGAAGTAGTTAAACATTAAAAAAAAAAAAACCCAGGCAGGCGCATTACTTTGTGTAATTTATTTCATCACCACTGCTCTCAAAAACGGTGAAGGAAAACATCGTGAGGAAACCGGCATGTCCTAGAAGCAAAAATTCGAAGACATGTGACATCTACCAACCCGCACTGGGCCCACGTGGTGGATTATAGCCCATTCCCTCTCATAGAGAGGAGGCCGTGTGTCCCAGCAGTGGGAACATTATCGGTTGATTATGCTATTATGCAAGTAAGTTCTGGATTTTGTTCTGTTAACACACTTTCAAATGAATATTGAAAAGTTTCATCAGTAATTAATGTAAAAGAAGCCACTTGATTGTGAATGTTAATTAACTCTTGGCATTTTCCACTTTAGGTAAAGAGTCTATTCTTAAGTAATTTGCATAAATGGTCCTTGTAGTAAGAAATATCAATTCGAAAGTTGGTTGGACAAACATGGATGCTGGTGGACAGGTCGATGCAATTTTTACTGATTATAGTAAAGCGTTTGACCGAATCGACCACAAAATATTACTACAGAAGTTACTCCAAGCTGGCATCCATGGAGACTTATATCGGTGGTTTGTTTCGTACATTGAAAATCGATCGCAAGCAGTGGTTCTGAATGGGTACCGTTCTAAATGGAGCATCGTCCCGTCTGGGGTACCGCAGGGTTCTTTGCTTGGGCCCCTTCTTTTTAACATATTTATAAATGATGTCACTCAATGCATTAAATACTCACAATTACTCCTTTATGCTGACGACATGAAAATTTTCAAAAAAATTACCAGCTATGAAGACTGTCAGCTTCTCCAAAATGATTTAGATAGTTTCGAACAATATTGTTTAATCAATAAATTAGACTTAAATGTCAAAAAATGTTTTTTTATAACCTTTACTCGTAAAGTCAAAATTATTAAATTTAAATATTTTATCAAAAGACATGAGTTAGAACAAGTAGACTCAGTACGAGACCTAGGTGTCATTCACGACTCCAAGCTAACTTATGAAAGACATGTAGATCATATTGTCAAAAAAGCTTACAGGACCATGGGCTTCGTCTTGAGAGCCAGCTCTCAGTTTTCAAACTTGAAAGTACTTAAAATTCTTTATTGCTCTTTGGTGCGCAGCGTTCTTGAGTATTGTTCCCAAGTGTGGAATCCTCTCTACAATGTTTATATAGATAGAATTGAATCCATTCAACGTAGGTTCCTGAAACACTTGCAACATAAGTCTAAAACATATGACCCCAATTATGAGGCTAGATGTCGAAGACACCATATTTTACCATTGTACCAAAGAAGAAAGTTTTCGGATATTGCGTGCCTTGTTAAAATCGCGCAGAATCACATTGACTCACCGGATTTACTATCTCGAGTTAAACTTAAAGTCCCGAATAGAATGACGAGACGTAAAGCATGTGTGGACGTGCCTCAGAGTTCTTCGAACTACAGGCAGAATTCATTTTTTGTGAGGTCCGCTAGAGAATTTAATAAACTTGTTGACTTTCCTGAACTAGATTTGTTTAATTCAAAGCCACGCGTTTTCAACAGAACATTAACGAAATCATGGTTTGGTTCTCTGACTTCAACATAATTTAGTTATTAAATATACTTACCCCAAATTTCACTTTTTTAAATTTTCAAATTTTGCTTAATATTAGGTTATTTACATTACCTGTTATATCACTAAAGATTGATAACAAGCTTTCTAGATGTTTAAATGCGGAAACATGTAAATGGTATTCAGTTGTTTATATCTGTTTCTACTCTGTATGAATACACTGTATGTTTTCCTAATAAAATAAAATAAAAAATAAATAAAAATAAAGTTCTGTTCTTCAGACTCGGCTAGGTTAGTTGATACCTACTCCCCCTTTTTGTGATTAGATTTCTAAATATAGTTTTCACCTCCGTTTTTAACAGTTACGCCTCCGTCCTAGTTAATTACGAGTATGTAAATCAAATAAATAATTTAATACAAATTTCGTGCCGTTTTTATTTGACAAACTTCTTGCCTATTTGAACACTGAAACCAATCAGTAATGTGTATTACATTTAATATTTTCAATTTCATTAGCAAATTCCTCTTGACATACCAATTCCACTTTCCTTAAACACTGTTACCCCAATTAATGGCCGTTAATCAAATTAAGTCAAGTATGTTCATGTTGTTATAACGTGAACATAATTATGTAAAATACGTAGGTACAAACTGTTCTAGAAGCGTCGACGTTGATTCCGACGCCGGCAGTCGACTGCCGACTAATTATCGCATATTGTACCGAGATCCCGTTGATTGGCCGTCGATACCTGCGAGTACGTCTGGCTGTCATAATTAACAGTTTTCCGACGTACGTGGGTGGGAAGTATCTACATTACTTCTGAATGCGAATTAAGGATCCGATGAATGATAATAAATTATTACTTTGTTCGATGGGGGTATTTTTATGAGAATTTAGCACAATGTAACGTTGGCCCCGTACTTTGGCGGTTGTACTTTAGGGACTTGTCCATTGCCACTGCTAACGTCGATGAAGCAGAGTTGTAGCAGCACTAGAAAAAGTACTAGAGCAACATGTAACAAAAAGTACTACAGCGCCATCTATGATACAAATGAAGAACTAATATCAAATTCCTAAATCACGTTATCCACGATTTAAGACTATATCGAAAAAAAACCGATAACAACTGTCGGGCAGTAGCCCACCAGACAACACCCGTCTGTTCGGAGGATCCTCCCTTTTCTATGGGGGATGAAGAACTTTACACCCTGTTCTTCATACCCCAAAACTGGTGCCTTGAAATGCACTTCAGCGCAGCCTTCGAGCAACGTGACGTCATCATCATCGAGATCACTTCCTCAAGCTTTCGAGCATTCGGTCATACAACAGTATACCCCAGTAGAGTTATAGCAGAATCAAATTTGGGGATCATGCGGATCGCGTGGTATAGGCAGCTGATTTACCTTCTAGCTTGCTTAAAACTATCAAATAGATATGTTCGTAATAATGTTTTAATTTAAAAGAGTGTCCGTAATGATCTACGCTTTGGAATGGGCAGCTACAGTATTTTCTCAAGTTATTATGCTTTGTGACCGGGTCTATAGCTTCGCTTTTTTTTGTTTTATTGACATTCAAAAGTGCTTGTAATGGTCTAATTGAAATAAATGTTTTGAGTTTGAGTTTGTTTTTTTGAGCTCGCTGTTCACTCGCTTCAGTACACGTACACAATCATGTGCAGGGAAACAGCTAGTCCTCTTTACCTTCTTATGAAAACAGCTAAGAAGTGTCTAGTGTGTGAAGACAGCCTGGTTGATCTAGTGGTCGCAAGCGCGACTGCTGAGCATGATTTCGATTCCCGAGTCAGGCAAAGTGTTATTGGGTTTTTGCATCAGGAATTTCTAAGTAGCAGCCACGGAGCCTGGATTTGTGACCGGTTGATGGCAATAGGCTCGTCCCCTATTACATGGAACTTAAACATAACTGGCGAAATGTGGGTGTGCTATTAGGTACACCTCTGCCTAAACCTACGGGGATTACAGGCGTGATGTTATGTTTCGTTAAAAAGTGTCCTATACATTAATACAAGCCAAAATTTACCTGCCGTCACCTCCTTCTGAGAAGCAGTCATGCTAGCGAAGGAGGTGGCGGAACGTGAGAGGGAGAGAACCTCACGTCCCAGCCGCCGCGGGAGAAGCACTGGGCGTCGGGGGCCACGTGGTGGCTCTCGGCCACCGTAGGCGCGGGGCTGTGGACGTTGAGTAATGAGCTAGCTCGCCGTCCGTCCGTCTTATGACGACAGGCCGTGTCGACGGCGCGTTCGTGTTCCACGCGCGCCTCAAAGAGATGTCAGCAAACCAGAGGGGCCTGCAAGGGCCGATGCCTGCCAGGGCTCCGGGACTGTTCGAAAGAGTTACCGCGGCCCTGGAACACAAAGGGCTAAAGAAGGAACATGGATGGGTTTTAGTCAGTAAAAGTCTGACACTCCCTTCCGCTCCGCCCAGAGCGGGAAGAGTCATTTGATGATTTGCCAACCCAAAAAAAAAGGCCAAAATTTACCTGTGCGTCTTTCACTCAAATACCTTTAGCCGATAAGCTTGATTGAGTACTTAACCAACTTTCATGAAAACACAGATATGTTATAGATACGTTTCAAGAACAACTCAAACAAAATCCAATCCATATTGAAGCCATTACATATACATACGGAACTGTAATTATCGATATGTGTTCGAAAGTTCCAGTCGTTTCGGCAACGGGGTCGAGTGGCGTTTCGGTGCAACCTGAATTAATGGCGGATGCCACATAATACTGGCATTTGAAACTCACTTGAAGTTAACTCGAGTTTCAGGGTACAGTCAGGTAACTGCTGATAAAAGAGAGGGATGGGTAGTTATGATGTAACTTGTGAAATACCTATTTCCAGCAGCTGACCTTTACCAGTAAAAATTATGATGATATTTATGATATTTTCACGTTATGTACCAATGTTTTATGACAATTATTAGAGACTGATATTTACTTACCGCTAACTATTAAGTTGATTAAATTGAGGTTCACCCCTGGTTAGCCAACTTAATAACTAGGTACAGTTTCTTTGATAGATTTTCAGCTTTATCACTAAACCATTAGGTTCAAGGTTGATTGGGAAAAGTCAGTTTCGGGTAGCTTAATGTGCTGGCGTACATAACGTTTAGATTTATGCCTTACCGGCCGAGTGGTCGCTAGTGTGACTGCTGAGCATGAGATCCTGGGTTCGATTCCCGGGTCTGGCAAAGTGATATTGGGTTTTTTCCATCAGGACTTTCTAAGTAGTAGGCACAGAGTCTGGATTTGTGCCCGGTTGTAATAGGCTCGCCCCTTATTAAATGTAACTTAAAACATAATTGGCGAAATGTGGGTGTACTATTAGGTACACCTCTGCCTAACCCTTCGGGGATTACAGGTGTGATGTTATATATGACGGTTATATAATAAACAGTGAAAGAAATATTGTAGGTAATCTACATATCAATCCGCGAGTGTGCCACACAACGTAAAAATAGATAATTGGTCGAGTCTCATTAGTCAAGACCTAGAATAGAATTTCGTCGCTGTCAGTATTTGTGAAAGTGTTATATAGGTAAATAGACTCTGGAAACTTGAATAGATTTTGTCTATTTTGTTACAATTTTTTTACTTCTAAAAAAAACGACTGATTCATAATATCTGCTTCTTCTTTCGTTTCGATGATACGACTTATTAACAACATTGCCACTTAAGTGAATATTTAGACAAACTCTCCTACCCACAACATATTCAATTCAGTCTGAAAACCAACTCTTTCCACCTAGCTTAAAATCAAATATACACTCGAAATTGTGAGGAAAACTCTTAAGTAGGTATACATACAGCGCGTCCAATGTAGTTTCGCCAAACATCTTTTGAACCCGGCTGGGTCGGACCTGTCTCGTGAAAAGGATTGCCACCGAATTATATTTGCAGTTTGAAATTCGAATTTCTTTTTCCAAAAAGTCTGTAAACGAAAAGTTTAAATACGAAAAAATTTAGGTAGAGTTTAAAAGTTTTCAATACTTATAGGACTTTAAATATTAAATCATAAATGATATTTATTTCTGTGAATTGCTTTTTCAAAACACTTTTACACGGCACTTCATGTTATGTTTTAATATAGATGGGGCCGGTGTTTCGTGCCTGACTACTCTGAGAAACATCCGAAACAAACTCAGAGGACAATCTCACTTATAAAATCCAGACCTTGGTCACGTCATATGAGGACCATGCAGATTAATGTCTGAGATGGTATTTTGAAGAAATAACCATACAGATTTGCGTGGAGCTGTCCAGTCAGTGCGAGCATTTGTCAGTGATCGTGTAGCTCGACTCATACCGCAAGGAGCTCAACGACACGACGAACAATACCAATTGGACATTTGGGTAGGCCGCATAAACTACTCAAACTGTCAGACAATCGTGAAACTAACTAAATCGCAATAATTTTTTTTATATAATATGACCTAAATAATCCTCATATTCACAGTAATAAACAAAAATAATAATATTACGACACTTTAAAAAGTAAATAATGTCAAATAAAAAAAATTAAGAACAAAATAGAAAGTATTAATACCATACTTGAAAAAGTAAATAATGGCAACTAAATCGAAAAAAAAATCCCAAAATAATGATAATCAAGTAGGCATATGTAGGGAGGGTACTTAAAAAGTAAATAATTTAATTGTGTATATAATACACAAGGCGTGGGTGTGGGTGTGGGTAGGGCTTTTCTAACAAAATGGTTCCTATGTTGTTCCAAATAAAAACAATTTATTATAATTAATATTAACAAAAAAAAAAGAATTTCAAACTGTATTAAAAATAGAGAAATAAAATAGGTCTAAATTCAATTCAAATTGGAGCAGTTAAATTCCAAGCTTTTTTGTCTTTTGTTAAAATGGAACCTCTAAAATCTCACGTTTCTCCACAAAGGTTTTTATTGCACTTACGCGCAATATAAGCATCATCATAACAGTTGATGATGTCATGTTTCTGCCTGATGAATGATTCATCTAGAAATAAAATTTTAGAAAGACATAATACAATAATTTTGTATTAAATAATATATTATATATAAAACACAATTAAATATAATAATTATGTACATTATATACAGACTACAAATAGAACTAAAATAAAAAGACTAAATAAAGTACCTATATATACATATATTCAACGACGACAATAGGACACGTCTTAGGCGTCCAAGTACTCCTCCGCATCGCTGTCATCTGGAAACGTGCCCAGAAGACTGGCAGCATTGTCACGTTGAATGGCAATGCTAATTCTTTGCCCAAAGAAAGAGCCAGCCCTCTGGTCACGCGAAGTGTCGACCAGTCGGCGAGAGATTTCCTTAAAAAGGAGACGCGCACTCGGGCCCCATGACCCGAGCGTTTCGACCCCAAACGGCTCAAAACTGTATCAATCAATCAATCAAATCGCACGCATGGGCACTTATGAAACGTCAACAAAAAGGTGCACGGTTCGGGTTGGTCGTTTCCTATGGAGAAGAACCGGTAAGAAACTCCATGGTTACTCTTTTAAAATGATTAGATTTTACAATATTATCATGTTACAGCATTAGTACTCAAATATGGGGGGACAGCATAGGCCCGACAATAAGTCGTTGCTTACAAAGTTAGTAGAGTAGTTACCAATAGGGTTACAGTATTTGCGCCGCTTGAGGATCTCAGCAGCCGCAGCAGCAGCGGCCGCAAAGCCCGCCGTGCAGGCTATTATATTATTATATTTTGGTTCGTAAGAAAGTTATTATTATTTTAATAACTTCTAGCTATGTTAATTAAAGGGTTAACAAAATTAGTAGGTTTCCAGGAAAGCACTAAAAATTCTTCGTCGAAAATGTTTTAATAACTGTATTTTAGTTTGAAAATAACGAAGTGAAACTAATTGAAATAGGAGCACGATAACAAGAACAATTTAATTAAAAAATCTTTGAATAAACGTCGTTATTAGCTTTGATTTCATATTTCATTAAATCAATCCTGAGCTCGAACTAATTTTGAAATGAAACAACACAATTGTTATGAAAAGCAATAAAAAGTGTGTATCACCAGATTTAATACTAACTAATTTCATTCTAACTGTTCTTAACTTAATTTTTATTTTTTACTTTCATTAATTTATTGTGCTTAGAAGTATTCTTAATTAAGTCAATTACTTTCTTGTTTAACCTTTTTATGAGTTATACACCTGTGACCAGGAGAGAGGAGGAGGCAGGAGCTCATGGCTAAATAATAACAGCCGCTCGGTTCGATCTTTAAGTTAAGCCGCGCTTACCTAGGTTGGTCCGTGGATGGGTGACCATCCCATTACATAACGAGTTTCCTCCATTCCTCGGCAAGCACGTTAAGCCGTTGGTCCCGGCTGTCATTTGTAGATATTTGACAGTCGTTACCGGTAGTCAGTGGCCTGAATGCTTACCAAGGGGTGTCGTATTACCCAGTACTAACTGGGTTTTGGAGGTCAGATAGTCAGTCACTCCATGTAAAATACTGGTACTCAGCTGCGTCGGGTTAGACGGGAAGCCCGACAGCAACCGTTGGGCTGTATCTTACCAGACACAACACCCGTCTGGTCGAAGGAATCTACTTGTTCCACCCTGTTCCTCATACCTATACATATAGATAAGCATATAAGGACTCCTTATTTATAACAACCGCCTCAACCCATTGACAACTGTGTTTTGTCTATGGGTCCCTTATGACGCTGTAAATAAATAAAACCCGTTAGAAATGATTTGAATGAATTGAAAAGCATAGTTTTTTAAGTGTGCAGCGACGACGCTCATTCTATATTCGCTTCACTCGAGAACGTGCAGCAAAAAGTCGAAGATACTTATAGTTTTTATTCATAAATTTTAATGCGCACAGAGAAAGTGCCTACTTGTGATAAATAAAAAGGTCACCAGCGATTTAAACAATGTTTTTAACTTATGCACCCGATTGTTCAAGAGGGTTTTATTAATATTTTATCTGGAAAGTTGGTAGCTATAGTAGAAACAGCAATTCTCGGGTACTAAACAAATAACATAACAATTATTTTAAGTAGATATTTATGCACCTTGTGGCCTGAAATACAGGTTCAACCTAGTTCAGGCAATAATCAACTGTGCTCTATTTTATTTGTTAAGATAATTCATTGTAAATGTGCCTCTTTTTATAAATAAACGATTATTATTATTAATTAGAAGTAGCATCTAAGATAACATCACGACAGTAATCCCCAAGGATCTAGGCAGCGGTGTTCCCTATAGTGCAACCATTTCGCTAATTAACTATATTCGAACTATTTTCTTAGCGTACATTATGTACGAACTATGTTCAAGTCCAAGTGAATGTAATAGAGGATGAGCCTGTTGTCATAAATTGGACACAAACCCAATCTATGGGCTGCTACTGGAAAAATCCTAGTGGTAAAACGCAATAATCAACCCGCGAACTGAACCCAGGATCTCATGCTCTACAGTAACATTTGCGACCACTAGGCCAACGAAGAAAAAAACAGCATGTAGTCTACCTAAGTAAGTACCTACCAGTTAAGCATAATGTTACCGCATATATTTATGTACAGATGCCAGCAGGTCAATCTACCCGAAAATGTCTGATTTTACCAACCAACCTTGAACCTAATGCTTTAGAGATAAAGTTGAAAATCTATTAAAGACATTTGACAGATTGTAGTAGCTTGATGTGGTGGCGACTGTACTTACTAGCTGATGCCTTGGCTTCGCGGGCGTGGATTTCAGCAATAGTATCGTATTACCAGGATAAAAATGATACCACAGGATCGTATTACCAGGATAAAAAAGTATCCTATGGTTAATCCAGGTTATAAACTACATGTGTGCCAAATTCGTTTAGTAGTTTTTGCGTAAAATAGTAACAAACATCTGTCCATCCACATTCACATTTAAAATAGTAACAGTCTTTCGTATGGTTTGTGCCTAACCTGGTGTCTGAGTTTTTATGCCGCTCATTGGCGCTCATGGGCCTCTGACTTGGCTTTTTTATAGTAACAGTAATTCCTACTCAGATATGTTCTCTAGATTCCCACTCAGCATTTAAAAAAACCGGCCAAGTGCGAGTCGTGCTCACACGCACACAGGGTTCCGTAGCACCAAACATAATAAAAATATTTTGAAGGCTCATTCACATGTTGTATTGTATTAATAGCAAAACTAAATTTGTTTTTCATAGTAAGTTAATGAAAAACCAAGTTACTGCTGCAGTTTGTTGAAAAAGTCCCATATCTCAAAAACTAAACATCAAATCTTATTCAAACCAATTTTTGTTGAAAGCTTTTTTTACGTTCTACAGTCCTACATTTTTTCTGAATTTTCCTCCTCTTACTTTAGAAATTAGAGGCCGGACGCAGTGTCTATCTTTCAAACGATTGACTTTGAGAAAAAATGGTTTTAGGAATTTTACAAATACCCTGCCGGTTTCAAGTCCACTATTTTTTTATAAAAATCGTAAAGCTGTTCACACAGTACATCTACCTACCAAGTTTCTACTGTGAAGTCCTAAAAGTTGCGGAATAAAGTGGCTGTGACATACGGACGGAGAGACAGACATGACGAATCTAGAAGGTTTCCGTTTTTTTGCTATTCAGCTACGGAACCCTAAAAAGTAGCAATCAAATTGATTCAAGATCCGTCATTGGATCGCGGTGAAACTCTGTTGCCGATAAAATCCCCGGGGACACTTTAAAACTAACCACTTGGCCACAAGCTACAAGCATAAAGCCAAGATCAGTCAGGCCAAGCCCTTCTGCAAGTCGGCATGCAAGCTACTTGCATAGTATTGTGCAAGGTATTGGCATGTGTGCTTGGCTTAAGTGACAAGCGTGTTTTGACAGTAAAAATGTTTGAAATAAATTGTTTATACAGCAGGCTTAGGCGCGAATTATACAGAAACGGCGGCGTAAGGTGAAGGCACGGCGCAGGCGCAGCGCATGCGTAGAACGGAGAACGAAAACAAAGAACAGCGTGCCTGCGTCGCGCCGCTTGGGATTCACGACACGTCGCCTATGTACATTTTGTATGAAATTGTTTTGAAGCGGCATCATGCCTGCGCCGCGCCTTCACGTTACACCGTTTCTGTATAATTCGCGCCTTATAGCGGTTTTAGACTAGCGTATATTTTTGGGCGTATAAGCTCGTATCGGCTTACGCGCTTACACGCGCGGCACAATTTGCCCTTCAAAAAAGCGAAAGCGTGTGCGAAGCGAGCCCTGAGAGACGCCTTCCCGGGCGCCCGGGAAGGCGTCTCTCAGGGCTCGCTTTTACAGGAGTTAAATAAGTGCGTCAACACTCGTACCAGTTGCGTGTGTGGCAAAAGGCGCGCCTACACGCGCTTCCAAAAAAGAGCCTATCTGGGCCGAAAATACGCTAATCTGAAACCGCCGCGAGAGTTACCGCGACTCAAACTACGATGTAACGTTACTTACGCGAAGGAAAAGTGACGCACACTCGTGTCGCTCGAAGCACGTCGCATCGCCTGACGTCGTAGACGAGGCAGATTGCCGACGAAATCCGTGGGGACCCGACTTTAACCCTACCACTGCAATTAAATCTCTAGATCCGATTGCTTCGTGAAAAATTGCTCCCGGAGGAAGTCTGTGACGAGATTCATGTTTCTGGCTTTGGAGTCTGCAGTTGGTGTGTTTTTACTTCTGTTTCAGTTTATTTATCGTGACGTTTTTGTTCTGGAAAGGTGTTGATGACTTTTACACACAGTATCTGGGATGGAACTTGTTGAAGTGTCAGAATTAAACACAATCATTGGCTTTTGATAATTCATTTCACATAAACAGTTTTGAAAAGACCATTCGTTAGCTAGTTTTTAAGCGACTTAAAAAAAGGAAAGGCGGTTATTTTCGCTCCAAAAACCGAGCGTTGGAGTTGCAAAGAAAGAAATGCTCATTTTGATTATAGAGCACGAAAAATGTAATTCGGAATTCATTCCGTACCTACTACTAATGCAATGTTTTAGCATTTTGCAATGCTTTTATAATGTAGTTTTTTTGCCTAAAAAGAAACGAATTGGACGCATGTTATGTACCTAATTTAGTTGAAAAAGAAACGAATTGGACGCATATTATGTAATTTAGTTGAAAATACAGTTCCAAGATTAGAATCTAAAAAAAAATGCTTTTTAGTTATTAATGAATGAAAAGATTTTTTATCGCACTGCCACTGAAGGTGGAGTGCTGGACGAGCGTAGAGTGGGAAGCCCTCAGCTAGGTAGACTTGCTAACCTTCACAAGGTGACTAGTGTAGGACAAGCAGACTAAAAATGCGAAAAGCAAATGACCGGGTCATTATGGTTTAGCTTGAGAGAGGCCTACGCCCAACAGTGGACTTCAATATGTTAAGTTGATTGACAATAATACTTTTTTTTTACTACTTTAAAAAAAAAAAAAAAAAAAAAAATATTTTGAACTAATTAAATTCAATATTTGGAAAATTCTCTCCAAAATCTTAAAAACTCTCGAAGTTGTTTTAAGAATTTGTAAAAAATCGTTTATTTAACTTATAGTATGATCTGGACTTCTTGAGTACTTCTAAAAAACCAATTTGAGAGTAATGAGGTTTCTGCACCAGATGGACACCTTTTTTTCGGATGGGAAATCATCAAATGATGAACCCGCTCTGGGTGGAGCAGAATGGAGTGTCAGACTTGTACTGACTAAAACCCATCCATTTTCCTTCTTTGCCCTTTGTGTTCCAGGTATCTCTTTCGAACAGTCTCGCGCTCAGCAGATGGACACCTCAATTAGAAGCAATGGAGGCCCAGTGGAAACAGTCGTGACTTAAGCGCTGTAGGACATGGGTTCGAATCCAGACGCTGGCACTTTCTGTTCGTCACCTATTTTTATTTATTGAGGGATAATAAACAACTACAATATATTATATAAAACATAAGATTAACAAAACTAAGTAGGAATGTAGCAGTCCACTGCATTATCCACAGATGACGGCACGGTTGGCGCAGTGGTCAAGCGATTGACTGCTGCGCTGCATGTCGCGGGTTCGATTCCCGTACGGAACAAATATTTGTATGACCTACAAGTAGTTGTTCCGGGTCTGGGTGTTTTTCTATCTATAATATGTATGTATTTACAAAAAAAAAATGTATATGTGTAGTTTATCAGCCATCTAGCTACCATAACACAAGCATTAGGTTGCTTAGCTTGGGACTAGATGGTGCTGTGTGAAATGTCGAGGGATATTTATTATTTATTATTATTATTATTTACTAGCTTCTGCCCGCGACTTCGTATGCGGATCCCGTTGCTTATGCTAGCGACAACGGGGTCGTCAAAATCGAAAATTTGAAACGTCTGATGTAGAATTCTAAGGCCCGGGGGGACGGGAAAACAACGGGATGAGCGAGACGATTGGAGTCGTTCCAGATCATTCACTTTTGTATGTCAACAGGAAATGCCCATCAGACTAAATAACTTTTACTAAGACGTCATTCCTTAATTTGTTATAGCGCTGCCATGGGCTTTGGAGTTCCACAGCAGGTGTTCCAGATCTTCAAATTTATTCTCACAGCAGAAAATGCTCTTCACGTGGAATATTTTTAGCTATGGCACCATTTTTATATCTCTTATACTGTAGCTGGTCTGTTGCGGTTCTGCATCAGGTATTAATTTTCCAAAATAAATTATAGCCTTTATGTTGCCCAGACTATACAACAAAAAACTTTTCTTCCCGTTACTCCGCAGCAGATCCCAAGGGTACACTGAATTAACTTCTGTCTCTTCATGCCGTACTCCAGCAATCCTTTCTCTCTCACTTTCTAACTGATTATGAATATTTTGTTGTGTGCGTGTTCGGGACAATGTATGACAATCTCGAGCAGCAGTTAGTCGCGCATCACGTTCATCACTCGTTTCAAAAGACCTGTTAGTAGATGTGCGAATTCGCTGAGAACTCAAGCGTGATTCTGTATCGGTAAACGTTTCTGACTCGCGAGACAATGCATGTCGCTCACGATCAGCAGACAGTCGCCCATCACGTACTGCACTTGTCTCTAGAGACCTAGCAGCAGATGCGTAGATACGCTGAGAACTCAAGCGCAATTCTCTATCCGTGAACGTCTCCGACTCGCGAGACAATGCGTGACGTTCACGATCAGCGGACAGTCGCGCATCATGTTCCTCACTTGTCTCTAGAGACCTTGAAGCAGATGCGTAGATACGCTGAGAACTCAAGCGCAATTCTCTATCCGTGAACGTCTCCGACTCGCGAGACAATGCGTGACGTTCACGATCAGCGGACAGTCGCGCATCATGTTCCTCACTTGTCTCTAGAGACCTAGCAGCAGATGCTTAGATACGCTGAGAACTCAAGCGCAATTCTCTATCCGTGAACGACTCCGACTCGCGAGACAATGCGTGACGTTCACGATCAGCGGACAGTCGCGCATCATGTTCCGCACTTGTCTCTAGAGACCTATAAGCAGATGCGTAGATACGCTGAGAACTCAAGCGCAATTCTCTATCCGTGAACGTCTCCGACTCGCGAGACAATGCGTGACGTTCACGATCAGCGGACAGTCGCGCATCATGTTCCTTACTTGTCTCTAGAGACCTTGAAGCAGATGCGTAGATACGTTGAGAACTCAAGCGCAATTCTCTATCCGTGAACGTCTCCGACTCGCGAGACAATGCGTGACGTTCACGATCAGCGGACAGTCGCGCATCATGTTCCTCACTTGTCTCTAGAGACCTAGCAGCAGATGCTTAGATACGCTGAGAACTCAAGCGCAATTCTCTATCCGTGAACGACTCCGACTCGCGAGACAATGCGTGACGTTCACGATCAGCGGACAGTCGCGCATCATGTTCCGCACTTGTCTCTAGAGACCTATAAGCAGATGCGTAGATACGCTGAGAACTCAAGCGCAATTCTCTATCCGTGAACGTCTCCGACTCGCGAGACAATGCGTGACGTTCACGATCAGCGGACAGTCGCGCACCATGTTCCTTACTTGTCTCTAGAGACCTTAAAGCAGATGCGTAGATACGTTGAGAACTCAAGCGCAATTCTCTATCCGTGAACGTCTCCGACTCGCGAGACAATGCGTGACGTTTACGATCAGCGGACAGTCGCGCATCATGTTCCTTACTTGTCTCTAGAGACCTTGAAGCAGATGCGTAGATACGCTGAGAACTCAAGCGCAATTCTCTATCCGTGAATGTCTCCGACTCGCGAGACAATGCATGACGTTCACAATCAGCGGAGAGTCGCGCATCATATTCTTCACTGGTCTCTAGAGACCTGGATGTAGATGCATAAATACGCTGAGAACGCAAGCGAGATTCGCGACCCGAAGAGGTTTCTACAGAGCGAGTTGCAGCCTGATGTTCTCGAACAGCATCAAGGCTATCCTGACGCTCTTCGTTAGATTCTTGGGATCTTATGATCCTCAATCTTTTAGCTCCTTTGGAACGTTGGGAAAGATTTGACCTTTTTCTAGGCATGGTTATAGTTTTATTCTGAAAATACCTGATCAATTAAAATCTAAGTGACTGCTCCCCTGCGTTACCAGGTAGGCTACCGTATCGCGAAGATAAATGGAAAAGGAAATAAATGGGTTTAGCCAGTAGAGTCAAATTTTCAATGATTCATAGAATTTTCATCGAAAATCAGTCCTAAACTGTTACCGCCTCACCGCGTGGAGGTACTCCCAGCTTATGTTATTTTATAATTACACAGTGAACTCTTGGAGTTCCACAAAAGGTGTTCCAGATCTACAATCTTTATACGTCAACAGAGAGTGCTCATCAGGCTGAACAACTCTTTCTAAGACGTCATTCCTATATAGGTTATAGTGTAGCTGGGCTCTTGGAGTTCCATATCAGCTGTTCCAGATCTTCAAATTTTATACGACAACAGAGAGTGTTCATTAGGCTGAGCAACTCTTGCTAAGACGTTATTCCTATATATGTTATAGTGTAGCTAGGCTCTTGGAGTTCCACATAAGCTATTCCAGATCTTCAAATTTTATACGACAACAGAGAGTACTCATCAGGCTGAACAACTCTTGCTAAGACGTCATTCCTACATAGGTTATAGTGTAGCTGGGCTCTTGGAGTTCCATATCAGCTGTTCCAGATCTTCAAATTTTATACGACAACAGAGAGTACTCATCAGGCTGAACAACTCTTGCTAAGACGTCATTCCTATATATGTTATAGTGTAGCTGGGCTCTTGGAGTTCCACATCAGGTGTTCCAGATCTTCAAATTTATTCTCTTAGCAGAAAATGCTCATCACGTGAAATAATTTTTGCTATGGTACCATTTTTGTATCTCTTATAGTTTAGCTGGTCTGTTGCGGTTCTGCATCAGGTGTTCAAGTTTCCAAGATAAATTATAGCCTATGTGTTGCTCAGACTTTATACCTATACAACAAAACAAAAATTATTCAAATCCGTCAAGTAGTTCCGAAGATTAGCGTGTACAAACAAACAGACAAACAGACAAACAGACAGATTTTTTTTTTTGGTTTCGTGCTCTATTACTGTTTCTAAACCCCCCTCAATTATTATTTTTTTAATATATTCAATGTACAGACACAGTTTTTTTACTGTTTTATTATATGTATAGATAAACCATATTTAAAGATCAGTGGACCTATGCTCTCCCAACTGTGAAAAAAACTTGGATATACAGGTTGGAAAACACCAACGCGAGAACGGTTACCACGTGATACGTAATGGTGTACTGAATACAGTACATCATTCTGAGCCCAACATGGAATGAAAGTTCATAGATTATCAAAAAAAATGCGCTGTTTCCCACAAAACTGCAATACCTACACGGTCAAAATGTATGGAACAGCTGTTTTTTTTTTACACAGACAGTATTTTCAAGGCGATCTGAGTATAAAGGGAAATATTGTGTTTGATATTTTGTTGTTAGTAACACGATTTTTATTATAAGCTGGGTTTGCATCTATAAGAGCGGGAGGTAAGGAGTATTTTGCAACAGGGCACACGCAATTTGATCAATCCAAAGGAAATGGTTTCATTGGACGGTTTGACTAACATAGACGTAAGCTTTTTTACCCTTATTAATAAACACGAATTTATAACATACTGAATTTCCTCCGTGCCTTGGAAAGCATATTAAGCTGTTGGTCCCGGCCGGCAATTTTAGATCTTTGTCAGTCATAACAGGTAGTCAGTGGCCCGAAAGTCTGAGAACCAGTCTTACGAAGAGGTATCGTATTACCCAGTACTAACTGGGTTGTGGAGGTCAGATAGGCAGTCGCTCCAAGTAAAATACTGGTATTCAGCTGCATCCGGTTAGGCTGGAAGCCGATCCCAACATAGTTGGGAAAAGGCTAGGCAGATGATGAATATTAGGTATTCTAGTATCGTTTATATCATTAAATGTTAGAGAAAACGGACACTAGTTTCGATTGACACATATTGCCTCCCCTTAAAACCTTGAGGGCAGAAATGAGTCAATTCATGGGTCCCTAACGTTCCCCAACGTACCGAAAGCGTCTGTTTAGGGACCTGTTGTGAATGTGTTTGGATGGACATATGAAGATATGTTGATACGTGGAAGTAGGCTGACTGGATGGGGCAGATAAAAGAAATCGTTTGTGTGCTGTTTAGAAAGATAAAGGACCGTGGTCAAAATGAGTGTAAGTCTAACAGAATTGTAATATAATATATCGCTATTCATAGCTCTTATTAGGGGCCATCCATAAATTACGTCACACGTTAAGGGGTAGGGGGCGACGAAGTGTGACACTGTGTGACAAGGGGTGGGAGGGCTCCTAAATTTTTAAAGGTACGTTTAAGATAAGATTTATATATTTCTGAGTATAACGGTACATACATTAAGAACTTAATATTAAAAAGAACGTCACATTTCAAAATGTAACATTTTATGTAAGCATTAACACGCTCACTGCGTAACAGGCCGATATCGGCCTGCCGTACTTCAGCTGGTGCGGACGAAGAAAACTATGTCCCTCTCGCTTGTGCGAAACGATTATCTCAGGTGTTTGTAAAAATTCGACAGAGATATATTTCATCTTGCGGTCAAAATTGTAGGTGTTTCCCATCAAAACATAACGGCAGGCTTTTATCGACCTACCACGCACTGACGGTGAAAAACATCCGCTGAGTGCGGCAGTGGGCCTATTCCGGCCCGCCCTCCCAACAGGCAGCAAGCGACCCGATACCGCACAGAGCGCGCGCCCCGCCAGTTAGTGTTGTGCTATCTAACTGATCTGACGTAGCGTTCGATATAATCAACGATGGCAAGCAATAAAAGAAAAATACAAATTTTGGAAAATAGAGTAACTCGCCCTGCAGTTATTGACAGTGATAGTGACAGCAGTGAAGAAATATTTTCCACTAAGAAAAATAAAAAGAATTTGGAAACAAATGTGCACGGAAAACGAAGCACAAGCGATAAGTTTTGTTTACTACCTACAAATATCAACATATCAGCCTTAGACTCATAATGACGTGGGGATTCTTTATGTAATACCATTCTTTATGAAAATGATTATTCTTAAAAACTAGCCTTCTACAGTAAATAGTTTTTGCAATATAATTTTTGACGTGATAACGTCTTATTTGTTCAGTTTCGCGAGTTCTGTGGTAAAACTCATGAATGGTTAATAAATCACACGGAATTAAGAAGAAAAAAATCATTTCAGAAAATCAAGTAAAACCTAAGGACAATGACCATGTCCTTGAGATGAGCGCTAAACGAAGAAATTGTGCAGGGTGCTACGACAGACTGCGGAAAACCTTTACTAGTACCCAAGCAAAAAAAAAGTTAATGAAAAAATATTGCAGGAAATGCAACCAAAACCTTTGCGTAACATGTTTCCAAGACCATAAGTAAATAAAAACATTTTTCAGTTCTTTTACGATAATTCTGTTTTATTTTCGATATCCTATTATTTTTCTGTGTCCCATCACTACTAAAAATACTTTCTAGTGCGGTTCAGGTCGATATCGGCCTGCCGCTTTTCCTGCTTTATTTCTCATTTCCTGTTTGGCAGATCCCGGGGCGAATCAAACCTAAGGCAGTTGGGTTCATGGTCATTCTAACAACATAAAAAACAAAAGAATACATTATGTTTTCACAAAGTTATAGCAATTTAATCTATCCTAGTGCTGGTGGGTCTAGAAAGACCTGCCAGGCACTGGCGGAAATATCATTGGGGGCGCATTTTGGCCTGCCGCCGCACCAGATGAAGAAATATGATTTTACTTGCCGCAGTAAACGTGTTAAAACACGAAATTTGAACTATTAACGAAAAACTTAAAAATATTTCATGTGAACATGTAAAATTACGGGTTTTTCATCCTAAAACACGAACAAAACATTTTTAAAGAGAGCCTAAGCAAGCACTATTATAATTCATCTTGTAAAATTATACACATAAATAAACAGGAAATAAACTTATAGGAAAATGCGTGTTTTATAACGTAAACCTAATCGTGGCCCGGTGCTAGTAGCGCCGTCGGTCAGCTCGGCTACTCATTAGATTAGGGATAGCCCTAACCTCCTCCGGCAACCCGGAGTTATTAAATTTATTAAAATCAAGACTTGACTCTAGGGTGACATTATTTTGCCCGCAGCTCGGTAACTCAGGTACACCTTCCTACGTGAATTTAATCGAAATTCGTTTAGCCGTTAAGACATAGTTAATACACTTACCGAGTTACTTTTAGAAAGAATGAAAGTTGTGTGTTATTTGGCATTAAAACACTGGGTAGCCAACACCTAAAAATACAAAAAACATCTTAAAAACTACACAAAATAAATAAACTTTAGCGTTTATAACATGTCATCTTCCTGCCCTTGTTGTCACTTGGGGTCGGTGTAACACGACTTCTTTTCATTCTCCTTTGTCAACGGTCACGCTATCAGTTTATTCCTTTATCTTTCATATCATTCCTCACACAATCCATTCATCATTTCCTTGGTCTTCCTCTCCCTCTCCATCCATCAACATTAACTTAACTTACTACTTTACTTTTACTGATCACTCTTTTAGTCCCATGTGATTCGTCCCTCCTCATCACATGCCCATAGCATGACATAATATTAAGTGCGGAGAAAAGATATGGATTTATTGTCGACAATGTGTAACTAGTCAAAGATATAAACTTACAAAAAAATAAACTGCACGGCTCCTTTCGCGCGTGGCCATAGTAAGAACCAACAACGCCATCTTGATTTTTCAACACAATTTCCACAGACAATGTCACTAATGTACCTACCCTACCGTACCTACTTCTTACCAACAGCGACCACGATTCACAATATCCTTCACCGATACCGAAAAGTATTGCGCTAAAAACCACAATACCAAAAAAACTATGAACACAATCACATCTAGTACAAAACTAGATCTGTCTACAAATATGTAGTGGCGGCTTATTCTGAAACGGACACACGTTACTGTCCCAAAAGGCTTTTTTACAAGAAACACTCAGGAATGCTCACAATTCGTGAAAAGGTATTCCAGTAGCATTTTCGGATATACTGTACGTATCACAGGGACGTGTAATTGAGAGCATCAAACAGCGTTTTGTTGTTGTAACTGAAACACAAAAGCCATTTATTCAAAGTTCATTTTTCACAACGAGCGCATTTTATTTATTTATTTATTTTAGTACATGGAGGACTTACAGCTAATAAAAACAAACAAAAAGCTCGTGGCTAAATAAGAACAGCCGCTCGGGTCGATCTTTAGGTTAAGCCGTGCTTACCTAGGTTGGTCCGTGGATGGATGACCACCCAATACATACCGAGTTTCCTCCGTGCCTCGGAAAGCACGTTAAGGTAGTTAGTGACCTGAAAGTCTGACAACCAGTCTTACCAAGGGGTATCGTATTACCTAGCGCTAACTGGGCTGCGGAGGTCAGATAGGCAGTCGTTCCATGTAAAATACTGGTATTCAGCTGCATCCGGGTAGACTGGAAGCCGACCCCAACATAGTTGGGAAAAGGCTAGGCAGATGATGAGTCACCAGAAAGCCAATTACAAATCCATTCATATTTTTTTATATATTTATTTTTATTCATTCATTATTTTGCACGACATTTAAAATTAAATACTACTACTGCCTCGACTGCCTCGTTGGTCTAGCGGTGGCCAGTGCAACTGCAGAACATGAGGTTCTGGGTTTGATTCCTAGGTCGGGCAGTGTTATTGAATTTTTCCATGAGGAATTTCTCAATAGCAGCCACGGAGTCTGGGTCTGGATGGGAATAGGCTCATCTCCTAAAATAAGAGACCTAGCCTGTCGGTGTTGTGAGTAAAGGTTCTGTAGTTAGGTACACTACGTTAACAAACATTGACCGGTCTACCCCAGTAAGCGGTGATATTGAGTTAGTACCGGTCTTGTCTATAAACTAATTACTCCGGACTACGGTCTAGCTTCTACACTCAAATTGCTTCCAATCACAAACTTGTACTAAAACAACAGTTTGTTCAGCGTTGTGAATCAGCCACCGATGCTGTTGCGTAATTGCTCAAAGTCGGTCATAGATAAAAGTTAGGCATGCGCAATTGCTCTTTTTTTTTAGGATGGCAAATCATCAAATGACTCCTCCCGCTCTGGCTGGAGCAGAAGGGAGTGTCAGACTTTTACTGACTAAAAACCATCCATGTTCCTTCTTTTGCCCTTTATGTTCCAGGGCCACGGTATCTCTTTCGAACAGTCCCGCAGCATGCGCAATTGCTTTCAATTTTCAGTTTTTTGTTTGTCAATTGCTTTGTACTAATCAAATCTAGAAAACTACACGTAAGTAGTCTAAATTTTTGGTATGAACGTATATAAATAATACGTTCCTAAGTTAACAAAAAAATAAAGTTTCTGGGCACCAAAACTAGTGTTGACCAGTGTTATTTTTGGATTTTAAAATAAATACATTTTTCTTCAGCGTTTTTCAAAAATCAATTATTCCACAATGCAAAATAATTCTCATTTCAAAAAGCACTCGCGCGACACACATACCTTTGCAAACAAACAATACTACCGGTCTTCTACAGGACTCTGATTACATTTCCGATGAATTCCGGAAACGAATATAAAATGCCCTTGTCAGTTTGCAGCTGCAGCTTTTCGGCGAAATTAATTTCATCCGCTTTTCAAACTTTTTCGCATCGTTCTCTCTTTCAGTAGCACTATTCTGGATTACTAGGTATTCTGAAAAGCGGCCCACAGCCAGACAATGCTTTAAACTCAAAAATTTGATTATTTTGCGAAATGTTGTTGTTTGAGTTGTTGATTGAGCCCAATAAATGTAACATTACTTTTGTTACCCAAGTTATCCTTGAAGGGTCAGGTTAGTGTACCTAATAGTACACCCGTATTTCAAGATTTAACCATCAAATGGGCACAAATCCTGACTCAGTGGCTGCTACTGAGAAATTCCTGATGGAAAAACCCAATGATGCTTAGCAGTAACGCTTGTGACCACATAGACTAACGAAGCAGATAAACTAAGTCCAATGTGGTACCTAATTTAAGTGTGGTGATGTCAGAGGTAACCGCAGATAGAGTTTGACAGCGAAATTATTTGTTTCACATCACTAATTAACATCACGACTGTCTTGGTATGGACATGCGATGAGGAGGGACGAATCACATGTGACTAAAAGAGTGATGAATATAAACGTTGATGGATGGAGAGGGAGAGGAAGACCAACGAAACGATGGATGGATAGTGTGAGGAATGATATGAAAGATAAAGAAGTAAATGATAGCATGACGGTTGACAGAGGAGAATGGAAGAAAAGAACGTGTTGCGCCGACCCCAAATAAGATGGTACAGGGCAGGAAGATGATGATACTTAACATCACGACACCATTCACAATTAGAGTGAATGATGATCTGAGAACACCTTGAAGACTAAACAAAAAATTTATCTAAACTCCAAAGCATCTTCTGACAAACGTTTACAAACTTAGTAACACCACCCTCACGGTCTGTATAACAGGTCTACAGCGAGCATTGGACACACTTCAGCACCGTCTACATTTAAAGTTATGTTTAGAGAACATCACAAGGCTAAACGAAAACTCCCAAACATCTTTATTTATTTATTTGGTACACCAACAGCAGTACATACTAAGAATTAATGTGAAACAATCAAACATCTTGTGCCAAAGGTTTACCATCCAAAAACTTAGTCACATCGTACTCACGGTCACAGGTATTAAGTGCTCAACAGCGTGAAACTATAACAAGTCTACAGCGAACATTTGACACACTACAGCACCGTGTACATTTAAAGTAATGTTTAGAGAACATCACAAGGTCAGACGAAAACTCCCAAACATATTCTGCCAAACGTTTACCATCCACAAACTTAGTCACATCGTACTCACGGTCACAGGTATTAAGTGCTCAACAGCGTGAAACTATAACAGGTCTACAGCGAACATTTGACACACTACAGCACCGTCTACATTTAAAGTTATGTTTATAGAACATCACAAGGCCAGACGAAAACTCCCAAACATATTCTGCCAAGCGTTTACCATCCACAAACTTAGTCACATCGTACTCACGGTCACAGGTATTAAGTGCTCAGCAGCGTGAAACTATGACAGGTCTACAGCGAACATTTGACACACTACAGCACCGTCTACATTTAAAGTTATGTTTAGAGAACATGACAAGGCTAGACGAAAACTCCCAAACATATTCTGCCAAACGTTTACCATCCAAAAACTTAGTCACATCGTACTCACGGTCACAGGTATTAAGTGCTCAGCAGCGTGAAACTATAACAGGTCTACAGCGAACATTTGACACACTACAGCACCGTCTACATTTAAAGTTATGCTTAGAGAACATCACAAGGCCAGACGAAAACTCCCAAACATATTCTGCCAAACGTTTACCATCCGAAAACTTAGTCACATCGCACTCACGGTCACAGGTATTAAGTGCTCAGCAGCGTGAAACTATAACAGGTATAAAGCGAACATTTGACACACTACAGCACCGTCTACATTTAAAGTTATGCTTAGAGAACATCACAAGGCCAGACGAAAACTCCCAAACATATTCTGCCAAACGTTTACCGAACACAAGTCATACTATCCTCACGGTCACAAGTATCAAGTGCTCAACAGCGTGACTCTATAACAGGTCTACAGCGAACATTTGACACACTTTAGTGAACCGTGGCCAACGAGACGGTATCTATCGGGAGTCGGCCGTGTTCCGCTAAATTAAACGGGACGGAACCTCCCGTGGAACCGGCTGTAGTCACGCCGCTGTGTATCATTGCAGCAAATATCCAGAAAATATGATAAAGATCCATGTAAAATTATAATAATGTACTTTCTGGTCCATAAATAAGAACGAACGCATAATTTATGTGTGATAGACGGAGAGTTGTGATTTTCCTTGATTATTTAAAAAGTTAAATTATTATCATCATTCCCACTTCAAGGCTCCTTGTACACTTCTATTTCCCTTTTTCACGCATTTTAATTTACATGGTGTTGTATTTTTATTTGTATACCGTAACTTTCTAACACTTCCGTACCTTTAATGGTTTAGACCACCGACTTCATTAAACACAAATAGCCTAGGCTTGGCCATGACGTGCGCCATTCTTGTTTCAACAATGAATGTATATATGTAGTTGATCAGCCATCTAGCTACCATAACACAAGCATTAAGTTGCTTAGCTTGGGGCTAGATGGTGCTGTGTGAAAATGTCCAGGGATATTTATTTATTTATTTACTGTCTACAATACGAACGAGTAACATACAACTGTCCTTTATTTTTCAAAATCAAAATCAAAACCAAAATATTTTATTTCACATAGGAGGCCTACATGGGCACTTATAAAACGTCGACAAAAAGGTGCATGGTTCGGGTTGGTCGTTTCCTATAGAGAAGAACCGACAAGAAACTCCATGGTTACTCTTTTAAAATGATTTGGTCTTACAATATTATCATGTTACAGCATTAGTACTTAAGTATGGGGGGACAGCATAGGCCCAACAATAAGTCGTTGCTTACTACACAAAAAACGGAAAACAAGATAAGAGGTTAACAAAAGTTAACAAGCATCTAGGAATCTATAAGGCCTAGGTACACTGTTCACACATTCACAAACAATCGTTAAAAAGAATGTATACAAAGGCATGAAAATATTATAAAAGACTAAATTAAACATGTGGCACTAATATTGTCATCAGTGCTGTAACTATTCTGAACAAAAGGTGTTTGAATGAATTGAGAACTATTGTAAAAAAATGGTTGCCTGTAAAGTCGGTTTTACGGGCGAAGATTTTACGTGACAACGTCTTTTTCTCGGTAGAATATTTATTGATATGAATATTATTAAATTGCACAATAGGAACAAGGAATTGAATGAAAATAAGAATTGCACAAATTTTAACTATAGAAATATATTTTGTTTACTAAAACATTGTACATGTAAACTTAAACTTAACTAATTCAACGCGCCTAATTCTCTAGTGCTGCGCGCGCGGCGGACCGATCATGTTTGAGTGGGAGAGAGACGCAAGGAGATCGTAACAGACGTGAGCGGGCGTTACACTTTTTCATGAGTGACTCCGAGCCGCAACCTAATTTAAGACGTTGTCACGTCAAAAATACCTGATTAAAAGGAAAAGAAAAAAAATAAGTTAGAGACATCCACATATTTGTGCCGTTTATGAGCTACCAGAGAAGCTGCATGCACAGAATCAACTAAAGCCAAGCCTCTTTATCTTCAATTTTAGCAAAGACATAAATCAAGTCTTAGAACGTAGTCAAAATTATGTATGAAACAAGTATTTCTAATTTACGTACGTTTACTCCGCGCAGTCGTGCCAGGCCCACTGTACTTAAAGTCTCTCTGACACGCTCAGTTGAATCGAAGCCCCGCAAACACTAACGTTTCATAGAACACTACAATTTTACTCATTACCCGTAATGATCCCGAGAAAGACTGTAGTATGTAGTTAACTGTAATTGTATGAATATGTAATGTAATAGTTCTGGGAATTGGTTGATTTTCAAAGAATACTCCGTTATTGGTTTTTTTTTTATAAGCTTTTATTTACCGTGCCTTGTTGTATTGCCTGGTATGTATTGGTCAAATCTTGCAACTGAATTTCAAACCAGTTCCTCCCAATCGATTGAGCTGAAAGGACATTGTTCAGCGTCCATACATCGTTCGCCTAAGAACCAACAGAGACGTGAATTTACTTTTTATGTTCTAAATAATGCATTAAGTAATAAGATTAAATCTAAATTAAAATCACAGACACTTTTGAGAATTGTAAAAAAATCCAAAACAGTTTCGGTATTTGAGGTTATAATTAGGCCAATAGAACCGTAATAATTGCGAGTGACAAACTTACGAGACTGTCATTCTATCATTACTATTAAACGTCAAAGTGTCATCTGTCAATTCATCGACTGTCAGTGTCAATGTTACTCTTTTCACATAGCGATTTCAATCGCTTTATTCTGTTTGTAACTAAAAACCTCAATGAAAATTCAAATGATTTTTTTCTGTTATTTCGGGGTTAGTTCGTCATGTTTTTTTAAGAACCTTGTGAAACCAGAATGGTATGCCGTGACCTCCATCGACGAAACCAACCTCATTTCGCACCGAAATATGTTCCATATGCTATCTACAGCTTGGCAAAAATGTCCTGAAACGGAACTAAAAAATTTCATCGTTGGCAACTTCACTTACTGTCACATCTAGTGAGTACATGTAATGTCATTTCATGTCATCGCTGGCTGTTTTTTGTGTATTTTTTATTATTGTGTTTAATTTGGTGACTCAAAGGGCTCAAAATGAACAGAAAAACTATTCGCAGCTCCGCTAGAGCGATAATTTATAAAGTGTATACGAGATGTTTGGCGGAATTTGAAGCCGGACAAATTTTATCGGATATCAACGATGTTTATAAAAGAACTGCTGAAATGACAGGTAATTTGTTATTTTATTTAAGTAATTAGATATAATATGTGTGTTCAAACTTGCAATAGATAGTTTATACCAATAATATAACTGTTATTTACATTGAAAAAACATTTGATGAATTTGAGGTTAGGTGCATTTACAAAGATGCAAGCTCCTATAATTTTGATACTTTTTTGTGTTACTTCCAGAATAAAAATAACTAAGTTTTTTTTTAGGGAAATCCGTAAGTACTATACGGCGAATTGCTAAAGAAGGGCAAACAAACAAAGGCATTTTCTCATTTTTTTTTTTAAATTTTTAAATGATAAGTACTTGCAAAAGTTTAATTGTCTTTATTTTTTATGGTTGTAGGCCGTGGCTGAACAAGTGTTTGCAAGCATCTCTGTCGATGACTGGAAAAATTAATGTGAACATGTTATGAAAATAGAAAGGGAGTATTATGAAAGGGGACAAACTCTATAGAGATATCGACAAAATAGTCATCAACCTGCAAGATGACAGCAGCAGTACAGAGACAGACACGGATGAAGAGTTTTCGGGTGTGGAATATTTAGACGAAAATATGTTAGATTCTGATTAAATATGATCAACAGATATACAATTATACATACAACAGATCAGATCGATGGGGTTTAGGTCACAATGATAAGGCTAATTATGTACCTAAAATGAAAACAAAATGATTAAAAAAATAGGTAGTGGTATGATTTATTAATACCTAATTACCTATGTATGCTTCAGCAGCAACTTACCTTTTGCCTTTAGACACATTTACGTTGTTATTAATAAAAATAAAAACCACTTAAAAGAATCGTTGATTTTATTTTCCTCATAATGTAAATCAATATACACGCGTACTTGCGCATTATCATACAAAAGCGAGCGTATGTAACGAGTAGAGAAATTTATGTTTATTTCAAGTTTAAGTACCTAATATAAAACCATCACCTGCCTAGCCTTTTCCCAACAAATTTTGGGGTCGGTTTCCAGTCGGATGCAGCGTAAATATTAGTGTGTTACATGGAGCGACTGACTATCTGACCTCCACAACCAAGCAATTGAGTAATACAATACCACTTGGAAAGACAGGTTTTCAGATTTTTGGGCTTCTGACTCACAGTAAAAATCTACAAATGACACACAGGACAATCTTCAAGCATGACTTAACCTTGAAGATTGTCATGTGCGGTTGTTATTATTTAGCTCCGAGCTTTTCTAAAACCCGTCAACACACATTAAACAAAAAAAATATTTGAAAAAAAAACCAAAGTATCAAGATCGTTATTACCGTACTATATAGGGTTACAATATGTACGATAGAGGCGCCACCATTATTTTCACGATTTTTTTGCCAAGCTGTACTCGGGCGTACTACAGCATTAGTCCAAGTTTAATGGAGACTGAACGGTATGATATGACCGTATATTTGTCACGTAATTTTAAGATGTTCGATTTATGAAACCTTCACCATCGGTGTGTACGTCAGCCGGTTCCCGCCGCCGTTTCCTGGTACACCCACCTCGTCTTCCGTTGCACACTTGGTCTCACAGTTCCAGCTTTTGTGTACCGCTACTGTACTTAAGCCGTATTCAATTGCAAACGTGAACGCGAACATTAATGTTAGCCATTCTATCGCTACACCGCGTTTGCAAATAATTTTCTAAACATTAGACAACTATCAAACAATCAAACCTACACGTAAAGGTCAATTTTGTGTTAGAAATCAATTAATTTTATGTCTTTATCAATAGTAGTAAGTAGGAAGTCATTTTGGAATTATTCTAATTAATTCTTGTAAAACGTTGATATTCCATCCTGTAGAAATAACCTCAACATTGAAACAAGGAGGTGCCGTATTCAACAGCAAACGTGAACGCGCACGTTTACGTTATGAAATGCATCCCCTTTAAACTCAATACCGGTACTAAGGCGTCATGTAGTTCCAAGAGTTTCGGTGATGAGGTATTTTGTATTAACGCTTTATGTTAGATGTTGAGATGTAATATTTGGTGTGTTGGTGTTACGTATTACCTACTGTATGTACAATGTCACACACACACGAACACACACCACACATTTAATAATAAGATTAAAATAATGTACTTACCTATTTGCTAATTGCTTATCTAAAGAGTACTTATTAACTATTATTCTGTAGTACTGATTTAATGTATAAACCTCTATTGTTTGGCACTTTCTTGTATTATTAATTCTCGAGGGGAATGGTGCTGATAGCCGAAATACAGGCTATGCCTAGTTCGGCTACAGACGCTAATTTCTTTGCCTAAACTGAAACTGTTGCCACATTGCCATTGTAAAGTAGTACTAAGTTTTTGGAAATAAACTATTATTATTATTATTATTTCCTTTACTTATTTTCTTACATATCAATTACATTTTTAAATATTTAAATATAAAAAAACATTTAAAAATATAAAAAATAGTAGCCCACCGGTATCGGGAACAGGGTCCAAGCTACCGGCAGTCAGGGCTCCAGAGAGAGGAACCTCCTAACAATACGAGCCGTGTCCAGGAGTACCGCTTTCTGAATCAAGCCCTTGATCCAGCTGCCTAACGAGAGCCTCCTGAGATGTTGGTCGAGGCTCTTGGCAATTAAGCCATGGGCTGACACGACTATCGGCACAATGATCGCTGAGTCCACATCCCACATGTCGACAACCTCGCGAGCCAAGTCAAGATACTTAATTTGCTTATCTTTCTCGGCTTTCACGAGGTTCTCGTCATGCGGGACCGTAATGTCAACAATCATTGCGCGCCGCTCTGATCGATCCATCACCACTATATCAGGCTTATTGGCTACAATAGTCCTGTCAGTGATGATGGATTGATCCCAGTACAGTGTGATATTGCCATTTTCGAGAACTGGGTCGGGCACATACCTATAGTACGGAACTTCCGATTCAACAAGATTGTATTTTAGAGCAAGTTGCTGATGAATAATCCTGGCTACAAGGTTGTGTCTATGTAAGTACTCTCCGTTAGCCAGACGAGAACACCCGGAGATAATGTGACGGATTGATTCGCCTGGACGGTGGCATGCCCGACATATGTCAACCGTGCCGTCCTTCACAATAAATCTCCGGTAGTTATTCGTCATCATAATTTCATCCATAATTGCACAGACAAAACCTTCAGTTTCCCCGAAGAGGTCCCCGGAACGTAGCCAGGCTACGGACGCTGATAGGTCTACATCGGGTCCATGCAGGGCCCGGAAAAAGCGTCCGTGAAGCTCCTTACTCTGCCATACCTCCCTGCGGTCGTTGGTATCAAGTACTACAGGTTTGCGCCAGTTCTCTTTAGCCAAGGAGAGCGGGGTGAGGCCCTTGTCCACCACGACCACATCTCGATGCATCCCCACGTCGGTTTCTAGGAAATATTCCCTGAGACTGCATATCTCGCGATTGTGGAGAGTCTTAGCGTTTAAAAAGCCTCGACCCCCACACCTCCGCGGGATATACAGTCTCATAACCGAAGAACGCGGGTGATGCATTCGATATGCCGTCAACAATGTACGGACCCTCCTATCCAGGGCGTCTAGTTCTGTTTGAGTCCATTTGAGTATGCCGAAAGAGTACATCAAAACCGGCATGACCCAACCGTTGAAGGCACGCACCTTATTTCCGCCTGATAAAAGACTATTAAATACTTTTTTCAGGCGGCCAAAGAAGCGCTCCTTCAACGAATGCTTCATGTCAGCGACATTGATGCCCAACGCTTCCGACATACCCAAATACTTATAGGTTTCGGTTGCTGAGAGGGATCTAAGATTTATGGAATCCGAGAGCTGGGTTCCCACAGATTCCACAATCTCCCCTCGCTTTACATGCATGACCGCACATTTGTCCACACCGAATTCCATCCTGATGGCGCTACTGAAAGTTTCAGTTACCTTCAGTAGCTCCATCAGTTGCAAATCGTTGGGGGCAAAGATTATTATTATTATTATTATTAATGTGAATGAAATAAATGCAAATAATTATCACCTGCCTCGTTGGTCTAGTTGTCGCAACCGCAACTGCTGAGCATGAGTTCGATTCCGGTGTCTGGCAAAGTGATATTGGGTTTTTCCATCAGGATTTTCTCAGTAGCAGCCACGGGGTCTGAATGTGTGCCAAGTTGATGGCATTAGGCTCGCCCCTATTACATGGGAGTTAAATATAACTGGCGAAATGTGGGTGTACTATTAGGTACACCTCTGCCTAACCCTTCGGAAATTAAAGGCGTAATATTATTTTAAATGCGAATATTTATATTTTACGGCCATCAAATTTCACTTGTTTAGCTTACTCCGATGGGAGAATGAATTCCATCTTATCCATCCATCCATTCTTAACGCCTTGACGGTTGAACAGTTTTCGATGATTGACCAATAGGAAGACTATGACCTTTGTTAGGACATAAGATACATTTCTCCTGGTAGATTTCCATCTGGGCGAAACCGCGGCAAAAGCGAATCTATACAAAAACATTAATAAATTGATTTTCTGTTTGTAATATCAAAATAACAGCTTTTTACTGAATGCATACGAGTATTATGAGAAAAAATACGGCACTAATAACAAATCATTGCATCATTCAAATTTTGTCTGTCTGTCTGTCTGTTCCGGCTAATCTACGAAACGGCTGGATCGATTTTGACTGGCAGATAGCTGTAAGGTCTAACATAGGCATTAGAAAAATAATTAGGGTTCCATGCAAAAAAAATGAAACCCTTGAAATTGGTGTCAATATTTGATTCAAAGCGATATAATTTTTTTTTTTTTTAATAATTTCACGCCAACTAAGGTCGTGGGCAACTGCTAACTGCTAGTGTTACAGTATAAAATTCAACTGTTACCGTATAAAAATAGTACCTTTATAAAATGCGGTATTATTTTAAAACCACTTCTTTCCTGAATAAATTTCCATAGTTCCCGCGCATGTACATATTTAGTTAAGTACAAATTGTATAAATTCGCGTGAGTTAGATCGGTGTACTTGCGCGGTTGTACTAACTACAGCACAACTTCGTCGGCGATATTCTCGTCCTACGACTGCTTGAACACACTGACTGCAAGATTTGCGAACTAGGTTACCTTCGCAAGAGAGCCTAAAAAGGCCGCTTTATTAGAATCATAATAGGAAAATAATATGAATCACATTACAATTCGTAAAATGGGCGCAGATTGTGGGGCTGTGATCTCGTCCCGTTGCTTGAGGATGAGTGTGTGTGGAGATAAATAATAGGTAGTACTTCTTCTTGGTAATGGGTTCTATATTTCAGGATAGAGTTTCAAGATTTGTGCCTCTGTCGTCCCACTATCTTGTCCCACTTTCCAAAGAATTCCTCGTTCGTCCCACTTGAGTTTTAAAGTCACCACTCGTCCCACATTCCTGGCAAATTCAAAGTACAGTTGACAAGAAATATTGTACTATATCTTCCAATAAATTGAAATAATAGTTTTTTCTAATAACATAAAGATATTAAATACTTCCAATTCTAGGTATGCATCCGCGATGCATGTTTTTAATTTTAATAATTAAAAGATCTATTGCAATTTAGGAAAATCTTTATTATTTAGTATCACAATCAAATCCAAATCACAGTACTATTAATTACACCTATCAATATACACATTTGTATTTATCATAAAGAAGTACCACGTTAAGAAGATAAATATATATATGTATTACACATGTAATATTTATCTGAGATACTTCAACATAATTAGAACTACTTATTTAAAAAAACCTTTATTACGTGACTAATATCACAATCAAATCACAATCACAGTATTTTAATTAACCTCCTATTTATGAAAAAGTGGTATTTTAACAATTAAATTTCCAAAAAATCAACATTTGTATATAAGTAACAGTCAAATAATTATAGACCGTATACACATTTGTATTTACCTATATGTACCTTATAGAAGTACCACGTTATGTTATTTATGTTAATGTGGTATTTTAACATAAATTGAAATATTTATATTTAAAAATATTTATTACGTAACTAATATCACAATCAAATTACAATCACAGTATTTTAATCAACCTACTATTTATGAGAAAGTAGTATTTTAACAATTAAATCTCCAAAAATCAACATTTTTAAACTTATCATTATAATATAGACACATTAATATCATTAATAAACACAAGGGCTGATTTTTTCCAGGCAATGGCCCAGTGATATAGTGCCATTCAACATTGCCGTTACAGAATCAAATATATATTTGTCATGAGCTATATCATCAGCACGCCGAGGTTTACCTTGGCGAGCTAAAGAAAGAACAGCGTCGTTTTTGATCACATTCAAAAAGCTAATGATGTTCAGCTTTCCCGAATATGTTCTGTTTAATTTAGCGTTACTGCCTTCCACTGGGTTATTTGTTCTGTAGATATCCCCCCAAAAATCCCATTTGCCTCGATAATATTCGTTGTCAAGCCATGCCGATACAAAATAGTCATTGAATTTCTCAATATTGAGAGTTTTCGGACAATCCTCCATTATATATAGCCATCCATCGCATTTAAGTTCAGGTGGTAGCAAAGCTAACGCTGTGCATAGAGCTATATGCTTTTTGAACATTCTCTTTTTATTTAACTTTAACGCCTTTGCTCTCTTCCAAAGTGCTTGACTAAAATGGAAGTAACAGCCTTTGCATATTACATCCGGAAAGATGTTACGGATTGCGTTCATGGCTGCTTTCTCATAATCAGTTCTGAATGAAATCGGATGCCATTCTGGAATTTGCGATTTGATAAGAGCAAACGCAGTCTCATATGTGGACTCTTTTTTGTCCATTAATAAGATGTATATTAAGGGCACGACGTGAATTTACCATAATACATAACCATGACCATAATCCTTAGACAGCAACTAATATAAAAGTAAATAATTACCACAATAGTGATATAAGTCAAATCATTTATCATGACTTCACAAAATATGAAAAAATCGACATAATTATAATTATTACTTACCCTTTAAAACTTCACAAATATTGAGCCTCACTCTATGAATACACCACGCTTAAGGGGAATGCTCCAACCAGCCCGCGAAATTCAAAATTGCAAAAAACGCAAGAAATTTTGAATTTCGCGGGCTGGTTGGAGCATTCACCTTAATGTAAACACCTCATATTTAAAATTAGCAGATGCACTTTGTAACCGCATTTGCTCCGATTGCGCTGATAACGCAAAGCCACGCCATTGGTCAATTGATTAATACAAATTATTATTAATTAATTAATTATTTAATTGATAAATAAACATTCAAAAACTTGTTCTAGGTTAATAATAATAGTAGTGGTCTAAGCAGTGGGGTGCACAGGGTTTATACTTAGGGTCGGCTATGTGTACTTTATTAATGCCTTCAATCTAAACCTAAAGTTTGATCAGAAAAAAACTGTCATGGTGGCGTAACTTGTAATTTTATAATTTATATTATAGTGGAGTCTCGGATTGAATTAGTTCATCAAATTTTCCGCAACATCAGGTTATTTATCTTTCTGGTCAGTCAGGTTTTTAGGCTGACTGTACAATTAAATCAAATTTAACTCATATGAAAAAAATGTGGGACGAGCCAGGCATACGAATTGGGACGAGCGGGGAATAAAATATTGAAAATTAAGTTTTGGGACGAGCGAGGCATACAAATTGGGACAAGTGGGGATTTTTTTATGTGGGACGAGACTCTGTGGGACGACCGAGGCACAAATCAGTTTCAATTTAGTACATAAGATGTCGGATCGCGACGTGACAATAATGTGGTTCGTCGCCGTTTGAGCGGGCGTCGTTTTATATTAAAACCATTAAACTTAATACTTTAGTATAGAAAATCAACCTCACAAATGGTGGAAACTGGACTCAGTTGACATCTATGAATCGTGATATAACCTCTTGGCCATGGATAAGGGATAAGGGCCGGACTCCTCCGAAGCGGAGACGAGACGACCGGAGAGGAGATGTGTTGTAAACCACCAACAGAATTTCGTTACTTAGGTACACTTCTCGTCTTCGCTTAGCTTTAACTGGAACAGTTGAGCAGAGAGGTGAGGACATGTCTCGTAATTGTTAAGGCTAGCTTCCGCACTTGGCGGCAAAACGCACAGCAGACGTCAAGAGACATGCGCGGCCTGCTGCGAGCGGCGTACGGCGAACGGTGTGCAGTGAGCGACGCGGCGTGCGGTGAGCGGTGCACATCTACTCTCCTCTCCACTTTGCACATTTCACATAGTACGGTGGATACTCCCTAGCCCTTACGAATCTCTTCTCTCCGACTCACAAGTCTCCGCTTAGGTGAAGTCCGGGCCTTAACTAATGCAGCAAAGTCACGTATTACAGCCTGGTTAAATGGTCAATTGCCCATCTAAGTGACATGATAGGTGTGGTTTGGCAGCGTCTGGTCACTTGGCACTCGTCTCTATATTTGCGGTATTCTTGGCAATTCATGTTAGGTGACGTAGCAATATAACGTTCTATGCTAGCTTTGATTTATTGCCTATAAAAGTTTAAGAAGAAATTCAGGATCCTTTTCTATTATTACAAAGCTTATTAGACAACAGCATCTTAGTCGGGTTAAGAACTGTGTGTGTATCGGGGCTGGGTGTTTTAAATTACTGAAATGGCATGTCACCTCAATTGCGCACACACACTTTTGTAATTCCTTGTCACACGCGTAATTCCTTGCTTCATAATATGTTTAAACATTCGTCTACTCGTCAACAAAAATTACGCAATCAATATTGGGTTTGTACGCAAAGAGATTTAAAAGACTTATAAAGCGGACATTGAAAAATTTTGATCTCGAACATTTTCGATTTTGAGACACGAATGCTACCTGACAAGAGGGCGTGTGACACTAGACAGAACGATTTGTTACTAAGTAGTAACATGTATTGGATTATGATCTCCTTCGTCTTGTCCCGTCTATCGCTCGTAAATATTTGAATGTCTTTGGTGTTACGCAATTGTCCGCTGATTAAACTTTAGGTTAAGTAATCTTGAACCAGTTTGAGAGGTTTTGCTGGAAATATTATAATATTCCTAAGCTGCCTGTACTGCCCGTTCATCTAGTAATCCCAGCTCGGTAAAAATGTTATTGGGTTTTTCCATCGGGATTTTCTCACACGGAGTCTGAATTTGTGCCCGCTTGATGACAATAGGCTCGCCCCCTATTACATTGGATTTAAACATAACTGGCGAAATGTGGGTGTACTATTAGGTACATCTCTGCCTAACTCTACGGGGATTATAGAAGTCATGTTACGTTTATGTATTTATATTACTGTCGTTGGTTACATAACGCAGCAGTATTTCACATGATTAGTGTGGGGTACACACCTATGATCTTAAATACAGGAGCAGTAAAGTTCAGCGCGCGGCGGGAGATTTTAATTAGGATCGTCTCGAACTTTCTCGGCGGTGAAAAGTATAATTAACACCACGTCATCTAGTGCCTGGGTTTATTTTTTTGAACATAATTATGTAGGTATTGCTTTGCACGCTTTCAAGCCTAGAAGGGATAGGCAGAAGTGTCTGGTAAATCTTCATTTCGGCATGATGTTTGATAACATGGTGGTGGTGTTTTTTATGTGCGACAACATAAGGGAAATCCCAATCCCTAAGAGATACCGGGAAACTTTCTTGAGAAACTTAAGCTCTTTTTTTAGGGTTCCGTAGTCAACAAGGAACCCTTATAGTTTCGCCATGTCCGTCTGACTGTCTGTTCTGTACTAGAAAGCTGTACCTAATTTGGCATGAATATACAAATTAATTACGCCCATAAAATCTCGAAAAATATTTTTTTAGGGTATCTCCAGTCCAGTTTTTTTAAAAAATGTCTAAGGTCTTTAAAAAATATTGTTACTGTTAAAATATTTTTTCTTCTTTTGTGAAATATTAAGCTTTAAATTGCAAATTTTTGTTAAGACTCAAGTGCCCCCCACCCTCTACCAGCTAAACGGTTGTGTTTGGGTGCGTGAAAAAATTCACGGTGATAGTATATATGTTACAGCTAAAGATGGGTGTGAACATAAACTTAAGATTAGCCGGCTAAACTCAGTAACTAACCGAACCTCGGGGTGCCCCTGACGTCGACCGTCTAGGGTTAGCGTTTCCGTCAGCAGGTCGACGGATCCCCGCTGCGCGGGGCTCCTATTTCTGTCTGCAAGGTTTACAGGAACCTAACTAACCGAACCTCGGGGTGCCCCTGACGTCGGAGTTTAGCCGGCTAATCTTAAGTTTATGTTGACACCCATCTTTAGCCGTAACATAATAATATACTTTTGTTGACCAACTTATAAAATGTACTTAGGTCACATATTTTCCTAAACATAATGTATGGGAGCACAGGTTTTTAAAATGCTAATGTAAGTTATTTTTTTAATTATTACAATAAAAATCATCGTTTGGAGGCTAATCGGTCCGCATATTTTGATGGGTAACTACGGAACCTACGGAACCTTACATTGTACCAAGAAGGGGGAAAAGAAGAGCTGTGAACCTGGCAACAGGGGTTCGAAACAGCAAGGCCCAGCTACGGGCACGTGTGACAAGGAAGGCTTCGTGAAGGTGGAGAGAAAGAAGAGGAAGAAGCCCCCTAGTCGGAACCAGTGCGGGACTGCGCTGGCTGGACCCAATGTGCTGCGTCCGGCAATACCAACGACGCAGCTTTATGTGTCCCGGCTACATCACACCACGAAGGTTGAGGAGATCGTGGAGTATGTCCGAGCGAAGACCAGCTGGGCCTTGAGGGTTGAGAAGTTGGAGTCGCGCCACAACACGAATTTCAAGTCGTTCGTGGTGCGAGTTCCGACTCATCATATTGAGACCTTCCTCAAGGAAGAGTTTTGGCCGAAGGGTGTCATGTTTCGGCGTTTCCGCGGAAGGCTACGCGACACCGCGCAGCGCAACACGACGCCGTCACTTCGTGTACAATAATAACATCTGTTTTCTGGTTTTTATAAATATGTATGTTAGTTTATAAGGTATATATGTTATGGGTCTTTGTTACCTGAAATAAATGATATATTATTATTATTATCTCCTTTATTCATTATATCTCTTATTTAATACATTTTTAAATATTTTAAAAAACAAAAGTAAACAAAACATTTAAAAATATAAAAAATAGATGTCCCATCGGCATCAGGAACAAGGTCCAGGCTGTCGGTGGTCAGGGCTCCAGAGAAAGGAACCTCCTCACAATGCGCGCCGTGTCCAGGAGTACTGCTTTCTGAATCAAGCCCTTGACCCAGCCGCGCAATGAGAGCCTCCTAAGGTGTTGGTCGAGGCTCTTTGCTATTAGTCCATTAACCGTAACGACTATCGGTACAATGATTGCAGAGTCCACATCCCACATGTCGACAACCTCGTGTGCTAAATCAAGATACTTGATTTTTTTATCATTTTCAGCTTTCACGAGATTCTCGTCATGAGGGACAGTGATGTCAACAATCATTGCACGGCGCTCTCGGCGATCTATCACCACAATATCAGGTTTATTTGCTAAAATAGTCCTGTCCGTGATGATAGATTGATCCCAATACAATGTGGCATGACCGTTCTCGAGAACTGGGTCGGGCACATACTTGTAGTATGGTACTTCAGAACCCACAAGGTTGTATTGCAGGGCAAGTTGCTGGTGGATAATCCTAGCTACTAGATTGTGTCTGTGCAAGTACTCACCGTTAGCAAGACGAGAACAACCGGAAACAATATGTCGGATCGATTCACCGGGACGGTGGCATGCCCGACAGATGTCAACCGTACCGTCCTTGACAATGTATTTCCGATAATTGTTCGTCATGATAACTTCATCCATAATCGCACAGACAAAACCTTCGGTTTCCCCAAAGAGGTCACCAAATCGTAGCCAGGATACGGACGCCAAGAGGTCTACATCAGGTCCATGTAGGGCCCGGAAAAAGCGTCCGTGTAGCTCCTTGCTCTGCCATACCTCCCTACGGTCATTAGTATCCAATATCACAGGTTTGCGCCAGTTCTCGTTAGCCAAGGAGAGCGGGGTGAGGCCCTTGTCCACTGAGACCACATCTCGGTGCATCCCCACGTCGGTTTCGAGGAAATATTCCCTGAGACTGCATACCTCACGGTTGTGCAAGGTCTTAGCATTTAAGAAGCCACGACCTCCGCACTTCCGCGGGATATACAGTCTCATCACCGATGATCGTGGGTGATGCATCCGGTTTGCGGTCAGTAGAGTGCGGACCCTCCTATCCAGGGCATCAAGTTCCGTCTGAGTCCATTTGAGTATGCCGAAAGAATACATCAAAACCGGCATGACCCAACCATTAAAGGCGCGCACCTTGTTTCCGCCTGATAAAAGACTATTTAGCACTTTATTCAGGCGACCAAAGAAGCGCTCCTTCAATGATTGTTTCACGTCAGCAGCATTGATGCCTAATGCTTCCGACATACCCAAATACTTGTAGGTCTCGGTTGAGGAGAGGGATCTAAGGAATATGGAATCCGAGAGTTGAGTTCCCACAGATTCCATAATCTCCCCTCGCTTTACATGCATGACCGCACATTTGTCCACACCAAATTCCATCCTGATGGCGCTACTAAATGTTTCAGTCACTTTTAGTAGCTCCATCAGTTGCAAATTGCTGGGAGCAAATATTTTCAAATCATCCATGTAAAGGAGGTGAGATATAACCTGACCACCTCTCTTCAACCGGTAGCCTAGACCTGAATCCTCCAGCAGTGTGCTCAGAGGATTCAAGGCCAAGCAAAACCAAAGCGGACTCAAACTGTCACCCTGAAATATTCCTCGCTCAATCCTGATCGGTTCATCGTTCGCAAGAATCTGCCGACATCCTGGATAGAGAAGGACTGTCCTCCACTGTCCCATACACGACATCAAGAAGTTGCGAAGAGTTGCATCTATTTTGTACAACTCCAGCACCCTCATGAGCCATGTATGTGGCACCGAATCATAGGCCTTCTTATAATCTATCCAACACGTCGACAGATCCCTCCGGGATCGACGAACCTGTTGGCTAACGGTCATGTCGATAAGGAGCAGCTCCTTAGTACCGCGGGACCCATTCCTACATCCATTCTGAGAGACAGACATAATTGAATTGCTATCTATATGACGAACAATTTTTTCTCTCAGAATGGATGTAAGAACTTTATAGACCGTCGGTAAACACGTAATTGGTCTATAGTTTTTAGGTTCCGCAGTACTACCCGATTTATGGAGCAGGTGGGTAACTCCTGTTGTAAAGAATGGTGGTAGCGACCCATTCTCTAAGGATGACTGGAATTGTGAGGCTAAGCAAGCGTGTGACCTTTGTAGCCATTTAATCCAAAAGTTGTGCAGTCCGTCCGGCCCTGGAGATTTCCAGTTAGGTAACGGACGGACTGCACGGGCCACATCCAGTGGACTAATAGAAATTGCCTCCATTTCTGGAATTGAGTCACACGCTCGCTCAACAACACGCATCCAATCACCCTCAGTGTGACCAACGGGCACCGACCAAATACTTCGCCAAAAAGCACTCATGGCGTCATTATCCGGCAGATGCGCGTCAGCCACTCCTTGAGTGGTGACGGGCCGCTCCCATGTTCTATATACCCACCTTTCGTCACTCTGGAACATGCGGTTCTGAGTATATCGATCCACTCTTCGCCTATACCGACGGATACGGTTAGCCCATGCATAAACTTTCTGCTTCAGGAAGTCGATGCGCTCTGTGACTCGTGACATGTATTCTCGGGGACTGATATCAGTTCCTGAGAATGCACGCCTCACAAAGCGCATCACCCTTGGACGTGTATTGCCCTCCCTGAAGCAGATAAGCTTTCCGATGAGTGCCCTGGCCTCATTAATACGACGCTCAATCCTGCATTGCCAGGCTGGCACGGCAGGTTTTGGTCGTGTAGCACTGTCTGTGTTTGGAAATTTGACATTGGCTACACGACATGCCGCAACAGCCGTGCAATACAAGATTGAGTGTGTATCGCAAAGGTTTGCGCTGCTTTCAATAAAATTTGGTAACATGGCATCCAGGGCACACACCAGTGCTCTATTCTTTTTATTCATGGGCAAACGTGGTAACCGTGGTCTAATATCAGGTGACGTGAACCGATACTCACGAATCGCATCCTCCAGAGCGCTCCTTAATTCCACATTGCACAGGTTATCTGCAGATATAGCCCTGTCCTCCTCTTCCTCAGCATGCTGATTTGCCCGCAATGGTATTGCAGCAGGCACATGTGAAACGTTCTGGGTAGGGAGAGGGTCGCTGGCAGGGCTAATCTGCACTTCCGAGCGCAGCCGATCAAGTGTAGCATCATCCAACCTATGATTATTTTGAATGACGCGCACCTGATCCGACAATCGTTGGGCAGAGACATTGACGGCAGGTTCAAGTGCCTGGAACAGAGAGAGCATCCGACATCGGTACGCTGTAAGGTTAATTCCTCCCTCTGTAGCCCCATAATATGCGCGCATCACATTTTCATTCATGGACAGCGTCCATCGAATGCGCGACACATTTCCACCGGCAGCGGGGACCCTGTTCGGGGCCTGTTGGCCTCGAGGTCCCAAGCCCGCTGGTGGCCGTCCTCTTCCTCGTCGTCGTGGTGGTGTCGACGGCGGGGAGAAAAACTCGTCACTCGAGCTCGACGCAACTGCAGCAACCGGCGATGCAGCGCTCACGGATGTGGCGCGTCCCGGCGGCTGCGAGGCGGAGCTGAGTGACGAGCCCGGAGATGGTGGGTGTGTCTCTTGAAATTTGGCCCGACGTCTGGTCAGCATTGGTGATAATATTTTTGACAAACATACATATTGTTTTCCATTTTATTTTCCATTTAGGCTTCAGTATTGTGCAGTTTGGTTTCGTTTTTTCTTTCCTTTATCATTATTGTTGTTTAAAATTGGTTAGTGTCCTTTAAATATGGGTTAAATTGATAAAAACATTAAAATAAAATTCCGTAGGATAAAAATACGTGCTGTCAATTTGACACTCGGGCCACAGTTATTATTATTATTATTATTATTGTGCGTGGCCCGACACGCACTTGGCCGGTTTTTATGAATAAAAAATTGAAATACTTGGTTTTTTGGTCAAGTGCGAATTGTCTATAAAAAATTGCGTGACCAATTTTTTTAATCCCGTCTACTCTGTTGCGGGTAAAGATAATTTTAATGTATGGGTATTATGTAAGTAGTAAAACATATTTAATATTTGACCCACTTTTTATGTAACGTGTTTTCGTAAGAAGTCTTCGGGAGTGCTACCTAGTATAGAGCATATTAAAGGCACACGGCAAACTTCAACGAAATACACCGATATACAAAGCTTTTGAAGAAGAAATACAGAAAATAAATAAATACAAAGTATTTACCTCGATTTAATGTAGGCATCGTCAAAGTCCCGTTCCGTCGGAGTTTGTTGGGCGGTAATATTTCAAAGTTCGCGGAACCACTGCCTTGGAAATATCTTCAGCAATAAAACTTGTTATTGTATGTACTTGTTAGGTATTCAATTACGTTTGATACAAATGGTTCGGAGAATTTACCATGATGTTATTGATACAAAAGAAGGTGTTCCTTGGAATTTGTAAGGTTTTCGGGCTCCATTGGCTTTAAGAGAATCTAACGTAACAGACGTGTGGCTGGGAAGTTTGTTTAGCCACTTTTTCTTCCCAGCTAAAATACTAAAAACTGGCAAAGGTAGTCTTTGGGCAATGTGTAATGTACTGTTTTCAGCTGCATAAATAACGTTTAATTTATATGCTATATTTTGGAGCCAGAGACATATTTACCGTTCGACATTCCTAATCTTAGGGTACTTAACGAAATAAGTATTTTTAGGATACGCGAGGAAATTTGACAGAAGCCTAAACGGGGTTTCGTTCACAGACAAGGGTACGGGCATTTGTCGACGGCGCGTTCGTGTTCCACGCGCGCCTCAAAGAGATGTCAGCAAACAAGAGGGGCCCGCAAGGGCCGATGCCTGCCAGGGCTGCGGGACTGTTCGAAAGAGATACCGCGGCCCTGGAAAATAAAGGGCAAAAGAAGGAACATGGGTGGTTTTTAGTCAGTAAAAGTCTGATACTTCCTTCCGCTCCGCCCAGAGCGGGAGGAGTCATTTTGATGACTTCCCACCCGAAAAAAAAAAAAAAAAGGGTACGGGCATTTTGCACTACGTGTTTAATTTTTGGCAATCAATGCAATTTTTTTAAAGCGTAATTTCTGAAATTATCTGATCTACATAACATAACATCATACCTGTAATCCCCGAAGGGTTAGGCAGAGGTGTACGCAATTATAGTAGGTACCTACACCCACATTTCGCCAGCTATCAACTGGGCATAAATCCGGACTCTGTGGCTGTTACTGATGAAATTCCTGATGCAAAAACCCAATAACACGTTGCCCGATCCGGTAATCGAACGCAGGACGTCATGCTTGCGACCACTCGACGAACGAAGCTGTCTATGACTATATAATTAAACAAAAGCTAAAAGTGTTCTATTCTTGTATCGTTTCGTGTTCGACCGAATAGCTTTGGACTCGAACAGAGTCGTAAGGGCGCAAACAAAGACCTTCCAGCGACAATAATGATGGAAAGCGTGGATTGACATAATCTAATGAAAAGCTTAAGTGAAAATTGTTATAGAAATACTAAACGATTTGAAATCGACTGTCACTTGTCGAAGCCGTTTTGTCTATGAGTCAGCACACAACATTATGAAACGAAGTTACGAGCATTATGAACGAAAATCACTGACATGACGATGAACATGAGCTGAAAGCAAACTCACTTTTAAAAGAAAAGTTCGTAACCACTACCTAAGTCAGAATAAATAGCTCTCAATTAGAAGTCGAGTCATGGTAATTATTATTAGGTTTCTGTCTTTTATTTTGGTATTTGTTAAAATATTTATTAGTTTATTTTATTTATATAAGTGTATTAATATCAATATAAGTATATAAATAAAATGGGGTGGATCGAATAGATTTCCCACCCGCACGCAAAATACGCGCATTGGACGTGGAGTTGCGGACACCAGCCCGCTATACAATACAAGTATATAAATTTTCGAAAACAAGAAGTTATTTTTTAGATATTTATTTTGTACAATATCCTATCACAATGTTTTCTTATTTAACCCAAAGGTTGACTGGTATATAGAGAATGCCTTGTGGTATTAAGTCCGCCTATGTACCACTATTGTACATGAAGTTTAAATAAATAAATAAACATGATCTAATTCCCCCATCCCCATTCTTTCATCGGACGAGCAGAGATACAGCGAAGCGTCGCCGTTATATAGTTCAAGCCCCACGGACCCGAACAAAGCGCTTTGCTTCCACATTTAGGCTGAGCGCAGACTTGAGTCACGACAGTTTTAAGACAGACTTTCCTCACATAGACAAGTCTATCTTAAAACTAAAACGAAACTGTTTTGTCTACTACAAAGACGTGGTGCACACCGTCCAATTCTTTCTCAGTATCAAAATGGACTTCATCGATACTGTTCTAATAAGCATCCTAGTTACGCGCGCACTTGCAAAACGACGCAGACGAAAATATTGGGTGCATCCCATATACAGTGAAAGACTGATAAAAGGAAAAGACTACAAGAGAGAAGGGACGTCGCTAGACTGTTTTGTCGTTGATGTGCGCGCCCGCATAAATACAAAAGGGAAGCCGATAATCGTTAGTCAGAGTTGTCGCTGTGCAGTTCATGTAGGTATTAAACAATTTTGTCTATGAGACGTTTTGTTTGAAGTTTGCGCGGCTTCCTATTGTTTGTGAAGCAATGGTCTGTGTTAAAACTATCGTGACTCAAGTCTGCGCTCAGCCTTATTGTGCGGATCGCCAGTCTGTGGAATTCAGTGCCGGCTTCTCTGTTTCCCGATCATTATAATCTGAATCTCTTCAAAGTTCGAGTGAATCGGTTCCTTCTAGGCAAGCGTGTTTCACCCTAGGCCGCATCATCGCTTCTCATCAGGCGAGTTGCGGACAAACGCAAGACTATATAAAAAAAATGATAATACAATAATAATTATAACTTATCCTAATAAATATCTCAGTAAGCAGTCCTCGTTAGTTACCCTACTTGTTGAGAACAAGACATCCTTAGTTACCTGTCAATAACTGTAGTTTGGATGTTCCAAATTAACGCTAACGAACTTCTTAGTTCGCAACTTGTTGATAGTTGAAATAGAAGCACTTGATCGAGAAGTTTCCAATTTTAAATGGAATATTATTTATTTATTTACTCTAAACATACAAATATCCTTACAGGCTATACCCAATGCGATATTGTAGCACACTTAAAATTTAAATAGATCCACTGTTTTTACAATAGCAAATTATATAGGTAGGTAGCTGTTCTTGTGAATTCACCCAAAGTGCAACAGAATATGTCCAACTCCTCAGCAATGAGGTTGATAATGAATTTACTGTCCCATTTTTCTGGTCACAAACACTTCTGCTGAGCATAAGGTCCCCCATGCCGAGGAACCGCGGTTCGAATTCCTGGTCGGGAAATGTGTTATTGAGTTTTCCACCAGGACTTACGCATAAGCAACCTGGAGTCTGGAGTGCGGCCTGGTTGATGGGAATAGGCTCGCCCCTATTATACGGGACCTCAAGATAATTGACAAAATGTGGATATAGCTTCTAAAGGTACACTACTGCCAAGTCCTACTGGGATTACAGGCATTGAAATTATGTTATAATTATTTGCCGTGCCATTTTGTGGGATGGCCTGGCAAAAAGAATAATAAACGAATAAAATAATTGTAAAACTGTTTATTTCTAGCACACACAAAAAACTCAACGTTAGTCCGTCGTGAATCGCGTTATCACCATTTATTTTTCCTGTCACTCGCACACATATTTCTCTTTCTTTCATCCGCTTAAGCTTAAAAATATATAACTCTCAATCATTTGGAATGTCCCGACTCCTGTACTTTAAATATTCTGGGTTTGGGTTGCCAGTTTCTATAGTACCAACCTGACTGTTAATTGAATCAAGATGACACAGCCATTTTGTTGATCCTCTCGGGATTTCTCTCTAAGACATGTTCAGAATAATTTATTCATAGAGGTCTCCAACTATTAGGCCAAAGGACAATTGAAGACACAGACATAACATAACATCACGCCTGTAATCACCGAAGGGTTAGGCACAGTGTACCTAATAGTACACTCACCTTTCGCCAGTTATGTTTTAGTCCCATGTATTAGGGGGTGAGCCTATTGACATCAACCGGGCACGAATTCGTGGCTGCTGCTGAGAAATTCCTGATGGAAAAACGCTGTAACACTTTGCCCGACCTGGGAATCGAACCCAGGACTTCATGCTCAGCAGTTGTGCACTAGACCAACGAGGCAATCACACATAGATTTTTGGAGAAATTATACGTCCATCTCATGAATTAACCATGCATCAATTTTAATTTTATCAGTAAAATAAACCGCTTGGAGCAAGAATCAGAAAAGAACGTCAAAATAATTTAATTCAATTACGTCTGACATCACCTTCGAGCCAATGAACAGCAAATTTCAATAAATACTACATTCAGCTATGACAGTTTCTTACCACCGAGCATCAAGTTCACTGACCCTAGGTTATTACCTATTTATGTGCCAAATCTTTGAATCTATAGTGCTTTGTATACGAAGTAACTTTCCCTTCGGAATTCAAACGTGTTAGGGTGTCATTTTGTCCATGAAGGTGCTGTTCCGCAGCGGCAGCGGCGTCCAAATTGAAAGCTATCCGTAGATGATCGATGGTATTGCCTCCAATCAGTTTTAATAGTTACATACAGGGTGGAAGGTGACACCAACGCACAAACGGTTACCACGTAGGTATTCAGTATATCTGACAAACACTAAATACTTCTAAATGCAACCCGCCACGGCCCGTCCGGGCTGATCTTGTTAAGTACGTCTCTGGTAGGTACACCGACGGCCTACTATCGGAAAAACTAAATGTATGTCCAATGCGTTCCGGCTAGTCTGTCAATCGAATTTTAACAAAAACTCCTCTAACTACAGATTACAGAAAAATTGGGTATCATCATCATCATCCATAGCCTGAATTCACCCACTGCTGAGTATAGGCCTCTCTTATCTTCTGCAAATCTCCACCTTCCTGTGCCAGCATCATCCAGGTTTTTCCCCCGATGGCAACTATGTCGTCTGCCCATCTGGCCGCCGGACGACCCACATTTTCTTTTCCCCGTTCTTGGACGCCATTCGGTGACAGCCTGAGTCCACCTGTCATCACTGTGCCTTGCTAGGTGTCTTGCCAAACTCCATTTGAGTTCCGTAACGCGATTTCGAATAAATTGGGTATACCAATAAAATATTGCATACTTCTAGTTCAACCAGTCCGTCCCGGTTGATCTTGTTACGCCCGTATTACATCGACGGTGGGCTATCGGAACTCCGTGATGCCATACAATATGTCCAATTAACGGCCATGTTACTTTTGAGAGTCTGTGTATATTGTGAGCCAATTAAACCTGGATTTTTTGCAGAATTTTTTTTCGGTGTACTCTTTTAATTAAAGTGTTGTGTTGCTTTCATAGCATGGGCACAATATATTTATATTGTGGCATGGGCAATTGGGCATGTAATTTTAAGTGTCCGCGAATAAAACGGGGTAGGAAAATCTGATGTTTATTTTTAAACATTTTTGATTTTGCTTCAATAAAAAAAAACATAAATTATTTTTTTAATAAACAAAAGTGTTATCCTATTAACTTTCAAATTAGCCCCGAGAAACATTGGTTGTATTTTCCTTCAAGCTGACCGCATTCCTATAATTTTACGTGTCTAAGGCAGTTTACACATTATGCCGCAGCGGCAGCGGCACCGCCGCCACCGCGGCGCCGCAGCGCTAGTCCCCCTTGGATTTGTATGGAGCCTTACATACGATGCCGTAACTTCGGCGGCAAGTTTTTGTACCGCGGCGGCCAAAAACGCTGCCGCCGCGGTGTCGTGTGAAAACACCCTTACATTGCGCCGTATGACATTTTCCGAATCTGTCAATTTGCGAATCAGGCACTGTAAGTAATGTGTAAACCTCCTTGATGAATGATGGCTGTCTAGGCGTTGCACTCCAGTTGAACTCTTTGTAAAATAGGCCACATCTAGTTGACTGGATACTAATGCCCGTTTTAACTAATACTAGGTGTAGGTGACACCTAATTCATGATTTAATACAAGGTGTAAACCGACCCTTCACGAAACTATCAACGAAGCGTACACATCAAACTAAGTTACTCGAAGCAAAAATGATTGCTGGCAAGCGATATTTTTTTGGGGGTGAAAAATCACGTTTTACGGTAGGACTCAATGTGGCGCACTCAAAACATTGTGCTGATGGATGCATTGAATAGTACGGTGGTCGTGGAGGTATTTCAAGTTAACTTATATCATTAAAGAAAAAATTATTTAAAAGAGACTTTTGAAAAAGTTGGAACTTTGACTGTCAATATCTTCGTAACTAGAAGGTTCTCAGGTATGGTCTAGAACAAAAAAAAAGTCACAATGACGGGGTGAACTAGTGCCTTTCGGCTTCGTTAAGGGTACTTTTACACCCATTATTACTGAACTGCTGGGATTTTACAAAATCATGCCGGATTCATGAGCGTATTGTATAATGACCGCTTGCTTCGGTGAAGGAAAACATCGTGAGGAAACCAAACCAGCATGCCTGAGAGATATTTCTCGACGGCATATAAAGCCAAGTCAGAGGCCCATGGGTGACATAAAAACCAGGTTAGGCACTAACCACACGAAAGAAGAGGAACCGCCGAAAGTTTAAATTCTATCAGCGCGTTTGTGTATAGGTATTAATTTGGATGCCCCCCTAAAATTAGCGAAAAAGGGCACAAAACAAGTTACCACTCAACATTACCAACGACTCGATATCTTCCACATTAAACATTAGATAAGCATTCCCTAATTTCGGTCCACCATACAAATTAAAATACAACACACAAAGTTACGCATTCGCATAAAATATTACCCCATAATCGGGGTACAGGGGAAATTAGCCGTGGAACCGGAATAAACGAGTTGTAACTGTAACAAACCGGCTTAAACCGGATTAAATTGGTTTTAAATGTTCCTCTTTGTGAGATGATGATGTGTGTCGTGCCCACGGGCGCTTGTCAGGTAATACTTCAGCTTTTGTTTTGAATGAAATGTGTTTTTTTGTATTATAGAACATTCATGCTTTGTACTGATTAGTTGTCTAAGTTAACAATAAGATAAATAAGATTAGCCGACTAAACTTAACATAACCTAACCTAAATTTAGCCGGCTAATCTTAAGTTTATGTACACACTCATCTTTATTCTTTAGCCGTGACATTAGTGACGCTAAACTAGTATTTACAATCTCGCGGAAAACTGACGCCCCATTTTTGATGCACTAATTTTTATTATTTACAAACTATTTTATTTAATTAAAACAATAATAAAAATTAAAAATACGTACATACACATACATTTATTAAAAGGGGAAAGAGTAAGTAGGTATACAAAATTGCGTCAAATGATTTCGTCCGCATTGTTTTCAACAGGAAAACTGCCGCAGAAGGCTGTCAGCATTGCAACGTTGGATAGCTGCTGATTTTTTGGCCATAAAAAATACCTGCCCTCTGATCGTGATATCCTGACAGACGTCAAGTGGTGGGCACACGGAACCCAGAGCCCTAGTGTTTCTAATTTTTTTTCTTCCATTTATTGGAAAATACTGACTGATAACCACAGCGTAGTGATAGTACTGATATAAATAGACACAAAATAAAATAAAGTAAAAATCAAACTTTTGAGAAATAAATAAATAAATATCCCTGGACATTTCACACAGCACCATCTAGTCCCAAGCTAAGCAACCTAATGCTTGTGTTATGGGAGCTAGATGGCTGATAAACTACATATACCTATACATTTTTTTTTTTTGTAAATACATACATATTATAGATAGAAAAACACCCAGACCCGGAACAACTACTTGTTGGTCATACAAATATTTGTTCCGTACGGGAATCGAACCCGCGACATGCAGCGCAGCAGTCAATCGCTTGACCACTGCGCCAACCGTGCCGTCAAACACAAACAAAGGCACATCTTGTTATAACAGACCTACGAAGGGTGTACGAAATCAAGAAACGAGAAAAAAATACATTTGGCTTATTTGTCTCCATGCGAAGTATTCTCCGAAATAAAATACAGGCCAAGTGCGAGTCTGACTCGCGCATCGAGGGTTCTGTATGAACTTGTAGGTATTTTGTTAATACCTAAACTACATATTTACGAATATCAGATTTTTTCCTTTACATACATTGCTTCTTGCCAAATTTCATGATTCTATGATTCCCTTGAGTGTCGAATTATATTATTTTTGCGGCAAAAACGGCCGTATCTTTTTTTACGTTAACTTAGAAGTTTGATTTTTTCACAGCTTCAAGGGACTGTAGACCTAAGTATACCTATCGTTTCAAAGGAGAATGCTCATGGAAGTATGGAATCCCGTACCATGCTGCATCAAAATCAAACCTTGTTTTTTATAAACTACACTGATCGTATTAACTCCTACAAAAATTATTTTTGAAAAAAAACCCGCGTTTCAGAGTTATTTTATAAAATCGACCCTAACCTAAAAAGTAGGTCTACTTTTTCGACGCTACCAACGACGTATTTTAACACACATACATTACATTATTGCTCTAAAAACAGCGTAATACACTAATATTAGTAAGAATTACGAGTTAAAGTAACATCCACAGTATGCTTGACTGAAACTCGATTTTATTTTAGACCTTTATATTGCCAATACTGTGAGCGGGTAACTTATATAATGGTATTATATCATTGGACGCCACCACGATCACGCTACCACACCAGTACTTATAGAACATTATCATAAGGGTGAACAGTCAGACTGAAAAAAACGCTTGAGCCTAGAGAGTCTTGAACAATAACTCTTTAATAATCTTAGGATACTATTCATGACAGACCCTATTCCTCATGCTCATGTTGTTGTCGTGAATCGCCTAGGTAAGTTATAGAAAAAATAAAACAAACAAGTTCATTTGGGTTTTTTAATAGCGATTCAAATTCAAAAATATTTATTTCATCATACATCATACTCCTGAAAAAAATCATCTAAAGCCGTTGCCGGCGCAGTTACGTCATTATACCGTCCCCAGCTCAAATACCAGACTATGGTCATCACATGAGCACAGCAGCCCACTGTTCGCTTACCAATGAGGCAGCTGCAGGAATAACCTACTATGGTTTCTAATGTTTTGGCCACAGCATCATCTCTGCTAATCAATAAATAGGTGTGATAAGTACGACTGTTTACATGTTTAGATTTAATCCGCCTCTTAAGAGGTAATTATTAAGACCTAAAATCAAGGGTATATCATCATCAATATTATCATTCACCTCAACTGAATACATCCCAGTCCGACGGATGTGTTCCCCATAATACGATCTAGCCTGTTTAAGCTGATAGGTCCCAAGAGCTAACCGTTTTAAATCGGTTATGGTCAACTGTGGAAATCCGTCTAAATGTGGATTATTGCTGTTAATCATTTGAAAATTCACTCTCCTTTTATTGAGATATTCCTGTTCAACGTAAGTTGCCAAATGGTTTGTTAGTGAAAGCCTCTCTTTAGCTATTCTAACATATCCCAAGGCTTCTGGTGGGCTTTCTATAACAAAATGGAACTTATTAATAAGGGCACAAGAGACTCTAAAATCATCCATTAGGTGCAAAGCCGCTCTATTGTTGAAAACATGACGCAAGAGTCTGAAATCCCTTTTCACCCTCCTATTTACCACTTCCACAACCCAGCGGCACATAATAACAAGGCGAGACCGATTTGCCTGCTGGAAATCTCTTAACTGGGAAGTTAATTCATTCCAACGGCCATGATCCAGGTGGTGACGACAGATTCGTGCTGCTGGCGGCACATAGAATTTATAATTAAGCAATAACAAATCCTTTATAGATGAGGGTACCAGTAAACGTTCTGTTTCTCAGTGATTGGATGTGCTAGCAGCACGCTTATACACAGAAGACATAAATTGTTGGATTTGATCTAACTTGAGCAGTGTGTAGGTTTTGTTGTGAAAGAGGAGGCGGCTCAGGAATATTGAGATTCCCACTTGATCCCGCGTCTGGCAAAATATTGTCTGATAGACCAGGGCGATTATGGTCATGCTGATCACTACGTTGCACTTCTCTTGTAGCTGAGATCCAACAAGCAGCACATACTCTTTCCATTCTTGAGATCTAAAAAAATAACATGATTAAGTAAACATGTATACAAAAGTATGTAAGTGTAATGTGATCTAACTGTTAGGAATACATGATAATGATCAAGAAGTAATTGTAATAAGAAGTTGAATTACTTTTTTTTATATTTCAATATAAATAAAATATTTACCAGATGCAGTGGAACATGTCTAACTGAAATGTTTCTCTCTTGTCGATCTTGTCCTACAGGATATGTTCTAGTAGCATGTAGAACAGATTTGCCACAAGAAAAACAATCTTCTATGACCAAAAGCAGGCAAAGATAAACTTCCTTCATTGATTGTGTTTGCTCGATCTTGAAGCAGTGTCAAACACTCTGTACAGAGCACACTTTCTGAAGACAACTGCAATAAAAACCATCAATTAAAAAGTTGTTTTTACCCTTTGTGGCGTAATCTATCTTCTGTGCGATTCTAAAATATTTTTTTCATTATATAAAATGTTCTGTAAGATGGTACGTGGTGGAGATGGTATTGTCAGATTAGTCAGAGATGGTAAGTCAGGAAATAGAAGGTGCCTGACAGTATATATTCAAAGAGTAAAATAAGATCTTCTTACCTGAGTAGGAGTTATCCACGACTGTAACAAGTTAATCATAGGAGTTGTTCGGTCTAAGCAACCGAACACTTGCTAACGCAGCAGTTTATAACAATCATTGTACCTGCTTGTATCTAAGTGACAATTTTATTCATACTTTAACATCAGTGCATTACCAGGCATCAAACGGACCGGGTGCATTCATAACATTTAACATAACATTTTACTATAAAACATTTAACATAACATTTTAGTGTAAGACATTTAACATTCAACTTGAAGAGCCTTTAATAAACTTTTAAAACCAAATCCAAACAGTGCTTTAATATTACCTACGACCTTGCACCCCGCACATATTGGTCCTTCGAGCCGGATCGCGCGCGTTTCCGAAAGTAATCGCGAGTGTTGCGTATACAACAGTTTGGTGTGTTGTGGACTAAGGTGGTATTTTGAACTGTTTGGTGACTGGATTACGCTCCTGATCCAAGGAGAACATCAACAGTGGTATAACAGCAGACTTCAAGTAAGATCTTTCCATTATTTTCTACACCTTGGGAGATTTTACGTTCTTAAACAACGGGCGAAATGGCTGAGCTTTACGACGTTCAACTGACGCTCGCCATCAACATCGAAAAGATTGGGGTTAATTTGAAGAAGACCGGTATCCAAAGACGGACCTTCGAATACTTGAAAAAGTGTTTGAACACTTTAGAAGAATACTGGAAGGAGTATCAAGTTAACCACGATCACCTTTCAACAGTAGTAAGTAAGTCACATGCATACTTTACGAAACAGGAGTATGAGAAAACAAACAAGTCGTACCAAGCTGTCAAAACGCTGATCAACCAGCTGCATCAACAACTGCTGGAAACTCCATCTAAAAGTGATGAACAGGAGTCTGCAGAGGAACAGCAGTCGGGAGAAGATGGTCAACCTTCGGAGTTGGCCCAAGAAGCCCGTCGTGCTTGGATGGTAAATCAGGGTACAAACAGCAAACTCGACGAAATGCTTCGCAAGCAGGTAGCTAATTTTAAGGCTTTCCGAAGAACGGTCTCTAACATTAACTTGGAACTTATTACCGACAAATGGGAATTTGAAGACGTCCTCAAAACACTGCAATCTAGGTGGATAGCAGTCGATACTCTGCATTGGGAAATCGATTCTGAATTAGGCGAAGAAAATGAAGAGTATGAAGAAACATTCTTGAGTCATGAAAAACAATACAACAGCCTGAAGAAGGCGATTAATACTAAAATTTGGTCTGTGGCTCATAGGGAAAAAACTACACCTACACTAGAAATACCCGTTTTCAGCGGTAACTATAACCAGTGGACGAGCTTCAAAGATTTGTTTCAAGAAGCAATACATAACAATCCGTCGATTTCAAGTGCCCAAAAAATGCAGTTTTTAAAAGGAAAAGTCAAAGGGGAAGCTGAACGGCTCATCCAACATTTATCAATCAGCGCAGATAACTATTCCATATGCTGGGATATTCTGCATCATAGATACAACAACAAGAGGGCTATATTCTCTTCTCACATGAACATTCTACTAGGATTGCCCAACATGCAACAGCAGTCCTTACAACAAATCAAAAAACTGCATGACACAACATTAGAATGTCTGAATGCTGTCCGAAATTTAGACATTGATACAACATCGTGGGATCCTATGGTGGTACACATCCTATCCCAAAAACTAGACTCTGACACGTATACCGACTACATAGAGTCTTTAAAAAATTCGCGGGAGCTACCAGTACTTCAAGAATTTATGGATTTCCTGGAGACCAAATTCGTCAGTTTGGAGTCAGCTCGTCGCAAACCAGACAGCCCTCAACAAAAAGGGCCTAACAACCAACAACATTCCTCAACAGGTTTCAAGAAACAAGAACATAAAACAGAAGAAAAACAAACAGAGAACAAAACAAGAAAAAGGGCACCGCCTGTAAGACTAGGCCATGTCAACTTCATTTCTTTGGCTCTAGCATTAACATTATTTATGTCAATCGCAATCAACACTGCGCATGGCATGATGTATAACATTACAAAATTAAGGAATAATCAGTCCTTATATTTTGATCCTGTGGCCAAAATGAATCTCATCCGTGACAAATGGACTTTAGTCGTCTATTACGATATGTCACCCTACTGGGAGGGCACGACAGCGCTAGAAAAACTATTAACTCATTTAGATAACACATGTACTAATATAAACAGCGGTGTTTGTAACATGATAGTGCCACAACTACAGCACGAGTTCCTCGAACTAAGATACTACAACACGCTCCTGCTGACACAACAATTCATCGCACACTCCAGACAGCGTCGTGGGCTTATCAATGGGTTAGGTTACGCGGCGAATTATCTCTTCGGAGTATTGGATGAGCGTTTCGCCGAACAATACACTAAGGACATCGAACTCATAAAGCGAAATCAAAATCATTTGGCTAAATTATGGAAAAATCAAACATCTGTTGTAGAGTCGGAATACAATATTCTAAAACGAACTGAAAGGATTATCCATAAGCAACATAAAACTATAAATCAACATTTAGATACATTGGACAAATTAACAAATGGAGTACAACTAGCAATGAGTAACATAAGTGTAGTACAAGGACAGATCGTAACTGCATTGACTGCAAGTACTTTGCTCCAAACATTAAGGGGGAATCAAGATACTTTACTGGACACTTTGACGGACATTCGCCATGGTCAGTTCAACATACATCTATTAACGCCTAAACAACTACAACAAGAACTCAACGTCATTGCTGGCCAACTTACGGATGATCTAATGCTACCTGTAGATCAAACTGATGTGAGAAAACTGTATCATCTATTGCATATAAAAGCACGGACCACTGAAAAATATTTCATATTCCAAATAACATTCCCATTAATCAGCAGAGATCGATACAAATTATACAGAGTGATACCGATTCCCAAACAATTCGGTAAGAATATGACAAGCATTGTGCCAAAATCACAATACATGGCAGTGAATCTAAAAAAGGACTCATACATACCAATAAACAACGATGAGCTTTCAACATGTATCACTCAGGAAGAGACGTACATGTGCTTGCTAAAGAAGCCTGTTTACCATCTAGGCAGTGACAACAATTACTGCAACCTTAATCATGAGACTAACCAATGTAAAGTTGAACAAACTTTATGTTCAAACATGTGGGTACCGTTGAACAATCCTTCTGAGCATTTATATCACTGCTGCAACAACTATTCCATTAAAATAATTTGTGGAGAGCACATCACAGTCGAACAACTCAACCAAGCAGGATTAGTATACCTCGGACAAGGTTGTGTTATCAAAGGGCAAGATTTTACCTTGCATGCAAACACAAAATTTGACAACAACATGACGATTCAGTCAAATATTTACGTACCCAAGATTGACCAACTAAACAACATTATCAATGTGAAACTACCGATGGAGAAGGCCCACGATAACCAAACTGAGGAGGACGAAGTAGATGACGACTTGCTCAAAATCTACAAACAAATCAAGCAGATGAGAAACAGCGACGTAGAACTAGATGAGATGTTGTCACCACATGACATCCATCACTACGTGGTTAGCTACATCCTCGTGCTGGTGGCGGCTGCGGGCACGGCCGTGCTCCTGTGGCGATGGCGACGACGCGTGCTTATCTCCCCAGACATCGAGTTGCAAAGTGTTAACGACGCGAGTGCTAGTGCTTGTGCGCGACTACATAACAAGGCTGACCGTCAGCCAAGTGCTCAAAGTGCAGTGCAAGTGGGCGTGGTTAACAAACAAAATAAAGCGTGTTCGCCAATCTTAAACAAAAACTAGAGACATTAAGGTTATATCTTAGGTGCTTCTCTAAACGCTATTGTTTCTTATTATCTTAAGAATCACCACTAACATTAGGTTACTATCATCTTAACTAACATGATTGTACTATCATCAACTCATCTCAACTGCATCATTGCCGCCCCGGAATATGTTCGGTCTAAGCAACCGAACACTTGCTAACGCAGCAGTTTATAACAATCATTGTACCTGCTTGTATCTAAGTGACAATTTTATTCATACTTTAACATCAGTGCATTACCAGGCATCAAACGGACCGGGTGCATTCATAACATTTAACATAACATTTTACTATAAAACATTTAACATAACATTTTAGTGTAAGACATTTAACATTCAACTTGAAGAGCCTTTAATAAACTTTTAAAACCAAATCCAAACAGTGCTTTAATATTACCTACGACCTTGCACCCCGCACAGGAGTAGACACGTGCTCTAATGAATGTGTAGGTAGGTTTCTGGGTATCAAAAATGAACAATTGATACATCGTCGAATGGATAATGACGGTGTCAATCGGCCGACCCCACGACTCGACATATTTGCATAAATGAATACACAGAAAAAAGTTCACAAAATACAAACAAGTTGCACTTCTCAACACACAGTTCAATAATTTACAAATCTCAATCTCAACTCTTAAAACACAGACGGTCGTTCGTTTTCGCTAGCGCAAAGGTAGTTTAACGTAGTCAGTCAGTACAGTACAAAAATAAAATGTCAGATGCCACAGATAAGATAACCATAAACTATAGAGTATAGTAAGTGCTATAAACTAGTCGTGATTTAGGGATGTAATCGATAAATCAAAATCTTTAGGCTGAGAAAATCTATTTTGTGGCAAATAGCAATAAACCAAACTAAATCGATTTTGTGTACTGATCTTACTTAATTGTTGCTGTTATTCAAAGAAAGCAAAGCAAATACAGCTTGGCAAAAAAGAGTCTGACGCGGTGACAGTTGGAACTAATATCGATGATTGTGGTTACTTGTCAACTGCTAGTACATTCTGTGTCAACAGTGCGTATATCCTAGTGGTTTTTCATAGATTTTTAAAAATTATCTTCTTTCCTTGCGTAATTAACTATTTAAAATGAATAAAACTATTCGAAGCAGTGGCAGTGGCGACCTCATTTATTCCACACTCTTTTTTGCCAAGCTGTACATATTTGTAATTCTTGAAATGTTTTTCAAGCAAACGTTATAGTTATAATTATATGTATAATAAACAAAAGAAACGATTACTGGTTAATCGATTCATCAAAAAATCGATTCCATTGCATTCTACATCAATAAGACTATCTGTGAACGGCCAATTAACCATAGACAAAATAACTATAATCTTCTCATTTTTATTGTATGCCCTACACGTTGGAGTAATTTGAAGCGAGGCAGGTATAGTTTTTCACATAAAATAACCTTCAAAAACAAAAGCGGCCGAATGCATTTTTTCACAGGACTTTTAGAGTCCGCTCGACAGACAAGGGTTTGTTCAATTGAAACGGAACGTCATTTATATTCAGTTGAAACGGAACGTCACATAAAGGGAGTAAAACAATATCCATACTTTTAAACTCAAAATTATATTTCCAGTTCAAAAATCAAATCCCCGACGCGTAATGCCATAAAATAATATGAAACTAATTACTATAAAATTTTGGTTTTGAGGCGCGAGACTTTTTGGTACCAACTTTGGTCATTGTCCTTTAATTTGAACATGATACCTACACACGTTCCCGAGATAAAGGGTCTTGAGAGACTGACAGATGAACGGACGGAAAACAAAGTGATCCTATCCGGGTTCCGTTTTTTCCTTTTGAGGTACGGAACCCTAAAAAACCCATTTATTTCTCAACGAAGTTATGAAAACGTGAACACAATACTAGCAAACGGTTTAGTGAGAAACCGGGTAAGTGAACGTAGTTTGTAAACCATCAAACGATGGTAATTGCTTTCCATTGTAACCTTCTATCTATGATCAAAGAATGTGTCCTATGTGTCCCCTTTGACGACTGTTTGGTTCTTTTTGTAATTGGATTCACGCACAATAGATACAGTGACACTTATAAGTGTTGACACAAAGACTCATAACTGTTATATTAAGAAGGGAAATTATCCAGTATCCATACAAATACTTAAATCAAATTGAACTGTTTGTTATTTCAAAATAACAGCTTTTTACTGTATGCATATGAAAGTATTTAAGAATAAGTACGGTAGGTACTTATAACATATATTTTTTTAATTTTTGTTTGTCTGTCTGTCTGTTTGTTGCGGCTGATCTCCGGAACGGCTGGACTGATTTTGTTGGAACTTTTACTGGAAGATAGCTAAAGTTACAAGGAATACCTTAGGCTTTAAAAAAAAGGATTTTGATTCCATGCAAAAAAAAAATCCCATGAAATTTTTTAAATAGCCGATTCAAATATGGAAGTAATAATTTCACGCGGGCGTAGGTCCGGGCAACAGCTAGCCATAAATAAATGTATGCGGCTAGAGCACAAAGTGTCATTGGTCTAGAAGTCGCAAGCGTGACTGCAGTGCAAACATGACGTTACTTGGCACTTCAAAATAACTCGCAAAATATGAATATACTATTAGGTACACCTCTGCCTAACCCTTCAGGAATTACAGTCGTGATAAAACCTTAAGATGCAGCTAGCGCAAACCCTTAAGATGCAGTTTGATGTGCAACAAATCATGAGTTCGCTGATCGTTCATCGATCGCACTATTAACTAACTACCACTACTATCAGTTTGGCTTAGTTATGAAGAAAAAGTAGACGCAAGAAACAATAATAATAATCATTATTATTATTGTTTCTTGTGTCTAGCTTTATAGGCATTTGTTTCACATTATGTGAAACAAATGCCTATAAAGCTAATGAGATGCGATCTTTCAATTCGGTAAGTAAAGTTTTTTTCGGGTATTTTTTATATTTTATTTTATTTATTGCGTTATTAACGTTAACACAATAAAGAAAAAAAAACAACTACTACAAAAACTACAACAACAACAACATACAACAACAACACACAACAAGGTAAAACATGACTGTGATTCTTTTTGTAATGTACTTAACATCTTGCATGCTTTGTGTGTGCATACTCATGTTTCTGACAAATAAATGAACTCTGAACTCAACAACAACATGCAACTACTTACAGCATTTTTGTATTCCAAGCTTTGGTTATTTTTTAATAAATTTCCAAACTTTTGCTCGTGATGGTGTCAGAGATGAGGCTGAAGAGTCCCATGTCTTTGCTATGTTTAGGGCAATGCAATAAAACTTCTAAATTTTACGTTTACTGCTTTATAATAGAAAAACTTCAAACTTGACATTTGTCAGATGACATTTAGTAGCTTCAATCAGCCCAAAGTGTGACGTCATTAAAAGGTGAAATGAAAGTCAAGTGGTTTAAAGTCTCATGGCGACATGGAGAGAGCGACTATCGCAACCCCGTGCAGGGCACGCCACGATAGTGGCGATAAGTCCCCTCTTTGAGGAGTGGCTAGAGAGGCGCCACGGCGCCCTCACCTTCCGCCTGACGCAGGTCCTCATCGGACACGGATGTTTCGGGAGGTACCTGCACCGAATCGGGGGGGAGGAAACGCCCGGGTGCTATCATTGCGAGGATCGCCCGGAGGACACGGTGGAGCACACCGTGGAGGTCTGCTCCGCTTGGGCGGAGCACCGCCGTGTCCTCGTAGCGGCGATTGGCGGCGGCGACCTCACGCGTCCGGCTCTTTTTTTTTTTTTTTTTTTTTTCCCTGGGTGGAAAATCCACACGGATGTCCTCCGCCCTGGGGCGGGCGGAGGGGTCTGTCGGACTCTAACCGACTAAAAACCACCCCGGTGTTCCCTTCCCACACTTGCACCGGGGATCATGGGAACTAGTGCGCCTTCCACGATCCCCGGCTAGTGCCGGCCCGCTTCCGCGGGCCTCCTCAAGTCTGCGGGGGGAGTGAGGTGTCCTCCCCCCGGTACGCCATTAGGGGGGCGCGCGGAACACTACGCGCCACCACCTCGGGTCCAGTTATACGGGGGGGCAGCGGACGTCCCCAAGTCCGCCGTCCCTCTGGACCCGTTTAGGGGGGCCGGAAGAGGGCGTTATCCGCCCTCCGCCGACGCCCGGTACGTCTGCTGCGGATCGGGAGAGTGGTCTCGACCTCCCTCAACCTCTCCGCAGCCTCCTTCTGTGTCCTCCTTCGTCCGGCCCTGGTTCAAGCCATGGTCCGGGGCGAGAGGGAATGGGAAGCCGTCGCCTCCTTCTGCGAAGCAGTCATGCTAGCGAAGGAGGCGGCGGAACGTGAGAGGGAGAGAGCCTCACGTCCCAGCCGCCGCGGGATGAGAAGCACCGGGCGTCGGGGGCCACGCCGTGATGGCTCTCGGCTACCGTAGGCGCGGGCCTGTGGACGGTGAGTAATGGGCTAGCTCGCCGTCCGTCCGTCGTATGATGACAGGCCGTGTCGACGGCGCATTCGTGTTCCACGCGCGCCTCAAAGAGATGTCAGCAATCGGGACGGGCCCGCAAGGACCGATGCCTGCCAGGGCTGCGGTACTGTTCGAAAGAGATACCGCGGCCCTGGAACATAAAGGGCCAAAGAAGGAACATGGGTGGTTTTTAGTCAGTAAGAGTCTGACACTCCCTTCCGCTCCGCCCAGAGCGGGAGGGGTCATTTGATGATTTCCCACCGTCCAAAAAAAAAAAAAGTGGTTTAAAGTATTTTTGTTAAAATAAACGCCATCTTTTTTTAAGAGCTCAAAATAGCAAAGTACCTAGTTTAAAAACCAAAAATCTCGAAATGTTTTCTGAATCAGCATAGGTTAATTTTTAATTTACATACCGAATTAAGGACCTAATTCAGTGTTTTCCATCAGACAAGACCGCGGCCGCGGCCGCGACCGCGGCGGCGCGGGCCTGTGGACGGTGAGTAATGGGCTAGCTCGCCGTCCGTCCGTCGTATGACGACAGGCCGTGTCGACGGCGCGTTCGTGTTCCACGCGCGCCTCAAAGAGATGTCAGCAAACAGGAGGGGTCCGCAAGGGCCTGCCAGGGCTGCGGGACTGTTCGAAAGAGTTACCGCGGCCCTGGAACATAAAGGGCAAAAGAAGCAACATGGATGGTTTTTAGTCAGTAGCAGTCTGACACTCCCTTCCGCTCCGCCCAGAGCGGGAGGAGTCATTTGATGATTTACCATCCCAAAAAAAAAAAAAAGGCCAGACCGAGGTTATAACCGAACAAAACAAGCAAACTTTTAAGAACCCCAAAATTATCATCAACTATTGGCCTAAACAGTACAAGTCCCATCAATTTACTTGTAACAATAATAAGTTCACACTATTTGTCACCTTGCCCAGCAGATAACTACATAATTATATAACAGATTCGCGACCCAACACAATCTGCGAGCACATTGTAATAGAAAAGAAAACGTATTACTAGAAAGTTATTTCATTCTGAATACGAAGACTGACGTTCCAATAGTGGGGATGTGGCCATCGCGTTGATAAGGCGGCCTGCATGCATTGTTAGTAGGATTCGTACTTATAAATAAACGAAATTCAAGTGTTCGTTTGTAATTTCAAAAAAGACAGCTGTTTACTGAGTGCATAAAAGTGAATATGGTACCCACTTTAAAAAAATTTTTTATTACATTTTTGTCTGTCTGTCTGATGGTTCCGGCTAATCTCCGAAACGGCTGGACCGGTTTTATTTTTACTTTTTAGATAGCTGATGTTGTAGATAGCTTATGTACTGAACGTGGAAACCGTTTTCGCGCCGGTGTCCCTTCCACCGCGTATAGTCGCAAAAGCTTCCTAGACGTATCTCGTGTGTCTTGCCCAAAGCAGAATGTAACACGTTTCGCTGCACCCAGACGCGACCCCGCAACCTCGCTCGCGTGGAAAATATATTCATTGACGTCTAATTCACTTGTCTGTTCCCAGTTTCCTTTTCACTCGGCAATGGATTGCGTTCTAATATTACATTGTGTATTGACGAGTTCGTAGGCGACGTAGCTGTTTTGTAGAGTGTCTACGGCGTAGCTGCTACGAAGTACTACGCCGATTTCTGTTGGTTGAATGAAACCTTTTCTAATTGTGAAATTATTTTAAGAAGTCATAATAAAATAACGTTTATTTTCTAGATAGATTTTGTCTGCCTCTTTTATTGCTGGGAGGGAAAATATTTGATCAAACATAATATCGCCTTACGAAAGAAAGAAATATACTTAGACCAAATCATTTTATTTTCGATTATATAAATTACTAGCTTAAGCCCGCAGCTTCGCCCGCATGGAGTTCGATAATGTCCCACGGGATCGTACTTCCTGGATAAAAAGTATCCTATGTGTTAATTCAGGTTATAAACTATATGTGTGCCAAATTTCCTCCAAATTCGGTGATTCGTTTTTGCGTGAAAGAGTGACAAACATCCATCCATCCATCCTCACAAACTTTCGCATTTATAATATTAAGTAGGATTATTGACAACTGTTAAAATAACACCTATTTTTAGCTATTATAGCATAATCAGTATCATCTAAGCCATCTTTCCATTATCTTCTTTAGCTTCTTTAGTAAAAAAATGTTTTGTCTTGTAACGCTAACATCATCATCATCTGCCTAGCCTTTTCCCAACTATCTTGAGTTCAGCTTCTAGTCTAACCGGATGCAGCTGAATACCCGTATTTTAAATGGAGCGACTGCCTATCTGACCTCCACAACCCAGTTAGTGCTGGGAAATACGATGCACCCCGGGTAAGACTGGTTGCCAGACTTTCGGGCCACTGACTGCCTGTAACGACTGTCTAAGATCTACAAATGATAGCCGATAAGGCTAACAGCCACTCTGATTTAAGTACTCCTTTTTAAACATCATACATAACTATTTTGTAGTAAAGTTTATATAAATGCATACTTGATTTTATTACCATGAAGGAGTGCGTCGTAATTAAAAGTTTTGCTAACATCAAGCTTGTATTCGCCACCGTTATTACAAGCAAAGCTATTTGTTCGAAAGTCCGTTTTTGCTACAAACGCATGAGTTTTACGAAAAAGTACTAAAACTATCAGTTACACTTTAACATTTAAATGTAAGGGAGCCACTCCTGCTTTCCTGAAATGGTGAAAAATTAAATCTGTGGCGTATTGTAGATGAACAACGCGGTTACACATACCCCAAGGAGATAGTGACTAAATACTAACAGCCGCAAGGATTCATCTTCAGGTTAAGCCGCGCCTGCCACGGTCAGTCCGCCGATGCGCCCGTCCACATTACATACCGAGTTTCTTTCGTGCTTCGGAAAGCACGTTAAGACGTTGGTCTCTGCTGACATTTGTAGATTTTTGACAGTCGTTACTTGTAGTCAGTGGCCCGAAAGTCTGACAATCAGGGTGTTGGAGGTCAGATAGGCGCTCCATGTAAATACTGGTATTCAGCTGCATCTGGTTGGACGGAAGCGACCCCAACATTGTTGGGAAAAGGCTAGGCAGATCATGAACGCTGCTGTCACACACATACACGAATAGTGACTGTTTGTAGATTTAAGTACATTTTACGTCAGCAGTGTAACTCTGTTTGCCAAGCCATGTGTCACAATTATATCTCCGAAACATAATGTTTGTTGGCACACAAGTCATATTTCACGGATGCTGCGTTTAATTTGGATTTGTCGACGGCATGTGTTAAATTTTAAGGCAATTAGACTAAAATATTATAGACTAACACACATTCATAATGTATGATTAATTATGAGGACTTAGCTATATGTAGGCCATATTGTTCACACATAATTACACAGCGTTTTAAGTGTGGTAGCCAGTAGACTTGACTGTCTGTACATGAATCGATGTATTAATGCTCACATGAGTATTGATACCTCGATTCATGGGTCAGGTAGAGGGCGAGTAGATTAAGTTTGTTTTACTAACACTAGTTATAAGTCGTTATACTACTAACAAATTGGATCCTAGTTATCTTAAATAAATGTTTATTATTATTATTATATTATTTATATGATTCAACGTATTTATTTTAACCTTAAATGTGTCAGCAATATCTAGGTTACAGCCACTCTTGTAACATCCCAAAAGGGTCTGTCAGCGTAACAGACTAACAACCTGACTTTAAAAACTAATTAGTGTTGTTTTTGACACTGTCTAAATACTTCATTCTTTCTACAAGGCAAGTTGTGTGACAGTGTCAAGAGAGCTTTCTGTCCAAGAAATCACCTAAATTGGCAAGAAGACAACACTTTCTCAAGCAGATGTCTCATCTCATTAAACTTTCAGATGGAAGCAAGATCCCCTTCCTCACAACCCAACACGACATCCATCACACAAATCCAAGCAATAAATCGTAAGTTTCATACGGAGCTGTCAAAGCTGATCCAAGATTAGTGTAACGGCTCAAGGTGTGACTTGCAAACCCTGGCTGACTGCCAGACGAAGTGAGGCGTTCCCTTAAAATTTATAGCACAACTTTGGCTGAATTTCCTTCTCGATTCAGTTACGAGTAAGTGCTTATTTACAAGAAAAGGATTATCTTGTAAATTACACCTTAGATCCAGCGATTACGGAATAGAATACGATTACATTAAAGATTTGGTACATTTGCATCGTTGGTTCAGTGGTCGCGTAGCGACTGCTGAGCTTGAGACCCTGGGTTCGATTCCCAGGTAGGGCAAAGTGTTATAGGGTTTTTCCAACAGGATTTTTTCAGTAGCAGCTACGTGGTCTGAATTTGTGCCTGGTTGATGGAAGCAGGCTCGCCCCCTATTTCTTTTTTATTTATTTTTTTATTAAAAAAATCGTTGCCCCACACTGGGAATTTCTCCTTTATCGTGGGTGCGTTTACAAACAATTAAAGTCACCTACACCAACAGTCAAACCGGAACGCGCACGGCGCGCGATATAGGCTTTCTTTCTTCTATAGGCCATACAAATATTTGTTCCGTGCGGAAGTCGAACCCGCGACATGCAGCGCAGCAGCCAATCGCTCAGCCACTGCGCCACTCGCGCCGTCAAATTGCGGCATATTACAAGGGACTTAAACATAACTGGCGAAATGTGAATTTACTATACGGTACACCCCTGCCTAAACCTTCGGGGGATTAAAGCGTGATGTTAATGTTATGTTAGCTACATTTATTTTAAGGTGAGATTTTTGCAATCTGAATTCGACCAATGTATGGGCTAATTCCATTATCGTTTTATTTTATTATTTTGCTAACCATAATAGTACTTTTTTTTCTATAGAAGGCAACGCAATCATTAAATTCTATGGCACAAAATAACTAGACACTAACCCACCTTTACAGAATATAGCACCTTGTATTGGATTTCCAATTCGGCAATTTGGCTCTCAAAGGAATCAAATTAAGATGTAGCTATTCGGGTTAAGGCGCTGACAGCTTCGGACAATGCCGACTGATAAGTTACTGGAACATAAAATAGGCTGAAGTCTATGGTTTAGTGAGACAGTAGGTCCCTTTTGAGCGGTATAGCGGTCATAATGGGGACTCCCATTGAAGTCGTTTAGTAAACCGTACTGAAGGTGAAATCTGTAGTAAATATCTTGAGGGAAGTAATCTCTGTCACTCGGCGATAGAAGCAAATGTAAAGTGTATACTGTATGTTGGTACTTCTTCTACTAAGTATTACCTCGCATTTATTAATCATCATCTGCCTAGCCTTTTCCAAACTACGTTGCGGTCGGCTTCCAGTCTAACCAGATGCAGCTGAGTACTAGTATTTTACATGGAGCGACTGCCTATCTGACCTCCACTGACCCAGTTAGTCCTGAGTAATACGATACCACTTAGTTGTCAGACTTGCGGGCCGCTGACTATCTGTTATGACTGTCAAAGTTCTAAAATTGCCGGCCGGGACCAACAGCTTAATATGCTTTCGAAGGCACGGAGGAAATTCAGTATGTTATAAAGTCGCGTTTATTAATAAGGGTTAAAAAGCTTACGTCTATGTAGCCAAGCCGTCCAATGAAATCATTTCCTTTGGATTGATCAAATTGCGTGTGCCCTGTTGCAAACTACTCCTTACCTCCCACTCTTATAGATGCAAACCCAGCTTATAACAAAAATCGTGTTACTAACAACAAAATATCAAACACAATATTTCCCTTTATACTCAGATCCGCTTGAAAATGTCCATGTTTTCCATGTCACAAAAGAAACACTGTGTTCGGTAAGCTATTGAAATTGTATTGCAGTTGTAGGACTACACAGTGGGCTGTTCTTGATACGACGGGACAAAAGTCCGTGGCGGTATGTAGCTTTGACACGGACGCGATATTCACTGGAACCAATGGAAGACAGCTGGGGAATGAGGATTGTGGCAACGAAATAGGCGATTATGGATAAGCGTGCAGTATAACCACAGTGCATCTGATCTAAATGCAAAAAGTGCTGTAAAGCTAGGGTTGCCTTACGTCCAGAATTTTCCTGATAAGTCCGGAATATTAGCTGTGTCTGGATTGCGAATTGAATTCTAAAACGTCCGGAATTTACAAAAAAATTAGAAATTATCCTGTTTACAGTCGATAGTAAAAAAAAAAAAAAAAAAAAACAAATTGTACTAAAATTCGGGAATTTTCTTCTAAAAAAAAACCATATATAACCATCGAACCCGAGTTAAGGCCCGTCTGTAGTGCTATGGTTCATAGAGAATCTACGATTGTGGTGCAGGAAGATTTTTAAAACGCGTCGTGGTCCGCCCACATCAGCGTCATCCTTAACGGTGTACCATGGGCTTTTTTTTTTTTTTGGAGGGTGGGAAATCATCAAATGACTCCTCCCGCTCTGGGCGGAGTGGAAGGGAGTGTCAGACTCTTACTGACTAAAAACCACCCATGTTCCTTCATTGGCCCTTTGTGTTCCAGGGCCGCGGTATCTCTTTCGAACAGTCCCGCAGCCCTGGCAGGCACCGGCCCTTGCGGGCCCATCCCGTTTGCTGACAACTCTTTGAGGCGCGCGTGGAACACGAACGCGCCGTCGACACGGCCTGCCCGTCGTCATACGACGGACGGACGGCGAGCTAGCCCATTACTCGCCGTCCACAGGCCCGCGCCTACGGTGGCCGAGAGCCATCACGGCGTGGCCCCCGACGCCCGGTGCTTCTCCTCCCGCGGCGGCCGGGACGTGAGGCTGAGGTTATCTCCCTCTCACGTTCCGCCGCCTCCTTCGCTAGCATGACTACCATGGGCTATCCCATCACTTCGTGAGAAGTTTCGGTTAACTTTTTTAACAGAATTTGGTTATTTCTTTGTTGACACGGAATAGTCGGTATTGCAGTCGTCTCAAAACACAAAATATATGGTAGATCGACTAAGGAATAGCTGTCATACACGGCACCACACCAGATCGAAGACATGCTTAGGTAATTCGTTCACTAATCGGAAGCTACTTGATTCCCCAGTGTATATTTCTGTAAGATAACCTCAAAACACAGCGCGAGCGAAGCCTTGGGCAAAAGTTAATAATAAATATATTCATAAACTCCATTTCTAAGGCCACAGGGCGCGTAAGTGTCCCCCGCTCTCAGTTCGAGATCACGCCGAGTTCGCTTTGATTACGCTTCTTTATCTCTGTCTACCCCAGTCCCCAGTACCCTCCACGGACAAAAGAGTTCGCCGAATTGTCCCGTAACGGCTCACAATATTATATATGACGGTTCATATCGCCGGTCTGCGACATAAGACAAGTACTTAGGTAGTAGGTACTGACCGAATGTGAAGTGGATATAAATTAAAAAAACAAGCTTTATTGAAATAGTTTAAACGCATATAAAAAGTTTTGTGTCCGTACTATTAACCCTTGAGGGGTTCTCTCGTGAGGAGGCGATCCTGGCTGTAGAACCAAGTCATGATTGTCATAAAAAAAAATTGTCACTAGAAACAAAGGTGTGTGCATCAACTCAATCGGATATCAACAAGTGGTCGAAAAATGCTTTGCAAATTTTGCTTCGAACAACTTACAAATGGGTGAATTTCAACAAATGCCATTTTTTTTATCATATCGGTGAACTTTTTCATTTATACTTTTTTTGTATATTTTTCAGGTTTTATGTAATCTTTAGGATATCAAATATCCCCAAATTTAATATCATCAACGTATCATTTAAGACTAAGGAGAAAATTCAGTTTGAATTCTGGTTTCCACCGATTTGACAAACCGGCACCGATTAATTTTTCTGTACACCGATATGATAAGTTTATCCACCGAAATGATGTACATATCCAACGATATGATGATCTATCCACCTTTGAACATCAAAAAGAAAATAGTTAGTAGGTACCTATATTTATTTTTACAAGAGTGACTTAGAACTGAAGACCTGAACTGAGGGTCTTATGTAAATAGATCACATCCAAAGAGAACAGAGTTCTTGGAAATCCAATTAAAATATATTTTTTTAAATTATGTATATGCTAAGGCAACATTTGTCTTAGCTTTTTTCCTCTGATGATATGGACGGGCACTGATTCGGTTTTTTTTTGTGCAATGCGACGTGCATGTGCAGTCATTTGGCTTCGGGTTGGGATAAGTCCGGCTGCCTTTCGTCTAGCTAAACGTTCTCTATCTTTTCTTAAATGTTCCTCTCTTAACACAGGATCGCTTTTGACTTAAGTTTTTTTTTTTATTCTTTCCAGCAACCTCTTTCTCTCTTTTTTCTCCTCCTCTTTTAGTTTTGGCCTCGGCATTCTTAAACAAAATTAAGCTATATGTATATGTTTTCTAGTTATATGTATGTGTTATTTATATGTTTTTTGTTTGTTGTTTTGTTTTTTTATCTCTTTATTCATTTTTCTAACACATTATTTACATTTTTAAATATTTTTAGTAACAAAAATTATAAAATTATCTATTATTGTTATTTATTATTATGTACTTACTATTTTTTTGACTAGAAAATATTTTCTAGAGAAACCTTTAATGCGTTCAATTGCTCCACCTCACCATCATCATCTCAGCCTATAGACTTACATTACCGATTACAGACCTCCCCTAATGATACATTTATACATCTTACCTACCCAGTGGTATCGTGGTAATGATTTTGGCAGTCTATGTAGGTAAGTATGTATGTATGATTGTTTGTATGTAGGTATATATGTATGTATATAATGTATGTGTTTGTATGTATGTTTGTATATTCCATTGTTTCATTGTATACTTAACGAAATGACACGGGATCTACCGATATGATAAAACGACTCACCGAGATGATAAAATGATCTACCGATATGATAAAGCAATCCACCGATGTGACAAAACTGTGCGTTGATCATGAATCAAAACACCGATATTAGATATAAGACACCGATTGATTTTTTCTTATCATTTCGGTGTAAATTATCACATCGGTGGTATTAAAGACCACCGATTACAGCGATATGAGAACAGCGACGTGAGAAATAACACACTTTTTAGAAAATTAGAAAAAATGCATAATATCTAGGTTAAATTCAATAACAGTCAATGAAGCTAATTCACTTACTTCCTCTATTAGAACCAAACAACAATAGTAAAACTACTCATAACACTAGAAAAATGCAATCACCGATAATATAAAATAATTGTCCGGAAGCCACTGAAATGGCGTACTTTCGTTATTTGCGGGAATATGCAGCGATTCGACACACGTCCATCCCGACTGCGACCTAGCACACCCTAACGAGAGAAATAAAATTGGGGTGGGGACACTGTCGGACTCGTCGATGAAAAGTTAGGTTTAAATTACTTTTGTCCAGCGATATGAGAACATTTTGCAGGACAAGTACGTTTGTGCCTCTCAGTAATAATCATCGTTAATTATGTAATAAAATATGCAATATTTTAATAACAAAACTAATATTCTATTAAATAGAATAAGTTATATACTTAACTTACTTATTTTTATTAGTGTATAAGCTTTTTTGTTCGTAAAAAAAGTAGAGGGACAGCACCGATTTGAAAAAGATAGAGGTTTATGTATTTATTTCTACCTTTAATAATAGACCTAGGCAAATTATTTTTTTGCCACAACCCAATAACTACCTATTGAATACTAAAAAAAATCATTCAGAACAATATTCCTTTTTTCAAATACTAATTTCACCGAAGACAAAAAAATAAGTCATTTGGGAAATTCACCCACATACATACGAATAGTGCTAGTTAAATAAAAGCTAGCTTTTTAAGCTAGTTAGTTAGTTCTAGTTAACGTTTTGTTATTATTATGGAAACATTTTTGAAAATTTTCAGCAAAGTAATGTGACTGCCGCGCACAAAAATAAACTCCATCATCCGAATTTGGTAAACAGCTTAATTAACTTTTATCCAAGGCAAAACAATAGCACTTGAAAATGCTACACCGTGCAGTCTCAACAATGTCAACAGTGAATAAAAACAAAAGGACGAAAAATAAAGTGCATTTCTGTACCACAATGACTATACACACTATACAGCCAGAAAAATGCTTGTAAGTGAAAGCATTTTTACTCTTAGCGAGACGGTGATTCGTTCAAAGTTAAAAACAATAGGATCTTCCAAAATTTATAAATGAATTTAATTGTCCTACTGTTGGATGGCCTCTGGCCCCATAGTCTCTCACAACTTACATGGGATTTGAAGATATAAAATAAATAAATAAATAAAAATGTTTATTTCAATTACATAAGGTATAACAAATATGAATTGGAGATCACCTTTTAAGCAAAAAGTTGCTTGTGTTAGGTGACTCCGCTCTTCCACTTAACATTATAGTGTATGCAATTAAAAACAAATTCCATGATAAAAATAAAGAAAAAAAAAGAAAAAAGTAAAAAAAAAAGAGTTAAAGAGGAACGCATTTGTGTGATGTATGCGAGTGGATTATTGTGTGTGTGTGTGTGTGTGTGTGTGTGTGTGTAGATATACAGAGCGATATACAGTACATCCGTACACTCCGTTAGTAAGTACTCTTTCATGATGGTTTTTTTTTATAAAAAGTTTTGATAAGTCAATGATCAAATCAAAGAGGTGAAATAGGAGATGAAACTTTTACAAGTTTTCCAAATGAAATACTTAAACAATAACTGTTTTTGTTAAAAACCGACCCCAATGCTTAATTGACTATGATGATAATACAAATGATCAATAATGTAATTGATTACCAAAATGGAAACGAATAAATAATTAAAATAGCAGTGCCAGCCTAGTGTGTGATTCATGTGTGTATTGTATATTATCACTTGCTTCGGTAAAGGAAAACATCGAGAGGATACCAAACCAACTTGCCTGACAGATATTTCTCGATGGCATGTAAAGCCAAGTCAGAGATCCATGGGAGGCATAAAAAACTGCAAAATAAAGAAAAAAGATAATGAAAATACATGTAAACTACAGCACACTGCCGCCATCAATAAACTCTTGCTTAGTGTACAACAACTCAGATTATCCTGTAACACACAACATCAACTTTGTTGGATTGTCGGTAATCTGACACACAGTGAACGTGGAACACACTCGCGACATCACATCACAGGCTTTGTTATGTTAGCTGACAAATTGCAATGTCAAAGTCAAAGCATTTATTTCAATTAGACCCTTACAGCCACTTTTGAAAGTCAAAAATAAAAAAGCTAAGCTACAGTCACAGTCACAAGGCATAATAAATTGCGAAAGTACTGTAGTTGCACATTCCAAATCGTAGATCTCTATGGAGAAGAATGGGCAAGAAACTCCATGGACACTCTTTTAAATCAAAATATTGTTACAAAATCTTGGTTACATCATGCTATTGCCATTACATCATGCAATGCTCTGTAAGCATTGTGCATTTTTTTTTAATTTAAACATTTGGGAATCGGAAGAATTTGGCTTGCCATGCTTGCCACAGTAGCAAACAGCTGTGAGATGTGGCAAGAGTGGAATCTAGCAGTCCACAGTAACATTTGAACACAATAAATATTAACCTTTATCATAACTTGGCTGTGAAGGTTAGATATGCAGCCACTCCATTTACAATACTGGTGTCAGCTGCATCCGGAGGCGCTCGTGGCTAAATAATAACAACCGCTCGGGTTGATCTTCAGGTTAAGCCGCACTTGCCTAGGTTGGTCCGTGGATGGGTGACCACCCATTACATACCTAGTTTCCTCCTTGTCTCGGAAAATCATTTGCGCTCTTTGAGAGTCTTTAAAGGTAGTCATTGGCCTTTTTTTTTTGGTGGGTGGGAAATCATCAAATGACCCCCCCCGCTCTGGGCGGAGCGGAAGGGAGTGTCAGACTCTTACTGACTAAAAACCACCCATGTTCCTTCTTTGGCCCTTTATGTTCCAGGGCCGCGGTATCTCTTTCGAACAGTCCCGCAGCAGGTAGTCATTGGCCTGAAACTCGGACAACCAGTCTTGGCTTACGAAGAGATATCGTACTACCCAGTATTAACTGGGTTGTGGAGGTCCGATAGGCAGTCGCCCCATGTAAAACACTGTCATTCCCCTGCATCACACGTCCATGCCACGATAGTCAATTACCACACAACTTTTCAGTCACCGGCGCCACTTTCGAACTTCCTCTTATGTACTCAATCCAATGTCAAAAGAACGTTATTGTTGTTTTCTTCGGGAACACTACTTTTTTTGGGATGAAAAATACCCTATATCCGTTTCTCTACACCTGACAACGTATATGCAAAATTAAAGTATGATCGGTTTAGTTGTTTAGGCGTGAAAGGGTAACAAACAAACAAACAAAGTTATTTTCGCATTTATAATATTAGTTAGGACTATCAGTATTACAATATTGAACACCAGCCGTTTTATGTCAAGGGCAATTCACGTCAACAGCTCGATTATGATGTCACAATCTCGTCTGATACAGAATGCCTATTAACTTAAATAAACTTGATATTAGCACGTAGACTTTTTACTTAGCAGCTGACCTTAATATCGGTACACAAGGGTAGGTTATGTAAGCTGAGCGAAAATTAAGCGATGAGCCAGAAAAAAGGTGCGTACCTAATTTAGGTAAATAGTTGGAGAAATATTGTCTGCCTGTAGATAGCGTTTTTCTTTTTGAGCTGATGGTAAATGGACATTTAGGTATGTTAAGAATCGACTGCTAGCGCCATCTGTGCACCGCAACGGGCAACTCTGGCATTCATCAGGTGTCGCTCGCTCCGCACTCCTGCCTGAGCGCACCCCCCCCCCCCCTCGTCGTGGCGTCGTCTGCAATGTCCAGTTCCGTGAGACTCACTACACTTGTCTTCGGACGGGGTCAGGGTCTCTGGACGATCGCGCGTTCGCGTCGTTCTTATACGTTACTTACCTTTGTTTTGACATACTAATAAATTCGAGTCACAGCAAATTCAATAAAACAAATTCATTGAAAATACCCGCTTCGTCCCGCACACATCAAGACACATAACCAACATTGGACCTTCGAGCCGAAGTTTAGAACAACACGAGACTGAGACGCAGCCATCTTGGCGTCACATGGAGATTCGAAGTGCATCGTGGGAAAGGTAGCGAATCACGGTCCGGAATGGTATCGTATCCCGTCCCATCATCTCCTCTTTCCAGCAATAAGGGTTAATCAGTAATATTTCTCGTGTTTCAGTTGTGCGTTATCCAGTTGCCTAGTTGTGCGTGGCCGTGGGCACGTGCTGTGCAGAAAAATTGTAAGTACTCTTGCCTTTCTCAACCGCCAAAATGAGTGATGACGAAGCATTTCAGGATGTTGGTCAGGATCCCGTTAAAATAGATCAAAAAACAAAGCTCGGGCAATTAAAAAGAAGCCGAAGCACGCTAAAGGGCAGGCTGACGCTTTTCGAGAAATTTCTTTCAAAATTAGAAAAAGTAGATTCCTTAAATTTTACTACACGTAAGGAACTTGAGTTACGAATACAGTCAATTTCTGATATGTTTATACAATTTAATTCAATTCAAGATGAAATTGAACAAATAGATTCACAACAGATAGATTATCGGGAAACGTTTGAAGAGCAATATTTTCGTCTTACGGCTGCCGCGAAGTGTTTGATATGCGATAACGACAATCAAACTAAAAATGTAGGTAGTGGTAATCCAAATCTTTCGTCAATAAAATTACCAGATATTAAATTACCCGCATTTGACGGTTCGTTTGATCAATGGCTTGAGTATCGAAACTCGTATATCACCATGATTCATAATCGTAATGATTTAAATAACATACAAAAGTTCCACTATCTTAAGTCATCACTTAGCAGTTCTGCTTCACAAGTTATCAGCGCATTAGAGTTCACAAGCGAAAACTACCTTCACGCGTGGAATTTATTGGAAAACAGGTTCCATAACAATCGTTTATTGGTGCAAAACCATTTGAAATCGTTGTTTAAATTCAAGCCGCTTCAAAATGAATCTAGTGAACAGATTAGAAAACTTATTGACTCGACTTTACGAAATTTACGTGCACTAAAATCTCTAGACGAACCATCTGATACGTGGGATACCGTTGTAATTTATTTCGTTGTAGAAAAGCTAGACCCGGCCACCGAACGCGAGTGGGAAACACATACGGGTTCACTGGTGTCTCAATTAAATGGTGATAAAATAAAATTACATCATTTGATGGAGTTTCTAAGAAACCGTGCGGATATGCTATCAATGGTTAATGTTAAGAAAAGTATTGTCGATTCCAAAGGTTCTCATAAAAAGGACAAACCATCGAGTCAACCACATCACTCGCATTCTTACGTTGCCAAAGGTAACAAAACCACGGATAACCACAAACAGAGGCGCGTTTGCGAATTGTGCGGTAATAATCATCATCTGTATTCGTGTGCGCAGTTTCTTAATATGTCGGTGCAAGATAGGCTTACAATTGTTAATAATAAGAAGGTATGTCAAAATTGTATTCGTTCCAGTCATTCGTTAAATGATTGTTCGTATGGCCCTTGCAAATTATGTCAAGGGAAACATAATACGTTACTACATGGGATAAACGCGTCCACGTTAAGTTCGCGCCCTATGTCAACAGCTGATGCGCAGGTTCAATCGGAGCGTAATGCGCTGACATGCAGCGCCTCGGTACAACCGGTATTGTTATCGACGGCTCTTATCGATGTTCCTGATGCTGACAGCCAATATCACACTGTAAAGGCTCTTCTTGACAACGGTAGTCAGAATTGTTTTATTACAGAATCATTATGCAATCGTTTAAAATTGCCGATCATACAGTCCACTGTTCACATCACAGGTGTAGGGCAAAGCGTTTCTAAAAGTTCTCACGCCTGTAAAATAAAAATACAATCTAAAGTTAGTGATTTCAATACAGAAATCCAATGCTTAGTTTTACCTCGAATAACATCAAAGTTACCTTCGTTGAACGTTAGTTGCGAGTGCATACGTATACCTAAAAATATGTCACTCGCAGATCCCAAGTTTCATGTCCCGTCTGATATAGATGTACTTTTAGGCGCGGATATATTTTGGGACTTATTAAATAATAAAAAAATAAAGCTCGCTTCGGGTCCTACGTTATATGACTCGAAAATAGGGTGGATCATTTCTGGCCCTATTTGGAGTAAACATTCGTTTAAAATAAACCAAGTACAATGTAATATTGTTCACATTGATTCTCAATTGCGTAAATTTTGGGAGTTGGAAGAATTAACCGATTTATCGGTTGCGTTATCAAAAGATGATCGTTATTGTGAAGCAATGTTCACAGAGACTACAAAGCGTGACGCACACGGTAGGTTCACCGTGCGCATTCCTTTGAAGGAATCTGTCGATACGTTAGGTGATTCATATACCACAGCAAAGAATCGTTTTTTATCTCTTGAAAGAAAATTAAATCGTTCACCACACTACAAACAATTATATTGTGAATTTATGCGAGAATATGAGGCACTGGGTCACATGTCCCCGGTATCTAATGTTACCGATTTACTAAATAAACCACATTACATATTACCGCATCACGGTGTTTATCGTGAACATAGTCTCACGACAAAATTACGCGTTGTATTTGACGCGAGCGCAACGACGTCAACTAATAAATCTCTAAATGATATACAATACATAGGTCCACCATTACAAAATGACATTTTCTCAATTTTACTGAGGTTTAGACAGTATAAATACGTCGCTTGCGCTGACGTTGAAAAAATGTACAGGCAGATTTTAATTGATTCAGATCAGCATAACTTACAGTTAATTTTATGGAGGGAAAATCCTGACATACCGTTAAAATTATATACTTTGTTAACTGTAACGTATGGCACTGCATCAGCGCCTTTTCTTAGTATGCGATGCTTGCAACAATTAGCACGGGAATGTGATAATGATTTGGTCGCTAGAACAATTAATGACGATTTCTACGTCGACGATTTAATCACTGGTGATGATGACCTTGACTCACTCGTCGATTTATGTAATAAAACGGCAGCAGTGTTGCGTCAGGGTTGTTTTCCGTTACATAAGTGGACATTCAGTCACAAAGTTTGTCCTGACAGTACTAAAGATCTTAACATAGGTAACAATCATTTATCTAAAACATTAGGATTAGGCTGGTCCACAGAAAGTGATGAATTACATTTTACTACCGAATTCACTCAAAGTGATGCAATAGTCACTAAACGTGTAATGTTGTCACTCATTTCACAGGTGTATGATCCGTTAGGTTTGCTGGCGCCAGCAGTTATCACAGCAAAGTCATTGTTACAAAGTCTATGGCTTCAAAAACTAGATTGGGATGAAGAAGTTCCCATTAAAGTTGCAAATACATGGCATAATTTCGTTTTTAGTCTGCAATATTTACGTAATATTAAAATACCTCGTTATATAACAACAACCGATTCGCGATATAAAGAACTGCATATATTTACAGACGCATCTCAACAGGCATACGGTGCATGTGCATACATCAGATCTTGCTGTGATAGCTGTGAGCATTCTATACCTATCTCTGTGCATTTATTATGTGCAAAAAGCAAATTAGCACCTATAAAAACCGTAAGCATACCTAGGCTCGAATTATGCGGCGCGCTGGTAGGTGCAAAGTTATATAATAAAATTAAAAATTCTCTACGTTTAACATTCGATAAGGTTTATTTTTGGACTGATTCGACCATAGTGCAAGGATGGCTACGTATGTCCCCTCACTCACTCAAAACGTTTGTACAAAATCGTGTAGTACAAATCAACGAACTTACTGACGACATCATATGGCGGCACGTTAGGGGTACCGAGAACCCTGCTGACCTCATAACAAGAGGAGCTAGCTTAGAGTCGTTAAAATATAATAGCAATCACATATGGTGGACCGGTCCAACGTTTTTACGTGAACCTAACACATTTATATTCTCGAATAATAATGAAGAAATAATAACCACCGAATTACCGGAAGTTAAATCACAAACCATAATTAATTTAAGTTGTAATCAGTCTCTTCAAGTTGTTGACTTTGACCGCTTTTCATTGTTTAATCGTTTACAACGGGCTTGTGCATATTTGTTGCGATTCATAAATAATGTGCGTGCGCTCACTCCCGGCGACGGCCGTAGCCGTATAACCGGTTCGTTATCAGTAAATGAACTGCAACAGTCACTTACTGTGTTGACTCAATTAGTTCAACAACAGTCGTTTAGTGATGAATATTACAATCTTAAAAATAACATACCGTTAAACCATAAAAATAAATTATTTAATAAGATAGCTAGTTTAAATGTATTTTTAGATGAATTAAATATTATTCGTGTAGGTGGTAGGTTAAACAACGCGGTTGACTTTAGTTATGATAAGAAACACCCGATATTGTTAAGTAGTAAACATCGTTTTACCAGATTGTTGTGTGAATACGAACATAAAAAATTGCTTCACGCAGGACCTCAGCTTCTAGTTTATTCCATGCGTGAACGGTGGTGGGTGCTGGAAGCTCGAAATTTGGCTAGGCAGGTAGTACATAACTGCGTTACATGCACACGTATGAAAGGTAAGACATTGACCCCGATTATGGGTAACTTACCATCGGAAAGATTGGAATCAAACTTTCCTTTCATGCAATGTGGCGTCGACTACGCAGGGCCATTGCTCATATCAGACCGCAAAGGCAGAGGTGCCAAGTTAATAAAAGCATACATTTGTTTGTTTATTTGTTTTACCACTCGAGCCATACATTTGGAGTTAGTTAGTAGCCTATCCACGCAAGATTATATCTTAGCTTTGAAACGCTTTATATCACGTCGCGGTAAGCCGTATCAAATCTTTTCCGACAATGGAAAGAATTTTGTAGGCGCTGAAAAAGAATTATCAGTAATTTTTGAAAATTCGAATGATATCGTTGATTTTACTAATCAAAATCAAATTCGTCTTACGTTCATACCCCCTTATAGTCCTCATTTTGGCGGGTTGTGGGAGGCAGGAGTCAAGTCCTGCAAGTACCATCTGCGGCGTGTACTGGGTGACGCGCGATTGACACGCGAGGAGTTTGAAACTGTATTAACTCAAATTGAATCCGTCCTCAATTCCCGTCCTTTGTCCCCTCTCTCCTCCGACCCGACCGACTACCTTCCTCTGACTCCAGCTCACTTCTTGATCGGCCGACCGTTGACCGCGCCAGCCTGCGAAGACCTTACGACCAACACGCCTACACAATTAGGGCGCTATGCTCGAGTGGAGCTGCTGAGACAACACTTCTGGCAACGCTGGTCCAAGGAGTATGTGTCCGAACTCCAGCAACGAACGAAATGGAGGACTGACAATGAGGACATCTGTCAAGACAGCCTCGTCCTTATCAAAGAGGACAGGCTGCCGCCTTTTAAGTGGAAATTGGGGCGAGTCACGCAAGTGTTCCCTGGGAGGGACGGAATTTCCCGTGTCGCTGACATCCGTACAGCCACGGGCACCATTCGGCGGGCCTGCTCAAAGATCTGCCCGCTACCTACATCATGATCGTGTTCTTCGTGTTGGAATGGTTCTTCCAAGGCTGCCGGCATGTTAAGAATCGACTGCTAGCGCCATCTGTGCACCGCAACGGGCAACTCTGGCATTCATCAGGTGTCGCTCGCTCCGCACTCCTGCCTGAGCGCACCCCCCCCCCCCTCGTCGTGGCGTCGTCTGCAATGTCCAGTTCCGTGAGACTCACTACACTTGTCTTCGGAGGGTCTCTGGACGATCGCGCGTTCGCGTCGTTCTTATACGTTACTTACCTTTGTAAATTTGACATACTAATAAATTCGAGTCACAGCAAATTCAATAAAACAAATTCATTGAAAATACCCGCTTCGTCCCGCACACATCAAGACACATAACCAACAGGTATTACTAGCTGTTGCTCTCGAGCTTCGTCAGCGTGAAATTATGATAAAAATATTAGTTGCCTATTTGAATCGGGGTTTTCATTTTTTACACGGAACCGTAATTATTATTCTAAAATAAAAAAAAAACAGCTTAAGATACTCCTTATAACATCAGCTATCTCCCAGTAAAACTCCCGTCGAAATCGGTGCAGCAGTTTCGGAGATTGCCGAAATAAACGGACAGACTTACAGAAAAAAAAATTAAAAAAAATGTTTTTTTTTTTTATAAGTACCATTTTCATAATTGCATTGTTAAAAGCTGTTATTTTAAAATTACAAAAGTTATTTGTATGTATAAATATAGTAAAGTATGTATTTGAAATTGAAATTATACTTACTGAAAGACAGTCGGCGGAGCATCACTGAGTAACCGCGTAATAATGTCTCCGGAGTGCTACGTGCGAGGCAGTGCTAGCTGGAGACTTCAAATTGTTGACGTATTCTGAAGTGTTAGTTGATTTGATTTATATATACCTAAGGTGACCGATACTTAAACCCGATATTTAGTGACCGATACTAAAACAGGCGATTGTACTCATGATAACAAACAACTTTCCCAAAGAAACTTTTTTTGGATTCATTTTCTTTTATTACAATAAAGAAAAAGAAAAATAGGAAAGAAAGAATAAAGTTTATTTGACGTCAGCACAATTAAGCACGGCAACAGATAAAAAATAAATGACGAATAAAAAAATAAAAAAAGAGAAAATACATAGTATGTGCTACAGTAATGAGATGTAACGGCGTCACTCGGCTATAACAGCTGATAGGAAACAGGCGCGCGCGCGCGAATTTTATACGGCTGTTGTGTTAAATTGTGATTAAAGTGAATGAGTATAAAAAAAATGTTTCTTTGGGAAAGTTGTTTGTTATCATGAGTACAATCACATGTTTAAGTATTGGTCACTAATTACCAGTCACCAGTGGCGAAGATTCTATACAACTCGATTCCTACCGGCTTCCCTATGAAAAATGACACAGTCAGTATTCTATAGACAAATATTACGAGTATAATCACATTAAATATATGTACTCCGGCTTACCTCTTCAAAAATTGACCCTTCGCTACTGCCAGTCACAATATATGAGTTATTTGAAACTCAAATTCAAAGCATTTATTTCGATAAGACCGTTTTGAAGATCAAAAACAAAAGGATGAAGCTGCAGTCCCAGTCACAAGGCATAATAACTTGTGAAAGTCCTGTTGTTGTTATTTTTTGTGGACTCCAAGCCTTTCTGTCCTCAAGAAGTCCACTAAATTCAAACAATCAATCATTATTTAATAAAAAAGTATTATGTCAAATAAAAGAATAAAATAAGTAATCTGCTAAAAACCAACATGAATGGGCATGAGGTCCTGGGTTCAATTTCCGGGTTGGCCAAATTTTTATATGAATTTTTCTATCAGGAATTTCACAGTAACAGACACGGAGTCTGAATTTGTGCTCGGTTGATGGCAATAGGCTCGCCCACTTTAACTAGTTTAACGAACGGATTTAAACATAACTGGCGAAATGTGGGTGGACTATAAGATACACTTCTACCTAACACTTGGAGGAATACAGGCGTGATGTTATATATTATGTATAAATTTTACGTTTAGTTTGATTCCCGAATATACTAAATATCTATTAATATCTCTCCAATTTCAAATATCCTCCGATATTCCACCTTATTCATCGAATTCTTAACACAGCATGCGTAGGCATCACAAACACAGTATTGTTTGGGCGACGCACCGCAAATTCCATTACGTGTTAAAAGCTCCCAAATTGAATTCCTAAGGCGCTGTATTTGTGTGATCGAACGTTCGGCGATAAGTCCGCAAACAATGTGCCTATATGTACAGACGCCAGCACATAATCCAAACCCGAAACTGTCAAATTTTCCCAATCAACCTTGAACCTAATGCTTTAGCGATAATGTTGAAAATCTATTAAAGAAATTTGACACATTGTAACAGCTTGATGTGCTGGTGTCTGTACGTATCACTCGTCTATAGCCATCCACATTGTGTCACTTATTCAGTAATGGCATCTGAAAATTGGTTTAACGTTAAATGTACTGAATAGGCCAGCTCACGGGTTGGGGAGGAAGTCGCTCCATGTAAAATACTGGATTCATCAGCATCCGACTAGGCTGGAATCCGACCCCAACATAGTATTGCAGATGGTTATCACTTGAGTACCTTTTTTTTTTTTTTTTTTGGGGGGTGGGAAATCATCAAATGACTCCTCCCGCTCTGGGCGGAGCGGAAGGGAGTGTCAGACTCTTACTGACTAAAAACCACCCATGTTCCTTCATTGGCCCTTTATGTTCCAGGGCCGCGGTATCTCTTTCGAACAGTCCCGCAGCCCTGGCAGGCACCGGCCCTTGCGGGCCCCTCCCGTTTGCTGACAACTCTTTGAGGCGCGCGTGGAACACGAACGCGCCGTCGACACGGCCTGCCCGTCGTCATACGACGGACGGACGGCGAGCTAGCCCATTACTCGCCGTCCACAGGCCCGCGCCTACGGTGGCCGAGAGCCATCACGGCGTGGCCCCCGACGCCCGGTGCTTCTCCCGCGGCGGCTGGGACGTGAGGAGGTTCTCTCCCTCTCACGTTCCGCCGCCTCCTTCGCTAGCATGACTGCTTCGCAGAAGGAGGCGACGGCTTCCCATTCCCTCTCGCCCCGGACCATGGCTTGAACCAGGGCCGGGCGCGAGAGGTCGCCGCCGCCAATCGCCGCTACGAGGACACGGCGGTGCTCCTCCCAAGCGGAGCAGACCTCGACGGTGTGCTCCACCGTGTCCTCCGGTCGATCCTCGCAGTTGTAGCACCCGGGCGTTTCCTCCCGCCCGATTCGGTACAGGTACCTCCCGAAGCACCCGTGTCCGGTGAGGACCTGCGTCAGGCGGAAGGTGAGGGCGCCGTGGCGCCTCCCTAGCCACTCCTCAAAGAGGGGACTTACCGCCACTATCGTGGCGTGCCCTGAACGGGGTTGCGATAGTCGCTCTCTCCATGTCGCCATGAGATCACGGCGGAGGTCTGTCCGCCGCGCGACAATATGCCGCGGCAGCGGAGTTACCCCCCGGCTCTGTACCTCCGCGCGCCACTCGTGCAGGCGCGCGAGGACTATGGCCTCCAGATCCCATGGCGGCAATCCGGCAAGGAGGCTCGCCGCCTCGCGGGAGATCGTGCGGTACCCCCGGATCAGCCTTACGGCTACCACCTTTTGGGGCGCGTTCAGGTAGTGATCACTTGAGTACCTAAAGGATATATAACATCACGCCTGTAATCCCCGAACGGTTAGGTAGAGGTGTACCTAATAGTTAAGTACCTACACCCACATTTCACCAGTTACGGTTAAGTCCCGTGTAATAGGGGGTGAGCCTATTGCCATCAACCGGGCACAAATCCAGGCTCCGTGGCTGATACTGAGAAGTTCTTGAGGGAAAAACCCAATATCACATTCCCAGACTTGGAAATCGAACCCAGGACTTCATGCTCAGCAGTCTTGCAGCGCTTGCGACCACTAGACCAATGATGCAGTATACCCAATAGATGGATGGCAGTACCTAAAGGATATTATTTTATATTTAAAGATTCAATTACTATTTGATTAAAAAATGCCGTAAAACTCCTGTCAGCCAAGATTGCACTCCCTAATCCCAAAATATGGAGCCAAGACTGCCTAGAAAGTTCTCGAATATGAGCGAATCATTAAAAGGTTCTAATTAGAGTTACATTGTGTTCTCATTACTAGTTCTCATACCAACCTCCTTCCACGAAATATTTCAAAATGAAAATCACTAATCTGCTTACAAGAGATTTGCGTCTGTAATTAATTATCAAGTATACAATATTTCAGTGTGTTATTACTTACATGGAAAATCACGATGACAAAGAAGAATATTAACTTTGAGGTACCGCTTGCTAACTTAACGGACGTACAGCTTTTAATTAGTTCTCAAATCATGTAGTACCTTTACATATAAAGAACGATTCGCAAAACATGACAGCATTTGTTCCCAAAATAGCGCGTAATTTTATAAACGTGTCGCAAAACATGTATGCTACAGTCACATTTGCTCTAGCCAGCCCGCGATTCTGTGCCAGTAGTTTTAAATCAGCTCCATAATAAAGATCTCATTCAGATCCAGCTTGTCTCTTTGCTGCCGTCCCCAGCGACACCCTAAGCTGAGGCTTGCACCCCACAACGGGTGCCTTAGCGCGCTGTCGCTTAGTTTTTAAGTTTTTTTTGCCCTTGGCTGGTCAATACAGTAGAAGAAAATCACTTTTTACACTAAATAGGCTTGCGTTTGGCCGCAACTCGCAAAGCGATTTGTTCGGGTCCGTGGGACTTCAACAATATAATACTGGCGCTTTGCCGTATCTCTGCTCGTCCAATGATATAATCGGGATGGCGAAATTATATTAGGTCTGTAATTCCAAAGCACACTCTGCGAAATGCAACCACACAAGAGTGATGAATATAGCCATTGATGGATGGAGAGGGAGAGGAAGACCAAAGAAACGATGGATGGATTGTGTGGGGAATGATATGAAAGATAAAGAAGTAAATGATAGCGTGACGGTTGACAGAGGAGAATGGAAAAAAAACGTGTTGCGCCGACTCCAAATAACATGGGACAAGGGCAGGAAGATGATGATGACTCTCCGAAATGCAACCGATATTCTGGCAACTTGGCAGCGATGTTCAAGGCTTTGGAACTTGGATTTGACAAGGGAGTCATTGTCAATGAGCCTCATCACACGTCGCTCAATAGCTACTAAGACTTGCAGCTGCTACTAGGCTAATCCATCCCAAAGGTGCGAGCAGTACTTTATGCACGACAAGACACGTACGTTTAAACGTTTCTGCGTATCTACATTTCTTTGTTTGTGACATTTCTGCTGAGGACTTTCACACGTGTTTCGAAGCATATAATATGCCCTCACGAGTGCAAAAGACTTATAAGATGACACATTAGCGGGGGTTATAAAGTGAGTTTGCCACGTTAGTAACAGATTAGTTAAGTAGGTAAGTTTGATTTTGAGCAGTTTACAAAATAAAGGCGCTATCATTCCATCAATCATAAAGAATGCCAAACACCCATTCAAACTGTTTATGTTTAGATTTTATCGATGGGCAGTGACCACGAGCATAGACAAACTTTGTTAAAGGGTTCATATTCCATCACGCTGGGCTGAGGTCAAAACAAAAGTTGTTACTTTGCATATCCTGTTACCTACGGTACTTGTATCAGGGCTGGCAAAATGAGAAGATACAATAAACAGTCACCAAAGGGTTAGGCAGAGGTGTCTTACACCCACATTTCGCCAGTTATATTTTTACGTCCCATGTAATAAGGGGCAAGCCTATTGCCATCAACCGGGCGCAAATCCAAACTCCGCGGCTGCTTCTGAGAAATTCCTGACGGAAAAACACAATAACACTTTGCCCGACCCGGGAATCTAACCCAGGACCTCATGCTCATCAGTCGTGCTAACGACCACTAGACCAAAGAGGTTAATTATTATTAGGTTTATTAATTCGACACAGTGACAATCTGACAGTCATTAGTTTTGAATGAGTGTCAAATTGACAGTCCGCACATGAGGATTTCCTTAATTTCGATATAAGTATAACGATATTGATGTTATTTTATGGATGTTGCATTACGTAAAGTCATGAATATGTGACTCGTAGAAGTGTTATTAAAGAAAGGAAAAAAAAACGGCCAAGTGCGAGTCGGACTCGCGCACGAAGGGTTCCGTATCATTATCTATAAAAACGGCAAAAAAATCATATCTGTTGTATGGGAGCCCCCCTTAATATTTTTATTTTTTTTTATTTTTAGTATTTGTTGTTATAGCGGCAATAGTAATACATCATTTGTGAAAATTTCAGCTTTCTAGCTATCACGGTTTATGAGATACAGCCTGGAGACAGACAGACAGCGAAGTCTTAGTAATAAAAATACTAATCCACTAGCATCAATATCCGTTTCTGTGTCCGTAAGAATACGTGAAAGTAAGACGGTATTAAGGCAAATATATTTATTTATTTACGAGCGTTAGACGGAACAAGAAGAAGAAAATCGTAATCCAATACTTGTCACTACTTAGTAACAAAACGGTCTGTCTAGTGTCACACGCCTGCTTGTCAGGTAGCATTCGTGTGACAAAATCGAAAATGTTCGGGGACGAAAATCGAAATTGTATTATTATAATATTCCCAATGTCCGCTCTAATAAATAAATAATTATTTTAAATCTCTTTGTATTAAATACCATTATGGAAAGGGTTGATTGCACTCTTGTGCGGTACTGGAACAGTGTGCACAGTCACACGGGTTCCAGCCCAAAAGTTTTTCATTTTAAATAAGTTTTATCTGAATTAAATTTTTAATACTTAATTAAGGTTAGATCAAACCAGTATGGATAATTTGTGGCCTGCCTGGGAACACCGGGCACTAACAGTTACTTCAGAACGGTACATTATCTACAAGAGTCAAGTGTTTGGAGTTGCATCCGCAGTGGGGATGGCAACTGTGACACTAAGTGTGCTAGCATAGCTGGGTCCAAACATCGACATTGGTTCAAAATCTGGTAACGTCATTTTATATTTAAAAATAGATTGACTTCATTGGTCATAATTATTGGGACCTAGCTATGGTCGCGCCATCTACAATAAACTTTTAACGGTCTTCCCCATTGCCAAGATTGATACATTACACTTTTATCTACAACAACCAGTTGATAATTGCAAGAAGTTTATTGTTTGGTTCCGTTGTCTCATCTATCCTCAGTATATTACAAAACTTCTTTGTCCCAGCCCTATAGGCTGATATAATCGAGATACACTAACTAAATGATAGCCAACCAGTCGCTACGTAGATAATGGGCACTCGTGTCACCGTTGCTTTGTCTGTCCAAATTTCTTCCAAATGCGTTTCCAAGTGAGTTGAATGGCGCTGATCCATGCTTCATGTTCGTGAACGGGCGCTGTCAGTTGGGACTGGTCATCTCTTAGCTGTCACGGTTTATTTTAATTACTTTATTTTTAAATTGTTAGTTTACCTAATCTTTTACTCTGGACGCTCTTAATGTGCACGTCTTTGTACATCGTTCTCACATATATGTATAATCTCAACATGAATGATGTAACCAAGATTTTGTAACAACATTTTGATTAAAAAGAGTGTCCATGGAGTTTCTTGCCCATTCTTCTCCATAGAGATCTACGATTTGGAATGTGCAACTACAGTACTTTCGCAAGTTATTATGCCTTGTGACTGTGACTGTAGCTTAGCTTTTTTGTTTTTGACTTTCAAAAGTGCCTGTAATGGTCTAATTGAAATAAATGCTTTGAGTTTTGAGTTTTTTTGAGTTTTTGAAGTCTTTACATGAAAGAGTAACAAACACTCATCCATACATTCTCATAAAATTTCACATTTATAAGTAAAATATAGTATATAAAGATTACAGGTCACTACAGGAAGAGGAAAGTTTTGAGTATGATTATGGATGGGTATAAGAGTAGAAGAAGACCAAAGAAACGATGGATGGACTGTGTAAAGGATGATATGGCAAGAAAGGAGATTTCTGATGAGATGAGTAATAGAGAAGTATGAAGAAGAAGACAAGCTGCGCCGATCCCAAATGAATTGGGATAAAGGCAAGAAGATGATGAAGAATGATGATGATGATGATGAAGATTACAGTTTCAATTACAATTGACGTTTCTTCAACAATTTCATGTTCCCATTTCATTTGCTATGATGAATGAACATCTCACTGAAATATGAAATGAAATGAAAAAGCGTTTACTCGTGGTGACATCCTAAGTACCTACCTATTACAAAAAATGTTACTTCTGCCAAACTGTAAAGCAGTTTGTTGGCAGATGCAACTCTCATATACAATATTACCTATATTTTTATGTAACTACTCTTAGGTACTTTTCCATCAATAACGAGGATATAAACCATTAACTATAACTAAACACAAATATTTTACTGTAGAACAAAGGCTGACCAGTAGTGAATTGAAACGCCACTACGCAATTCAAAATGCTATTAGCATTAGCCAATAACATCCTAAACCGCGCAAATAAAAGCGCGCCATGCACACAGCCATGAATACGAGATGTATTGTGTGTGTCCCACTACACTTTTCCCACCGATGACGAGGAAGTGGTATCGACGATTTCTTCGCTCAAGAACCGTACAAAAGATTGTTAGTCATATGTAGGTAAAAGAGATACATATATGAATAGTTGTTAACCGACTTTCAAGCCTCGGTAGGCCACCTGCCTCCGTATTCACAAACGCTTCGTTTCGACAAGTCGTATGTCTATATTTTTTTGACATTACGAAAGCGAGCGAGACATTCCGAATCGTAGCGTTGGTGAGTACGGGGGCTGATCTGATTATGTCCCGCCTGCTCCTGCTCCAGTGTCCCAGGTGTCAATTCTCTTGCACCGTTGACCATTTAAACAACTTCGCAATAAACGGGTCCACTTACTGGGCCCAATTAATATAATACTATGAGTATGAGGCCAACTTTGAGTTTTGGAGTACTACGAAGAAAAGGTAATAAAGTGTTCGTAGTTCTTTATTACTAGCTGTTGCCCGAGACCATCGTTTGCGTGAAATTATTATTAAAAAAATATTACTTCCCTTATTGAAACGGATTTTGTTAACGGTAAGGGTTTTAATTTTTTCCACGGAACCATAATTATTTTTCTAAATTAAAAGTAAGCATAAGTTAGACCTTATAACATTAGCTATCTGCAAGCAAATGTCCCGTCAAAATAGGTCCAGCCGTTTCGGAGATTAACCGGAACAAACACACAGACAAAAATTTTAAAAAAAAATTGTTAGAATTACCGTATTTACTTTCATACGCATTCAGTAAAAAGCTGTTATTTTGATATTGCAAACAGACACTTCATTTGGATAGATGAATGACGTAAGTACGAAACGAAGAAGAAGAGAAGTTGACTTTTAGTCGCTAGCTCTTCCCGCTAATCGCCGTCTCTGGGACGGGTGCCTCATGATGATGCCTCATATGGTACAAAGTGTAAGGGAAATGAGAAGTCGGAGGAACAATGCCTCTGTGTTACAAGTATTTAGATTGTAAATGTCACAGGAAATACATATATCGACGCACGTGCAGTCTTCAAGCTCACGTAGGGAAGAAGCGCTTCTAAGAAGATTATTTTGGCGGCCCCTCGGACTATGGGAGTGAAGGAAGGCAGGGTGCACCGGTGTTTGCGTAGTTGGGCACTGTATTATCCACCCGTGTTAATTGCGCCGCAGAGATTGGTCACCATTGGCTGAAAAACGCTTACGAGGACTATTTTGGAGATTAAGGACTCGAGGATACGAGTGTCCTTGATCACTTTCAACTACGTACTTTCTTACTTACGTACTGGTTCAGTTTGTTTATATCAACTACATTTGCCTGTGTTTAAGGAGCCTTTCAATGATTGCAGATTGAGAAATAAAAATAACTAAAATATGTCATTCTATTCTTTATTACATCCATAATACTTGGTTAATAAAACCGAATGCATTTTGTAATTAATAATTTGTTATATTATAATACCTAGCTAGACAAGCATTACGAAAAACTACAAACATTGTTATTCATTGGCTACATCTAGGTAGTTACTGAAGCAGTTATTTGTAATTGTTATTTCCTTGTGTGACACTTTTTGACACAGGGGTCCAATAGACCGCACGTCGTTGATAACGTTTTTTTTTAAGCGGTGAAAAATGAGTAACGCTTGCCGCACCGTCCGGGGAGACGGTTTGGTTATGTGGGGCTTACACCCACTAAAAAACACCGCCGTGAGCCTACTATCGCCTTTGAAAAACCTTTTCGAAAACTGCTACCCATCCAGCGCAGCCCGCCTCCGGGCACCAAACTCCTTTGGCGATGTCCGGGCTCACCTGAGAAATCGCCACCACTTGTGAGGGCCGTGCAATACGAAGACGATAGACTCCCCAGTCTCTCACCTGCTGGCACCTCGTAGGGCGGTATCAGGTCACCATGGTGCCTACTCCGCCGCCCTGTCCTCCTGCGAAGAATCGCGTCAGCGAGGGAGTCTCCCTTCCTGACGCGCTCTGCCGCCTCCATCTGCGAGATGACGTCCTGGCAGAAGGATGCTGTCGACCACGGCCTTGGCCACGGCCGGCAAGAGACGTCTGCCCCAATTGCTGCAGTGAGAGCACGGGGCACAATGCTCGAGGGTGTGAAGCACCGTGTCCTTGCTGCAGCCGCACTGGTAACACACTTCTAGTCTAGCCACTTTGTGCAGGTATTTGCCAAAGCAGCCATGCCCTGACAACACCTGCACTAGACGGAAGGACAACGTCCCGTGTCGCCTCCTCATCCACTCGTCAAGGATAGGCTGGATAGCCCCAAAGGTCCACATCACTGATAACCTAACCTATCTAAGCATAGGGTCAATGTGTTACCTTACCACGTACGTGTGGTCACATGAACTTAGGTACTTGCATAATAATTTTAAATCAACTAATAATAATATTATCAGTTGATTGATATTTATAGTAATAAAAACTGTAGATAAACATTTAACTTAATTTTTGAACCAAAAAAAGAGCATTTAGAGAACATAAGAACTAATAAAGACTACGCAATTATTACTTTTACCAACACATAGCAAGCGCTGTGATAAAGATAAACACATATTATTTTGTTAAAAATTAGTGAAAGTATACAGCACTCAGGTCTATGATTTACCAATAGGTATGGCATACAAAATGTTTGTGAACACCAAGTGTACTCAGCTAAAATTCATTTACTGCATCAATACTAATACTATTTGTAAATACAATAAATATAAAAATCCCTAAAAAGCAAAGCAAGCACGCACGAATGATGACAACAAAACAAACACAACATTAACTTAATCGAATAAACTAATTAGGTTTTACTTCAACAACCACAGAAATTGTTGCGACAGGTTTTCGCCAATTTGCCAGTAGGTCAGCCAGAGTAAGGTTTCGTTCCGCCGAAAAATGCATAGGAGCAAAGGATAAAGTGTTATTTTTATCAGCTTCGCCTCTTGGATCCTCGTGACCACTAGTACAATTACAGTCTGACTCATTAAATTGATTGACAAGGTCACAGTTGCCGTTGATCAAATTGACGGGAACGTCGCATCTGTCATCGGCATAATCGTCTAAACATTGGCATACTGGGTCGCCTTCTTCATTCAAGAAACACGTGCCGTTGTTCAAACAATATGCATGGCACACGTCGACTTCACACCTGTCCCCGGTATAGCCAGTATTGCATCTGGAAAAAAGAAAATGTGAAACAGTGAACAAATTGTATTAAGCAAGGTAGCCATCAGTAGGGGCTCGCAAAGACCAGATTGCACTATACACATCGTACAGACACCAGCTGCAACGACCGAGGTGCCGTCTGACTAATTGCGGCTAAACTTTGTGTAGTTTAGTATTGACGTTTCTGTGGGCAAGATTGCGACTGCGACCACGACCAGTCGTTGTTATGGCCAAGTAGTGCGTGACGTAAGAGAAGAATATATTTTACCTGCATTCAGGAAGTCCCTCTTCATTAAAACTACAGTTCCCTCGGAAACAGTAGTTCTCACAGACGTAAACTTCACATCGCTCGCCGGTGTACCCAGGAGTGCATTTGCAAAGAGATTGTCCATTAACTTTAACACCATGAACACAAAGTAGCTCTTCAGATGATGAACTATTTGGTACTAGATTCGTTAGCGCTGGGCATTCCTGAATGCCGTGAAATTGTTCACTAATTTTATAGTTGGCGGCTATACCAACAAAGCTTTTAGTATCAACCGATAAGAAAATGTTGTGATTAAGAGTTCTAATGGTAGGTTTTGGAAATTTTCGGACGGTTTTGTCATCACTAACTGATTTCCAGTCCACCATGATTAGGAATTCTTTAGAAACCGTTAATGCATTTGGATGAGTAAACGAAGAAGTTATTTGAGGTACTGTGAAGGTGACATTAATTAATGCATCCATGTTCTTTCCATTCAAATGTGCACTATAAATGTGACTTTCCGTGCTAGATACAGTCATAATCCAGTACATCTTCTGTGTCTGTTGGCCGATAGCCAAGCTATGTAGGTCCATTTTATTTGAAGCATTAATTACAACTTCTCTTTCAGAGCCATTAAATCGAGCTCTCTCAATTGAAGAAGTCGTAAGGTTTGTGTTGATCCAGTAAACATACCTGTAATTTGAAAACCACTGTTGCTTAATACGAATAGATAAAGATTATGTGAAAACATAAATTATCGAATTATCAGTTACGTACCCTTTGCAGCTATCCACGGCAATGTCAGTGGGGATCCCGTCATCCATCTTAATCAAAAGATTTCCGTAAGCATTGTTCATAGATTCAGGTTCAAATGTTATCCAATTGATACTTCTTTCTTTAGTATCAGTGAAGAAGAGTAATTGGGTGATGGGGTCAAAGGCCAGACCCTGAATGTTTCCGTTTCGTTCGATAAAGCATCTGTTTTCCACGGTAGATATGTTGTACCCACATATAGCGTCGTGCCCGCTCCGTTTGTCAATATACAACAGCATGTTGTGAACTTCATCATAAGCCAATGCTGTGAGCTTTTGGGAATCAAAATTAACGGTAGCCGTTTTGGTTGCGTTAGTATAAAATTCTAGTCTATTTCCTACAGTTATGGCGATATCTGAAACAAAACAAAATTATAACCTAACAAGCTGATAGCTGAATTAGGCTAGTTACACTCTGATACGGCTATGACAAAGACCCGGGTGGATGCGGCCGTCAGTAAAAACTTGAATGATTATAGTTAGTACATTCCCGTGAATTGGGATTAGACCGTATGGGGTGGCTAATTGTAGACAAAGGCGTGCACAGGGGCACCAATACGGCAAGACCCTAGGGCGAGCAGACTTTTCAGAAACCGTAACATCAAGCAAGCCAAGCTTTTAGGCGCGATTTATACAGAAACCGCGTAAGGTGAAGGCGCGGCGCAGGCGTACCGCAGGCATGATGCCGCTTCAAAACGTTTTCATACAAAATGTACGTAGGCGACGTGTTGTGAATTACACTCAAGCGGCGCGACGCAGGCACGGCGTTCTTTCGTTTCCATAAAAATTCCAAGCCTGCTCTGCACCTGCGCCGCGACTTCACCTTACGCCGTTTCTGTATAATTCGCACCTTAGGGCCTGGCCACGGGAACGGGCGATTCGAACGGCGGTGCGTAAGGTGGGGCGGCAATTCATGCGACACAGTTTGCAGGCCACGGGCAGTAGTGTTCGACGCCGCGACCAGTATACACTGAGAGCGAAATGTCTTTATCAAAGTTATCTCGATATTGCTTGGAAAGTAGTAGTTTCTTAGTTCAAGACTAATATTTGGAAGAGTACATGATTTGAATAAGAATCGAGATATAGATGGAGAATTCCACAAGAAGTACGACAAATACAGACTTTATCCAGTTTTTTTTTTCAATTTATACCCTAATGAGTGTCGAAACCTTTGATTATATTCTTGTGTTTATATTTATACTGTAGGTGACCAGACTTCCAAATACAGCTATTTGGAAGTCCAGACCAGCGCCTAACCAATATTTCGGCAATAAAAGTTTCGGGATTCATTATTTCGCGGCGAATACAACTAAACTTGTTTGGTTCCTGCACTTCGCCGCGTCTACCGCGCGACACCGTGGCATGCGCCGTACTGATCCATACATTTATTTTTGCCGCCCGCCGCGCCGCTGCATCTTTTTACACCTGTTGTGTCAATATTACCGTATCACGTTGATAATGAAAACAAAAAACTCGCTTCTTGTTAACTCACCCCAGGAATGCGTCAACCCCACGAACTGCAGCCCCACCAACGCCATCACAAATGGCGTTCGACACATTTTATACTTCAAAATAATATTTTCAACAGAGGATGTTGCGTCCACCGCTAGTGACCGCTCTTGAGATTTTAAAACAACCGCTGTTTTTTCCTCAAACTTTTTATAACATCCCTGATAATAGGTCGGATTAATAGGTTATCTTCACGCAGATAACTTGGTAGACCTTTAATATTATCAGTTTCTCTTTTTTGCTATCGTCTTATTTATTTATTACTTAATACCTTCACTTCACACTATCAGCTTTTGTCAGGCCACGTTCATGTCCTCGGGCGATGCAATTGACTAGCGAAACACGCGCGTCGTCTGTATTTGCCGCAAAAGTTCTGTCTCTCCGAAAGTCCTCCGCGGTGTCTTGTGGTATGCTATAACTTGTCTCTCAAATTCAAATTGATCAGATTTAATTAACTATGTATCAGAATGATAGACACTACTACTTTTATATGAAAGCTTAACTTTATTTACTCCTATGAAAGTTTTATGAGTTACCTCTTGAAATTGTTAGAAAACAAACCTTCTATTCAAGCGTCCACGTTTGAATCTGTATTATACAGGGCCCGCCTAAACCATGTTGGCACCTCGTAATGTAAGCTAGTGAATCTTTGTGCCCCGCTCGACTTGCTAATTGCCGAACTCCCGATTAATAAAAACCAAGGTGCGTCTTTAATCTTTTAATGTCGGCCCATCCATCATCCACAAAGACTATAAAACCGTAAAACAAATTGGGACAACTATAGAGTCAAAATAACAGAATCCATAAATTTAAACGCACCACTAAATAGTGTGGATAGTGTCGAAACAACTATTGAATCACTCAACAAGCTTATCCACCATTCCAGAAAGAAGGCACCTGCGGAAAATATGGCATACCACTCAATATCCTCTGGACAAAAAGCTTTCAACAAGGCATCCGAGGATCTGAAACATATGATAAGCCAAGCAAATAACGAGCACCTCCAAAAACAACTGGTTAATCTTACTCCATTATGTACATACTAACTACTCACTGTGGAAGACAACAAAAAGTTCACAAGGCCAAAGCTTCATATACCACCAAAAAAAAGGACTGTGGGTGAGTGGGCAAGAACAGATCTTGAAAAGGCTCAGGTTTACGCGGAACACCTAAAATCTGTATTTCAAGCGCTACCTAGCGAGCACCCTGAGCAAGACAAAGAAGTTCGTGAACACTTAGACGCACCACTGCAGATGTGCATGCCATGGAGAGTTATTTTAAATTTGCGGGATGGTAAGGCGCCAGGTTATGATCTAATTGATGCGCAACTACTAAAGCATATTCCTAAAAAAGGCGTCCTCCAAATCACTGCAATTTTTAATGCCTGCTTAAGACTCAATATATATCCCGCCCAGTGGAAAATTGCGCAGATTATAATAGTACCTAAACCAGGCAAACCGCCGCATGAAGTTAGTTCGTACAGACCGATAAGCCTTCTCCCAGTGATGGGTAAACTACTGGAGAAAATACTGCTCAACAGGATGCGCAAGTACTTGTCGAATGTCATCCCCCTGCACCAATTTGGGTTCCGAGAGAAGCATGGAACTATAGAACAGATCCATCGCATAACGGACACCATAAGTAGCACACTGGAATGCAAACAATACTGCTCCGCCGTTTTCTTAGACATCAGTCAGGCCTTTGATAAAGTGTGGCATGGCGGACTTCTATACAAAATTAAACAATTGCTTCCTCATTCCTTCTTTTTAATACTAAGATCATACCTGCACAAGAGATGTTTTGAGGTGAAATTCAATAATGCGACCGCTCCGTTATATGAAATTCTGTCAGGAGTCCCACAGGGTAGCATATTAGGCCCCGTACTGTACCTACTATTTACTGCTGACCTTCCAACGCAAGGCAATACTATAATTGCCACATATGCAGACGACACAACCTTACTATCTATCCATGAAGACCCAACCACAGTATCGGCCAAACTACAAGACCATGTAGATAAAGTGAAGAAATGGCTAGACAAATGGCGCATTAAGGCAAATCAAAGTAAATCTATCCACGTAACCTTCACTCTCAGAAAAGAGACCTGTCCCGCAATTAAACTTTACAATGAGGATATTGCCCAAGCTGAGGACGCCAAATATCTCGGAATGCATCTAGATCGAAGGCTTACCTGGAGAAAGCACATCTGGACCAAGCGCAAACAGCTGAGCACAACGTTCAGAACGATGTACTGGCTGATAGGTCGGAAGTCGAGATTGTCACAGGAAAGCAAAATAGCAGTATATAAGGCCATACTAAAACCAATCTGGACCTACGGTATTCAATTATGGGGTACTGCTAGCAACAGTAACATCGAGATCCTTGAAAGATTTCAGAGCAAGACATTGAGAGCCATGTTGGACATACCGTACTACGTGAGCAACAAATACATACATAAAGATCTAAATAACAGTACCGTCAAACAAGAGATAACTAAACACAGTAAAAGCTGCCAGAATAGAATGCTAACTCACGTCAATCAACTGGCCTCAAAGCTTCAGGGTGCAGGAAGTACCTCCCACAGCCGATTAAAGAGGCATGGGACGCTGACCGCGAGATCCAAACAATGAAAGGAAAAAAAACCTTCTTGACTTTGATGTCATTGATCACAAAATATTAATACCAAGCGATTGGCCTATTGTGTAGACACAGATTGCCATGTTACAGAGAGAAAAAAAAAATCTGCCCTCTGTTTTTGTGTTTGAAATAAGCTTTAATTATACCAAGTAGTTTTGACTGCTTTATTGGATTGATTCATGCTTGGGAACCATTGTTATGTAATTATATTATATGTGACTGCTGATGACGAATGCCATTCTAAATGTAATCGTCATCATCAGTCACATAAATTATAACGACATTACGACGGTTCCCAAGCAGCCAATCGGCTGTACTCTGTGTTCACTTGTAATGTTAATACATAATTTGACTAAATTACTGTTATCACCGACCTCGCTGTTAAGACAATATGATTTCAATCGGAATTATTCATAGTAATGAAAACTGTAGAAACTGTTTTTAAAATTTATCTTAGTTTTTTGAACCAAAATAGAGCATTTAGAGAACATATGAACTAATAAAATAAAGTATGATAAAGATAGACACATATTATTTTGTTAAAAATTTGTGAAAGTATACAGCACACAGGTCTATGCTTTACCAATAGGTATGGCATACAAACAGTTTATGAACACCAAGTGTACTCAGCTCAAATTAATTTACTGCTTCAATACCAATACAATTTGTAATTAAAATAAATATATTTCATCCCTAAAAAGCAAAGCCAGCTCGCACCAAACGTTTCAAAAAATTCTACTTAAATGAATGATAACAACAAAACAAACACAAGATTAACTTAATCGAATAAACTAATTAGGTTTTGCTTCAACAAACACAGAAATTGTTGCGACAGGTTTTCGGCAATTTGCCAGTAGGTTAGCCAGAGTAAGGTTTCGCTCCGCCGAGAAATGCATAGGAGCAAAGGATAAAGTGTTATTTCTATCAGCTTCGCCTCTTGGATCCTCGTGACCACTAGTACAATTACAGTCTGGCTCATTAAATTGATTGACGGGAACTTTGCATCTGTCGTCGGCATAATCGTCTATGCATTGGCATACTGGGTCGCCTTCTTCATTCAAGGAACATGTGCCGTTGTTCAAACAATATGCATGGCAGACGTCGACTTCGCACCTGTCCCCGGTATAGCCAGTACTGCATCTGGAAAAAAGAAAATGTGGAACTGTGAATAAACTATACTAAGCAAGGTAGCCATCAGTAGGGGCTCGCAAAGACCAGATTGCACTATAGACATCGTACAGCCACCAGCTGCAACGACCAATTGGTCGCACAAGATGCCGTCTGACTAATTGCGGCTAAACTTTGTGTACTTTAGTATTGACGTTTCTGTGGCCAAGATTGCGACTGCGACCACGACCAGTCGTTGTTATGGCCAAGTAGTGCGTGACGTTACAGAAGAAGATATTTTACCTGCATTCAGGAAGTCCCTCTTCATTAAAACTACAGTTCCCTCGGAAACAGAAGTTCCCACAGACGTAAACTTCACATCGCTCGCCTGTGTACCCAGGTGTACATTTGCAAAGAGATTGTCCATTAGATTTAAAAACATTCTTAATGTAGCTCTTCAGATTCTCTAGCAATGTTAAATGAACTATTTGGTACTAGATTCGTTAGCCCTGGGCATTACTGAATGCCGTGAAATTGTTCACTAATTTTATAGTTGGCGGCTATACCAACAAAGCTTTTAGTATCAACCGTTAAGAAAATGTTGTGATTAGTTCCGTACCTTTTTTTTCGGATGGGAAATCATCAATGAGTCCTCCCGCTCTGGGCAGAGCGGAAGGGAGTGTCAGACTTTTACTGACTAAAAACCATCCATGTTCCTTCTTTTGCCCTTTATGTTCCAGGGCCGCGGTATCTCTTTCGAACAGTCCCGCAGCCCTGGCAGGCATCGGCCCTTGCGGGCCCCTCATGTTCGCTGACATCTCTTTGAGGCGCGCGTGGAACACGAACGCGCCGTCGACACGGCCTGTCGTCATACGACGGACGGACGGCGAGCTAGCCCATTACTCACCGTCCACAGGCACGCGCCTACGGTGGCCGAGAACCATCACGACGTGGCCCCCGACGCCCGGTGCTTCTCCCGCGGCGGCTGGGACGTGAGGTTCTCTCCTTCATTAGTTTCGTACCTAATGACAGGTTTTGGAAATTTTCTGACGGTTTTGTAACTATCTTTTGATTTCCAGTCCACCATGACGAGGAATTCTTTAGAAACCGTTAATACATTTGGATAAGTAAACGAAGAAGTAAGTTCAGGTGATGCGAAGAACATATTAATTAATGCTTCCATGTTCTTTCCATTAAAATCTGCACTATAAATGTGACTTTCCGTGCTAGACCCAGTCATAATCCAGTACATCTTCTGTGTCTGTTGGCCGATAGCCAAGCTATGAAGGTCCATTTAATTTGAAGCATTATTTAACAACTTCTCTTTCAGAGCCTCTCTTAGAGAGGAGGCCGTGTGTCCCAGCAGTGGGAACATTTAGGCTGAACATGCTTTCAGAGCCATCGAGGTCTCTCAATTGAAGAAGTCGTGAGGTTTGAGTTGATCCAGTAAACATACCTGTAATTTGAAAACCACTGTTGCTTAATACGAATAGGTATAGATTATGTGAAAACATAAATTATCGAATTATCAGTAACGTACCCTTTGCAGCTATCCACGGCAATGTCAGTGGGGATCCCGTCATCCATCTCAATCAAAAGATCACACAACATTGTTCATAGATTCAGGTTCAAATGTTATTCAATTGATGCTTCTTTCTTTCGTATCAGTGAAGAAGAGTAATTGGGTGATGGGGTCAAAGGCCAAACACTGAATGTTTCCGCTTCGTTCGATAAAGCATCTGTTTTCCACGGCAGATATGTTGTAACCAGGGATGTTACGGAGCTCCGACTCCGATTCCGATAAGTCGGAACTTCCGATTGATATTACACATCTGGTTCCGCCTTCGGCTCCGATACTTTAAATCGGAAGTTTTAATCGGAGGTCGAAGCATAGCGGCGATCGCGGTCAACACGTATGAACAGGTTTTTGCAGGTCGCGCAGCCCCACTCCCCGTGTGCTTTCTGTCGTCGATTACGTACCTACTTACTATTTCACTCCTTGTTACGCAATCTTGATGAAGGTTTGTTATTGTTTTGTGGTTGCGCGACGAACGTGTCAATTAAGTATTGAGTTATCTACTAGTTTGTGTAACTGTGTTTGATTTGGATTTTTTTGACAATGAAGCCAAAATCTAGTTTTATATGGAACTACTTCAGTGAAGTTAGTGTAAATACGGCAAAATGTAAACGTTGTGAGAAGACGTATTCCCGAAAGGGTCGAGGTACGACTTCTTCTTTAAAAAGTCATCTCAAATCTATGCATGCTACTGATTATGAAGAGTTAATTAAATTAGAAACAGAGAAGAAACCTACAGAACAGCCTTCAACTTCAACGCCTCTTCAAGAGGCAAAAAAACAAATTACAATGAAAGAAATTTTGACTAAAAATCAAAAATGGTGTAATTCCAATGCTACTACTACTAAGAAATAGACTGGATGGTGATAAAGCTTCCAAGCTTTTATTTATTAAATTTAATATAATATGCTACTTTTAGAGTCAATACATCAGATTTAACTATTTTTTATTATTTTTAAGAAATTCTGAAAACCATATTATTATGACATTCTTATTTTAAATAGCTGTGTGTGCTGAAACATAATTATAATAATTTTTATCGTTTTTAATTGAAATTAAAGAGGCTGATTACATTATGTTGTATTTTATTATGTATCCTTAACACATCTCTTTTTTGTCACCATCTCAGACTCCGACTCCGATTCCGGTTCCGGTTCCGGTTCCGGTTCCGGTTACGGTTCCGGTTCCGGTTCCGAGTCCGATAAACTAAATTTAAAAGCTCCGATTCCGACTCCGATTCCGATAAAACCACTTCCGTAACATCCCTAGTTGTAACCATATATAGCGTCGTGCCCGCTCTGCTTGTCAATATACAGCATGTTGTGAACTTCATCATAAGCCAATACTGTGAGCTTTTGGGAATCAAAATTAACGGTAGCCGTTTTGTTTGCGTTAGTATAAAATTCTAGTCTATTTCCTACAGTTAAGGCGATGCCTGAAACAAAAAAAAATTATAACCTATCAAGCTGATAGCCGAATTAGGCTAGTTACACTCTGATACGGCTACGACAAAAACCCGGGTGGATGCGGCCGTCAGTCAAAACTTAATGATATAGTTAGTACATTCCCGTGAATTGGGTTAATGGGATACGGGCATGAGGCTAAAGAACGTGCGTATAGACCGTATGGGGTGCCTAGTTGAAGACAGTACATGCTACAATACAGGTGGTACAGGTACAGGGGTTGTTCCGTTACCATAACGAAACGTATTACAAAGAATCGAGGTTCACGTACATCTGTGCACATAGCAGTAACGAGACGCCGATATTTCCGGTTGTCATGCGCGTACGTACTAATCAAAACCTAGAGTGACGGCACTTGTCTTTGGTCACTCTGATGGGCCGATTTTCAAAAAGTCAAAATAGGTATCCATCCATCTATCCATCCATCCATCTATCCATCCAGATACCATCGTGAGAACATTGTTCTATCACTTCATGTCCTACCTCCGATCAACGCACGCCTCGAGTGAACTTTGATTAAGCCATTAGATTCATCGTCATCCAACACCATCGTCGTCATCATCAGGAACGGCAGCTAGAAGGTCAATGAGTGCAGGTCGCAGTCTAAGTTACGTACGCTGCACATATCTTTACTTTGTCTGCACAGAACTATTATGAACCTCATCTTAACGTATTTCGTAAGACCCTTATAGGGTCTCCCCAGGGTAGCAGGAAGCCATCAAACCCATTTCGGCTGATACGCATGCTACAGGGGTGATGACGCTATTTAAAGTTAATTACATTTAAAACTTGCGTTCGAATCGATCTCGAATATTTCCGGAAAATTACGTTTTCCTTTTTTTTTTCTTTTTAAACTTTGCCCCACTTAACGGTGGAAGAGGGCTAAAACTAGGTTCGAATATATATATATTTTTTTGTGTTCCTCGTTATCAAATTCCAGAACTATTCAGATTCAATAATCTAAAAAAAACTGACGCTCCGCCTGCGGCTAGTAGATGCAAACTCTAATAATACATAGGCTACCTTGCAATCAAGCCTGCAAATACTTCTGTTGGTGCCTAGGACGATGTGGTGAAATGCTCGCTGGGCTCTCGCTCACTCCATCTGTTAAAAATTCATTTAATAATTGTAACCTTTTTATTCTGTTTAGTTTAATAAAAAAAAATTGGTGCCAGCTTATTAAATTCCATTTTCAAAAAAGGTCGGGGCCAGATCCGACCTGCTTACTATTTTTTTATTATAATACCTACCAACAAAATTGTCTGTCTGGGACCCTACTAGATTTTCTTAATTAACGAAGAAACCGAAATTTGAACAGGGCAAAACGAAATTTAATCTTGGCCAACATAGTTGAGCGTCCAGCGTGCACGTTTGAATCTGTGTTATACAGGGCCCGCCTAAACCATGTTGGCACCTCGTAATGTAAGCTAGTGAATCCTTGTGCCCCGCTCAACTTGCTAATTGCCGAACTCCCGATTAATTAAGAACCAAGGTGCGTCTTTAATCTTTTAATGTCTGTCCTCTGTTTTTGTGTGTTGAAATTAGCTTTAATTTTACCAAGTAGTTTTGACAGCTCTAATGGATTTGATTCATGATTTGGAACCGTCGTGATATAGTTATATTTTATGTGACTGATGATGACGATTGCCATAAATATGACAGGTCAATCGGCTGTACTCTGTGTTCACTTATAATGTAAAAACCTAATTGGACTGTAGCCAAAAATCGATACATGTGCGGTCAGAGTCACCCTCGCTTCACTAAGGCCCGTATTACAGAACGTCACTCAATACTCAAGCATCATTTAAAACTAGTTTCAACCAATCAAATGGCTTGAAACTAGTTTTAAATGATGCTTGAGTATTGAGTGACGTTCTGTAATACGGGCCTAAGATTGCTCAAAAAGCAGTGAGAACAGTGAGCGATAAAAATACGAACGAAACAGAAACAGCAGATTTAAGGATTTAAATCATTGCCTGCAGTGCCCTGCAGCATAGTATCCTATCCAGGTAAGGCACGAACCATATGATATAGATAGCAATATATTCTATCCAGGTAAGGCACGAACCATATGATATAGATAGCAATATATTCTATCCAGGTAAGGCACGAACCATAACTTATAGATAGTAATATACCCATACAATGTGTAAACGGACCCTTCATGAAGCCGTCAACCAAGCATTCTGTAAGTACATCAAACAGTACCTTTCGGCTTCGTTAAGGGTACTCGCCTAATATACAGAGTTCATTGGCAAAAAGCAGCACCAGTGCATTTTTCAAATTGCTTTTATTTAAACATTATTTACTAGTATATAAAACAAATTCAATTAAAATATGCACAGTTTAGTTATTGGGTCCACCCCTGTAAAGATAACTTGAACCTACATTGTATACCAATACTGGTTTAAACGTGACCAAAATAAATATTGAAAGGCCGGTAGCAAGGAAACGTTTGATATTTCTGTATTCATTTTCGATAAATTACAAAGAAAGGTTACTTAAATAGATACGATTTGAATTTTATTTGGCATACAGTCAAATTATCGGTCGGTCTGGTCAAACTTTGTTTTCGAAAAGATAATTTATTAAAAAATTAAAATTATTTATTAATAATCAAGTACAATTCAACTCACAGAAAAAAAAAATTTCAATAAAAAGGTTATTTATTGATCTATTTTTTTTCTGTGACCTAATTTTTTCTAAGTACATCTGGACATCAACAATTTCAGAAGGAAAACGACTTATTATTGATAAAAGCCTGAAATCGCCAAAACGCCTTGAGGAAGCGTGGTGATCAGTGCGCATGCCTTCTGCAAAGACCACACAGATGCTCTGGTCTGGTCTGGTTTCTGAGATGGTTTTTTTTGTGGAAACAACTACATTATTGATTCAACCTGTACTGTCAGTGCAAACATGATCAAAAAAGACCTTAATTAACTCAAATTAGCCTTACTTGATTCTTCTCCATAGAGATCTACGCATAGGCAAGTACGGTACTTTCACACGTTATTATACCTTGTGACTGCGACTGTAGCTCCGTCTCTTTGGTTTTTTTTGACATCCAAAAGCTCCTGTTATGGTATAAATAAGTAGAGTAAACTAACTAAATACATTATCAATTAAAAACTATTAAATAAACTAAAATATATAAACTAACAACAAACTAATAGTATTATTGAAATCAATGCATTGAGTTTGAGTTTTCAAATGTAAACACAACAATGGTCAAACAATAATAACAGATTATCAACCTACTAATCTATACTCTACACAAATAAATAAAATTGAATTGTCTGTTTGTAATATCAAAATAACAGCTTTTTACTGCATATGGCAATATAAACGGAACTTATAACAACAACACATTTGTTTCAGTTTTTGTCTGTCTATCTGTCTGTTTATTCCGGCTAATCTACGAAACGGCTGGACCGATTTTGACGCGACTTTGACGCGATAGCTGGTGTTATAAGGTCTAACATAGGCTACTTTTATTCTAGAAAAATAATTAGGGTTCCGTGCAAAAAAATCAAAACCCTTGAAATTAGTAACAAAATACGATTAAAAAAGGGAAGTATTTTTTTTAAATAATAATTTCACGCTAACGAAAGTCGCGGGCAACAGCTAGTAATAAATAAATAAAGAACTACGAACACTTTATTACCTTTTCTTCGTAGTACTCCAAAACTCAAAGCTCTCCTCAAATTTTCTCACTTAAAGTTGTGAACTAATAATTCGTTTTCCAGACTTAAGTTAGTTGTCAGTTGACAGCTAGTGATAAAAGTTAGTAACAATATAAAACGTGCTAACTCCCTAAGGGCTGGCATTGTTAACAAGTTGCCGATACGAATGTTGAACGAAACCAATACAAACTGAGGGGAGTTGGTAATAAGATTTGGAGCATTTGATTTGGGATTAGTTAAATGAGTAAAGAAAAGGGATGTTTTTTCTCTGCAGTGGAACAAAATAGGCTAAAATGAGTAACACAATTTCTCTAGGGTTTTATTTAGGGTTCCGTTGCCGAATGGCAAATAACAGATATCTTACAGAGTGTGTCTTGCCCGTCTGTCTGCCCGTCACAGCCATTTTACTCCGAGGTAGTTGGCACCACACAGTTAAAAGGAGACCAGGTCTTCTATGAACCGCTACACAAAAATGAAGTGAAATTACGAATAAAAGGGTAACCCTCCATACATGTCACTGAAAGTAAGTTGAAATAAAAATATCTACGTATGTAACTGTGTGGGGTGTCTATCGACAGCTCTTAAAAAATGATATCGAAGATCCTCCAATATATTTTTTCTTAAGTCAATGGTTAATGAGATTTTCACTGCTAAAGCTGTACTAAAATTGAGTGTGTGTCCCTCCTTTAAATGTTCGTTTGCAGACCGTTGAAAGAAATTTCAACGAAAATTGGTTTGAACAAGATTTGAAATTAAGCTTTTGAGACTTGGGTCTTTTTCGTGAAACTGCAGCAGTAAATTTTTTTTGGACACTCACAAAGGAGACTGTCCACCTCTACGTGTGCCCTCGTTACCGAAATCCGCCGTCGGACGAAAGTCTACGACGTCGGGGACCGGGTGTTGCGCCTCAAGTGGATCTGAGCAGAACATCTGGCTAGACGCAGATGGCCGATGGAGCAAGCCTTCGACCGAGTGGTGGCCAAGGTGAGGCCAAAGAAACCAGGACCGTCCTACAGCTCGTTGGGTCGACCATATCGTCAAAGTCGCGGGAAACACCTTGATGAGGAACGCGCAGAACCGGGAAGTCTGGCAGGAGAAAGGGGAGGCCTATACCCAGGGTAGGTAGGGTCTATGGTCCTGTCAGGGCTGCGGGACTGTTCGAAAGAGATTCCGCGGCCCTGGAACATAAAGGGCAAAAGAAGGAACATGGATGGTTTTTAGTCAGTAAAAGTCTGACACTCCCTTCCGCTCCGCCCAGAGCGGGAGGAGTCATCTGATGATTTCCCAACCGAAAATGTCTATGGTGCTGTATCCTCCTCAAATCCCGGCCTGCTCCGGTGGCTGGAAGTCGCTGAGTCTTCGCGCTGGGTCTGTAATTCTTTAATAGTGTCTTGTTCCCCTTTTTAAAGAAAAGAACGACCTCAATCCTTCACCACGCTTCTGGAGTTCTCCGAGAGAACAGGACCGAGTTGAATAGCTCCCGAAGCTCTCTTAATACAGGACTTCCTACCGATTTCAGGAGCTCAGTCGTTATTCTATCCTCACAGGGGCTTTTCCATTTTTAAGCTGTCTACGAGCCGCCTCAATTTCGTCTTGGCTGAATTCTGTCATGTCTTCTGTGAAACGGCGGGTTAAGGTTCGGTGTCGGGATCAAGTCAAGATGCATGCGATGCGTACAACTGGCCGTAGAAGTTTTCGACTTCCGAAAGAATCTCCGGCTTCGAAACGACGATATCCCCACTAGATTTGGTCATAAACTTATAATGATAGATCAGATAAATAATAATAAATATTTTTTAACAACTGAAAGTTTTATTAACCGATGAAAGTTACTGATACTTCCCGAGAATTTGTGAGATTAGTGCGCTTTATTAGTGAGATTGACGTTTGTTACAGAGAAATCCAATTTTGGTGCCAGTAATTTTCAATTTTGGTCGGCTCTTTCGATTTTGTTGGGCGATTTTCAATTTTGATGGCCATACTAGACTTTGAACTTAAATATCTCAAAAAGTTATAGAGATATTCTCAGACCTCTTGAAGATCCTTCTAGCTTGGACTTTCTATTCTTATTCCAGGTCCTTATTTTTCACGAAAACTGAAGAAAAAATTTCACCACCAAAATTGATAAAAAATGCCGTTTGTTGATATTGACCCTTAAATACTTTTCAATATAAAGTTTTTTTTCTCTGATACGTTCTTAGTACACTCATGGTATACGGGGTGGGTGTAATCCCTTAGAAGTATGCTGAGGGTCTAAACAAGAGGTAATCACTTTTAAATCGTTTCGTATTTCTACAACGATTTTGGACAGGATCGACGTAGTAGGTATTTATTTTTTTCTGTACATTGTCATTCTTCAACATGTTTGCCGTAACTATCATTGGTATTGTCGATAGAATGCCACCGTCTTGGCCCTCTGCTCGTTTTTCCTCGACAAATCTACAAAAATAAAACAGAAAAAGTGACTACTTTTATAAGTAGGTACACATTTTATATACACGAGTACGAGTTTAAATAAAATTAAGAATCCTTTGTTACTCTCGAAACTTTGAAATTTCTCCGAAAACCATTGACGTTATCATAGCTTCCGTTACGTCACAAAACTCCATTTGAACTTGGAACATCGAGTGGCAGTTTATTAAACTGCCATCTTCGATTCAAAGTTTTAACGGTTTGTTATACATTTCATGACTTCCTGATAAAATATCAAAGCGAAAACGAAAACTAAACCAATTTATCTACCCTTTCGAAAGAAGTCTCAACATCCCAAAACAGACACATATCGAAGGCCTATTTAATAAAACCTAGAGATGACTATCCTATAATCTTTTCTAGTCTACTAAATAAACGACACTTTTGACTTTCAAAAGTGCCTGTAATGGTCTAATTGAAATAAATGCTTTGACTTTGACAACAGTCGAGAAAATCTGGTATTCAGCTGCATTCGGTCAGACTGGAAATCGACTCCAACATAGGAAAAGGCTAGGTAGATGATTTATTATTATTATTATAAGCCTATATTGTCCCACTGCAGGGCAAAGGCTTCCCTTCCCTCCTTCCACATTTCGAGATCTAGTGCGATTGCAGGCCAATCCTTTGCGAAAGAGTCCAGCTCATCCCGCCATCTCATTCTGGGCCCGCCGCGTGGTCATTTCCTACTATTTAGTATATGATATATCCACTGATTGGTAATTTTTGCCCATTGCTCCTCCGACATGCGGCAGATGTGACCAGCCCAGTTCCATGGAAATGGGCTGATCAGAAATGGAACTGGGCTGGTCACATCTTGACCAGCCCAGTTCCATTTCAACTTAGCAGCTGTAAGGCCAGCATCAGCTTTTTGGGTTTTGAGCGAAGTATGTAGTATCTTATGCGGTCCGAAAGTTTGACACCCTATTTATATTGGGTGTCAAACTTACGGACCATAGCTACATAGCTCGTTGGCAGACCCCAGAGATAGCTAGATGATAAGATTAGATGATAAGTCGTGAAAATCAACAATTGCGTGCTTTTTTGACAAATAAGCATTGTCAAGAAAAAAACTGTTTGATAAATAACTCTTCAAACAACTAATTGACGAAGATAAGGGGCACTATATTTTCTTCTTAAATGGATACTTTACGGTAAGAAAGTGATATTTTCCTTTACAACTCTAGTAACACATTTCTGTGACCTCACTTGACATAGCATGGCAGTTACTCGGGATGAGTCATTAACTTCTATTTGTTCGCGATTAACGGACCCAAACGACCACATTCTCATATCCCGTTACATTTGCATAATATGGCAGTATGGTCTACTATACATATTTCTGGAGAATAACTTCAGAAAAAGGTGTGTGAATAAACAAAATAGAAGTTTAGGGCAGGATGCACCTGGAACCCTGAATGGGGTTTTATTAAAACATAGACTATTATTTCCTTTTTTTCAATTCTATTGTGTCCTAAAATTTGACGTTCAAAAGTGTCTTTAATAAAATTTCGACTTTGATTAAACAACATTTTTATTTTATCGCCGTCATCGCCCCGCGTCATGTTATGTTCGCTCACAAAGTTGTTGGCCTGTCCCACAATATGGTTCTGGATTCATACTTCTAGCACTTAACAGGCTAATGTTTCATGAAACGGCATTCTACTTCACCAAAACAAAAACTCCAGCCAGTTGGTGTTCATGTACTAGCCTAGTTTAGCTGTAAAATAATAAAAGGTATCTGCCAGCAGAACTCGACGGTTAAGCGCTGAGCTTTAGATAGCGAACACCTAACGCCACAGGGCAATACTAGCCTTATAACGATTCACTGGAAGCGGTAACTGTTTTAGCACTTCTACGTACTTACACTTAAAAGTATAATCATTAAGCATAGTAGTAGTAGTTTTTAGTATATTAGCTACTAACACTAGAAATAAGTAATTTTATTGTTTTACTAACACTATGGATCATTGTTGTCTGAAGAATAAAGAATATTATTATTATTATTATTAAAAGATTGGCGAACCGTGTTTAAAATTGCTAATGTTTTAAAAGCTAATCAAGTGTCGCATTGATCGCTGAAGAATTGCACGGAAGTAACTAAACACCAAGTAGGAAAACTAATGAGTGCCTAAATACACAACTACTTAACTTATACTGTCACTTACGGGATTCTTTCTTCTTCTTCTTTTCTTGTCTTCTTTCGGGGGTTCTTGCGTGATTGTTCATGATATTGAGCTCCTGATACACAACAAACAACAACACACAACATAAAATCACGGAAAATATCCCGTAAGTGACAGTATAAGTTTAGTTTTAAACCGTGAAAACATATAACAGTGTTTGACACAACTACTTCATTCACAAATCTATACTAATATGTGTTATGTCAATGTGTGTATTATGTGTTATGTTGTGTTAATATAATAAAACTGAAGACTTTATGGTTTATTTGAGTGTTCTTATCTCTGGAACCAGTCGGATTTGAATAAATCTTTTTGCATTTGATAACCAAATTCTTATGGAAGGTAATATTCCATTTAACATCAGTCTACGACGCTAAGGAGCCGAGCAGCGGGTGTAACCGCGGGGCACAGCTAGTAACAGATAGACAAGTGTTTAAGTTTGTGGTTTTGGTGACGTAAAGAGTTAATTTTTAATTTTCATCGGTTCCATACATCTGCTACTGCCATAAATTCCAATACGCTACTGACAAACTACACCCTGCACGTTACAAACTCACTGTACACTCTTCAATGGCTACCACCCTTACAGTTTCCATCGTGTATACATCTATGTTCACTGAGCATTCCAGACGGGCAGCTTCCTCCGCTACTATCGTGAGTATCTCCGCGTGACACTATTCACTAAATGAATGCCTTTGCAAACTGACGACCATTCTCTGCCGATGCTGTTTTGAATGAGAATGCGTTTAGAAATGTTACTTATTCACTTTTGTTGTGGGGGAGGGGTTTGTGAGAGATTCGTTTGTGAAGTGGAAACTCTTACATTATCTGTGTAGGTATAGAATTTCCATACAAAATGACATAACGTAGAGTGGACATCACACTTATGATCACGGATGTCCTGGATATCAAACCTTTAGGATGTGTCAAAAGTTTTAGTAACAGTACCTATTGTCTTTTTCGTAAAAAGGTTTGAACTTCTTTTTAGGGAAGCTAGCATAGTCACCTCGTCATTGTTATTTGTGCTGCATGTTTTTTTTTTTTTGATCCAACGTAGTGTCTCACTGCTGGGTAAAGGGTTCCCTTTTTCTCATTCCAACCATATACAGGGTTATTTGTAAAACACCAACAACCTCTTAAGAGGTCGTTGTACTCATCATTATGTACAACTTTTACTATGGGACCAAACCTGAAATCGCGAAGAAAAAAGCCGCTGTTCCCTACATTTTGACGAGTTAATCGATAATGAAATGTAGGGAACAACTGATATCTTTTTTGCGATTTCTGGTTTGGTACCATAGTAAAAGTTGTTCATAATGAGGAGTACAATGACCTCTTAAGAGGTTGCTGGTGTTTTACTAATAGTATATCTTCATCATATCGATCTCTGGCCATGATAGCTAGATCGTCACACCACAGTCGCCGCGGGAGGCCTAGACGATGATGTCCTCCCTCAAGCGCCCAGTGAGTGACTATCTTCTCCTATCTCTCAGGATGCATTCGTGCGGCGTGGCCCATTCACTCCCACTTCAGCCTGGCCGTTTTGACAACTTAAATAAAATAAATAAATAGATAGAAAAATCAAAATTACGATAGGCAGCACACTATACCGCTTCGGTTATATGGCCTTAAAACAAATGCTTTTACCGATAAATCTACCAAATTGGTGCGTACGAGGCTATACAAGGTGGAATTTCTCAACCTCACCTGGACAGAAAGTACTCTAAATACTGGAGATAGCAAAACTTTCCCCCCAGATAAGGTTGAAAAATTCCACCCTGTATATTTAGGTATGTTCCTATCTACATAGGTTGGCTAATATAGCTATGTTCTCCTGACAACGTTCATAGATCAACATGCATAACATGCATACCTTCCCTGATTCAGAAATAACCGTCTGTATCACATGGGGACTTAACTTTCACGAACCATACCAATCAATGCAATGTAAATCTTATATTACAAAAGAAGCATTGAACATTGTGTCCATTTTCCAAATCCTCATCATTGAAAATGTTGCTAAAGTTACCAAGAATATTAAAACCGCGCAAGAATACAATTCTTAAACACTCCGAAAAATCTTCCGGCCACCTTGAAACAAATGAAACAAAATGGGCCATTAAATTTAATATTCAAAGACTTTCATGGTAAACACAAAACATAAGCACAATGCGCCAAGTTGAATGTCCTTAGTACAAACTTCTATAATCTTTATTTAAGAAAAAGTGCCATAAAACTTGAGGAGAGTTCCATTGCGGTTCGATGAAAAGTTTCCTTCGTAAACTTCGACCATTTGTTTACAATAAATGCTTTAAAAGCCAAAGCGATATTTTGAATGTCGGTCTTTCTTGAAAGGTATAAATTGACGTTATTTGTTTCGACACAAAGTTCCTTTTATTTTCTACAAAGTTTTATTTGTTGAGTATAAAAATAGGACGGACTTTAAAAGAGCCTCATTAACGAACATCGAAGATTTGAGACCCTTAAGTCGTTTAACAACTTCCAATAAATAATTATTGTCAATTTATTCGGACCGTTCTCCCTTCTTGCAAAACTGACGACATTTTCTTTTCACTGTTTGAAGTTACGTTATTTATTTTATTTATTTATTCATCAACAAATTTACATTTGTGTCGACCAGTGGTATTAACAATAAATGTAACACAAAAATGAAATAATTATCACAAGCCAGAAAAAAAAACAAACACTACATTCCACATTGGTTCCAACATTATTAGTCTTAATATTAATTATAATAATGATAATAATTTAACTTAATATTAATTCAGAAACCATATAAATTATAATAAAAGAAATGTACATGTCAATAAAATTAAAATTAAAAAAATAACATAAATTAAACTCAAACAAATGTATGTCAAATATAATTAAAAAAACAATATAAATTAAATTCAAACAAATGTATGTCAATAAAATTAAAAAAAACTATATAAATTAAAAGAAATGTCAATAAAATGTAATGTCATGATAAAATGTTGGATATATTACATAGGTAGTCATTAAAATATAATCACATATTAGTTCAAGCTACTTATCTTTGAGAAACTCTTCTATGCTATAATAACATTTCCTCAATAACAATGACTTTAATTTTCTCTTGAACTCATTTGGATTCATAGAGTTTTTAAATTCTACAGGCAATTTATTGTAAATGTTTACTGATTGCACTCTTGAAGCATGTTTAGCGACATTAAGCTTAGGCTGTATGAAATTAGGTAGATCCTTTCTACGCGTTTTTATTCTGTTATATTTCTGTTCTTCTGTCTCAAACTTATGGATATTTTTAATAAAATGACTAAGCAGGACCAGTTTATAGAGGCATGGTACTGTGAGAATGTGCAGTTTAAAATAGTTATTAGCTGACCTTACTAGGTTTTGCCTGCGGCTTCTCCCCCCTAACCCAGGGGATGGTCTCGCTGTGTGCCAAATCTGTTCAGACATTAAGGCGTAAAATGGTTTACCTGCACCGAATCGGGGGGGAGGAAACGCCCGGATGCTATCACTGCGAGGATCGCCCGGAGGACACGGTGGAGCACACCGTGGAGGTCTGCTCTGCTTGGGTGGAGCACCGCCGTGTCCTCGTAGCGGCGATTGGCGGCGGCGACCTCTCGCGTCCGGCCCTGGTTCAAGCCATGGTCCGGGGCGAGAGGGAATGGGAAGCCGTCGCCTCCTTCTGCGAAGCAGTCATGCTAGCGAAGGAGGCGGCGGAGCGTGAGAGGGAGAGAACCTCCTCACGTCCCAGCTGCCGCGGGAGAAGCACCGGGCGTCTGGGGCCACGCCGTGATGGCTCTCGGCCACCGTAGGCGCGGGCCTGTGGACGGTGAGTAATGGGCTAGCTCGCCGTCCATCCGTCGTATGACGACGGGCAGGCCGTATCGACGGCGCGTTCGTGTTCCACGCGCGCCTCAAAGAGTTGTCAGCAAACGGGAGGGGCCCGCAAGGGCCGGTGCCTGCCAGGGCTGCGGGACTGTTCGAAAGAGATACCGCGGCCCTGGAACATAAAGGGCCAATGAAGGAACATGGGTGGTTTTTAGTCAGTAAGAGTCTGACACTCCCTTCCGCCCAGAGCGGGAGGAGTCATTTGATGATTTCCCAACCTCAAGCGTAGCCAACAAGGCGTAAAATGGTTACAAAGGTGTAATTAATCATTAGTTTTTATGGAAGTATGGATAAAGCTATTTCCAGTTCATACATCATCATCTGCCTAGCCTTTTCCCAACTATGTTGGGGTCGGCTTCCAGTCTAACCGGATGCAGCTGAATACCAGTATTTTACATGGAGCGACTGCCTGTCGGACCTCCACAACCCAGTTAGTGCTATTTCCAGTTCATACATACGTACATAAATTCACGCCTATTTCTAATGGGGGTAGGCCATTACCTCAGAACGCCACTACGATCCTGCTGCTACGATCCTTACATACTCGGGGTTGCGAATACTACGCACCTGACCTTTCAAATTCCAGTTCGTAGACGGAAAAAACTCTAAATGCTTAACTTTTCAGTGCCATTTCAAGCAACCCCTACTAAAACATTTCGCTGTGCTAAGGTTCCCGTTACCCTTTCCCTGCAGAGCATAACTAAGTTGTGGTCGTATTGTATATTCGCCACAATTCAGCCGACTGACTCGGGTTAGCCCACAGCGGTGCCAACGGACGTACATACCTATTGTCAGGTATATGTTATAACGTTCTGTGCGTACATGGTTACCGATTCTCAATTTGAAAAATTCTGACAAAAAGCTGGACATTTTACTTTTGATCTTCTCCCTTGCCTGTCCGATGAACATAACATAACATCGATCCTGTAATCCCCGAAGGATTAAGCAGAGGTGTACCCTATAGTACACCCACACTTCGCCAGTTAACTGTAAGTCCCATGTAATAGTCTATTATTGCCGGGCACAAATCCAGACTCCGTGGCTGCTACTGAGAAATTCTTGACGGATAATCTAATAACACTTTGCCTGACCTGGGAATCGACCCCAGGACCTCATACTCAGCAGTCGCGCTTGCGACCACTAAACCAACGAGGCAGTTTGTGTCCGAATCCGCGTCCGATAGACTCCAATTATGTTGCCATCTGCACAGCTCTATCGTTGGCTTCTTTTAAATCCAGATGCTTGCTGGTTTTCTGATCCTATTTTTCAGTACTTATCATTCATTGAACTTTTTTATTTTCTAAAAGAAATCCTATATTATGTCGAAAACGTGGGACAAATCACCAGGGCTCGACTAAACCAAATAAAAACGCCGGACAAATTCGGACAGATGGTAACCCTAGCTGCAGGTATGTACATCAATTCTATGCGTATGTCTTAGCGCTGTTATTGTTGGCATGCAGGCTAACTTGTCCCGGATTTCTGGAAACCTATTCAATATAGCACCATGTCATGTCGTGTTACGGTTGCGTCTTGGGTAAGTACTTGTTACTTTGAATATACAACAGGCCTAGGAGCTTTCATAGGGCAGATTTCATCTAGGTTGATACGTAAGTTGTGTCCGGTTTTCAGTTAGATTTATTAGTTTTCGTGCGGTAACCTGGAGTTTGTCAGAGTTTTGATGCTGCCCATAGGCTTCTGATTTGAAGAGTAGGAGGAACTTTAAAAATATTTTGCAGGCATGCTGGTTTCCTTGCGACGTTTGCCTTCACCGGAAAGCAAGTGATAATTATACAATACGCACATCAATCCGAAAAATCAGAGGTGTATGTCTTGGATTCGAACTCGAGACCGATGCCTTGGCAGTCTGACGATCACACCACTAGGCTAGCACTGCTGATACGATACGCATAGGTATCCTTAATCAAGAAGCTGGTCATGCTTCACATGCCTCAGCATGTTGCAGACAGACCAAGTAGGTACAAGCGACGAAGCCTAGGTACAATCTCAAGCCCGTAGCACTTAAAGTAAAAGCTTTTCAAGGACAAATTATGACTTAAGAAATAAACAAAAAATTATAGTAAATTCCTGTTTGTCTCCATTTAGTCCATTTATATACATAAAGCATAACATAAGCATAATCAGTCTATAATACATAATATATAATACTCCTAGCGAATGAATATTATCATTATATTATAATGATAATGTTCATTCGCTAGGAGTTGGGTTCCATCTGCTAGAATACAGGACTCTATGAGAGAGGGTATATTACACAAAGTCTTTTTATTTCAATCAAAGTACACACTACCCCAAAAATACAAACTACCGTCCCTTACCAACCCACAACCCATATACATGCACCAATCTGCTCTACACCTCCAATTCTGCGAAACCTTCAAAATATTCGCCGCTCGCATTGGCGCCATATTTCATTTGCCAACAGAAAGATATTTGAAGGCTACACACAGCAACATATGTACGGAAATATATCCTGAGATATGAAACGTACGTGTGTTTTATATATATTATGCTTTTTATAAGGTAATTTGGCGAGAGAAATGTTTGTGTAGATAGTAGATACACGTTGTTTTAGTTTTCGCGGTTTCCGGTAAATTAGTAGGAACTTTATGAGACCTTGTAGGCAGTTTTATTTTATTTTAGTATGGTCTACGTATCACTTTTCTTCGATTCAAGCCAAACCGGTCAAGTGCGAGTCTCGCGCACGAAGGGTTCCGTACCGTTAACTATAAAAACGGCAAAAAATCATGTTTGTTGTAGGGAGCCCCCTTAAATACTCGTATTTATTTTATTCTGTTTTTTAGTATAGCGGCAACAAAAATACATCATCGGTGAAAATTTCAACAGTCTAACTATCACGGTTCGTGAGATACAGCCTGGTGACAGACGGATAGACGGACGGACAGCGGAGTCTTAGTTATAGGCATAGCATTTTTAGGGTTCCGTACGGAACATTTTACCCTTTGGGTACGGAACCCTAAAAATGCTCTTATGATTTAGGAGATATGTTTATCGTGGCACAAGCAACATCAGCGCAGATATTCCACTTTTAAGACACAAGCATCGTCTATGTTCAGAGAGAATTTGTAGTGGGTTGGTGAGATGACACCATCTTCATCATCTGCCTAGCTTTTTCCCCAACTATGTTGGGATCGGCTTCCAGTCTACACGAATGCAACTAAATACCAGTATTTTACATGGAGCGACTGCCTATCTGACCTCCACAACGCAGTTGGTAATGACGATACCCCATGACAGGTAACACCATGCCTTCAAATTTTTCAGTTCTAGAAAGATCTCCGTTTTGAAACCAGGGCAACCCAAGGTTAGGTGCGTGGTATTTGGGCAAATTAACTCTGCAAATACTAGGTATGTAACCCGCTAATGAATCTCGGAATTAATCTGCTGCTTAATAACATGTTCTAATTAACTATTTGAAGATAAATTACTGTATCTAAGCACCTACATAGTTTATAAGCTAGAATACTTTGGTTAAAATGTTGTTGATTTTCATTATGAATGTTTGTCTTGTTTGTGAGTATTGATAATTATTTTGGCATCTAATTTCAGGTTTCTAATATTTGCCAAGACTATACAACATCAGCATCATTATCTTGCCCTTGTCCCAATTCATTTGGGATATAAACTTATATAATTATTTATTTAACTATAGATAAAAACTTATAAACTAATAATAAAAGAGGTAAAATCGTTTGGTTTTGTAACAGGTAATCTCTGCAAATCTTAATAAACGTTTGAGTGTTAGGAAGCTACACTATTTTATCTGTTCTGTTTACCCAGAATGCTACGCACCATTGTTCTGTGGCAGACTCCAAGGCGAAACTTGAAACAAGGTCTCAACACGATGGGTGCCTGAGGATAGACGGCGCCGCCGAGGTCGACCTAGAAAGAGGTGGTGATATGATCTAGACGCGCATCACGACGGCTGGTTCGAGGTGGCGCAGGAGAAGAGTACCTGGAAAGATATAGGAGAGGTCTTTGCCCAGCAGTGGGACATATAAGGCTATTAAAAAAAACCTACATTTGTCGATTACCATAGTACAGTATATTTTGAAATAGGTACTTCAAAACATACCATAAACACACGTACTGTAGGTTCCTATTGTTTCACGCACACAAAGTCAAAAGAAGGACCTCTAGTACATAACATCATAACAACACGCCTATAATCCCCGAAGGGTTAGGCAGAGGCGTATCTAATAGTACACCCACATTTCGCCAGTTATGTTTAAGTCCCATGTAATAGGGGGTGAGGCTATTGCCACCAACCGGACGCAAATCAGGACTTCGTGGCTGCTACTGAGGAATTCTTAATGGAAAAACTCAATAACACTTTGCCCGACCTGGGAATCAAACCCAGGACCTCAGCAGTCGCGCTTTGAACACTAGACCAACGAGGCAGTCTAGTAGCCTCTAGTACCTCGGTAATAAGCAGCGACTTATTGTCGGGCCTATGCTGTCCCCCCATACTTGAGTACTAATGCTGTAACATGATAATATTGTAAAATCTAATCATTTTAAAAGAGTAACCATGGAGTTTCTTGCCGGTTCTTCTCCATAGGAAACGACCAACCCGAACTGTGCCCGAACCGTGCACCTTTTTGTCGACGTTTCATAAGTGCCCATGTAGGCCTATGTGAAATAAAAATATTTTGATTGATTGGCAATAAGTTCGAATCAAATTCAACGGAGTCAACTAAAACCGATTCTTTTCACACACATTTGAGATAACGTCAAGTTATCGACATTTACTGTCAATAAACTTAAGTTCGCACTAAAATCGTTGCTTACGTCCCATAAAGGTAGTCTCAGCTGTCGTAAACTTAAGACAAGATAACCCCATAGACTGCGGTCGGCGCACACCATCGAATATTCAGTGGAAAATTAACCATCACTTTACTAACAAAACGTAGTTAATAGAACAGTGTTGGTCCCATGGAAACAGACAATGGGTGCAAAAAGACTCATAACGAAGCCGAAAGGCTGTTCTCCCCGTCATCGGGATATTTTTTTGTTCTGGACCATACCTGCCTTGCCTGCCTTGTGGCATTAAGTCCGCTTATGCACCACATATTGTACATGAAGTTTAAATAAATAAATACCTGGGAACCTTCTAGTTCAGGAGATACTGGAGGTCAAAGTTCCAACTTATTCACATGTTTAAAAAAAAAACTAAAAAAGGCCCGTCACGAAGCCGTCAACCAAGTATTCTGTACATCAAACTACTAAACACTACGCAAAAATTATTATTGGTTGACGACTTTTTTGAGGGTTCCGTACACGATGGGTAACCAACGGGACCCTAGTATTACTAAGCCTACGCTGTCCGTCCGTCCATCCCCCGGTCTGTCAGCGGGCTGTATCTCATGATTCGTAATAGTTGAAATTTTCACAGAATGTGCATTTCTGTTGCTATAACAACAAAAAATTAAAATAAATTTAAAATTAAAAGGGGCTCCTCTACTACAACGTTACGGAACCCTTCATGCGCAAGTTCGACTCGCACATGACTGCTTTTTTTTAAATTACCAGTGAAAAAACCCATCCACCTTTTTTATTTTACGGACACAAATATCAGACTAAGCCCCTAATCCAATACAAATCGCATTTCTGCGTCTAAACTTACTTACCAACTTACGCAACCAGGACTATCAAAGAGGACTGACGTTTTATTGCGTCTCAGACTGCAGGTGTAAAAGCAATCTGTGTTTATTAGCCAAAGAGCCGGCAACAGTATTGGAACACAGTTTACCTAAGAACTTAGATCCTGGATTATTCAATTACAAGGCTGGCTTTGTGTGGGCGGTTTTATGTAAGAAGATATCTACAATTCAATTAACAATATTGTCTTGAATCAGACCACAGTCTAGAATAGCCCTGGTTAATGATAATATTATCCTGTACTGTTAATTAAATTATTCAAACATACGTAAAACGGAAAATTGACATCAGTTGCTTAACAATTTGATTCCCTGACAGTGCGTGAGATTTAAACATAACTGGTGAAATATAACACCTAAATGGTGTACGTACCTAGGTCCCCCGTGTGTGCTGTGCGTGCGTGAGGAGCTCGTGGCTAAATAAGAACAGCCGCTCGGGTCGATCTTTAGGTTAAGCCGTGCTTACTTAGGTTGGTCCGTGGATGGGTGACCACCCATTACATACCGAGTTTCCTCCGTGCCTCGGAAAGCACGTTAAGCCGTTGGTCCCGGCTGTCATTTGTAGATCTTTGACAGTCGTTACAGGTAGTCAGTGACCCGAAAGTCTGACAACCAGTCTTACCAAGGGGAATCGTATTACCTAGCGCTAACTGGGTTGTGGAGGTCAGATAGGCAGTCGCTCCATGTAAAATACTGGTATTCAGGTGCATCCGGTTAGACTGGAAGCCGACCCCAATATAGTTGGGAAAAGGCTAGGCAGATGATGATCATTCATATAATATTAAGTATACCTGGAATACAATTTCTATTCCAATAAAATCAAACAGATAAGCAAAACGGTAATGATCTCTTGATCTTAATGAGGTCAATAGTAGATCTTACCATCCGTCCTTCTTTCATGCGTAGAGCCAAATCACGATTACCTCCATAAACAAACAAACAACTCTACTGCAATGCACACAATACCACATTAATTAACAGCCATAGAGATCTTAACTAGTACGTACATACATACATACATACATTATCTCCAACAGTGCCGCGAGTGCTACTGCTGAGCATGAAGTCCTGGGTTCGATTCCCAGATCGGGCGAAGTGTTTTTGTTGCCACGGAGTCTGGTTTTGTGGAATGTTGTTGTTGATGGCAATAGGCTATCCCCATATTACATGGGATTTAAACGTAACTGGCGAAATGTGTGTGTAAGTACTATTAGGTACACCTCTACCTAAGCCTTCGGTGATTACAGGCATGATGTTATGTTATGTTACGTTATCTAAATTATAATTATATTATATTATACCGTTGCACACAGCCAGCATTGTATTTTAGAGGGAGAATTATAAATAGGTAACCTCACAGGAACCTCAGAAGGATATAAGTACAGATTACTCCTAAATCTAAACTAGGTCCTATTATCTACCTGACCGTTTCATGCTCCACCGATTCTAGCCAACCTTCTTTAAAAATTGAACCAGCCTGAATTCCTGTACATGGGGTAAGCAGATGTGTTGGTGTAAAACCCACACTACAACCACAGTTCGCCATACGTAATATTAATATGTTTAATTCCCATAACAAGAGGCCCCCTAGCACGAGTGCGAGCGCGGTATAAACGTATCGTCGATTTTTGAAGAATTTCTTCATATCTGTGTGTCCTGTCATTGGTACAAGCTTAAAATGAATCGCAAGTACGTTAGTGGTGACATCACGCGACCTACTGACAAGACTACCCGACTACTAGAAGTACCTACGCTGTGGTGGCACAGCAGCTTACTTCTACAGAGCCCTGATGTTTACAGCTCTAGGCGACGACGACAGTTGAATAGAAGGTCTGATCGCAGCTGTGTTGATACGTTCTGGAACTGTACCCCGATTCATTGTGCCCCGTGTTATTGTGTTAAATTGTAATGTCAAGTAATTTGTTAGTTTAATAGAAACAGTGTATCGCACCCAGTGTGTTTTTATTTCACGAAACCCATCGTTTGCCCACATGATGTACGAGCCTAACGGAATAAATTCTGACAATCCGACATATGTATATACTGATTGTGCTTGTTGAAAACAATTTAACTACAATGCATGGATAATTATAATTGATTTTTAGATTAAAGCAAAAATTTGTTTTTTTTTTTGTTTTTCTTTTTTTTCTTTTTTTTTTTCTTTTTTTGATTTGATTTTTTTTTTTAATTTTTTTTTTGGTTGAATTTTTTTTTTGACTTTTTTTTTGTTATTTTTTTTTTTTTTGTGTTGATTTTTTTTTTTTTTTTTTTTTTTTTGATTTTGATTTGAATTTTTTTTAGTTTTTTGTTTTTTTTTTTTTACATTGATTTTTTTTTTTTTTATGTTAGTGCTGCTGTTTTGTTTTATTTTATTTTATGGAATTTCTACACAATGTATATTGTTTTTGAAATAAATGACTATGACTATGACTATGACTAAAAAAAGACGTATTTACGTAAAGTTCATACCGCGCGGCTAGGCCATCAGGGGTTTGTTGCTTTCAACCCGGTATAAATCCAGACACTGCCCTACCACTCTCGCCAGCTACTGAGATATGACTGATGGTAAAACCAATTAGGTCCAACTTACCTACACTTTTACTAACTTCGGTGTAGAACCCAGGACCTCACACTCAGCAGGCACGCCTGTAGCCACTAAACCAATAAGGCAGTCATCGTTGGATTTTATTAACTAAAAATTACTCCTAATTCTAAACTAGGTAGGTATACCTAAACATACTGTAATTAGTGCAATATTTGACTAAGCAAACGCTTCATATGAAAATAGTTGGGCAAACAGGAGCGAATATGTAAACAGGGACTAGGATATCCAGGCTCGCACGCAAAGTTTCGGGACGGGCCATCAGTTGCCAGTTGACAGCTGTCATTTACAAAATGACAGCTTGGGATTTGAGCTTTTAGGGACCTTTGCCTACATACTTTTAAAAAGGATTCGATTTTATTTTAATCCACCTCTAGACACTAAAATACTACATGGTTGAGAGCAGTGGTGTCCCAATGGTTACGGGCCCGACTTACGAGTAAGTAGGTACTTTGTATAATTTGATTTCATCTCCACTGCTCTCGAAACGGTGAAGTAAAAAATCGTGTGGAAATCGGCATATCCCAGAACCAAACATTATGAAGACATTCACTTACTGGGCCCGCGTTTTAGCTTACATCCCACTCCCCATCATACAGAGGAGGCATGTGTCCCAGCAGTGGGATCATTATAGGCTGATTATAATCAGTGTAGCACTGTTCTTGTCTACGTTAAAAAAATACGACACCTAACTCTGTTGAATAATTTCAAACTTAGACATCGTATGACTACCAACCAGCCATTTCGTAGTTGCCGATGTCGAGTGTTGCATTTCGAATGAAACGAACTGCAATTGCTGCATGTTTTATATTATTGCATTTCAATTTTAGAATCTAATATTATGATGTAATGTAATGTTAAGTAATGTATCAAACATAATATGAATAGTTCCTGTTAAATAAATAAAACTTAAAAGATTCAAAATGGGTATCGTCTTGAATTTGGAAGATTGTCGTCTGTTCTAACCACAGAACATAAAAGGAGGTTCTAACCGTTTCAACTGTGATTTAGAATCATTGCCCACAGTCTAGACAACGGCTTTGTTCTGCTGATATTAAGTAGGTACTACTTTGTAGACAAAAACTTGTAGATAGTGGCATCGAACTTCTGAAAATAATATGAATCTGTCTAGTTATAGATATCAATGTTCAAGTCGTGTGTGTTGTGTGTGAATGGGTTTCTTCTTTATGAAGCAAGACTAGCGACCGAGCTCCAAGTTTTAGAACTTTGAACCCTGTTTTCATAAACACTAGGCGAAATCAAAAGGAATTACTAAACAAAAGCGAGTTGTTAGATTTTCATTGCTAGGCTCGGCACTGAGAGTTAAAATTCCAATAGCAAGTAATAGGCATTTAATAAGATGCTGCTGCTAGGTAGTGACAACGGACTGAAGAGTTTGTTCCGCCATTTCTTCTTCCCAGCTAAAACGGCGGGCGTTCTGGAGGACTGACATAAATATTTAATGACGTTCAAAAACTGCCAATAGTCCGACTAACTTATAGGTACTGTTTATTTTTTATTTATTTTATGTGGTTTTTATGAGTTCTAATTGAATTTCGTATATAATAATAAATTAATCTAGTATTTAAATAATTTAGTTACCCTTTTAACATTACTTATTCTATTTTTTAGGGTTCCGTAACTCAAGAGGAAACAACGGAACCCTTATAGGATCATTCGTGTGTCTGTCTGTCTGTCACAACCAATTTACTCCGTAACTACTTGACCGATTGAGTTGAAATTAGGTGCATATTATGTAAGGACTAATACGGAAATGCAACGTAATTAATTAATTTTAAACATAGCGGCACTTTTGGGGATCAAATTAGAAAATGAAAAAAAAAGTTTTGCAAATAATATTGTGTTAGGTACATGTATGTAATGTAATGAAATGGCTAATTGTGAGAATCTCAAATAAAGAAAATAGGCGAAAATTTACCATCCATACCACTCCGAAACTACAGGGCCGAAAATTTTGAAAAAAATACAAAAAATAGTTCTTTGCCTATAGATAGATTACAGGAAAACCTAAAAGAAATCTTAGATTTAAAATAACTTACGGAATTTAGATAATTAACATAGAATACGAAACCCTTTCCACGCGACTCGAACTCGCACTTATCTGGTTTTTTTTATGATTACTGACCTATAACTTTTTTTCTGGTTTATAACTGTATATTCAAGTTAGTTTTTAATAAATAAATGGCTTGACTTTGGGCGTAAGACACCATAAAAACCACATTAGGGTAGGTACTCAGGGCTACGGGACTGTTCGAAAGAGATACCGCGGCCCTGGAACATAAAGGGCCAAAGAAGGAACATGGGTGGTTTTTAGTCAGTAAGAGTCTGACACTCCCTTCCGCTCCGCCCAGAGCGGGGGGGGTCATTTGATGATTTCCCACCCACCAAAAAAAAAAAAAAAAGAAAAAAAAAAAAAAGGGTAGGTACTCAGTACTCACCCACTCCTTTAAATAAATAACATTCCTACATGCCACAGTCATTAGGTAGGTACGGAACCCACGCGGTAGACTCTCCCGAGTCCCCGCTCTCCAAAACATGAATAGCCGGCATCATTCTGAATGTTTAACTGAAAGTCGAGCGTTCATTAAAAAAATACCGGCTTCGTGCTGAATACGGGATGAATGGTTTCCGAGTAAAGACATGATAACCGCCGCTTAAGACCCCACTCTACATATTAATGAGGATTTAAACTCTGCTGGGAACTTCAAGTAGTCTTCAGAAAATAATATGCAGAAAAAGTTTTGTGAAGACTTTAAAAAAATGTGGTACCTAAATAGGTTAACTGTCATGGTTGGGATTGGTTGCTTCAGGTATTCGTAACATCTTAAGCTGGTTTTCAATAACATGGGCAATGCTTAAATAAACATAACATAACATGACGCCTGTAATCCCCGAAGGGTTAGGCAGAGGTGTAACTGATAGTACACCCACATTTCGTGAGTTATATTTAAGTCCCATCTAAAATGGAGCGAGCCTATTACCATCAACCTGGCACGTATCCAGGCTCCGTGGCTGCTACCGAGAAATTCCTGATGGAAAAACTCAATAACACTTTGTCCGACATGGAAATCGAACACAGTACCTCATGCTCAGTAGTCGCGCGTGCAACCACTAGACCAGCGAGACAGTCTCGCTAATACAATGCCTAAATTTAATCGCGAAGTTGGATATTCAACAATTGACTTGCCCTAAAATTTCCAACAGTTCAAAAATATTGGCTTTAATTTATTTGTAACATTGATAGTATTTAACAGAAATGAATATTCTATTCATACACATATAAACGACTTTTTCCTATGGGTCTAGGCAGAAACTACACAGCGCCACATGCCACACGCCTCTTGCGACTACGATCCTACAAGGCTACAACAAACTCATTGCGCGTCCACGTTCAAAAAAAAAAAAACGGGGTCTAAAATGGCCATAGACGTACCTACTATTATGAATTGTCACCATAGAGTAAAGTAATATAACGATTGTCACCTTGTGACTATTTTACGAATTTAAATGTAATTCATATTATTATCCTATTATGATTCTGCTAAAGCGGCCATTTTAGACCCCCGGGTTATACACATGTTCATTTCATACTACAATATTCAAATAGATACGTTATGAGCAATATTTTTCTCCAATGGCGGCAATCGAGGACATGAACCCAACTTTTGAATACCTACATTCTCTTCAAATAATAAAGGTGATTATATATTCCGCGTCATTAGTACTGTTCACTCATGTCACTATCGGATTATCACATCGGATTATCACACACGATTAACGTTTATTTGGACAGCCATCACATAAAGCGCGGGTAATTTTCGCGGCCATTTGCTTGTGGAATAAATCCGGTCGATTTGGCGCGGCTATCGGAGACCCTCAGGCTACACATCGGCTAACAACCACTGCAAACAGCTCCCAAATTATTTATGAACGCAATTTCTTTTATTTATTACTGAGGTTTGGGAGATGGGACGAAAAATTACAATGTGGACGTTTCTAGGTATCTATCTAGGTGCATAGCAGTTATGCGTTTATTAGATAAGGTATTATATTTATAGTAATATGCTGCGACCTATAACTAGCGCACGTAGGAGAAACCAGTGTGTAGAATCTGAAAAAGAACCTTACCTCAGTATCAGTAGCTCCGTAGCTCGTGACTACATAATAACAGCCATTAAGGTGAATGCTCCAACCAGCCCGCGAAATTCAAAATTTCTTGCGTTTTTTGCAATTTGCAGGCCAGTGCTAGGTTGTATGTTGATTAAAATATTATTCACGGCTGTAAGACGTATGTAGTTACAGAATTTTATTATAATCATCAAAATCACCAATACAACCCTCCAAGTTCATAAAGGCGTAGGAACAAAAAAAAACAGAAATAGTCATTCCTACAGCTTTATGAACTTAGAGCGTTTTATTGATGATTTTGATGATTAGCCGACCCCAACATATTATACACATTGGGAAAAGGCTAGGCAGCAGATTTTTGCCTCAGCATCAGTACATAGTCAGAATGGTAGGTAGGTTGAAGTAGGTACTCGTACCTCTACCTACCTACCAAAGTTGTCCTATTGTCGTCGTTGTATATATATATATATAGGTACTTTATTTTAGTCTTCTTTTTATATTTATTTTAGTTCTATTTGTAGTCTGTATATAATGTACATAGCAAATATGCCTACCAAAGTCACAACCGAAATCCAGATACTAAACTTCGTTACTTATTTGAACCGACTTCCAAAAGGAGGAGGTTATCAATTCGTCTGAACGTCTTTTTAGGGTTCCGTACCCAAAGGGTAAAACGGGACCCTATTACTAAGACTTCGCTGTCTGTCTGACTGTCTGTCAGCCTGTCTGTCTCCAGGCTGTATCTCATAAACCGTAATAGCTAGAAAGCTGAAATTTTCACAAATGATGTATTACTATTGCCGCTATAACAACAAATACTAAAAATTAAAAAAAAAATATTAAGGGGGGCTCCCATACAACAGATATGATTTTTTTTGCCGTTTTTATAGATAATGGTACGGAACCCTTCGTGCGCGAGTCCGACTCGCACTTGGCCGGTTTTTTTGTGTGTATTTTCAGCAATAACTTTAAGACAAGTAATTTACTAATCTAGCGAACTCGACGAGTGTAACGCTGAGCGCCATCTAGTGTTCCTTTTAGGAAGCAAAAGTTCTACGGTTCGTGTTTGGACTGAAAAAATAATGCAAGTGGATTGAATAAATTGGCCTGCATACGGACCCATATCTTCGTTGACAGACTTAGACAGAATAACAAGACAAAATAAAATGGCGGAAGTTGTGTAGTTCAAGTAGTAACCTGACCTCACTTCAGCAATTTAATTTTATTTTGAAAATATCAGCCACGCATAAAAAAAAAACAACAACCCTATATCAAATAAACCCTGCGTCTACTAGGCAGGCCAGGAGGTCTACTCTCCAAGTCCGTCACCGATTCGGGCTCGTCTGAAAGAAGCTCGAAACTTCGAAATTAAGTAACCATACTCCCCATTATTTTCGGATTTATGAGAGTAACAGATTGACCAATAGTGTTCTCATTTCTTTATTGCTCGGGCCCATAGCCAGTCTTATATCCTTATGTCATACGGGGTAGGTAACGCTCATAAATTCGGACGAAACTATGGGTTAGATACTTCGAGGGCAGACCGCAGGCTTCATACAAAAATAGTCTAACATCTTTCCTATAATTAATGTTTTAATGTTTTTTTTTTATTTCTCTATTTTATATAATTTTAGCTTACGTTGCATGTCGAGGAGTCTCCATTTAGGCATAGAAAATGCCTGTAGTTGAAGGCTCCGCTCTTCCCTTACATTATAAACTTACCGATTTATTGAATAAGTGTGTGTGTGTGCGCGCGAGTGTGTGTTTGTGTGTGTGTATGAGAGAGAGAGAGACCGATTTTGAGTGTATATGTGTCACCAAATAAGTGAATAACATCACTATATTAATTATTATTAAATCACACGTTGCAAAAGTTACTCTGTATCATCATAATTTAAATTGTGTAGCCATTTTGTTAACTCTTTTTTGCATTAATTTTTATATCATAAAAGTTAAAAGGCTGAGCGAGGCTTCTACTATTTTAGGATCATATGGTGTCTCTTTGTGCGTTTTGAGGATGATAAGAAGGCTGTACAATTTTCTCACTGACAGAAGATTACATAATTCATAAAGCTTTACAGTGGAGAATATTCTTTTTTTGAAGTACATCACCTTAAGTAGGTATCGCTCTTTCTGCCAGGGCTGCGGGACTGTTCGAAAGAGATACCGCGGCCCTGGAACATAAAGGGCCAAAGAAGGAACATGGGTGGTTTTTAGTCAGTAAGAGTGTGACACTCCCTTCCGCTCCGCCCAGAGCGGGGGGGTCATTTGATGATTTCCCACCCACCAAAAAAAAAGTATCGCTCTTTGAGCACGTTCTTACTCTAGAAAACTAGATTTCGTTGCTCCACCCCATACAGTTATGCAATATACTAAAACAAACTGCACCAAACATACATAAATTTCATTTAATAGATTTCTTTGATTGTCATTATTTTTATTCTCCTTGGTACATCATATCTCAGCTCTTTGAATATCCAGATGAGTTTTCGTACGCTACTCATGACTTGTTCCAGTTGAGGATACCAGTCAATGTATTAAGTACCTATCTATTCGATGTACAAAATGTTGAAAGGAAACCACACTATTTAATCCCAAACTTTATTGAAAAACCTATATTTTATAATAATCACATAATTATTTATATACTTAGATCTTTCAAACGTTTACTTAACATAACGTTTTGCTTATCAACAGTCAATGAAAGGCGTTTTGGTTGTGGCATAATATTAGTTAAGTTCTAACCTATTCAGTGCTTCTTTTGGCTGAGAAAGATGTTGATTTAAACACATTACAAGCTTTATAAGCCTTTTCGTAAGTCCTCTAGCTCCATCATAGGGACAAACACTCATGTCTTTTATATTTAACAAACAATTTGTTTTTCTCATCCACATTTTATGACTTTCATTACCTAGGCACACTAACGGTATTCTTTACAGTTGCCATTACCAAAAAATATCGCATTTGTCTGCGCTCCATATCATTTAGGCTCTACGGCCGCGAAAAAAGGGTGATTGCTCACACTAACGTACAAAATCAATCATTTAATAATATTCCTACCTACTACTCAAACAATATACAAAACAAAAACCTTCACCACGAACAATCCTTTGCTTTAAATCAACACCTTATTGGCAACATTATGCATCAATTCAAATAGAATTTCGTTATTATTTTCGAGATTGAAAAATTGAGTTTTCTTCTCCTTTAAGATTTTCATTGGAACCGGATTAAGATCACAGTACAATTAGCAGTTTGACGATGGCTCAACTTCTTAGATACTTTAAAAAGTTAACCAAACCGAATAATTACTCCACAATAGTGCATTTAAAAACAACGTTGATGTACATTTTAGACTTTATAATATCGTCATAGCTTATATTTTAGGTAGATAATTATATAATCTAAGACTAAATAACTCTTTATTTAAAATCATTTCAAAAGCCTTGTGATAATGTTGTCATCTTACTTTAATGACATTAAAAGAACTGCAAGACCTTTTAGTTATTTCACCTCTGATTTTGCAATACTGTCAAAATCAAAGTGGTTTTTGTTACCGTTACCATAGTTGCTGTAACTAGTTTGTCTAAAATGACTGTTATCTTTATTCCTGGTAGATACGCCATGCATAAAGCTACCCGAAACTGTCAAGTTTTCCCAATCAACATTGAACCTAATGCTTTAGCGCTAAAGTTGAAAATCGATAAAAGAAATTTGACAGATTGTAGTAGCTGGCGTCTGTACATTAAGGTTGGTGTTGTCAGAGGTAAAATAACGTTGATGTTCCAAAAAAGACTGTAGCACTTTTGAAGCGTTTATAAACAAAGGCGTATAGATTGTAATCATTAACATAGAAAAATAACAAAATATAGTTGCTTAACTTTACCACAGTTTATGTCAAACATATTTTTCAAGGAACCTAGCAACTAGATGTTGTATATGGAAGTATAGGCTAGAGTAATAAAATAATAACAGTTAAATTTAAAATATCATATTATAATATAAAAAACTAATCTAAGCTGAAGCCGCGAGAGAGAGATAGAGCTATAGGGTTACTAGCGCCATCTCTTTTTCGCATTGGATGATAGATAACTTTATTTACATCATCAAGCCCTGTGCCCTAATGCCTTAATTAAATTGTTTTTGGCAGAGGTAGCCCATAATGGCCTGTAAAAGTTACACTTAAGGCTACTTTTGCCATAAACAATTTTGCTAAGATCATTTAAACAAGTACAGTCGCCAGCACAACAATTACCACAAACAGTCAAATTTCTCCAAATGGTTTTAACCCATAAAATGTTGATGATTAAGTTTAAAATCGGATGAGAAAATTTGACAGTGTGTAAGTAACTTGATGCACTGACGACTGTACCAACTTTAGAGGAAGGATTATTAAGCAATGGCACTGATGTATGATAAGTGTACATGACGTGATGTTTCTTTTGCTCAACCCTACTAACAATACAATACCTATTTTGAGATATAACGCTCTTTTATATCAAAATAGTTCCAGCAAATAAATGGCTGTCACATTTTTATTTTTACATAACTTTTATTTAAACTTAAAATATGATATGCTTATCAATAATTGAATAAAATCATTGTTTTGGATTATACATACAATCATGACTTATATATTTTACATACACAATTATTATTTTATAACTTTGCTTACATACAAATAATGGGGATCAATGAGCCAATGAGGCGAATTTCGCGAGTTTCATTTTCATATCGACGTCTCATTTGTTACTTTCCTATGTAAGGCAAGTAAACATAGACAGTTTCTATCGTTACTGTCAAATATTGATATATTATTGTAAAATAAATCTTTCTTTAAACAATAATTACGAAAATGTACTAGAATTTTAAATCAAATTCTTTTAATTCAATAATTAGATGGTTAGGTAATTGCATTTTAATTATTTGCCTATATAGATTATATCTTTTTTATCTATAATCACTTTAAATTTACTTTAAATTGCACATTTTTTTATGGCAACACTGAATGTTTTAAACATGTTTTTCAAGAACATTTATTTTACTAGCACTGTTTGTATACTTTATCAGCTTTTAACAAAAAACTAATGACTAAAACAGTTAGTTAAGTTTCCATATCTCTGATAATTACTTGTCGTATTTAGCTGGTTTTTTCTAGAGATATTTTCTATTTGAAAATAGTAGCAAGATTGCAACATAATAATCAAATTGACTTAAACTTTGATGGTCACAGAGCATGAAGACGCCTCAATGGTCGCTGCACTCACTGTTAGAGGTGGTATTATCAAGACTTTCCATACCAAGTGTGTTACCGTTTATTCGCAATACAGCACTGATGACATATACAGAAACTGATGGCTTTGAAGGCAGTCCATGAAAGAAATTGTGAGCTCAACCCACTTTCAATGCCACAAATTTTATAAATACTGCCATTTTTAGCTACCGTCTTGGTGATTCCATGCTCTTTGGTTTTGAAGAATATTAATAGTGTTCCTATGCACGAAGTAGGTGCTGAATGTACTTTACAGATTACAATTACTTTTAAAAACTTTCCTGTCTGAGTCATATGATTATCAGTAATTACTAGATTTCTGTGTGTTTTGCGCTCAGAACTTGTTAAAGTACTCCAAAAAAGATATATTTTGCCAAACAATCATTCTAACAAATAGGTATTTTAGTTATTTATAATTAGATACATTGCATATAACAGAAATATTTGTTTAATTACAGCAATGTGTTCTATTGCAGATGCTTACAAAAATCATTGTTATTGATAAAATGTCAACTTTAGTACAGTAAACCATGCGTTGCTGGTAACACTTTGACCTTGAGCTGGGCAAGCATGCTATGGAGTTTCAATGGACGGCAAGGCCTTACCTTCTATTGAATCAGTGGTATCAAAACACCACTAAAGTTCTTTACTAGCTGCCGGTCATAATTTGGAAATCAGAAATAAAATAGTGGACAACCCATACTAATTAAAACTGTGCAAAATTAGTTTCAGAAATTATTTTATGTAAATGCAAGTATTTGTACACTGGTAAATACACTTCACTGACCTTGAAATGATGTAATGAATAATTGACCGACAGCGGGTTGCATAAATGTGATGTAAAAATTAAAAACTGACTCTGCTTATGTTAACATATTAGCTTAGTATTCATTACTTATTCAATTTTATCTATGAAAAGAAAGCTTCTCAAAACCTTTTCTTTGTTTGCAATCCTATAGTGCATAAACAACTCAGTTAACATTAAACAGTAACCATTATTACATTCATAAACCTTTCAATATTTAACATTTCTTATCAAAACATTTAACAAGGCTCGTCACACTGTCTATCCAAACAGGGCTCCGCAATTCGAACATCTTCTGTTTTTCAGAGCGAGACAACATAATATCCCCAATGGGAAGAACAGTATGGCACATAGGATGCCAAGACATGTGAAGTCGTCTTCAAGAATGCCGACGCGACAGGCCGGACAAGCCCCCACGGCGATAATAGGGGGTGGTATTATAATATTTGTGGCTCCATAGTTTGGCACAAAACCTGTACCTGGTGGTGGTACTCCGTACGGAGTGTACCCTGGAGGAGGAGGCGGGTACGGCGCACCCGGAGCACCCGCCGGTTGAGGCTGCGGCGTAGGAACTGTAATTGTCGTATTTACACATTACAAGACCATCTACGAATACGTGTTTACCAAACAATAACTAAGAAAATAACTTTCGTTATGTTCATAGGATGGTAAACACGTAAGCTTTCTATGGGTAATTAAACAAAAAAATGCTTAGTCGTAACATTACGCAGTTTAATCGGACAGCTTATCTTTATTGTGATTCATTCACACTAAGGTTTCTTTGAAAACAAACTAATTTGGGGCTTACCTGGAAAAACTGTAGCCGAATATGGTGGTGGCTGCTCAGTAACTGTTGGTTTTTCCATATTGTTCACTGTTTGACGCCTCAGGATTTCTTTTAGAACAATGTGTTGGAAGAAATTATTGCACAAAAAGTAACAAAACTGAGAAACAGTTCACAAGACCAGCTGTCAAAAATAATGTTGCCAGCACGATCACCGCAACGCCAAAAGACGACTTTTGTATCCGTCAAAAAAGTGTCTCAAGAGACCGAGTCATAGAGTAAAGTAATGACCGAGTGTCACAGGTCCCTTGCACAGGTCGCAGGTTCTCAATTCTTTTTTTATTCAGACATTGGGCGCCTCTTAAAATCCTACTATTTTCGATTTATTTAATTATATCAAATGTAAGTGAGCAATTTTTTTTTCAATACATTGCCATCCTAAATAACAAGAGTGACAAAAATAAGCGCGGCATCGACTTACAAATTAAGAAACCGTCTCTTCTAAAAAGTTAAATAGGTACACAAAATATTTGCTAGTAAAATTATATAGTTTTTTGCAACCTAGTGTATATTTTTTGTCCTGTTATTTGGAAAACCTCGGGAAATAACCGCAAGTAGTCCTAAGAAACATTATGAATCAAAAGGTTTAATAGGTTATTATATTTATGTTCTCATTTACTTGTACCGTGTATGTACCGTCATTAAAGTAACTTTATTTTCATCTATGTGTTAGGTAATGCATTTAATTTACTGGGTTATAGCAGGCCCGCTCCCTTTTACATGGGACATTACCAGGGAACGTGGTTGTAGGCACAGAACATTATATACTCGTTGTAGGTACACATCTGCCTAACAGTTCGGCAATGTGCATCAGAATCGAGGGCCCATTTTTATTAAAATATTTAAGAAAATCTTAACTAAATTCTTAAATAAAAATGATTAACCCAGAGATACAACTTTCTGAGATTTGGGTTATGCCACTTTATGTAGGTACGCGTCTGAATTGAGGGCCCAAGTTATTTATTTAATCATAACAGTTTTAATTCACATTTAAGAAATTTATGGTCCTTTGCTTTAACTAGGTATTTTTAATAATTTTCCCATACCTAGGAGTCATAATTCGTGTCGCAAGGATTTAAAAAATGGGCCCTCGATCTAGATGCACATTCTTCGGCAGGCGTAATGATACGTTATGGTTAGTAAAGCAGTCTACACACCAAACTTCCGACCCGCCAACATGAGTAAAACTGTCGGCTACACGAAATCAGTAACTTTTTGGTAGTTAGTTTCCTATAGATACTTACTATACTCTAAGTAGTTAGTGACTGCCGCGCGTAGGAAAGTGACGCGTGTTGTGTTTTTCGAATAATTTAGCCTACATTTACCTAAACATGGATAGTGATACTGATCTAATAATAGCAGCCACATGCTGCTGTAGAATAGTTAATTAAATAGAATAATTTTAGCCGAGTCCCTCCAGAGGAAGCGACAATGTTGGGTTAGACCAAGCTTATTGAGTCGCAGTCGTTATAATAACAGTGATAGAATAAAAGGTTAGAAGGCAGACGATTTGATTGTACGAAGACCGATACATTTTAAAACATTTTGTTGTTAACCAATACCGACTTTGAATATACGTATACCGAGTCGGTTGGCAAATGAGCGCGTACGCAAGTCGCAGACGTGCCGCCGACATGTTGCCACAAGGCCCCTCGTAGATTAGGTAACTTACCGCATGGCTGTGCCGAATCAGGCCAACAAGAACAAGTGTGAAACAAAACGGAAAAATGCAAATTACTGGCTGCAATGAAAAAATAGGACGTATTACCACTGTTAGGCGATCATGCACGAGGCGACGCTTGACATCTGCATCGATATTCATACAATTTTCTACTTTATTTAATGGTATAGGTCCTATTCTCAATGCAGCCGTTTCGTACTGTCTCAACTGACCGTTACTGTTTTGAAAAAATACAGGTGGGAATGGGAAGAGGAAAATTAAAACAGACACAATAATCTTTTGAACTTTCAATATATTCATAATATTTCACAAAACAATAACTAATAACGTCATCTAACTAAATCTAATTGATCACTATAATATTTACAACATAACTTGTTCAGATTTTTCAATCCATTTTATAAATTCATTATTCCTGCCGTATACCTAAAAGGCAAGAAGAATAGACATTAATTATAATCTAAAACTTGAAGTAAATAAACGAAAATGACAAAATATACAATTATCATAACTTAATAACATTATCATTTTCATATTAACATACAAAAGTAAGATCTGTAACTTGCAGAACTAATTTATAGCCACCCTAGGTAAAAGCGTCGCATCTGAAACGAATGGAGATAAATTAGCCTTCTTTACGTTTATCCCTCAGATGCGCCCCTTTTAGTTAAGACTGCAGAATAACTATGTCAAAATTACGTAATTTTTAAAACAGTCCTACTTTATCCTAGTCTAGTTCAGCAGCTGAGCTAATCATTGGCCCCAACAATATAAGTAAAATTCAATACCTAAGACTTATTTATGAGATATTGTTGAAACCAACGCATGCTGGCTAAATCTTTACTTTTGTTCACAAATACAAATGAAATAATAACACGATAGTAGTCATTTATCACAATAAAACAAAATTTGTTTACATGTTGTTTACTGTACGTCCAAAACAACGCATCTTTGAAAGGATTAAAACATAACATACAAGTAATTTATTATTCGCTTCGAATTGAAGTCCAAAGAATATTACATAAAAAATCTTTAATTTATGACAGAACTTCTTATTAAACAAATTCCCTTATTTTTTTATTTTACACGCAACTATTCCTTTTTTGGTTATACATTGCAAAAAGATCTAAATAATGTAGGAAGATTTCAAATTTAATTTTCTTACCATAAAATAACGATAAATAAAAATAAATTACTAGCACTGGGAATAAAGTGAAAAAACTTTTTTTATAAATTAATGATTAAATGTTGTGGTAATATGGCAACCCTGGCAATTTTGACAATATTATAAGAGGATACTTATTTGTCATGGAATGCGCATAAGAAGCATGAACATATTCCATATTATAATGGTCTGAATTAATGGTAAAAGCAAGTTATTTGCAGTCTAAAGATAGACATGTGTTAGTGCTTGCATCCTAAAGTAAACATTTTGTCTTGCATTGCATTCTTTATCGGTCGAATTTAATAGAAATAAACATTTCAAAATTTAAAGTAACTCTGAACGAGGAGTCACTTTAGAATTCGTTAAATGATCACAACGTGACAATTTATAATATTTACTGCGTCTGCGACCATTTTAAGAATTTTAACGTGATTCATATTATTATTTTAATATGATTCCGCTGAAGCGGCCATTTTAGGCGGCCAAAACAATTCAAGAAATAAATTTCTCTAGGGCTTTGATATTCGTGTATTCCTCACCGCCTCATTACAGATCCACAAGTCATAATCTTGCAAAGAATAACCTACCCTACTAACATGACTTTTCGTCATGGCTTGGCATATGGTTATATGTGTGGATAATCATGAAGCAATTCTTGCTGCTTTTTATACTCTGTCAAGAAACGTCCTAATGTCTTTAATATTGGCCTCAACTCTACTAAAAAAAACAAAATACTACCGATGTTTTTCGACGTGGTTATGTATCAGCATACTTCTTGGGGTTCTGTAGTTTAGAAGCGCATGGGCACCCAGCAACCAGACTGTTCGTCGCGGCGGTAATAGTGCGCTCGGTTGTCAGGGAACACTGTCACAGCTGGGAATGGATGCTGCTGGATGAACTTCAGTGTTACACGAATCTGAAATATAAAGATAAATGTTACTGTTACCGCGCGCTAAAAATATTTTGGAGTTCAAATCAAATCAAATCATTTATTTTGCTGAATATGGGTACCTACATACAAAGATGAAACACAACAATATAGCTCAGGACCATATCCTACCCTCACAGGTGTACAAAAATAGTTCATTAATATAATCAAAATTAAATAAAATCAAAATTAAGTAAAATCAGAATTAAACAATATCATAATTAAATAAAAATTAAATAAAGTCAAAATTAAATAAAAATCAAAATTAAATAAAGTCAAAATTAAATAAAATCAAATAAAATCATGGGGAGTTTTATGTGGAATTAAGGCCTGAGATCTATAAACGTTAATTAGCACGCATAGTATGACCACCTTAAGTGCGCAGTTCGAGGTGCCGCTGCTTGGCAAGAAAACTAGGTTTACTTAAATATATACAATTCCGAGCTTACTTAGGAAATGTGTAAAATAATATTTTAAAGATTCTTTAATACACACATTCCTGTGAAATGTATGTATTTCCTAGGAATTGTATGTAATTACGAGATGATACTAGGAAATATAAAAAAGAATGCTCTCTTTGAATAAAATAAGTAAATAAAACACGTAATCAACGTCAAGGTAAATATCAAAATGTTGTAATAAAGCGTAGTCGACCTAGGGGCTCCTATTTCTGTCTGCAGGGTTTAAAGTAACCTAACACGAAAGGGAACCTAACCTGTCCGGATTCGGTGTTCCTCAAGTTCCGAGCTCGCTTCGCTCGCTCTTGCATCCTAAGTTACCTTGCCACAATACCTTGTTTGTGTTGGTGTGGTATGTAGTAAGTATAATAGGGTAACAAAAAAATAGGAGTACAATAAACGCTCGCGAGTGTGTGTCTTCGATCACTATTTAGGAAATGTATAGATTTCCTAGGAGAAGTGCATATTAAAAAATATATCATAGATTTCCTATCCATTTTAGGAATTGTATACAATGAAGGATTACATACTTTACCGTTAACATGGATATGTCAAACTTGGTACATTTATTTTAGTTCTGTGTTTTCCCATCTGCACAGATAAGTTGGTTGAAGTGTACTTTGGCTATACGTTGGTCCTGTCACTATCGCACAACTGACAAACTTCAAGTGCTAGATAAAGACGGAGACGTGTATTAGCAAAAGCACGTGCTACGTTATGTACTTTTATAGACCTTAGGTCCGTAATTTAGGACGTCGCTAAAGCTGCGTTCTCATTAGAAAAAAAAGTTGAGGAGCAGTTAATTACGCAACATTTTCATAACAGATTCGAACTTTAAGCACGAATCTTGATTATGAAACTGTAATTCATTCTATATTTGAGTCATGATTCATATTACAACCTCCGAACATTAAGTAACTGGTTCACTCGGATGTGGATATTGATTTTCCTGATAACAGTTGTCAGCAAAATCAATATCAAAACAAGTGGGATTCCGATGAGGTGACAGAGAGGCGGAGGCCTAAATAAACACAAACCACTCACAAAATACTTGGAACTACCTACCGGTAGCGTCACCAGTTGATAACACGGACTCGTCAAGAGTTACCTATCTGCCCTTCAAACGTGACTAACCGTGATAACAGGTGTGGTGTCGTGAGGTTTTTGACTCCCGATGACGACATTGTTTTTTGTAACGTGGCATTTCTTTTTCGTTATAAGTCCTATAACTTTTTTGTGATAACATGTAGTGGGTGCATTTATGGTCAGTACCTATATAATAAACTTCTAGGAAGAAGAATATACAACAGGGTGGAAGGGATACTGATGCCCAAACGAAAACTACATACTCAGTACACCATTTTGAAAAATTTCTAGGTGAGGGACAATTATTAAAAAAAAAAAATCTGCTGTTCCATACATTTTGACCGTGTAAGTATTGCACTTTTATAGGAAACACCTGTTTTGAACCGCAACACCGTGGTGCCAAGATGCTGCAGTATGAAGTCATCGGACTGCTCTAACTACAGGTCTACGCCTCGGAATAGGTCTTAGACGTAACGCATCATCTACCATCATCACCATTAACCTTTTGACTACCATAGTCAGATATACGTGACAAGCAAGCGCGTTCCCTGTACGTTTAGCGTACGTGTAGCGTCACAAATATGTGACAAAATAGTAGGTGCAATTGTGGCTTGGCGTGGAGGGCACGCGTGCGCCTTTATGCTCTGGCGGTCAAAAGGTTAATGCAACAGGGGTTAGGTTCAACTTACCTTCTGAAAGAAGTGTGGTGGCTCGTTAGTAGGTGTAGTGCTAAGATGCTACAGTATGAAGTCATCGGACTGCTCTAGCTACAGGTCTACGCCTCGTAATAGGTCTTAGACGTAACGCATCATCTACGTTAATGCAACAGGGGTTAGGTTCAACTTACCTTAAGTGTGGTGGTTCGTTAGTAGGTGTAGTGCTAAGATGCTGCAGTATGAAGTCATCGGACTGTTCCAGCCACAGGTCTACGCCTCATAGTGGGTCTTAGACGTAACTCATCATCTACCTTAATACAACAGGGGGTAGGTTCAACTTACATTGTGCACAAAGTGTGGTGGTTCGTTAGCAGGCGTGGTGCTAAGATGCTGCAGTATGAAGTCATCAGACTGTTCCAGCCACAGGTCTACGCCTCGCAGTGGCTCGTAGTTGAATGGCCCGATGCGCAGCATGCCCACCGTATTGTCGTATATGTCTAGCACCTGGATAGCAAATATTTAAATTAGGTATGAGTTGGTAAAACAGAAAAAAAACAACTCATTATCATCGTTCTCAGTAGGGTAGTACGACAGCTGTCATAAATAAGTCTGTTGTAGATAGCTACCTACGTCCCTTAAAGTTCGATCAAACTATGATCAGATTGTGGGCAGACTGTGGACAACGGATTTTGACAAGCAATCAGTACACCGCCCACGTCAATAGCTCACCGATAACATTGCTCTTTAAATTGCCATCCTTACCTGTCCCGAATGTGGCCCACTGGTAATCGTCCGGGCTCCCCTCAGCGGGAGCTCAGGCCCCTTGTCAGGGAATGTGGCAGGGAACAGGTCTCCAGCGCGAATATCTACACCGACGCCCGTTACTAAAGGCGCGGCCGACCCACCGCTTAGTGCTGTGTTCAACTCACAACAGCACGCTAGTGTGAGGTCGATCTCTACTGACAGACGGTGAAATGATACTGGAAATGAACAAAAAATATGGATTAGTAGATGGGGCATAATTCTCAGAACAGACGGGGCTGAAAAGTTCTGGAGTAATGGATGGCGACCGTGCTAGAAAAACCGTTGAACCTGACTGGAGGTTTTAATATGGAGGAAGTTCCAGTTGTTGGCAATGCTTGCACACACAAACATTATATTCAACGACAGATTCAGAATTCTGAATCTGGATTCTGATTTTTAGCTATGTTCGAATTTAGAACACAAATAAATGTTAATTTGTTCATAAAAGTAAATATTTATTTCAAATAATCATGTTTATATTATTATGATATTCTATTTATAAACACAATTTAAATACTCAAAAAATATTTACACCGTCAAAACGTATGTTTCTTTGCCGAGATTTAAAGAAAAACAAACACCGCCGACTATAGTCATTGAACCCATTTGGAATTGTATAGGTATAGGTACCTAGTTTTCTGTGGAAATTTTTATTTCTGCGCGTGTGCGGAAAAATATTAAAAATTCACGTGTGTGAAATACATTGCATGTTGAACCTAATCGTAGTGCGATAAGAACCAGTTTTCGAGAAAGTGTTTTGAAAAAATATTACTTCCCTTTTTGAATCGGATTATGTTACAATTTTTCAAGTGTTTTAATTATTTGCACGTGTTGCAATTTTTTATTCTAAAATAAACTACGTTGTTCCTTATAACATCAGCTATCTGCCAGTAAAAGTCCTATCAAAATCGGTCCAGCCGTTTCGGAGATAAACCGGAACAAACAGACAGACAAAAATTGAAAAAAATGTGTTTTTGTTATAAGTGCCGTATACATATATTCATATGGCATTTATTATAAAGCTGTTATTTTGGTATTACAAACAGACATTACAATTTTATTTATTTGTATAGATATTGACTATTTTTGATTGTTTCGTCCGTTCGTCGTCTTTCTGTCTATCCTTCATCATCATTATTTTCCTGCCTTGCCTTCTCTTCAAGATTATGTATAAAGTCGCATGCAGTCTGTCATGATTTTATCTAACTACTTAAAGCTCCAAATTATTTATACGAGACATAATACATCACAAACTGTCGAAGAAGAAATCTGTAAATAATAAATTCCTCAAATACCTAGATATGTCCCAAAGTGAGTCACGAAAGATCGTCAAGTCCTCGGAACGCGCTACGCAACAATAGACGCTCCGCCCACGCACATCTCGCTTATATTCGCGCGCTGGCAAGCTGACAAGAGTCCACCGGATGACCTCTACGTCAATTCTAATTGTTTATTTCCGAGTAAGCATTGTTACAACATTGCCGAAATATTGATATTATGCTAAAATAGAGACTTGGACCAGACAGTCAGACAGAAAGTGTTGCGGCAGACAACCATCTGGCCAAACAAGGAATCTGGACAAGCATATATCGAGAGAGCTGCAATTCATGAAGATAGTCCTTCATCAATCAGCATTGGGATGAAACGAGCTGACAGTAACTAGTATACTGCCCATCAGCTACGCGTTAGGGCCAGGCGTTGACACCACTGATCGACGACATACCGTGGTAATTACACTGATACTCATAACCCTCAAATTGGAACACAAAAATACTGCAGAAATAGGTATGGTAGTAGTACGGTATTTCATCGGTCTCCTCCACGAAGACATTTCATCACCTTCCTATATGCTTGGAATCACTCAATGTTGGAAACAGTCCTTTCGTTTCTGCCGCACTTTCCGGTTCGTCACTAGGCCAGATGCTTCCAAAGGCTGTGGTGATATCGTCGACCCAACGAGCTTTCGGCTTTCTAAAGCCTAACCTTAGCCACCATTTGATTAAAACCTTGCACCATTTCTGCTACCAAAAAAATACAAAAGGTTCAACTCACACATAATATTCGCGAACAGCTCATCAGAATAACGGTGCGGGTCTGTGAAGCCACCTACAAGCTGTAACTCCAGCCTGCCCTCTGGGTATCCAACTGCCAGTTGTTGGACTCTTGATACCATTGCCGCTGATGCTTCTGCGGTGCCCGAGCCGTCTAAGTGAGCTAGAGCTACTGCGCCTGAACCTGGAACATAGAGGACAAACGAATGTAGAAATATACAACGTGTCCCAGAAATCAACGTCAAGCCGAAAACGGGCAATAGGCCAAGTCGTGACAGCTATTAGAAAAATATAAAAAAAAATCTTGGTCATGTACTTTTCGAATTATAAACATTCAAAAATAAATCTCAAAAAGTGACACCCTGTGATGATTTTTCAAGTCCTGTGACTACATTATTAACATTTCGGTAGTTTTTTTCTCTGTGATCTAACCATGAATAACCCTTCTGTAAATTACAGTTAAAAGTTAAAACGTAACTGCCTCAGTTTTAAATTAAATGTTAGATTTTTGCCCAATATTGAATTCAAAATAATGACATCACCCAAATTTAACCGACTGTACTGAAAAAAAAATCTACTACACTATTTTGGCAAGTAACTTTAAAAGATGGCGCGTTTAGTCAGGATTCCAAAATGGTATAACACATACTAATTGCTACTTCTTAATTGAGGAAAAAAAGTACATTGTTGGTTTTAGGTGCATTTGAAATAAAATTCAGTCGTTGGATTTCTTTTATTATAATTTTTATTAAATCAGATTTACGAAGTTTTATAACAAATGTTCAAACTGTTTTCCTTCAGCTGCAATGCAAGTTCTACATCTCTTTAAAAATGATCGCGTAATAAGACGGGCGTATCTTCTTGAGTTGATGTATTCAGCGGCTTCTGCAATTCTTTGGCGCAGCTCGTCTAAATCTTGAATTGGCTTAGAGTACACTTTATCCTTTATCGTACCCCAGTAAAAAAAATCTATGGGGTTTAAATCGGGTGAACGGGCAGGCCACGAAATTGTACCACCCCGCCCAATCCACCTATCGGGGTATTCTCGATTGAGAAACTCTCGTACAGTGAGAGCATAATGCGCTGGGCAGCCATCTTGTTGATACCACATGCTGCCGTAAATGTTCAGTGGCACTTCTTCCAATAATTCTGGTAATTGGTTCTGTAAGAAGTTCAAATAACCCTGGGCATTTAAATTCTCCGGCAGCTCGATTGGACCAATAACTTTACCATTCAAAATTCCCGTCCACATATTTATTATATAATCGCATAGCACATGTGTGAGTATTATGTACTGTAAAGCTACCATTTACATTTAGTTATCTTCATTGACTTGAATGTGCCCTGGTGGTAATTACTTTATTTTTAAATTGTTAGTTTAATCTTTTACTCTGGACGCTCTTAATGTGCACGTCTTTGTACATCGTTCTCACATATATGTATAATCTCAACATGAATGATGTAACCAAGATTTTGTAACAATATTTTGATTAAAAAGAGTGTCCATGGAGTTTCTTGCCCATTCTTCTCCATAGAGATCTACGATTTGGAATGTGCAACTACAGTACTTTCGCAAGTTATTATGCCTTGTGAATGTGACTGTAGCTTAGCTTTTTTGTTTTTGACTTTCAAAAGTGCCTGTAATGGTCTAATTGAAATAAATGCTTTGAGTTTGAGTTTGAGTTTGAGTTTACTTTAAACTGGTACTGAGATCTATCTTCCCGCATCAAATTTGGATTTTCCACGTGCCATTCGTGCAAATTGTGGAGGTTCATGGAACCGTCCTTTTTAAATGTTGATTCATCGGACCATAGAATTTTTTCAAAGAATCGCGGGTCCTCTCGGTGCCTCTGCAACATCGTTCGACAAAATCGTACTCTCTCTGGGTAGTCTCGGGGTAGCAGACTTTGTACTCGTCGTACATGGTATGGGTGAAACTCGTTCTTTTTTAAAATACGATGTGCAGTACTTTTGGGGACTCCTATGCTCTGTTCAATTCCACGTACTGAGATACTTCTGTCTTCTTCAACTGCTTGCAAGACTTCGGCTTCGTAGGGCATAACGGGTCTTCCCTCGCTAACCATTTGGCTAGGAAATCGACCCTCTGATAATGACCGATGCACATTAATAAATACTCGATGATCGGGATGACGCTCAGCATTCGGGTATCTCTCATGATACACTCTTGCTGCAGCATTGGCGTTGCATAAGCATTCTCCATAAATGAGATGCATGTTGGCGTATTCCTGTGCGGTGTATCGAGATGGCATGATAAAACACTACACAAACACGGGGTTGCGATTAAAACAAGTCCGGGGTTGTCAGAAACGGTGCAGATAAATCCAAATCACAATGCAAATCAAGTCCAATAAACAAAGCCACAGTTGTAAGTACGAAGTCAATACGAATACAAAAAGATGTGCAGTCAACGAAAGAGCGTAACGTACTGCAGTATTGCACAATTTGCCGATGCATCCCTGTTTAGCCAGAGTAGCGTCTCTATCTGTTTCACTCACACATATGAAATGATGTGTCAATCCGTCTCCCTCTTAGTTAGATAAAAGTAGCGTCACTATCTATCTCGCTCCCACTTGTCAAAGTAGCGTCACCTCACATTAGTTAAAATGAATCTTTCTCGCTCACACTAGTCAAAATAACGTCACTCTTCGTCTCAATCGAACTTTTATGAAATACGGCTTCATAAAAAAAAAATGTTTTTTCTCAATTAAGAAGTAGCAATTAGTATGTGTTATACCATTTTGGAATCCTGACTAAACGCGCCATCTTTTAAAGTTACTTGCCAAAATAGTGTAGTAGATTTTTTTTTCAGTACAGTCGGTTAAATTTGGGTGATGTCATTATTTTGAATTCAATATTGGGCAAAAATCTAACATTTAATTTAAAACTGAGGCAGTTACGTTTTAACTTTTAACTGTAATTTACAGAAGGGTTATTCATGGTTAGATCACAGAGAAAAAAACTACCGAAATGTTAATAATGTAGTCACAGGACTTGAAAAATCATCACAGGGTGTCACTTTTTGAGATTTATTTTTGAATGCTTATAATTCGAAAAGTACATGACCAAGATTTTTTTTTATATTTTTCTAATAGCTGTCACGACTTGGCCTATTGCCCGTTTTCGGCTTGACGTTGATTTCTGGGACACGTTGTATAATTTCGGCATTCGAATTTCTTTTGGAGACATATTTTTTGTTTGGCATGATCTAAGCTATGAAACTAAGAAGATAAAACTTTTTGTTCGATACTAAATGATGAACTTTCAAGTTTAGCCATTTTTATAATTAAGAGTAAGTTAAGCAAATACATAATCTTTTTGTCAAATTACCTGAATGTCTGACTACGACGATTATACATGATGTGGCGTCATCTGATCCTATGATGCTGACATTTTCTGAAAATAATAACAAAAAGCTTCCATTAGTTAATAATAATAAGATTTCCTATTCATAAAAATAAAACAGATTTTACTACTTACCTAGTAGATTCCGCAAGAAATGTTTGTAGAGATTGCATAATGGTTCTTATGATATGTTAAACTTGATATTTTGAAAATTATCTTCCAGGATATTCACAGCTAGCCTAGCTTATGAGCTTTTAAATTGAACTCAATACTACCTCGAATGCCCCGTTGATCGAGTGGTCGCAAGCGCGTCTGCTGAGCATAAGGTCCTGGGTTCGATTCCCGGGTTGGGCAAAGTGCTTTTGGTTTTTTCCATGAGGAATTTCTCAGTAGCAGCCACGGAGTCTGGATTCGTGCCCAGTTGATGGCAATAGGCTCGCCCCCGATTACATGGGACTTAGACATGTGGGTGTACTTTTAGGTACACCTTTACCTAACCCTACGGGCATTACCGGCGTGGTGTTATGTCAATACTAACTGTCATGCGGAACTACAGCGGCTAGTTCTCGCTGTCCGACGTACAGGAGCCCCGGGGGAGGGACGACTCTCGCCGCCGCCCCCAACAGCTGTGCGGCCGCATCCCTATAGCCGGGGTGCGCAACCAACAGCGCACGCACCGACGTAGGACACTCGTCCGCGAGCACGCCGTTCAGCACCACCACCATGCTAACACTGCGGACAAGTAGAGAAGAATTTTAATGAAGGAAACATATGAACAGTAAGTATTCTTGTATTAGAATCATTTTACAGCACGTCAGGCCAATTCTAATCCTACTAATATTATTAATGCGAAAGTTTGTGAATATGGATGGATGGATGTTTGTTACTGCTTCACGCAAAAACTACTGACCGGATTTGGATGAAATTTGGCACACAGATATTTTACAACCTGGATTAACACATAGGATACTTTTTATCCCGTTAGTGCGATCCCGTGGGACAATTACCGAACTTACGCGGGTGAAGCCGCGGGCATGAGCTAGTTCTAAATATTTTATTTCACACAAAACTACATGCACCTAACTTCAAACATGGATACGTTTATCCATGTTTGAAGTTAGGTGCAAGGTTCGAATTGGTCGTTTTCGTTTTTAATGACCACAAAACCAATACGTTAAACATGCCTGCTTATATTACTTCACAACGTCAACCCAAGATCAAAGTGATCACTGACTTGCAGCTCGAATGTACTCGTATCACCCACTGGAACAATTAAATCAACTTCTGAGTACTGCAGCGTCATTATTGGGGAGTGTTTTCGCTGAAATTAGGTTTCAACATTATTATTTAAGTCGAAAGACCGAAGAAAGTTGTTGGGCATGTAGCGACACTAAAAAAGTACTAAAGCATAGAACAAAAAGTAGTACAGCGCCATCTATGACGCAGAGGATAAACTAAACATCGAAATACATCTAAATCCTGCATCGCGTAAGTAATGTTATCTGCGACTTAGACTTTAGAGAAGAACCCGACTAAAACTGTCGGCAGTAGCCCACCAGACATAACACCCGTCTGGTCGGAGGATCCTCCCTTTTCTACGGGAGATTAAGAACTTTACACCCTGTTCCAGTGGCGTAGCGTGCCTTGGCGGAGCCCCGTATAAAAATTTGTTTGGGGGCCCTTAGGAAGGGTAAAGATTTCTCACAAAAGAAAAAAAAAATGTTTGCATAAAATTACAAGAAATATTTATTCATCATAATTATCTATGTCACTTTTTCCAAAATTTTTACAAACAAATCAAATTAAATATACACTTTCCTTGCCTTTTTTTCGGCAAACTGAATTATTAAATCATTTATAGCAGATGATGACTTTAGTTTTCTAAAGTTTCTGCCTCTATGAAAGAAATTGCTTTTTTTGATTTTTGTCATTACCGAAATAAAAAAAAATTTGAGACGTTTTTATTAATTTTTGCTTACGCACGTTGGGGGCCCCCGTGGCTCGGGGGCCCCGTATAAATGATACGGCAGATACGGCGTTAGCTACGCCCCTGCCCTGTTCTTCATACCCGCAAAGGCAAAAGTCCCGTGCTTTTCGCTTTAGCCTATAGTGGTGATTATGGCATTCCTAAATTATATGCATAACATTCTTTTAATTCTTTGGAACATGGACAAAAATAATAGATGAAAATACTTTCAGTTACGACTTACAAGTAACAACTACGTAGGCCTAAATAGCCATAGTTATTTATGTGTAGGAAAATTTTAAGAACGTGCGATTCTTGTCTGAGTCATCTTCAATAAAAATATAAATTCCTAAAATGGCCTCTGTAGCAGGATCATAATAGGATAATACCTAATCTGAATTACGTTACAATTCTTGATTTAGTACTTTTTTTGACATTTCATTTTTAAGCTATACATTTGTAATTTAATTTCTTTGGTTGATATTTAGAAAATTTGTATTTTAATCCTTTTTCTTTGATATTTGTAATTTGATATGTAGGCAATTCTAATTTTTTATTTTGACATTGGAATTTAATTATTTTATTTAGATTAAATAAATAAGAATAATTGTTATTGTCACAAAATTGGCATGCCGAATTTAGTAGGCGGAATAGGTATAAAAACAGTCAGTATCAGTAAATTGGTCACAAAATGGCAATTCATAATATAATAACACTGCCTCTGTGAACATTTTAAGAATGTATAATGTATATGATTAAATAATATTATGTTTCTGCTAAAACGGCCATTTTAGGCCTCCAGCTGTAAACTGACCTGGAAAACTGTCGATAAGCTATGTCCAATTAGGTTTTAATATTGAGATCATCAACCTACCTCAACGAAACCAGAAAAAAAAATAAAAAATAATTTTACAAATATATTTTAGTTTAAATTAAGAACATAGGTTATTCACCTACATACCGTATTGGGCTCAGATAGATATAATATTACAAATAAACTAACAATATGGTATAACAAGAGTTCATTGAACAAAACCGTACCTATTACGATTAATATCTCGTCTTTAAACCGGATACAGGCAATGAAGTGATTATGTGTCTGCTAATAGATGAGAATGAATATTTAACATATTAACTTTACAACTGGGTGTGATGAATGTCCTGGCAAAGTTGTAAAGCTCTTTTACTATGCTTAGTGCTACCAAATGTTCCGTCCTGTTTCGTGTCTACATCATGCTTGGTTCTGCTTTCTAGGACATCCTCTTTTTATGCCTCGTGGTCTCACGATTCTTGCTCGTGTCTAAATAACAATAGCCACTCGGATCAGTCTTCGGGTTAAGCCGCGGTTTCCTAGGTTGGTCTATGGATGGGTAACCATCCATTACACACCGAGTTTCCTCCGTGCCTCGGAAAGTATATTAGCCGTTGTTCCCGGTTGTCATTTGTAGATCTTTGACAGTCGTTACAGGTAGTCAGTGGCCCGAAAGTTTGACAACCAGTTAAGGGGCATTGTACTACCCAGTACTAACTGGGTTGTGGAGGTCAGATAGGCAGTCGCTCTATGTAAAATACTGGTATTCAGCTGCATCCGGTTAGACTGGAAGCCGACCCCAACATAGTTGGGAAAAGGCTAGGCAGATGATGGTCTCACAATTCTTGCGATCAGCGCTAAATATTTTTCTCTTTCACCACAAATTTTTAATCTCATCATCATCACATCTAATCTTTGGTCCCCCTCTAAATCTTCACTAATCAATATTTATTGGCTCCGGAACTGGAAAATTGAGTAATAATTTCTTGAAAGATCAACTCTAGAAAGACTCTACTATAAAGGGTGTACTGAACCATACCTGGAAACCTAGTTACGGAGATATTGGAGGTCAAATTTCCAAATTTTCACAAGTTTTTTTTAAATAAGTACTAGTTTTTAAGGTAAATTACCTTTTCGTTTTACCGTAAAACGTGATTTTTCACCCCAAAAAAAAAGTCGTTTCCTAGCAATAATTTTTGCGTAAAGTTACTTAATTTGATGTATGTACATACGTAATGCTTGTGGTAACCGTTGACGGCTTCGTGAAGGGTCCGTTTACACCCTGTATAAGTGAAGATTTAATCTACTAAACTAGTTATTCTGATTTGAAAATGTCCCACCAGGATCGAATCTGCACTGTCATTCCGTTTTTCGCCTTCAACACAGCACACACATCCCCAACTAAAAGCGAAAGGTAATACAAGATACTCTCACACATAAACCATCCACACAATTATAGAAGCGTCGATGATCGACGCCACACTTACTCAATTGTCTTACAGCTCGGTAATGTATTCCGAATGGCGGCGGGTCACACGAGTGACACGGCACAAGGCACACGGCGCACTTCTACCGCGTGTTCATTTGCATTGCGCCGGCGCAGGCGCTGAATGTACGGCGTAAATCCCTACGAACGGAACTAGAAAATAACTTTCCAATGGATGAGGAAAAACTGGGCAGAGTAAAGAGCCTCTGAGTAATTTTAAAATTCATAACAAAAACACTTAGTTTTTCTGAGAAAGTGAAGTTTTGCAGGCCTACATTCTGCGACTGTGATTTCACGCATTGAAATTCCATTTTGTATTGAGATGTAGACGACGAAAATAATGTTGTGTAAGAAGCAAATGGAGCGTAACTAAAACAAGACGAAGCGATAATTCAAGAAATAACTGTTAGTAGTGAGATAAGAGGAAATTAGTAATGCTCGAACGATAAGCGCGAGTGTCGGGTACTGGTGTACCTACAACTAAATGTATGGTCTCGATAACTAACGTAGTTGCACGTCAAAAGCTCATCAATAAAACTGACGAGTAAATAACTAATTAAAGCGCTAACGATGTCAGAAACGTTGTAAATGCAGCGCAATTAAAGCATTGTAAGAAAAAACCCGAGCGCAAATCGCACCTTGAAGGTTGTCGCAAAATGAAAATTGTGAATTCTCCAAAGTAATTATACTTATGTACAATTTTACAGCAGTTTTTAACCCTTAAACCCTACCCGGGGGTCCAGCAAACCCCAGAGGTTGAATATTTGTAGATATTTTTGCAATAACGAAACGCACTATTGTGCCATTCGAGCTAATCTTTAATTACGTCGGCGGCCATCTTTTCACTAATCTAGCGTCTACGCTTACACAATGTACACGGAATTATAGCTATTTATGGGTCTGTCAGACCCCAGGGTAGTAATAACGTTGTATTTTGTCATTTCTTTTTGTCGATACATTGGTGAATGCAGTTATTTTTTATACAATATTTTGAAGGGTAAGTTTAATATTTTGACGTATTTATTACAATAACAATGGTGTTTCTTTCTTTAGGAACGTATATGGACAAATCTAGCAATTTTGTTGTTTCGTTTTAACAGTTTATTCAATATTGTGTTTTTTTATGTAATTGTTTAAGTTTTAACGATCGAAATTGCGTAAGATGGACCTACAGATCACTCAGTGGTTGCATGAAGACCAACTATGCATGCAACAGCAGATCCTGATGCAACGATTCAAGTACCAGAGATGATAGAGTTTTATAATAAGACTAAATGCGGAGTCGATTTGATGGATCAGCTATGCCACAAGTACAGCGTATCTAGGAGATCAAAAAGGTGGCCAATGGCAATTTTTTTTGGCCTCCTGATTAAAGTAGGTGTTAATTCATATGTCCTGCTAAAAATGTCCACAAAAAGACGTAATTTCTTGAAAAAACATGCCATAGATCTGATCACCCCTCAAATGGAAGAACGATTAACATAGCCCTTTTTGCCCATGAATCTTCAAGTTCTCTTTGGTGGAATTTTGCAAAAGAAGCGGCCGTTGCAAGAACCAAGTTCTACTCCCACTGCTAAAAAAAGATGTGCAATGTGCCCAAGGGGTAAGGATCAAAAAACCAAGGTCACCTGTGGCATGTGCCAAAAACCTCTTTGCGGTGAACATACTGAGGCTATGTGTCAAGAATGTGTTACCAAAAACCATTAATATTTTTTTTGTATTATCTAATGAGCAGATTATTACAATAAATAATAATTGTAATTAAATTGTTTTTTATTTTTTAAGTACCTATGAATTTTTATATATTGGGGTCCTTAAAACCCCTGGGTAGCAATAGTGTTTCTCCTAGAATGGGTAGGGTTTAAGGGTTAATTAAATACAGCATAACAAGACAAACAAAATTGTTATACATTATTAAAAATATAATCGAATATACTTAGACATAAAATGAAAAACATAAATGTAAAACAAAAACTATTATATATAACTAGCTGTGCCCCGCGATCTTCGTCCGCGTGAAATTAGCGGTGTGAAATTAATATACTTTACGACCTATTCTCATACCCACCAAATATACATAAACCGTGACACGCGATTTTTATATATAAGATGATAAAACTGTTTACTAAAACGCGTTGATTTAACTAAACATGTATGTTTAGGTAAACCAACGCGTTCTAGTAGCGTAAATGATTAAATTTTCCTTTATTTATGTTACTCTCTGAATTGTATAGATTGTTGGCATTGTCAAGCTTTCTTTAAAGCGTTGAAACACTTGAGACATTTACAAAACTATCGCAGCTTTGCTTCTTTCTTTGGTTTCAAAAAAATTATACAACTGCATGAGACTCGAACGGACCAAGCAAGCATGACATAAAAGAGCAATGGATTGGATGGAACTAGGCAGCTATTAAACTATACATAATGATTACTGATGAAAACCACAGAAAAGAAACTTTCACTAGCATAAACAAACCTAGAATTTAAGTATCTCACAAAAAGTAAAGCAAACAAGGACCAAAGGACAGGTACTTTGCAGCTCGCAGTAGTATCCTTCATTTGCTGAAAAGGTAGAACGTAAGCGGTGTTGTTCATGGTTTAATCGAAATCTAAGGTACCGCTGAGTTCGGCCATTGGGCAATACCCGTTCAGCAATAAGGAAGACGTTTTAAAACTCAAACTCAAAGCATTTATTTCAATTAGACCATTACGGCACTTTTGAATGTCAAAAAAAACTAAAAGAAGCGAAGCTACAGTCCCAGTCACAAGGCATAATAATTTGAGAAAGTACTGCAATTGCAAAAATGGGAAAGCACCAAAAACAAGAATAATGTGGCTAGCTATAAGAATAAGGGAAGCCCGAAGATACGATGGATATACCGTAAAACAGAAGAGGACTACACGGAACAGGATAACGATTATACTAGTTCAAAAAAGATCGATCATTGTATAGGCAGTGTGAGTAACCGTATAATACATTTATTTATTAATTCAGAAATACATTCTAAGCTAACAGTTTTTTTTACCAAAGCGCTTAAAAGATAATAATAATCATATTACAATGTCAAATAGCATTTTATAATTACAATAATTCAAAAAGCAAAACAAAAATTATATGTCAAATGGTGTCATAAATAACCTATAACATATCACAAATAAAATATACAAGTTCTGTTATGTCAAAAATAAATTTGTCAAATAAATTCATGTGATGTCATGTCCGGTTAGATTGGAAGCCGACCGAAAATGTTGGGCACATGATCATGAAGTCAAAATTAATATAATAGAATAGTGTTACATAAACATGTCAGTGGAATTTAATATTCTTACAGTACACTTTTGATTAAAAAGAAAAGAAAATTACAAATCAATTGTTTAAAAATGATTAAATGAAATGGAATATTCAAACCTGCATACAACATGTCGCTATAGTACTGGTTTCAAGAGTTTACCAGTAAATAACACTGAGTCAGACGCGTTAACGAGAATATCTCTTCATTGCCATATATCACCTGTGCTTGCATGACACCATCGTTAATCAATACAGATAACTATTTGTAACTCTATCGGTCCCCTGCTAACTTGCTAACAGTTTATGCAAAATATGTGGCAAATATTTCAAGGAATTGAGAAAGAATAAAGAAGTTATTGGTTGCAAATTACTTTAAGCTTTTTTTGGGATTACCGATTTGTTATTTTTGATATAAATAAAGAAGGATATCCGTTGAAAACTATAACGGAGGCCAACCAAAGAAGAAAAGATGAATAGATAGAGTGAAACATGAAAAATTATTGCTAGCAAACGAAGAGAAATATGAGATGACGGCTTAGAGATGTGCATTGACCGAAAAATACATGCTTTACCGACCTCAAATATATTGTGATAAAAGCTGGAAGGATGATGATGCTTCCAAAAGTAAAATGCTTTAAATTAATAGGACAATCATTCGTCGACTTTTCCAGAAAACACGAATATAAAAACGTTAATTGCTTAACATAATAATTAAATGAATACCTGTTAATTCCAAAAAAAAAGATACACGTACAAATTACCACAACACTTGTCATTTTCAATAATTTTTGCTGATCCACAAAAAACATTTCAAGTTTAAAATATTTGAAATAAAAAGAAAAAAATGGAAAACCCTAAACACGAACATATCACAGCAGCACCAATCACAAAGTTAAAGAGAAGAATAAAGGAACTAGGTACCAAAAGCAATTAACAAAACAATCATCATAATTCATAATACACAATAGGTACATAACATAATGTAACACACTATGACATTACTAACACTACACTTCGTTGCCACTTTGGCACCTACCAACATAGCGTCAAATACATATGTTAGTAATGCGTGTAAGGTGTATTTTAAAGCTTGTATTCAATTTGTAATATCACTCACTGAATTAATTTCCAATTATAAAGTTGATGCCTATTGGAGTATTGATAACAGTCACTGATAACGTGAAGTACCTACCTACAATGTATTACTTAAGAACCTCTGATAGAGGCACAAGTGACAGTGAAGAATATTGATGTAGCTAATTTTAAACAAGTAATTAAATATCATAATTAACTATTAGTATTCATTTAGGTATGTGTTTATTGATAAGTGTCGGTTTATCTTAAGTATTTTATCCTTTGATGAAGATCTGACAAAAAATAGAGACTTCTTTTTCTGACTCAGCTTTTGAGTGAATCTTGTTAAATTGTTTCCAGAATTACTCACAGAATAAGCAAACTGAAGTCAAGCCGGTCATAAATTATTTATTTATCACAAACACTACTAACATTACAGGGAAGTACTAATGCGTTAGCGTTTAACCGTGAAACTGATGACCGAAGAAGTATTCGCGATCTTCTTGAGCGGAGAATGCAAGCAAAAGGGATTTTAAGGCTTTGTGACGACGATTTTCACAGGGGGGCTGGCAGTAGCTCTATGGAGACAGTTGAAGATCGAGTTAAATGGCAATCAATTGGAGAGACTGCTGTCCAGCAATGCAAGCATGAATCATGATGATAATATTATTAATACAAAAGTAAATATGTGTAGAGCTTCAACTGTGTTTTCATATTAATAGTATTTGAAAAACTCCAACAAAACAATTACCATTGTCCTTTTGCATAAACTTCTAAGTCGGTAACATGTTTATATTTTATGCTCGTACCAGCCCATCCAAAGGTTGTCAGAAAGATACCGCTATCACCGAAGAATTACCGCACTATTGTAAAACATTTGTTTTAATTCTGGTGTACAATAAAGTATATTCTATTGACATGAATGTTGAAAGATGGAGAGAAAGGCCAAAGAAAAGATGGGATAGATTGTGTGAGAAATGATATGAAACAGAAAGGAGTAAATGATGCCGTGACGTATGACAGGGGAGAATGGAAGAAGAAAACGTGTTGCGCCGACCCCAAATAGAATGGGACAAGGACATGAAGATGATTAATAAAGTTTCTTCTATTCTAACACGGATACATTATTGAAAAGAATGAAGAAGGAAATAAATGAAATATAACGAAATGGGACACACACAGGAGCGAAGGGATTGACGCAAGAAAAGAAAGACCTATGCTCAGCAGAAGATGAAGGCAGGAAGATGATGAGCAGAATGAATAGACTGCGTAAAATGAGAACCTTACAGGCTAGAACTTATCCTAATAAGAATGATCTATCGAAAGCACTCTACTGGACCTATTGTGCTAAATAGAGTAGCTTAATTTTACAAAAGAAACTTTCGCGAACACCACACAAGTGTCAGTCAATTCAAAAGGCAAACTTTTAAAGGTTACATAAACCCCATATTGTCCTGCAACAAACAAGACGATGATTGATGATCCTACTGCCTGCTGGGAAATTGAGACCGTACCGCGAACGACCCATTCACTCACACGGAAAAAAAACCTCATTCAACGGCGAAGAACTACATCTTATAATTTAACTTCAGTAAACTCACTATTGAACGGTCAATGGCAACAATAGCCTAATTATACATTTCAAAAGTAAATTACTTGAACCATCAATCACGAATGGAAATTTCGAAATATCTATTGATTAAGAAAGTGATGCTGGCATCATTGTTGACTTATCGTGTAGATGATAGTTTAATTAAAAGTAGGAAAACCGACTCACATTGTTCCCGTGGACTAGTTCAATCACAAAGACACTTGATTCCAAATATTCACAATCACTGACACATTTCACTTGCTTGATTGAGTCACAAATTTTTGTTCAAACTTCTGCTTTTAATAAGAATTTTATTTATCAAATAAACGGCACACACAAGTGTTGTGTATTGCTTCTTGCACAAAATCCAACTGAGACGGTTTGTCGGGTTATCGTGTTCCCGTCATGAGCACATCGAATGCCGCGAGTTACTAGCTTGTTATTGTTATGATAATACTTATTATGTTGGAAATAGTGCTCCGATAGTGTCCGTATCGTGCAACGGGCAATTAAGAAATATACCATCGGCGTTTATGGAGACGCGTTATAACAACAGCCGCGAGAACCAACGCTGCTTACACTTACTGAGATAATTAATTGTTCGTAATCTTCTTCCTGGAAAGTGATGTCTTATCTCGCTTGCCTATAAATAAACACGACTTGATTTGTTAATAGTAGCGAGTGGATGTTATCGACAAATCTGAGTAATTCAGAAGTCGGTAGTTAATCCGTCGGCGGTGTATCAAAGAGGTGCTGCGAGTTGTGGGCTAATTGGACTTAATTGATCTACGGACGAAGCAACGCTCCACACCAGTTAAATGGATTTACAGCTGTCCGTTAAAATTGAAGCAGCGATTTAGCAATTGTCGTCAGTGACTATAAAATGAATCTGTGTCAAAGGTAATAAATAATGAGCTAATTATAATCGACCACTTTAAATTTAAGTGTCGATGCAGAAACTTCATTAGATACTGAACCTTGATAAATAATCCTAGAGACTAATAAGCTATATGAAAGAGACAATATTTCGAAGGTGTATTTACGCTATAACGAAAACGCCATTATGTAACTTGCATTGCGACATTTTACACGTTGCAGATTTGAGTCTAACAATAGCAAGATCCGGTACTTGTTACGCAATAATTGCAAAATCATTTACAACTGCGTCTACTGTGACTATTAGCGGAGAAACAGAAGTACAGGCTTTCGAAGCCAATTTCGATTAAATCGGACAAGAAATTAAATTCGTGGTAGCTAATAAAACGCAGACTGAAACCATACACCATTGTCCGTAGGTGGGTCGAAGCGCGTAGCTATCCAGATATCCGGGAACATTGGAGTCTGCGATCGTAACTCCCCTAAGGCCATTAGGATACAAATTCGTGACACGAGACCAGAACACGGTTAGGCCCGTTATGGCGTGCCAGCCAATAGAACTGTCCAGCGTCTTATTAATGACCGCGAGACAATGACACTAATGCTATTAAGTGGTCGCGGTCGCGAACGGGAGCACTGCGCTTAAACGCGTGCACCTTGTCGCTGTCAACTGCGCATGAGTCGGCCGATTTAATGTCCAGAGACCACTGTTCCGGATATGAAATATTGCATTTGGGCCAATTAAGCCCGTATTCCGAGTTCAAAGCTCACATTGCAGTGGAATTCAATTAAAATGTGAATAAATTTTCACGTAATTCTAGATTGGCATCGAACTGCGTTCACTGGTGCAGAATATTAATGATAACCAACCAATGCTTTTTATTTGTGTTCACTGGAACACAAATAAAAAGCATTGCAAGCTCGCTATCATTATGAACGTACCTATTCAATACTAGTTTTATTGAGCAACGAAAATTAGATGTCTCGTGTCTTACACTTTCCGTTCCCACGGCATATTAATGACTAAGCAAAAGTTTAGCACAAACGCGCACCTTTTATGTGGCGTCCTCCATTATCCGGCTCATTTGCGGCAAAAGACAAACGGTCGATCGGAGGCGAGCACAAATTTCGCCGATATAATCGTCCGGTAAGACAATGGTTATCGTTGGCGCGCGATACCGGCACAGATAGGGTACATCGAGAGCTGATGGATGCGGCACGCTCGACAGATACCATCTCCATCGTGACGCCCGCCCTGCTCGCCTCGTGTGCACCAATTATTATTCAATATCTCCAATATTGGTCCAAACCACAGCCGATAGATCACCGATACCATTATTGAGGTTAACGTTTGATTTGATTCCCCGGGTCCGCTCCGGTCAAGTGACAATCGTATCAGGCGTGCGACGTGATCGTAATTGAATAATGATTTTATTTGTCAGGAGCATCGATGGATTTATCATTCAATCAATAATGATACAGTCGACGGGAAACGATCACTGGCAAAATATAAATTCATATCTTAAATGTTTGTGATTTTATCTGAGAGTTTATTACGAACTAATGAAACTAACTGTTTACCGAACTCCCTATAAATTCAGGTCAACGTTTGATTAATTTTGGATGTGAGATACGTTATCAACAATACATATTCAGTTAATTAAACTTTAAGGCAATTTATTTATAGTTTCCAGCGAATTTCATACTCTTATTACATACTCAAACTCATAAAAAGTTGAGTAAAGAAAGCAATGACCCTCACAAGGAAACAAACAATGCTTGACAGCGGAATATTTCTTGCAAAAATTAATTATATTGTTGACTTACGTTTAATAGGTGGAGCTGTCGATGTCAAGATCATTCAGGTCGCTGAGCCACCTGTAACAAAAACAATGGCATTTATTGATGCGATTATAATGAAGGTGCGTACCGGTAATCTTTAATGGACATCTCCTTGTAGGTAGGACGTAAAGCTTAGCGCACGGGGGCATGGGGAAATGCGAGCCACACGTGCCACAGGTGCCGCACGGTCCAGCAGTGGGCAGAGATGTGAGGATTATGCGTCTAATACTATCTGCAGAAGAGATCTCGCACGATTCCGCAAGCCGTCGTCGGGGAGCGCGACGACGCACGACGAAAATTAAAATAATGCGACACTGAATTATGAGGCATGCCCGAGGACAACAATATCGAGAACAGCGGTAATGCTAATTCAATAGCGTAATATCTCCGTATCTCGATGTAGTCCCCCGCGGTCGATCCGACCGAGATAGTCTACGATCGCGCCGATATGGTTTTGTTCGTGATTTATTTTGGTCGCTCCCATATAAGTACCGTGTACGGCAACAATGGGCCGGGACTTGGGATTTACGACAGACGATTTGGTAGCGATAAAAGATTTAGCCGCGTTCATGGAAGGGTTGGAAGTACCTATGCATTAACACGAGTCCGGTTCCACAGTCGTACCATGCAAGTGCAACTACCGACTGCAGAATAAATGAAACTAACATTAGTGGGCATGTCAGTGCGCTTGGATTCTAAAATACCTATACTAGCAGTATAAACAAGACGCGGGGACTGTAGATAAGTGAAGAACTTAATGTACGCGCATAAATTTTAATTAGATAGGTACCTCGAAGCATTCATAATGTGGATGCGTATATAAATTGGTCGTTCCTTCGTTGTTTGCAATTCCAATGGACTTAATGGAATCAATGATCGGATTGTTTATTAAAAATATGCTAACATTCTATTACCTCATCAACATTTGATTAAATGGCGGTCACTCAGGAATATTTATCAAATAGTGGCTTTTTAACGAAGGACACAAAATTTCGCAAACTATGGTGAAATATTGAACATATCTTGAAATCTGCAAGTAAATAATGAGCGTCTGAAGTGTTTATACGTCAAACTGTGAAATATACTGGCATGCGCATAAACTATCGACGTTAAATGGACATCTAGTGCCAAACATATATCACTACGAATGACGTCAACGGATATTAGAGTAAAGATTCATACGCTTAATAAAACTTTGAATCAGAAATAGTTCGAGAGAAAGTGTAAGTACAAGTTTTCGACAACACTCATGAAAACGAATTAATGGTCTTTCACTTCATTATGAAAACATTGATCACCTTGATACAAATGCTACGATAATTGTACTTTTCTAAAGTTCGGCTCAAATCAAGATCAGCTAACATCGGAAGCTGAAGTAAAACATATAAGTATTCATGGACACGAGAATGTAGTTGTGACAATTCTGACATTTGACAGCTCCAATTAAAATTCAATCAACACTTTTGCCAACAACATTTTAATGAACTTTTAAAAACCAAATCTATAAAGATTACAAGATAACAAAAGATTAGAAAAGAAGATTTATAGATAACTATGAAAATTTTTGGCAACAGACATTTCAGAAAAAAAGTGCACCTCACCATTTGAGGTGCACTTTTTTTCTGAAATGTCTAATGTCAATGTTCAGCTAAAAGCTTTTACCAAATCAGTATTACAGTTATATGGGTGCTTAGTTGATTTCGTAATACGATGAATAACTTATTGTAGATCTCCATTCTTGCATTCAGAGTACTGGATTTTCTACTTAATCCGATATACTTAGTGTAAGATTTTGTAATCAGTGTTACTTTCTATGGATTATTGCAAGTCGTAACCATAAGAGTTATAATTAGAATCATAAAGAGCTGGAATTAGATTTAAGTTTCGAATGTAAACCGGTACTGGATTGCCATGGGCGCCATGTATCGTGTTCAATCGTGTACAGAATGTTGTTTTATTTAGGAAAAACAAGAAGAGCCATCAGGCGAATAAACGTGTGATTTTAAGTTTGATGAGCAGCAGAACATGTGACAAAAAATAGTGAAATGTGAATGGGGTCGGCTTTAAGAACACAGATATGGATATTTTTTATGATGATAATTCTGGAATACAGTGATGACGGCTGCTACTTAGTGATAATGAATAGAAAAAAAGATGTGGCGCTCCGAAACCCAAATAAATTGAGATAAGAGAAGAATGTTGATGATTTAAACAAACAAAAACAATTTATCCAAATAAAGCATTTTTTTATGAGCAAGAAATGACACATACTTTTATTTAAAGATCGATCACACGAAAAAGTAAAATTGATTCGTAATTATAATTATTGCGTTAACCCAAAGTGACTGGCTACGGATGAGTAATGCTTTAACTATGTTACGTCATCTGTCAAAAACATACTATCTCTCCATTTATTATTTTATTCATAGTTACATGGAAAGGAACGCTTGATTTGCATACAAGATAATCAATTTGATCTCGTAAATAACTTTTATATGAACAGGAAAATAACACTAATAATAGTATGCGTAGTGTAGGCATAACTGATAGCTATTAATTAAAATATACTTTTTCAACACTGTGTAGTAATATTAGCTTTTGCCCGCGGCTTCGCTCGCGTTAATTAAGAATTTGACAATTCAACTCTTCAATTCAACACACTACTAAAGTTTCTACAGCCCTACAGCCCTTTTTTCGCATTAAAAAGTAGCTTATGTCCTTTCTCAGGCTCTAGACTATCTCTGTACCAAATTTCCTTTGAATCCGTTCAGCAGTTTAGGCGTGATTGCGGAACACACAAACAGACAGAGTTACTTTCGCATATATAATATTAGTTAGGATTAGGAAGTTAGGATAGTCTTAAAGATAGTTTCAATGTTGTTAATGATTTGAATTAGACTAGTAAATGTCTGCGCTATCATTTAGTTTTATCTTAATTTCATCCCATTTATAGCGGTCGCACGCTGTATAGTTCTGATCGGATCTGCGCAGGAGTTTATCTAGCGTCGCCGGCGCGGGCGCATTAACGCAAATTGCGCTAATTGTGGAAACTCGAGGAAAGTTAACTACGTCTGATGAGTGTTGTCGTGTTGTTTACTAGTTTGTCTGTATGTTGAAATCTCGTTTGCAACATCAGGCTTTTATAGCACCCAACCATCAAAGCCTGTTTATTGACACGTACATGCGTAATAATTAAAATGACAATAGCTCCGGGCCGTGTCGATTTTGACACTGATATTGTCGTACGTTAGAATAACAATGGGGAGACAAAAGTGTGACGCCATTCCTTCTGTTGCTGGAACTTTAAATATTTACGTGTTGTGCGAAATATGAAAAGAAGAAAAAAAACACAGGCCCTGACAACAGGATTTTAAAAACACTATGATTTTAGATAGACAATTAAACTATGTATAGAAGGTGTAAACGGACCCTTTACGAAGCTGCCAATCAGGCATTCTGTACATCAAACTAAGTAACTCTACACAAAAATTATAGATGGAAAACGAACTTTTTTTGGAATTAAATATAACGTTTTACGGTAAGACGTAATGTAACGCACTCAAAACATCGTGCTGATGGATGAATTGAGTACGAGGTTCGTGGAGGTATATTAAATAAAGTTATAACATTAGAAACTTGCATATTAAAAAAAATATAAAAAGGTGGAACTTTGAATAATATCTCAGGTATGGTCTAGAACAAAAAAAAAATATCGCAATGACGGGGAGAGCAAGTGCATCTCGACTTCGTTAAGGGTGTTTTACATCCATCACTTATTTTGCTCAAAACTTGCCATTTTGTAACATTTATAATTAAAATACCACGTCACTTCTAGCACTAGAGATAAGGATCGGTCCTAAAATGCAAGTATACGTATTACACATATTGGCACAGTCTATGATTGTGAAACGAAATTGTGAACACGGGACGCATTGTGAAACCGCAGATTCAGTTGATCATATCGAAAAGACATTCTATTTTATTATTGCTGGTCACAAACACAGATGCGTATTGGCGACATCGATTTACGTCTTTCCCAATATCTTTTGTTAAATAATATTTTCGCGCAATCGTAACAAGCGAACAATTTTATGACGACAAGTTACGATTGATAATCAATTAAAAATAACCGAGTTTTATGAGTAATTTGATTGGTAATTAAATTCTAGTTATTCGAAGATTATGAAAGTCATGCATAAATCCCATCCGTTATCGGACATTTTCATTTGATATGCTATCACATAAGACAATCCAAATTCCCAGAAAATGCATCATAATGGGTAGAGGAAATGATACGGTGCTATGAACGTTACGAGCTTATGACGACGGCTTTTTGGGATGCCTGACGGAAGACGTCGACAGTACAGTGAATATGGATTAACTATGCGTTGAATGAGTCTGCAAACATACGACAGAACTCCTGTGTGTAAAGCTTTGACAGATTTCTGGCACCACATTCAGATATTTCAATTAACTGCAACAAACTTCCGTTGTCTAATTACGTAAAGGTCTAAGATCCTTCTCGCGACAGTACCGCGCCCTACAGCAAAGGTTTCTCCTGGAGATTATCTGTTTACGTAATAACACCAGCATTAGAAATCAAACAATCTCAAAGTTTGCCACACCATATCCGCATGGCTTATCATGGAGCGGCCATCGTATCTACAGATTCGCGTGATTGCAACCAATGAGTCACAACATTCACTAGTACTGTTGTACAGGAAGTCCCAGCTACCAGACCTATCAGTTGACATCGGCACACGCGATCACAGCCCACCCTATAATTAATATTTTTCATCGCGTATAAATTGACACGTCTATCTCTTACTACGCACACATTAAGGCCGATAATTGGTTGACTTAAAAGATTTATAGTGAAAGGACCAGATTTAAGTAACGATGTGGAAGAAAGATGCAAATTAGTTTAGAAAATTGTTTATTTGCAGTAAAGAAACATTGACGTGATAAATATTTATAGGCTTGTAGTTGATAGCGTTACTAACGCGATATCTTTAATTACTGTTGCTCGTTTTAATTGATTAAACACGTAACTGTGTTTTCTATCTATGTTATGAATGCAATCAAAGTCAGAGCCAGATGTTTTTATGAATGATTTAGCTCAGTAACAATAAATATAGCACCCAATAATGAAGGCGATCGAGTGTAAAATTGGCGTAAATCATGGAGCTAATGAGTCGCGGTTGCGCGGGCGGCGAAGTGCGGGCGCCGACGCGCGACCAAACGCCAACTATGCGCCTGCGACCGTGCCAAAATTCACATACTAACCCAATATTTGAAATATTGAGAGTGAAATGGTGTTTTCAGAGAAAACACATATCTCATTCGAAGTTCAAGAGCTCGCAAATGTAGTATCCATCCACACCATTCTACGTATCATATACACTTAGGCCGCAATGTCAATGGCATCCATTTTGAAGATCCAGCAATATTTATTGCGCAAACACATAAAGTACTTGATTAGGGATTTCCATCAGAATCCAATTCTGATTGAAAGTGTGTTACCTACGCAATTGAGGGGCTGCTCTAAGACATACTATAAACACGTATTTTTCCCATGGAGGTAGGCTGAAACAGGCAAAAAGCGCTTTAAGACAGAATAATATGAATCATTCCCGCTATTTCGATTCCCTTTTCGTCGACTCGTGATTTTTCATATCGCCTCGCAGAATATGTTTGTACATAAGTTTCTTAACTGACATGGTCACTTACACTATCATTAACAAAAACGGGATATTTACTATGTTTTACGCCCAAATATCGGGAACTCAAAACAAATAGCAAACGTGGTAAATATAGTTTTCAGTGTTAGTAAGAATAATAATGAAATGCTTGATTCAGAAAACGGTACTCCTGGACACGGCTCGTACCTGTTGTTAGGAGGTTCCTCTCTCTGGAGCCCTAAAAAAATTCTATCCGGCCGGAATCGGTAACATAAATACAATAAATATAGCCTAAATACAATTTCGTCTATTAGGGTCTATACACAAAAGGCTGCAAGAAACTAAACGGGCGCCTGACTTCCAAACTAGGTAAAAAACCTGTATCTTGGAAATCAGTTCACTTCCATGGACCAAATTAAATGAAGACGCTTGGTTAATATGACAATTCACTGGCAGTAATTAGACTATAAAATTTGGATGTAGAGTTTAGATATTATACAATAATTGTATTAAATTTAATTAAATTAATTTTATTAAATTTAATTATATTAAAACTAGCTAAGAAATAGAATTCATTTACAATCTCACTGAGCAAACAGAGAGAGTTACTAAAAGGTAAATACTAATAAACACCAAAATGTCGCTTTATCAGTACAAGGCTTGGCACTCGATTTTATCAAATGCGGCAAAATTGTAACAAAGCTATCTATTTTTAGAAATGTATCTGATACTGCAACAATGTTAATATTCAATATCAACATTGATCATGTAGACTCTACCTACAGCATATTTGAATAACATACCAAGAATAGGAACAAGTTTCATCACTTTATAGGATAATTAAAAAGCATATCTTCAAAATACCGGTATTCGAGAGCACCCTGTAGAGTAACTCCAAGTTAATATCTCCCTAATCATTTCCTCAGTGTCGCAACTTAACGATATTCTTTATAGACCATCAAAATATTTCAACAACGATATTCAGAGATCTTCATTAACAAACAAATTCAAGTAATCTTGTATCAACAAGGAATGGATATTGGATATTCAAAATTGATCATTACAATCGGATGATTGATCATTTACATAAATTCTTTCACGCCTATGCGCAAGAACATCGGATAAAACCAATATCTTAGTCCGATTGATGCCAGCTTCCGAAATTCCATCGATTATCTCGTTTCGCTACGGAATGCAGATCGAGTTCTGAGAATCCGTTAATTTTTTTTGTTGCCATGGTTTATTGTAAAAATGAGTGATGCCTACTGATAGTTACCAACTGAAATAAATACAGTTAAATAGAATGTTGCCACCTGCAAATTTCCGTTTAAAACTTCTAAAATTGAAATTAAAGACAAGACAGCTAGACATGTTGAACCGAGTAGATATATAACAGAGATTTGTATTATAAGTGATGTGAACACAAAAGGGCAGATTACAGATTAATATCCTGCAACGGATAAATGTCAGAACCTGCTATAATGTCAGGCAACCAACACGACACGTCTCGTTCACAACTAAGTAACTGTAACTTCTCAATCAACAAAGGAAATAGACAATGAACAATAAATAAATACACAAGTATCTGTCTTCATAAATTTTTCTACTAAAAAGTTGATAACTTAGAGATAAGATGACAGAACTTGGAACGTCGTCATCGCTTTCAATTATATAGAACAATAATATATTATCATTATATTATTGTTCTATAAATGTATATAAATGTACACTACATTTGATAATAACTAGGTCGACTAAACGCCATTATGTTATCCAAACATACAAGTTTTATAGTTCGAAGAACTGTTTATAAATGCAATAAAAGTAAACTACCTACTGCAGCAAGTCATAAATCCATAAATATCTGTAAATACTAACATCATAATTATATTTTACAATTATAATGCTAACTTGTAATTATAATAATCATAAACATACCAGTCAAGTCGATTCTATTACTCAATCTGTACGTAATTACCCTGTAAAACTATAAAATATAAACGGAGACAAAACACATGGTGGAGATAAATCAATAATTACAGAAACACAATTAATTAATGATCACGGAAACAAATAACTACCCTACTACACGACGCATTAAATAATATGTGGACAGCTGACACAAACTATAAAATTCAAAGTTCCTTAAGTTCAAAAGGAAAAAACTCCAGCAACCAAACATGACAAGAGCAAGATAACAATAGCGAAGCTACCCAAGCGGCTATGAGTATGACGACTAAAAACAAAAGAAAGGGCCGGCAAGAAACTGACAAGCTCGTAGAACCGAGGGGTTAACAGTCAACGTTGGTAACAAAGTGTATTTTAATTCAATTTTCATTCAATCTGCAATAGAGAACACGGAACATGTTAGAAACGGTGAAAGCTTAATGTGATTCGCATAAATAGAATTTCATGTTGGACATGTATAACTGTCTAGACGTTGGAATTACAACTAGATTCACATAAACTCGTTATTTATGAAGATTGCAACACGCAGGGTCGTGATGACAAGCGGCTCATGAGGAAATGTGCTTGAGATGGGCTTATAATAAAATGGTTCGGGTGTCAATAATATATTCTAGTACTTGATTGCATTATGCTTCTAGCATCTAATTGAACTACTTATTTACAGGGAATTCTACTAGAAGCTTAAATACAAATAAATGAAACCTGAACTAGGTGAAAAAATGCAATATCTAGAACTAATGAAACCAGGGTCAACCAAAAGGAGTTTAGGGTGAAAATATCGTGAAATATGCAACAAAACACCTGTATGCAAGTATGGGACAAGAAAGGGGTGTCCTATATCCAGCAGAGGGTGATTTCGGGCTGTAATGATGATGATGTTCAACCTGCCAATTCCCTGTTAGTAAACATTATACTAGCCACATAAGGCAACAATACATTGTATCTTCTACCTCTGCCAAGTTCAAGAACCAAAACACAAAAGCAAAATCCTGCGCTAAACAAAGCTTTCCTAGTAGCTGAAAGGAAATCACCAACGATAAATAAGGTGGTTGTACAATGTTCATCGTCACTGGACGATCTACATGTCCTGCGCGCGTGGGAAACCGCCCGTTACTTACAAGCTACCTACTAGATGCTGTGTCCGATACTATGCTAGGATTACTGGCCAATACCTTGTAAACAAACCGACGATAACAGTGAGCAAAGAAAAATAAATTTTACATTAGGACTGAGGACTTCAGGCAGGAGAATTACAAATGCATCGCTACGATAGAGAATACTTAAAATGAACTTGAACGTTAGAATACTGTTATGAGCCTGAACGAAAAAAGGAAATAAAAACATACCAATTTCCAGCGATAACTCTGAATGTGGTTGTACTTAGATTCCCTGTAGGAAATTACCACAAGCAGGATCTACCAAGATCACTAAGCCAACTCAATCTTGTAATCTATCCGATGACTTCATTCAAAAAAACGATATTTACAAGTCGCTCGTCACTATATTAACAGACAAGGATACGTCAATTTTAATCTAATAGAAAAATCAATTCAATTAAAACGGTCGTAAATCGTATCGCATTAAATAAAGATTACAGTCAATCTCGATTCTTAACGCGTTGCTATTTCCATAAATCATAATCACACGGTAAAAATATCTTCTGATGATATTTATTTGCATAGAAAAACTATCAAATTGAAAACCGACATTATAAAAATACTAGAATTAGCACATACTCGTAGAAGAAGCGATAGTGATATTTTATAACTTAGTATAATAGTTACTAAACATTGAGGAATCAACTCGATATAAAGATGGCGAAAAGCCTTCCTCATTAATTGACAAGAAGAAGCATAAAATAGAGAGAAGCAGAAGAATTAGAGGACGCCTTCGACCAGGAGTGGGATGGACCAGGATTACAAAAAGAAACTAAAATAATAATTAAAAGAACAACGATAAAATAAATAAAAAAAGGTTGTTTAAGGCACGGACGCATGTAGTACGATGCATCTAAACGCGTAGATAATTGCACACACGTCGGGCACCGCATCGAACCAGGCGAAGGCGTTGCCGCGCCCGTAGAGAATCAGCGCTGAAACACTGCATCAACGCTAGATGCTAATGATAAAATGGGATATTAAAGAGAAAGGCTTGGACTTACATGATCCTCTTTGCTTATAACAATGAACTTTTGCGGAAAAAAAAATTATGTACACATTTAGGCAAATGTTAACAAAAAACACTCGAAGTATACTGATACAGATACAAACTTAACGTAACAAGGGAACAAAAAAATCTGAATAGTCATAACCACAGCCACGCAAAATACCCGTAAAAAAGTTAACTGTAGTATCCATAGAGTACACAAAAAGTAATCGACGTAAAAGAGTCGGCGCGTTGACCGTCATGCGTTAAAGAGACGCTTGAACAGAACTCATTTCACAACCTGCTTTAATCCTTAGCAAATTGCACTTCCAAGAAGCCTAGTCTCTCATTAGCCCGCAATAATTACAAGTCAAAATGAACCAGGAAAATAAACATCCGTCTCTGTCTCACACAGCGGTAGACCCTTATAGAAGAACGTGACAAACCGATCTAGATAAACGTATCAGATGAGATCGAGATCAGAATGCGGTTCAGATATTACTATTACAAACGTCTCATTATTTATTGCGAAATTTTCTGTTGTAAGTAACAAGTAGTGTTTATTAGCGCTATAATGAGTCTGAATTACGTAACATTTACCATGGTATGTTGCTTTTCGTCGTAAAATTGCGACAGTGTTGATATCATCTGTGGTTGAGATGCAACTTCGCTACCCCATTACAAAACCTAGAAACTGGACTTACAAAACTACGAGGACTATATAAGGTGTAAACGGACCCTTTTCACGACGCCGTCAACAAGTTTATTTTTTGGGGTGAAAAATCACTTTTAACGGTAGGACTTAATGTAACGTACTAAAAAACATTATGCTGATGGATGCGTTTAATAGTACAGGGATCATGAGGGTATTTAAAGTAAAGTTATAACGTCAAAAACTTCTTTCTAAAAAAGTTGGAACTTTGACCGCCAGAACAAAAAAATATCGCAATGACGGGGAGAACAAATCTTTTCGACTTACTACACTTCTCATCAAAAAAATCGAAACACCTCGCAGTTTATGATTTGATAAGGATTATCAGAAAAATGTGTATATTTAGGAATAAATGTAAAATGTCATTTAATAGTGAGTAGTATGAGGTTTTTAAATCCTAATGTTATTGTTCTAAATTCAAATTAAGTCTTCATAGGTTTCGTATTTTGTATAATGAGTAATTTTTACCCTGTATGGAATATGAAGGAAATGGGTAAAACAACACGCGTAAATGAAAAAAAAATGTAAGAAACGTTTATTTAATAACTTGTATTCCCTCCGCGAGCTCTTATTACTGCTTCCATACGGTTCTTCATCGATCGGATGAGAGTCACGATCACATGTTGTGGTATATTATCCCATTCCTCTTGGATTGCATTTTGCAGCTGGCTAAGTGTTTCTGGGGCTGGATCTCTTGCTCGAATTCGTCTCTTTAATTCATCCCATAGATGTTCAATGGGATTCATGTCCGGGCTTCTTGCTGGCCATACCATAATGGAGATACCGACTTCGGTAAGATAATCTCGTACGACGCCCGCGGTGTGAGCTCTAGCATTGTCGTGCATGAATATGAAGTCGTTGCCAATAAAATGTGCATAGGGCATCACATGAGGTTCAAGACACTGTTCGATGTACCGATGAGAGTTTAGTGCAGGCAGCCGTGGCCCAGACACAAAGGCAAGTTCTGTCTTACCGTCGGCGCTGATTCCTCCCCAAACCGTCCACGAACCGCCACCATAGCTGACCTTTTCTTCAATGCAGCATTGTGCAAAGCGTTCTCCATCTCTTCTGTAGACCTTGTTCCTTCCGTCGTTACCATACAGCATAATTTTACACTCATCAGAAAACAGTACTTTGCTCCACTGAAGGTATGACCAAGTTAGGTGCTCGCGTGCAAAGTTAAGGCGCGCTCTTCGATGGTCTGCAGTTAATTTCGGCCCATTCGCTGGCTTATGCGGTGCCAATCCGCGTTCCTTCAACCTTCTTCTTATTGTAGAGTCACTTACAGCTACTCTTCGTACAACACGAAGCTGCTGTAAAGCGTTAAGGCGTCGATTTCGTAAAGAAGTTGTTACAATAAATCGATCATCTCGCTCAGAAGTGACCCGATTCCTGCCAGATCCTGAACGGCGCGTGAACGAACCAGTCTCCCGATAGCGTTTGTAGACTCTATGAACAGATGATAAGCTTACATGCAATCTTGCAGCCACAACACGCTGACTAAGTCCAGAATCCAGCAATGCCACCACTTGGGCGGCTTCTGCGGGCGAAGTATCCATATGTTTTAGAAAAAAAAGTTTTTTCAGACGTCCCAAAGTCACAGTAAATGAAATAAGAAACAAAAAGTTTAAAGACAAGCGCTAATTTTTAGTTTTTAAACGAGAAACGTACTCCAACCCTAAATACACATTTGTCTCAAAACAGTGATTAATTTCATTTATAGGATAAACAAATGAAATTCTAATTTCGAATTTTGATTTTTTTCTTCTTACTGTAATGACCAAACTGCCAGCTACACAATAATGTTTTTTTTTCATGGAATTAATTCTCTTTTGTAAAAAATTAGGACAAAAACAATAAAAACGAAAGTGTTTCGATTTTTTTGATGAGAAGTGTATTTCTATTCCTGATGACTACTTTACTTTAACTATTCAGCACTTTTTTTTCAAACGATTTTTTAAAGAAACGTTGGGCTGAGTATGCTTCCTAGAGGAACCCATTAACATATTATCTTAAACAGATAACGGGTGCTGTAAAAACTTATCTCAGTTATTACGATATATTATTATAATAAATATATTTAAATAGTTACAGAAACAATCGTAAACAGACTAATAAATGTTAGACATTGGCGATGTTTACAGTCGATAAACCAAAGTATTTATTAAAGCCAATGCAGTATCATTAAGTTTTCCACCATTAGGCTGCGTTTCCACCAGAGTGCGAGGATGCGTAGCGACGCTATGAAACGGTGCGCAGATGAGCGGTAGGATGTGTAGCGGGCTCGTTTCAGATGCGAGCAGTAACCACAGCGTCTAATGACTGCTATTTTTTCGCTCGCGTCCGTACCTAGCACACATCCCTGGCAACACATCCCTCGCACACATCGTTGCCTTGTTTTTTATGTACAAAAATCTCGCTCCGCTGAGCCATTTCCACTAGAGCTGCGCTGAGCGAGGCTAGGTAAATGAAGTGATTCTATTGGTTCTTAACAAACACATCCCTGGCTATGCATCCTTGCACATCTCTGGTGCGCAGCCTTACACAAAACAACATCCACCAAATGAGTACAATCACGTAGGGGAAGTAACTTTAAACAAATTTTAAATTGCCTTTTTAGTAGGAAAGTTTAATTTTAATACAAATTTTACTTCAGAAATGCGATACACGTTGTGTATATTAAATTTAATTGCAGACATACTATTTAAGTACTTACATTTATATCACGCTTGAGTCGTAGGTTGAGTATACGGTATCTGAAACAAAGAACAAATAAATAGGTTAGTTTTAGCTCAAGCCATTTTTTATTATATTCATATCCATGAGCCGTAAGTTTCGAGGTGATTTTCAAAGGGTAGAAACAGTCAAATAAGTAAAACTAATAATTTACACCTGACCCAAATCAGAAACCTACAAAAAATGCAGAAAGTTTAATTCTAAGACGCTAAATGTTACTACACAGTTATAAAAGTAAACAAATGATAATGAACATTTTGAATTGTTATAGCAATGGTACTCCGATAGCCGAGTTGAGATCAACAAACGCTTAAATAGTGTGTCGTCCAGATAAAAACTGATTACGCTCGATTATTTATGCACGTCCAGCGTCTTACTGGTGAACGGCCTACCGCGGAATCTGCTCAAGGAGACGCGAATACAAAAAGAAGTTTTAATTCTCGAAATATTTTCTATTATTAAACTTTAAATAAATCCAGTCCTAAATCATATTTTAACACTAAATAATAGAGCTTAGCATACCCTCCAATAAATTGTACATTTAATAATTGCTACAGAGAAGATGGGGCGATATCTTCATTACGGGCGCACAGAATCGATGCAACGATAATTACGGAGAGCCAACAACCACCGAGACTAACATGAAATTAATTCCCGACCAAGGTTAGAGAAATAGTGCATCGCTTTACGTAGACAATGTTATTAATGATGCTAATGATGAAACCGGTGCAGCGATGATGACACAAACAGACTACATAACACTAAAAACAAACGACGATACTGAACTTGAAAATGAAGATGTTTTATCATTCGAAAAGATAACAACCAATGTAAAAACGAACGCGTTTAACAACATCGTTAATCACGTAGCGCCACACAAAACCAAAGCTTATCGACTTTCTGGTACACATAAATTATTTGAGAAATCTTCAAAATTTGGGTGACTATGGGATTATTATAAAAACACGTCACAGTCTGAGCGGTCCAAACGCGTTATCTTGGTTCTCAGAACTCAGATAAAAAATACTCGGTGACGAAAAGAACGCGACGCCAACGAAGCTAAGCGTATTTTTTTTAATGAGACCGGGTATGTCTACACTTTACAGAATCATTATTGTGTGCTGCTATTTTTTTCACATAATGATTAATTTTGTACTTGGAATGTTTTACATATTCGAGTTAAGATTCTTTTGTATGTAATGCTCCAAAGGTATTGTCTGAAATTGTTTTCATACATGTGCCGACCTTGAAACAAAATGTCAAAAGTTTTAAGGAAAATGAAAGATTCAGATACCTCCCGATTGTCTTGCAGCTATTAATACTAAAATTATTTAGCGAAAGTCGTGATACGAATGTGCACATTGTTCTACATTGTAGGAACAATGATATTTTGTAGAATCAACACGGATTATTGTGTAATTGCGAGCAATCGCGGCCCGGTATAGTATCGATGGCTCAGAAAGTTCAGAAACAAATCACAGCAATTTCGTGAGGCATTATAACAACGTTTTTGTAAAATTACACGTTGCGCTGGATACGCAACGTGTGTTTATGGAAAGTATGAGGCTATCCATGTAATGTGCTGTATTTTAGAAGAAATGTGCCAATACCTACGTCCGTAAAATATTTTTCGCTCGTTAAAATTCCAACGAATCAACATAACGTTTTGAATGATTAGTTTTATGTTAATTAAAACGTTAAGTACGTTTACATTAGAAAGTAAAATTATGTAAGTGAATAGTGAAAAAGTAGTAAATGTTGAACAGTGTACAGATATTCAATAGATCATTAGCAATAAATGAGACAATATTGTCAGTAGGCGCGTCGGCCGTGGCGCTCGTCTCACTATCGCCGTTGCCCAAGTCATTAATCATTCGTCAGTGGCGTCCGTACGGACATAAAACACTGAGATTACACTGGCCATAAACGTTACATCACACTGTTACATACACAGATAAGTTGGATTCAAAATCATTTATTTCGTTCGAACATACCTGCCAAAATGTCTCTGGGGTTAACGAACTGATTACGGTGAAGAACCTTAGGATTTGTGGCTAGGATTAAAATACAAAGATCGTTACTTTAAAACAATTGGAACAAAGCAAACAGTCATTACTAGGACGCAGAGCGGTCAACAATTTCACCGACTATTATAACATCCCGACACGCGACGATGATAAACTAAAATCGGAAACAACGGACAATGGGGCACTTTCGTATCTCACAAGACGCCGGCTCTAAAGACATTCCTCAGCATGACAACGTCGCAACATTCAAATATGAATAAAAAATGTTTATTAACGAACGCATTCAATTGTGAATTCATAGCAGGCACTCGTGATGTCATTTAACGCTTAATTTGATAGCGTATCGTGAACGAGACAAGGAAACCGATGAGCTTTCGATGAGGGCCTTGACTAAGCATTTATTAATGAAACGGACAATCCATATAATTATCCGTTTAATTTTGACCGTGTGATTCTGGATGAAACTTAACAGCTTTGTGAGAAAATACTGGGCGCAGAACTGAAGAATGAAGAAATAGCAAGCTTATTTTGTGAAATGTAAATGATCATATCTTGGGGACTCACGAAGTGCACCTCACATTTCCGCGAAATTCAAAATTTTCTGAATTAAAATAGCAAAACCCACAAGACGCGAATACCAATGCAGTAGGAGTTTTTGAAATTAGTAGAGAAATGCCAACTGAGGATGGCTTATAAAATGGGTATAGGATAGAGCGGGAACGGAGTCTTTGAAAGCTCGATGTTAATACTGCAACTTGAGATGCTCTTTTATAGCATTTTATATTCAGTTTGCTGTAGGTAAACGACGTTTCAATGACACCCAATGCATTTTGTGGCATAACAAGCGACGTCGCACGTGCCCAACTAAGAACCCGCGAGTGGGTGGTGAGATCCTCCGATAACGCATCCAAGGAGAGGACCGATTGATCGACCGATACTTTCCTACGCCGATTGATCCATGTTGTATTGAACCGTCACTGCTGCGATACAATCTTACCATCGTTAGAGTGGCTGTGAGGGTACAGCCTTTTACCAACATCACTTCTGTACGTGGGGAGCCGGCAACATTAGTTATTCAAATATGCGAACTCCGACTATCTGATAGTCGTTTCAACGGGGCTTTCATGGTATTTTCTTCAATGATACTCGTGAAAAGACGAATAACAATGCAAGCACAATAACTCAAACATGAATAGATGGTATCCGTCAGGAGAAATATGAATATGAAAGAAAAACGTGAATATACTGGGGTCAGATACGTTCAACAGAGACATTGATCATACTCGTATTGTACATTTAAAAGCGATATACTTATATTCGTGATACAACAATAAAAATACGTGAAAGTACGTGTGACGTAGCGGGAGGGTGTAAACCGTCGCAGGCGCATCCACGGTGAACTCGAATAAAGGCTCGTTACGCGCTCGCGCTCATGAATGATGGATGGCCGTGGCCGATCAGCCAACACGCAGCGCACCAGCTCTCTCAACGTTTTGCGCCCATCACTGTTCCTATCCTTTATTCTTTCATCAATAAGTCTCAAAGTTCCATGCATCATGAAATGGTCAAGTGTAATTTTGATGTCTGGTATGTATCCATGTGATTGACAAGTCCGTGCCGATGGTATCGGTCGTCATAAATAACACCGCCACCGCTAGTTAGTGCACATTCATTGCTTTATCGTCTTCGTGAGGCGACTGATACAATATACTAGGACCATTCCAAGTGTTTTCGCTCACAATGCCACAATATATTAAAAACACGAGCACAACAATTCCGAGAGAACACAAGTACGGGGCCTTATTTTTTTGCACTCATTATGCTTGGGTATAGCATGTCACAACATGGGAACTCACGAAAAAGAAACAAATTTTATTATCTTGTCAAGATACCAACGCTATAAAAGTGGTAAGTAACACGACCACCGGCATTGATGTATTCCGCGAATAAAGAAAACGTTGCCAGATTATTTGTCATCTAATTGATATACTTACCTACAAGCTTTTTGGCAACAGAAGGATCTTAGTTTAGAAAACAACCGTATATAACGGCAATAAATATTTAAATAATATGACGGACGATGCTGTGAGAGGAACATTTCTCAGCGAATACATTACACGGGACAACGACAAGTGGAATAAATATTGCGATGACAGTGAAAGTAACCAGTAGATAGTTCTTCAGTACGCGTAACGTACAGCGATATAAATTCAATTACGACATTAATAAATAATATAATGGATTTCAAATATAAATTATGACATTAAAGAGAGTCAACAGGTTTACACGGATGGCATTTCCCTGTACAATATATTACGCGGGCACGTCGGACGGCGACCACCGTAGGGCCGGCGCAGACGCAACCGTTACTTCGTGTCCAATAAATTCAAGAACAAACGACAGCAATAAGGAACAGACCGTGTCCAGACATCCATCTCCTGTCAGCCGGTGCACAGACTTATAAAGAGCCGCATCGATACGTCATACGTAAATAGCTAGCCGATAAATCAAATTCGGTAACAGTACGCATAGATCGAACGAATGAAATTAAAGGGACCACATTGTAAATACCATTTACATAATTCAAAACGCAGACTAGATAGATGGTGGAGCTGACGAGACGAATGAATGACGCTATTGATGTAAATCTTATTGAAGATTCAGACTTGAAATCAATGTGTAAGCAATAAACTTGTATAAAGATCTATAAAATTGGAATCATCGTTCATGTTATTGAATAATTGGATTTCAAAACATGGAGTTAGGTATTAAACGATGAGAAGCTTCTGCAACTAGTATGTGGTGTAAGTTTATGATAATGTTATAGAACAACTTTTACAACCATAAATAATGTTTTAAGATAGTTTTCCTTATTTAGTTCATAGGTAGTTGACATCATCATCATCATTCGCTGCTTTTCTGCTCCCTGTTACAGGAGGAGGCTAGCACTAGTTATTTGCACTAAAAGAGATGAAACGACATGTCTTATCTTTGGTTGTGTGTCATTCCATTAATTGAAAGTATATTGGCCGCTAAAACTGGGAAAGTGCTTGTTGAAAGCTGGTTACCACTCACCATTCTTATGAATTAATTATGGAAACAGATTTCCAATCAACCTGAAAATATTACATTTTATCCAGATTTTAGTGTTTTCAAACACAAACTGTGCATTTTGTTCGAAACGATGGTACAGAGTTACATGATCAGATATAATATCTTTAAATGGAAGATAAGTGATGCGGCAGATGGCCTGGTCCGGATGTTAGTCATACACACACGTACAAAACTCTACATTGATAGGAGTGCGAATGAAGCTCTCAATAATTACAATTGAAGACTTCCCGTCGGTCGACACGACTCATTAATTGATTAAATCAAATACTGTATTTGATGTAAATCGAATCATAAGAATGACTCTATGTAAGCTTGTAATTAAAGAAGCTTAGGCATTTGGCGTCAAGAATCATGACAGAAAAATAGAAGAAAACAAAGAAAACGATACATAAATTGTGTCAAAAACAGAAAAGGGAGATAATAGACATATGGTAGGATATATGCAGTGCCGACACCAAATAACGACGACAGGAGGACGATAGTTTAAAACTCCGTCCATATCCGTTATCCACAAAATGCCATACATCAAAAACAAATGACTGCACCCACTTTGCATTAAGTTAAGGCCTTAGGCGAAACTAGGGTCAAAAAGGGAGCAAATAGTATAGAATCAGCAACACATTAAGACCGTTGAGCCAGGGAATCTGAGATCGACGCCAGAGATCCAAACGTATAGTCACGTCAGGGCTATTAGTAAAACAGTTAAGGACTTGAAGACATGCGAACCACACGCGAAGTTCAAATGGAACAACGCTTTAATAAGGATTAGGTAAATAGCATTGAGAGTTGTGTTAATTGCTTCCTTGGTTGTTTTTAATGAGGAGATTGAAAGCTCTATATAGTAAGGGTTCCGTATTTTCATTCGGACGCATGGAACCCTAAAAGTGATTGCTATAATGTCTTCCGTGCGTGGGACAGTAGGAAATAAAAAAGATTATGCAATATGGACGGTAAGTTTCTTGACATTAACAGAAACAATTAAAAAAGTCAAGCTACAAAAGTAACAGATACCGAAAGCGAAACCAGATTACCAACGAATTTTCGGTTCGAAATTGTGTTAAATTTTGGAAATCATTTTAACCTAAAAAAACACAAAGTCGTAATCATCAACGCGTCTCCAAAATCATAAACACAGATACATTTAAAATAATCATTCCACACAAAGCAGATACGAATCTAAATCCCCAAGGTCATAGTAGAGTCTCACATCGCACCAATAACTTAACCCCCCGCGTTCCGAGTCAAGAGGTGCACATTATTGCCTATTAGCGATCATAAAACTCATAGAGTGCACGCGCCGGCCCAGAGGTTACTCCTACGCACGACACACGACAAAACGCCACTGATGTAGTCCAATTCATGCTTTGGGAATTTGTTTTTGACATGTCTTGTTACTTTGTTCGTGGTTGTGGAATTAAAAACGATTGTTGCTTTTTCTTTGGATATGCAAGAACAGGGACATTGGTTGTTTTTTTGGTCCTTTCAATTTGTTCCGTTGTGTGTGATGTTTGTTGGGTATTTCGGTCCTAAGAATCGAAAGCTTCTCATAAGTTTCTAGTCAGCCAAAACGGAACTCCTTCAGGTTATAGAGAAATCTAATTATCAAAAAAAGTAAGTTTACATTCTGGTCTTTTGACATTCTTCTGTTTTATTTTTTGTCGTAAGGCCCGGAAAATGATGTCCCAAACTTTTCTCTTCTATGATTCTCAAACTCAAATCTAATGATCAAAAATACTACGTTTGCATTCTGATACTTTAAACACTTCTATTCTGTCTATTCTTCTTCTTCTTCTAAAATCCCGGAAAATGATGAATCAATTTTTCTTTCATCATCATCCACAACCCGACTTCACCCACTGCTGTGTATAGGCCTCACTTTGGTTGTGCCAAGCTCCACGTTCTTGCGCCAGCCTCATCCAGGATATTACCGTTAGTTTTTCTCTACCTCTACACAATTGTGCTAAAGAGATCAATAAATCATGATTCAGATTCATCCGTCCGTCTTACCTTGCTACCGTCAGTGATGAACGGCAAACATGCAAAAAACACACTTTTGCCTGCCTTATAAGGAACAGAACACTCTTCAATGATTACTATATTATACAATCCAGACTGTATACGGCAACTTTTACCTTTCAGTGCTAGTTGCAAGTGTTACTGTGTTGCGCCTAGACGATGCCTTCGACAATTTATCACTGTTTTATGTGAATTCACTTATTTATTTCTATTTCTTCTAGGCATTTGTGGCTTGGAACTATTTTACTGCACTCGTTATACGCATTGGCTAGAGAAAGCCAAGAACTTGAGTTATATGGAATAAGAGAAAGAAGACGTTACGCAGAGGAAATCAGTTGACAATGGCTATTAGCATTATTGGTCTTTTAACATTCCCACAGCTGGGACACAGCAAAGGCCTCCTCTCGGTAAGAAGAAGTCATCCACCACGCGGGCCCGGTGCGGGTTGGTAGATGTCCCATTTCTTAAAATTTTCTATTCTAGAACATAGCGGTTTCCTTACAACGTTTTCTTTCGCCGTCTTGAGAGCAGTGGAAGCTATTAATTGGCTACAACTGATCATAAAATAAAATATCAGCTACCAGTACCTTTGCGATAAGTAATTCTGGAGTATTACCTATCGTACTATATGGTAGAAGATGCGCGGCGACTGTGCGCCTACGCAAACCTTTATACGATGTCATTTCACTGATATTCTTTATTACGACCAATATTAATAAACCGTTTATAAAATGTAATTAAAAGACCTGTGTTGATTTAATGAAAGATTGTTATTAGAAACTTGTTATTACTCGAATATAATATTCTAGTTCAGAATCGAGGCCTTTTATCTGTTCTGTACCTACTTCATCATTCGACTGCCCTCTTCCCAATTTATTTGAGGCCGGCGCAGCACGTCTTCTTCCATACTTCTCTATTGGTAGTCATCTCAGTTGTCGTCACCTTACTAGACAAATCATCTTCACGCCATCGTTTTTTTGGTTTTCGCCTAAGAGTAATCTGCTTGTGTTTAAAATTTCTATAATATCAGTATGTTAGAAACGTGTTAAATTGGCAGACAGGTATGAAGGTTCCTTATTTCTACAAAACTTCCCTTCGTCAGTGTTCCCAAGTTCATATGACCCCAATCTATTTAAGTCGCGAGTTAATAGGCTTCTTCTGGGTAAGCTCGTTCCATCGTCGACCTCATCTCTGTCTTCAGGACTAGATTGAGGCCAAGAGTAGGCCCATTTAATATAAAAAAACTGCATTATTCTTTATGTCTATGAGCCTGTCGTTAAAACATTAGTTTTAGAAAATCTAGAGCGCCGTGACAGCTTCATATTAACTAAATTATCATAAATGTTAATTTGTACAATATGAAAACCAAATATGATTATATTCCATTGGCCTACATTTCAACAATATTAATCATAGAAAACAAATTAACTACCCAATTCAAATAAAAACCAATATAGAATCGATTTAGCGAAATTTTATAAGTTGTAGACGCAAAATTTTGTCCAAACATCCTATTAGCATTCATGTCTGCTTCCGAATTCATTTTGGAATAATTTACGTATTTTCTAGCGGTTCTACGATTGTTTTGGCATTTGCCATATTGTTAACGTCATCCTGCGCCATCCCACTGCTGGGCAAAGGCCTCTCTCCATGACTTCCAGAATGTGGGCCAATGTGGACCACTGGTTGGTTTTGTCCAAGTCGTCCCGCCATCTACGAGGTTATTTCTATTTCATTTGCCATGTTATTGTATAATATAATAAACAATGATGTATTCTGGCGCCGTACAACGTTGTCATAGTTTCCACAGATATCTTTTGGGACATCGTCAAGATATTACACACGTAATGATTGCCTTCATACAAAGTTATTATGAGTACTTTGGATGGCCGTACGTAGAATACTTTCATCATTGTCGGTCCTATTTCATTGAAGTGTTGTAAGTAATATTTGAATGATGATGGAAAAATATAGAAGAATTTCAAACTGTCTCTACATACCTTACAAATATGCAGTATTTAGTAGTTTGAGAGGTTTTATACTCGCATCCTCTAACGCAGTTTGAAATCTTCAAGGTGACAAGAATAGAGGCGTGAAATTTTTTCTTGAAAACTGAAAAGGCGGTATTTGGCGCGTGCGTATAAGACTGAAACTCCGCCCACATCGAAGCAACAAGTAAAAAGTTACTTCGAGTTTCATTATCAACTTCTTGAGCATATTAAACGTTATCATCAATAACACTCTATAAGTCTATGCTTCATAAGCAACGTTATCGGTGTCTTTAAAAAGTCCATACAATTTGTTTCTGTTAGCATTATCAGAAGGAACTTTTACTAAAACACACGTCCTTTATCGGGCTGCCTCCAAAGATAAGTTACACGAACATAAATTATAAAGTTAGCGCGAAAATACAAAACAGACCAAAAAAAACACAATCACTACGATAAAAATAGTTCAAGAACTGACAAAAACTTACAACAATTTCTTCTGCAAAATTGGTCTTCAGAGCCGTGAAGTGCTGAACAAAAAAGTAAACGCAAACACCCAAAAGTTATTCACACAGCACTCAGTTCATAAACACAGTACGTAAAAACATGAGCATGCGATAAAAGCGTCAAGCGTGCGCACCCGATGACGTCTCAACGTGGAATGGTATCTTGATGATGGTGAAGCGAAAGACCGGGGTGCGGTGAGGGGTGCGGGAGCTGAGGCATGGTGGGCGTGGCTTCGCAGGTGTATCAAGTCGAACCATGATATATGCGCATGTTAACACTTGGATACGACGAACACGCCTCACTGTCACGTTTGGAGCCGAATTGTCGCGGTCGGGGCAATGTTTAATTGTTTGTTCGAAAGCGAAAGTGTAATACACTCAAGGATTCATTAATAATACAAGTCTTGAGTCTTCTTGACAGTTTCGTTTTTAAGTGCCCGGTGTCAAGCGAGGCTGACACTTCGATGGCAGACGAGATAATGTCTTAAAGATAAACCAATAGAGATTAAATTATTTCATCTCGTTTTTAATTGCTGTTGTTATCTGTACCGTTATTTTCATTACTGAGGATACAAGGACGGACCTATTTGTTTATAATTAAACGTATATTTTTTAAATGCAATTAATTTAATTTTGGCTTTAGAACTTATTACTAACAATACAGTGAAGACCCTAGGAGCAGGTCTCTATTCTCGATAACAACAAAAACCTAGAGATATAAAAACATAGAATTCCTTAGACCACATGTGTATTTATAAAACCACTAAACCTATAAACTCCAACCCACTTATACTTACCGCAACCTTCCAGTGCGATTTCTTTGAGCCGGCGGAATCGCTCGTGTAAACACCAAGTAGGCATTAGCGGCCCGCAATTGCAAACCAGTGGTGAACTATAACTCTTGTTGACGTCTTAATAACAAGCATCCCTTCCGTCAGTGCGGTCCGAGATTTATCGCCATTCTCCCGAACGCGTTCACAGGTTTAACTCCCAAAACCCCTATCACAAACACCATAAAGCTCAAAATTCTCTGTACCAATTCGCAAAATAATTATGAATCTGTTTTAACATCAGTAATACAATCATTTTATAAATTAGCGCTCAACTTTAGAAACTTAATTAAACACGCCATAACCAGTAATTACCCCATTTTGAATTATTTAAATTGGTTCCTTTAACAGGTGGCTGTGTCTCTTGTCTGCACATTATAAACATCGAGCTGGCTTTTGGAAATTCTGTACTACATCAGTTTCTTATTTTCTTCTCTAACAGGGCAATCTCGATCATCATCTGCCTTTTTTTTTATTGAAATTTATTTATTTGCGAGAATATCATCATCTGCCTAGCCTTCCCAACTACATATGTTGAGGTCAGCTTCCAGTCTTACTGGATGCAGCTGAATAGCAGTATTTTACATGGAGCGACTGTCTATCTAACCTCCACAACCCAGTTACTACTGGGTAATACGGTACCCGTTGGTAAGACTGGTTGTCAGACTTTCGGGCTACTGACTACCTATAAGTAACTACTGTCAATGATCTACAAAACAGAAATGTCAGCCGGGACCAACGGTTTAACGTGCTTTCCGAGGCACGGAGGAAACTCGATACGTAATGGGTGGTCACTCATCCACGGACCAACCTAGGCAAGCGCGGTTTAACCTGAAGTTCGGCCCGAGCGTCTGCTATTATCTAGCCAAGAACTCCTCATATGGCATTGAAAATATCTGCAAGGAAATGAGGGTCATCAATCGTGGGAGAAGATGACTAGACCAGCGTCCCGGTTTTTAGCAAAAATCTATCTGTTGAAAAAAGTTATCTGCTAAGGGAAAATCATACTTTGTAATCATTATCGAAAGCCCAAGAGATTACTATAAAATGCAAGAAAATGAAAGTTGCGGGATTGTTTCAATTCCTGTTTAACTGCCAGGTATCCAAGAAGGCTAAATGCGGAGGTAGAGTACTACAGTAAAACTGTAGAATCAAGTTTTTTTGTCCTGATTAAAGATACTGGTCATTGATCTATTGGTTGTGACTGCTGAGCATGAGGTCCTGGGTTCGATCCCGGTCCCGATCGGTAATGTTTATTAGAAATAACCGTAACTTATTTTCGCGAATGGCAGATAAATTTCCCAGAAACAGGCGTGATCAAAATCAGCTGTGTCTGCATGGGAGTAGGACTAAGTGTTTTCTGCACGGCTCCCATTATTTATAATAAGTTACCTAAAAGTTGGAGAGAGCTTATTAATGTACAGACACCAGCACATCAAGCTACTACAATCTGTCTTTCTTTATTATATTTTCAACTTTATCGCTGAAACATTAGGTTCAAGGTTGATTGCGAAAATTTGTCAATTTCGGGCAACTTGAAATTGAAAACACAACTAAAATCATTCCTAACTGACAAAGTATACTATAATGTTAATGAATTTCTGTCAGAACTATTTACTGTGACATTTATTCAATTATGATTTTATTTATAACTTTTGACATGACTGTGTATACTTTGATATTTATTATTTGCTTATTATTTTTAATTATAATTTTTATTTTTTGACATGTATTATTTTGACATTTATTACTATTTGCTAATTTTAAAAGACATAGATTAAATTTTGATTTTATTTTATTTTTGGAATGTTTAATTTTGCTATTTAGTATTTTTTGTTAAATTGCCTTCTCTCGGGTTTGAAATGATATTTTAAAAATCACAATTGTAGTATTCTAAACATTTGCACGCTGTAGTATGTGGCAAACATAATTATCTGAACCAATTTGATTTTCTGCTATCTTGCATGCACTTTTTATTATTGTATGTGAACACATTTTTGAAGCAAATAAAAAATATATTAGGTTTTTCCATTAGGAAATTCCTGGCATCCCCCGCCCTCTATTACATGGGACTTAAAAAAACAAAAACAGCAAAATGTGGCTCTACTAATCAATAAGTATACCTCTACCTAACCCTTCTGGGGTTTAAGAACTGATGTTAAAGTTATGGAGAAATATAGGCCTCCACCAAATACATTAGTACTGCAGCTAACACGTCAACAGCCGCGAAGTATAATTGCGAACTCGTTCGAGCTCCGCTTAATTAACTCATAACTCAAACTCGCACTTATTGCGAGCTATATCGAGCAATCGCCCACAGTACGCTCCGAGCGAAAAATCGATAAATAATCGCACACAATCGATAAGTCAAACTTGTGATTACTATGTAGATATTTTAGTAATGTTTTGAACAGGTGAAATTATGCAAAAAATCACAAACTATCAGAAACTGATTGAGCTTGAGACCCGGAAGGTGAGAACTAGTCAAACTACTTTAGCATCAATTTTGAAGGAATCACCACAAAGGTACAGCTAGTGTATAGTGTGACTGATTCTCAACCTCAAATTCCGAACACAAGCAAGGAAAACATGTTCAGACGGAGATTCATAGATGACTCTTCCCTGGAGTGTAAATGTGATGTTGCCCTACAAATGATGGGACACTTGATATCTTGATATCTTGTCTTGCCTGTCCTGTTGCTTACATTTATGCTGATGGACGCTACTGAAAGTGCCGAATTTAAATCGTCATCGACATGAAAAGAAGTACTTCAAATTTTCAATTCAAAACTTCACAGTTAGCTAACTTAACTGTGCTAAGTTAGCTAACTTAACTTAGGATAAAATCTTGAGCGAGATGAGCGTGGAACAGTACAGCCTAATTAAAATTTAAGTCTACTACCTTTGACAACACAACATAAACAATCAATAAAGAAAAGAGTTCTAATAAAGTAGTAATTAAATCAAAAAGTTATGTATTTCATTTAAAAGATACTATATTATCACATTTATCACTGATCAACGTTGTCTTCGTAACACTTGAAGCTGAAGTTTACGTACAAATAAAGAAAGAAATAGACGTACATAAAAAGATAAGCAGCAGTTATTTGTTTAGGGTTACAAAAAAATTGCACCTTCTTTTCTAATAACCGAAGAATATGGAAGTAAGAACTATAAAAGGGATTACTACGTATTGGGGATTCTACTTGAGAAATACTATTATAGTGTGGATGAATATTTAAATGGTAATTTTTAGTATGAATTATTCCGATATGTGATTTTATGACTCTTAATTGACATTTTATATTTGTTTTTATTTTATGATTTTTACTTTTATTAACATTTTATTATTTGTATGATTTTAATTTTTGTTGCATTTCTTATGTGTGATTTATTTTATTCTATTTTAATTGACATGTTCTATTTGTAGTCTTTTTTTATTTGTATGTAATTTTAATTGATTTTTTCTATTCTAATTTGTATGTCAGTAACGACAAAACATAGCAAGAACCTTAACTATTTATAAGATCCCTAATGCTATAGCTATGTTTAACAAATAAATGATTCTGATTCTGTAGTGTTTACTAAAACACAATAAACAATCTAACAACATATCCTTGACTCAAAATACAAACACAAACTCAGCCCTATTTAAAACATAAACGACAATTATTTACATTCTAAACACACATTATAATCACACATAGGCAATCGTGAAAGGTTGCACGTAAATAATCAGCTGATCCGGTGATTTAAATACCAAACAATGGTACATACAGGCATTAAATCTTTCAGTTTCGCAATACAGCCAAAGAATCCTGAGACAATAACGGCCTAAACAATGTAAACTATATTGACATTTGGGAAATATTATTTATTTAAGAACATACTAACGAGTACAGCTACAGTAATACTGGTGTAATTCTAACAATTTTGTAAATTACAAATGATGAGAACTGGAATTTTCGTAATACTGCTTTGTGCAAAAGTAGCTACTTATACAAGATTACTTGTTACAAGAATCCAATAGATGCAGCCAGCAGCCACATAAACATATTGCATCATAGCATTTAAGAATGCCAATAAAAAATATTTACGTCCAGCACCATGATACCAAACCTGCAAATTATACAATCAATAAATCACTTTGATATGTACAAATTATCGCCAAAGATTTCACTTCGATTAATAATTATTACGTTTTCACTGTGATTATTGCTATTAATAGTTATTTACATGTAAACGTCGCACGCGCAGATAGATGGTAATGACCGGCTGCGCCAACGCACCGCGCAGGTGCAATAACATAGTGTGGAGGCGAGGCGTGCCACTGCGTTGATTGATAGCACCAAAATTTTATTCTCCATTGAACGCCGCAACAAAAATAATGGCCCTGCCCTACTTACAAGTTTATTTTCATATTGAACATCGTGAAATATCTATTCCTATTATTGAATTAGACTCTACACACACACAACTAATAGATGTTTGAAAAATCTATATCCAAGTTTGGTGTCGTGTACAAATTATTTTAAAGTACGGTGACATAAATCAATTCGATAGCTTTATTATTAAGTTAATCAGCTTACACGCGCATACCTTTTTCCCATATTTCTCTTTCGAATACAATACGAAAACAATTTTATTAGATAGTTTGCTTGACACCGAGTCGGCTCTCAAGAAGATATAAAGATAAGCATCGCATAACTATTATGGATTTCTTAACTTTCCAGCTTCATCTGCGTCTATATGGCACACAATTACATAGGCATAACATATTGAAATGAAAGCGCGTGCGCGCCCATTCGCAGTGAGAGACCGGCAATACTCCGCCGTACCCAGGAGTAGTATCACGCAACGCCGTTTATAATTCAACAACAATAAACAGATAGTTAATTGCGATGCTGTCACGGGCGCAGTATATGGTAATGAGGCGTAGGGATCGCGGCTGCATGGACAATATCTCTCGACGGTGAAAGGTAAGACGGCGTCGGCACAAACGTGAACAGTAGGCGTGGAAACGTAAGGGGTGGTATAACTGTTTAAGTTAACCCTGAAGAGAGAAACGTGGTTCTTTGACAAGAATCTAATTTGTTTCACATGATTGGTACAATCTAATGAAAGAAATACAACAAACAGAAAATATATATTTTTTATTAGCTGGTTCAATATCAAAATACATGCAACACTCTGAAAATATGCATGTTAACTAACCCGTGATGAAAGCCGATACAGGGAGCAAAGTTAGACATAAGTTCCACCTGGTGATAGACATTATTAATATTGTTTCAAAACTTGAGAATCAATTTTTGGGTAAAACAGAAGACGAAAATGAAACCAAAATGGAAAGCAGCACGAAACCATAATAATTTTCGCTCAAATCTATCAACTTGAACCACACAAGCAAAGTGTTTGCTTAGCCCATGGCCCGTGTCGGTGAGATAGGTGGTGTACATGCGCTTTCAGGTACGCCCGCCACAATCTGAGTAGCTGACACCAATAGGTTTTTATCAGCACCCATCGGGGTTATGAGAAAGTTATCGAGCGAAGCTGCAGTTGGTATTAGGGCTACAGGATCCACTTGGCGTGCATGGGCGCGCTCCGATCTTTACGACGCGTGTGCAAATTAAAGTCACCAAGGATTTTGTATGCAGCGAAAGTTTTAGGATACGTAGAAAATATTTTAAACATAACATCTATCTGGATGAAGTAATTTAGATAGAGATGTTTGATAAAATATTTTCCGGTATGCAGGTATTGGTAAAAATGAATCAAGGAATAGGCAGAAATATCGTAGCATTTGTTAATTATGCAATCATAATATGGGAAAGGGATTCACTCCGATAGTGGAGCAGCTGAGAAGTTATTTATGAGAAAATAAACTACAAGTGATCGTAAATATAACACGTACCTATCTAAAAGACAATATATTGATAACAATTTAATGAGACAATGTATTAAACTTTGATATATTGGATAAAACCAGCCAGGAAGAAGTAAATCAAACTCAAGTACACCATAAAATCACTAATAACGCCCTATCTAGTCATCTCAGTAATAGTAGCTTCAATGCAGACAATTACTGGTTGCATGATTAATTATTTCCTTATTTACTTAAAGAACAAAAACAAGCTCAAACGGGAATTAGATGAGTTTATAACCTTGGACCACTAACAACTGGTTGAAGACAAATTAAATGTCAACTTAATTGACGCATGCAAAGTTTATCTGAGACTGGTCGGTTGCTAAACGATTTGCAAAATCGTAATAGGTCTCTTGCTCACTGGATTTTTCATATAATCTTATTTAATTAATTAGTACTTTACCTTGGAATATTTCAGATACTTATTTAATCAACTGGAAATAAGAAAGCACCCCGCACAGACTCATTTTCCAAAAATGCAAGTAAGTAGGTAGGTACTTAGGTAGTTATAACACACATTGAGTAAATGCCAACATTTATTAAACATGTTCGTAAAGCAAACAACATCAAAAAGCTTTCAGGATTTCTAAATAATTATACGTCCAATGTGAGGACATTCCGTATCCACTTCAAGTGTTTTCACGGCGCAAAATACCTATAGCGCTGCTGCAAAGTCGTTTTCATTCCCAAGCATTTATAACCGAATGAATTTTCTATATAGACTGGCTTTCTTGAAACGAGGACGGGCCTAACGATCTAAAATCACAGGTTTGAGCTTCAGCGACATTTACAGAACATTATGTAGGTAACACATAGTGTTGTGCACGGAATCTAGTAACGAGTAAACGAATAGAATTACGATCTAATTATACAAATGCCGGTTGAGATCGCGTTGTAAATGTCATTTCACACTTACACAGACCGGGGTGGTTCGGTTCTCACGATATCGTTGGTTTAGTGAGTTTCCGCGATTAGTCGAGTTACCACGGACAACGATATAGGGCTAATTTTACGAGTACTGTTTGTGTAAGCTGGCTCTAATGAGCAGACATTGTGGTAAGTGCGGCCCGTGTAGACGTGGTCGAGTACTTGAGGCTTTATTATATTGAATTCATTTTATATTCGCTAGTTGTTTGAACAAATACAAACGCTTTTCTTTGGAATATTACCTGAAGGGTTATATTGGTAAAATTTATCGAAATCTCTAACACAAAGTTATCGTAATGAGCTTTACAGGAAGCATTATTAATTATATTTTCTCGCGGTTTTGTTATGAATTTGTGTAGCTAATTAGTATAATCGATCTAACTTATAAACTGGTGGCCTGTTACTATGGAACTATGCAGAGACTGCCGAACTGCGACTATTTACACTTACAGCACTCTTGATTTTCGTAGAAAGACCTATACATGCGTGCCTAATATCTAATATCTTCAGAATTAAATATAACTATTAACCGACATTTCCCACGCGATAAAAGAAAAATCGCACGTCCAAGTACCATACAATGTAACTTTTCGAAGAAACTGCGCAACCGCTCCTAGCAATTCTACTTGCTACCATTTGCGAGTTCCACTTATACCCTGAGGGAAGTACTAGTTACAAAGTACCAACACGCACGATATAGGACATATTTAGCCACGATCGATAACCAAAGTCTCAGTTACAGGGAGTCGTGTAAAGGTCAACGCATACACGACTGCCGTGTGTAAAATAATTCGTATTCGAAATCGGAGTAGAAACAAGAATCGCTGCGAAGGCGAACAACTGGATCCCGGCAGTTGTGATAAGTAGGATTTATGTTGGAAACAGCGTTGGTCGTGTTGTATTATCAAATTTATCAATAACATAAAGTAGGGTAAAACTGATCTGCAGGGACCTGGCTTGCTACTTACAGTACATTTGAATCAGGTCGTCATTGCTATGTAAGATCGTCAACTTAAAACCGTGGGAATACCTGAAGGGTATGAACAAGTCGGATTGTTTTTGTATAAAGTGTGAAAAGGACCAACCGCGACTACCTTATCTTAAGTACCCCAAGGAATTTTCAAGATAAGATAGATACAGTTTAAGTTTTTATAAGGGATGGGGGGAAAGGGACAAAAATAGAATCTTTCCAAGCAAAAACTCCAGTGATGAACTATATGGACGACATGTTAAGATTGATTAATGTGTTAGGTATACTTTAGGCGTTTTCAGTACTAGAAAATTAAAAAAACAATTTTTGACGGTAACGTTATTTTTTTAAAGGTTGCCCCACACTAGGAATTTCTCTTGTATCGTGGGTACATTTACAAACATTTAAACTCACTACACAAAACCCAGACCCGGAACAAGTACCTGTAAACCATACAAATAATTGTTCCTCGGGAATCGAGTAAAAGCTGAAAAAGTCAGGAATAAAGATTGCAAAGTTTATTTAACTCAAAAGTATGCGAGAATGGAGCAAAAAGCAACATCTTTTTTAAAGCCACAAGAAATCGTCGATGTATGGTAACAAAAAGTGTAATTCCGCCCCTACTTTATGGAGAATCACAAACAACACTAGTTTCGCACATATTTACCCACTTCAAGCGCTTATCTGACGATGTCGCAAGCGAAAGTCGCTAGTATGCCCTTAAACGTTCTGTAAAGAGTTATTAATTTGGTCGGCTAGGTGTGGCATTAGACTGAATGTGAAGCTTGAAAGATTTAATGCCGAGGTTGAATGTTCAGTCTGGTAACACTTATTTTGCATACATTTCTATAACTTACGACAGAACTTTCAACATGGCTTGCAGCAAACTTATGTTTTTATTTGACACCGAAATTATTTGTGGTTGCTGATTTAACTTACAGTTTCCTCTCAGAATATGAAGTTTCCATCTTAAAGAGAATAATATCGATCAACTCCGCGCCATCAAGATAGTGACCGACCGTACGGCATGGAAATCAATGCGACAGGCAAACAAAAATATTTTATTTATATTTGTGTACTGAAAACATTCATGAGATAAAGATAAAAGCAAACCGTCGTTACAGGACTGAACAGACTCTTCTACCATTTTATTACATCGATACACCAAGATGAGTACTGCGTATATCGTAGACGCAAACGATAATAGTCACACGCTTCAAAACTAATGTTATTATGCATCGAACATTTCAATACAAATTATCATTGAAAACGCAGCGAACAAAAAGCGTGAGGCATCCAATTTCACGGCCACTAAATAAAATTAGCATCAACTTGACAGAGTAACAAAGCGGTCTCAATAATTCGCACAGAACGAGCAAAGCGAACGTACAGACACACCCCATTAATCACAACACACCCAATACACTTATGCTCAATAATTTAATGAAAGTATAAATTACAAAAGCACAGAATTCAATTCAGCTAATCTATACATATAATAAAACTGTAGAAAAGTCGTTTTTGTACATCGATAAAAATTCCAAAAAAAATAGCCAGGGTGTTAAAGGACAACCAATAGAACCCATTTCCAGCATTTTTAGAATTTTTGTCTGTTTGTCTGTTTGTCTGTTTGTCTGTTTGTCTGTTTGTCTGTGTATTTGTTCGGGCATCACGTAAAATGTACAAAAGCAATGTAGATAACTTTTATACACAACGATTGAGCGTAACTTGGAGTGACATTTAGTTTTTGTTGCATTGCAATCGGTTCAGTCTATCAAAAGATATTTGAATTTAAAGTGTTACAGAAGTAAAATTAGGGTTATGTGCAGTTGGTCTCACAAGTTCCCGTAACTTTTATACACAACAATATGTGCGTAAATTGAAGTAATTGAACATTAAGTTTTTTGTTTCATCGTAATCAGTTCACACCTTATAAATGGAAAGAAAGAAAAATGTAAATTAATAAAATTATAATAGTGTTTCCGAAGTAAAATATTAAAACAGCGCCATCTATCGAACTCAGACTGGACTATATCTAGACATCAACTGCGTGCAGCATTGAATATAGATATTCGATAGATGGCATTGTGCGTGTGACGTTATTTTCTGATTGAGGCATGTTTAACTAAATACTGATGGAGAAATTCCTGACCTATAGGGTACGTGAAATTTGTCACAACAGGTCCTTATTGGCTATTAAAGAGATAGTTATAAGTATACCAGGGAACCCGATCAGTCAATACGGTTTGCCCACACCGACAGTCGATGGGGAACGTATTAACAGAGAGTACGTATCAGAAATTAGTTATCATCCCGTGGAACTCGCAGAAATTTTACAAAATGGCTGCGCAAAGACAGAGAATCAGCGCCAGACGTTTGATAGGGTATGCTGCAGTGTAGAAAACGCCTCGGGTGAAATCCTGTTTTTAGACGCACCGGGCGGTAACAGGTATAACTTTCCTAACCAAAGTTATTTTGGCTCGAATAAGGAACTTTGGGAGTATGAAGAACAGAGTGTAAAGCTCTTCAACCCCCATTGAAAAGGGAGGATCCTCCGACCAGACGGGTGTTATATCTGGTGGGCTACTGCCCTACAGTTGTTGTCGGGTTCTTCTATATAGTCTTAAGTCGCGAATAACTTTACTTGCGCGATGCAGAATTTAGATATATTTAGATTTTTAGTTTATCCTCTGCGTCACAGATGGCGCTGTAGTACTTTTTGTAGTGCCGCTACATCACTCCCCCGCGGAGACTAGGGTCGGTAGTAGAATGAGTCGTTGATTGCCAGGCCAGTGGAAAGTCGTTGCCGCATTGTTCACGGTGAATCGGAACTGTCTGCGGCGGTAGTGCGAACCCCTTTAGTCGGGGTCGGCACTGCATGTGTGCCGTTGCGTCGGACGTGGTACAGCGCCGCGATGTGGCTGACTGCTCGCATCGACCGGGAGGTACAGCTCTCAACCGGCCGAAAGTGCAGTGCCAAGGTAGCTTTATGAGGCTGAGGGTGCTGACCAGGAATGTGCTTCCGCTGCATGCTGGTGGTCAGGAATACCCATTTTGAAGCTGGCTGGCTATATGACTCGCTGCTCGAAAACTTGAGGAAGTTTGAGGAAGCTTGAGGAAGTGATGTTGATGACGTCACGTTGCTCGAAGGCTGCGCTGACGTCCATTTCGGGGTCACCAATTTGGGGGTATGGAGAACAGGGTGTAAAGCTCTTCAACCACCATTGAAAAGGGAGGATCCTCCGATCAGACGGGTGTTATGTCTGGTGGGCTACTGCCCAACAGTTGTTGTCGGGTTCTTCTGTATAGTCTTAAGTCACAAATAACTTAACTTGCGCGATGCAGAATTTAGATATATTTCGAGTTTTAGTTCATTCTCTGCGTCATAGATGGCGCTGTAGTACTTTTTGTTCTATGTTGCTGATGTACTTTTTGTAGTGCCGCTACAGAACCAAAATAAAATTTCCCTTGCTGTCGCCTCTTCAGGGATAGCAGCCACATTATTGCCTGGAGGAAAAACGGCAGACACAACATCCTATTGACTTAGACCGCACGGAAAGCCCGGTTTGCAACATATCGCGAAATAGCGATAAAGCAAGGGTTTTATGCGATTGTGTTTTAATTTTTTGGGACGAGTGCACTATGGCAAACCGCAAAGCTGTAGAAGCAGTGAATAGAACTTTACAGGACATAAGGCAAAATGACCGGCCGATGCCAGCACTGTAATGCCTCCCGCATTACAGTGCTGTTCTGCGGTGATTTTCGGCAGACACTCCCGATAGTACCCCGAGGAACGAGAGCCGAAGAAATTGCTGCCTGTCTGAAGAGTTCTGTTCTAAGGCGCAATATATCATCTACACATACATCTGAGTGTAAATATGCGTGCACAGTTGCGAGGCTGCGAAAATGCACAGGAGTTTCCCAATTCATTGTTACAAATAGGCGATGGCACATACCCCGTACAAGAAGATGGCAAAGTTATTTTGGTTGATAATCTCTGTTCTTGCGTTACATCACAACAGGAGCTAATTTCTTCTGTGTACGGAGATTCCACAAACATGGGAAATCAAGCCGGTTCTTGGCTATGTCAGCGAGCTATTTTGACTCCTCGCAATGTCCAAGCTACGCCAATTAATTTAAAAATATTGATTCATGTGTCCGGGAATAGTAGAGAATACACCTCTATAAATACAGTTATGGAAGAAGATGACGCCACGCACTACCCGGTAGAATTTTTGGATTCCCTCAACACACCCGGACTTATACAGCCCACAAAATAGTTTTAAAAATCGGTGTACCAATAATTCTCCTCAGAAATTGATGTCCTCCAAACTTTGTAACGGCACGGCTCAAAGTCACAAATCTGCAGCAAAACATAACCGAAGCTGAAATATTAACCGGTTGCGGCGCTGGTGATATTGTTTTTATTCCAAGAATACCTATAATTCCTAACAACTTTCCTTTCTCTTTCAAACGAGTGCAATTCCCAGTTAGTCTCTGTTATGCCATGACGATTAATAAAGCTCAGGGCCAGACATTATCCGTTGCGGGGGTGGACCTAAGTATTGGATGCTTTTCCCATGGTCAACTATACGTAGCTCTTTCTCGCGTAAACAACCCCAATAACCTTTTAGTGTACGCTCCAGATGGTTCCACAGCTAATGTTGTTTATAAAGAAGCACTAGCATAAATAAAAAAAAATGATTTGTATCGGAATCCTCCAACAGCGCTTCGCACAAAAAAATACATTGTTAAGTTCCGACATCCACGCGAACGAAGTCGCGGGCACAGCTAGTATGCAATAATTGCTATAACCACCGACGTTAGGCAGTGCTCGTAGGCGCAACGTGCAATCAAGAAAGAATGGCGCGTTAACATTTCTCTTAGAACGCAATTACAATTCAATTTTCTGTGAAGTACTAAGCGGGGTAATAAGAAGGCTATCGGCACAGTTAACAAGAATAATAGTTGTGCCTGAAAGGTGCGCGATTAAATCGGAGACGATTGTTGTCGCGTCGTCAGCCTTATTGCAGAGTTATGATCAATTACGAATGACATTGCAGTGGCCAAGTTTATGAGTTACCACCAACGAGACTGCCTAATCAAATTCGTCCATCGTAGCAGCAAAGTAAACAAGCTTGAAATTGCAAGATGAATGTAACGGGACGTGGTCGTTCTGTTCGCGTCGCGTTCGCTTGCGTCGAAGATAAGATTCGCGGAGTCGGACTCGCGCCTATTGAGGGTCGTTACGAGACGCCTGGCGCGAGATGATCGATAATAATGGTAATTTCGCTTGGAACACGTGTAGCATCGCTCGTTCGTCGGCGCGATCGCGATTGCTGCATACCTACCCTATTAGGACGTGCTAAAGGTAGACTAGATGACAGAATTGGCCTGCAAACTGTTGCTATCGCTTGGGAATTTCTAACGCATTATTATTTACACAAAAGCAAAGATTGTTGCAACAAAAAAGTGGATGAGAAGTTAATTGAAATCATAATCGAACACAAAACAGCATTACTTTATAATATGGGAGGTATTCCTCAGCTACGTGTAAAATCTATCTGATCCAATTACAATAAACAAACACAGAATTACACTAACAGAGATGCAAGCCACCCGGCGTTTTGTGTTAGGCATTGAGATATGGAAACGGCTCGCGTCACAGATACCCATTGAGAAGACGACACAAGAGGCTTTGCCGAGCAAACTGTGTGTATTTATGGGACGTCCAGCCTTCCCGGAGACCCATAATGGCAACACAATATCACAATACGGGCATAGATTTATGCTCGGGCGCATCGCGTTCTCGCACGCGGAAATCCCATAGTTATTTACCGGTTGCGAGTTAAGTGCGGCAGATTTATCGGTGGTGCGCTCGCGCCGGCCGGCCGACGATCTCGTTTCCGTGCGTCCCGTCCGCGTCCGCGCAAGTGCACTATGATAAATACCGCCCTGCTCTATGATACCACTATATCACGGCTTAAGGGAAATTTAAGCGCTCAGCATAATTGCGGCAGAGGGATTGCGTTTAATTGTGGTGTACCAAGGTTACTGGGCCTGCCATCGTTATGATCTGCGTAGCGTCCTTGATGAGAGATCGTGACCATCTTGTTTTAACATCATGTTGTTACCATTCATGGGCGTCATATTTACTAACTGTATTCTGCACCTTATGTTATGCTAATAATGCTTTTTATAGGTTAACGAGCCATTACAATTTATTTGAAAACAGTTAATCTGGTGCCAAGATCGATCGCATTGATGACTGCTGTTTCCAAGAAGTTCATGCTCTTGCAAGAAAACAAGAAATTAACTTGAACGGACTTCGAAGAACTTTTTTAAATATATTTGAATCTCTGAACAATTTGATGACTGTATTTGTCACTTTAATGGTATTTTTATGCCAGGAAACAGGCGAGTTAAAATTTCAATTACAATGATGTCAGGATACAAAGGGTACACGTAGAGCCAGCTTCGTTCGACGTTGTATTATTACGGTCCCGTGTGAAATTACACTCGGTCATTTGTCAAGAGCGAAGGAGGCGCTAGCTAGACTTGGTGTTCCACGGTTATTAATTTCATTAGCCCGCTCTTAATCAAACGCAGACGCGGCGGTGGGTGTGAACGGCACGACGCCTGTCCACCATTACTAATAATATTTACAAGTATCAATGAACACCATGATTTGTTCACGAGATAGCTCATTTATTTACGTGTCAATGCCCTGACTTAGAACTTATTATTAAAACAGCAATTTGGGGTTTCCTAAAAGACCGTACGGTCCGGACACGCGATCGTGAAGATAAATATACAGAAAAAGTATTTCATAATTGTGTGTATATTCTAAGAGAGCCGGAAGGTTAATTCGAGCAGGAGCCAATTCTCCAGCTCATAATATCAGCTCATAGATCATCTCGACGCTAAGCCGGGACAAGCGGTGAGGCTCAATTGTCGAGATTGGCATAATGACACGCGCCCGGGGCCTCCGGCTAACTTATGACCACATTACCGTGACACGCTTGACGCATGTCCAATTATTACACACAATCTGTTTGCTCGTGTAAAATATGAATAAGGCGCCAAGCGACCATTAATAAGAACATATCGTGTGTAGGATGTTAGTCACTTTGAAGGGACGAGATAATGTTGCTTGTAAAATAAATCCTAGACGCGGCACGCCGGGAAACAAATGAACCGACTAAGGGAAAAATATTGCAAAAACTGTTTAAAATATCGCCCACATTGTTAGTCGTAACGTGAGATATTACCGCTGCTGGTGGAGACCGAATATGTTTTAATTAGTAATAGGATATCGAAGCATCCCTGCTAGAATATTCGCATTTTGACGTGTAAGTATTTTGTGCAAAGCTGTAAAATATTGGCGGCATCTATCAGGCGTTTGATTGGCTATCTCCAGCGACCATCGGCAGTTTACATTTATTCTTGGGATCGTCGGAAGGGTTCGCGGAAAACAATCATGGAAGATACATCCCTTGAGCGGCCCAATCAGCTGAAACAAATAGCGGTCATCTATCTAAACTAAACGAACCGCCTCGGCAGAAATCTTTAGCTTCTGACATGTTAAAACGCAAGACTTCATTTGTGGTGTCCATAATTTTGAAAGATAAGAAGAAATAGCTTCTGTTAATCATTATAACGAAGTCAATAATCCGCTTCATTATAATTACGATTAATATCCGAGTGTTGTTCAATAACGAGACCAGACAAGTCAGATAACTGATGCGGGTAGTTGACAAAATATTGTTGTTCGCGAGTGGACAGTGCCCGGTAACCCGACGGGCGGGGGGGAGTCGGGGACCTTAATTAATGAACATTACTTAAACCGATTAGCCGTAGACCGCCCGGACAGTGGTCACGGTCCAAGTTTTAGAAGAAACACGAGAGATTAGTGTAACGAACGCATTTATAATGGAGAAACTAAATACGACCCCAAAGTTTACACTTTGAGTAATCTTAAAGTTTATCTGTACCAGCTTTATTTGTTCATCCCACTTTAGATTGAGCTGTTTTGTACTCTTCTAGACTAAAAGTACAAATAGGTTTTAAATAAAACCACTTTTGTTTATTATTTTTGCGCTGTTCCGCATGAATGACCGCGATCTCCTGCAGTTTGCGCAGACACCTTTTTATCTAATAGTACGAAGCACTAAACGCCGCAATATATGGGTATGTCACGATTTATCTATTCACCTATTGAGAATTTATACTTTAGGGCTCCAATTAAGTAGAAGAGAAAATATATTACCCGGGTTATGGTATTATTTAATTTAAACACTGTGTACTAGTCCTGTACGCCTGTACTTTAGATTGACTGTGAGACTTTTGCCATTGACTTTTGCCTTGACGATTGTTTTCAGGGATTCAATTTTATCATTACTAAATATTTCCATTAAAAAATCGTTAGAGTATACTGAGAAAGACTAAAAGACTTGTTTTATTACTTATATTTTTTCCCACCGTTAACTTAAGTTGTGAAGTTCTTCAACACCTTTCTTTGATCTTTTTCTTGTGTCAAAATTTAACAGTACACAAATATACTGTTTTTTTTTTGTTTTTCTGTTATATTTATTTATACTGACACACCTGTTCTATTGAGACTTACCTCTTTTCAACTAATCCCCTAAGTTATAAAGGGTCTTGTCCACTTTCTAAGTAGATTAACTAGAGCAATCGGTAAACTCATTAATAACTATTACAAGTCCAAGTTTCTGACTTCATAATTATTTATAAGGTGTTAACAGTTAATTCTTTAAGTCCATCCATTTAGAATTTGTAATGAGTTGATTACGGTTGCCTTTGAACAAACTTAGTTATTAATCGGCTTTCGGTTCTTGTTATTTTGGGAATTGTTATAAATGTTATAATCTTTCATTAGCTAACGTGCTTTTGAAGTAGAATTTTCATTTAGAATGTTACTTCCACTTCTTATTTCGTACTAGCGACCCGCCCCGGTTTCGCACGAGTGCATGTATTATACATTAAATCTTCCTCTTCAATCACTCTATCTATTAAAAAAAACCGCATCAAAATCCGTTGCGTAGTTTTAAAGATTTAAGCATACATAGGGATATAGGGACAGAGAAAGCGACTTTGTTTTATAGGTATTATGTAGTGATTCTTATAGTGCATCTTCTTCTAGGAGGGAGGAACTGCGGCAGGAATGATGTAACCAAGGTTTTGTAACAATATTCTGATTTAAAAGAGTGTCCATGGAGTTTCTTGCCCGTTCTTCTCCATAGAGACCTACGCTTTGGAATGGCCAACTACAGTACTTTCACAGTTCTTATGCCTTGTAACTGAGATTGTAGCTTCATTTTATTGTTCAAAGTCAAAGTCAAAGTCAAAGCATTTATTTCAATTAGACCATTACAGGCACTTTTGAAAGTCAAAAATAAAAAAGCTAAGCTACAGTCACAGACACAAGGCATAATAACTTGCGAAAGTACTGTAGTTGCACATTCCAAATCGTAGATCTCTATGGAGAAGAATGGGCAAGAAACTCCATGGACACTCTTTTAAATCAAAATATTGTTACAAAATCTTGGTTACATCATTCATGTTGAGATTATACATATATGTGAGAACGATGTACAAAGACGTGCACATTAAGAGCGTCCAGAGTAAAAGATTAAGCCAAAAATTTAAAAATAAAGTAATTAAAATAAATCGTGGCAGGTAAGAGATGACCAGTCCCAACTGACAGCGCCCGTTCACGAACATGACGCATGGATCAGCGCCATTCAACTCAACCATATTGAAGGGAACTAAATGACCCGACACACCCGCCACCATCAGCGAGACATTTGAGTGAGCATGACATTCTCTCAGCCACCAGGACACATTCCAGTCAATGAAAGATAACAAAATATAAATGGAAGCTTTACAGTACATAGTACTCACACATGTGCTATGCAATTATATAATACTAAGAGATGGAATCTATACAATGCAAAGATATTTTACAATCTTCTGCAGCTTCCACAATAACTTCACACCTGTTGTCTTTGTTTCGACTATTCAAAAGTCCTGTAACTGGCCTACTTGAAAAAATGCTTTGATTTTGGAGGCTCTGGGTAAAAAATAATTTGTGAAATTGTCTGTAGATGTCATTAATGTGTGAAAACAAGATGGCGGTGCTAGTTTCGACCAATGATGAGGTTAACCCTCATTGGTTTCGACTATGGCCACGCTCCAATAGAACTACGGAGTAACTACTATAAAAAATGTATGTACCTACGAGTATTAAAATGTATGTCTAAGTAATAGTAAAGCTCTACCAATTTATTAAGAAAATTATTTCCTTTACAGGAATGCGTATATAACAGGATTTTCTTATTTAGTAACATAATAAAGTAATACTAGATGTTTATAACGACATCAGTGCAATAAAGATTTGATTTGATTTTGTAATTAAATTTTGTTATCTGTGCCTTCCAGTGGCTAGGTACTTGCGTGAACTATGCTCCGTTTGAACTGCATGATAATGCTACACTAGTCCTACCCACGCTTATTAACGAAACATTTTGGAACACCCAAGAATCTTGTTAATGACTTAATTTAATTATGTGATAAGCTAATCTGGTAGAGTAGAGTTATGTAAGAAAATTATCTGTTCTTGTGTAGCTTTATGTAAAGCAGGTTATATTAGCATATTTTTATTAGGAACGCTGCTTCGATGAATGTTGAATATCGTTGCATAATTTATTGCTTATCTGTTATTTAACTGTAGGTATTAAAAAACAGTAGCTTTATAAACTGTTAAGTTTTGTTGAATTCCAGGCATTACTCGACTGTAACATGCGCGACATTTTGGAAGTGTAAACGAAGCATAGTATCTGCGAGAGTTCGACTGACCGGTACAAATGGTCGATATTCGTCTTGGAATCCTCTCCTATTTCAATGTGGCAACGTATACACGTACCTATTACGATTAATAATAGATGTTAATAATAGTGTTTTATTTTGCAGTAAGAAAATTAGACAAGAGGAAGTTTAAAAGTTGCGCCAGTTACAGAAAAGTTGAAAGGGAATCGACTGTCTTGGTATGGACATGTGATGAGGAGGGACGAATCGCATGTGACTAAAAGAGTGATGAATATAAATGTTGATGGATGGAGAGGAAGATCAAAGAAACGATGGATGGATTGTGTGAGGAATGATATGAAAGATAAAGAAGTAAATGATAGCGTGACGGTTGACAGAGGAGAATAGAAGAAAAAAACGTGTTGTGCCGACCCCAAATAACATGGGACAAGGGCAGGAAGATGATGAAATTAGACACTACGGTAGTTAAGGTACGGTTGGACTTTGTCCAGCAAATCGATTTAGATATTTTGACACACTCTTCCAAAAGCTTCTTTTAATTTTCTTCTGTATGTTAGCTATGTCAACATTTTGAATTCTAATTCAAGGTTGGAGAGATTGTTGCGGATACGGAAACTGAAAATTAATTACAAATATACATTTATTACAGAAATAGACAAAGAACATGCTATATAATAAAACTTGTAAACCCTAGGTACAGAGACCTAATAAGCCACTTAAATTAACTACGCCACGGCAATAAAGTACACTTTATCTCAAAAATAATAGCTCATTCGTAATCTTAATAACAAATCTACGATACAAATTTTCTCACTGGCCTATTACAAATAATATTGAGATTCAATTAGAACCTATTTCTCTAGTATTAATTGGAGTCTTCAAGCTACCAAGAACATAAATATTACTTTAACTAGAAATGCCATATCTTGACTACAACTCCCTGAAAGACCCACTGCGAACGAACAGAACAGAACGATACATAGTTTTGGTACTTGGTTTGGCGTTTGAAGTCTCTTCTAGTTCAATATTGTCCATGTTAAAAAGATTAATACTGTTCATAATATCGCACGGGTAGATAACCGAGTAGATACCGCAGGGGTGTGTCCAGCGGGCGGAGTCGGGGCTAACGTAGTACAGAGAGACAAGAAATAAACAATATACATTTGTGTTTCCGATATTGAAAACGGGATTAAATTCAAAACAATAACGTTACATTTAAACAGTAATTTCACTATCTTTATTGTTTAAATGCATCTCAAAAGCGAAGTCAAATGCCGCTAAAATTTTCTTAGAATTTACTGCTTCGTGTGCAAAAGTGATCGAGGCAATACATCTGAGGTGTCAAATGTAATATTTATTGAACTTTGTTAAGCATTCGCTGATTTAAACATATTTAGTCAGACGTGACCCAATTCTCGCTAAAATAAAGGTGTGCCAGCATCGTACGTGAAGCCGCAAGCCCAAACACAATTCACCTCTGCAATACGCAAAGGTCTCTGGAATAAGGAGAGATGGAAAGAAGCACAGCGTCGTCACGATCGTAAAACCACTCAATTTCTAAAACAAAGCCAAGACTATACAAACATTATTGTATTAGCCGCTACCGTTACATGCAACTAGGAATCCTGCCCTTACTACTGATCGGGTTTGTTTTCTGAGCTGTTGTTTTGCTATCGACTCGGTGTCGGAATTTAGTTTGGAATCTAATTAGTTAGATTAGGTAGTACTAAGATAATAGATGCGCTAGTTTTCTTTAAGAGTGATACTATTTCTGGCAGGAGTGGCAGAATGATGTGGACGAATTGAGGCAGTAATTAAACAAAGAGATTATACATATAAGACTTTATTGAGCGGACATTGGGAATATTGTCATACAAAAATTTTCATCCTGAACAGTTTCGATTTTGACACACGAGTGTTACCTGACAAGTGGGCGTATGACACTAAACAGACCGACTTGTTACAAAGTAGTAACAAGTATTGGATTACGATTTCCTTCGTTTTGCATCGTATCGCTCGTATATTTGAATGTCTTTGGAATCAAACAACAAAATGCATATAGATGTAGTAAAAGTCTGATATACGGGGAACCTTTGCCCTATAACAACTAAAATAAACTGTTGTAGAAAAACAATTAAATTTCTTATAGAATTGAGTACGAGTATTCAATTATTCTTTCCAAAACGTCAAGCAAGAGGGCAAAAAGACCATTAAATTAAGATGATTGATTAACTTTTTACAGCGTCTACTCGATGTCAAACAGCCAACATAGACAACGCTGGACCAACAATCCACGAAAAATAAACAGACAACCGTAAAATCATACCAACAGTCATTCACCCATAGACGAAAACAAAAAAAAACCCTTCGATCATAATCATACGTCGCGACCACTCGTAGTAGGGGGGCTCTAAACCTTGTGCTGCAAACCCGGCTCTTATAAAGACATGTTCGATTTAAAATTCACTCCCGGTACAGCAAAAAATAGGTCTCGGATGCGCGAGAGCACATTATGCAGGCGTGCCGCACGATCCGTGCAACTGAATGTTCCACAGGGAATGTTAGACTGGGAGACAACGATGCTACAAGCTTGTGGTATACCTACGTCCTACAATGGGGTGTGTTGGAAAACAGAATCACATGTTCTCGGAACTTTTTGTACAAGCCAGTTGAAGTAAGACATTATAAAGTGAGTTTGTAACTGCAGGTTCTCAGCAAGAGATCCCTTGAAGGCATAAGTAGAAATGCAAGTGCGTGTTGCACTGATATAAAAGTAGGTATTAAACATGGAAATGTTTTCTTATTGTCTGATTAATATTTTTTAAACAGTTAATTTGTTCTCAATTCATTCATCAATATGGCCGTTTGTTTCTTCAGAACTGAGGAAAATAACCAAGATAGACTTATAAGTAACTAAAGGCTCTTAAGATATTAAGAAACGGCACGAAGACAGAGACAAGTGACTAACAATAATACATACCGGTCAATCATCACGCAGCCGCTTGCTTCAATCTGAAACCAAACACACACCTTTATGAGCAAATTCGTAATCCACACGACCACACAATAATTGCATGCAAGCGATGACATAAAACTTAAATGTCTACGCGAACATGATAGAGGAAGCAATCTCCTAACTAATCTGTATGCAAATCCTTTACAACAATAACACGACTTCATTAAAATCTGATCGGCGAACACTAATTTCTATACGAGATTGGAAACCCATCCGAGGAATTTTCGATCCATAAACCAGGCTCTAATAAATTCTGATGACAAATTATAAAGGCAATTTATATCCATTTTAGATTAAACAGCTCTAAATTACTATCGTAAAGATGGCTGTAAAGACTATAGAGACAAAGGTGCACGATGCATCCCTGACATAAAACTGGCGATATTTGTTACCATCATAAACTATTTTATAAGTCAACAGCGTTCAAGAAACTAGGCAACGCTTAAGAGGAAGCATTTCATGAGATCATCTCCTTATTTACGTGTTTGTTGAGACTTCAATTTATTACAAAGTTAAAAAAGTTAATGTTATAAGACGGTATATTACACACAAGTGAGCTAAATCGAAAATCAATATTATGAAACATGCGTACGCATTTAAACATAATCTTGTAACGTAATCCGCCTTAAAGCAAATTAGATGACAATATTTTACTTGTCACGTAGTGAACACCTGAATAGAGGTATGTCACTTTAGCGGTTTAATTGCATGGAAAAAACGACATTCCAATAGCTTACGGCAAAGCAATCGAGCCATAAATAATGGTTGTGTAATAGAGCAATAAACTATGAGTATTATGCATGAAAGTATATGTGCGCGCGCAGGTTGCGGATGCAATTTAATCAATCGTTAGCAACAATAATATTATTGATGATGGAAATAAACATGTATGTCAGAGGCATTGATATCTTTAGAACTAATTTGTTTAAGAATGAATGGAAACTGACAACTTGACATCATATCGTAAATTCCCGTTAGTAGTAACAAACTTGGTTTAGTTGTGAAATTCAATGCATGCGAACAAACGCATGAACTTATAAATCAAAGCCAGGCTACGAACGAAATTGAAGCCAGTAGCTAACCAAATACACCGTTACTTTATTGAAGTGCCCGAGGGCTGGGATAATATTCATTTCCTATTTATTTATTTTATTCAGCCGCTTGGCTACCGCGCGCCACGGTCTCACGACTCAATCTAATAAATAGTACTGGTATTACTGGAAAAGATATTCAGTAATAAGATATCCAGTAGCGCAATATACGCCTATGGTGCTAGTGAACGATAATAGGAAATTATTGACCTGGCAACGCGTAAAAAGAAGGGGAAATGCGAACTTCAGCGCGATGCAGCACTAAAAACTCTGTGGCTACAATAAATAGGATTTACAGAAACATCGGAGACTGAAGATTTAGTTTAAAGGCTTGAGGCTGAGTTAGTGGGGGAGTCAATGCGGAGGATCTATTTGTGTAACAAATTCCACTTAAATCAGTGTACAACACGACTAGAAAGTGTTCCAATGTAACGACAGCCTGTCACGCCACCTCACCGAGACAATGTGCCCAGTGCAACACAATCGAGTATTAATTTAGGAGAAGCCAGCGGCACGGTCACGCAGAGAGTACCGTTCATACCTGCGGCTATACTCCGGACAATTTCAGAAACGACTGAATTATCTCTCCTATTTGGAACAGTAGTAATGTCTGTCAGTAGGACAAATACATTTAAATGATAACACATCAATTTTGAAGGAATAATTAGATGTTAGTCAAGATCCGAAAGAAAAAGCCTTTCAACTCCAATTAGATGATGATTAGATTAAAATTACAGGGCATCAGGTTTAAGTGGCGCTGTTAAGTCCTCCTATAAAGTTAACAGGACCAGTTAAACTTTCTTAGAACTACGGAAAGCTCAGCTCACGATGTCGGAGTATCACTTTTGCGCAAAATTTAAATTGCAACGTCTACAAATTTGCATCTGCTTCTAACGACATACATCGACGCCTCTCACGTAGCCTCAGGCTTATAAACAAAATAACGTCTACCTTGAGCACCTTTCAAAATGTTGAACTGACAAAGGCTGTGAGTAAAATTTTGTTGAATAAATGCGTTGAGACGAATCGCATAATGTGAACACACGTAGCATTGTCTTAACACATTATTACTGGATCATAAACGCGTCGCGTTCCCGTCTGTTTTATGGTCAGAGCGGGACTCACGATGGCAATTTCATAGGACATTTACCGGTGAAAGCCCGGGACGATTTGTAGAGCTCAGGGCGATAACTAAGTGGCCTCCTGCCAGTAAAAACGGTGATGTGTCGCTAAAACAATTTGCAGTAACGCGAACTTTGTACTGAACAACTAGGCTAAGAGAAAAATGCCGACAGCAGTAAAAGAGTAGACTTTTTGCCTATAAATTCTACAGCAGTTACAAATCTTACTCCACAAGTGAATAAATAAACTGAATGGTAGGTGAGACCTGATAAAATAAATGATAATTTATAAACACCCAATCATATATCTTAACACAATTAAGAATACAACATTTATCAAATACATCCATGTTTTAATAATCAGATGAGCTCGCCGCCTTTCGAGTGTTTTATTTGAAATCCCTACAATTATTTTGTGCTTAGCGCCGACTGTAATCAATCAAATTTGAATATTAATATACTCATTGGATTATTACTATAAGAAATCTAAATGGCTACGACTACCAGTTTCGGAGGTCGATTTAGGGACATATTTACTGCATGTTTCCTTTCCAAGCAACGTTTATTTAAAACCAAAAGGAAGGATATCGAATCGATTTACATAATTAACATGAACATTAGAATTCTTAAAACTAACTTTGTATGTAAATGCGGGTGTCATTGAAATGCAGCTGGCTCCGTGTTTTTGTTGATTTCTGTCACAATACCTACGTTAACTCGTTTTTTTTTTTTTTAAACTGTGTATTTAAAACCAAGTGATACTTAATACTACAAGAAAATGTGCATTTAAAATATCCTTGGGCGGTAAGGAACACCGTGCATTAATAAAAACAAACATGCATTGTATCGGGAGGATCTAAACAATCCCACAATACAAACTGAGGAGGCCGAATTACAGCGCAAATTCGCTGCAAGCAAGTTTATGTGAGCGCATCCACCGTACTATAATTACGGCCTATCAATGCGGTACTGGTTTATTGAAAGCCTGGTTGAGGGGCGGGGGATATTAAGATGATGGCCGGCTTGTAATTTGATGGATTAAGGAACACACCCGCGGGCCTAACAACATGTAATGACGGCCGCCTAAAAACGTCTTGATCGCACATACAGGTACGCTATTGGTACTGAGGAATGCGGAATCCGAAGAATTCGTGTTTATGCTTCTTGTGATGCTACGGTACTCGTCAATTCAATGACAGATTTGCAACTTAGCAAGTAATGGAAGCCGTGGAATTTAAGGACACTCCTCAGGATCTTCAACAAGATTTTGGGAGTTATATAAAAATTGTCAGGCTATCAGTCGTCTCATCAGTATACTCCTGTAATTCTGATTTGCCTGTAGCGCAGTTCACTTTTGCAAGCTATATACAGCTATATCTTAGGATTAGAATACTATGGTAAACTTTATTGTGCTCTAGGTCTAGATTTCCAACGATCTCACCAAACATTAAACTGAGATTGGCATAAATTGTGCAATAACGTAAAACTAAGGGTGCGCATATAAACGGTCAAATTTTATTATTATTCAAATGCGAATGCACTAGCGGTGTTAATTAAATGTAGCAGTAAATAGTTTAGTTTTACTGCAGCAATCGATAAAATTCTTGGCTTATAATCCAAATTATTTAAAGTACTACAATGATTTTTTGGGGTTTAATAAACAGCTGAAAATTTAAAAAAAAGGCGACGTGGCCTCCGATTTCGGCCACGCAGACATTAAAAGAATAAACAATAACAGTAATCAAGAAGAGACAACACTAGGTAAGTTTATCTAGAAAATGAATTGGTCCACGTGACAGATACAATGTTGAGATCATTGTTGTAAGATCTTAAATTAACTTATGCTAATCGTAACGTAAATAAAAAATGAGAGGATGACGTCGAACACCAACAGGGCATGATGGGTATAAAAAAATACATCTCAAAGATATAAGACAAGTGTCCGAATAAACAAGGATGGTGAAGATGTTGATAAAATTAAACTAGAAAATTATAGTCGAATCCTTTACGTCGAATATATCAATGAATGTCAGTCAGTAGTCGTAGTGTTGGGAAAATCTTAGGGACACTGGGGACAAACAGGGAAGAGATTCTGAAAAGGGTAGAAACTTAAGGCCCTGCAGGAGGTTCACAATAGCCTTAACTGGTAATGATAACAAGTCATAAAGAAATAAAACCATTGCAAGACATAAAACGATTGCATGTTGAAACTACAGTGAGACATGTAGAAACAGAATGACAACAAAATTCAAAGACCCCACCTCTAGCCATCACGGGCGTGACACAAATGTTACAGATGTCAACAAAACGAAACATAATGAAGACTTGCCCCCAATATCACTGCACTTGACGCATTGCAAAACGCTAACAAAAGTAACAATGTTCCCGCAATGGGTCTGAGTTTAGTTGACAGTTGGACATGATGTGGCTCGTTGAGGCGGGTCCGTTCAGCCCACGTCTCCCCGGAGTCGGGCTAATGCAAGTGGCCGTGAGAAATGTAAGGATAATTGTTTTGAAATTATATCCCATCAAATTGTGGATAAAATGTGGCTATTGTTCCGAAAGGAGAATGGTGTAGTTAAGAAAGATTTGTGTTTGGATCTTGGTTTTGTAGGAAGAGTAGGAAGACATTATAGTAATGTCCAAAAGCTTTCCCTTGCATAAGTTTCAAAGATGAACACGGTTAAACACAATCACAATTCAAATCCGTGCAAAAATACATCTGTAAATCTGAAATTCCTGTACAGAATCTCAAGTACCGGCGTGTCCTCGCAGCATAACATTAAAATCCAAGCGTCTAGCCAACATCGGTCGATAAATCACCAATGACGTTGTGTAGCGATTAAAATCCGCGTCGTCTGCGCAGAACGTTTAAACAGGCGCGCGACTCGTGAGAACACGCCGTATAAAACGGTAAGCAAACATTCCTCGGACACTACGAAAATTTCAATGGTTTTAATCGCAGTGAAATTGAAATGGCACTAGATTGAGATTTCTATGCGATAGTTTATAGAAGCACGGCCGGAATTAAGCTCTTACATCGGCGTTGCAAGTGCCACTAAATGCAGAACAAAAATAGATTCCTGAACACTTAAAAAGCTTTTTATCGTTCTATTTACTGCTGCAGCTATTTCTGTGTATATCTTATGCATATTTAAAACCCTTTCGCGAACATTGTTTAGTATCGGTAATAGTATCTAATCTCGGGTTGGAATCATCCCACCCCAGTTCACTTTCCCCGGTGCATTCCAACGCGCGCCTCAATTGATTTTCCACTGGTAATGCTTTGCTTATAAACTGCGCCGGAGACGGGACATGGCTTGTCGACATCCGTTTGAGATCTTAATGGAGAGAGCCCGTGGAGCTACTGCTCACGACTATCGAGAATTCGATTCTAATGTCAACACACTCTGTTTGTTAAAAGTTCAACAACTTTCAACTACCTACAAATCAGTTGAGAACTGTGAATACTAATGAGCTGAAACTGTACATAAGCTAAAGGAAAGTTAATTTATTTGCAGAACTATACGAGCTTGCAAAATGATGAGGCTTCCAATTCCGACAAACGACGTAAAATGGCTGAATATATCAATACACGGTACAACAGCCGTCTGTTTCAGGTAAAATATGAAGCTGCCAGAACAAACAATAGCTAGCTAATAACAACAAAGTGCTCACTGCTCACCATTCTCACCAATCAACTTAAATTACCCGTTTGAAGCTTAAGAAGATAACTTACTTCGAAATAACTTACAAGATAGATTTCCGCGACTTATTGCTCATATATCAATTGAATACTATTGGCTGGAGGACTTAAATGTCAACTAGGAGAAAACTGCAATCGGTAAACAAATTGTAAGTACTCGAAGGCACGGTAACCTATCATAGCGCTATTTGGATCACGGTAATATCTGCAATATTATACCGTTTTCTGGTCAATTGGCTCACCCAGCACTAAATATCAGAATATCTGCCAACGTATTCCGTGTGAAATTTTCCTTGTTTAGACAGTCGCTATGGTCACGAGAATAAGCTTTTGTAGAATGTTTTTACAAGTGATGGACATAGATCATCATGACCGTTTTATTGGTTTTTGCCTAAAATAGTTTTGGTCCAGACTCTATTTCAGGAAACAATGTCAATTTTGGCAACATCTACAACCATGTTTCCTTAATTAGAAGAACGTTCATAAATGTCTACATCTAACCCAAATCACCGATAAAGGCAACACTTAAAATGCTTCATACACGAACCATTAAAATATGTTCGTTGGCTTTCATCTACCGAAAACCATTTAAGTAACGTTTACCGGTTGTCTCATTATTCGGAGCCATTGTGCCTTCCAGGTTTAGCCCAGACGGGTTAAGCTTAGCCGCTATGGATAGAAGATGGGCTGTACCGATACCTTAATTGACGAGAGCTTGAGTTCCCGAAACCTTAGAGCTCTGCATAATAATGGTGCATAATCCCTTATCGAGGGCCGAACGTTAAGGGGAATGGTTGGAGGTTTTAATTTTAAGATAGAAGTGGCAAAAAAGTTCAATAAAAACGCCAAAAATGGATAATCATTTTAAGCTCACGAGTATCTTTTCTGCCATATTCTTTTTCATCCAGGGTTTTCTTCTTCGTGTCGCTCATCCAGTTGATAGACAAAGGACTTCACCAAAGAGCTTGACTGTAATGCATTGCTTTCATCTGCCAATGGAATGGGATCGATGCTCATGTCAAGTCCATTATTAGGAACACAGTATTGATAGGATATCCTGTTACTTGATGATACAGGATACTCTTTGGACGGAGTACTATACAAATAAGCCTATCATGCATGAATGATGGGAAGAGATATAACCGATACGTTTGATTGGGATCCACCGTCTCTATTCCACAAACCATTTTGCATCATTTCGAAACAAGATATTATTATACAAGTTAGCTATGTTTTACACTTTATATCCTCATTCTAAAACCAATACAACGTCACAGACTGCACCTTAACCGTCTAAGAGCCGCAGTTAATAGCGGTGGGCACACAATACGTTAATTAAATCGTCGTCTAGTGGCGAGGCAAGTCGCGGGCGTGCATCTAGCTAACGGGCACACACGACTGAAGGGTAAACTACACCTTCATAACGTTGATTCGCCTCTTTGTAACGTTTTAGGTGCTTTCTCACGGTTTTTTCTTTCTTTGCGTAATTTCCTGGGAGGCCATTTGAGGTTTCGCAATTTTGTTTCCAGAAACTAGAATTCCGTCCATTTTGTAGGATTTTCCAATGTAGTATGTCATGGAAATTACATGGTTACTAATATTTATGTCCACACTTGATGTCGACCTCTCTGTCACCATTGATCATCCAGCGCTTTATCAGGAAACCGTTTTCATCACTATGCATCCAAGGCACTACTATGTCTTATCCATATTCTAGTAATGAAGTAACTCGTAACCCTAAAGACATTAGTATGTCTACCTAATTACCCTACACTTAAAACGTATAATACTAGTTAATTACACAAAACCTCCTTCGTTAACATTTCTCTTACACCGTTAACTCACACTTCTAATTAGCGGTAGCCCGTATTATCTATCAATCAAGTCCAAAGGTAAACAAACGAAGAACTAGCGCCGTCGCTGCATCCCAATAGGGCACAAGACTACTACCAGCTGAAGCCAAGATTACCTTACCTTTATCTACTAGACTAGCCCTTAATTGGAAACTTTTAATGTCAAACTGCTGCCTTGTACCCTTAACGGTGCTTTACTGGTAGCGTATAAGGAGTCACTTAGAAATTGTACATGAAATCATTACACTGTTCGGATGCGTAGATGGAGATTTTTGGTCAAATGTCAGTGGTGTGTGGTCTATGTTTATGCCAATTAGCTGAATAAGGATTATTTCAATGTCTATCTCCTTAGAGGTATACTTTTTTTAGGGATAATTGAGTGGGTTTCCAGGTGTGTCGCTTATTCAGCCAGTCTCATCAAATGGATTGACTACATTCTCATAAGATGGCTTAAAGAGAGTGTAAATTAATTAACCTACACCCTATTTGTATCCTTTCTCTTATCAGGTAATCTGTTGATTAAGTGAAATAGATAGCTGGCCACGACATGGATTTTGACAACGGATTATATTGAGGTTTTTGAAAACATAGAGCGGTTAAGAAAAAATATACTGGAAACATACATAAACATAACATCAGGCCTGTAATCACCGAGGCATTTTGCCAATCTCAGGACTCATTGACTCATGACTGAAAACATCTATAAAATTTCATTTCTTGAACTTAGAACGTCATTTACTGATGACATTTGCATGTCCTTACCACCTTATGTACATGCTCTCTATAATCTTATGCGCATTCCAGTAATTGCATCGTGCATTAAGACAATGAGCGATCTCCATTGCCTCCTAAACTTTGACAGTTCAAGACGATTGTTCTCTATAATTGCATACTTTATTACACTAGTAATTGCATACCAATGTACAGTCAGTATGATACGTGGAAGTTATAAGGGGCTTTAATATTTTCTGTTATCCATAAAAGTTTAAACAGAATGTCGAGAGGATGTTCATATCATCACGTGTCTCCCTGTATCCCTCCTCATCAGAGGCGATGATAAAACGTGACTAAAAGAGTGATACATACGCGTATATGTTGATGGAGGAAAAGGAGAAGGAATACCAAAGAAAAGATGGGTGGATTGTATGACGAATGATAAGAAAGAAAAATTGTAAATGATCTTTTAAGAAGCCTATTAACTCGCGACTTAAATAGATTGGGGTCATATGAACTTGGGAACACTGACGAAGGCAGGGAATTCCACTCCTTGGCTGTGCGCATAATAAACGATGTAGCAAAGCGCTTCGTGCGAATGTGTGGAACATCGACAAGGAATGGGTGATAACCCGCAGTACGTCTGGACTCCCGATGGAAGAAGGGAGATGGTGGAATGATCTCGTGGAGCTTTTGGGCACACTCACCGAAGTACAGCCTGTAAAAGACCGACAGACATGCAACCTTGCGCCGGTGGGCCGGGCTATGAAGCTTGGTACCCACCAGCTTATCGTCACCAATGAGCCTCTTGGCTCTGCGCTCAACAGATCGCGTAAAGGTTGGAAGCCTATGAAGTGAGGCATGAAGATGATGATGAAATAGTCAGTAACAATATAATAAGTACACCTTTAAGGGGGCTTTAACATTGTTCTGTAATTCAGTGGAAAAGTTGAAACGAAATGCAGCGTTTTTTTGTTTTCTAAGGTGTACTACGTCTCGACTCACATTCTAAATTCTAACGACACCTATAAGTTACTAGATAGCATTTTTTTCAGCATTGCATCATCAGTAAAATGGCATCATATAAAAATAGTCGTATCGCATTTTACCAGATAGACTTGTTTTTTTTTATTGTAGCTGCACCTACCAAGGTTGCACCTGTTCCTGCTAGTTTTTATTAATTTTAATTCAGATAACAATGATCCATAATGGTTAGGTAATCAAAGCAGCAAATTTTTTCTGCAACCATACACACATACATAAAACTCGAGCCTTTTTAGGGTTCCGTACCCAAAGGGTAAAACGGGACCCTATTACTAAGACTTCGCTGTCTGTCTGTCTCCAGGCTGTATCTCATAAACCGTGATAGCTAGAAAGCTGAAATTTTCACAAATGATGTATTACTATTGCCGCTATAACAACAAATACTAAAAATTAAAAAAAAAAAAAAGTATTAAGGGTGGCTCCCATACAACAGATTTGATTTTTTTGCCGTTTTTATAGATAATGGTACGGAACCCTTCGTGCGCGAGTCCGACTCGCACTTGGCCGGTTTTTTTTTCCAAAAACAAGGAAAACAGAATCTACAGAACGCCACGAGATACGATCCTTACATACTCCTTTGGCTTCGACCACGTTCATACATCTGGTCATACACGCACGTTAACTTTTTGTAATTACTTCTACAACCAACTGTACCGTATCTTAATTCAAAGCAATAATATCCAATGATCTGTCTTAGCAATGCAAATACACACAATTGAAGTTTGCACCGACATTACTGTCCACTGACGAACGACTTTTAGTTATAATTCACAACTGTTAGCGAACTATTAAGTGATTTGTGGTCGGTAAACTTTAAATTGCTCTACGTGTCGTAATTAAAGGTATACGATTCTTAGAAGGAAGGGATAAAGATTGAAATTAAAATATTTTACTGCTGGAAAAACAGGAAAATTTTCTTTCCCTATTAAAACGATTATGTTGCAATTACGTAATCAGCGATAAATTATTCGATCGGGGAACTGGGGAAGTACCTTAGCAATCATATTAAGTCTGCACTTGTTTTTGAAACAGATATGTGGTGTGATAGATAGAATAAGAAGAGTAGGTATATGTATAAAAAGTCGCAAAGTGGCGCACCGTGACTGAAAAGTTTTCAACACGCATGGCACGTGATCTGGAGGGATGACGTAAATGACGCGATGAAAGTTTAGAGTATGAATATGTATGTGGATGGCAACAAATCTAGGGGAAGAAGAAGAAACTGTGTGAACGATGTTATTTATGAGTATAAAGATAAGATGGTGATTTCTAAGACGAAACCTAGAGAGGCATGGAAAAAGAAGACACGCTGCGTGGACTCCAAATAAATTGGGATAAGGCCGAGAGGATGATGCAATAATTCATGAAACAGAAATCCCTGTTACACGTAGGTATGAGTTTTCTCTCTAGACTCAGCTGATCGATCCTGCCAATTGACTTTTTATGTTTTTAATTATTTTTTTAATATTCTTACTTATTTTCAATCCGAGGTTAAAACATCCCGAAACACCTGCATTAGTCCCCATAGTGACCATTAAGGAACAACAAGATATTTAAACCACAAAAAATAGACGTAGAACTTTCACTGCCACCATAAAAATCGTATGCAATTCCAAGTGGCGGGATCCCCGACAAGCGAGTTTTACATCCCATCTACCTATCTAAGCACAAGGTCTAAACCGGCGATAAACGAGAAGCAATTGAAACCTTTTTATAGCCGTTTAAAGTTTAGTTTTTAGTGTCACAGCAAATTGCTTGCTGTCCGCCACAGTTAACGAACTACTGAGGGTTGAGGGTGGACACTGGACAGTCTTGCGAAGTTTTCGTTGCATTTGGGACCCATGTCATGAACGTTAATTGTTTTAACGTTCGTTTGCGATTTTTTTTAATTTAAAGTTGCAATTTGCGCGCGACATTATTGCACGACGCAAAGAAAAAAAGATAAAACCTGAACTAGTAGAATATACCTATTTCATGGGACTTAAACATAGCTGGCGAAATGTAGAAGTACTTTTTTTTGTTTTCTTTTTTTTTTCGGGTGGGAAATCATCAAATGACTCCTCCCGCTCTGGGCGGAGCGGAAGGGAGTGTCAGACTTTTACTGACTAAAAACCACCCATGTTCCTTCCTTTGCCCTTTATGTTCCAGGGCCGCGGTATCTCTTTCGAACAGTCCCGCAGCCCTGGCAGGCATCGGCCCTTGCGGGCCCCTCCTGTTTGCTGACATCTCTTTGAGGCGCGCGTGGAACACGAACGCGCCATCGACACGGCCTGTCGTCACAAGACGGACGGACGGCGAGCTAACCCATTACTCACCGTCCACAGGCCCGCGCCTACGGTGGCCGAGAGCCATCACGGCGTGGCCCCCGACGCCCGGTGCTTCTCCCGCGGCGGCTGGGACGTGAGGTTCTATCCCTCTCACGTTCCGCCACCTCCTTCGCTAGCATGACTGCTTCGCAGAAGGAGGTGAACAGTCCCGCAGCCCTGGCAGGCATCGGCCCTTGCGGGCCCCTCCTGTTTGCTGACATCTCTTTGAGGCGCGCGTGGAACACGAACGCGCCGTCGACACGGCCTGTCGTCACAAGACGGACGGACGGCGAGCTAACCCATTACTCACCGTCCACAGGCCCGCGCCTACGGTGGCCGAGAGCCATCACGGCGTGGCCCCCGACGCCCGGTGCTTCTCCCGCGGCGGCTGGGACGTGAGGTTCTATCCCTCTCACGTTCCGCCACCTCCTTCGCTAGCATGACTGCTTCGCAGAAGGAGGTGACGGCTTCCCATTCCCTCTCGCCCCGGACCATGGCTTGAACCAGGGCCGGACGCGAGAGGTCGCCGCCGCCAATCGCCTCTACGAGGACACGGCGGTGCTCCGTCCAAGCGGAGCAGACCTCCACGGTGTGCTCCACCGTGTCCTCCGAGCGATCCTCACAATGATAGCACCCGGGCGTTTCCTCCCGCCCGATTCGGTGCAGGTACCTCCCGAAACAACCGTGTCTGGTGAGGACCTTTTTTTTTTTTTTTGTTCCCGGCGTGGAAAATCCACCCGGATGTCCTCCGCCTTGGGGCGGGCGGAGGGGTCTGTCGGACTCTAACCGACTAAAAACCACCCCGGTGTTCCCTTCCCACACTTGCACCGGGGATCATGGGAACTAGTGCGCCTTCCACGATCCCCGGCTAGTGCCGGCCCGCTTCCGCGGGCCTCCTCAAGTCTGCGGGGGGAGTGAGGTGTCCTCCCCCCGGTACGCCATTAGGGGGGCGCGCGGACGCGCCACCACCTCGGGTCCAGTTATACGGGGGGGGGCCGCGGACGTCCCCAAGTCCGCCGTCCCTCTGGACCCGTTTAGGGGGGCCGGAAGAGGGCGTTATCCGCCCTCCGCCGACGCCCGGTACGTCTGCTGCGGATCGGGAGAGTGGTCTCGACCTCCCTCAACCTCTCTGCAGCCTCCTTCTGTGAGATGACCGTTTCACAGAAGGAGATCACCGCATCCCACGACTCTGTGCTCCCGACCATCGCGCGAGCGACGGCCGGCAGCGACAGGTCGGTTCCCACTACTGTCACGAGGGCACGGCGCGGCTCCTCCCATGCGGCACACTCTGCCAGCGTATGCCGCGCCGTGTCCTCCAGACAATGGACGCAGTGATGACACCGAGCGTCCGGCTCCCTGTTTATGCGACACAGGTACTTCCCGAAACAACCATGCCCCGAGAATACCTGCGTCGCCCGAAATGACAGGGAGCCGTGCCTCCTCTCGAGCCATTCCTCGAGCACTGGTCGGATCGCCTCGATGGTAGCGAAGCCGGCGGCAGGGCGCAAAAGCCTCTGCCGCCACTCCGCCACCAAGACCTCGCGGAGCTGGGACCGACGCAGATCGATCTCTCGCTGCATCGGTCCACCGCCCCGCGCCCGCGCCTCCTCGCGCCATCGGTACAGTGACGCGAGGACTCTCGCCTCTAGGTCCCAGGGTGGCGACCCGGCCAGTGCACAAGCCGCCTCGTAGGAGATTGTGCGATACCCCCTGATAGACCTGACGGCCATCGCCCTCTGCGGTTTCCGCAGAATCGCGATGCTGCCGGCCGTCAGATCAGAGGCCCACACCGGGGCCCCGTACAGGGCCATGGATCGCAAAACCCCCAGGTACAATCTCCTACAGGCGGTGCTCGGGCCCCCCAGATTGGGAAGCAGCGTTGCGAGCGCACCCGCCGCACCCATCAACTTGGGCGCCAGCCGCTGGAAGTGGGGTCCAAAGTCCCAACGGCTGTCGAGCACCAATCCCAGATACTTCATGGTGGACTCGACAGCAATTGGGGTCCCACCGACCACAATATGTGATCCCGGCGGCGGCGCCCGCCGGGGGCCGTGAAAGACCACGGCCTCCGACTTGTTGAGGGCCACCTCCAGGCCCAGGCGCCGTATGCGGCCCACAACCTGTGAGACCGCAGAGGTCGCCAGCAACGCTGCCTCCCTGTACGAGCTCCCCCGGGCCGTGACCAGTGTGTCGTCCGCGTAACACACCAGGGCCACCCCCGGTTGGAGCTCGCCTCTCAGCACCCAGTCGTACCCGATGTTCCACAGGGCCAACGACCGAACCCTGTGGAACACCGCACGACATGTCGCGCCGGCCTCCGCCGTCGCGTCCCCTGTAGGTGACACACCTTTCCGCTAAATAAGCCCCAATGATGCGGCGGAGGTACGGGGGCACCCTGTGGTAACACAGCGCCTCCCGAATACAGCTCCAGGGCAGGGTGTTAAAAGCGTTGGAGATGTCCAAGGACACCGCCAACATCACCCCGCCCCGGGACACTGCTTCCTCCGCCAGGACTCCATGGGCGCCCATGCCGAAAGCCGAACTGGCTATCGTCCAGATCCGGCCCCTCTCTGTACAAGTGGCCGGCGAGGCGGGCAGCAATAATCCGTTCGAAAAGCTTACCCACCTCGTCCAGCAGCACTATGGGCCGGTATGCGGACGGCGAGTCCGCTGGGCGCCCTGCCTTCTTGAGCAGGACCAGACGACCCTTTTTCCACTCACTAGGGAATTGGCCCTGCTCAAGGCATGCTGAGTAGAGTCCTCTCAGCTGGGGCTCTAGCTCTTTCAGAGCGAGGGCAAGCGCAACGCCGGGAACTCCGTCGGGCCCCGGGGCAACGGTCTTGGCCCGAAGCCGCGTTATGGCCGCCCTCATCTCTGGTTGTGTCACCTCTGGGACGCTGACGTCCTCCTCATCCGTTGACTCTGTGGCTGTGGGCAGAGCCATCAGCGGCGGTACATGCTCTTCTCTAGCAGGGAAGAGCGTTGCGACCACTTCCTGCAGCAGCTGAGGCTGCAGACTCTCAGTGAGTGGGGGTGCCCAGGCACGAAGTTTCCCTCGGACCGCACGATAAGGGCGCCCCCACGGATTCACGTCGAGAGCCGACAACATCTCTTCCCTAGCTCGAGTCTTAGCCTCGCCGACGGCCAGCCACAGAGCCTCCTTGGCCGCGCGGTACACCTCATACAGCGCGGCCTCCTCCTCCGGAACCCGACGACGTCTCCTTCGGTATCTGGTGTACTGGCGTCTCACCTCCACGCACGTCTCGCGCAACTGCGCGATGACGGCGGACCACCAGTACAGCTGGCGCCTTGTGGGTTGGGTAACACGGGGCATAGACGCATCGCAAATTTGCGTCATCGCCCCGCGGAACCACTGCGCCTCCGCTTCGACGTCGACGGGTTCGTTCGTCGGTGACTCCCGGACCCAGGCCTGGAAGATTGCGGCTTCCTCGAGAAGTTCCCTGTCGATGCGCTTGTGCGACCAACGGGGACCGTCCATTTGCGGGGCTGACGGGCGACCGCCGCCCGCAGTCTGGGTGGAGACGTCAAACCGAATATATCGGTGGTCCGACAGCGTCTCCACCTCTACGGCGACTCGCCAGTCGCGTACACGGCCCGCAACAGCGGAGCTAGCGAACGACACGTCCACTATGGACCCGCCCCGCTGCCGCACACACGTGTACTCCGAGCCCCGATTCAGGACGGCCAGGCCGGTCTCGACCGCCCACTCCTCCAACACCTCACCCCTAGGATCGGTGATCGGGGATCCCCACGCCGCAGACTTGGCATTGAGATCCCCGAGCAACAGCACCGGGCGAGGGTGGAACCGGCTCACGACCGCACCTAGCTCGACAAGGAACTCCTCGAAGTCAGCGAGACTCTTGTTAGGGGAGAAATACGCCCCAATTGTGACTATGCCGTCCACGAGGGCGGCCACCCAGCCGTGTCCTCGGGACGGACTGTCAAGAGTCCCGCTAATGATGGCCACCAAACCGTCTAGGTCCCCAGCCCAGTTATCGCGGGGGGGGACAAAATACGGCTCGGCGACCACTGCCACGTTGATCAACCACTCCGCCATGCTCTGGAGCAATAGATCCTGAGCTCTGGCGGCGTGGTTGATGTTCGCCTGGAGGAAACGGAATTGTGCCATTAATGGCATTCCATTTCCCCGGCTCCTCCATCCCTGGGTCGGGAGTCGGGCTGTGGGAGAGGCGCATTTTCTCCGACAGCCCTAGACCTCTTCTTGGCCTTGGGTGCCTTACAGGCCTTCCCGCCAAGTCTGTGCTCCGAGCGTTTCCCTGCAGCTGCGCAAAGGCTGCAGTTTGGCGCTTCGGAGCACTGGGCCGCCCTGTGGCCGGGTCGACCGCAGCGGAAACATAGTTCGCTGCGGTCGATTTGTGCAGTACATTGTGCCCGGACATGCCCCTTTTCCAGACACCGGAAGCACTGCACAGCCCGCCTGGGCAGGAGTTTGACCCTGGCAGACACCCAGCCCACCAGAAGTCGCCCGCCATCTGCAGCCTTATTCGCAGCCGCGACCGGGCACCGCACCCAAACAGTGCCCAGCCCATCCGCGCCGCTGCGAATTTCGCCTGCCACCACATTGTCTGGCGGACACCCACCGTTTTGGGCAATGGCCGCCACTACTTCCTCCGGGGTCACCGAGTCGTCCAGCCCTTCCACGCGCAATTCAGCCGTGACTGTGGGCCTGGACACTCGGACGTCCTCCGGCTTGAGGACTTCCCGGAGTTTGGCGGCCAACTTGTCCGCCCTCTCCTGCCTTGCGGCACCCGACACGCGAAACATCTTGGCACCCGTGGCTGCCGTCCTGAAGACGAAACCAGCCGGGGTGCCAAACTCGCTAAATTGAAGCTTCTGCTTCATCTCCGCCAGGACCGACTTGTAGGTCACTCCCCTGCTTACGGCTTCGGGCTGCAGTGTGATGACTACAGCCTCGGAGCGAGGGGTAGTGACCCTGGGTGGTCTCGTGCCCTCTGGTCGAGTCGGTACCTGGGGAGGTGTCGGCTGCGGCGCCCTCTTTTTGCGCCCCCTCTTCACCACCGTCGTCCAGGACTCTTGGGTGGGGGGTGGGTGGGGACGTGAGGTTCTATCCCTCTCACGTTCCGCCACCTCCTTCGCTAGCATGACTGCTTCGCAGAAGGAGGTGAACAGTCCCGCAGCCCTGGCAGGCATCGGCCCTTGCGGGCCCCACCTGTTTGCTGACATCTCTTTGAGGCGCGCGTGGAACACGAACGCGCCGTCGACACGGCCTGTCGTCACAAGACGGACGGACGGCGAGCTAACCCATTACTCACCGTCCACAGGCCCGCGCCTACGGTGGCCGAGAGCCATCACGGCGTGGCCCCCGACGCCCGGTGCTTCTCCCGCGGCGGCTGGGACGTGAGGTTCTATCCCTCTCACGTTCCGCCACCTCCTTCGCTAGCATGACTGCTTCGCAGAAGGAGGTGACGGCTTCCCATTCCCTCTCGCCCCGGACCATGGCTTGAACCAGGGCCGGACGCGAGAGGTCGCCGCCGCCAATCGCCGCTACGAGGACACGGCGGTGCTCCTCCCAAGCGGAGCAGACCTCGACGGTGTGCTCCACCGTGTCCTCCAGTCGATCCTCGCAATTGTAGCACCCGGGCGTTTCCTCCCGCCCGATTCGGTGCAGGTACCTCCCGAAGCACCCGTGTCCGGTGAGGACCTGCGTCAGGCGGAAGGTGAGGGCGCCGTGGCGCCTCTCTAGCCACTCCTCAAAGAGGGGATTTATCGCCACTATCGTGGCGTGCCCTAATGTGGGAGTACTATGGTACACTTATGCCTAAACCTGCGGGGAAATATCGGTCTGATGTTATATTTTTAGAAGGATTTTTTGCTGTTTCGACTTTGATGAGACTGATACCTCCCCTGGCTACTCCTGCAAGGCTTGTAAACAAATTGCTATTACTGTTAACGTAACTTCTTCGCAGGGTAGCTGGTAGAAGATGGATGAGATGATGATGATGATTAACGTGACCATAATTAATTCACAAACTTGCCTTACACACTTCCATATAAACCCATCGTCTTGCCTCGATTCTGGCTATAAAATAAATAGGACATAGAGATGTTGAAAGTTTTATTCCTGAAATTCTGAGTACAGACAACCCTATAATATATGAACTGTGGACGAATCATGAAACATTGGCGCTACGACTATACAAGGTGGCCTAATGGCCAGAGGCTCTAGTGTAACATTGGCACATTAAAGGCTTACGCTCGTTTTCACTTACATTAAGCAATACTTAATGAAAACCCTAATAAAAGCGCGCTATTGGAATTTCAATTCTTGACTACCAAGTTTTAACTGCGGAGTTTTAATAGTTTCAGAATAAAGTGGCTGTGACATACGGACACACGGACAGACAGACATGACGAATCTATAAGGGTTCCGTTTTTTGCCATTCGGCTACGGAACCCTAAAAAGGAAGATGTATTAAAATATATTAATCCACATGAACTTCTTGATGTGAATAACCTCCCCAACAAAATAGATATTGTGGTCAATTCATGTAGTATTAGAAAAGACACCAGTGAAGCCAAAAGAACGAATGAGGAACTTAAATTTGGCAACAAGTCAAAATACCTATAACAAGGTAATACTAGGTATGCAGACAAGTTTTGTATAAAAATACAATTTTATTGGTGTTCAAGAACAAAACATGACTGGGCCAGACCGGATACGTCTGCCGTCTTAACGCTTGACAAAAAAAAATACGTTGTAAATAGAGAATGGTTGTGTTCGAACTTTATGGCGGCTCAGAAGTCAGCTTGGAGTGACGGTCTGCACATGTTCTATGTTAAGTGTTTTTGTTTCCGCACTTAGTCCTTAAAGTGGACCATTGTGCGTGAAACCACGGTCTGCACATTATACAGTCAAGACGATGCATCCTCTGTGCCCTGCTGATACCCAAAATTATGTTCTGCACAGATTTATGTTTGATGTTCCGAGCCGCCATAGTTTGAATTGTTATACCTGCGCAGACCGTCACTCCCTGCTACCTAGTTTTACGTTTTCAAAATAGGTCATGTAAAATAAACTAACATGCTTACAATCCCAAAAAGAGTTAGGTAGCGGTGTAACTATAGCATACCCCCATTTCGCCAGTCATCTAGGTGGCAAGCAGAATTATTACAATACAATCACCTAAAACTTCGAGGAAGTAGGCAACATGTGGATATTGCCTTATTGATTTTAAGTTCCTAAACAAAGCTGTTAGATCAGAGGGAAGCATTATCCATGTGTTACTTTATTGAAGTTTGTGCAATTACCTATAGTTTAATTTGATCTTATGAGGTAGGCAAGTAAGCAATACCTACCTGTACCAATTGTCATTTTAATCCAGTTGTTAAGGTGTAAAAAGAGTTCGTAGATGGGATACTTTTTATCCTAGTAGCATGTTCCTGTGTGATTTTTTTTTAATACAGGCTCAAATATATATCCCCAGACCTTACTTTTCAGTTTACATTAAGTTAAATTGTCATTTTCTACAATAGGCAAACAGGCAGTTACTTGCACATTTATTAATACATTTGTAGAAAGTGAGACATTTTACCAGTATTAATATTTATATACTTATCAGAAGCTATTATAAATGGAGAAGTTAAGTGTTGATAAAAGCCAACTTAAATAAGTATTATTTATTGTATTGCCAGAATTAACTGCAAAAGATAACATTTTATATGTTGAAGGCACCTCTAGACGATTTATTTCAGATTTTTAGATGTATTTTCTTTATTAAATCCCTACACATGCGCAATTTTAAATTATTTCGATATTTTATAATAATGAAATTCAATCATTTTGATTAGAACTGTGTGATTGAAGCTACCACGTGCATACTTTTAATGTAAAAAAATTAGAAAACATTACAAAAACCAAAAATTAAATTGGTTGGCTTATATTTCGTTATTAGAAATCAAAAACTTTATGTGGCAAGCTGTAAGTTAAGAAAACTCTCATAGTTTTTACCTATCCCTAAATAAATCACTTTAATAACGGAATATTTACTGTGAAATGGTGAATGTGAACGAACAATAACAAACACTAATATAACCTCAAAGTTTAAAGTTAAACATTGAAAAACTTACCAAACATAATGCTGTTAAGTCGAGTGTTGAAACCAACTCATTCAAATTAAAAAAAATATCCTGAAAACAGGGAAACGAAAATATAAAAAAATCTTTTTTTTTTCAAAATAATAATATTGACATTGACATCTGACACATTACAATAACAATTCCGTAGCCATGTTGATTCATATGTTGTCAGTGTCACTCCTTGGTTTGGTACTATACTGCTATCTCCCTCTTTCCAACACATTTACAATACGTGTAGTGCAACAAAGATATAACAACAAAATCTAGCAACACCAAAAGACATCATTTTTAAAGAAAGAAGAACGGTCACGTCCCATATAAAAAAAACCCAGACCCGACAGAAAAGTGACATATCTCAGTTTTTTTGTTATTATTTATATAATCATATTATATAGTTTTTATATTCGAAATCAATGGCTAACACCAAAATATTGCCTTATGTTTTTTTGTTCAGGGTTTACACTAAAAAAATACAAAATGCCTACTTATCTACACAATTCGTAATGTATGTAACTAAATGACGATAAATAGTTATGGGATGTATCCAGGAGACCTGGAGATACAGCTGTATTATATAATTTTTGAACTCCTAGTACAACATTCAACTTAGTTTTTTTTTTTAAGGTGATTTAAAATCATTTATTGACATCTCTCGCCCTTGGGTGGAGCGTGAGGGCGTGTCAGACTCTTACTGACTAAAAAATTCCACCCCGTTCCTTTTTGCCTCTGGTACTGGGGTCAGAGCATGCCCTTCTGGATTCGCCCTCAACTTAGGATTAATTAAAATCGTCATATTCGATGATTGGAGGAGCTCGTGGCTAAATAAGAACAGCCGCTCGGATCGATCTTTAGGTTAAGCCGTGCTTACCTAGGTTGGTCCGTGGATGGGTGACCACCCATTACATACCGAGTTTCCTCCGTGCCTCGGAAAGCACGTTAAGCCGTTGGTCCCGGCTGTCATTTGTAGATCTTTGACATTCGTTACAGGTAGTCAGTGGCCCGAAAGTCTGACTACCAGTCTTACCAAGGGGTATCGTATTACCTAGCACTAACTGGGTTGTGGAGGTCCGACAGGCAGTCGCTCCATGTAAAATCCTGGTATTCAGCTGCATCCGGTTAGACTGGAAGCCGACCCCAACATAGTTGGGAAAAGGCTAGGCAGATGATGATGATTTTCGATGATTCAGATCGGATTATTCCACTAATTCGTTGACGCCAGTTCGAGCTTATATCGGTGATTAGAGAACTAAAAAGTTCATTAATCACCGTTACGATAACAGGTATTCAGTAGGTATGCACACAGTACATGACCGTTTTTATACATACACACAAATAACTTCCTATACGAACATTTTTTTTTTTTTTTAATACATCCCATAACTACTTACTTTTCTACGTCATTTAGTTACATATATTTACGAATTGTGTAGATACGTAGGCATTTTGTACTTTTTTAGTGTAAAGCCTGAACAAAAACATAAGGCAATATTTTGGTGTTAACCATTGATTTCGAATATAAAAACTATATAATATGATTATATAAATAATAACAAAAAAAATGAGGTATGTTACTTTTCTGTCGGGTCTGGGTTTTTTTTGCCTGTTCTTCTTTGTTTTTGTTTATGGAAAAGTGTTGTACGATTGATTGTTAAAATAACAGAGATAATATCAGGAACAGTTCAAAATAACAGGTACGTATGTAACGGTAAAGTTCTTTTGGGTACCGTCGTAAACCAAATACCTTGCTGAAGAAATCAAAAAGGATTTCTTAGTTAGCCTTTTCCTTACTACGTTGGGGTAAACCTTCAATCCAGCTAGTCAGTCAGGTAAATACCAGGATTTTATGTGGAGAAACTCTACCTTGCGAAGTTCTGACCTCCTCAATACACTTAAGAGATTATTAGACATACCAACTTATTAAAGGAGGACTGCAATTTTTCGTTTAGTGTAGGTAGATACCTAATTGGTATGCAGTAGCGAATAGATACTATAACAATAGTAGATTATACAACAAGTGAAAAAGAGGGAATTTAATTCGAGGGACTAAGTTGGATACCGAAAGCAGCGAAGAATCCTGAGCGGAGCGAGGGATACAAGAACCGAGATGATTTTTTTTTAGAGTTGTGTACTCTACTTTTTACTATTGACTGCGAGAAAATAAATAGAAGTATAGTATTTACATTTCTCGTGGGTTAATAATAACAGCCACTCAGGTCGATCGTCAAGGTTAAGCCGGGCTTACCAAGGTCGATCTGTGGATGGGTGACTACTAATTTTTTTTTTTTTTTTTTTGGGGGTGAGAAATCATCAAATGACTCCTCCCGCTCTGGGCGGAGCGGAAGGGAGTGTCAGACTCTTACTGACTAAAAAACACCCATGTTCCTTCATTGGCCCTTTATGTTCCAGGGCCGCGGTATCACTTTCGAACAGTCCCGCAGCCCTACTAATTCATTAAATATCGAGTTTCCTCTGTGCCTCGGAAAGTACGTAAAGCCGTTGGTCCTGGCTGTCATTTGCAGTTCTTTGATAGTCGTTACAGGAATTCAATGGCCCGAAAGTCTGACAACCAGTCTTTCTAAGGGATAGGTACCGTCCGTATTACCCACCAATACTAACTGGGTTGTGTTCTGGCTCAGATAGGCAGTCGCTCCTTGTAAAATACTGATATACAGTTGCATCCATTAGACTGGAAGCTGACCCCAATAAAGTTGGGATAACTCTAGGCAGATGAGTATTTATCACATTTTACTGTATAATCGGTAATATAATAAGAGAACGAAGGATTAAATATAAACATTAAAATTGTACCGTAAAATTAGAACGATTTTCGAAATTCAGTTTTCTATTCTTGTCGGCACGTTTTATTTATTTTTTGTTTATAATTCGTGCTTGTTCCAAATTCAAAATGTTTTTACTCACTCAGTGAGTAAAAGAGAATTGTATTCACTGTTATCGATGAATAAAATGCCCTTTTTCGAGTGGCAATGGTAAAAATATAATTACATTGAGAGTTACAACATTCGGTTTGTTTAATAAATAAATAAAGCCTTTATTTCCCAATATATATAACAATATATATAATTCCATAACATTTATCATGCACTATACAATAGCGCTATTTTAATGTAAAATCATAATTACATTCTACGAGTATGTTCCATTAATTATTATTCATTAACATTTTTTATGTCAAAACGTCTAATAAATCGATGAACGCCGGCTGCATGCACGAAAAAGGATGACTCATTGTCCCGTTACGCTTATTGTCCCGTTTCGCTCATTGTACGCTTGCGCCGCATGCACGTATGGAATCATTTCATCAATGTTTTGTTATGACGTTGTCACGTTAAACTATCGTCCGTAAACCAACTTTACAGACAACCAATTTTTTATACATTTACATTTTGATCAGTCGGTTTGAATACTTGCAAGCTAAGAGCTAACAAAAAAAAATACATCGCTATTTGATAGAATGCCAGAATAAAGGTGTACGGTGAACTCACTGCATTAATATATATTAAAAGACATTTATAATTTTAGACACTACAACACTTTATTTTATAAGATGATATTAAATGTTGGTATGTACCATGTATAATATGTATGTACTAGATTATGCAATGCAGCAACGATAATTCTTGAAAAGCGCACAATATTTGACAAAAAGCCATTTCAATAACACTATGTGTCGCAATAGGTATGTATGACAGACAACTTTCCATTCGGTAAAGTTTCCATTGTTGAAGTAAATTGCCGGTCATTTAAGCAAAAGTTAATTTTAGGTTTAAATTCCTCAAAATAATTAGTCATCAACTCATCATGTGACAAAAATCAAAACAACGTGATCCTAATCAGGATATGTCACATAATAATTCATTCGTTTTTATTATTTGTTCGCCCTTGAGTACCTACCTAGTAATTTATAATAATCTAGGTAAACAACGAGGACACCATATTTATTGATCATAAACTGGAGCAACAAACCACTGAGACCACTATCGAGCAGATGGTACCTATCTATCTAGATACTTACGCACCCTACCTGCTTCCGTTGTCCTAACTATTTAGTAGGTTAATAGCTCACATAATGTAGGATACAGACAAGCTATTAAAAACTACGACTATGTGATTACCTGCGTATATACAAACCCGATTGAACCAACCAGACCTGATTATAAACTGAAAGACGATACACCGCAATTATTCGCGATTTACAAGTAATTAAATAAATCCCGTTTACTTTCTCACAACATAAGAAAATGCACTTCTAGTTTTCACTTACCAGGTCGTTGATCGTAACATTTCCGTCACAAATTGATTTTTGTATGTGCAGTAGCACAAAAATAACCTCCCGGGTGTCGCTGCGTACGCGCCGCCAGTAGGAACACCACCGTCGCACGCCCAACCCGTTCCGCCCTACACCACAAATATACCGCTTATTACGATAACCATATCTCCTACAACCTGATGTGTTTATAGTGTTATATCCAAGTGATTATGAAAATAATAATGAAAATTTGGGAGCACGTGAAATTTGAGTGGTACAAGTGATTGGATTGATTCCAAGTGTATTGTGTGTCTTATATGAACAAGGGCGCCTGCCCTTTGAGTTTTGGTAAATTCCATTTGTGTGTTTTATGTTTAAAGTATGCAAAGGTCATCAGCCTTATCCAATTGGAGAAGCTCACAAAACAAGCTGCAAAATTTTCTATATCTGGTAGTAAAAATCACCTTCAATGACCGACGTTCAGCTATATTATCGATTTAATACTAAAGTACCTGTGTACAGCAAGGTTAATTCAAAAATTTTTAATACGTACCTAACAATACAAATGAATGATAAATAGAGCATCTGACCACATGCTCGTTATTTCACGCTGTGTCCACACATGGCACGAGCAGGATTGTATGTATGCTAGCACACATGTGCTGTTGATTGACCTCACAATCATGATTTTCAAAGTTTGTTTTCGTATTTCTGAATAGAATACTTATACCTACAATCAACAAACCTAGAGCCAGACCTATATTAACTTCAAAGATAAATGAGATAGCTCTTTCAGTAAAAAGTAGAAAATTAGATACATGTGCTTCATTCATCTCCTTTCCACGATACAAAAATAAGTTTTTTTTTTTTTTCTAGAGTTTGTCTAAATTCTTATTTGGATTGATTGTTACTATGTTTATAACCAGAAAATGGTCTTTGAGTAAGTAGGTGCCTAGGTACTTTAACAATGTGCTTACATGTTAGGTATAGTTACAATGGAAATTCACAATATTAGTTAGGAGTTATTCAGGCCCGCATATCTGGTTAGTAATAAGCATGCATTGCTTACGTATTTAGCTCTTAATATAGACAAGTAGGTCTTATTCTTGAACTGCACTAATGCACTTAGGAAATTACTCTCTGAGTACATAAACATCAAATTAAAATATTTGGTAAATAGTTAGTGCGAAGTTCAGGAGGTACTGCTGTTTAGAGACCTTTTATTTTACCTATGCTTACGAATGAGGCTCATAACTCATAGGTCTTTAACTATGAAATTGCCGTTTTTTCTTACATTTTGTTCTGTTTGTAACTTTGACGTATAGTTATATTTTTATAGGATTAATTGTTAAATTACGTACCTTTTAGAGTTTAAAACCGTACTAGTAGTTGCATATTACCTCATAGAGTAGTGTGTCAAAGCACCTGTTTCAATGTGCCGTCGGTTTCACTGCTTCAAGTAGGTAGATAGGTATATTTTTGTCATCCTGTGTTTTGAGAATTTAAAATACCCTGTGCATCGTGTTTTTCACACTACAGTTTGCAATTGCATCATACGTAATCGGTTCAGACGTTTCCAAGAAAAATAAAAAATGTTTGTAGGTATGGAAATATCACTTTTCACGAAATCGTCCATACAAATCGGCAATTTCATACATTAACACCTAATATTAAGAAGTTACACATATAGACTTCAAATAATGTAACTTAAATTCTGTCATTATTACGTATCTATTGTATCCCAAATAGCACTATTATTCAGTTAAAGATAACTGTTATCGTTATTTCATAAAAGTAGTCTATTCAATATCATCAGGTCATCTAAGTAGTACAGTCAATACCACCGCGTCATCTAAGTAGTCCAGTCAACATCAACGTGTCTTATAAGTAGTCCATAAGATACGATTGTGCCAGTCTTTCTAAAATGCATTTTCCTAACATTCTACACTGTTGTACTTACTTCAATCAATTCGGATTGATGAATAGTCTCATCAACAGATTTTAAAAATCTAAGCAAATTTCACGCTGCCTGAAACTTTTCCAAAATCGAACTTTCTTCTAAAAATTCCTTTGTGCGCATCCTTTGTCAATTTCTTTAGACGCTTACTTTAGCTTTTGTTTGGTCCTTCCTTTTTTTTAAACGAACTACCAACAAATATTTTCTAACTTTACCCAGACTTAATCAGAGATTTAAGTCACTCACGCTGTACTTTAATGAATCTTCTAATTAAATATAGTCCTGTGGTTTTCACTCGCAAATAGACCCCTACACCATAGTTTACAGAGAAACTAGTGTAATCCCCAAATAGTCCCTAAAGTGAAAGTCGCTATTAGGAAAATCACCCACAGTAACTCACACTGCGACTGATTTTTGGGATGCAGTATTTTAAGGCAAAATCAATTAATATTGAACTGATTATATGCTTTCCACTGAAATAAAACACAGCTATTGTCTTAGGAAAACCAAACCCTGGATTAGCCAAATCTGTATAATTTCAACGGTTCATTCAACCTGTAAGAGAAATATTATGCACATATAGGAGTAGGTCAATAATAATCCACTTGAAGTAAATAAAGATATTCTTTAAAATAACCTCAAGTAACTAAACAATATACTAAAAAATGACGTCAAAAAACTCCTCATCGCTGTCAACTAGTATTGTCCTCAAGAGGCTGGCGGCATTGCCACGTTGCATGGCAATGCTTAACCTCTGGTCAAGGTAAAACCCCGCCCTTGAATCGAATTAACTAAGCGTTTTCAAAATTACTTGAAAAGGCTGTGAGCACTTGGACCCCACGGTCCTAGAGTGTCAACCCCAAATGGCTTGAGGTTCTCCCAGTGGCAGCGCCAGCACAGCACGATGAGCTTGGAAGATGTGATGGCGCCAGAGTATCGACACTTTTTGCGGCCCACACTAAAGCCCTACCCATCTTCCATGGAAACAAAGATATGCCGTCCGGTCTTTTGCCATCGTCGCGTGTCAAGTCATTGGGTTCTAATATAGCTGGAAAGCCGACGGTGACAAGAGCTCGTCGAATGATTTCTCCAAAGATTCTTTTACATGAGTTGCCACAATTTCACATGATTATCAGAGTTACCTTTGGAAGCGAGTGAAATGGCAACCATCAGCTGCGAGTTCATTCGCTTCGTGAAGTGGAACCTCCAAATGTACTTGAATAAAACGTGTCTTAGTGTTGTTCAAGGCGTGTTCTATCTGTTCGTCTCGTAACTAGATGGCTGAACAGATTTGAAAGAAACTACGACTCAAGTTTCTTTCAAATCCCGCCTTCAAATCTCGATCGAGTTAGACATAACTAGCATTAAAAATTGACCAACATTTTAACATTAACCAGGACGGATCCCTAGTAGGATTCAAAAAGTTCAACTTGTTGTGACACCATTACACCTTGTGTTCGTTTGATTTGTTTGTTTTTATTGTTCTAAACTATCGCAGATCTAAAGTGCGTTGCAAAAACAATCATAAGCATCTTCATCATTTCAGATTTGTGTCAATTATAGCTAGTTTCTGATACAAAAGTTAATAGATACACAAGGACAGTAAATTCATAAAATTATGTAAAAGACTACACCACGTCTTATGGGTAATTACATTTTAATCGAGAACGATATAACACATTACGGAGCATGCCCTCGAAATCCATTTGGAATGTTCCGAAACTTCTGTTTTATATCACGGAACATAAACAAAACGTCTGTTCATGCTATATGTGATTAATGGCAAGTGGATGACTATTATGTGCATATTTTATTACTTGACCTAGCACCAACAAACAACCATTTGTTATTAATGTTCACTTTAACAACAGAGTACCGATCTAACTGACACGATCATGCGTGCAAAAAGAGCATCGTTACGCGTGTTTATTGCATGTTTCGAAGTATTGAAACAGTTTGATAAAATAGGCAAATAATTTACATTATTTTCTTTTTAAAAACAAGGTTTTTCCATAAAAATTCGACTGATGTCAACAAACAATGAAGTCACACGAAACAAATGCTTCACAAAGCCAGTGCAAATTGTATGGTGTGATAGTGCCAAAAGTTATTATAATTAGTATGACTCTGAACAATCAATCATGAATTAGAGAAGCTTATAGGCCTACTACCACTCATAAGGTCTTTCTGTAATTGACAGTGACCGGTCTCTATCAATTCATATCTATTTACTTAAAAATCAGGTATTCAGAAAAAAAAAACAATATTCAAAACAATTTCATTACATCATTACATATCTAGGATGAGACGTTAGGTGACGTCACCATGTGACGTCCGTGCACCGTCTGGATCTGGAGTAGACATCAGGTCCTGGCGCCCATCCAAGAGCATTCACTCAACGACTTCACGAGAAATTGGGACGACTTGAACCGCCCATTCGACCTACCGGAAAGAGTCATGCCCAATGTTTAAAAACCTTAGAAAAATATACTTACAAAAATGCTTCAATGTTTATTTTACTTTGCAGATCAAAAAAGAATGCGTTGTTTGAGGCATCCATGATGAATAATGGTTCGAGAAGGGCCCTAACCGGCTCTATTCATAAAATCAGAGAGTTCGAATTGGAAAAAGTAAGATTTATATCTCGTTTTGGTTTTTATTATGCACTTAAAAACTTCAACACTTATAATATTTAAACTCTTCTTTATTTATAGGTGAGCCTAGTCGAAGAGTTTGATATTCTACAAATAGTTGGAGAAGGATGGTTTGGAAAGATTTTGCTAGTAGAGCACAGGGCTTCAGATACAGAGATTGTCTTGAAAGCCTTACCAAAGCCCTACGTATCCATTAGAGATTTCTATAGAGAATTTCATTATAGTTTACATTTAAGCGCCCATAGAAACGTTGTAACTACATTCGATGTGGCATTTGAGACTGCTGGATTCTATGTATTCTGCCAAGAATATGCACCTTTAGGTAAGATAACTTCATCATAATATATGTTTAGTTATGAAGATGTGGACTTTAATATAACGCTAATAATTTATCTCGCAAATCAAAATTTTAATGCTGAGTAATCTGGGCTTCGCTTACTCCGGTTCACACACACTTTGAGTTGGATTGTAGCCAAAACACGTCGTGATTTGAATGAATATTAAATCTAGCACATTTCCAGTGCCAGCCCTCATTAATATCATGTTGTATTGAAAGCTGGTGCACTATTTTCTTTAGTTTAAACTAGCTCAGTACCATTGTTTAACAAGTGAAATGTACAAACACATTCGTATTTGCATTTTTCATTGAATGCAGCGTGTCAACTGTTTTTTTTTCCTATTACCTACTTGAAACAAATGCGATGATTTTCTTTTTTCAGGTGACCTAACATCAAATATGCTAGACACTGGGATAGGTGAAATCCACACGAAAAGGGTAGCAAAGCAATTGTCGGCTGCATTAGAACATCTTCACCAAAGGGACTTGGTACATCGTGATGTAAAACTTGACAATATTCTCATATTCAAATCCGATTTTTCAAGAATAAAACTTTGTGATTTCGGAGAAACAAGAAAAGTTATGTCAGTTGTCAGAAGACGGAATGAATGGCTACCCTATTCACCACCTGAAGTGCTGAAATTATCCATGGACAGTAGTTACAAGTAAGAAATTTTCTTTAATTTGTATGTGATAGATACTTTTTCTTAGCCTTCATTTATTTTATTTTAACATCTGTATTAGCTGTATAAATAAACATCAATCAGGTTCATTTGTTTATTTTAAATTTTAAGATGATAAGGAATCATAAAATTAAAAACATATAAAATAATGTTTGCTCCGGTGCTCTTGGCGTCAATCTTACATTTGTTTATTTCTTTACTTTCAGAGCTTTAATTTCCCACGATATTTGGCAATTTGGCATCGTTATTTTCATTTGCCTCACTGGTTGTTTGCCTTGGCAAAAAGCTGCTTTCGATGACCCTCGCTACACAAGGTAAACTTTTTATTACATGCATTGGATTCTTTTCCTAACAGAACGCGTGCTTATCGTTTGTCACTTCAATTATAAATATCGATGTATTTTATTTTTTAATTCTAGCTATTACAATTGGTACAACAGTTCAAATCCTCTGAAAAGACAACCTAAATTGTGGAAAATGGTATCATCGAGGGCACAAAAAATGTTTAAAAAATTTATAGAGCCGAGAGAAGAAAAAAGGGCTTATAATTTCTTAGAGATTTCTCGCTATTTAGATGATCGATGGCTGGGTAAAGGTTACACCGATAGAGTTGGTAAGTAAATCACACACACTTAATATTAACTTAAAATGATTCTAGCTATCTCAAATGCACCTATGAGATGATAACTTTTTGATCCTATGATTTTTTCATTTCAGCTGGCGAAGATATTGATGAGTTATGTCCATCAATGTATAGTTTCCACAGTGACCCTAATCAGAAAAACATACTTCTGAAACATTTTAGAGACAATGGTATCGAAACAACTGTAGACCGACAAGCTAAGAAACAAAGAATACGTGAATGGATCCAAAATAGTGTAATAGAAGAAGTAGACGAAGAGGTTTGTAAACATTAAATTAAACACATCAATTTTCTTAGGCCCATTTGATACTGCTCAATTACGTTCATACCTATTGTTTCGAATGATAAATCAACATTTCCCTTTACCTTTTCAGGAGGAAAACCTCGAAGCTGCTTTTGAAGATAGTGACGAGGAATTAGAACATAGAACAAGAGACTACCCAATCGATGAAAGTCACAGAGTAACTTTACGTTTTGATACAGAGAAACATATTAATCCGAGAACTGGCGAAGTTATTGATGGAGTTAAACATGTTCCTCCAGAAAGGAATCCTTTATCTTATGATGTACAGAACATTGAAGCTGTTGCACCAGCAAATGTGGTAAGAAGATATGGAATGCAAGAAGAAAGTTCATCCCATAGTTCAACTAAAGACAGTGCATACGGATCTATGGAAGCTAAAGTAAATAAACCAGTAAGATCGACTCATAAAGCCGAAAATAAACAAGTTTCATCCTTAGATAGTGTCCAAAATAATTCACCAAGTAGATCATTAAGCGCTACATCTATAAACCAAAATAGGTCACCATTGTCGTCACACGCTCAAAGATTTCAAAGAAGTGAAGAGGTGTTTTCAAAGGAATTGGAGAGTTTAAAAGGAAGTTCATCCACACTTCATTCTTTAGGTAATTCTTCTCGGTCTAATAGCCTCCAAGTGACTCCAAGAGATTCCTTTGATACGCCCTCCGCCAGAAGCACCCAAACTCCTCCAAAAGCCGAAAGCTTGACTACATCAAGGCCTCATAATCCTGTGGTAACACAGAATGGTTTCAGTCCTGGAACTAAATCTGTTCAACCATCTAATCAGGGATACGTTTCTATGAAACATACGGTTTATGATAACAAGAATACTCGTACCGAGAACAATGTGTCGAGCGAAACTAATCTACAGAAAAATCAAACGCCAGATAGTCCATACACATCGATGATGAACATAGTACAAGGCCAAATGAAAATTAATCCCCACGGTACTGAAATGAACAGAAACACCATTAATGTCTCAGTAGCAGCAGTTAAACGTAATAAATAAAATGCTCAAATAATATTACGGATTTTAAAGAAAGCCACTTGTCTATGTGGTATTTTATTATGTCATATGCATGAATACAGTCTCTGTATTAGTTGGTTGCGTAACTATGTAAATAAATCAGCTGAAGTGCATCATACGGTCATACCACCGGCTGAAAATTAGGATAAACTATGATGATGGACTGCTAGGACTACCTTCGTTGCTAGCCCATCTGTGGTCGACTCTTGACATCTGTTTCAGTTTTGCTCAAGTTGGCAAAATAATGATAAATTGGGATGATATATAGCACGTGTTGTTTCGGCTTCCTGTTAATCCGCCCATAATTGCATGAAAAGTTTTACAAAATCACATAAAAACATCTTTTTTCGACCTTTACCTACTGTTCATCTAGTGTTTATAATTTATTCTCTTGCATGCAGATACGCCGTCATTTATGAGTCTAGTTGCAGACACTTTTCTTTGATGGATTGCTAATTACTTTGACCCCCATTCACTTTTAGCACAGTTATCCAGCTCCAAAAATTGAATATGACTTTGTCGATTTAACTTTTCTGTCATTTATTTTTCTACGGGCTTTATTTGCTTACCCTTAACACTGTCCCATTTTTCTTCATGATAAACTCATTGGTGATAGCATCTTCAAAAATCAACTAATGCTTATTTTTTCTTTTTATCGCACGTTGTACCCGCTTCTTCCTTCAACTACTTTAACACCTGTATTACAAGGATCTACAACTCCTGCAAGCGCCGCAGCACGTTCCTGTTATATCCGATTATAGAAACTTACCTGTTCTCAGAGAAACACAAAGCTATTTTGGAACTCCCAACGTTTTTAATATGCATAAGTACTTAGAAAAAAAAACTGCAATAGGTATTGTAAGAACTCGTTTATTGGAACTTTAAAAATAAAACTATTTGTAAGTGCCTGTAAAGGCTGTGATTAATTGACTTAACATTTGGCCAAGGGCTTACAAAACTTATAATATAATAAAGTATTTTTTAGTTTATTATTTAATTAGTTTCCTTACATTTAATTTTGTAATTATGATTAAGTTTAAGAGCTTGTACTTAGAATAGCATAAAGACAACAACAAGTTAATATCATAAGTGTGTATTTTATTGTCACCTTTCCAAGTTGTACAACTGAAATAAATTTATTATTTTTAACAGAATTTTTAATTTCAAAACCTTGCATTTATCTTGATAAAATGTTACTTATTCTGTAAATATTTTTTTACAAACACTTTAAACGTATTTTTTTCCTTTTGAACAACTGCTTTCTATCTACATAGGACCTGGAATTATTTTCAAAAGGTAAATAATTATTGCTCAAATCATAGAATTATATATCAATGATTAGATAAAATACTAGTACTCAGTAACAGTTATTTTCACGATATTGTATGTGGTATCAGACTCAATCACTACTCGTTGCTATTGCTACCTAAATTATTTAAAGCCGGTTTCATTTTCTAAAACTAAACTTATTTTATTTATAAATATTATTATATTACTTATTTTAGTTATTTATATAGAATTTTTTATTTTAATGCACAACAAAAAAATCCTATCTTAAAACTCCGTGTAGTTGAAAGATTTTTTTGCTTTTGATTTTTTTTACGATGGTAGCACTGAGTGAACGAGCGTTCACGTTTATTTATTTATTTATGTTTGCGACTGAAAGATTTTGTATCTATGGTCATTATTTAAAAAAAAGAGCGTCACAGTCATTTTCATTGGCTCGAACAGCTGTCAACTTTGAAGTTTTTCGTATTTTTGATACCGCCGCGCGCTGATTACCGATAAAGTTAATAATTATAATGGAAATTCTTAAACTAATTCAATATAATATTGTGCTGTAACACCTGAAGCTAAATCTAATCACTAAATTAATGCAACGCGTTACCAAATCTAACTAAATAACGTCGGAAGCACCAATATGTATCATAACCTCTCAAGCATTTAGTTTTCGGTTAGAAGTTAAAAAAAAGAGCAATAACAAATAATTAAGATGCAAAAGCTTCAAGATAGTGTGTTTTCTATTGTCAAAACAACTAATTTATCTCCTGCCGTGTTTAGTTTTCTGCAACCTACGGAAGAGTATACAGGTATGTTTGTTTTAGTGACAACATATTTATCTAGAGCGGTTTAAAGTGTCAAGGTGTTGTGTGGGTGTTAATTGTGTAAATTTTGCAGATAAGACACCTCTCGGAGGAATTTTGAAGGACACCAAGCATGGCTGGCTGGCTCTGGGTCCTAAATTCTGTGTAGTTGATCTCAGATCCGGATTGAAGGTAGCAGCTCGAAACTTTGGCACCCCACTGAGGTTCGTACTGAATTAGTATTAATATGTTTATCCTTGTCTATTTCCTTTATACATTTTCCTAACATATTATTTACATTTTTAAATATTTTGATGAACAAAAATTATATAAGTTAAACCACATTTAAAAATATAGAAAATAGTAGCCCACCCAGCATCGGGAACAGGGTCCTAGCTACCGGTGGTCAGGGCTCTTGAGAGTGGAACCTCCTAACAAACAAAAAAACAATTATTGTTTGTTGTTAGAAGAAGATTCTATTTTGTATTATTCCCAAAATAATCTATTTATATTTTTATTCATCAATACTTTATTATGTAGCTTACTACTGTTTTCATTAAAAGATCACTAAGATATCCCAATTTGAATGAATTGAAATTCTTTCATTGATTTTCTATCTCTAATTTCAGTAATATCAACACATTGGTAACAAGTGTAGTGGAGCTGCCAAAACCTTTGACTGCAAACTCCATACAGCTCATAATAAGCTTACAAAGCGATGAAGCTGGCATGATCTGTATCTTACATGTCAACGGCTCACAGTTACTCCGCTGCATACAAACAGAGGTGGTTGTTACGGAGTTAGCGGTGTGGGATAGAGTTCCAGATGGCCCGATTTCTTGTTTCGATGGTGTGGTCATGGCTGGGACGAAGAGTGGAGAGATATTTGCGTTTGACCTTAATAGGGCTAGTTTAATTCAAGGTATGTTTTAGTCAACCTTATATGTAGTAATACAGGGTGGAAGGGACACCAATGCGAAAACTGTTACCAGATACATCTCTATGTGGGGGGTTTACAATAATGTACTGAGTACGTTTTCGTGTCGGTGTCTCTTCTACCCTGTGCAAAAACTTGACAAAATAAACTTTATAAACCTTTGTTCGTAGTGAACCTGATTTGTTACTGAATAATTGAATTAAATAATTAATAAAAATATGTAATAATTTAATTTACTTACTCTATGATAAGTGAATTATTTTTCATAACTTCTGTTTATCTTTTCAGCATTAAAAGACATCTCCCAAGGTTATGAACACTTAGTCCAAAATGAAGCCAATCCAGCCAACTTGAGCTTCCTTAAATTATCTACCATTCACAGGATTTTAGAACAGAGAGAGCTGGCATTAGAAAACAATGATCATTTAGCTATTCTACTAAATGAAAACTCATTAGTAGATGGTCAATACATATTCCGTAACCCGGACGGTTCTGTACGTATGAAGGCCAAAAGGGATCATATTCGGGTGACAGTATTGCAGTACATTCCACAACTGGGCAGTCTGGCAGTTGGATACAACTTCGGCGCATTCCAAATCTGGAATATTGTGACTTTGGAGTTGGAGTTTACATCTCAAGTCAATGTGGAATGCTTGCCTGTTACGCATTTTGGATTCCAGGTAATTATGCCAATTTTTTTGATATTGAATTTCTAAACCATAGACCTAATCCATGAGTAAGCATCTTTTATCTCATGAGAAAAATCCGAAAAATTATCTTGTTATTGCTTTAGCTTATTTATGTAGCCTTTGAACTATACTCAAACTTATTAAATACTCAAACAGGCTTTTTGTCCTATCATTAACTCAAATTATAAATGGTTGACATACCAACGTAAAAAAAAATGCACGTGAAATGCACCTTTACCTTTAGACTGCCTCGATGGTTGAGTGGTGGCAAGCGCGGCTGATGAGTATGAGTTCCTGGGTTTAATTCACTGGTCAGGCAAAGTGTTATTGGGTTTTTCCATCAGGACTTTCTCAGTAGCAGCCATGGAGTCTGGATCGCCATTGATAGCAATAGGCTCGCCTCCTATTACATGGTACTTAAAACATAACTGCTGAAATGGGGTGTACTATTAGGTACACCACTGCCCAATCCTGCGGGGATTACAGGTGTGATATTTTTTATGTGAAATGCACCTTTAATACAGTAAGCAGCTGGTGTCATGAAAAAGAAGTACTAACTTTCCCAAACAACTTTTTATTTATTTATTTTTGTACGTACACACAGATACTTAACAGGACAAATTATATTAACATAGAAGAGCACAAAGGTACTGCTTATTTCATAAGAAATTTCTTCCAACAGACCTGCAAGAGGAAAGATGGATTAGAAATGAGACACAGTGTGTAGAAAAGACAAAACATAGAAATTAAACTTAACTTAAAACAAAAATAGATCTATAAAAAATAAACATACATATAAAAAAAAAGAAAATACTAGTATTGTAAATATTCTCCTATACTATATATAAATACAGAATATTACTGCCTAGAGGAGAGGTAATGCTCTTTGACTGGCTTTTTGAAGAGAAATAATGTTTTAGAATCTTGAATGTTAGGCGGAAGTGAGTTCCACAAACATACTGCGTGAACAGAGAAGGACTAAATTATTAATTTCATGAATTGTATTATAAAATTCAATTCAACTCAAATATTTGTTACAGGAACCCTGTGATGATCCAAGAGCATTCTGCTACCTCTGGGTGGTGTTCTCAGTGACAGACAGATTTGAAGAGGAAGAGTTCCCTCTGGCTGTGATGTACTCCCTCACGTATCAGGGCCAGAGAATGCTGTCCGATACCAAGTGTCTTTATCAGGTAATTAAAGAAAATTACTGTTGATCAATAACAACTAATAAACAACAACAACTAATAATAACTTAGTTGTTTGTTGCACTGAGCATAAATATCCAGCGTAGGCAACACTGAAAAAAAAATGCGCGTAAAAATGTATAATACATTTTTACGCAGCGTGTTGTCTATGCTGTCGACGCGCGAACTATACTTTTAACAAACCGACAGTGGAAATTTCAAATGGCGTAAGGAACACTGACATGCAATAAAATCTTCAACTTTCAGCAGCAAGTACAACATTTCAAATTGAACAACAAGCTCAGTGCAATTTCAATTCAAATTTCCACTGTTGAGGTGTTACCGCGCAAAACCAATGGTGCTAAGTGCGTCGGCAGTCAGTTGTCCTTTACTTCTAGTTCGTAAAAGCAAAAGAATGGTTCATAAATGTATTAACTGATGTCTTTGATTTTTCAGGAGTTTTTAACAGCTACTGTGAGATTCCAGCTAGAGTTGAGCACAGTTAATGAAGCCGCATTGCTTGGCGGAAAATGTGTGTCGTGCCATGCGTACTCCGTCAATTCTTCTTTAGCGGCTGAAGGAGAAGAGAGTAAGTTACCATTTTAAAAAAAAAAAAACATACGTTTTTAAACTGACATGGTCACTAACACTATCATTAACGACACAATGTTACGTACCTTGTTTTGTTTATTCTTGATCATGGTGCTTGCAACAGCGCCGAAATATCGGGAACTCAAAGCAAATAGTAAACATGGTAAATATCCCGTTTTCAGTGTTAATGATAAAAAAGAACATACTTGATCAACATACTGTTAATGGACTAAATTTACTATAAATATTGAAAGTGCACTTGCACAAAACCGTTTCAAGATTCAACCTGGGTTTAAGCGTGTCGACACAGTGTCAAGCATAACTACATTGGTTACCAGTTCCGAGTCCATTTTTGAATAGGAAGACATTTTTTTCTCTCTGGTGATTCTCGTACTCGTTTTTCTCCAGCTTACTTTCATTAAAAAAGAAAACACATTTGTTGACGCTGGATTAATGTTGTTTTTCATATTTTCAGGCAAGTTAAACATTTGTCAGATAGTCTGGGAGTGCTGGGGCGAAAATGCCAATTCCTCCGCACAGTATGGAATGCTCCTGTTTGATTTAGACCAATGGTACAAGGATCAAATGCCAGGTAATTTTCCATTTATGCCTTTATTTTAATGTGTAAATGTTTATTGGTTTTTGCACCAATTTCAGCTCTATGCAATAGAAGTTACAGTTCTCGAGCGTAAGTATTGCAAATCGAGCTAATAAAGACAGTACACCACAGTGAAATTACTTCTATGTAACTCTTTGAAATCGCTTCCATAAATGGCCGACATAGTACCTTTTGTTGTTTATTGTGTTGTGCCTCTGTGTTAAGGGTGTTGTATCATATTAAATGTTGAGTGCTGTGTTACCGAAATCTTAACTGTAGTCTGTCGTCTATGTTTACTTTAGCTGTCAACATAATAAAACCTTTTTAACTCGAAGTCTTCTTCCACAGCAACCTGGCCTCTACAAAGCAACGCCTTCATGAGCGTGACGTGGTGTTGTGAGCTGTCAGCCGGCGACTGCGTCACACTGGACGTGCGCCTGGACCCCACCTCAGTGGGTGTGTACTCGCACGCCACGAGGCTCGAGGAACACTTCTATCCCAACTCCTTACAGTATAGTAAGTGTTTTTTTTTGTTGTTAGCCCATACTGTCCCACTCCTCGGCAAAGGCCGGCCCCCCCCATTTCTTCCACTTCTCACAATGGTGTGCTTCTTCTCTCCAATTCGCGAGGAAGCCATCGAAGACGTCCCCCAATTTTCTCGGTCTGCCTCGACCTCATCTTGCTGTCTCAGGGCTCCAGTCTTGCGATATTCGGGCCCACAGCTGGGGCCTGGCCAGTCCCTTTTTAGTCTGGCAGCTTTATTAGCTACGTCCGCAATTTGTGTTCTGTTGCTCAATGTGTGTGTTAGTACCTAAGTATATAAGGTCAAATTACCTGGTAAAATTTCACAGTTTCATAGACTTGATTGATATTATCTGTTCTAAAATATTTTTAAGTTATTTTCTAAATAACGTTACTCATTACTCTTTCGAAGTTCCTCTAGTTCATTTGGAAAGACCATGTAATGCCGTTGGTCGTCATTACTGATTGCAGAACCCATACTCAATGTATAGCCACTTGGCTGTTCCAAAAAGGCTAGAGTTCTCACCAGGCTACATTAGTGGCACCTTCCGTGTCATGCGATATCTCTGTGTTGTATTATGTGATAACACGAACGAAAAAAAAACATTTTAAATAATCTATAAGTACTTATAAAATCAACGCACAGCTTAAACCACTGGACGGATCTGGCTAAAAGGACATTCGCTAAGAAAGAATTTTGGAAAAAAAACCTTAAGCGGTTAAAATAGGGTTTGAGGTTTTGTATGTAATTCCGTCACAGCTGGTGCGACCGCATTGTTATGTGATTAAAATTAACAAACCCTTTTACTTTACAGATTGCATCTGCCTCAACACTTCAGAAGCGTGTGTCTTAAGTACAATCGGCATACAACGTCAAATAATCAGCTCTATAGACGAAGTAGGCCCCACTGCGTTATTGAACCCGCCGCGACTGTACAACGCCTGCATGTCGGCTGGACTGACGCCGCTCTACGTGCACACTTATACCTGCGGCAACATTAGTGTGGTAACGGTCTCATATAATATACGGCGAATTAGGTCTCTGTACACACTAGGCCACATTGCAAATACAAGGAATAGTATCGGAGCAAAAATATAACTACTGATAGAAAAGACTCTCAATCGAGTCCGAAGCCAGTTGGATGAAACTCACAACTATAATTTTAATAGTTTCGAACAAAGACAGTGTCAGTGATAAAAGTGCTAAATAGATTGATCTCCGAAATGCCATGCTACTGTGTAAATTTACATCTGTGGTCCCAACTAAACCCATTTTCATACAGGCGATAATTTTCAGTGGCCTTTTTAGGGTTCCGTAGCCGAGTGGCAAAAAACTGAACCCTTATAGATTCGTCATGTCTGTCCGTATGTCACAGCCACTATTCCGAAACTATTAGAACTATATAATACTATTGTTTGGTGCTACGGAACCCTGTGCGTTTGAGGCGCTTGCGCTTGTGCTGTTTTGCAATCATTTAGTTTAACTTGTTCGTTAAATGTTTGACGCATTCATGTTAGTAAATGACTGTAATAACATTTTATGTTTGCAGGAAGAACAACGCAGATACTTACTATCAGTGGCGCTGGAAGCCCGCCTATCTCGGTTCTTAAAGCGCTGTGCGCACGACTGGGCCACCGGCAGTCACAGCGGCGCAGGCTGTACACTTCCTTTCTTGGTAAGTTATGTCACGTTCAGTGTCTCTTCTAGTTTTACAAACATACATAAACTCACACTTTATTCCCATGGGGGAAGGGAGAAACCACAGAACACCACATGCTACGATCCTTATATACTCCTTTCGCCTCGTCCAAGTTCATACATCTGGTCATACACGTACGGGCGCACTAGTAAAAAAATAAGTGTTGGGACTGATGAACTGATCAACTGTTATATTCTTTATTTAAGGTGGACTGGTGCTGGAAACGAGCCATCGAATTAAAAGAGAATGCTAAGGAACTTACAGCCCCGTTGTTTACCTCTTCGGCTCTTCCGGACAGGTAAGGGTTAATACTAGTGATGGGCGTTGAATCAACGAACTAGTTGAATCAACGTTGATGTCTCTTCAACGGGATTAACGTTGACCGTGTACAAATCAACTCGTTGAATTCGTCAACGAGTTACGAGACAACGACGTTTATGAATTCAACTCGTTTGACGAAACGAGAAACAACAACGTTTTGTTATTTTCAACGTACGTAAATTGTATTTCTTTAACAATAAAACTCTCGCTACGACTTGATAGTCATGACAATAATTTGAACTCTAAATAAAAGCAAGTAAAGGATGACATTATTTATTTTTAAAATTATCATATTCGAGCGCGGAATGAAACTTTTCCGCGCTGGCGGGCCTGTGACTCAGTACTAAGCCTGAAAAAAGTATGAAGGGAAGATCATCTAGAACCCTAGGTAGACAGTAGGTAAAGTCATCATAAAATGTTATCCAGTTTCATTAGGTAAACTGCATCAAATTATTCGTAAAATAACATTACAACAGCATACGTTAATAAAAGCGTTTAGGCGTTTATCGTTCATGCAAGTTGACGTTCGTAACACGTTAACTCGTTGACGAAATTAACTAGTTGACAAACGCAATTCAACGTTAACGTTTCGTTGACGGAAAAACCTTCAACGACCCATCACTAGTTAATACAGCACTTCTGACATACTGGTATGGGTGCAAGATACGACATTCTTCTTCAAGCTATTTATTTTTCTAAGTAAATAATGTAAGTTATTTCCTAAAAAAACCGCCAAGTGCGAGTCGGGACTCGCGCACGAAAGGTTCCGTACACACTTGTAGGTATTTTGTCACTAAACTACATTTTTACGGTTTTCAGCTTTTTTCGTTTACATGTGTTGTAAGACATTGTTTCTTGCCAAATTTCATGATTCTAGAACATGGGGAAGTACCCTTTAAATTTTGATTCCCTTGACAGTGTCGAAACATACGTTTTTAGCGGCATAAACGGCCGTATCTTTTTTACGTTAACTTAGAAGTTTGATTTTTTCACAGCTTCAAGGGACTGTAGACTTGAGTATATAGTTTAATTTCAACTCGATACCTCCACGCGTTCCCGAGATAAAGGGCCTTGACAGACAGACAGACGGATGGACAACAAAGTGATCCTTTAAGGGTTCCGTTTTTTCCTTTTGAGGTACGGAACCCTAAAAATAGCTCTACCTACTCCGATCACTGGTGATATTTCGACGGAACTTGCACTGATGCGTATGTTTTAATAGTTATTTATTAAATTGTATTTGTTCAGGAATGTAGTGCAGAGCTTGGAACATTGCGTGCAACAGTTAACACAACTGACTGGCTTGCTAGACGCCGTGCTGACGAAGTGCTGTAACTTGATTATACCTGATGGTAAGCTTTACTTTTATTTTAATTATACCCATTATACAAATACAGTATTTGTGATTTTTAAACTTTAGTAAAGGACCTCATCTCATTTAGGTCAAGGCCGTTCGTTGTTCGGGATGCGAAACAGATTGCTTGCATACATTTTGTATGAAATTGCTCGTAATGAATTATCTCTGGGACCTCAGTTTTCCGGATCTTATTTTGATATAAACAAACACCTGATGCTCGAATATCAAGAGTAGATCTACAGAGAAAGAGAGAGAGTAGAGGGGGCGGGGTAGAGGTAGAGTACTGATATTAAAGCGAGGTTCTTTTCTCTGGAGCCCTGATCGCCGGTAGCTTGGACCCTGTACCCGATACCGGTGGGTACTTTTTTTTTAATGTTGTTTTATATTGGTTAATAGGAATATTTAAAAATGCAAAAAGTAGGTAAGAAATATGAATAAACAAATAGTAACCTAGGAACTAGTTGATTTCCTCGATTTTTTTTAAATTGATAGAACTTTATAACTATATTATTCTAACCACTCTGTTTCGTTTTCAGCTCTAAGCGAAATAGAAGAGAAATACAAAGGCATTGGCACAGTGTCCCTGTACTTCCAAGTGGTGCAGTGGTTCCTGCGCGTGGGCTTATTGCCGGAGCGACACGACGGGTACAACGCACTGCCCTATCCCGCGCAGCATCTCTACTCTACCTATAACAAGAGGTAAAAAAGCAAAGCATGCGGAACTTTATGCAATATGTTAAAAAAGCCCTGTCGGATCCCGAAGGGACATATTATAGATACAATACACCAATGACTTGACCAAATAAACTAAGACACATGAAATATTCATGAAATTAGAAATATTAATGAATTGCAAAATAAAATGCATGATTTTTGTCAGAAATTACCAACATTCCCCTAACTTCTAACAAACTTTTAAAACGTGACAACACCTTCTTCGGCATAAGTATGTTCGATCGTCATTTGTTTGTTTATGACGTCACTACCCGAGAAGGGACCGGAGTGTCGCCGCCCCGCCCCTGTGTTGCCTTGTTAGTCCAGTCAAAATAGACATTCGAGCTTGCATTAATTCCCAACAAGCTGGATTTTTGTGCAGGCCTTGAATACGTCATTACAAATGATATGTCAAAAGTCCCCATCGATCCCGCTTGTGCGTTGTTTTTTATTCGAGGTCAAAGGTCACAAATTTGCGTTTTTTACGTATATCTCTGAAACAACGAGAGCTATCGAAAAATGGTTCAGACAAAGTTTGTAGATCGTAAAATTGTCTACAAAAAAGATCTCAACACTTTTCTTCTACAAAGCATCGCTTTCGAGATATCGTGACTTCAGACAGCAGGAAAGTCGTATTTTCGACTATATGCACACATTTCCGCACCACCTCTGAGGTAGTGTAAACGGCGCTTTTTTTTTAACGTGGTTTCCCCAGTAGGAATATAATATATTATAATGATTCTATTACCATACTTTAACTTGAGTTTTGACTTAATTGTTCTATTTATCGATCGATGGTTCTTTGCAAATATCTTTCAATTCTTGTATTGAAAATTGATAATCATCATGATTTTCAATAAATCTAAATATTTCTTCCATCGCTGAAGTAATAGAATCACTTTCAGGACCTCTACTAATGGGTGTCAGAAACGAAGTGTAACAATCACTGTGGTACTTAGCCTCAGTAGCAACTAAGTCATTTTCATACTGAATGCGGGCAATGACACTTCTTGCTCGCTCATCAGAACGAGTCTGAGCTTCCTTCAAGATGGTTTTCTTGAAGTCAAGGGTTGAAACTTGAGACACTCTTCGTCGAAGATGCTGCGCTTTTTTCATTTCAGCCGTTTTATCTGCTTCATTGCCACAGAACAAACAGTATTTCTTGAAGCAAAAAGACGATTCATTACCTCGTGCTCTAGTACGAGGAGGACTAATCCCAGATGTGGTAGCTATCTCCGCCTTACGCTGTCTTTCAGCTACAGCGATTCTGCTCTTCCGGGTGTATGCTTTACGACACAGCTTATGTATCTTTACAGATGTTTTGTCGTTCAAATATTCATCGAACCCATCACCCCTTTCAGTACTTGAATCCATTAAAGTCTTTAGCCCACGATCAACAACCACAATTTCACTTTCAGTCATAGATTCATTGCAAATAAAGCAAACGTCTGACATTTTTACAAAATTTTGTAACGGTACTGTTTAAAAAGAGACACGATACGACACGTCTATTCACTACGAAAAACCGTTCAAAACTGACTGCATTTACTAGAGCTATGTCCTTCGGGAAAAGCAGGTATACGCTGGTTTCGACCCGAAAAATGGAGTCTCGCAGGCAGATGTTTCTCAAGGCCAACCGCCCAATAGAATTAGGGACGGACGATGACTGACTCAGAATTGTATATTTTTCACGTACTTGTGTGCATGGGGCAAATAAAACTATGTTCTAATATTTTTTGTTCAAATGGTTAACCCGATGATGCATACTGGCCACGTATGAGTGCATATTCGTATTTTCTATGTTTAAAATAGCCATAATTCGAGAACAGTGCACCGTAGAAGAAAAAGTGTTGAAATCTTTTTTGTAGACAATTTTACGATCTACAAACTTTGTGTGAACCATTTTTCGGTAGCTCTCATTGTTTCAGAGATATACGCAAAAATCGCAAATTTGTGACCTTTGACCTCGAATAAAAAACAACGCACAAGCCGGATCGATGGGGACTTTTGATATGTCATTTGTAATGACGCATCCAAGGCCTGCACAAAAATCCAGCTTGTTGGGAATTAATGCAAGCTGGAATCATAATTTAGTCTATTTTGACTGGACTATGTACGTTTTCTCATTTTGGTATGTTTTATTTAACTTTCATAGGGGTATTTTTTTTTACTTGTAATCCAAAAAGGATTACAAATTGAATCAAAGCTCGATACCTAATAATACCCTCACGGATCGGACAGGTTTTTTTAAACATATTGTATATTCCTGTTTATGGTACACCAGAAAGTAAAGGTTCGGTCATAGTTGTACGGATTTGTGAACATGAACATGCTCTGCAATCCGTCCACACCAGTTTGGCTGATCCTTAACATTTATAGGAAATATCCTTGCGTGCGAGCCTTTATTTATGCACTGCAAATCTAAAGGTGTATTTGCAAAAAAGACACTACAATTTTCAACAAACAGACCTTATTTATACTGATAATTCTGCAAAACAAAATAATCTTGGGCCTTGACTGTGATTAGGTCAACCCTACAAATATTCATCAATATTTGTTTAAACCTGTCTTATCTAAGCACGTTTCTTGACAAATAAGTGACACATAACAATGCCATAAGGTTGAAAAGCTATCACCACTATTTATCATGCTTTGTAATTTGTTTCAGGCGGTTAAAGCTGAATCGGTTACAAGACAACATGCCTACAGACGAGAATGAGCCTAATAAGCCGTGTTCTTTGCTGTACATCGATCAGCTGATTGAACAGGAGTTTGGTGGCGACAGAACACATCAGTAAGTAGTTTTACTTACACCATACTTTTAATATATTTTAACCGAAATCTTACAGGTGCATTTTCTAAACTAATGTAAGTATTTAAAGAAACTTGACGAAAGATTGTAAACACGGCGACACATCAAGCTATATTTTTCCAGTTTAACATGACCTCGCTTTGTGAAGATTTCACGTACAATGAGAGATCCGCATAAACTGGTTTTATATAGATTGCGCACCATTGGTGCATCATTGAAATCATAAAAAGAATCTTGGAAATCTAGATTTTGGAAGGCAACTAATTAGAAATAATGTATTTCTAGACCCTCGACTTTAAGGTGGTTGTGGCCGTGTGAGACTCACATCTGAATTTACACACAAGAAAAACACAATAGGGAATATGCATGTTTTTTTTTTATTTCTTAAATTAATCGTTAACATCTTTATAACATAGAAAAAAATATAAATAGGCTTGAAAATAGTCAAATAATTTTTCAAAGTGAAATTTAAAACTTTGAATAAATTTGAGGCGTTCAAACGCCACCATTTTGCGCGCGCTTTTGATGACGTCATTGGTTGTGTCCCGTGTTTGTTTACTATAGCGTTTCAGTTACTTCATACTTATTTTGTAGTTTTAATTGCTATACAAATCATGGAAGAAGTTAAAAAAACCTTCTTATTAGTATTGTATGGTACCGAAGTGCAAAAACATTATTAATAGTACACCCGATAAACTGCTTTTCGTATACCACGCGTTGTGAAACAACGAAAACAATGGTGTAAGATGATGAGAAAGTATAATGTATCTCCATTATCGGTTGTATTTTGTTGTGAAGATCATTTTAACGGAAGTATGATATATTTATGTACAGCTTAGTGTGAATTAGCTATTAAGCAGTAGAAAATTCGGTCTAAAACTAACCTAACCTAGTTTACAAAAGTTCATAAAAAAATTATATATAGAGCTTGCTCATTCTTATTGCTGTACATCGATCAGCTGATTGAACAGGAGTTTGGTGGCGACAGAACACATCAGTAAGTGGTTTTACTAACACCATACTATTAATATATTTTATCCGAAATCTTAAAGGTGCATTTTCTAAACTAATGTAAGTACTAAAAGAAACTTGACGAAAGATTGTACACGGCGACACATCAAGCTATATTTTTCCAGTATAACATGACCTTGCTTAGTGAAGATTTCACGTACAATTAGAAATCCGCATAAACTGGTTTTGTATAGATTGGTCGTCGTGCGTACCATTGGTGCATCATTGAAATTATTAAAAGAATCTTGGAAATCTAGATGTTGGAAGGCAACTAATTAGAAATAATGTCTTTCTAGGGCCTCGACTTTAAGATGGTTGTGGCCGTGTCAGACTCACATCTGAATTTACACACAAGAAAAACACAATAGGGAATATGCATGTTTTTTTTTTATTTCTTAAATTAATCGTTAACATCTTTATAACATAGAAAAAAATATAAATAGGCTTGAAAATAGTCAAATAATTTTTCAAAGTGAAATTTAAAACTTTGAATAAAAGAGAATGCTCATGGAAGTATGGAATCCCGTACCATGCTGCATCAAAATCAAACCTTGTTTTTTATAGACTACACTGATCGTATTAACTCCTACAAAAATTATTTTTGAAAAAAAAACCCGCGTTTCAGAGTTATTTTATAAAATCGAAACTAACCTAAAAAGTAGGTCTATTTTTTCGACGCTACCAACGACGTATTTTAACACACATACATTACATTATTGCTCTAAAAACAGCGTAATACACTAATATTAGTAAGAATTACGAGTTAAAGTAACATCCACAGTATGCTTGACTGAAACTCGATTTTATTTTAGACCTTTACATTGCCAATAGTCAGTCAGTACAGTACAAATGTCAGATGCCACAGATAAGATAACTATAAACCATAGAGTATAGTAAGTGCTATAAACTAGTCGGGATTTAGGGATGTAATCGATAAATCAAAATCTTTAGGCTGAGAAAATCTATTTTGTTGCAAATAGCAATAAACCAAACTAAATCGATTTGGTGTACTGATCTTACTTAATTGTAATTAATTTTAGAGTCCGCTCGACAGACAAGGGTTTGTTCAATTGAAACGGAACGTCATTTATATTCCGTTGAAACGGAACGTCATATAAAGGGAGTAAAACAATATTCGTACTTTTAAACTCGAAAAGTATATTTCCAGTTCAAAAATCAAATCCCCGACGCGTAATGCCGTAAAAAAATATGAAACTAATTACTATAATATTTTGGTTTTGAGGCGCGAGACTTTTTGGTACCAACTTTGGTCATTGTCCTTTGAGGCGTTCAAACGCCACCATTTTGCGCGCGCTTTTGATGACGTCATTGGTTGTGTCCCGTGTTTGTTTACTATAGCGTTTCAGTTACTTCATACTTATTTTGTAGTTTTAATTGCTATACAAATCATGGAAGAAGTTAAAAAAACCTTCTTATTAGTATTGTATGGTACCGAAGTGCAAAAACATTATTAATAGTACACCCGATAAACTGCTTTTCGTATACCACGCGTTGTGAAACAACGAAAACAATGGTGTAAGATGATGAGAAAGTATAATGTATCTCCATTATCGGTTGTATTTTGTTGTGAAGATCATTTTAACGGAAGTATGATATATTTATGTACAGCTTAGTGTGAATTAGCTATTAAGCAGTAGAAAATTCGGTCTAAAACTAACCTAACCTAGTTTACAAAAGTTCATAAAAAAATTATATATAGAGCTTGCTCATTCTTATTGTGGTTTTACGAAATTTTGATGTTTGTTAGGGAAGATACAGTTAATTATTATATTGAATATAACATAGTGAAACAGAAAGAAGGAAAATATAATCTACAAGCTATGCAACACAAACGACAAAGCTATGCAAGTCAATATTAAACTGAAGTACAGAAGTAAAGGTGTCAATGTACCTACTGAAAAGAACTTCACCAATAATACTATCTGTTTTAAAAAGAAAATTGTTCGCTGATAACCCGGTTGACAGTACTTCTATATCATCTTATTCTTCTGTTACATCCGCTGATTATGCACCAAGTTGTTCATTAAATTAAAAATAATTAATTAATAGAAATTCAGATATGTTGACATCATAAATGCATCTATTTTCGGTAGATTAACCGATTGTGCTTTGACAAAAACCAGTTTCTGTCATCGTCCTAGATTGACTACAAATATAATATTCACAAGTAATCACACAGAAATACAGTTTTAAACAATTTTTCTCACAAACACTACTAACACAGTATGAATATCAACGCCGATACATCCAATGACATGACCAATGACGTCACATTTCGTTTCGACCAATGGTGACGCGTTTTGTAAGCTTGAATTTACCTCCCTTATTTTTCATTTTTTATATAATATTTTCTGGGTTCAAATAATAACTAAATAAAAAAATACCTTTTAAGTATAATGTAAAGACAATAAAGAATCTAGAAAAAAATATTTGAGACAAAAGAGAATGCTCATGGAAGTATGGAATCCCGTACCATGCTGCATCAAAATCAAACCTTGTTTTTTATAGACTACACTGATCGTATTAACTCCTACAAAAATTATTTTTGAAAAAAAAACCCGCGTTTCAGAGTTATTTTATAAAATCGAAACTAACCTAAAAAGTAGGTCTATTTTTTCGACGCTACCAACGACGTATTTTAACACACATAAATTACATTATTGCTCTAAAAACAGCGTAATACACTAATATTAGTAAGAATTACGAGTTAAAGTAACATCCACAGTATGCTTGACTGAAACTCGATTTTATTTTAGACCTTTACATTGCCAATAGTCAGTCAGTACAGTACAAATGTCAGATGCCACAGATAAGATAACTATAAACCATAGAGTATAGTAAGTTACAAGTAGTAGTTTACAAGCATTAAGTTGCTTAGCTTGGGGCTAGATGGTGCTGTGTGAAAATGTCCAGGGATATTTATATTTATAAGTGCTATAAACTAGTCGGGATTTAGGGATGTAATCGATAAATCAAAATCTTTAGGCTGAGAAAATCTATTTTGTTGCAAATAGCAATAAACCAAACTAAATCGATTTGGTGTACTGATCTTACTTAATTGTAATTAATTTTAGAGTCCGCTCGACAGACAAGGGTTTGTTCAATTGAAACGGAACGTCATTTATATTCAGTTGAAACGGAACGTCATATAAAGGGAGTAAAACAATATTCGTACTTTTAAACTCGAAAAGTATATTTCCAGTTCAAAAATCAAATCCCCGACGCGTAATGCCGTAAAAAAATATGAAACTAATTACTATAATATTTTGGTTTTGAGGCGCGAGACTTTTTGGTACCAACTTTGGTCATTGTCCTTTAAATTTTATGCATATTCCCTATTACAGTATAAGTAGTACAGTATTAAACACTAAAATAAATTACATTTGAATTTCATAAATGACATCAACAATTTAAAAATAATAAATTCACATTTCATCAATAGTATTTCGAAATGTAAATTAAACAATATGGCCAACACCACAAAATACGTTTAGCAATTGACTGTAAATTATTTGTAGATGATAGTTAAATTCCTTAAAAGCACCTTTTGATGCCTAATTAAAAATTATTCTTTTTTAGTTTGACATTTACTTGACTGACTTTGACATGACTTTTTAAATAAAATTATGACTAATATTTATAATAAGACACCTGTTTGTGCTGTGTACTGTGATATGACACAAGCTTTTGATTGCGTTGACCATACTATCTTAAGAAACACACTTGACTCCTATGGTATAAGAGGAAACGTTCTGGACTTATTAAGACTTATCTTTCAAAAAGAAAACAATCTACCGCTATTACAAATTTAAAGACTGAAGAAGAAGTAACATACCTATTTAAAGAACGCGCAGTATACTTTGGTGTACCACAAGGCAGTGTATTGGGTCCGCCACTGTTCCTTATCTATATTAACGTCCTGCCCAAAGCTGTAGACTTCCCGGTAACACTCTTTGCTGACGATAGCACGATAATGATAGCATATGATAAACCTGAATCATATGAAGCTAGTGTCAATAACGCATTTGAATTTGTAATAACTCCGTAATATTCTTGCAGGTTGTGGTTAAAAGGCGGCAGCGCATGCAACGGCTTGTATCCACCACCTTCACTGTACTCGCTTCTGCGACTGTACCTCTTACCCGACATCGCGGAGGAACACAAACATTCGCTGGTACTCTACCTACTTGTGGATTACTCCATGGTGTATGATGAAGTCAGGTAAGTCTTCATTTATTACCTGAGATCCGAATAGGTAGGGTGTATTTATTTCAACTTAAAAGAAGTAAGAAATGTGTGGTTAGTCTCTTTCTCAAATTCAACAGTTTTATTGCCGAACTTGGGGTGTTATTATCCAATCTTGCTTCCTTGACATTTATGCAAATATACTCCCGCTGCCAAGAACTCCTGGTTTCTGAATGTTGTATTAAACGCTCGATTTTTAAACATATTTTAATAAAAGACTGCCTCGTTGGTCGTGTGGTGAGGTACTGGGTTCAATTCCCGGGTCGGGCAAAGTGTTATTTGGTTTTCCAGCAGGAATTTCTCAGAAGTAGCCACGGAGTCTGGATGTGCCCGGTTGATGGCAATAGCCTTGCCCCTATTACATGGGACTTAAACATAACTGGCGAAATGTGGGTGTACTATAAGGTACACCTCTGCCCTACCCTTCTAGGATTACAGGCGTGATCTTATGTTATATCGAACAAAGGATTGGTGCACGGTTGATTTAAATAAAATTATTTACTACTTTCATTAGATTTGACAGCCGATTTACGGATTCAAGTTTTTAAAACTGATGAATTATTCTGTCTATTTTGGTATCTTAAAAATTTGAAACATTTTGACGGCTTATCACTAAAACACGTTTATTTGAACCAACAGATATGAAGCCGTGATCCGTCGACTGATGCAGTTCCCTACAATGTTCGGTCTCAGCAACACTGCTATAAAGGCCACTCAGGCTTTCTGGCATCTAGACCACAGGGATTTTGATGTAAGTCTGGTATAATCATCATAGTTATTAATTATGATTACCATCAACTCTAAAATTCCGATTTATTTAAATCACGTTTTTGATGGTTAAAATCCATCTGCGGCGTAGCTCAAAAGGAATGTTTTAATCAATTAAAATTGAAAGACTTTCATAAAAATTGACTTCAATATACCCGTAAAATGGAAGGCAATAGGTACTTTCAATTAATCGTGTATTGTATAGTGCAGTTGGTTACCAAATGTAGATCCGAGATTTACCGAGTTACATTTAACACCGAACGCAAAAAGACCAGTTACCGTACCCGGTCTGATGAAAAGATTTACCTCTTCTTTTTCATACCACACAAACATTAAATGTCCCTTTCTCCCACAGTTCGCCCTCGACCAACTCCAATGCCTAACCGGCAACACTCTGTCCGACTGGCAACACAACGTAGTCCTATCCACGTTACTAGCCCAAAAGAAAACGCAGGCAGCCCTTCAATACCTTCACGTTCGTAAACCAGCTCCGATTCAGAACATACGCGACAGGGACGGAGATGTAGCGTCCTGCTCTATCCGGGTCAACGATCATGACAAGCTGGAAGACTGGCAGTCGTGCTGCAACCTGTACTTGGCGCGGGGACTGGTGTTTGAAGCGCTCGATGTGATAAGGATGTGTGTGCTGAACGCGGGATGTGTGGAGGATAAGGTTACTGTGTTGCAGTTCTTTTTTAAAGGTAAGACGTAGTTTTAAATTTCATTTTTTTTCTTGTAGAAGAAAGAAAGAAAAAAATATTTATTTGTCGCCGGGAAATGACGTGCATGTAAAAAAACGATAATCATACGCATAACAAATATTATAAATACAACAGGACAGAAATAAAAACAAAAAGTTAGTAGCTTGCACGTCGTGACTGCGCAAGCAGGTTACCACTCAGCATGATGCTGACGCTGTTTACTCAATACTTTTTTCATAGATACAGCGGGTACTTCAAAAACTGAAGCGTCATGTGCATTAACATGCATAATGTGCTTTAAAAGAAACATATTTATTAAAAGAATAATAAGAAACTCTATTGAGTCTTAGACATTATTAGGACGGTGCAATATACTTGAACTTAATAATAATATTCAACACAATGTAAATTAATGAATGAATGGACTTTTCTGACTTATTGTTTCTTCTGCTGTCTGTTTGCACTTTGTCAGGCTATCATTGTATGTATAATCATCATCATTTTAATGGATAATGGATATAATATGATAAGTGTTCTTGCAGTTAACCTTGCAGTACCGAATGTAAGAAGTAGCGAATGTAACGTTGTATTGAACAAGGAAATACTACAATTCGTCGATAAGACGGTTTTCTTGGGGATTACGCTTGACTCGAAACTGCAATGGAGTCCTCACTTAACAGCACTTGCAGGGCGGCTAAGTTCAGCCGCTTACGCTGTCCGTAAAATACGGCAATTAACAGACGTGGATACCGCGAGACTGGTCTATTTTAGTTACTTCCACAGCATCATGTCTTACGGTATTCTGCTGTGGGGACGGGCTGCAGATATTGACTCAATATTTATTCTGCAAAAGAGGGCTGTAAGAGCCATCTATAACCTACGCAGACGCGAGTCTCTAAGAGAATTGTTTAAAAAAATTAACATCATGACGGTACCTTGTCAATATATTTATGAAAACATTATGTATGTTCGGAAAAATAGACATCTTTTTAGTAAAATAAGCGACAGGCATAATTTCAATACTAGAAATAAGGACAAATTAGATCAGCCACGTTTCAGATTGTCAAAAGTACGCACTTCTTTTATGGGGTACTGTGTAAAATTTTACAATAAAATACCACTTGACATTCTACAACTTAATGAGAAGAAATTTAAAACATGCATAAAACGCACACTATGTAAACGAGCATATTATACGTTGGAAGACTATCTCGTAGATAAAAATGCATGGCTCAATGCTGGTCCTGCTCCACAGCCACTTGGGCTCACGAACTAAGATTTTATTGTTTGGAAGAGATGCTCCCCCTTTAATTCTTTAATTATATATATATACATATTTTCTTTCTTGTTTCTCTTCTGGAAACTTAGGGGTTGAATTGTATATCTTATCTGTTTTATCTCCACATCGTGTGCAAACTAATTTATTACCATTTCAATTATTGTGGAAGCTGCTGAAGATTGTAAAAATATCCTTGCAATGTATAGATTCCATCTCCTAGAATTATATAATTGCATAACACACATGTGTGAGTACTATGTACTGTAAAGCTCCCATTTATATTGGGTTATCTTTCATTGACTTGAATGTGTCCTGGTGGCTGAGAGAATGTCATGCTCACTCAAATGTCTCGCGGATGGTGGCGGGTGTGTCGGGTCATTTAATTCCCTTCAATATGGTTGAGTTGAATGGCGCTGATCCATGCGTCATGTTCGTGAACGGGCGCTGTCAGTTGGGACTGGTCATTTCTTAGCTGCCACGGTTTATTTTAATTACTTTATTTTTAAATTGTTGGTTTTACCTTTTACTCTGGACGCTCTTAATGTGCACGTCTTTGTACATCGTTCTCACATATATGTATAATCTCAACATGAATGATGTAACCAGATTTTGTAACAATATTTTGATTTAAAAGAGTGTCCATGGAGTTTCTTGCCCGTTCTTCTCCATAGAGATCTACGTTAGGGAATGGGCAACTACAGTACTTTCACAGTTTTTATGCCTTGTGACTGGGACTGTAGCTACATTTCATTGTTGTCTTTGTTTCGACAATTCAAAAGTGCCTGTAATTGGCCTACTTGAAATAAATGCTTTGATTTGATTTGATTTGATTTGAGTTATGAAAATTCCTGTCAGTAACAATGTTATTTTCAACAGGTTGTCGGAATACGGGGAATCTAGCCAAAGTACTCCAAGTGACAATGTCGCCATTCGAAGAGGAAATGTTCGTGAAATATCTGGAAGATTGTCACGAACCCCACACGTCTGATATACTAGTCATGTACTATTTACAACAGTCTAGGTAAGTGGCTTTGTCTTTCGCAATTTTATAAAAAGACAAACAAAAATGTCAGAAAAAATAAGAAGTTTATAGTTATTGTCGTATTATGGTATTTTAATCGGTAGAGGAAGACCAAAGATTGATGGAATGTCATCATCTACCTACCTAGCCTTTTCCCAGTTATGTAAGGGTCGGCTTCCAGTCTAACCCGATGCAGCTGAATACCAGTATTTTACATGGAGCGACTGCCTATCTGACCTCCACAACCCAGTTAGCGCTAGGTAATACGATACCCCTTGGTAAGACTGGTTGTCAGATTTTCGGGTCACTAACTACCTGTAACGACTGTCAAAGACCTACAAATGACAGCCGGGACCAACGGCATAACGTGCTTTCCGAGGCACGGAGGAAACTCCGAAATTCCGACATTTAACTTAGTAGTAAGTTATTTATACTGTAAACTTTTTCTCAAATCAATACTTAAATTACATAAAATTTACCAACAGATACCTCGAAGCTGAACGCTACAACAACAAACTCAAACAACAGAAACCTAGAGCCAAAGACGTGTCAACGTCAGTAGAGTCTCTCTTCGACATGATGGACAGAGACAGCGCTAGAGACGCGATCGTGGAAGTGGTGTGCGCGTCTCTACCGGCCATCGCCAACACTGTCGCGCATTACGCGCTGGATAGTAAAGATGTAGAGCCGCATGGTACGTTATTACTCCTAAAAGCTTCTTTTTTTTTACCCTTTACTGAAAACTACCGATAGGTCGCGTTCTAACCAAAGCTATTGGCGCGAACACAAGACCGTCCCGTAATTTTTTTTGTTCTACGAACCCGAATGTGTGATGGCGCCGACACAAAACGCTTGTTGGTTCCCCAACTATGGCTTTAGTTAAGACGAAAGGTCAAGGTGAAGCTTTGAGTCAAACTAATATTTAAAACTTTTCAGCCTCTAAGCCTGTCCTTTCTGTTTCTTGTAACTTTAATTATTATTTACTGCATCATACAATTTCGTTTACAGTTATTGCGCCAAAGCCGATGTCCGTATACGTAAAGGCGAAGTCGCCTAAAAATACGTTTACATACAAATCATCGTTTATACAGGTAAGTTTGTTTTTTAATAATACACTAGTTTTCCGCCCGCGGCTTCGCCCGCGTCAAGTTCGGTTATATCGCGTTTCCAAGAGAACTCTTCAAAAGTCCGGGATAAAAACTATCCTATGTTCTTTCTCAAGGTCAACTCTATCTCTGTACCAAATTTAATTACAATCAGTTCAGTGATTTAGACGTGAAAGCATAACAGACAGACAGACAGAGTTAGTTTCGCATTAGTAGGGATTAATTGTCTCGTTACGTTATTTTTTTATTATTAATACTACCCAAACGAATTTTACGTAAAACAGAGATGAAACGCATGACTTTCTGATTTTGTTTTTGTGTTTCATTCGGCATCATCACTCGAAATATTATACATAGTTAACGCTTTAGAGTGACGTCATATTTGTCGCGTATTCTTGAGAAAACCCTTTCATTTGATACATTTGATATCGTGGGAATGCATAAAAAATAACTAGTCCACCATATTTAATTTAGAATGGCATCACTTAGCTAACCATGCATTGTCATCCACACTAAACATCTGCAAAATTTCAGCTCGATCGGAAACCGGGAAGTGGGTCAGATTTAACTTCTAAGATTTTTTTACATAGTTACAATTGTAGCTAATAAAAGAGTGTTAAATGAATCAATTAGTGTACTGATTCAACGATGCTGGATTTCGGCAATCAGTATCTTGCACTCGCCTTTAGTATGATAGAAAAATAAAAGGAAAGAAGGAAATGAATGTTCATTCCTATGCAATTTTATCGGCATAGTGTGAACATGAAATTAAACATAACAAGCTTAAAGTAAAAAACTATATTTAAAAACAAGCCGTTAAATATAGGTGTGACGTCATTATATTTTCGTATTCTTCTTAAAAAATAACTAATCCGCCATATTGGATTTAAAATGACGCCACTTAGCTAACCATGCATCCAAACTAAATGTTTACCTATCCAAAATTTCAGCTCAATCGGCTGGGTGTATCTGTTTTAAAATTCATTTGCAAGATTGACCTAAACAAACAAATAATCATATAAACATTCCAAGTTAAATAAATGGTCGGCCACCCGAGTGAACCGTTCATTTGAGTGACACGTCTGATATAAGAATCAAGCCAAATTCGACATGATTAAATGACAGTTGTTTACAAACGCACCCACACACAAAAAATGCGTGCAAATTCGTAACTCCTATTACACGGCCTACATAAATCTATAAATCTTGCAAATGACGTCATATCATACATAGATGATTCTTTTCTAAAAATAAGGTATTACGGTTTTACAGCCCACTCTTTTATGTGAACAATGAACTCAGTTTTAGTTTAATAAATTCATAACTACCGACCGCCCTTGCTTTGCACCGTTCTAAAGATTTGACAAAACATCAAGATACCTTTCTTATATGTAAGTTATAGATATTAATCTATTTTACTTAAAAGTGAGTAATAAATACTTTAAGTATTGTTAGAAACCGCATCAAGAATCTTTGCCTAGTTTAAAACAACACGGTGGCACAGATAGAAACATAAAATGACTTTAAATTTTATAAATAACTAGCTGCCCAGCGCAACTTCGTTTGCGTGGTGTCCTACCCCTTACCCTACCCTACTTCTAACCTACTCCTACACTACTCTTATCCTACTCCTACCCTACTCCTACCCTACTCCTACACTACTCCTACCCTACTCCTACACTACTCTTACCCTACTCCTACCCTACTCCTACACTACTCCTACCCTACTCCTAACCTACTCCTGCACTACTCCTACCCTACTCCTACCCTACTCCTACCCTACTCCTACCCTACTCCTACCCTACTCCTACCCTACTTCTACCCTACTCCTACCCTACTCCTACCCTACTCCTACCCTACTCCTACCCTACTCCTACCCTACTCCTACCCTACTCCTACACTACTTCTACCCTACTCTTAACCTACTCCTACACTACTCCTACCCTAATCCTGCCAAAAAAAAGTATCCTAGTGTTGTTTTTAGACTTATCCAGGCAATTTTTTAAATTTTTCTCGCCGTAAAAACCATCCTTGAACTTCAACGAACATTTAAAAAAAAGAATTGGCCAAATTGGTCCAGGCGTTGTTGAGTTATGCGCTTACCAACACATTTTGCGATTCATTTTTATATTATAGATATGTATAAAACATACTAACTGCAATACCTATGTTTTATACAGCTAGCCGTCGGCACGCTAAAAAGAAAGGAGTATTCAGCCAATTTTTAATGTGAACAATGAACTCGGTTTCATAGTTTCAAATATCCATAATGTATACTATGTAATTTTTTCTAGGATACCATAGAGAACGCGAGTGAGACATGGATGAGCAAGCCAAAGATGCGCAGAGGCATCAAACGCGCGCTCAATATTGAAGATACGCCGTTTATCTGTACTCCTAAATTGACGCGGACTAGAAGGTAAATTTGCTTTTTTTATTTGCAAAGATGTTATTGAAATAACTTTATGACCTGAAAATAATCTTATGATCTAAAATTAATCTGCTATTGCAAACATTTGTTTTCACCTAACTAGGCAAAATCTACGGCACACAGCGAACAGCATTTTTAAAATGAATTTCAAATACACTTTTCACATAATGGTTTTTAAAATTGAGAATCATTTTCCTGTTTTAACAAACTATTAGTTTTTACAAATTTACTTACAAAAATACTTTGTAAAACCATACAATATGCGATTGGAGGCCACGCGATCCGCGGTCGTTAACCCCGAGTAGCGTAATCAACAGTAGCTACTCGAAATTAAGAGTTTAGCATTTCTTTTGTGTCTTTCTTAGTTTCAACGCGAATGTCACGTGAAGTGTCGAGCAAAAACCACTTGTGTATTACCTATATTTAAAAAAAAAACACTAAAATGGAGGTAGATATATTCACTTATTATTAATTCATCATCATCTGCCTAGCTGAATAGGTACCAGTATTTTACATGGAGCGACTGCCTATCTGACCTCCACAACCCAGTTAGTATACGATACCCCTTGATAAGACTGGTTGTCAGACTTTCCGGGTCACTGAATACCTGTAACGACTGTCAAAAGAGCTACAAATGACAGCCGGGACCAACGCTTAAAGTGTTTCCGAAGCACGGAGGAAACTCGGTATGAGACCAGCCTAGGCAAACGCGGCTTAACCTAATAATCGACTGGAGCGGCTGTTATTTATTTAGCGACGACCTCCTCCATATCATATTCTCTATCTCCTTATTCACTTGATAATTATTCACACTTAAAACTCAATAACTCCATTATCTATCGACATTCTTATCACAACTCGCGATAAGATCGCAACTGTACTCTCAAACACAATTGCAATCAATCAATAACTCTTAACTAATTCAAAGTGTTATTCCACATTCCTCAGCATACTATCTTCTGAACAAAAGCTATCGGAGTCTACACCTCCAAAGCGCGCTCGTTTAGACCTGACAGGAACCCCTAAGACTCCTAAGATGGGGAACTCGTTCCAAGTGAGCGAGAAGTTGAGCAGTCAGATGTCGATATTGTTGGATATGCCTGATGTTCAGAGCCCGGATTGCAAGCTGTATGAGAGGCCTGGCACACCGCATAGTATTTTGAAGGTATGTTACTAATTAATTCATTACTCCTGCTATACTTGGAGTTGAGACTTAGTTTTCTTTTTTTTTTAATATATTACAACCAACACTTCTTTTTTCGAATCCAGTTGAGAATTAGCGGCCCGTTGTCACCAATAATAATGGTCGGCACCTAAATATAAGCACACTGCGATATTTTTAATGCTGTATTCAGCGATGAGAGTTAAAATTCAGTGCAGGAACATTTAGGCGTTCAGGTGTCACTGAGTGTAAGTAAAAAAGGGCATTCAAAAGTTACTGATACTAGATATCCTTCTGGGCAAGAAGCTTTCAGGGTATTTTTTTTAGATGAGGTGCTGTTTATATTTTGTAAACGAGTTTTTAGTGTATCGAGTTATAAAAATAATATAATTATGTTAATTTTTAATTTACTGTTATTACAGACTCGTCATAACTCAGACTTGGACAGAGAAGCTCCGTCTCCCGTAGACTCGCGGTACCTCGGCGACAGTGACGACGAACTGCTGGACACTGCCAGCAACCACACGCACTACAGCGACGCCAACAAGTATGTATTACGTCACCATCAATGGCTCATCCAATGTCAAGCGGGGGATAAAGTGCATAAGTCTTATAGTTTGGTTTGTTACCAATATACATACAATACAGGGTGGAAGGGAGACAGAATTAATCCAACGGTAAATTAAAAAAACAATTGCTGTTTCCTTCAAAAGTGCAAAATGTATGGAAGGGCTTTTTTAAATTGCCGATGAAAGATTTCTATTTGGAGGGGCCCAGAATGATGTACTGAATACGTGGTAAGCGATTCTGCGTCGGTGTTCCTTCCACCCTATATAGATCCGCTTCTGTGATGTTTTCGCGAAGCTTTAGTACACCAAAATTGGCATCATAGTAAAAAATCATTCATTTATACCACCTAACATAAACATACCTTATTTGAAGGGATATAACTAGCATACTGGCACAGAATAACTCTAACAAGAGCAGAATGGAAAGAGCTCGAGGAGGCCTTCGTGTCGCAAAGTCACATGTTATATGTTATGTAAATCCATTTAATTGCATGGTAAATAATGAAAATGAAATTATGTATATTGTGTTGGCTATAAAGGCTTAATAAATAAATAAAAACTAGCATAGTGGTCAAATAACTTTTCCCCCTCATCATCCTCAATATATTTCTCCTTGCAGACATCTCCGCTTCACAATCCCAACTGCCTCGGAATCAGGGTCAACTCCATCACCTACTCCCACAATAGGGGTTGACCTATCACACATACGTGCGAAAGAGATGGAGCGATCCGCGTCCGCTGCTCAAGAGAGAGAGATGGATGAATCTGTAGATAGCTTCGTTACTACCACGTCGCATGCTATGGTAAGTATTGCGTAAAGGTTACAGACAAAGGACATTGGCGAAAATAGGCCCATAAGCGGATTGAAATGAAATATATACAAAAAACATGCATAAATTTTTGTCTATCTATCGATGTTTGTAAAAAGTCCGAAAGCCGATAGCGAAAGCGGTAGTGTGTTTTCTATATCATCCTAATTTATTTTATAACGTTTTCATGTTTCTTTTTGTGTATCAGACTAAAAGGCTGGATGCCAAATAAAATCGAATGTCAATTTGCATCCGTGCGCGTATACTGATTACGCCTATTCCTTGTGACTTTACTCAATTTAATAAAATATTTATTATCATTGTAGCCTCGGAAATAATTAAGAAAAAACGATAAAAGCAAAACTTAATACCATCCATACTAATATTTTTTTTTTCTTTTCACCAAAAGGCTGATTGGATTGTAATGAAGCAAGGAGATAGATTATATCCCTGGGAAGGACATAGGCTATCTTTTTTTTTTATTTCCACGCGAACGAATTCGTGAGCAACAGCTAGTATCCTATAACCTTCTTTACATTCGATTATCTTTTTATTTCGGAATTGGTTAGTAACGCCTCTAGCTAGTATCATGGAAGCGTGCAAAAAAAATAAGAATTCAAGATGAACTTGTATAATTTACTAAAGAATAATACTTCTTTTTTAGACCGAGACCCATCCACTGGAATCACCACCAAAGAAGCAAGCAACCGAAGAATCGATCAAATCCAGAAAATCATTCAAAGACACAGTCAAAGCCAGGCGTTCTCTCTCAATTTCCGTTAACAGCAGTTTATCCGATGACCCGAATACTTCCATAGAAAGCATAGCAGACATCCCTATTACACTCATAAACCCGCGTTATTCGGGGGAAAAACGTCATAGATACACTGAAACATCTGACCATCAACTCGATGCTGACCAAAAAGATTCGACCGTTGAACGTTCGGTGACAGAATTGAATGTAACCGTCACTGCGCATGAGGCGGAAATAGCCGAGGAGAGGCGGGAATTGCCGAAGACGCCGAAAGGAAGGAGGGGGATTCGGGCGGGGAGTGAGAGTACGCCGCTGGCTAATAGGTGAGTTTTCTTATGTTTGTTTTTTTAAACAATGTTAGTCAATGCTCTACTTATCTATTAGTATACCTACATATTGCCAGTTATGTTTAAATCACATCTCATAGCGGGCGATCAATTTTAAACATGCTGCTGTTGAGAAATTCTTGATGTAACACTAAAAAAGTGAGTAAGTACCTAAACGTGAAAATCGAACCCAGGATCTCATGCTCAGCCGTAGTGTTTGTAACCTGACTTACGAGGCAGTATGGTCACTATTTACCTTGTTACATTTTACTGGTTTGTAGAAGTCAAAACGACAGTTTCTCCATGTAAATTATATTCAGCTGGTACTCTGGTATTCAGCTGTATCTGGTTAGACTGGATGTCGATCTCAACATAGGTAGAAAAAGTCAAGGCAAGAACTTACTAAAATATGATGTTTTTGAACCTATGTCTTCCTTTGTGTTACTAAATTCTGATTATTTTCTTACAGAAGTCGACCTACAACTCCTGAACGCGTAGATTCGCCTGTGGTTACACCATTGCGTACAAGCCGAGTAACAAGGTAAGACATTAATAATACTACAAATCGTATGTGAACCTCTTTACGGTTCATTTATGGAGACGCGGCGCCGTCCGCAATAAATTCAAACATATGGTGATGTATGAGAGCGTTTACGGAGACGAGATTTGACGCGCGTTTCCTTGAAATATAACGTTTGTTGTTGCGCGCGCGCAGCCGGCGCCGGGCACACGCGTGACGCGCGACGCGTCGCGTCTTGATAATGTGCACACTTACTGTACTGTACTGTGCAAATTATCTTGTCGTCATTTACAATGTTCTTATTAAAATGTTAACTGTCATTTTAGTATGTTTCATAATATAAACACGTAACAGAACGATACATAGGTAAAATATACAGTCGAACTCGTGATAGATTTACTACCCCGAAGTTGAACGTCGTCATAAAACATCAAAGTATAAAGTAAAAAAAAGTAAAGTAATTTTAAAGTATATTTTTCGCCTTTAGAGTGCAGTATGGTTCTTTTGCCGCGTCAGTGGCATTGCCTGGAGATCACTGTCGGTGATTTCTTTTGCAATAGTGTGTGGAAAATGCATTGTAAACACAAAATGACAGCATTCGTTCAAAGTATGACAACGCGCTAAAAAAATCATGCAGCACAAGACATGCAGACTTGTAACAATGAATTAGTTTCGACTTTATTGTTTCAATATTAGTCATTTCGAGGTCGTCTATTCATTCGTGCACGATGCACAAAACCATTAAACCCCGATTTTCGTGTTCCGCAGGAGTCGTTCCCGTACCCCCGAGCTCAGTCCGCACACATCGCCACTAGCTCCCATACCCGAGCAGCCGCGACAGGAGACTGAGAGCGAGCCGCATCCTGAGAGAACCATGCTCAGTGTGCCCAGACAACTCAGGTAGTTACAGCAGCGCTTTAAGTCATCGTCTTCGTTTTAGCGACTCCATAGTCTGTTCGTACCATATACATCAAAATATCCACGCGAACGAAGTCACGGGCAACAGCTAGTACTTAACTTAAAATTATAACACGCCTGTAATACTCAAAAAGTAAGGCAGAGATGTACCTAATAGAACACACTTATTTTGCCAGTTATGTTTAATACCCATGTAAAAGGGGGCGAGTGTTCGACTTGCTCTGTGGGAATAAATAAAAGTGGACTGTATATCAAATTAATAGGCTTCGGACAAACATAAAATCTATTGAAGGTTCGAGAGTATCGTCCGTCGCGGTGGGCTCTGAGAAGGCGAGTTTCCGCCGTTCCGGCCGGCTCCACACGCCACCTCCGCTCGCTTGGCGATGCCGATGACGCGTAGGTCGATCACGTCGCCTGCGCGTGCCGTCTGCGTGTATGTTGGGTGCGATTCCCAACAGCGAGTCTACCTTGTTATGTCTTTTTCAATATTTAAACAAAACAATTTTTTGTTTGTCACTCCAACAGGAGTAGATCGCGCACTCCCGAACGTGTAGAAAAAGTTGTGCTAGAGTCTCCCAGGCTGGAGGCGATCACCGAGTCACCGACCAAGTCTTCTAACACTGAGTCATCTTCTTCGTCATCATCGCCGTCTGCACGACGTGGTTTGAGGTAAAAAATAATAATAATATAATAAAATTGTTTATTTATCCAAGTGGTACACACAGACACAGTTCAAAACAAGATGGCTGAAATACAATAAGCTTACAAGTATAGTCTTTTGTGCATCGAAGATTGAAATCTACAAAAAGTCTATGCATACAAAAATAATAATGAATCCTGTCTCTTAAACTAGGAGACCTGTATCTTAAAAAAAGCAACATTTTTATTGGAATCAGTAGTACGTTGTCGATATAAATTTTGGAGAGAGCTCGTGACTAAATATAACAGCCACACGGATTGATCTTCAAGTTTTAGTAACACTTTTTGGTCTTTCCATGGATGGATCCATTACAACCCTTCGTCACCGTTCATCCATCCATTACCGAAACTCCTTAAGGTAGCGCTACAAATGTCTTTTCAGAATTATAATCATTAAAATAAAAACTTTGTTCCATTATCATTATTTTACTCCAACAAAGACCATTTACGAAAGCCAGACCATTTACATGAATTCATTTAAAAATAAGCTTAAGAAACATATATGTACCGTATAACGTCTAATACTCTGGAGGAAATTGCATTGTACTTTATTATCATACTTATTACTTTGTATCTCATTTTAAGCGGACTGTATGTTCTTATGAGAAATAAAGTTCTTTAAAATCATCAATAACTATTTCATGAAAAAGTCATTCAATAGGGTTAAATGAACTTAGAGGATTGTATTGAGGATTTGAATGATTATAATTCTGTAACTTCATATTAGTTACGGTAGCGAATCATATTTTAATCAACATACAACCTGACACTGACCTGCAAATTGCAAAAAACGTAAGAAAATTTGATTTTCACAGGCTAGCTTGGCGTTTTCACCTTGAGGACGTTAGAACGTTGGTTCCGACTGTGATTCAGACAGTCCTTATGAGTATTCAGAAAACCTAAAATGTTGACAACCAGTCTTATCAAGGATATCGTGTTCCTCAGTAACTGGGTTCGGTCGCTCCATGAAAAAAACTTGTATTCAGCTGCATCTGATGACTAGTTGTAGATTTAGAACTCAATTTTGTTCGCCTACAACCCATTTATCGATATTATACCAATCAATCGAAACCGATGTAGGTTTTCTTTCAGTCTGCTCTTTGCACGAAGAAAGCGCATGCATAATATTAAATATTTTGAAAATGATTGATTTTCAACATTATTCCCACTATTTCCTGTTTATTTTCATAGGTGCCGCTCACGTACTCCTGAAATTGATGTTGTCCAAGAACTGGTTCTAAAACAAACCCCACGCAGTCTAAGGTATGTTTTACAAACCATTAAATATTAACAAAATTATCCGCTATTTCACTATATTTCATCTCAATATCATTGTCATATTCTAGGAGCCGATCCAAAACTCCAGAAAAACTAATGTCTCCACGCGTAGAATCCTCAGCGCGAGCGAAGAAGTCATTATCTCGCAAAGCTTTCGAAAACATCTTGATCGCCAAAGCAAAACAGGCAGACTTAATAGAAACGGAATCTCCTGAAGAACAACCTGAAGTTGCTATAGAATGCACTCCAATGAAATCATTTAAACAAGTCCCAAGTTTAATGGACGTCACCTTATCTCCTATAGTCAACAAATCAGTATTACTAAGTTCCACAGACACTACCATATCAGAATCAGCCGAAAAAGGACTCAAGCAAGATAAAAGTACGGTCGATTTAGACTTGATAGCTCTCCCACCATTTACGATATTACAGGAAACTTGTGTTGAGAAATCAGTACTACATAGTTATGAAAGCAGTATGGGTGATACCTCAGTCAGTATTCGCGAAGAAAAAGTAGTTTTTACAGAAAAAAGTGAATCTGTGTTGAAACCTCTCCCTGCATTCACTTTGAACGAAACTGAGTTTGATAAATCAGTCTTACACAGCTACCAAAGCAGTGTAGCTGACGAATCGAGTACACAAGAAGACAAAAACGTCACGGAAACTGACAAAAATGTTTCTAAACCTTTTGCTGCCTTCCAACAAACGATACAAACTGATTTCGAGAAATCTGTCCTACGTAGTGCTCAAAGCAGTATTGGTGATGCTTCTCAAATGAAAGATGACTCTAAACAAGAAGCCTCAAGTCTCATGACGAATGACAGTGATGTAGAAATGGAAGAAAATGTGTCTAAAAAGGAGAGTGCAGAACAGAAATTTAAAGAGAAAATAGGAGAGATTGAGAGAGAGATAGATGAGATTCAGGGTATGTCTGATGATGAGCAGGATCATAGTAGCACATCTGCGAGTGACGGAGAGGAAGAGGTCGATGAAGAGGAGGAGGAAGACAGTTCTCAAAGTAGTGAGGTAAGCGAGACTTATCTTAATATATAAAATCACGTGTACACGCTAATCTACGAAACCACCCAACCGATTTCGATGAAATTTTATGAAAATGTATGGTTGGTTCTAGCGTGAAGATAAGTTAGTTTTGGACCCGGTAGGTGGCGGTGTGCGAGCTGGGGCGGGTCGCTAGTGGTAACAAGTTACAGATTCCACTGTTTAAAGATCGGCTCCAAGGCATAAAAAGTGATTTCCCTTCGCGGCATTGAACATTGGAATCTGTATCTTGTTACCACTATTCACGTTTGAATTTATCTTGACTAAAGATAAAATGCTCTTCCCTGCCGAACAGTCTTAAGAGTAAGCGCAGACAGTTGATTCTTAAGTCGCAGTCTAACCATTCTAGTGATTACAATGTTGACTTATGTTTTTAAAATTAATATTTGGCTTACCAGCAGATTCCTAAGTGTGGAAAAAGGAAACGTTTCACGAGAAAACATGTGACTATCTGTGCTGGTAAAATATGTCCCAAAACCAACTCGGTAATTTACTAGATACACGTTATTAATTAGATTGACTAGTTATTTAAATCTGGTTATTCATTATTATGTCATAGCAAAGTCTTTATATTATTTTAGTATAGCCAAAAGAGCCATTTAAACTGTTATTTTTAACCAATTTTCATGTTTACAAAGAACACATTTCATCGTACTTTTGTGTTGTTTAGTTACAGTATATAATCAAAATCGCAAAAAAAAAAATGAAAAGCAAAAAGATTTGGAACTCTGCAATATGGCACCCCAAATCAGCCATTTTCCTTTGTTTTTTTTTTTAATTTTAATGCCAGTGCCTCGCGCCACCAAGACGAATCTAATGGCGTATAATTTATCTAAATCCGGTCATCCGTTTAGAAGTTACGAGCGAACAAAGAAACGGACATACATACATACAGGTCACACACATAACCCTCCTTTTGGGCTTTGCCGCAGTCGGGTAAAAAACCGTAGTCAATAAATACATCATGTTAACAGATAACTGTTAACATGATGTATTTATTGACTACGGTTTTTACGGCGAACTTTTTTTTTCTCGATTTCTAGTTTAGTTCCACAGTAAAAGTTGATCATGTTTATCAATCCTTACCTTAAAGTATGTCTTAGTATAACCTAACGCACAGTATATTCCTGACATAATTACATCCTTAAGCGAACACATAATATTCATAAACCATATATAGATACTAAAACGTTTATTACAGTCAAGTTCGTCAGAAGAAGAAGCCGAGGAAGAAAAAGAAGAAGTAATCTCAATTGCGGACTCAGACGATTCAAACGATAAACTACAAATAGACGAACAGTCTAAACATAGCAAAGAATCAGAAGAAAATAACATCGTAATTGTAGAACTGGATGAAGAACCCGAAACACAAGATAAAGTTGCTGAAATAAAAGATAAAATTGGTAGTCAAAATGTAACGCAGATTGAAAGTTCCAATGATCCGCTGAATCAAGGTAACTTCTCGCTGATGACCGATGATAATTCCTTGGCTGAATCTGATAAGTCTGATCTCAAATTGAATTATTCGGGTGAAAGTGATAAGGTTACTACTAGCAGTGAAACGCCGATTGATCAAGCGGAAACAGGTAAGATATACGATATAAACATTATTGAGTTAGTAATCATTATGAAAACATCGTGAGGAAACCGGCATGTCCTAGAACTAAAAATTCGAAGACATGTGACATCTACCAACCCGCACTGGGCCCGCGTGGTGTATTATAGCCCATTTCCTCTCATAGAGAGGAGGCCGTGTGTCCCAGCAGTGGGAACATTATAAGCTGATTATCCTATCCTAATCATTATGAAATTATGTCTTTTTTACCTCGACTGTCCAAGTTGTCCGTAATAAACATCCACACATTTACTTTCAGTTGTCTTTTCTATCCAATTCTTTGCTTAATTTTAACTGATCGTTCAAACGTATATTCATTCAAGTAATATAATAACAATACATGCGGTCGTTGACTAAAAATACAATCATAAAAACGTGGGGTGGGGTTGGCTTCCAGTCTAACCGGATGCAGTTGAATACCAATGTTTTACATGGAGCGACGCCCTATCTGACTTCCACAAGCCAATTAGTACTGGGTAATACGATACCCCTTGGTAAGACTGGTTGACAGAGTTTCGGGCCACTGACTAACTGTAACGACTGACAATCATCAAAACATTTTACCATATTTATATTTTGATGTACATATACGTAATTTAATTTCACTCTGTATTTTTCTACAGTACCCGAATCAGCTACAGTTCAAGTTGAAATCTCGGCTCCAGTCGATAGTGTAGATGGACCTAAACAAACGGATATAGTTCCTAAAGAAATCGATGCTAAAACAACAGAGCCTGGACAAAAATCCAAAAGCGATGAAGCTAAAGATGACAAGATCAAACCAACTGAATCAGTAAAAGATGTAGAAAAAGTACCAGAGGTTGTCGAAAAAGAGTCCAAAGTCGCTGAAGAAGTGCCAATGGTTGTTGAAGAAGTACCAAAGGTTGCAGAAAAAGAAGTAAAAGTTAGTGAAAAAACTGAAATATCAGAAAAATTAACACAGGTTGCAGAAAAAGAGCCCAAACAGGTGGAAAAAGCACCAAAGGATTCAAAAAAGGTACCAGAGATCATTGAAGAAGTCCCGATGGTTACTGAAGAAACACCAAAGCCTACTGAAAAAGTTAAAGAAGTAACACAAAAAGTTCCTCAAGTCCCTGAAAAGGTTCCGGATGCAACAGAAAAAGCACCAGAGACAGATAAGACGGAAGAAACAACCGAAAAAGAGACAGAAAAACCAACACGCTCAAGAAAACGTGCCAAATCAACATCCTCAAACAAATCAACCACAGAACCGGAAAAAGAGATCGAAATTCGTACACCAGTAACAAGAAAACGAACTCAATCCACAGCTTCAAACAAATCCATAGACACAGAACAACCAAAAACACCCGAAAAATCTGAAACAACCACACCATCCAGACGTCGAGCAAAAACTCCAACCAGCGCCGAAGTCAGAAAGATCATAACCAGACGGGTATCAAGAGAAATGTCAGGCAAACTAGACGAATCGAACGTTCTAGACGAATCCGCAACCGTAACCACACCTAAACGTAGATCAACGCGTTCGCGAAGCAAGAACTTTGATGATAATGAAAGTGTAGCTTCAGAAAGCTCTTTCGTGAGTAAGGGTAGTGAGGATGCCGGGGATAGGGCCGTGAGGAAGGGACGTAAGCCTGCGGTGGTGGCCAAGCCGGAACTGTCTGTGATACCCGAGGTTACCGCTGAGGAGGGTACGAAGATGGATGTTGAGAATGTTATCAGTGAATACTCAAGTTCTAGAAGGTAAGACACAAAACATATACCCTTCTAAAATCTTTACATTGTGAATGAGACGGATGCCTGGGCATCACTTGATTTTTAATGTAATGAAATACGAATGGTACCTACAAAAATAACTGAAGTAGATTCCCTGATGCTGTTCCACAGAAAGAAACAATATCGAATAGGAAACAAAGTTATGTGATCGCAATATCAAACAAAGTTAGAATTTAATGTTAGACTAGATGTATCCGCCCGGAAATGCATTGCCCTGCAATTAATTATTGTGTTTGTGTGCAATTTTTCTTTTTATGCGTACGGGACGCATTAGTACAAATTAAATTTACTATATAATCTTCGAAGTCTGTACAATATTTCTAAATCTACCTCCACAGAATGACCCGCCACCAAAAAGCCACGCTGGAAGCCTGGCTGGAGCCCGCGGCCTCGCCCCGCCGCCGCCCCAGCACAGCTTCCCGCACGTCTCACGCGTCCGTGGCATCGGAGGTAGACGACGACGACGCGTCTTCTACCCACTCGGCCGCCTTCGACGTGCAACCCATTGACAGGATCAGTCTGCTCAATAAGACTGATTTTGAAGGTAACTTGTAGCTTTTCGAAGATGTTGTAGAGTTGATGGTTTTTAATGAAGCACTTTTCTATGTACAATGCCTAGATTTTTTATCTTATTAATGTTTCACTAGGGGCACTTCTTTTGAGTGTTCTGATTTTTCGACAGGATGTATTTTTGTGTTAATCAGAGAAGAATTCTAGTTTAATATTATCTTGACGTAAATCAAATACAATATTGATTGGTTTGCGTATTTTTGAGTAATCTTATTTTACATTAAAATACAACCTGTAAATACATATTGCACTGTAGTAAAAGAACATTATAGCCAGATAAGCATTATTACATGTAAATAGATGATGTGTTTGATAGAAGACCCTGCTACAATAGTATGTTGTTTTCTCCTTTCTTTTATCAGCTGAATAACCTGCACACAATACAGGGTGGAAGGGACACCGACTGATAAACGGTTACCACGTATTCAATTCATCATTCTGAACCCCCCACAATTGTTTCACCTGTATTTTTTTTAATCAGCTTATTTTGACAGTATTGCATTTTTGTAGGAAACCCATGAAAAATTTCTATCTACGAGGGGCGGGGGGGGCTTCAGAAAGATGTACTGAATACGTGCGTCGTTGTTTACCGTTTGTGCGTCGGTGATCTTTCCACCCTGTATAATAAAAAATGGAATGATACAACATATTTCTAATGCATAATAGTGTATTTATACACACTAAAGCATGTCAATGCACTTACAGGCAACAACTTTACTAAGAATGGTATTAAAAATGATTAACTGTTCCCTTTCGCTCTTAAATCATAATGAATGAGCGACAGACAAATAATATTGGTACCACCATTCCCTTACCAAATTAACGATTTATCTCTTACCCTCTCACTCTAAACTCATACATGCGAGCAAGAGGCAAATAACAACAGGTACCGTTAATCCATTACTAAATTGACACCTCAACTATTCCCCTCTCGCTCCTAAACCATACGTGCGAGCGAGAGAAAAATAACAACACAAAGCTCAGAATATTGATGCCGAAACTTCTTTTTATTTCAAACTACGCATGATTTTTCCTTTATAACCAGCATTGTCGTAACGCTTGCATAGGGATACCGGACGTTGATGAGCTTCAGTCCAACTTTTCGCCAGAATCTCTAGCCTCGGATGCCAGCAAACAAAGGAGATGTGAGTATGCTTCGAAGCTTGTATTAATTTGCCAATTTTTATTTACTATTGTAACTGCATGAAATCTTGTTAGTACTTTGCACTGTAGTAAACGATGATAATGTGGATGACGTATTTCTAACCTGATTTATTTATTTATTTAAACTTCATGTACAATAGTGGTACTCAGGCGGACTTAATGCCACAAGGCATTCTCTATCAGTCAACCTTTGGGTTAAATAAGAAAACATTGTGATAGGGTACAAAATAAATATATAAAAAATAACTTCTTGTTTTCAAAAATTTATATACTTACTGGTGGTCCAAATAGTGACGTCATAAACAAATAAATTTCTCACGCCCAGGGGTATCCGAAAATACCCCTTGTACATTTATGTTCCATGTATATTTTTCGAGTAATAGCTTCTTGAAAATTGTATGGGAACCGCTTTAAAAAAACACCATCTTTATTTTTACAGGGCTTTTTGTTACTCTTGACGCTAATGAGTTTAAAAAATGCCTCTAGTTAACGTTAAATAATGAGAAAAAGCCGTGAGGAATCTAATATTTTTTATGTCGGTAACTACACTCGAGAGCAATGAATCCGGGTCACTTAAAGAATGTTAAAAATCTCGGAAACTAAAAATGATAGGTTAATGCAATAAATTGTATTTAATAGACAATATAATACTCCTTAAATGAAAGTAAAAAAAATATGAGTCGCCATACATTTTATTAACACAAAATTACATAAAGAAAAAAACTGCTGATCTCTCCTTAAAACAAAAATGGGAAACATGAAATTTTTGAACTTTATTACGATTTTCTTGAATTTTAATACTTCGTATTGCCTCCTCGTGCTTCCATTACTGCGTTTACGCGGTTTGGCATGCTGTACACCAAGTTCCTTATACGATTTTGGGGAATATTCTCCCATTCCTCTGTGAGAGCAATTTTGAGCTCACGAAGCGTGATTGGGGGAGGGTTTCGTTGTTTTACGCATCTGCCTAGCTCGTCCCAAGCTACTCGATCGGGTTGATATCCGGGTTGCGCGCTGGCCACTCCATACGAGTAATGTTCATCTCTTGAAGGTAGTCATTCACAATCCTACCTGTATGAGGTCGGGCATTGTCATGCATAAATATAGCATCCTCACCTAAATTGACCATAAATGGACCAACGTGATCATTGAGGATTTCTTCCTCATATCTTACGCTAGTTAAAGAGCCGTTTTCTATGATCACCAGCTCTGTGCGACTTTCAGAAGAAATTCCGGGCCACACAAGTACAGACCCACCACCGTAGGCTACTTTTTCTTCGATGCATGCTTGCTTGAATCTTTCCCCTGATCTTCGATACACTCTGTGTCTTCCATCGTGCTTGTAGAGCATAAATTTTGATTCGTCGGAGAACATAACTTTTGACCAATCTTCAATACTCCAATTTACGTGGCTCTGGGCATATCTTAGTCTTGAAATACGATGCCCACGCTCCAGTTTAGGGCCGTTTGCAGGTCTAAGGGGTTTTAAGTTAGATTCAGCAAGCCGACGTCTTACTGTCCATGCACTTGGGTTACTTCCTCCGAGGCGTCGAAACTGATTTGTGAGTTCAGTTCCCGTGAGAAAGCGATTTCGAAGCATGGTGTTCACCAAGTATCGGTCTTTTCGTGCTGTGGTACACCTGGTTCTGCCCGTTCCTGGTCTGCGTAGGTTAGAACCAGTTTCTTCGTAACGTCGGAGAACTCTTTGTACTGTTGACAGCGACACACCGACAGTCCTGGCTGTATCGCGCTGACTCCGGCCGGTTTCCAGCATTGTAAGTATTCTGGTGCATTCTTCAGGCGTAAGCGACATAATTTCAGCTTGAATAATGAATATAGAGCACTATCAACATGGTTTATGTACCCACATAAATGACAGATTACAAACAAAAGCAAAACCAAATGCTGTAATTTCGTAGTTCCATCTTCGAAAGTGGCCCTTTTTCAAATTTGATTTTTTTATGATATAACTTTACAATAACTAAGAAGTTTTAATACCTTCATTTAAGGAGTATTACATTGTCTATTAAATACAATTTATTGCATTAACCTAGCATTTTTAGTTTCCGAGATTTTTAGGATTCTTTAAGTGACCCGGATTCATTGCTCTCGAGTGTATTTGGACCACCAGAATTCGTCAGTTATCTTTAAGGGGAATGCTCCAACCAGCCCGCGAAATTCAATTTTTTTTGGGTTTTTTTGCAATTTGCAGGCCAGTGCTAGGTTGTATGTTGATTAAAATATTATTCGCGGCTGTAAGACATATGTAGTTACAGAATTATAATCATCAAAATCATCAATAAAACGCTCTAAGTTCATAAAGCTGTAGGAATGACTTTTTCTGTTTTTTTTTTCCTACGCCTTTATGAACTTGGAGGGTTGTATTGGTGATTTTGATGATTATAATTCTGTAACTACATACGTCTTACAGCCGCGAATAATATTTTAATCAACATACAACCTAGCACTGGCCTGCAAATTACAAAAAACGCAAGAAATTTTGAATTTCGCGGGCTGGTTGGAGCATTCACCTTAAGTCCTATCTAATATGGAGTTTGTGATGGGATTTGACTGCATCGTTGGTTTAGTGGTCGCAAGCACGAGTGCTGAACATGAGGTCCTAGGTTCGATTCCCAGGTCGGGCAAAGTGTTATAGGGGTTATCCATCAGGAATTTCTCAGTGCCAGCCACGGAGTCTGGATTTGTACCCGGTTGATGGCAATAGGTTCGCCTCCTATTACATGGGACTTTAACATAACTGGCGCAACGTGGGTAGTGCACACCTGTCGACCTCTTTGGGGATTACAGGCGTGATATAATGTAGAACCGCGCTCACTGACGGTTGACCACTTTTCACTCTTATGCCATGAGTAACAAGGTTGAAAACTGATCGACCGTCAGTAAGCGCGGTAGTATGTTATGTTAAAAAATACATTATGTACATTACACCTGTAATTATAATACACCCACAATTCGCCATTTATGTATTCAAATAATAGGGTGTGAACCTATTGCCATCTTACAAGGCTGGCAATCTGCCAAGCCCATACCCACTTATATTGGGGTCAGCTTACCGTCTAACCAGATGCAATAGAATACCAAAAACTAACAGTGTTTAATAAATAAAATTACAGCCCGTCTTGGCAGAGCTGCGTCCGAAACAAAAGCTTTGCCACGAGCAGCCAAAATTAACCGAAGAGTGTCCGTAGATGTTGGTAAGTAAAGACTGGAGTCTCCTTACGCTAAGATTTCACGGCGCGATATTTTTCCCGTGCCCGCTTGCGGGATCACTGCGGGCGCGGGGAAAATCGCTCCATGAGTTCTTATATACCGTTCGTTACTAACACTTAGTTATTGTTTGTGAATTACTTTTTCAAGAAATAGTAGGAAATAAATGGACTTTGAAGATTGTATTGATGATTTTAATTCTGTAAATATTGTAAGGAAAGTTATAAACTCTTAAATTTGATTTGTATTTTTTTTAAATGTGTGAACATGTCGGAGCTTTAGACCTTCAATATTATCTCCGTAACTAGAAGGATAACGGATTGGTCGGAGAAGGCAAATTGTAAACAAAATTGGAAAGCCATGGCCCTTTGCCCAGCAGTGTGACCGATATATAAAATAAAAAATGGAAGTTTCCCAAGTATGGTCCAGTGATGGGAAGAACAAGTGACTTTAGACTTCGTTGAGTCTTTTTACACCTTTTATAGGCTGATTATGCTGTGCCATGTTTTTATCATTCTATCCCCGTACTCCCACAGTCAGCAGCCCGGATCCCGGCTCGCCAATGGGCACGGACAGTCCGGCTCGGGGTCGACGCAAGTCTTTCAACCGCGCCTGTGAAGCGCTACACACTCCTAAAGGCAGGCGCACATCTACTGATCTTAGGGTATGTATTGCATGTTTTATTTTATATACAAGGTTAAGGTTAAGGATTCCATATACCAGATGATTTACTATAACATATTACAATTTTGTCGAATCGCGGTCTCCACTCACATCTACCCCAACGGTCATCGGTCCACACTGCACCATTTTTATGTATGACTAAACCCAAACCTCCTCATTACAGAAGGGCGAAGGTCAGAGTCCTATGGAGTCCCCGCCGGCGTCGGAGTCGGACGCGGCGCCCGAGCCCGCCACTCCCGCGCGCCGCACCAGGCGCACGGCCTCCACTGTATCCAATACTAGCCAAACTAACTCCGAAACTGGGAAAAGGTGAGAATATGGAGTTTATTTAGGCCCAAGATAGTATGTACTGGCACTTCGCCCGCGACTTCGTCCGAAAAAATTGTAATAGCTCGGCTAATATGCATGATATAAATATAATTTATACCCTATGGCAGCCACGAATAATGATGCTTTCTGCCAGTGAAAGAATTTTTAGAATTGGATCATTAGGTCTAGAGATTACCCCCTACGTACAAATTTTATCTCTTTATAATATTAGTATAAAAATGCGCTCTGTATTGTGACCATGTATCTCTATTCACAATAAAACAGTATCAGAGATTCTTTTATTTTAAATATTGTATGTCTGTCTGTTAAAGGTTTTTTCGAGAACCTATTTATTCTCAAAAGTCTGGTGGTATAATCCAAGTTTAATAAAAACCACCTTAGATTTACTTATCAGGTTTTCACTATAGTAATAGTCTTATCACAATATATAATAAGCAACATTTTCTATTTTCCAGGTCTAGAAAAACAGCAGTAGATGAAAGTAAGAAGAAATAATTCAAGAACTAAGTTATTTTTATATTTATAGTGAAAGTTATAGGGTTTCAGTTTTGTTTTTGCATTTATAACATAATAAATCAAATGCCATTAATATAGCATCTGACTTTCATTATTAACTACTCCAATTATTTTTTTAGGTGAATTAAGTAATCTACAATAGTAGAATCTTGTAATTTGGTTTAAGTAAAACACAAAGTATTTTGGTTCAGTCTCATAACGTTCAAGTTGCAAAATAACATATGGCAGCAAAAAGTTCAAATCTCCAAGTCTCGAAACCTCCCAAGTTGCAAAATATCTACATCTCAAAACGTTCAAGTTGCAAAATAGTCAAGTCTCCAAACATCCATGTCTCATAATATACATTTTTTATTTAAGTGGATCAGAATCAAAATAAAACATTCATGTTGGTGGGAACCTAACTCCCCGTGATGTCGACCGTCTAGGGTTATCTTTTCCGTCAGCAGGTCGACGGATCCCCGCTGCGCGGGGCTCCTATTTCTGTCTGCAAGGTTTACAGGAACCTAACTAACCGAAACCTCGGGGTGCCCCTGATGTCGACCGTCTAGGGTTTCTGTCAGCATCAATATTAAGTCAATTTGTGTAATGTCTTCATTCCTAACGTTATTTATGGAATAAAATTAAAAAATAATGAATTGTTTGTCAAATAATACGTTATTAAATGAAAGTTTATCGGATAATTATTTTGCATATTTTGTACATTATGAGACATGGATGTTTGGAGACTTGACTATTTTGCAACTTGAACGTTTTGAGATGTAGATATTTTGCAACTTGGATGTTTCTAGACTTGGGCCTTATGAGATTTGAACTTTTTGTTACCATATGTTATTTTGCAACATGTACGTTATGAGACTGAACCAGTATTTTTTGTTTGTATTTAATCGCACTTTTGAAGTCAAGGAATCAGTCAGAAAGTTGGCCATCCCAAAACGTAATCTCTATGGAGAAGAATATATTATAGGAAACTCCATGGAGGCAGTCATACACAAGGCATGTCACAGGTTAAGTTATTAACTGTTGTTGTTTGTGTTGGGAACATGGATCCGCGGACTAAAGTTACCAATCTAAAAAAAAAAACGCGTGATATCATTTTGTCGTGGATCCGCGTTCCGGCAGTATAACGGGGTTGGATCCGCGTTCACGCATACTAAAGGCATGGGGTCTCAACTCGAACAAATTATAATTAGTCTTGAAAAAAAATCATAGATGGCAGCATATGTAACAGTTATGAAATTAACAAGCACTAAAATGCGTTAAACGGCAGATTTTGGCTGAAATAATATTAGTAAAAATCATAACTTCCTTGTTAATGCTGTTTTATCTATTTACACTCATAAATCACGTAATTTCGACAAAAAATATAACATGAAGACTTCTGCTTCCATTATACACTTCTCATCAAAAAAATCGAAACACCTCGCAGTTTATGATTTGATAAGGATTATCAGAAAAATGTGTATATTTAGGAATAAATGTAAAATGTCATTTAATAGTTATGAGGTTTTTAAATCTTAATGTTATTGTTCTAAATTCAAATTAAGTCTTCATAGGTTTCGTATTTTGTATAATGAGTAATTTTTACCCTGTATGGAATATGAAGGAAATGGGTAAAACAACACGCGTAAATGAAAAAAAAATGTAAGAAACGTTTATTTAATAACTTGTATTCCCTCCGCGAGCTCTTATTACTGCTTCCATACGGTTCTTCATCGATCGGATGAGAGTCACGATCACATGTTGTGGTATATTATCCCATTCCTCTTGGATTGCATTTTGCAGCTGGCTAAGTGTTTCTGGGGCTGGATCTCTTGCTCGAATTCGTCTCTTTAATTCATCCCATAGATGTTCAATGGGATTCATGTCCGGGCTTCTTGCTGGCCATACCATAATGGAGATACCGACTTCGGTAAGATAATCTCGTACGACGCCCGCGGTGTGAGCTCTAGCATTGTCGTGCATGAATATGAAGTCGTTGCCAATAAAATGTGCATAGGGCATCACATGAGGTTCAAGACACTGTTCGATGTACCGATGAGAGTTTAGTGCAGGCAGCCGTGGCCCAGACACAAAGGCAAGTTCTGTCTTACCGTCGGCGCTGATTCCTCCCCAAACCGTCCACGAACCGCCACCATAGCTGACCTTTTCTTCAATGCAGCATTGTGCAAAGCGTTCTCCATCTCTTCTGTAGACCTTGTTCCTTCCGTCGTTACCATACAGCATAATTTTACACTCATCAGAAAACAGTACTTTGCTCCACTGAAGGTATGACCAAGTTAGGTGCTCGCGTGCAAAGTTAAGGCGCGCTCTTCGATGGTCTGCAGTTAATTTCGGCCCATTCGCTGGCTTATGCGGTGCCAATCCGCGTTCCTTCAACCTTCTTCTTATTGTAGAGTCACTTACAGCTACTCTTCGTACAACGCGAAGCTGCTGCTGCAGTGGAAAAGCGTTAAGGCGTCGATATCGTAAAGAAGTTGTTACAATAAATCGATCATCTCGCTCAGAAGTGACCCGATTCCTGCCAGATCCTGAACGGCGCGTGAACGAACCAGTCTCCCGATAGCGTTTATAGACTCTATGAACAGATGATAAGCTTAGATGCAATCTTGCAGCCACAACACGCTGACTAAGTCCAGAATCCAGCAATGCCACCACTTGGGCGGCTTCTGCGGGCGAAGTATCCATATGTTTTAGAAAAAAAAGTTTTTTCAGACGTCCCAAAGTCACAGTAAATGAAATAAGAAACAAAAAGTTTAAAGCGCTAATTTTTAGTTTTTAAACGAGAAACGTACTCCAACCCTAAATACACATTTGTCTCAAAACAGTGATTAATTTCATTTATAGGATAAACAAATGAAATTCTAATTTCGAATTTTGTTTTTTTTCTTCTTACTGTAATGACCAAACTGCCAGCTACACAATAATGTTTTTTTTTACCATGGAATTAATTCTCTTTTGTAAAAAAATAGGACAAAAACAATAAAAACGAAAGTGTTTCGATTTTTTTGATGAGAAGTGTATTATCTGTGCTAAATGTTAATTCTAGTTAGGTATTAGACAGTGTTAAAGATGCAGGTATTACTAAAACCAATGCATAGTATTTAAAATATTTTTATTCAATACACAATCAGTCGAGGTACCTTACTCATCCTTACATTTTAACTTAATGCGTTTTAGGAACAGATAGTAAATTCGAAATCTCATTGTATGAATTACTTCTGACCATTTTTACTAACGTCAAGTTTAAACATGCCTAGTTAGATAATATTTTACGTAAGCAGATTCCCTAAGCAACCACATCTAAACTCGAGTGATCGCCTAGTGGCTGTAAAAGATTTTTGCGCTAAGTAACTGACCGTAACATTTAATTGTCGCCCAGTTAGTAAAAACAGCCAGTAAATAAATAAGAGACCTTACTTAAACAAAATATTAACATTAAGACCCGTATCTAGTCATTTTAAAGTAATTACTTGACTATCATTAACACTAAAAACGGGATATAATAATTACTTGAGTTTTAGTAATTACTTATGCAAATATTTTTATGCAATTGATTCTAAAATTTGACAGTTCAAGCAATACAGAATCAAAATCGTATCTTAGACAATTAAATTTACTCAAGTAATTACTTTGACTTGCTTATTGATACGGGTTTAAATCTCACGATCGAATTAAGGCGACGTTTTGTTAATCAATCGTAATCATTGTCGTATAAGCTGTACAACGCACATAGCGCGCGCGTTTGTAATGCTTTATCTAGACATACATTAAGTAATGTTCTGCGATCATTTATAAATAAACTTGAATACATTTAAATGCCATTTTGTAAACATTTTTAAAGATCCTAAAAGCATCTTACAGTTTCCGTAATTTTATCAATAAATTAAGTTAGATTTATTAATACCTAAAATGGCAAAAATCTCAAAAATTTTGAATTTTATCCAAAAGCTCCTTTTTGCAAAACCCTTAAGAACATAAAGAGTTCTTAACAAGAATACTGTCGTTTCCAAACGTATCAACAAAATAAATGCATCATGATATAAAATTTTAGTTCACACAATATAAAAACCAACTTTATAGTACAACGTTTTTTACCTTTCATCTTTGTCAAAACTTTTAAGTTGTCTACTTAAATGTTGTAAGATATTGGCATCCATTGGTAAGGCCTTAGGTAACGCTACTTCGTTCATATCAACATTGTTTGGAAGCATTTCTTCAGAATCCTTCATTTTTCCAATGTCTAAGTTACTACAAATCTGTTTGTCTTCCGATTTTAAAGACACTTTGTCTGTACAGTCCACAACTTCCCTTTTCTGTCTAATCGGTACTAGATTGATAACTTGTGGAATAACATTAGCTACTGGTACAGGATTCGCATTTGCTTCTACATTAGCAGCATTCTCTTGGACTTTCGGTTGCACATTCACTTTGATATCGTCATCATTCAGTTTTAGAGCAGCTGGCTTTTTGTCTATCTTCATTTGATTATTACCTAGTTCGTTAACTATAGGTAGAGGCAGATTTTGAACAATTTTGTTTTCTAGTTTGATGAGTGTGTCTTCACCTTGTTTATATGACTGAGGTTCATCTGGCGAATGAGAATGATGTAGGACTTCAGCATTTTCAGTATGAAACGTCCTGACAATTCCTTGTTTATTTACCATCTGTGGTAGATTTTGTACGTTATTTGGTATTTGTGCGTTGACTTGCGGCGTTTCATTCACGACTGGTTTAACTTCTTGATTAATTTGTTGGTTTACAATAGGTGCGATATTATTTTGTACAACAGCGGCATTTTGGTTCTCTACGTTGTTATTGGCAACATTTGGAATTACAGCGCCATTTGGATTGGCAACAATATTATTAGTTTGTGGAACTACATTCGTTAGCATATTATTTGGGGCTTCATCTTTTGTTCTCACCGCAGGAGCGTTAGCCACTTCTCGTATTTGAGGGTTAGCTGGTATTTGCTGCTGTACATTCTGATTTGTCTGTAGATTCTGATTAGGCTTTACATTTTGTGCAGAATTTGCTTGAACATTTTGTGCAGGATTAACTTGGACATTCTGATTTGTCTGTAAATTCTGTGCAGGATTTACATGGACATTCTGAGCGGGATTTGCTTGAACATTTTGTGGAGGATTAACTTGAACATTTTGTGCAGGATTCACTTGAACATTCTGTGCAGGATTTACTTGAACATTTTGCGCGGGATTTGTTTGGACATTAGCTTGTGCAATCGGCACATTATTTTTAACAAGTGGTACAGCATTATGCTGTTCAGGTTTCTCTTTAATATCTTGAATAGCCTCTATAGTTTCCACAGCTTTCTTAGCTATCTCCTGAACTGCGTCATTAGTTAACTTCTCCAAGAGTTCTTCGGCCTTCACATCATTTTTAACTAGATCAGGTTTTTCAGACACACCACCTATGCTTTTAATCGCCATATCAGCAATTTGTTTTATACTTTCGACAGCAATTTTCTTTGCTTCATTCGCTTCAACAGCCTCATTCTTATTCTGTTGCAGTTCTTTCTTAGTCTTCATTATTTCGTCTAGAATTTCCTTTTGTTCTTTAATCAACTCTTTTTGTTCTTCGCCATGTTGTTTGATTGTTTCAATAAGTTGTTGTTGCTTCATCATGGCTATTTTATCTTCGTTGGACTGCAGTTTATCTTCTTTAGGTTTTTGAGCTTCGCCGTTACTTATACCATTCGCTAGTTTCGTTTCTAACTTAGTTTTAAGATTTCTTGGATGTATTTCTGAAACTTTTACAATAGGTTCTTTATTTTCAGAAACGGGTAATAAGTCTTTTTCTTCATTTTTTATATCGTTCTTTGTTAGAGTCAGTTTCTCATTGGAATGTGATTCTGGAGGCACGGGGTTGGGTGGTTGTATTTCGGAATTTTTACTTTCTATGTTCAGTGGCATGATATCAGCAGGTTCCTTTTGTATGTCTTCATTTGTTTGCGGCTTCATGAAGACATCTGTAAAGAGATAATAGTAATAAATGATTAGTTCCGTTGAGAGATCGATAGTGCCATCGTAGTATGAATCTGTGTTTCCAAATATAACAAACTGATCGGTGATGTATTCAGGTGACGATTGCTTTGACGTACAGCACTTGAGGCACATAGTGTCAGCAAACATTACTCTCAGGGCGATTAGCCTTTTGAACGCCAGAACTTAAATGCACGCGCGTGCCCTCCACGCCAAGCTAGAATTTCACCTACCATTATGTCACATATTTGTGTCGTTTGGCGTGCAGGGCACGTGCTTGCTTGTCAAGTATATGTGACTATTCTGTTCAAAAGGTTAACGGCGAAATCACACCATCTTCAGCATTGAATCGCATTTATTCTTTAGAAAATGGCTACTCTATATGATGACGCATTAATTCTCCTTAGCATGGATTCACCTTTCGCATTTTTTATTTAAAATACTTATAAGTTTAGCACTCAATTTTACATGTTAAATGGTGCTTTCAAACGTCAACGTTACAGAAAGGGTGCTTATTCATGCTGACGCATCTTGACTCAGCTAATTGCAACTGATCAGCTGCAAGTGGAGATTGGTAAACGGAAGGAATAGTTAGCAGAATCCACGTCCGTTTACGTTTCTTTACAATCTTTTATTTAACTTGCAATGTTTGTTTAGGTCAAATCTTGCAACTGAATTTTAAAGCAGTTATCACCAACCGATTGAGCTCAACTTTTGCATACACATTTAGTTTGCATGACAATGCATGGTTAGCTAAGTGAAGTCAGTCTAAATCCAATATGGCGGACTATTTTTTTTAGGTTCCCCCATGTTCTGGATATCAATTAAAAGGGTTTGCTGAGAAGAATACGAAAACAGAAAAGTGTCACACCTATATTTGTAAGCTTGTTTAATTTTTTTTAAATAAGTAGCTTGTTTCGTTTTTTTTCTTCTAGTAGACACGCTACTACGACCGCGTTCTCAATCGACCTGTCCATTTCGTATACAAATGCCAACTGTGGCGTAATACTTAAAAATATACTGTTCAGCCACGAGCTCCTCAATAAGCCAAGTATGAACTCGAAATGGGAATGTCCTTATCTCACTACATACAAAGTTGATACGACAGAGGGGCTTTCCTTTGAACTGCCTATACTAGGTACCATTTTCAAGCTCTGTACTAAAAAACAATTAAATAGGAGCAGTAGTTTAGCCGCAAATGATTTTTTAAGTTTTTGCAACATTTGAACACGATGTATCTTTCCTAACAGCTGATTATGTCTAAGCATAGGTCATGCACCTTGCAACGATAAATTTACGATGCGTTGTTGCCGCTCTGACGCATGTCACAAGTACAACCAATTCACTAAAAATAAGTTGGCATTGCAAACAAGCAAGCAATAAATACACACACACTTGCACTTTCATTACGAGAGTGACAATCATAGCAAAACATCCCGCGCGTAAAAGAGAAAAATAGGGTAGTTTGTTGCATCCTAAATCTTTGCGATCGGAAGTGGGGAGCGGCGCGAGCGCCGGCGCCAGTGCGCCGCGGCTGTTTGTTCCGAACGGATGTTTTGTGGAATTCGCGCGCTCACAGTGATTTCGTTTTGTTATTGTGACAGGACACGTAACTTTTTTTGTGTGATTGACTGTTTTTTATTGTGATAGGACACGTAACTTTTTTTGTGTGATTGACTGTTTTTTATTGTGATAGGACACGTAATTAAACTTTGGTTGTGTGTGTGTGTGTAATTAAGATATTCAACAATGTCTCGTGTAACTTACACAGCGTCAGAATACACTGACATGATTTTAATTTACGGCGAATGCCGTGGAAACGCAGCTTTAGCTCTGCGAACATACAGAGAAAGGTATGGTATTGGTGACCGCCGCAATTGCCCTAGGAACGCCCGCACCATACAATTGGCGGTACAAAGATTACGGGACAATAAACCTATAGTTCCGCAACAGGAGGGAGTGCCACCGCGGCAAATACCCGCTGCTTGGGAAGAACGAATTTTAGACCATTTTTCCCGCAACCCGACGACGAGTCTCCAGAGAGCCGCCCGACAGTTTAGATGTTGCCATAGAACCATCCACAAGGTTCTAAAACGTAACAAACGCAAACCTTTTAAATATCGAAAGGTGCAAGCTTTGTTATCGAGAGACTTGCCGGTCAGGAACAGTTACTGCCAATGGCTACTAAATAAAACAACCGAAGACCGATAAATAAATAATAAATTTCTTAAATAATGTAATGTGGACCGATGAGAGTACTTTTACTCGGAACGGCATCTGGAATCGGCAAAACCTCCGGTACTGGAGTGTGGAAAATCCACGTGTTTCGTGAATCTGAACACCAGTACAGATTTTCTCTCAATGTGTGGGCTGGTATACATAACAATAATATTATCGGCCCTGTATTTATTGACGGCACCCTTACAGCGGCGAAATTTTTACAATTATTAAGTGGTCCTGTGGCCGAGTACACTGATCGACTGCCTTTAGCCGTTCATCGCAAGTTGTGGTACCAGCTGGACGGTGCGCCTCCACATTCTGTGGTGGCTTCCAGGGAGCGGCTCACAGAAATGTTTGGGCAGCAATGGATTGGTCGATTCGGACCTGTTCGGTGGCCACCGTGATCTCCGGACCTCACTCCCATGGATTTCTTTTTGTGGGGGTACATTAAGGGTGAAGTGTATGCCTCAGAGGTAAATACAATTGTTGAACTAAAAAATAGGATTATTTTAGCATTTCACAAATTACAGTGCTTGGCGACGGACAGTGATTTAATTAGAAAAATAAATAACAATATTCTCCGTCGGTATAATTTGTGCATTAATGTGAATGGAGGACACATCGAGAATTTAAAAATTTAGTGTGTTTGTTTTTGTGCGCGTACTTCAAAACGCCCGCCTCAACACGAGATAACACACACGCACACCGCGCTCGGCGCGTGCGCGACGCTGCCGCTCTGTTACCTACGCATCTAAGGTCAGTCGAATTTTTTTACACAGGATGGTTACGTTTTATTCTGATTTGTAAGCTATTTAGTTTCTTTGAAAAAAATATTTTCTCTTTTTTGGCGCTTTTTATTTTTATACCGTATCGAATTAATACTAAACACGTATAGTATACGTAGTGTAATTTAATGCCCCTCTGTCGTATCAACTCTGTATACAAGGTGGAAGGGGCACAAACGGTTACGAATAAGTGGTAACCGTTTTAGCGTCGGTGTCCCTTCCACCCCGTATGCAGGCACTAGATGCACAAAAAGAAGAGAAAGAAATAGACATGACTTCAAGACATACCATCTTTATCTCGATTCTCGAAGAAGTCCTCAACGATCTTGTCGATCCTCTCCTGCGTGTACTTGTCGTCGTAATGCTCGATGCTGCTCTCAGCCACCTGCAGGTTCGCGTACGTCCCTAGTACCATAATGACTAGGCCTAGTATTAGAACGCCCTGGGAACAATAGTTACAAGTTAGAAAGGTGGTTTGGGAAATACGAAATGGAGTAACAATTATCTTTGGAAGTGAAATACTCGTATGCTGCTTTCAAATAATTCAGCTGGGAGTTAAGGTACAAAAAAACCTTTTCGTTAATTTCAGATGTATTTTTTTTATTGTATTTATTTATTCCGTAATTGGCTGTAGGATTAGATATATATTTTTAAGATATAATTTCAAAGAGCTGTGGATTTTGTGATTAATAAATTAATTATAAGGCTTGGGAAGGCGAAGAAATTTTTATTTTTTTTTAAGTATTTGTGTTAATTTGGTAATCATTCAGTTCACATAACTAAAATTCTCTTCTTCACATCTAAAATATCATCATCATTCAACTGTCCTTATCCCAATATATTTGGGCTCGGCGCAGCATGGCTTCTTCTTCCATACTTCTCTATTACTCATCATCTCACCAATCACCTCTTTTCTTACCATATCATCCTTCACACAGTCCATCCATCGTTTCTTTGGTCTTCCTCTACTCTTATACTGATCCACATTTACTAAAATATCTGTTTCTGCTTGTTACCTGAGTGCTGAATTGCACAAAATTGCCCTAAACCTCTAGTTTTTACGACCTCCAGTAAAGCAAAAGTAGGTCCGTATAAAATTCTTGAAAATGACAGAGGAGTACTTCTGTAGCGATAACCCACCTTAGCCAGCACCCTTTCATTCGTATTCTTGAAAGTGACATTCATGAAGCAGGCGGCTGGGAACACGACACAGATGAGCACACCTATGGTGGAGCCCACCAGCCCCAGCACCAGCTCGATGTTGGGAATCAGCAGACTGATGACGAGGGCCACGGCTACGATAGCGACGGTTATGCAGCGGAACGTGGTTTCTGGGATCGAGTGGTTTATTATGTGGTCGTGGTGGGAGGAGTGCACCTGAAATGTAAAAATGTTAGTGGTTATTTTCCACCTAGATCACGGAAGACGTATGAATCTATACTAATAAGGAACATATCCTTGCTGCAAACGAGTTAGTCAATAGGTGTAACAGTAATGCAGACTGTGTAGATATGATAAATAAATAAAATAAATAAATAAATATCCCTGGACATTTCACACAGCACCATCTAGTCTCAAGCTAAGCAACCTAATGCTTGTGTTATGGTAACTAGATGGCTGATAAACTACATAATATATATATATATTTTTTTGTAAATACATACATATTATAGATAGAAAAACACCCAGACCCGGAACAACTACTTGTAGGTCATACAAATATTTGTTCCGTACGGGAATCGAACCCGCGACATGCAGCGCAGCAGTCAATCGCTTGACCACTGCGCCAACCGTGCCGTGATGACCTTTAATGATACTCAATGTATTTCACAAAGGGAAGCCAGCCCTGACACTCTCCTGCCTGTGGAAACGGAGAACCCCACCCGGTTGGAGAGTGCTCAGGGCTGTATCCCCATTCAAAATTAACCAGACATTATACAAGGTACATCACAGGTAGGACAAACAGAAAGTAGTTCTCCCCGTTGTTGTAGTACTAATGGTTGCTGCTCAATTATGCTTTCAGATAGTTTAGGAAAAGGGTTAGGAAAATTAATTAGCAACAATCTGAGTCATTCTTCTCAAAATTACTGTACACCTCACGCTTCTTACAACCAGATAATGTCATCCATAATTCGGAAGGAATTAAATCCTAATGCCCTCATAACTGTACTTATCGGTAATAGTTCAAACGTTAAAATTGATGATATCCCTGACAATGTCACTCAACTGTTAAAACTTAATTGTAAGAAAATTATTCTGTGTGCCTTTCCGTACTTTGAGAAGTTGTCAAGTAGGCAAAATCATTTTATACATAACCTTAACATTTATTCTATTCTATTTTTATTTAATGGCAAGCAGAGCCGATGTCGACTATTCGACGGCACGGTTGGCGCAGTAGCTGAGAGATTGACTGCTGTGCTTCGGGTTGCGGGTTCGATTCCCGCACGGAACAAATATTTGTATAGCCTACAGATATTTGTTCCGAATCTGGCTGTTTGTGTATGTGAGTTTAAATGTTTGTAAACGCACCCACGACACAGGAGAAACTGTTGGGATAATCTTACATGCCTCAGCATAGGGAATGGTTTTCTCAGCCATGACAGTCTTAATAGCCTTCTGCCATGACACCTGAACAAAGTACACAAAAGGCCTCAGCCTCAGAAATGATGCAAACATCACCTGGATGCTCGTGGCCACACTTATTGCAGCGTGGTGTAGACCTGCATAGGTTTGCCACATGTCCAAATCTGCAACACTTGCGGCATTGGATTGTCAGGTATATGTACTGTTTAACAGGGAAGGATGTGTAACAGCAATATATCCTAGTTGGTAGTACTTGTCCATCGAAGGTCAGCACACATGTTTCAGTGGGTTTCCACTCATTAACACTGTCTTTTTGAGTTTTCCGGTTGATGCGTCGGACTTTCAATATTTGTCCACAACCCAAGGGTACAGACAAATAAGTTATGGCTTCTTCTTCCGTAATTTCTGAGGGAACACCAGTAACAACACCCATCCTTGTGATGAAGGGATTGATGCAGTATAACTGTATTTGGACAACAGACTATTCACCAAGAAAGATTTAGCATCCTGAGGGGAAGCAAACTCTACTGACACACGGGGTTAAACTTTCCTTTATGGGCCGTCGATTTAAGGGTCGGGGTGGGGGGGAAGGGCGAGGGTGGGGGTGACTACCCCATTTCCATCCCCACACCGCGGAACCCCATAGTTATGGAGCCCATGGTTAAAGTTTTGAGGTTAGGTTAGGTTAAAACACTAATTCCATCAATTTGAACTCTAATTTCCGAAGATTTATGGGGTGGGAAGCGTGGTTAGCGTTTCCGTCAGCAGGTCGACGGATCCCCGCTGCTCGGGCTCCTATTTCTGTCTGCAGGGTTTACAGGAACCTAACTAACCGAACCTCGGGGTGCCCCTGACGTTGACCTGTCAAATCGCGTCGTGCGTTCCGTTCCAATGTAAAAAAAAATCGTTATTTTTTATGTTATAAAGTCAATCTAATTGCATAGTACAGCGCGTTTTTAGTGCACATTAATTACGTATAAAATTTATATTTGTTTTTTCACTTTAATTTTAATTTACTATGTGAAAATATAATTATATTTAAAGACATAATGTGATAAAATTGAAAGAAACACACCTCCACCGTCAACGGAACGTAAAACGTCAAATTTGACATCTACTTTAACAATATATCTGTCAAAATCGCGTGTTATTTTTCAATTTTGGAAAGTTTAAAAAATTATATCTCGTAAACCGTGAGTTTCCACAACTTAATAATTTGTAAAAAGCTTTCTGTTTATGAGTACTATCTACAAAAAAAAAATGAACTTCCAACTCGACGGCCCATAAAGGAAAGTCTATCCCTAAACTTTAACCCTTAATTCGTCCGATTTGACTTTTTTGTTGTTTACTTGGGACTTTGGGAGGGAGGGAATCAATATTTCTTCGTCAACAGGACGTTTGCGTGGGTTTGGTTGGGATTGTGATATTTGTGATACATCCATCTCTGTTATACTACAAACAACATCCGCGAATTGAGATAGTGGGGTGGAAGTTGAAGGATATGGAATATCGGGTGGGATCGGATCAGGGGGTTTATTTTTATCCATCTTGGATAAGCTTAAAATAAAACAATCACAGTACAAACCTAGTTACAAGGATAACACAATTAAACAATGAAAAGTCACAAAAGTTTCGAAAAACACTTAAAAACAGCTAAAAATTGTAAACACAAGTGCTATCCAACCAAACACCGTGTTGACCGCATGCATTTATTACAAGTCACTAAAGTCACTATAGTGACAAGACAACTGACAAGTTGGTATTTTTCGACACCAACAGTTTCGTTCAGAAATTGAAGTCCACTAGAAATAACGTGTACCTGCCTATTAGTTTTAGACGTCAAATAGTGGTATGTTGCAGTTTTTTGTAAATAGGTCTACTAAAATTAGTAATTTTACTAATTGCAATTATACAAATATTAACTTAGATTTAAACTAATCAATAAGACAATAGAAGGTACGAATGACAACTTAGTTAAACTGATCAACTTTATGGTATCTTCTAGCTCTCAATCAATTAATTGTAAAAAAGGGGTTGAGCAGAATTCCTTGAAATTGCTTCATCACAATATTCAAGGTGTTTTTTCCAAACAATTAGAAATAGAACTATTTTTAGAAAAAACCAAATTTACTCTATTTTTGAGTCCGTTATGGAAGATGTTTTGGGTAAACTTTCAAGTGGTAATAAATCAGTAATTATCTGCGGTGACTTGAATATTAATATTTTAGAACATAACTCTAACAGCAGTAGACTATTAAGCCTTTTTAAATCTTTAAATCTGTCGAATGTGTTTTTAGAACCAACCAGAATAACTACAACTACTTCTACTTGTATTGATAACGTTTTCTGTGGCTGCGACTATTTGGAGAAAGCTATTGTAAATTACCTCCCCTCTGATCACTGTGGTCAAACTGTGTCTTTTGAATTTAACACACCATTGCAAAAAGTACAGATACAAACTAGACCAATAACTCCCAGTGCCTTGATCAAATTTAATAGCACTTTAATTGACTACGACCAGTGACAGTACTGACACTGGTGTCACTTTACTAAAGCACATCTTAAATGCATGGGAAGAGGCAAAAGATGCAATAGGCATCTTTTGCGACCTATCCAAGGCATTTGATTGCGTGAATCACGACACACTGCTGCTAAAACTTGAGCATTACGGACTGGGTAAACAAGCACTTAGCTTAGTAAAATCAAATTTAAATGATCGAATGCAGCAAGTACAAATAAATGGCGTAAATTCATTAGGATTAAAAGTAAAAATGGGGGTACCGCAAGGCAATATTGGGCACTTTCCTTTTTCTAGTATATATAAATGATTTACCTCAGTTACTGAAAAGTCGACCACAAATTTTGTTATTTGCTGTGTCATCAGCAAATAACACAATTTGTGGTCGACTTTTCAGTCACTGATTTTTAAGGTTAACAGACGTGCACAAGAGTTTGACGACATAAATAACGCTATGCTTAAGATTCATAATTGGTTCACTGAAAATAATTTGGTCTTAAATGAGAAGAAAACTAAATGCATAAGATTCGCGTTACTGAATGTATGAAGTAGTGAAAGTAACGTTGTATTGAACAAGGAGATACTAGAATTCGTCGATAATATGGTTTTTTTGGGGATTACGCTTGACTCGAAACTGCAATGGAGTCCTCACTTAACAGCACTTGTAGGGCGGCTAAGTTCAGCCGCTTACGCTGTCCGTAAAATACGGCAATTAACAGACGTGGATACCGCGAGACCGGTCTATTTTAGTTACTTCCATAACATCATGTCTTACGGTATTCTGCTGTGGGGACGGGCTGCAGGTATTGACTCAATATTTATTCTGCAAAAGAGGGCTGTAAGAGCCATCTATAACCTACGCAGACGCGAGTCTCTAACAGAATTGTTTAAAAAAATTAACATCATGACGGTACCTTGTCAATATATTTATGAAAACATTATGTATGTTCGGAAAAATATACATCTTTTTAGTAAAATAAGCGACAGGCATAATGTCAATACTAGAAATAAGGACAAATTAGATCAGCCACGTTTCAGATTGTCAAAAGTACGCACTTCTTTTATGGGGTACTGTGTAAAATGTTACAATAAAATACCACTTGACATTCTACAACTTAATGAGAAGAAATTTAAAACATGCATAAAACGCACACTATGTAAGCGAGCGTATTATAAGTTAGAAGACTATCTCGTAGATAAAAATGCTTGGCTCAATGCTGGTCCTGCTCCACAGCCACTTGGGCTCACGAACTAAGATGTTAATGTTTGGAAGAGATGCTCCCCCTCTAGTTCTTTATTTATTATTATTATTTTGTTTCTATTCTGGAAACTTAATTACTTTAATTAGTAGGGCTTATCCTAATCTTTAAGATTTTTTCTACCTTTATTTCTACATTGTGTGTGCAAACTAATTGATTACCATGTTAAATTATAGTGGAAGCTGCAGAAGATTGTAAGAATATCCTTGTAGAATTATATAATTGCATAACACACATGTGTAAGTACTTTGTACTGTAAAGCTACCATTTATATTTTGTTATCTTTCATTGACTTGAATGTGTCCTGGTGGCTGAGAGAATGTCATGCACACTCAAATGTCTCGCTGATGGTGGCGGGTGTGTCGGGTCATTTAGTTCCCTTCAATATGGTTGAGTTGAATGGCGCTGATCCATGCGTCATGTTCGTGGACGGGCGCTGTCAGTTGGGACTGGTCATCTCTTAGCTGCCACGGATTATTTTAATTACTATTTTTTTTTTGTTGGTTTAATCGTTTACTCTGGACGCTCTTAATGTGTACGTCTTTGTACATCGTTCTCAGATATATGTATACTCTCAACATGAATGACCAAGATTTTGTAACAATATTTTGATTTAAAAGAGTGTCCATGGAGTTTCTTGCCCATTCTTCTCCATAGAGATCTACGCTACAGTACTTTCGCAAGTTATTATGCCTTGTGACTGTGACTGTAGCTTAGCTTTATTTGACTTTCAAAAGTGCCTGTAATGGTCTAGTTGAAATAAATGATTTGAGTTTGAGTTTAATATTATAAAGCTAGAGTTTGTTTGATTGAACGCGCTTATCTCAGGAACTACTGGTTCGAATTGAGAAATTTTAGTGTTGGATAGTCCATTTAAGGAGGAAGGATATAGGCTATATAACATCACGCTACGACCAATATGAGCGGAGCAAAAGGCTATTATTATTATAAGTAAATTCGAAATTACCTTCTTATACAAGAACGAGTACAAGCTGGCTCTGCACGGGAAGATGATGAGCGGAAAACTGAAAGCGAGCGACATCACGAAACCCAGCTTGATGACGTCACTTGCCATCGTCGGACTCAGGCTCATTAGGATGTTGCCTAAAAAAACAAAGTAAAAAGCATTAAATTTTTTACAAACGGCAATCAGCGAGGAGCTCTCAACTGAATAATATCAGCCGCTCGGGCCGCATGACTATGTTTGCGCAAACACTAGTGCACTTTGATATTTCATTCGTCGATGGCTGTTAGTTAGTCTGCTGAGATTGACTGCTATGAGCGAAAAGGGTACTTTTACGTCTGAATGTTTATTTTTGTGTGTAATTTGAGCGATATCTTTGCCAATTCTGAACTCATTTCGATAATTCTTTTTTTATTTGGAAGAATATTATTCCGCGGTGGTCTCGTTGAAATTTGGTGAAGATCTGATGCTGATCTTCGGAGATTTACAATGCAACTCTTTAATAATAGACAGCAAATCTGTCGTGATTGCTGCAATCGCTTTGATGTTTATTGTTTACACAATATTATAACATCATGCCGGTATGCTCTGAGGGGGACGCAGATGTGTACAGTACACCCACATTTTGGCAGTTAGGTATGTTTCGTTCCACTTTATTGGGTATAAGCCTAACATGTATTACCAATGTAAAATAATTGCATGGATAGTGGGTAGCAAATATTGTATAGGATATTGCAACCAAAAATGGAAAAATAAAAAGTCGGTGGCAAAAAAACTCAACCAATGAAACAAAAGTTACCGACTTGACTGAAGCTAAAGTAATTTTTCTCTTTTTTTGTGTTTTTGAAGTCGGTATTATTTTTTTGCAAAATAACATTCTCTTGAAATTCTCTAGATTCAATCACGCAGGGAAATTCGGAACAAAGTTCTTTAATTAGAGCCTTGTTATGAGCTTACCTGATATTTCATGAGAAGAGAAGGCTATGTACCCGAACACTCCCAGAGTAAAGTATACCGCAGTACAGATGTTGATCGCGTTCTTAGTGACTATGTTCATCTTCTCCAGTGATAGCGACGGTAGGGACTCGAATATTTCGAACAGCTGTCTGTAAGAGAAAGTGTTACCTTTATTAAATAAAAGCGTTTGCCCGTTGCTGAGCGCGAATTTTTTTTATATTGAATGGGCCTACTTTTGACCTCAATCTAGTCCACAGGACAGAGATGAGGGCGACGATGGAACGAGCAAACCCAAAAGAAGCCTATTAACTCGCGACTTAAATAGATTGGGGTCATATGAACTTGGGAACACCGACACTGGCAGGGAATTTCACTCCTTGGCTGTGCGCATAATAAACGATGTAGCAAAGCGCTTCGAGCGAATTTGTGGAACATCGACAAGGAATGGGTGATAACCCGCCGTACGTCTGGACTCCCGATGGAAGAAGGGAGATGGTGAAATGATCTCGTGGAGCTCTTGGGCACACTCACCGAAGTACAGCCTGTAAAAGACCGACAGACATGCAACCTTGCGCCGGTGGGCCAGGCTATGAAGCTTGGTACCCACCAATTATCGTCACCAATGACCCTCTTGGCTCTGCGCTCAACAGAGTCGAGTGTGGCTAATTGGTATTTGGCTGAGCCATCCCAAAGGTGAGTCCAAATACATATCCAGTTATTTTTAAGTCCCGTGTAATAGAATCCCGGTGGCTGCTACTGAGAAATTCCTAACCCAAGACCTCACGCTCAGCAGCTGCGATTGCCACCACTAGACCAAAGAGACAGCTAAGAATATTAATTCTGTCTGTTAGTATTCTAAAAAGGTGAATAACCTACAGCCGTTTAAATAATGGAATAATACAGAGATTAATGAGTCCATCGTTGATAAAAATAATCTTGTATCTATCACAATGTATAACAATCAGTAACTGACTCATAAATTGCTATTACATATCTGACACTTTAATGACTACTTAAGATTAAGGTGGGTAACATCGAACGTGGAGTTGTTGATTGTTTATGGAAAAACAACCAGATGTTTTCAGAACGACGCTTCTGCATCATACTTCTGCTGGGTGAAGGCCTGTCCTGACTAAGTTCCAGTTATTTCTATACAAGCTAACAGTACAGCTTCCACTCTCATATCGGTCAATCAATACGAGATTTATTTTCGAAAGCCGTAGTAAAAATATTCGTTAGTTTATAATCAAGTTGTAGTTAAGGTAAGTCCAACCAGTGTTACCAAGGCATATCGTATTACCCAGTACTAACTGCGTTGTGGAGGTCAGATAGGCAGCCGCTCCATGTAAAATACTATAGTATTCAGCTGCATCTGGTTAGACTGGATGGATGCCAACCGAGTGGCGGTACAGTCATTCAAGCCTAAAAGCTTGGCTTACCCTTCTAACTCTTCATGATGTTAGGGTTTCTGAATAGCCTGCTTGCCCTAGGGACTTCCCCTATTGTTGGGTCCTAGGCACGCCACTAACCCCAACATAGTTAGGAAACGGCTAGGCAGATCATGATGATGATTAACAAGCTGCAGTTAGCTCTTATTGCACTCTGTTGTTTTAATCCGAAGATTTGATCCAGGGTGGCTCAGGAAAAAAATACCTGGAAAAATATGGAGGAGGCTTTTGCCCAGTAGTGGGAGCACTGTCCCAGTATCGGATAAACAAAAGAAGGATATTAAACTCACGTCTGACAGAACAGTGCCATAGAGAATATAGGCACGCACTGCAGCACGCCCGCCGGACGCCACATCTCGACGCGCTGGTTCCAATCGCTCGTTATCATGACTGCACCAGCCTCGAATATGACCTGGAAAAAATTATGTGTTAGTATTTGAAAAGTAAAATTGAAATGTATGGGTATTTATGTCTAAACTTTTTTTATTTCGGTTCACAAATTTCATAATACCTAATAGTAATGTCCCAGGGGATGTGAAATAGAGGACTGCCTCGTTGGTGTAGTGGTTGGAAATGTTGGGGTCGGCTTCCAGTCTAACCGGATGAAGCTGAATACCAGTATTTTACGTGAAGCGACTGCCTATCTGAACCTTACAACCCAGCTAGTCCTGGGTAATACGATACTCGTAAACGGTCGCAATGGCTACTGCTGAGTGTAGCCATAATATCATCCTTCACACAGCCCATCCATCGTTTCAGTACTGCAGCATTATTTACTGAACTACCAAAGTATAGGGTGTTTTGCAAGCTTAGCAGAATTTTCTCAAAACATACCCACTTGGCTACAGACAAAAAAAAAACCTAGTTAAGACTGTTATGTTATGACAACAGATCACTTATTGTTTGATCAACTTCGGTGCATGCATTAACCAATACGATGACTCAACGTTGATACAGTAAACAAACTTTTTATCAGTAATAAAAAAACAGCTGTTCCATATATTTTGACCGTGTAGGTAGGTATTGCAATTTTGTAAGAATCAGCCCTTTTTTTTAAATTCCCGATGAAAAATTTCTATGTGGCTGAATGATATAGGTAAGTACTGAATACGTGGTGATCGTTTGTTCGTCGATGTCCCTTCCACCCTGTTTTGTGTTTCAAGCCATAACGCCCTATTCACAACATCAGGTGATACGTCTTGCGTCAAACGAACGCGCGTGTGTGCTTGTTTCCGTAAAGTCCCCGCAGACTGCAGACTTTCTATCGGCCGATAGTTTAGTCGGGCTTTTAATCAGTATGCACATGTATGCTAGCGAGCATATTACAACGTTTCGTTATCGGCCGATACATCAGTTTTGTGACTACACGATTGCCTTCAAACTATACTATAGACAAATTAGAACTATCGTCTGAGTCGGCCGATTAAACAACCGACAAGTGTGCGCGCAGGGTAAAAGCGCAACACTGTTCTAGCAGTTGGCCAATCGTTTCCATATAGAAGTTGTAATATGCGCACTAGCATACATGTTCATACCGAATAATAGCCCGACTAAACTATCGGCCGATAGAAAGTCCGCAGCGCACGGGGACTCAACTCGTGGACATGTCGTGCTAAGCAATTTCTTTCATTTGATTTCCTCACAGTCACACCGCATCAAGCGTGACGCTTGAGCGTATGACTCGTGACCCAGCTCACAATGTCTATTAAATCACGGCCATTTTAGCATGCGTCACTGATACGTTAATTGTATTGTGCAATGAAACCAAACGTTAACCACTTCAAACTTGAAGTTATCAGCATTTCAATTGTAAACCTTAATCCCGCGTCGCACTAAGACGAATTTCCAGTGTAACTAGATTGTTTTACGATATTTTCAGTGCGTTTTATGGTTCTGAAATTAATTGGTTGCTTATAGGTAGGTAGGTAGTTTAAAAGTTGAAAATTGTTTTGCAATTATGTGATAAAAGTTATATTTATCGTACTTCCTTGTCTATATCAGTACGTGAGTACGGTACCAGGAAAAAATCATTAAAAATATCACATGTAGGAAAAAAGTTTGGTACAGACTGCTATTGGGACCGAAATATGGTCAGATTAGATTCGAGTTTTTCAATCAGGGTTTGCAATAGGCTCGCCCCCTATTATACAGGGTTATTTGTAAAACACCAGAAACCTCTTAAGAAGTCATTGTACTCATCACTATGAATAACTTTTACTATAGGACCAAACCTGAAATCGCGAAAAAAAAACAGCTGTTCCCTACATTTTGACGAGTTAATCGATCATAAATGTAGGGAACAGCTGATTTTTTTTTTGTTTCTGGTGTTTTACTAATAACCCTGTATAGGACTTAAGACGCGATTCCATTAGGCAAATCTTGCATGCAAGTATGACTGCACATTTGCGTACAAGTTGCTTGCATTGGAAACATGTTTTCAAGAGTTTGCAAATTGCTTGCAGGTTTTACTTGGATACAAGTGGAGATGTTCAACAATTGAGTAGGACCCGTCACTCGTTCGCAATTCCAAACGTGCAACTATTTATAACGTTTGCGCGTTCAATTTGCACGACACTTGAATTAAAAATGTTCTTAAAAATTCAAACTACGTCATACAAGTTTTAGCTTGTATGCAGGTTTGTTCAAATTGTATGCAATTTGCAACTTGCATACAAGTAACTTAACATAACTGGCGAAATGTGGGTGTAGGTACTATTAGGTTAGGTTCCTAACCCTACGCTGATTACAGGCGTGATGTTATGCTTTATCATAATAATGGTTTGGCTTTGAAACGAATTTGTCTCTAATTAAGATAATTATCTATCAGGCATTAGAGGCCTGCGTTTTGGAGCAATGCTTCATTCGAACCATACTTGAAGATGAATCATGCGTGGACATCCTTCTGCTGATGATCATCTAAAGGGTTTAACAAGACCCTTAACGAAGCCGAAAGGTACTCAACTCATTCTCCCCTACACTGTGATCATTTTTTTGTTGTAGACCATACCTGGGAACCTTCTAGTTACGGAGATATTGGGGGTCAAAGTTCCTAATTTTTCACAGGTTTTTTTTTTAATACATGTTTTTAATGTAATATTTGACTTTAAATACCTCCACGACCCCCGTACTATTGAATCTATCCATCAGCACAATATATTGAGTGCGTTATATTGAGTCCTACCGTAAAACGTGATTTTTAACCCCAAAAACAAAATCGTTTCCCAGCAATATTTTTTGCGTAATGTTTACACCCTGTATACATTTCATTAATCAAAGACGGGTTTTTCGAGTCTGTTTGTGTGACCGTTTAGATCTTCTAAACTAACCAATGGATTCTAATGTGATAGTCTAGTGATGTGACCGTTGGACTGCCAAGTCATAGGTTTCAAGTTCGAACCAAAGATATGCACCTCTGAATTTTTCAGATTCATCTGCGTATTGTATAATTATCACTTTCTTCGGTGAAGTAAGACATAGTGAGGAAACCAGCCTGCCTGAGGGATATTCCTCGACGGTATGTAAAGCCAAGTCAGAAGCCCATTGGCGGGATAAAAACTCTGATACCAGGTTAGGCACTACGGCCCTAACCACGAAGATGTTTGTAAAAATTCATAATATATTAATTATGAAACCTCGATGTTTTTTCAGGGGAGAATGGAACAAAAAAACGTGTTACGCCGACCCCAAATAACATGAAACAAGGGCAGGAAGATGATGATGTTTTTTCAAGTCATTAATACCTTGCAGGCAGGGCATGGTGACTAGGATTTTATAAAGTCAACATGAATATAAAACTTACCTTCATAACGAGACAGAAGTAGAAGGCTATGGTCGCCGCACTGACGTTGCTCAGACTGTCCACATTCCGCAGCAAGCCCAGCGGAAGAACGCAGACCAGAGACACTATCACCATTATTGATGTTCTAAAGCAGACAACAAAGAAAATTATTACTTTTTAACATCGCCTGAAATCCTCGAAGTGTTAGGCAGAGGTGTACCTTATAGTACACTCACATTACTGTTAGTGGTGTAGAACCGTTGTAATAAATAATAATAAATAAATAAATTACGGTTGTAATGTTTAAAAAACAAACTGTCATTAGAGTGTCACTCACATATAATATTAAATCGTTGAATGAGCAAAAGAATCTTTTCCAGTGATGAAGTCATCAGCCCTCAAACTTTAAAATTAAATATAAATTAAACTAGCCATTGAATTTCATATATATTCAAATCAGTTTCAATATAATATTTTAACTAAAAAAAAATATGCAGGTTAAATTTTTTGGATAATGCCCATTAGTTGTGCACGACAGGTAGGAGAAGTGTGGCATATCCTGTATTGGGACTTTTACACTCGCTACGACACTCTTATTATGTCCGATATGGCCATATGGGTCTATTATACCCCATCTAGCCAGATTGGATCTGCAGCAGCCAACTTCAGCCCGCCGTTGCTTCAAAGATTTCCATATCGGCATTTTTGGCTTAATACAAGACAAAAACATAACAAAGTAGTTTATGGCCAGTATCTTTCTTATCTACTAGTAGCCAGTCTACCTGCTCGATTAACCATGACCATATATTATCATTTAGAACTGACTTTGTTCATGATATTATTATAGTCAATTATAAAGCCTACAATAAATGTAACTGTTGCATAATGTGCATAAGAGTGTAAAGTTACACTTCATTAACTCTATTATCCTTCACAGTTAATTAACCTTTACAATGTTAATATCATTTGGTTAAATAATACTGACAATTAATTATGAATTAAGAAATAATTAGGTAAATACTGAAAGTAAATGTGTTTTTCTATAAAGATCATGTGCCACTATGTTCGTACATGATAATCTCAGAAACCATTCAACTAATTTTATTGAAATTTTGTAAATGTGTTTGGTTGATTCTAGCTTGAAAGATAGAGTAGATGGATAGTTTTGGACCCGTCAGGTGATGCAGGTGGTAAAATACAATTAGAGTTAGTAAATGAACTATGTTAGTAACACTTCACCTCTACGTCACTGCACCATTCATGAAATAAATAATATATTTGTAAATTTATCAGTTATTAAAAAAACACCTACACTGTCAAAATGTATGGTACACCTGTCTTTTTTAAATTACCAATGAAAAATTTCGATGTGGGGGGGGCTCAGCATGATGTACTGACTACACCGTTTTCGTGTTGATGTCCCTTCCACCCTGTATTGACCCCTGACCTTAAAGACGGTGATGAGATTGAATGAGAGTGGAGGGCATTGTTGGTTAGAGCAAACATGTTGGCTCGTAGGTTTCCAGTCAAAGTCACATTCTTTCAAGCGTACTGTACTTCATTATACACGTGCAGCCTGTGCTCTAGATTTATGCAAAGATCGTACAGTGCTCTCCGCTTTCAGTATAATAATGCGTTTAGGATGCTGGTGGGGCTGCCCCACTTCTGTAGTACGATGGGGATGTTCACATGCACATGTGGATTGTTTTTACGCAACAATGCGTAAAAGGTGCACAGGATGTGGGGCAGCACTAACGGTATCCTAAGCATGATTGCAAGTCGCCTGGACAGTGTTTGTGTGGGTCACTGTTGTACAATTACTCATGGGTGGTTGCAGCAGAGATCCGCTGTTATTTGTTCTGTTGTTGGTTTTTATCAGTGTTTACTAACATAGTCATAAGTTTTTACTAACAGTTTTTGAGTCATGGATGCTCGAATAAAGAGAAATTCTATTCTATAACAATGTAGATGAATAACATTACCTCAATATATCACTCTGGTTTATGTTGAACATTTTAGCAATAATCTGTGGTCCTAGGTCTCCAACCACAACGAAATATGCTATGCAGGTTCCCATCAAGAAGCCAATGATACCAACTTCAACGGCAAACTTGCCAGCTTGGCCAAATACATGATGAGCTAAAAAGAAAAAAACTTGTTTGAATTTGTAACTCAAAGAACATCAAGATGTTTTATGGCCTATGCCCAGAAGTGAACAGTTATAGAATAAAATAATATATAAGTTTTTAAACTGCCATGGTCACTAACATGATAAATATACCATTTCTAGTGTTAATGATAAAATAATATACTTTACCTAGGAATTCAAAATTTCTTCTCCGTGCAAGTAGGGCAGATTTTAAAAGAAAATGACAGCATAATCTTGAGATGAGGCCCATAAATAATAAAATAAGAGTAGCAAGAAACACACCGCACTGAAAAATAATATTTTAATTGCATTATATCGTACATTTAGTAGGGTAGGTACTATCTATAGAGAAGTGTGATATGTTTCTGGAATCATGCAGGCTAGGCATACTTCTAACACAATTTCGAATGTATTATCTTGAGCTCAATTTGAGTGGTACTTAATAAGGAGAATTACGAGCATTACATACAAAAATGAGCGGTCTGTAGTCTTAACATAGCTACCAAAAATCTTGCCAGTTATTTTATTTTAAAACAAAAAGAACTTACTTGTTGAAAACAAAAGGGCATAGCCAATATTCCGACACCAATGATGCTGTTGGCTAGCGTGATAGACTGGCCTGTAGTACCCATTTTTATTTATATATTTTGCATCTAACAAACGCCCCTAAATACAGGAATATTTATTTTAAAACCACATACTGCTACATGTACTGATTTGAACTATTTTCTGGTTTCTGTCAATTTTCATTTGACTCTTGACAGATTGTTTGTTTTGTTGACGTGACTGACGTTGACGTTTACCATTTGTAGTTGACCGTTGACATAGTTGACCTTTACTTACGTTCCGTATCAATGTTTTGAGACTCAACTCATAATTTAATGTATAAAAATAATTTATTTCAAAGATTATATATCTTTGAAATAAATTATTTATTATTAATCATCATCATCATCGATCATTAATAATTATTAATGATCTCATCCGTCGTGCTCTTGCCACCGCCGGGGTGCCAGCTGTCTTATGTTATAACGTTATAACCCAATGGCTTGGCACGCGTCGGGAAGAGACCAGATGGTATGACCATAATGCCATGGAAGTTGGGTAGGCCTTTGGTGTGGGATGCAACTTGCGTCGACACCCTTGCGCCATCCCATCTTTCTAGCACAGTGGGCTGCGCTGGGGCGGCTGCTGCAAGTGCTGAAAACCTCAAATGGGGTCCGAGTGCCCACCTAGTTTTTCGGGAAATCGAAAGATTATTTCTATTATAGTTTTGTAGTTTGTAAATAATTTAATAATCTTTGAAATTAATTCCTTTTTTCACATATTAATTATTTACAAACTACAAAACTATAATAGAAATAAATATGTACAAGTATAAAAGGGTTACAGGGCGTCCAAAAATTCGTCCGCATCGCTGTCAACAGGAAAAGTGCCCAGAAGGCTGGCAGCATTGCCACGTTGGATGGCAATGCTGATTCTTTGGCCAAAAAATAGGCCTGCCCTCTGGTCACGTAAAGAGTCGACCAACCGCTTGGCGATTTCCCGAAATACTAGGTGGGCTAATTTAATTGGTTGTCTCTGGCGAATCATGAAGTACAGTACTTCAAAAAAAAATATCTTTTTTATTATTTAAAGCAAGTACTTCAAGTACTTGCTTTTAATAAAAAAGAGATTTTATATCTTATGGGAAAAAGCTATAGAAATGGCATTGCTGAGTTCACCCCTCTGTTAATGTACAGACGCCAGCACATCAAGCTACAACAATCTGTCGAATTTCTTTGATAGATTTTGAACTTTATCATTAAAGCATTAGGTTCATGGTTGGTTGGGAAAATCTGACAGTTTCGGGTAGGTTGACCTGCTGGCGTCTGTACATAAACCAGGCCATCAAGCTACCCGAAACTGTCAGATTTTCCCAATCAACGTAGAACCTAATTCTTTAGCGATAAAGTTGAAAATCTATTAAAGATATTTGGCAGATTGTAGTAGCTTGATGTGCTGGCGTCTGTATATACATAGTCATTTGACATAGACGTTATATGTATAAAACTAGTTTTTTCGCAGACATATACCTACCATTCACGTATCGTTTTATGTCGCAAACAAGTGCTCTATAAAGCTGGTTAATTCTGCAGTTTCCTGTTGTAAAAACAGATCTGCCACTTCAAATCTGCAAACTTATCATATTGAGTTTTTCTTTATTTGTGATATTGGTCAATTACAGTACAAAAAAAAAAAAATTGTTCTTTTATTAATTCATCTCGTTGGTTGTGACACATCACTAGCACTATTTGTTTGTTGTCGTAGGTTTGGTAATTTGTCAATGTGTGCCAGTTTCTTTATTTATGTGACTGTCAAATTGCCGTAGTGTGCTGTATGTGTTTACCTCGCCTCCGGGAAAAAAGTGGCAGCAAATGTTGTTCGGCGTTTCGCTCCTTGCTTCTTCGATAGCTTATTCCTCTATAATGAATGATAAATCTTTATTTTTCTCGATATCAGGAATTACGGGCGCTGGTTGACATTTTGCACAATCTTAGGTAGAGAAAAGTGTCTGAAGTACGAAGGTCCTGTAGTACAGATCACCTCTCCTTCCTAGACATAACATTTTATTTTAAATTGGAAGTAAGTACTAGATGGTACTGGAGGCAACTAGGAACGAAAAGAGTGGTGATAATTCCCAATTGCCACCCCAGGAAACTCTACCATACATATTAAAAAAAATACCATGGTAACTGGGAATGACCACATTTCCCCAGTTATCTTTGTTTAGGACCCATGTAGAAGACACACAAACATTCAGACCTCAAGCTGCTGCCGAAAAAATGCTGATGGGAAAACCCAATAATACTGCCAGACCCGTGAATCGAACCCACGACCACATGCACAGCAATAGCGCTCGCGACTACTAAACTAACGTGTGTGTGTGTAGTAGTAGTTCATGATCTAGCTGCGCTAGTAGAGGGTAGGTAGTAAACGAGGATGGGTAGGCTGTAAAGCGTAGTTTACTAAAGATTTTATATGGCATAACTCGTATAATTATGGCGTTTTCGCTCACATAGGTAGGCAGTAGTGCTCGCGACTACTAAACTAACGTCTGTGTGTGTGTAGTAAGTAGTTCATGATCTAGCTGCGCTAGTAGAGGGGTACTAAACGAGGGTGGGTAGGCTGTAAAACGTAGTTTACTAAATTGAAACATTTTGAATGGCATACCTCGTATATGGCGTTTTCGCTAAGGCTAACATACATAGGTAGGGTAGGGTAACTTTACTCGATAAAATAAAACTCATAAATTCAGTTACGTTACATTTTAATGTTAGTGATTTCACTATCAGTATTCTTTGGTACTTTCGGCCAGTATTCGAAATCTCCATGTAAATATAAATTGTTACTTTTAATCGAATACTGTCCTAAGTTGCATGCACACATAAATATTGATAAAATAGGTACGAGCGTTGACTATAATAACTCTAGGTGGGCATTTCTTTGGCTAACCCTTGAACCCACATAATTTATATTAACATACAATTTATTTTATGAATTATATTATGACTAACATACATAAAACAATAAATACACATAGTAAGTGACAGTAGCTACAGAAGGCGGGTCAATCTTGAAACCATAATGCAAAAAAAAAAAAACGATAAAATTTTGCCAGAAACAGGGATTTAAGTCCCTGTGCAGTTTGGTGGCAACATTTAAATAAACTACATTATTATTATGATTTACTTAAATATTCTAAAACTTGTAGATGTTTGTGCTGATTTCTCAAAATTATAAAATCCGCCATGAAAAGCGAGCAACAAGAATGACCGCGCACCTATTCATGTAGGTACTCGTAAATAATGAAATAAGTAAGTGATTATACGTAATATTTTCCCATTTTATTTCGGTTCTAGTTATTTAGCGTATTTGTGTGCCACAACAAAACCTTCGAACATTTTTTATATTCATTAACATAATCAGAACAGATACGTACATAAGAACACCTAAATATGTAATAGTTAGTAGTTACAGCTTCGTATAAATTGCGAAAACCTTTCGAATTGTCTGCTATATGGCAGACTTATAATAACAGATTGAGAGAAGACATTTATAATTATCGAATTTTAATATTGTTTTATTATTTCCTCAATTGTACCTCCACAAAGAAAGTAAGTTAGGTAGGTAAGAAAAACAAAAACAAACTAATTCAACAATTATACATTAAACTTTTCGCAATTTAAACATGTTTTGTAAAAAAAATTGCTACAATTTGGTTCAAGTTAATATTTATGACACACATTCTTAATTACGTAAAATACGTTTCCAATACTTAAATAGAAGTTCTTAAACGATACTTCTTTCAAATAAAAACATTACCTTTCTTATTTACCACTGTGGGTAAAAAAGAATAACAACAAATGGCACGGACACAAAACGATACAATAAAAATAATTTGGTATAAAAACATGTTTGCTTTTGTTACGTTCGTTAGTGAATTCATTGATCTAGCTGTATTATTTCCATTGTCTGAATAGAATACTATTCAATAGTCATTTATTAAGAACGAGGAGCTTGTGGTTACGTAAAAACAGCCACTCGGATCAATCTTTAGGTTAAGCCGCGCTTGCCTAGGCTGATCTGTGGATGGGTGACCAACCAATACATACCTAGTTTCCTTCGTGCCTCGGAAAGCACGTTAAGCCGTTGGTCCCGGCTGTCATTACTGTGTGGCCTGAAAGCCTGAATATCAGTCTTACCAAGGGGTATCGTATTACCAAGTACTAGTAGGTTGCGGATATCAGATAGGCAGTCGCTCCATTTAAAATACTGGTATTCAGCTGCATCTGGTTAGATTGAAAGCCGACCCCAATAAAGTTGGAAAAGGCTAAGCATATGATGATGTCATTGATTAAAAACTGGACAAGTACCTACGTATCAAAGTTAAGCCCTAATCAGCTGAAATTAGATAGGTAGGTATAACACCATACAAACATATAAATACTTCTAAAACCATAAAAAGAAATAGGCCGTAAATAAACTCGCAACGACATTTTAATGGTTTCAGTGAAACGTTGCGATAACTTTCTAACAACTTTTCTATTGCAAAATAGAAACAAAATTACGACCGTTTTCCATACATTTGTATATCCAATGCCCTTGTATGGCTTACATACTTCCAACACAATAATAGGCCCACAGCTAGGGTTACCATTTGTTCGGATTTGTACGGACCAATCTGCCTTTTTGGCCCCCCGGCTCACGCCTGGGTATCGTCATTTGTCCAGATTCGACTTTTCGACAGGAAAATTAAGAAATTTATTTTTAAAAGTAACTTTTCCGGATTTTTCTGCGAATGTCCAACTTGTTTCAGACTATTTGAATTACAAAATGGCAACCCTAACAGCCGCCGCACACGCATCGAACCGTGACGTCACACGCGTCACAGATTTTACGCGCGCACTCAATGATCCGAGCGAGGCAATTTCCTTTTGTTCACGTGCAGGCTACGTAGGTACTCGTATAATTAACGACTGAAATAGAACGAGTTAATACTATTGTCTGAAAGTCATTAGAACTAGTTGGACTCGTTTTAGACAAGTACCTACCCATGACGCTGTGTTCTTTCTTGTATGCCATGAAGGTCCGGATGTGAATAAAGTTTTTACATTGTCAACATAATTATATTGTCAATGTTGAAAACTCATTCTTTCGAGAATTTTGTGCTCCTGTAATTTTACTCTAGGGAGTTATTATTTTGAATTATTAATAATCGGAGACATACTTCCCACGATTTTTTTTAAATGAACGCGACGATGAATATCCCTAAAAAAATGATTTCTAATACAGGACTCTTTAAAAAAGTTCAATTGAGATTCAAATTCTGTATGATCGGTTAATCATTTGACCCACAAACGAACGTAACAAAGGAAACATTTCGGTCAAAACGTAATTAAAATCCAATAAAGAACTACTAAGGTTACATACGAATAAATAACGATTAATATGACTTAAAGCGAATCATAAATATAGCCGATTAGATATCGCATTAAAGCTAGTATTAAAAACAATAAAATTCTACTCAATCTTATAAGAATAATATACGACTAATACATCAATTTTATATTATTATAATTAATCATAATCTTTCAACCAACGAAATTAAATGGCACGCTCATTCTAGACAGGAATGCTAAATATACAGTGTGTTTGGATAACGGTTACCGATACTTTAAGGGCATATTATAAATACTCATTTTTATCTACAAATACACTTTTATAAATACTCCTAACCCAATAATGCGAATGGCAACCATCATGTTTTTTTAATCGGCTATTAAAGGGTATTTTTTATAAAATGCTAATTATCTTTGAATCTAAGACACCTACAGACGTGCAAATGAGCCTATCGAATAATGAAATATTTTTTCCTGAATAATTATTAAGCAAAAAGCGCCTAAAAAAAAGAAAATCAGGATTTTTTAAAGTTATTCGATAGCCTTGCCGTTTACCCTTGCAATACGGTTCTTTGTACATACCCTAAACCGGCAGATTAAAAAAAAACAAAATGGCTGCCATCCGCGTGGTGTTGGGTTAGGAGTATTTATCAACGTGTATGTGTCAATAGAAATTAGTTAAAATATGCGCTTAAATTATCGGTAATCTTTATCCAAACACATTGTATAATTTAGATTTAATATTAAAACTAAGATAAATAACATTTTAAAATGCAGTACAATTATTATCTTTGGGATAATCACTTTGATTTTTAATGGCAAGTCACAATGCATTAAATGTTTTTTTTTCTAATGTTTGTGGAAAAAGGAATCTGCCCATCAAGTGATACAGAATACGTAATTTGTAAGTATTAATTTATCTGTTTTACGTATTTTATTCTTTAGGTACATTTGATATATGTATTATAAAAATATCATAAGTTTGTAATATATATATATATATATCACTACTTTAGATTGGACGTTTAATGAAAATATCAGTAGGTAGTTAGTTTTTAATTAAGTATTACCCATTGTCAACTCTAGATAATATTGTCATATTTTGTGTATAATGTTTTATGAAGCACCTAAATAATGAATCAATGGGCAGATTCCTTACTGATAAAAATATTTTTTTTTGTTCCTAATTTGGAGACAACTACATTTTATCTTAGGACTACTTGAAGATACTTAGGTAAATTACCAACTATATTTTTTTTTAATAAATATAGTGATGTCATATATATAGTAAGGGGCGTCACTCATCAATGTCGTCGTCGTATTATTAATAATGTCTAGGTCCTTTAATAGTAAAGAGACATGTGGAGAATTGGAGATCACTGGATCGCCTTGACCCATAGAACTAATTTCAAAGAGTTGTTAATTTCTGTAATGGGACTGGGCAGGACATGTCTGTCGCATGCCGAATTAACTGTGGGCCCGTAAAGCTCAGGATTGGTGCCCCGAAACAGTGACACGGGGTCGCGGCAGACCACGAAGGAGATAGCGGGACGAACTGGATGTCTTCCTTGAGAATTGGAAAGTAGTAGCACAGAATCGTGACCGTGGGAAGGAATGGAGGTAGGCCTTTGCCCAGCAGTGGGACAATATGGGCTAGTTATAATATATAATTATATATATAATGTTAATTTCTGCGATTTTTAATACAACATTCACTTACTTTAACTTCAATTTAGCTACAGCCAAATCACAATTCGTTTACCAATATCAGTAAGACTGCATTTTCTGTCAATATGATAATGTTTAACGCGTTTGGAGATCTGTTAAAGTTTTCCTTATTTACTAATTTGTAAATGGGAGCTGTTTATGTAAAGAATTCTTGTGCTTCTTTAATTTTAAAATCATGTAGTGAATAACCATGGAGGGCTGTAGCTTCGCAACATTTCACCGAATGTTGTAACTGAACGCAGACTGCGTTCATATTCTTTGGTGGTAATGGTAAGTATGACTTCCTAAAAATAGCAATGTAAAGTTCTCACGAGCTATCTTGTTTTAATAACTGTTATTGTAATAAGTGAAGGATATTGCGTAATAATACCGGTTTGCTTTGTTTACGGTGACAGATCAATTATAAAACCAGAATACAGTTCGGACAGTTCTAGCACACTGGCCATGAATGAACAATGATTTGACGCGACGCGCGAGGACGAACTCGCTACATTACCTACGCTATACAATACAATTACATACCGAATTACTGAATGAGACACACTTGAAACGACGGCAAAAACAAATGAGTGACGACCTTCAATTTAAACCAGTGCCAGACATAGCTTCTAATATTTAGGGGTTATTGAGAAATGCTGCTTAAATACTATGTTGAACGACTGCTTAACCACATTTAAGTTTCAAAGTCTACCTTAAGTAGCGATTTTGTATAAACCCCTTAAAAACTGCAAGACAGGATATCTAAGTGCATGCGAAATGCATAAATCGCAACTTTACATATTTGAGTTTCAAAGCTATGACTGGCATCGATATACGAGTTTATTCATCACACGAAACACCTCTATTAATGATTAAGGATGATACATAAATAGTGATTATTATGATTGAATGATTAAAACCTACATTAGGTGCTAAATACTGTTGTAATAATTTATAATGCACCTAATAGAGCAAGCGCAACAGCGGGGCGGGTAACATAACGATTGTAATATTGTAAAACAATAAGGTTTTATTACAATGGTCTAGCTTTTCTAACCTTTAATATTGTATAGTTATACGTCTTATTTTCACTTGTAGGTACTGTCTGTAATCATTATATATGAAGATTAGTTTGCTTTACGAAAATGAACTATGTAATTATAAGCAATACGTCATGTATAATGTAGCTCAAAACCTAATCTAAATGCTACAAAAATAGTTAAATGTTTGTAATTTATTTTTATTTCTTTTGCCATATTAATGTTCTTACGCTTGATATCTGTATCGGGAAAGCAGCCTATTTACAATAAAAGCTGCCAAAAAGATTGGCAGTCGATCTATTACATGCCATATTATTGTTAGACTATAAATAATTAGGTACATGTAATCACGAAAAAGACTCGCAAACATTCGCTTCAGTGGGATTCTGAACAAAAATAGTACTTAGAGAATTATGAAAAAAAACTAGATAAAGGACAATGACCAAAGTTGGTACCAAAAAGTCTCGCGCCTCAAAACCAAAATATTATAGTAATTAGTTTCATATTTTTTTACGGCATTACGCGTCGGGGATTTGATTTTTGAACTGGAAATATACTTTTCGAGTTTAAAAGTACGAATATTGTTTTACTCCCTTTATATGACGTTCCGTTTCAACTGAATATAAATGACGTTCCGTTTCAATTGAACAAACCCGTCTGTCGAGCGGACTCTAAAATTAATTACAATTAAGTAAGATCAGTACACCAAATCGGTTTAGTTTGGTTTATTGCTATTTGCAACAAAATAGATTTTCTCAGCCTAAAGATTTTGATTTATCGATTACATCCCTAAATCCCGACTAGTTTATAGCACTTACTCTATGGTTTATAGTTATCTTATCTGTGGCATCTGACATTTGTACTGTACTGACTGACTATTGGCAATGTAAAGGTCTAAAATAAAATCGAGTTTCAGTCAAGCATACTGTGAATGTTACTTTAACTCGTAATTCTTACTAATATTAGTGTATTACGCTGTTTTTAGAGCAATAATGTAATGTATGTGTGTTAAAATACGTCGTTGGTAGCGTCGAAAAAATAGACCTACTTTTTAGGTTAGTTTCGATTTTATAAAATAACTCTGAAACGCGGGTTTTTTTTTCAAAAATAATTTTTGTAGGAGTTAATACGATCAGTGTAGTCTATAAAAAACAAGGTTTGATTTTGATGCAGCATGGTACGGGATTCCATACTTCCATGAGCATTCTCTTTTTACGCACGTAAGACGGCTATGCAAAAATAAAATGTAACATAAATAAGCCTATGCCTTGTTCAGCCTGCTTGCATCATAAAGTGGGTGTATTCGTCACAAAAAAGGTTGCGCACGTGTGGAGACGATCGACGATGAATCCATCGACTCCACACGTGCACTACCTCTTTTGGTTGTGTATCTGTGTAATAATAATTTTTTTTATGTAGCAAACGGCTCGTCTTTTGTTAACATTGTTTGTGACCCGCCCCGGCAGCAATGTGTTGTTACCTTTATCTCGCTTACCGAACAAGGGAGTGAGTGATACATATCGACGTGTAATTGGCTTGAGCAGATCAAAAAGAGCTATATGTCCGTGCAATAAAAGCGAAAAATACGTGTTTCCTCTTGCTCTGGTTTGGTCGACGGCGTGATTTAACACCGCGCTGAACTAAATGCAACAAAATGTGATCGGTTCAGGGCGTCAAATACGCGTCAGTAAGTGTGGTCACTCCGTAAAGATCGCTTTACTTATCTTTTTCAGTAGTCAACAGTTCCAAAATGTCCTCAGTCGACTTGTTCTGTCTCTTGAAGGTATCCAATTGTTTTTTGGGTACTGTTCCGTTTATGAACTTTGCAATATTTGTCCTAAGACGCTTGACCGGCGTAAGAGTATCGTCTTTGCAAGGAATCTGGTCCATTGCCTCCAACGACTCGACGAGAATCTCATCTACCAGCCGTTTGTTGAAACCTGTTAGAGAAAAATATGTTAGATGTTTTTCTGGAATGTACAGTCGGCAAAGATCGCGGTTAGCCACTTTTTAAGCTTTTTCCTTTTTTTCTTAAATTCGTAGGGGTGAAACTGGTCAACCGCCAACTTCGTCGAGTGTACCTTATGAGCTTATTTACAAAGCTTAACAAATATTATAGTTCGAAACAGATAAGAATCGAGTCCAGCCACCACCGCTACCAAAACCGAAAGCCAATGAGAACGAAGTCTTGTAGAGGTATAATTAAACATTAAATTCCGCTCCACAATAACCTACATTTACCCGCCGTCACCGACCAACACCAAAAATTAACAACACAATGGGAAATGAACTCACTCACGAAATTATTACTCATAATGGTAACCGTCCGAAACCCGTCAGTCGACATACAACGACGGGCATGTTCGCTAGAATAAAAACTATGATGAGAGACAAGCTATGCAATGGACATCGCGCAAGTCTGCACTTCACATAAGCACACACACTCTGTACCTACGCCGCGTATTTCGCAACCCAGTGAATAATACTATAGTGCTTTGTAATGTATGTTTGTTCGGTTCGATCGCACTTGCATTTTCAATGACGGCGCGCTTGTTATCACGACCTTGTTACTACGATTATAATACTCAATGACCTATGATGATGCGAACTGAATGGAAACGCGTTGATGTCTTATGTACCAGACAATATTATTAAAAGTCAAACATTAGATTTTTTTCAACATTTTGCCAGTCTGAAAATGACTATGAGCTGTGCACGTTTCCGGTATGGGCTCCCGTTATTGGCTGACACACACTAAGCAATGTACTCCACACTAAATAAAAAAAAACAGTGCCATTATGAGAGTAGTGTAAACAAACTCGTATTAAATAAAAGTTTACGCACCTAAGTATTTGAGTTTTTCTTTGGTAGCAATCATCGTGAGGAGAAGGGCCAACAGGAACCTCATGCGAGACAAAGGCATCACCGACTCCACTTCTATCATTTCGTCGCCCTTCTTGTACCTTTTCCTTTTACCTTTAGCTGATTCATCATCACCAGGTCCTTTTGAGCAAATCTTCTCATGCACATCAAGCTCAGCTTTGAGCTTGAAGAAGGTTTCACAGTGAGCGCATTTGTATGGGTTCTCCCTACCATGTATTTTACTCATGTGCGTTTTCATGTGTGGCAATTGAGAGAAGGACATTGGACACATAGCACAGGAGAAAGGTTTCTCGCCTGTATGGCGTCTGATATGCAACATGAGAGCGTTTGAATGTGAGAAAAATCGTTTGCATATGCGGCAAGGGTATGGCCTGGCCCCGGTGTGTGCGCGCCTGTGCACATTCAGCTGAGTGGACTGAGTGAACCGCTGCCCACACTCAGGACATACATGCGGACGCTCCTTCTCATGCGTGCGCATATGCTCGGTCAGATGACCCTTCAATTTCTTGTTGCAAATCGGACACACAATTCTATGTTCACCGTGGCAAACTTCAACATGCCGCTTCAAGGAATTAGGCCTTAAAAATTCTTTCCCACAATACTGACAAATAAAATCTTTGATTTTCAAATGGCTTTTAACATGCAAGTACAGGAGATTGCGACAACGGTAAGACATACTGCACAGTGAGCACTGGTGGAGACCTTTGACCATGTGTTTCTTCTCATGCTTCTTCAACAAGACGTGGTAGGCAAAAGATTTGGTACAGTAAATGCATTTGAATGAACTATCATTCTCTACATGTGTGGATAAATGTTTCTTCAAGTTTTCCTTTACAAGAAATGGTTTTTCACAGAAATTGCAAATATAAAGCTCTGTATCATCTATAATTGACTTGTGGTGACGGTCAACATGAACTTGCAAATTATAGAGGCTCCTGAACCGTTTAGGACAAGTTTGACATCTAAATGGCTTTAAACCAATATGCATGAACATGTGTCTACGTAAGGAACATTTCTTGCTAAATGTTTTTTTGCAATGGTCACACTCATAGTTTTCTAATTTTAGTACAACACCATTTTTCAGTGTGATATGTCTTGTTCTTGGCTTTTTTTTGACCAGCGGCAAGTTCTTTTTCTTTTTTTTACCAGATTTTTCATTTGAGTCATTTGAACTGCTTTCATCATCAGTTTCATCTTCAGAGTTTGTAGCTATAGTATCAGGTAGGTTAACGACATCATCATCGGCATTTTGACTTGTGTTATTTTGATCTGTTATTTGAGTATCATTGTTATTGTCCACACCAACTCTTGAACCCAGAACCTTATTGACCTCCTTGGAAGGTGCCTTTTTGGGAGGCGCATTATCAGTGTTAGTAGTATTCTTGCAGCCACCAATCATCAGTTCACTCTTCAGAATACTATCAACAAGTTTCATATTGCACTTTTTCTTCTTTATCAGGTGCCCACTTTTTGACATATTTGGTAGATTCCTATCTTGCTTTTTTCTGTTACATCCATTTTGCTCATCATTTGCCAAATCCACATTAACATGTTGAGAGTGAGATAACAAAGTGGCTTCTTGCTCAGGAATATGTTTGACACTTACGGGTGGTTCAGAAACAAATCTTTCTCTGAGCTTACGTCCATTTTTCAATAAAAATTTTACTTTTTGATCCGGTGTCATGACTGGGCGGGGACATGGTCGTTTTATGACCATATTGATAACTGTATCATTTTTCTTCAAGGGAGCTTTCTTGGGACCTGTTGACGATTTTTTTGTTTTATGTCCCATCTTTTTCTTCTTTGTAGATGCACTTTTGGGTGCCTTTAATCTACTTTTAACGTTAGCCATGATTTTATGTCTTATTAGTAAGCTGCACTATTACTGGTTACAGCATAAAGCGATAGAGACCCACCACCATCAAGAGGAGTTAGTAAATATACGTCTTTGCGTTGCGCAGGTGAAGTTATAAGAGCGCGATTCGACTCGCCGTACTTACATGCAGTGTAACGTTATTAGCATTTCAATAATCACCTCTAACATTACGCGGCGTGTAGATAACAGCTTGTTTGCACAACGATGCTCTACTAATGTGTGAAGGACGAGCCTTTTGTCTTAAAGGAACGAGAACATCGCCCATTACCTTGTATTGAATAATATACACCAATCCATTATATTGCGTTTGCACGATTCACTTTAATCTTAATCACGTCATCACAATTGAGAAACTTTGTACATAATATGTATTTACTTTCGTTCACAAAACTCTGCAATTCAAGTAAATAAATGATCCGAAAATGAACAAAATATTATCAACTCGTCCAATCATTTAATAATGTGCGAGCGAAATGAAAGACGTAAGTTCTGTCAAAGTTAAAGCGACACTAGCGACATCTAGATTTAAATTAAACATCGAACCTCATGACGGATAATATTTATTTCCAGTTTTAGATATTCACAACAAAATACGATTTAGATCTTCAGATTTCTCTTTACAGAGTTCATAATGTAATTGAATAAATCATGAATAATGTCCAAAAAAATACATTATTTTGAGTTTTTGTGGTCTACAGTAACGCCATCTCTCGACAAAGTTTTGTTGATTAGAAAAATTATCCCAGTAAAGCTGTATCCACACTGGTAGAAATATAATAGAAAAGTTATCTTTACAACAACTGCGTTGCGCCGCGCACGGGCTAGGGCGTATTGAACAGAAATAATATTTTGTTTAGTTTAGCGTCCAATCACGGATCAGGTTATTTATAGACGTGGACCAAGGTGAGACTGCGCATTATTGAATCACGTAAGGCGCAGAGGATCATCGTGGACCTTGGCATGAATGAAAATATTTCCTTTACTACCTTATCTGGGGGTAATAAATACGACTAATGGTGATAGATGCTACAAACTGGTACTATTAAAATTCGTTGCGTGTTCAATCACGCAGTGAATTGTTGCATAAACTCATTAATGACATAAGAACAAAGATTTCTAGGAAAGTATCTAAATTACTAGTAGAGCGTCACCTAAGTAACTATTCCTTACAGCTTTCGAAAGTGAAATGAGTAATCTAATTTGGTTTTCATTTACTACAGGGTAGCATGACCTACGACGTGAGTACAACGTTAATTACACCTAGTTATTTGCACTTAATTATTGAAGTCTCAGTCTGCTTCATCCGAAAAACAGCCTGGCAGTATTTTTCACATTTTGACGTGTTAGTATAATCTGAAAGATTTTCATTAAATGCGTTGATGTCTTTCCTAAACCAACGCAAACTACTCTTATAAAGACATCAACGGGCCAACGGCCTGATTGTCCGAGTAGTAACTATAGGTACCTATCTGCTTTCCTACTTATGTAGTCATTATCTTTACATATTTTTATTAGTTCGAGATAAAAAATACTGCAGGCATGAAGTATTTCTGATAAGATAAGGAGGCTGGTAGCGTTTTCTGAGGTTACGAGCAGTAATTAGTTCCAGCAGGTTATTAAACCTATGCGTAGGACCTGTAGTTGATGTAGCTACCTGTTAATTTTGGCAAGTAAGTAGATATTATTATGTATTTAGTTATACGTATCGTACTGTTACATGATACTAGGAATTAGAGCACTAATAAATGAAGCTAAAACGATAGTATTTTAGCTGTTGATTATAAACGCCTCCTGCCGGAGGCTCTACTTGGGGATCGTGCGGCGTGCGGTCCATGGCCCTTTACGGGGCCCCGGTGTGGGCGCGTTCGTTGAGGTTGTGAGTCAAGCACTATCTGAACGCGCCCTAAAAGGTGGTAGCCGTAAGGCTGATCCGTGGGTACCGCACGATCTCCCGCGAGGCGGCGAGCCTCCTTGCCGGATTGCCGCCATGGGATCTGGAGGCCATAGTCCTCGCGCGCCTGCACGACTGGCGCGCGGAGGCACTACGCCGGGGGGAAACTCCGCTGCCGCGGCAAATTATCGCTCAGCGGACAGACCTCCGGCGAGATCTCATAGCGACATGGAGAGAGTGCAAAATCTTTTCACCGTCGCGGCAACCTCACGCTCCGTATTAATATTGTAAAAATTAAGTTTAAACCAAAATAAATCACCATAGCTCGATACGGGAGTTTCATTGAGAACACTGAAGCCCCATCATCCCGTGCAGGGCACGCCACGATAGTGGCGATAAGTCCCCTCTTGGAGGAGTGGCTAGAGAGGCGCCACGGCGCCTGCACCCTCCGCCTGACGCAGGTCCTCACCGGACACGGGTGTTTCGGGATGTACCTGCACCGAATCGGGCGAGAGGAAACAACCGGGTGCTATCATTGTGAGAATCGCCCGGAGGACACGGTGGAGCACACCGTGGAGGTCTGCTCCGCTTGGGCGGAGCACCGCCGTGTCCTCGTAGCGGCGATTGGCGGCGGCGACCTCTCGCGTCCGGCCCTGGTTCAAGCCATATGGTCCGGGGCGAGAGGGAATGGGAAGCCGTCACCTCCTTCTGCGAAGCAGTCATGCTAGCGAAGGAGGTGGCGGAACGTGAGAGGGAGAGAACTTCACGTCCCAGCCGCCGCGGGAGAAGCACCGGGCTTTGGGGGCCACGTCGTGGTGACTCTCGGCCACCGCAGGCGCGGGCCTGTGGACGGTGAGTAATGGGCTAGCTCGCCGTCCGTCCGTCTTATGATGACAGGCCGTGTCGACGGCGCGTTCGTGTTCCACGCGTGCCTCAAAGATTTGACGGGGTGAACATTATCATTGGGTTTTGTCTTTTTGACTTGACTTTGACGTTTTTCATTTATTAAATTATTAGGAGCAACCCAAAATCTGGATTTGTACGCGGAAATGTGTTGCATACATTGATATGGTTGCATATCACTTATTAAGACAATTGTTTTCCAATGTTTCTTAGTTGTGAAATCGACGTGGAATTTTAGATTTTCACATAAGTAACTACATTAGGTCGTAACATAACGGTACGGTACAGTCAGTATAAACTAGTCATCAGATCACTAACAGTGAATGATGATCGATAGTCACGAGAAAACAAGGTTAATGATGGCTGAGATCCCATGCAAGGCTTGCCATCTATCTTGCTCATATGAGGAGCAGGAAATACAAAAGTATGATTTACGTAGGAATGATTGTTTTTTTGTTAAACTAATACATCAAGTTGGCTTGTAGCAAAGGCTTTCAAATAGATAGATTACAAAAAAAATCTAGTGTTGATAGTTTCCCCACAATTTTAGTTTCAAATATGGAAGTATCGGGTGTTGGTCCGATCTTTATGTAATTCTCGGGATTTGAACGGCGATGTTGTACCTAATTATCGGCTTTTGTCCCGGTACAAGACTTCCGTAATTAATAACCGACTTTTTCCGATATTATAAGTTTTTGTATTATGGCTAGGTAAAGTTAGAGATACATGTTTATTTTATCTAGTCATTATAATGAAGTTTTATTCTAAGCTCTTCAACTTGTACGTGAACGGACTGATAGAGAAGCGCAGTACTACCCGTGTTGGCTGCCATATTGACGGTGTTTGTGTTAACAATATTAGGTAGTTACGCGGACGACATGGTGCTGCTGAGCGCTTCGATGTGTGGGCTGTTCAGGTTACTGGGCATCTGTGAGCGTTACGCGCTGGATCACGGTTTGCTATTTAACGCAAATAAAAGTGTATGCATGGTCTTTCGGGACAGGGGTCGGAACTGCGCGGATTCTGTTCCACCTATCAGATAAAACGGTAAGAACGGTGTCAAGTTAAAGAGAGTTCAACATTTTAAATATCTCGGGCATATCGTGACCTCTGACCTGAGGGACGATGCGGACATCGATAGAGAGCGGATAGGCTAATATGATCGCCCGTAGGTTGTTCTTTGCTCGGGGGTCGTCAAAATAAGTTTTCAGAGCGTTTTGTACGTCCCTGTACACGGCCAGCCTGTGGTTGTCATCATAATTATACCCAGAAGCAGTACAACGCTCTCCGTGTTCAGTATAATAATGCGTTCAGGGTGCTGTTGGGGTTGCCTCGAATCGGCACTGCAGCGTCTCGGGGATGTTCGCCGACGCCTGTGTCGACTGTTTCTACACGATGATGCGGAAGCGGTGCACATCTCTGGGGCGCAGGCTCCGGACCACCTCCAACACCATCCTGAGCATATTTTCGAACAGGTTTGATTGTCAGTACATTAACCATTGTTATATGATTAATGTATTGACAAACAAACAAATGACTCAGAGGCAGGCAAATCATTAGTCATTAGCACTAATACATTACATTAAAAAAAAATGGAATTTCAATTTTGATTTGTATTATTTTATGATTATTTTTGTGTATTGTGATTAAAATTTTAATTTTTGTCTTGTTAGTCATTGCTATTGTAATTTTAGAATTTTAATTCAGTAGGTATATTTACTTGATTATGTTTGTGTTGGTTGTAACGGAGATTTTAATTTTATAATATTGTTATTTTTTATGTCAAATGTATGTTATATTATGTTATATGATCTGAAATGGATTGAATTAAATGAATTTGAATTTGGAATTAGGTATCGAAAATTCCAAATTCTTATACTAAAACATTGCTTGCTTCTTCTTAATTACAGTCGCGAAAAATTTCTTCATCATGAGATTCATGCTCATGATGGTTTTTATTTTGTGCTCAATTTTAATACCACTTATTATTATTATTTATTTATATTCAATAAAAATGGTAGGTAGTCTTATAAACTAAGCCGCACAAAACCGTAGTAATGGTTTGACTGTGGGGTCAGCGAGTTTCGTAAAAGTAGCAGCTCAATGGTTACAGGACGATTTTACTCGAGTTTCCAAGTGGGCACATGATGCTGGACTGGTCCTCAACGCAAGTAAGACCAAAATCATCCATGTCCACTCCAGCCACCTAAAGCACATTACTCCTTTTACTATAATCGCACACAATCACAGTTGTCTTCACTCCACTCTGCTGGGTGCTTCATGCCAATGTGAGGCAATAGATCAAGTAACGCACCACACCTACCTTGGATTAGTCGTGGACAATCGTTTTAGCTGGACCTTCCACGTGGACTCAGTCTGTGATAAGTTGCGGGCTGTGCTGGCAAAGTTCTACATTTTGAAACCTAAAGTCCCGTTCAAAATACTGCTCAAAATGTACGTTGCCTTAGCGGAATCAATTATAGCTTACGGAATTACGAGCTATGGGCGAACGTTTAAATCATACATTGAAAGAATCTCCAATCTGCAAGTGAGACTTTTAAAACTCATCGTACCCAGAAAGATAAAGCACCAATGTAAAGATAATGTCGTTGAATTATTTAAATATTGTGAAATTTTGCCAGTACAGACTAGACTCGATATGGCCCTCTTAATTGAGCAATTTAATAACAAGAGCATTCAAATACCCATATCACATAAAATATTAACAAGAAGTATCACCAAAAATAAGCTAATAGTACCTCAGGCTAGAAATTACTATAGTAGGCGAACAGTAAAATTTCTAATTCCCACAATAATTAATGAAATACCAAAATCCATAAAAGACGAAATAAACGCGAAAAATTTTAAGCAAAAATACAAAAAATACTATTACAACTGCATAAACAACTTAGTCTAAGGAAATACTTTGTAAAACACTAATACAAAAAAAATATATATATAAAAACGGAGCAACCTGTATAGGATACGTTAGATGTTTACGGCTAAAATAGTTACGTGCGAAATATTTATTTATCATGTACCTTCATTTTTTTTACTTATATTTGTTAAATAGTATTAAGCAGTGTTGTTTTAGCGAATGTGAGTACCAATACAAACCATCTCTGGTTTAATGGTACAAAACAAACGTGAAACTGTATTATAACTGTATGTATAAAATAAATAAAAAAAAAAAAAAAAAGAGTCTCTACTACACACTGTACTTAAAACCAAATATTATTACTACTACACTTTACTACTCTACTTTATTTTTATTTTGCTTAAATAAACTAAAACTAAAGTTATTTTTGTTTGAAAGTTCTACTTATTGGGTGCTGTTTGCCTCTTTTTTTCATCTGATTCGTTCCTGAAATTATTATAGGTGTTGATCAAATACTTAGTTATTGTTTTCATTCTTCTGCCCGTTTTTTTGCAACTAAATGTTTTTTAACACTATCCTCTTTATGTCTCTCAATCCTTCGAATTTCTTGTAATATTAGTAGTGTTTTCAATCGAAAATAATAAAAAAGTAAAAGAAAAGAATCATTTGTCGGTGTATGGTCTGAACTAGGGAATGCAATCTCGTACGAGATTTCCGCCTAGCGAGATCTCGCGAGACTCAAAACCCAGTCTCGCGAGATCTCGCAAATTACGGGATCTCGCGAGATTGAGAGAATCGCAATTAAAACATATGCAAATGCTTGTTTTAAGAACTAGTAATTGACATGATATGTAATTAAATAGAAACTGCGTTGCTTAGTTATAAAAATAATGTAAGTTTTATTTTAAAAATCAACAGAGTACTTATTATTTTGTCTCTAACTCTAATAACATTTGTTTATGTCTATAATTATTATAGTAGGTATAATAATTATAGACATAAACAAATGTGTAGCTAAACAGTTCAAATTCTTACAATGTTGGTAACAAAACAATAATTATCTATATTTAGTCCTTTGTAAATTATTACTTTAGTTTCAATAATCAAGAGTAATAGGGACATTACTAATGGTAAATAAATACAACAAAACAAAAACTTAACTTCACAAGTTGTTAAATAAATGTTGTGAGATCGTATAAAAAAAGTTTAAAGTAGAAGTCAGATGAAGTTATCAAGGTACGGAAAGGCAAGTTAGTTTGTCTGAAAATGGCTTCTCAAAAAACACATCATGTCGAGAGTATCATCTGACAGACGACTTCTGATTTTGCATGCCAATGTCGATCTCGTTATCTCGCGAGATCTCGTACGAAATTTGACGAGATACAATCTCGTAAAATATGGCCGGGATCTCGCGAGATCGGGATCTCGGCGAGACGAGATTGCATTCCCTAGTCTGAACAGGAGAAAATATGTAAGTATTGTATAGGATTTATCGGTAATTGTTCCGAAAATTAAAAAGATACGTGTAGGTATTTGTCGGGTTTAGGTCCGGCTGCCCATATTTAGACCCTTATTTAGTACCTACGTGTTATGGATGAGTCCTGAACCACCAACCAGATGCAAGTCGTTGTCCGAAATTGCAAATAACCCCGCGGGTGCAATCCGAGGATTACCTACACGCTAGAGTATGTTCTATGATTACACGCCCCGGGCGTTCTCACTCACTCTTCAGTTGTTTTTCATTCACCGTCTTTGGGTTTTATTTTTTCGTTGTTCCTACCTACTATTTATGTTTTTCCTGGCTAGGTGGAAGAACTTTTAGGAACCATTTCTACCTGAATCAATGCTTAGCTGAAACGGTAACTAACAAGTCTGTTTAATTTCTTCTTTTAAGTTAATTAGGTAAGTACTATTTTATTTTCAAGTATAGGTAGTACCTTACCTACGCGTGTTTCATTTAGGACCTTACTTCAATAGGTAAGTAAGTATACCGTAGAGAAGTAGACACCTAACTTATTTATATTCACCAAAATATATTTTTTCTATCAGCAAAAATACCCCGCGCATTGTGCAACTTCGGGATGTCATTGTGAGCAAAATGCGCATAATAGCACTTATCCACCCACGGTGCATGTAACGATCGTTTTGTAGCAATCTGGGGGATTACGTAATAGTAATATTTCATTATTGTTGTTTACATACACGGACGCAGTTTTTTTTTCAAAATGATACGACAATGGAAGGAACCTAATTCATAGAAATTGTTCTGCGCATGTCGGGCCAGAAGAATAGCGTTTTTAGTTTTATACTCTCATTATTGGAATCGAATTTCCTTTAATTTTCGTAATAATGGCATGGCGCCCTTGGGTAGCAGTAACGTACAACCTACTGTATTTCCTGCCTACCTTTATAGAAAAAGGATTGAATTTACCTATGTATACCCTCGGAGACGATACTATTCGTAATTCGTATTCGGCACTCCTGCTTTCGCAAGTAGTGACTACAAAATGCACACGCTACACACCTTTTCCAGCGATATTATGCATGATACAGATTCAACCGCTTCCTATTCCAGAGCTTGTTCTAGCATAACATTAACATCACGACTGTAATCCTTAAATGCATGCAGAATGCAGATGTAGTCCCATGTAATAGTGGGCGAGCCTATTGTCACGAATCGAAACGCCGTGTTGCCTTGCTACTGACCAATTTCAATGATGTGATACAAAAACCGAATAACACCTTACCCAAACCCAGGACCATAAGCTCAACAATACCGCTTGACGCTAGACCAACGAGGCAGTTAAGCTAGTTCTATGGCTCCAAAAAGTCTATCGCACAAGCTGGCCGCGGCTTTCCCTATTGTTCAGCGACAATGGCGCAGTTTACACCACAGTCACTGCGGTGCCGGCCCGACCGCCACGCCACGCTTGCACAATTTGCCAAACAATGACATTGCCGGGACCATGTGTTCGTCCATTCGGGACATTCGGGAAGCGGCTATTTAAGGATGTAGTACGACAGGATATTGCTTGTGTCCTTTGTAGATCTGATTATTGAGTCATGTACCTAGTAGTACTAAAATACATAAAGTATTTTTTGTAACTGACGTACCCCATTGTTCAGATACCTATTTCTTACTATTGCTTACTGAATTGTTTAGTGCGTAAAGAATCTGAGGTTTAATCCTAAATGCTCGTTAAAGTTTTACGGTAATAATCTCCTCTTTATGTAGCACTGGTCGTCAGTGGGATCGTTTCTTATTTTTCATATAAAGAAGGAATAAGACGTCTGCTCTTCTGTTTTATTACATTGAGTTACGATTAACGGTCAAATGTAGCATAAAATGCGTTAGAGGTGCCACACACTTTAGGGTCGCGCGCCTACGTTTTATCTATGAGTCAGGCAACTCGTTTCGTAGATTTATGTCTGCATGCATGCGACCGTAAGTAGATACGTCCTTAGTCTACAATTGCAAGCACAAGTGGAAGTCCCGAGATAATGAACCAGTTCTACCCAGTATCTGATAGTTCTGATACCATTGATTGATTGTTTCGTCGAGGTCAAGATCTGTTGTGTTTGAGATTGGAGTCCCTCCGGATACTCTCGTTAACAATAGACGGAGCGATGCGGTTGAGAGGATGCATTGCGTTCATGGAGCGCATCACCTAGTTCCAACATACGTTATTGTAATGAACTCAACCTATCGTAGTTTACTGCTAATCATAGGCCTCTCACTAGCCAGGTTGCGCCAAAACACTCTGTCCCCTAGTCTGACACAGCCATCATCGATCTAGGTCGGGGGCGTCCAACGGTCCAACGTTGCACTAGATGACTAGACGATACACGGTTGCCGATCAGACCTTAGACAGATATGGCCTCTTCAGTTTGCTTACTTTGCAAGATGTCGGTAACGCCTGATATTGAAATTATGTAGGTGGACTTGACCCGAAATCAAGAGCCCTGCATAACAGGGCAGAGGCAGACTATACCTTCCCTAAGCTCTATTTGGAACCCTCTTGTAAAGATCTCTTAGAATTATTATACGCTTAAAGATAAATCAACTTTGTGGCCGACAAAACCTTATTATGAGTTAGAGAACCCTATCCAAGACTTCTAACTTTGTGTTTTGGGAGTCATGTTTTAATATTGTTTCGTTTCTTCATTCACTATGTAAAAAGCTCTAAGGTAACAACACAACAATAATCTGACCATTCTTTATTATTTCAAGCACGATGACGACACTATATTTTTATTATTCGCCATGTAAGTTAACAAACTGGGTATCAACAAGGCAAATTAAATCTACAAAATTTTGAAACATCACAACTCTTTGGTAAGAAGCAAAACTTGCTCAAAATTCCCTAGTTAAATGGCAACTTTACGTTATTTCACGGAAGTTTCTTAAGAAAAACGTAATAATATAACAATGGGCATCGAGAGTGGTTACAAACATTACACATAGAGAATATTTTGGGACAATAGCAGCAGAAACAATAGGCGAGACGAATGTTTGGTGTCTGGCGATTATACTCGATGATAGTTATCTTTATATGCTCCTTAAATAAAACGTGTACCTAGTAATTAACATTTGCAACACATATCGGAGTAGATTATATTTTGATAAACAGGACCAGAAATACAAATTTCTTACAATAACTTTCCACCAATAGATGCGTATGGAGCGCAGGAACTCACCCCTGTCGTATCGGATTACCGTCCCATCGAAATATGAAGTTATAGAACAGAGAGTGAAGCTCACGTCTGCCTGTGTCTGCGCAGATTTGCACTTTAATATGTAAACTCTGAAAATGGGTTAGGCACTAACCACACAAAAAAGAAAAGAAGATAATATTATCTCACGCGTACTTGGTCAGTCTCCGTTGAAATTAGCCACCGGATGATAATCTGAGGTGGGAGGGAGCATACATATTATTACTATCGCGCGTATAAGCTGGCGGTTTCACAGTATCTGGATCTTGCCGTCAAAAATGTACTTAGAAAGAAAACAAGCATTTTTTGTTACTTTTAAACCATAACTTGTTTATCATTTTAACATTTCAGATTAAAACTAGAAATGATATCATACAAAAATGAAAACCACGAGCGGAAAAGCAAGCTTAAAGGCTGTATTTACAAGAAACCTAACTCGCTAGATAACGCCTCTGTTAAACATTCTAATACCACAGATAAGGTTCCATGTTCTAAGTAAAAGTATATAATCAACCCATGGATCCACACAGTGAGGTCGCTCAACTTTGTCAACAATTTTAAACGGCTTAACCCAATTTCTTTTCATAATAACGTCACGGTCTACTTGTGATGCCGACCACTTCTGATGTCGTCTTCGATAAAAAAATAATAGGATGTTATACTCGGTTGTTGGCACTGTCCAAAGTGGCTAGAATATGGTTTTGATCTGGTAGATTGCTTTTTGGTTGATAGAGACAACTTATTAGTAGCTTGGTTACGGATCAAAGCCTGGGAGATCATTTCATTCCCGCGCTAGGGGTTGTTTGTGTCTTAGGAAGCATTAAACCATTATTACAGCCAGTTTTGTCGCGGCAAAATCAACTATTTTACACGAACAACTATTTGGAAAAGTGCGTCAAGTTACCATACTTACCTATTTCTTAAAGAATTTTACTTGCATAACGTCGAACTTCCGTTTTGGCGCAATTCTCATTATGAATATCTACCTTTTTATCATTTTTGTCCTTCGTAATAAGCTCATCACGGAGACATTGCGCGTCTTCATTTTCGCTCTAATAAATCGTCCCCTCGCCGTTTACTCATCAAGTCAGCACCCAGTAATAATAAGCTAGGCAGGTACATAGACATACTATCTAGACACCTGTCGCGAAATCGTCTAGAAGCACGAGTACAATCGACTCGAGCGGGGATTATTTTCCAAAGACTGCACTTCTTATTATCTTACCTTCCAAGCTTTATTTTACGTTACGGTTTCGCGGCGAGAGGAGGCATTCGCGGTACTTTTTGACAGTTGCATTTTTTTTTCGCGAGAAGGCGGATTTAAGAACAGCCTAGTTGAGATTGTGTTTGTTTATTATTGTGAGAAATGGTGAAGTTCTGGTGGATGTTTATATTATTTGCGAAAACTGCGTCGGCTAGTGATAACGAACTTCCATCTGCAGAAGCACAAAAAGGTGATTGGCTGCTATAATTCTAGAGTTTTCTACTGTGTCCGGTATTTTTGCAGACCGTGCATCGGGAAATAGCCAAGTACCAATTTATTTATTTAATTTACCCTTTGTTCGGATCACACATGATGTGAATCATGTGGGTATGTTTTATATATTTTTGAAAGCTTGGTTTTCCTATATGCATCGTTACATTCAAATTCTCAGCATGCGCCTGCTATAGTGGGCGTATGGTCGTAGCTGTATTTCACCTTAAATCTTCAAAAAAATCTATCAATATTTTTGTCACGGATAAGGAGGCCTTTCCCTGTGCATGTGACATTTTTATCGTAAAACCTACTCACAGTGCAGAAGTGCAAATTTCTAGTTCCTACTCATCTATAGATGTGCGGAATTAAAAGAGATGAGAAAGACGTTACTCTAGGTATTAGCAGTAGCTCCTATGTAGAATAAGAGCTACTGCTAATACCTACTTCGAGAATGCAAATGTGGTGCTGTTCCACAAACAATAGGGCAGATGCTATCGTGCCCTGATATATGCCTGCACACTACAGGCGTTGATGGACGCTAGTGATAGCGTCAAACAAGCAGCTAAGTTCTGGACCAAAACATTTCTTAGATTGTCATCGACATGCGAAGAAGAAGAAGCACGAGCAATCCCAGGGCATGAGTTAACTTTGGAATAATAATATAAAAGTGTAAAGAACCTTCATAATGTTGAGTACCTAACTAGAAAAAAGAAAAACATGGGCAGAATAGTTGGTATCTTTAAGTAGATCAAATCGCAGACAAACAAGATCAAATCGAACCAAGCTGAATATGCTGTGGCTTTGAATTTTTCCAATGAAAGTGATAAATGCAAAACAAAGACAGGTAGGGCAGGTAGACGAAACGTGAACTAGACCAAGCGAAATGAAAAGCGAAACAGAATCGCTCACAAGCTTGAGATTATACGGTTCACTTTTGAAGAGAAAAAGCGCTTCGTTATCGTAAATATGCAGTTCGCACGCTTTCGCGGTAGGTATGAATGCCACAACCGGCTCTTCAAAAACAATATACTTAATATAACATTAAAAGTTTAAATGGAACGCACTTGGAACGTGGATCTCATTAATACTTTGATTTTGACGTCATAACATAGCATAGCTCACGATTTTCACGGCTCTGAACATCAAACAATGGAAGAGAAAACAGTAGGATCACCATAGATATAATTACACGTTAACTTTCAATTTTATGTTTACTTGCACATTTACATTTTCCTTTTATAATTGCTCCTTTCCGGCTTGATAGGTGTAATTTTCAAAACAATACGTTATTACAGTATCTTATAAAACAGCGTGCCGAAACGACCGTTTTGTAGAACAAACAAAGACCTAAAATATACTCAACTTTTCCTTTCAAATTTAGTTCATTTTTGTTCCACGACAGTTACTGAGTTGCCAAACGTGAGATTCCTGGTTCAGTCCCCGAATACAAAATACTTGACGGTTCGACTTTCCCACAAGCAGATACCAGGAACAATGTGGACTTGAAATACATCAATAAACAAAATACCATCTTTCCAGAGTCACGTTTCCTTCCCCTGTTCGAAGTCAAACGTTTTGACAGTCGACCAGGGCCGGGTCTTGGACCTGGTGGTCTACCTCCTCTGACAACGGTGCCGATCGCTGGAGAACGATGCTCGTCACGACTCGAATCTGCTTTAGACCAGATGAAGCGACGGAAAAGGACGCAGCCTAAGAATTTGGATACTCCTTTGGTAAGTTACGAGAGACTGACTACTTTGAATTTAGCACGACCGTTGTAATCTGCGACCTTTACGTATGCCTCAGTTATTTGGCACCTATGTCAACGATAGTTATTTTTGTGAAATCATTCTTCACATCCATAACGCGTATTCGAGTGGCACCCATTTGGCAACTGGCCAAAAACCGTTCGGTTTCATTATTTAAGTTTGTTAGTGACTTATGTTCTCGTTTGCAGAGTCAAAGCATCGACCTCAATGGCTACAGCCTGTATCAGCAAATGCGATCTGCTCCCGTGGACATGTATGTTACACGGATGCGCGTCCGACTTCCACAAAACAGCAACTGGGTGAGAGTAGAAAAATGCTATTTCGACCCAAGAAACGTCTCCCTTGACACCATGCTTCTCTTCCACGATATTACTATCAGTGGAAATGTAGATTTGTACGATGCAAATGATCTGGATAGAGGGCTACCACCAAGCCGAAGACTTCGAAGACACTACGCCGAATCTAGGTCCATAGACGGTCCTTTTGTTGACGACTATCCTAGAAGCCGTGGTAGTCAAGGGTGCAACATGATTCTAAGATTAAGAAAGGCCGGAATAGGTTTTCATACGAGACCTCTCAACCAACAACCTGGAAAGTTCAACGTCAAAACCGACTCCGAATTCGTTGAACCTGGATTCATAAGCGTCTACGCATACGGCTGCGAAAAATACATTAACAGGAACTCAGTCAGAAATAAGGACAACTTGCCTTTGAAACGCAGAAAACGGTCTGATGAGTTCTCTTTCGATCCACGATTGCGTCAATTCTACAACGATGGGTCGGATAGCAGGGCTGCTGACAATAACTGGGACACAGTCTATGAACCGCGAAGCAGAGTGAATTACGAACGAAGTAAGCTATTTAGGCCAGATGATGAATTGGACGAGGCTGAAGACATTTCGAGGGAGATGGAGGATATATTCACGAAAGGTATACGGACTCTTTTGACTACGTATATGAAGAAAGAATTGCAGCCAGCAATCAAGGATACGTTGATGAGGAATATGGGTTATGTGATATCGTATGGCTAATATAGAAATTAATTTATTGAAGAATTTGGGGCTCTTCGCCTTTACATGTTCGAAACTAAAACTGCGCTTACTCGAGCATCTAGAATTCTGCGATTCTTAGCAATTTATAGAATTCTAGGTAAGTATACAATTTCTGTATATTGCTCTGTGTTGCCGAAACTCCAAATGCGCAATAAGTTGCCCGTGTAAGCGTAACATTCGTGTTACTCTAAAATAATAGAGCCCATTTGATAAAATATTTTACGATTTAAATTAAATAATACCTATAACTTTAGTTGAAAGTTTATGCTTAGGAAAATTTTGTATGTTTTATAGTCATTTATGTAATTAAAAAGCTTTTTTATCATTAAAAGTAAAGTACTTTTAAATGCTTTTATTTACTTCACTTTTCTTGTAGCCAAGCTGCTTTTATTAGCTGTTCAAGTAGTGAAAATCAGAATTGTCTAATGTACTATTGATGAAAAAAAAAAGATAATATCACCTTAAAATTTATATTTTCTGAAAGCAAAGAAAACAATCTGAAGGTTCAGTCTAAAATCTATCTCATAAATAGGTATCACAGAAATGCGTAAGGGACTGTGTACAATAAAGCATTTAGTATAACCATTCACAGGCCACAAAAAATGTTTACTACTCAAAAATAATATTAATAAATTTATTTGGGATTTTACTATTTCAAATTAAAACTGTAAATTAATGAAATAATTGAGACATTAGATTTGTCTTTATTACACTGGCAAAACAAACATTCAAAATTATGGAAGTTTTTGTATGGCAAAAATAAATTTTAATAACATTACATTTACTTGTGGCCTTGGACTAGATACAAACATGCTTGATTATATTCATACCTACAGACAATTACATTTTTCCACAAATCACACCTTTTTCCCATGAAGGATGGCAGAAACTACAGATAATGACATATTTTAATAAATTAATCGGCAACACCAACATAATTAATGAATAAATAACATATCTTATACTTAAAAAAAACAATAAATAACACTTACAAATTAACTGATTGATTCAAAAATATTTTTTTTACAATAAATAATGCTCAATAAATTCACATTTGGTTAAATTAACACAAGATGCAAATGGCAGGATTTATCAATTTATGCAGCAAAAGGCTACATTTTTGACATTTTAGTTACAGTGGAATCTCCCTTAGAATATTTTTTTGAGATATTTGTTTTACCATTTACTTACATTCTGTAGGAACTAATCATTTTGAAATATTCTATACAAACACACAACATCTCACCGCATTCCCAAAAGGGAATTGTTTATGTATTACCTCATAAAGAAAGTTAAATATCATCATTGAAGTTCGAACACCAATTAAGTAAAAAATAGCAATTTTACGGGAGAATGAAAAAATTGCATAATTATACCTAGGTAATGGTACAATACCATTTTATAATTTGTTTTCACTTCAAATTAGAGACGTTGCTTGTGTCTGAATGGCTGAAATAACGCGACATCCGATTCTCTAGTAAATGGCATTAAAATTCCTCTCACTATTTATTTAAAAAATTGCTGTGCGACAGGGTCCATAATTGTTTCTTTTTTTTTAATTACCACCTGTATGTTGTACATTATGGATATAGCAATAAACGATTTTGATTTGATTTGATTTGAAAAAAATGTCAAAACTGCCAAAAATTGACTTACATGGTGTTATTGATAGGCAACACTTTTTTTATCCCTATCAAATATTTTGTACTACCTTAGCTTAGTAAAACACATTGGCAAGATAGATAGGCTATACAAAAAATTGGCTACATACCTCACCTTTTAAATTAGCTTCTAGTTTTACAGATTCCACTATTCATCAACTCCTCAATCTTAAAAAGAAATGTTTTATTTCATCATAAACTGCAAAATGCATTGCGGACGCTAAAACAGCCTTTATCATACTCGGGCCATACCCTTTATACAGTGCTAGGAACCCTTCCATTGTGATGGTCAATTTTATACAGTGTAACAGACCATTGCAATACATCTGCTTACCAAAGCTTGCTCTATATTGTTGAAACCCCTGTATCTGCAGTCTTTTCTTCACTAAATCAAAAGGATAGATTGCAGTCTTAGAGACAAAACCGGCTATGGAACCAGCCAACAAGTTTGCCATCAGTGAGGATTCTACTGCTGCATGAAGAGACGTGTTTTTTCTTTGGAAGTAAGTGATTTTATTAAATATTGAGTCTGTGAATAGTCTGTACACAGCAAACTGTATGCCAGCATGTGGTGCTATCTGACCAAGAGTAGGAGTCAGACCTTTGAATAGGGCTCTTGGACCTTCAGTCTTAATCATAGATGTGACAGCATTTGTGAATCCTGTGTAAGCTTTCTTCGTCTTCTGCTCAGCAATTAACCTAGTTCTGACAGTGTCAAAAGGAAAAGACACGACAGTGCCGACGGCTGCGGCCACACCGCCATTGGTAAAGTTTATCCAGTGTCTATGCTTGTAGTAGAAATGTTGATCAGAATTCTGACACGCTTGCGTTAGCTTTTCAAACACAGAAAACTGTAGGACCCCGTATGTTATTGATAACAATTGCGCCGGTACGTGGCCGCTCCATAACGTAAAAATTCCTTCTTCTTTCACAATAGAAGCGACTGCTTGTAGTATAGAACTGTATTTCGAACCACTTTCTATCGGTTCCAATTGGAGTTGAAATCGTATTTTTAGAACATCGAGGGGTTGCGCTACGGCTCTCGTGAAGGCTCCTGCTAGGCCGCCAGCAATCGCAGCTTCAAATAACGTTGTTTGCTTCACGGGATTATGCACTGTTAGCACCACCATTACAAAGATTTAATCCAATACTTTAGGAAACCCCGGTAAATTCAGAAAAGTGCAATAACCTCCCCTCAATGTCAAACTTCAGAGAAGAGATCAAATAGCGATTAGCGAAACGTCAGTCAATAATCATAACATGTCAAATTTTCCCAATCAACCTTGAATCTAAACTTCTTGCAATAAAGTCGAAAATCTATTAAAGAAATTTGACAGGTTGTGGTGGCTGTACATTACTTTACTCTATGGGCTGTACGTTTAACGACGAACGAAGCGCACTAATTTACCAGTCAAGCGCCGAAATTCCCCTAGGAAACGTATTAATTGAACGCATTATTTTCATTCGATCATGTGTTGTTTTGTTTCGTTCAACACATTACCCTCATGAAATACGATTAGTACATGTAGCGGATTTGAGTACCTATGTGTTGACATGAATCTGAATGATAAAGTAAGGAATGAGTATATTAGAGAAAGTTTGAAAGTGGCGCCTGTTGGTATTCTATATATCCTAGTTTGTAAGCCCCGGCTGGGGGCCTTAAATTCATTTGAGGTCACCACAGGATAGTCCGGTTGAGCAATATTGCAACCATAACGAGTTGAACTGCGAGAGGCACTCACTACCTAGAAAAGAATAAGTGACCCCTGTTACAGAAAAATTGAAAAGTAGTCGTTTGTCTTGGTATGGACATATAATGAGGAGAATTGAAACGCATGTCACTATAAGAGTGATGAAGTGATGATGTTGTTAAAAGTAGCGATTGTGATATAGTATTGAATAAAGAAAAATTAAGTTTTATCTGCGGATTCAATTCTTGAATCCGTAGATAAAACGGTTTTCCTGGGGATTATGCTTTCAAGGCTGATTATGATTTAAAGCTACAATGGGGTTCTCATTTAACATCTCTTACGGGCTAAGTTCAGTAGCATGTGCTATTAAAAAAATCCGTCAATTTATTGACTTAGGTACGCTGACTATATAGTCTATTTGAGTTACTTTCATAGTATAATGTCTTATGGCATTTTGTTATGGGGACGGGCTGCAGACATTGAGACTATATTTATTCTGCAAAAAAGAGTCATCCGAGCCATATCTATAATCTTCGTAGGCGCGATTTTCTAAGAGTACTGTTTAAAGAAATTAACATCATGATGGTACAGACACCAGCAGGTCCAAGGTAGGTAACACGGGAGAATGGATAAAGAATACATGTTGAGCCGACTCCAAATAAAATGGGTCAAGGGCAGGAAGATGATGATGACATTACCCTGTCTGCCTTAGTCGGGTAAAAAGCCCGATTGCATCGCACTCAGAATACCTAGTTACTCCATCAATATTATGTATGGAGTTTGACTAATACAGCTAAATACATTAAACTATTTTAAATGGTCCAGCTTAAGGGGAATGCTCCAACCAGCCCGCGAAATTCAAAATTTCTTGCGTTTTTTGCAATTTGCAGGCCAGTGCTAGGTTGTATGTTGAATAACATATTATTCGCGGCTGTAAGACGTATGTAGTTACAGAATTATAATCATCAAAATCACCAATACAACCCTCCAAGTTCATAAAGGTGTAGGAACAAAAAAAAAAATATTTTAATCAACATACAACCTAGCACTGGCCTGCAAATTGCAAAAAAACGCAAGAAATTTTGAATTTCGCGGGCTGGTTGGAGCATTCACCTTAACAGTCAGTGTACTTAATTAACGTTACACCATAAATTCAATGATGATGGACGGTACTGAACGTAACTGTACCCAATATTGCTTATCTGAACATGATAATCTGTCTATGTTTTGTGTACTAAGGACGAGGCTGTGGCATTATTGACTTTCGGACAAGAAGGATGAAACTGAAGACGAGGCTTCGGCCTTACTTACTTTACTTTTGAACAAGAAGGATGATACTGAAGACGAGGTTTTGGTCTTACTTTTAGACAAGAAGAATAATAAGCACTGAAGACGAGGCGGTATGGTCCAAGACCTTAGCCTGCACGATTAGGGCGAAGGAAAAAAAATTTTGTCTATGTTTTGTTCTCTGACATTCATTCATATATTATTTTGTTTGACATATTGTTTTGGTGGTTTGGGAGATAGGTTGTTGTAGATTTGTGTATTTTTATTTGTTTTCAAGACTAATCTACTCAAAATGTCGTCTCCCCTTGAAAATCTAGAAACCCAACTTGAGATGTTCATCGAGAATGTGAGGCAAATTCGTATAATCGTGAGTGACTTCCAACCACAAGGGCAAAGTGTTCTGAATCAGAAGATGTAAGTTGCTTAATTACGTTTTACGCTCTCATTAGGCGACTATTGTTTTTCTAAACTTAATGCATGTAAATATTTCAGACAATCGCTCGTTACCGGTCTGCAGGAGGTTGATAAGTTGAAGGCTCAAGTCCATGATATTCATGTTCCTACAGAAGTGTTTGAGTGAGTATTCACTATTCATCGTTATATCTTAACTTGTTGAGAATATTTAAATATTACTTCAGCATTAGGGCTACCTATGTGGGTGGAAACAAGTATGCCAACTCCTTATGTAGTGCATGTGTTGAAATCATGAACTTGTTTAACCTTTTTAACGCCAGAGCAAAAACGCACGCGCGTGCCCTCCACGCCAAGCCACAATTTCACCTACCATTTTGTCACATACTTGTGTCGTTTGGCGTACAGTGGACGTGCTTGCTTGTCACAATGACACAATGGCATTCAAAAGGTTAAAAACATCCTGCAAAACTGCACATAATAAGCCTGCAGTAAGGTTTAGACTAAAAATACCCTTTTGTCTGGCCTTATAAAACCTTTATGGATACTGTAAACCGTAATTATATTAGTTTAAATTGCACCATTTGGAGTTTTACTTGTTTACCAAAATAAGTTACAATCATGTTATGATTATTTATGATTTAATTTTTTTTCAGTTACATTGACCAAGGTCGCAACCCTCAACTGTACACTAAAGATTGCATAGACAAGGCACTGGCTAAGAATGAGGAGGTCAAAGGAAAGATTGACTCATACAAGCGGTTCAAAAGTCATCTATTGTCAGAGCTTTCTAAAACATTCCCCAATGAAATAGCCAAATATAAAGCTATTAGGGGTGGGGAATAGATAGTATGACTAATTTAGTTATAAGTTTTTTAGTTTATTGTAATTATTGGATTTATTTTGATAGGTTAACGGAAAAGTCCAGATAATTATTGTTAATTTAAGATGCAGATTGTAAATGTGTAAGCAAAGTTGGGAGGTGTTTTGCTTCTCGTATTGTATTGTATTGTATAACGTGCTGGTGTCCGCAACTCCACGTCCAAAGCTCATATTTTGCTTCTCGTAAAAACCCTTTTGTGTTTCTTAATTTTTGTACAAAATTACCAACTAAGATCTCAATGTTTTTGGGGCAACCCTATACAAATGATATTTAATTGTAACAATGATAGATCTTTTTCTAATTAAAGACTTGAAAAAAAGCTTAGTTATTTTATTAATGTATGAACAATTAGGATAAAAAAAATACAAATACATTTCACAAAAATTCAAAGCTGACCATGGAATAAAATTGAAATGTGAATGAGCAATAAGATACACAATTAAAGTAAGTAAACGAAAATTAAGAATATTTTAAATGATGATTGTTGGAAAATACAGAAAGATAAAACACTTTTCTTCTAAAAAAGCAGTTTCAAAATATGAAATTAAACATTTCAGGTTAAAAGACAGAAATCCGAGTAAAACGAAAAATATCGAGAGTAGGCAAAGGCCAGGTCTGCCCTTAGCTGTGACTGTGATGCCAGTTGCAAACATTTCATCTTAAAAATTGGATTAAATAATTTGATTAAAATAAAATGGTCTAATAATTAAAATTAAGTTAATACATTGATATTATGCAGGGCATGTTTGGTATATAAAACATTTGTAAAATATAATATGAGTTACATGGTGAAATAGGGTCTATGATATAACTTCAGGGGTCAATGTTGTTTCTGGCATAGTGTTTGGCTCTAAATCTGCCCGAGTTTCAACAACAGTTATTCCCGTATTTGTATTTTCTACGATTTTTTCTACTTTCTCTGTGTCGATCGATTGCTGTTCGTCGGTTTCGCTTGGCGAAGGCTTGTTAAGAGGCCCTATATCGCTAGAAAATACATCCCACATTTGATAAAATTCTATTTTTACTGGTTGTACTAGTTGTGATTTGCTAGTGATGTACACGTAGTTCCAGTTGTCAGCAGAACGGTCGTTGCCCCAGTCTAAAGTGCCTGTCATGAGAACTTTGTCGTCGACTAAGCAGAATTTGTGTTGCATCTTATAAATTGGTTTATTTACTTTACACTTTATTTCCGCACCTGATGAAAAAGAAAACTAGCGTTCAAAAACATGGTAATATTAGAAAAGCTATGCTAAAAGCCTGCTAGCAAGAGTAGTCAAAGTAAACTCACCAGCTTCAATGAGCTCCTTTATAAAAAAGTCCGTTGATTCGTTGTATCCAGACTGGTCAATGATCATGCGAACTTTGATGTTTTTCTTCTTTATTAAAGTGACCAAGCGACTTTGGATAGCAGGGTTATGGATGCTAGGCATGCAGACATTAACTGTTTTCTTGGCCGCTTCTACATAGCTGATCAACTTATCAAAATAATTGTAGGCATTGAATTGTAGTTTGCAGAACACCATTACTTCATTAATCTCAGCATTGCGACTTCTGTAATAGTAAGCTGCTGCAGACACGGCACAAGTAATCGCAACCGCTGCAGCCGACGACAGTATGCGTGGATTTAAAATCATTTTATGTAATTTCAAACATAAATACTATGTGGCACGCAGATACAGACCAATCTAATAATTTTATGTTTCTAAATAAAATTATGAGGCCAAACCGTGCTGTCACCATCACTTTATTCAGTAAAAAGAAGTCTTTCGACTACCCTCATCAGTCCCCATCTCGTATGTGACTGCTACCCTCAGTCTGTATGAGTGGGTGGTAATCATTTCATTGAAAGTCATCAAAACATGCTGTTTAAGGGCTTCATTTAGTTAAATATCATTAATTATTTAAAAATGGACTTTCAAACTAAACAATTTTTACAATAAATGACACTATAATCGACTAACAATGCATCTAAAGTTCCTCTCTATCTTCACTAAATCGTCTAAGTAATGTCAAGATTATCACATCACTATACAATAAGGTTTTCAAAAATGGCGGATAGAAAGAAAGGCGCGAATACAATATTGACGTTTTTTTGACAGTGTAGTTGTTTTGCACCGAACTTAATATTTTAATGTTTTCTAGTGGTATTTCTAGGAATATGGTGTGAAACTTACACTTAAGAATCATGGGTATTACGGGTTTATTACCGTTCATAGAGAAAGCCTCTAGGCGGACTAATGTTATTGAATTTAGTGGTTGTACAGTGGCTATTGATACATATTGTTGGCTTCATAAAGGCGCCTTTGCTTGCGCTGATAAACTTGTACGAGGTGAAGAGACTGATATGTAAGTTCTGTTTTATTGATTATTTATTTTTGGAGAACATTAAACATATATTTTTCGTACCTTTAAATAACCTATTCATGCACGAGTCGAGCCTAACAAATGAGGAGAACCTTCCTTAAATGATATGAGAGTAACTGTATAAAATAGAATATCAACCATTCATAGTTGTAAAGAAAAGTCCCTATTTCCTCTAGTAATTTGGCACTAATATTATATTGCTATTTTCATTCAACATTTTTTTAAATTAATCCAATGTTTGTGTTTTCTTTTCTAGACACATAAGGTACTGCTTGAAGTATGTGACGATGCTGCTATCAAAAAATATCAAGCCTATATTAGTATTTGACGGGAGGCACTTGCCTGCTAAAGCTATGACTGAATCTAAAAGGAGAGAGTAAGTTTACATAACCATTTGAAATCATGTAATAGCATTATTTTTTTGCTGACTGAAATGTCTTAAGATAATACTGTAGTCTTATTCTCAGCTGTGGTATGTTACAGGCCACCATAATACTTAACAAACTTCCATCTCCTTTTTTTCATTCATCAAACATATGGAGCTACTAGTCTTACCTACCTATCTTCAATGAAATGGTCATCCGGTGTATTCAATTTTGCTTTTAACTGTTTTCAGATCCCGTGACATATCTAAGAAAAGGGCAGCCGAACTATTGAGTCTAGGAAAGGTAAACAACCAACATCAACCTTCATCTTTGTTGTGGGCATATGTGGGATTATTTTTACCAACAGTTTTCTTACTTACGTACCATTACTGTCTTGATAAATGCAAAACTAATTTCTTTAAAATGTCTGATTTACTGCCTGTTGCTCTTCAAAGAATATAGGCAGTCAAACATTAATTTTGAGCCATCAAACTGTTATCAAGTCAGTGTTTCTAGCAAATAGCAATCTAATCTAAAATATCTCATTTTTCAGATAGAGGAAGCCCGTTCCTACATGAGGCGGAGTGTGGACATCACCCACTCTATGGCTCTTAGTCTGATCAAGGAGTGTAGGAAACGCAATGTGGACTGCATAGTGGCTCCGTATGAGGCTGATGCACAACTAGCTTACCTGAATATCAAGAATATTGCACATGTAGTCATCACTGAAGATTCAGATTTGATTTTGTTTGGGTGTACCAAGGTATGGCTATTTGCCCACAGGATCATCATCATTTCAGCCGAAAAACATCCACTGCTGGACATAGGCCTTACCCAAGTGCCAGATATTTTCGCTATATTGCTATATCAGTACCGGTTTTCTATCTAGATTTTAGATAAGATACATACATAACCTCAAGCCCACGAGGGTAGCCAGAAACCATAGAACTCCACCAGATATGATCCTTACATACTCCTTTCGCCTTTAGATCTAGCCTTTAGATAAGATCATCATAGAAATTACGATTATTGATTTTCGATTGAAACAAAAAATTCTGTGTAAAGACACAAATTCCAGGGAAAATCATTGGTACATGAATTAGTGATTTTATTATGCTCTCAATTATCTCCCACAATAACTTCTGAAATCTCCTTCACAATATCTTCAAAGAAGAAACGGGATATTTACCGGTTTGTTTTGAGTTCCCGATATTTCGGCGCTGTTGCAAGCACCATGATCACGGATAAACTGAAGTTACTGCGGTTGGACATGGTAAATATCCCGTTTCTAGTGTTAATTATAATGTTAGTGACCTAATGCACGCACAATGGTCCACTTTAAGGATAAGTGCGGAAACCAAAATCCCTAACATAGAATGTTAGTGACCATGACAGTTTAAAAACTTACATCCAATTTTGTTTCATTACCTAGAAAAACTACACGAACTGGCGAAATGTGAGCATACTATTATGGACACCTTTGCTTAATAAACCTTTCGTAATTACAGGCAAGTTTTTTAAAATTAAATTTCTTACTTTTATAATTCCAGGTGCTATTCAAAATGGACCTCGATGGAACAGGCACGCTAGTAGATACAACAAAACTACCTCTTGCAATGAAATGCCCCATAGAACACTACACATTCGATAAGTTCAGGCAAATGTGCATCATGTCTGGTTGTGATTACTTAGCCTCTCTGCCTGGCATAGGCCTGGCGAAGGCGAGACAATTCGTCACAGCTACGCAGGATTCTAATTTCGCTAATGTAAGTTTTTGGTCAATTTTGGTTTGGTCATAATGATAGTGCAGAGATAAAGTAATTTGGCCGATAACACGCATTGTTTCACGCATCGAATATTAATGGCTATTTAATGATTTATTTATTTATTTGTTTAAGAAGTAAACAAATAAATAAATAAAATGTAAATGATAAAGACACAAGAGTCATGTTTAATCCGGAACAATATCTATGTTTATTCTATGTATATTGAATTGGGCGTTGATAGCTGCGCCACAATATTTTACTTTTGTAGCTATCTAACTATCTTCGTTTTTCCTGTGTAACCTGTTTACTTAAGTTGTTCCAAATAACCTTAATTTTATTTTGCTTGGTTCGGCTCGTCACTTCCGCTAACGTCGCCGGTCCAGCGCTATTGTAACGCGCTCCAGATGTCGCAAGACGAATTTTGAGGCGTAGTACCTATTTTGAAAACACAAGTGTTTTCATGCTAGCATTACTCCAAAGATACGATATTATACATACGCAAAATACTCGCTTAGACGTGGAGTTGCGGACACCTGCCCGTTATACAATACAATACTTCAAAGATAGACACTTTAAAGATTTTACATGGCTCCTATCCAGTTAATATATATATATTAACTGGATAGGAGACACACACACACACACAGTACAGACACACACACACACACAGTACAGACACACACACACACACAGTACAGACACACACACACACACACAGTACAGACACACACACACACACAGTACACACACACACACACACACAGTCCAGTACAGTCAAGCATATTATGCTTAACTGTACTGAATTCATACAAACATAGAATCACTATTTTATGAATTTATCATCAGGTTTTTGCGGCAAATCTGCGTCCCTAGCGCGTTTTTTTTGCGTACGGAAATAGAATCAGTAGTTTTTTTTTATTGCCCCACACTAGGAATTTCTCCTGTATCGTGGGTGCGTTTACAAACATTTTAACTCCCATACACAAACAACTAGGCCTGGAACAACTACCGGTCATACAAATATTTGTTCAGTGGGGGGATCGAACTCGCGACACGCAGCGCAGCAGCAAATCGCTTGATCACTGCGCGAACCGTGCCGTCAAAGCGCGTGCGTCAAAAGTAAAATAATACAATTAAAATTTCTTTTACAGGCACTGAAAAAACTGCCCAGTTTCTACAACAAGTCCTCATTAGTTGTGACAGATGAATACAGGGAGAGTTTCTTAAAAGCTGAAGCGACTTTCAAACATCAGTATGTCTACGATCCCTTGGAGAGGCAGATGGTGAGACTGACTGAGCCTGACGATGAAGGTAAAACAAATCTTTATTGCTTGAGAACTAGTTGTTTCGTTATCGATTTCCGCATCGTGTTCACGATCACGAGTAGGTTTTAATAAGTTTTTTGAAACAAGTTTTTTTTCTTAAGGTACAGTTCTGATGGGCGCAGTGGTAGAGCTGCCTAATCTTTACACAGAGCGCATCGACAGAGTAGCAGACGCAAATGTCTCCATTTTCTGAAGCGTTTTCATAGGGTCACATTGAAAATTGCCGTATTGCTGCTGTGATGCGATTGGGCGACTCTGTCACTGCAGTTTGCATTTGTAATTTGTGGATGCGGTCGCTTCCGCAATTTTAGTTTTAGAAAGAAAACTTCATGATCATTAACTTGCCAAGTATTATTTTTTTAACAAAGTGACATCATCATCATTCGCCAGTGATAGCCTAGAGGTGTGACCGTCGGACTGCCAAGTCATAGGTCTCTCTCGAGTTTGAACCCAAGACACGTACCTCTGATTTTTCGGGTTTATGTGCGTATTGTATAATTATCACTACTTCGGGGATGGAAAACATTTTGAGGAAACCAAACCAGCATGCCTGGAGATATTTCTCGACGGTATTGAAAGAAAGAAAGACAGCAGAGGCCCATGGTCGGCATAAAAACTCTGACACCAGGTTAAGCACTTAGCACACGAAAACCTTCCCTTATCCCATTTTATTTGTGTGGCACAGCATGTCTTCTTCAGTTCTTTTTTCATACTTCTCTATTATACGTCATCTCATCCTTTCCTCTCTTGCCTTTCCTGCCATATCATCCTTCACACAGTCCACCCATCGTTTTTTACCACAAAACTTAAAAGAAAAGTTACATCAGTATTAAATTCCCATGAAAAACGGTCGCAAAATGCTATTAAAAGTTATCTCTTATTTGATTTCAGATATTGAGCAAGCATTATGTGTCAATGCTGGTGAGCTGTTGGACCCAAAAACGGCGTTTCAATTAGCTCTAGGAAATCTTGACCCTTTCTCATTGAAGAAAATGGATGACTGGCATCCAGATTACTGTAGCAATAAGGTATTTAATTTACTTACTATTCTATGGTTACACACTACTGGTACAAAGTATCCCATGTCACACATGAAAACGTAACAAACAGGCTGAACTACTTTCGCATTTAAAAATTAGTATTATTCATAGATAGATTATTTCATTTCCTTTACAACTACAGTAATGTAATCACATGGATATTTTCGCCATTATTGACTGATTATTAAATACTTTTCCAATACACTGCTGTTCAATTGTAATAGAAGTTTTCTGGAGCATAGGGAATATTTTAAATACAGTCAGTCACATGGGGTGTGCATACAGGGTGGAAAGGCCACCGATGAGAAAACGATAACCACGTATCCACTACATCATTCTGATGTGGGGGGCCCCATATAGAAAATTTTCATTACTATTTTAATTACTGATGAAATATTTTCTAGTAAAACTCTTGTTACTGCATTTCAGAATGAACCTGTAAGAACAAACAACTGGAAAGATAAAGGTGTGTCCCCACACCCTAGCATATGGAGCAAAGAGTTCACACCTTACCTTGAAGAGTCAAGTCCTTGGCAAAAAAAGGAAAAGAAACCAGAGCCAATTTTGGCAGTTCCTACTACTAGACCAAGGAAGGTGGTTAATCTAGTCAGTAAATTTGTACCTGAAACGCAGGATCAGGACGAAAGGTATGTACCTTTCAATAATATGGTACACCTAGGTATGCTAGGCAGAGTCGTACTAATTTCGCCAGTTAGGTATGTCATGTAATTTAAAGATTTGTAAGCAATTGATGGCAAGACTCTGTATTCTATTTTAAATAATAATTTGATTAACCGTATTCAAATCTGGATGGACAATAGGATATTACTGGCAGTTACATGGTCTTTAAGTTGAAAAAAATCCAAAAAGACGAAAAAATTGCAAAAAGCCAACGTCACGTGGTGTTCCCAGGCGGTCACCCATCCAAGTACTGACCACGCCCGATGTTGCTTAACTTCGGTGATCGGACGAGAACCGGTGTATTCAACGTAGTATGGACGTTGGCGATAGTAATGCCGAAATTATCTATCTATATGAAAATAATGACGTCATGAGACGCTATCGCCTGATACTCGCTATCTGCCCAATATGTTTTTTTGTACTTGACGGAGATAGTGGAACCAAATAAGTATTTAAAATGATGAAGTACCTACATTATGTTTTCCATTACTATTACATTATAGTTTTCTGTCCATTCATGTTTTATCAAAAAGTAACTTATGTATTTTTTTTCAGTTTATCAATAGAAACACTTAGCAACATGTATTGTACAGAACCAGCAAATAAAAAACAGAAGGTCGACTGTGATAGTGATGTTAGCGAGACATTTACACAATACTCAGAAAACGAGCATGATAAACCAATCAGAGACGTCGAAATCACCGATCAATTTACTACAAGAAACGACAAATCTCCTATTCTTGAAAATAAAGAAAGATCATTTAGAAAATGCCTGAAAACTGGCAGTTACTCAGTTTTGAAGAAACTCAGTAAATTCGCTAGGACAGTATTAGATAACAATGTAGTTGAAAGCAAGTTTTTCTCAAGTACTGAAGAAATTCAGACTAGTGATAGTAATCTATCTAAAGAGAGTGTAACAATAGAAGAATCTCCTGAAAAAATAAGCAGGAATCCTTTCAAAAAACGGACCTCAACTTGTGTAAAAATTGAAGAAGACGAACTGCAATGTTTGGAAGAAGATTCTCAGAAGGAAAATTTTACAAACAATAGTTCGCCGAAACGATCTCATAGTCCTATACTAGAGCCTAGTCCGAAGTGTAGGCCCCTAAGAGCGGATTTAGATGTACAGCTGATAGAAAATACGGAGAGTGAAGAGTCGGTTATAGACAATACTTATCCGATGGAGACTTTGATCACGCCTACTGGTTCGCAGGTTAGTGTTAAAACAAATAATTTAACTTTCAATGTTCATGCTTTCAATTTTTCACCAAAACAGCGGCAGATTTATACTCCCCTACCATTAATAGTACAAATATGCGAAAGTATATAAGTCTGTTGCCGACATATGCGCGATCTAAGCTGCGGTCAAAGGCTAGTTCCTTAAAAAAACTAGAAGAAGAGCTAGAACGAAGGAGCTCCTGACTAAATAATAACAGCCGCTCGGGGCGATCTTTAGGTTAAGCCGCGCTTGCATTGGTCCGTGGATGGGTGACCACACATAACATTCTGAGTTTCCTCCCTGCCTCGGAAAACACGTGAAGCCGTTGGTTTCAGCTGTCATTTCTAGATCTTTACTAGTCGCTACAGGTAGGCAGTGGCCCAAAAGTCTGACAACTAGTTTTTCCAACGGGTATCGTATTACCCACTACTAACTGGGTTGTGGACGCCAGATAGGCAGTCGCTTCATGTAAAACACTAGTATTCAGCTGCATCTGGTTAGACTGGAAGCCGACCCCAACAAAGTTGGGAAAAGGCTAGGCAGATGATGAATGACTCTGTAACTGAGACATAAATACTCTTATGCTATCATCGTTTTACTCATCTCTTTCTTCTTATTTACAGACATCCTTCGGCACTTCTCCAACAAAATCAATGTGGGCAAGCAGTCAGTCGCGGCCAATGTTTGTCAGTCAGACCAACAAACCAAAGACCAACATAAACGGTTTCAAGAAGACTGCACCTAGAGTGAATGGGATCAAGAAATCGCCGCCTTTGCCTAGCAACCAACCGACATTGCTCAGCAAGTTTGGGTTTCAGAAAAAGTAAGAAAGCTTTGTATAGTTTTTTATGCATTTCTTGTGGTACAGGTGTGTAGTCTTCGCGGCGGCTTCTAGAAACGGCAGTATTAATAAAAAAAATGCCGTCGAAAGTGCTTTAAGCGCACAATTGTCACGAATACGTTGTGTTTGTGTCGTAGTGAGAGTCAATTGTAATAAGTTAGATTTGTATTTAAAGTTTTGGCAATGTAACTAGCAATAGTAGCTCAAGAAACAGTAATTTTAAACATTCGTCCAACGGTTATGAACTCATGAGGTTGTAACCATATTAAAATCGTAAATTGTCGTAATGTTAAAAAAGTAACCCATAGTCCACCCACAGTTAGCCCACAAATCAATTATTTCTATATATTTTTTAAATCGACTGTCTTAGTAATATCATGTGATGAGGAGGGACGAATCATATGCGACTAAAAGAGGTATGAATATAAATGTTGATGGATAGAGAGGGAGAGTAAGGCCAAGCAAACGATAGACGACAAAGGATTGTGTGAGGAATGATATGAAAGAAAAAGGAGTAAATGATAACGTGATAGAGGAGAATGGAAGAAAAAAACGTGTTGCGCCGACCTCAAGTAACATTGAACAACAGAAAGATGATGTTTTTATCTTGTTTTTTTTTTGTTTTCAGGCCTGTCTTGAAGAGGTGATGATCTGCTTAGGAAAAAAGAAAATATATTTAAGTGTTATTTGTTTTAAGTTGAGCATTTGAGATGTGCATTTAATTTATTGTTTATGTACAATTTTATACTGAAAAAATCGTGAGGACGGCAATATGGCATTTATTATTGACTGTAATTATGTTTATAAAATAATTACGTGAATACAATGTTATTATAATAAGTACCTAGTTCTTTATTTCATCGTTCTTATTCCGACTGTAATTGGAAACAAACCATGTGAAAGATTGTAAGCAGTTATCGTGACTTCTAAATAATGATTACAAAATGAATTAGTAGTTTTAGATAGAAAAATATTGTATTAATTGCAAAAAACAAGGTAGGTATTTTGTTACACCAAAAATAAAAATGCAAAAAGCCAACGTCACGTGGTGTTCCCAGGCGGTCACCCATCCAAGTACTGACCACGCCCGATGTTGCTTAACTTCGGTGATCGGACGAGAACCGGTGTATTCAACGTAGTATGGACGTTGGCGAATGACTAGCATTAATTATCTGTCTGTATCGGGATTATGACGTCACGAGGAACTATGTGCTTTATCTCAACTCGACCATTTCAATTCGCGCGCGAGTTGTTATTAAAATTTTACTAGCTGACCCCGCAAACGTTGTTCTGCCATATATTTTTTTCTGGATAGGGACACCCTAATCACCTAGCGGTGTGAAATATACTTTACGACCTATTCTCATACCTACCAAATATACCTACATAAAAAAATTCATAAAATCGGTCGAGCTGTTTCGGAGGAGTGCGACCACAAACACCGGGACACGAGATTTTTATTTATAGATTACGACTATTTCATTCTGTGATCGATTTCCATGTCAATTCCGGCTCGTGAATTGTTACTATACAGGGTTATTTGTAAAACACCAGTAACCTCTTAAGAGGTCATTGTGCTCATCATTATGAACAACTTTTACTATGGGACCAAACCTGAAATCACGAAAAAAAAATCAGCTGTTCCCTACATTTTGACGAGTTAATCGATCATAAATGTAGGGAACAGCTGATTTTTTTTTCGCGATTTCAAGTAGTAAATGACAGCATGACGGTTGACAGAGGAGAATGGAAGAAAAAAACGTGTTGCGCCGACCCCAAGTAACATGGGACAAGGGCAGGAAGATGATGATGATTTCAAGTTTGGTCCCATAGTAAAAGTTGTTCATAATGATGAGTACAATGACCTCTTAAGAGGTTACTGGTGTTTTACAAATAACCCTGTATAGTAGTGCGTAAATTATCTAATTTATTTTATTTATATATTTTTTGTGTGAGTACCACGAAATAATTAGATCGCTAATTTATTTTCAATAGACTTTTGCCTTAATATTTTTCTTAAGTAGTGTTATTACATCAATACCTACCGTGGTATCTAATAATGACCCGCGTCATCCCGTCAGGGTAGTATTCCGTAGAAATACGTACACCCAGGAACTGTATGTTGCACTCTGCAGTCTCATCTAAACCGGTTGATTGTTTTCGATTTGTAGTTTTTTTGTTAGTGAACATTTCTTTTTAAGCAAATAACTAGTTTACTGCTAAAAATGGCAACTGTATGTTGATTTGTTAGGCGTCCTTAATACATGATGCATAGATCTATTAGTGCCTCTGCTTTACCGGAACCCAGAGTATGATTTACCTATTACAAAAAAAAACACTGGCAATTTACTTACAGCGCCCCTGACAGCTACACAGCTACGCTCAACTAAAAAGGAAATGGTCTTAATTTTCAAAATTATAATAAAAATAACTACTAAAAAAAATAGAAAATATTGTAAAATGACAAAAAGCCAACGTCACGTGGTGTTCCCAGGCGGTCACCCATCCAAGTACTGACCACGCCCGATGTTGCTTAACTTCGGTGATCGGACGAGTACCGGTGTTTTCAACGTAGTATGGACGTTGGCGATAGTAGTGCCGAAATTATCTATCTATATCAAAAAAATGACGTCATGAGACGCTATCGCCTGATACTCTATCTGCCCAATATTTTTTTGTACTTGACGGAGATAGTGGAATCAAAATATTTTAATTGATGTAGATGTTATGTTTTTCACTGATTAAATAGTACTTTGCCTTTTATCTATGTGTATTGGTATCCGAATACTGACGTCACAGTTTCGTCACAATTGCCAAGGATCGCGAGATATTTTTACTGTTTTTTTTTTTCTAATCTCAATAAGAATCTTTAATTCACTGACAGACAACGTACAGCCTCTAGTAGAATGGAATATTTTTTAGAATAGAATAAAATATTTGTATTTAAAACATAAGGGGGCGTGCATTAATTATTATGTGAGATGTTTAGGGGGGCATTGCGTCTAGCCGAATCACCCAATATCACGAAGAAAGAGCCGTCTCGGCAAATATCACGTAATTTTTTTTTGCCGCAATAAACTGTAAAATTGCGAGAAAACTGGGTAAACCGGTTTCTTCACAAAAATATGGCTAAATCCTACACAATAGTATTTTATTTAATAATAAATAGGTATTAAGAGAAAATAATTATGTTTTCTAAATAAATCCTATCAAAATTAGGAGGGCAAGGGGGTCAAAGTCTCATGACATCTCACCAAAGGGGGAGGCGGGATCAAAAAATCGCCAAAATTGCCTCACGTAATTAATGGACGCCCCCTAAGTAGTAAGCAACTTAGAAATAGTAAAAACATAGTAATAAATTATGCAAATACATAGTTCCTTAAACAACGTAGGATTTTTGAAAATCCATTTCCTAAGAAATATGGGATAGGATTACTTAAGGTCAACCGGGGCAATTGCGTCATATAAAAACCTTAGTCTCTTTTAAAAATTTATATTACACTAACTTAAAATTTCTTGGAAAAATCTTTAACGCAAATGTATAAAGAAATTATCTGTGTGCAACCTTAAGGAATCGTTTCTTTCATTAGTTGCAATAAATACGAGTAAATATACTTTTTTTTTAAAAGAGTAATTTTAGACGCAATTTCCCGTATTGGGGCAAACGCGTCTTCATTAAATAAGTTTTAAACCTGTGATGTTTGAAGGCTGGAATAGATATGTTTTACTTCAAATAAAGTTTTACACACAAATCTTTCAGTAAATTAAGAAAATATTAAATAATTATTACATCAGAACCGATGTTATAAAATCTGGGAAAATGCGACTATTTTTTCTTAGACGCATTTACCCGCTATCAAATCCAGACGTTCAAAACATTTTATTTTTGAAGGTAAAATTAGAATAAAATCTTATAATCTAATACTGCTGTTTTTAATGTTTCTAGAGTGTATTTAGAAATAGTCTTTTTTATAATACCATCTTCAAATGATTAACATCTGAAATAGAATTAATAAAGTTGTAATATACTTTTGTGCTAAGTTTGAGATGTTAATTAAGTATTACTCAAGAATATTTATGTATCGTTTGCATTGTGATTTTGTACCGAAAACTTTAAGATTAACTTTAAAAATAAATGTCTCAAGTTTCGTCATAACTTACAAATTATTAAAAGAAAAAAACAATATTGCAGTTATAGATTTTCATGGCAATATTCGCATTCATCCTCAGTGTAGTGCATGTACAAAATATAAATAGTACAAGATGGACACCAAAATCATGAACTTTCTAATAATGTCATTGCAATTGAGTTTTCCTAATCAAATCAAATGACGAGGTCCAGTTGGTGTCGCATGGGACTGTCCGCATCCGAAACATTCATGTGACCAGGTAAAATGTGTTTTATGCCATGGGCAGGTTAGTATCTGCTCTATATAATATTGAAAGTCATTTCTGTCCAAATATTTGTCGATTTCAATATATATATCTCAATATAACCATTGTGATCTAAATTACCTACAAGACAAATTGATAACTACACTATAATAATAATAATAATAATAATAATAAACATTTAATTCAGAATCACTTCCATATTTGTTAGTAACAATAAAAACTTATACACTAGTGTTAGTAATCAATTAATTTCTTAGCTGCGTAAGGCCCGCCGATCCTGAGGAATGTCTACTTGACTGCGTGCAGTCGTATCCACCGCCCCAAGATCGGAGAGTCCCACATATCCGCCAACGCTCTAAGGATGGTGTTGGGGCTGGCGCGAACACGGCGTAGCAGAGATGCGCATCTCTTGCGCATGATGGCCGAAAAACTATCAACACCCGCGTCGGCAAACATGCCGGACGCGCTGCAAAAACGCGGCAGCCCCATCAACACCCGGAACGTGTTGTTATATTGTATGCGCAGGCCACTATATGCCCTCTGCGTGAAGTCCGCCCACAGGCTGCACGTGTAAAAGGATTGGCAGTAGGCTTTGAAAAGCGTCACCTTAACCTGAGCCGTACAACGCGCAAACCTATGGGCCAACATCCCACATCGAACAGCCAGTGACCTGCGCTCCCGTTCTACATCCATAGTATCTTTTAAATCGTCTGAGACCCAATGACCCAGATATTTAAAATTTGCAACTCTTTTTAGAGGTTTGCCACCCAGCATAACTGGCGGAATTGTGCTGTAACATTTACTGCCTGCTTTAAATACCATGAGTTCGCTCTTTGATGCATTATATCTGAGCCCATGGGTCTCAGCGTACGATTCACACACGTTAATTAAATTCCTTAATGCCCTGACCGATGGGCTCAGCAAAACCATATCGTCTGCATAACTTATATTATTAATGCATACGCCATTTATATGACAGCCGATTCCGGTTCTGCAAAGCTCATCGATCAGATTATTAATGTACAGATTAAACAAAATAGGGGAGGACAGCCCCCCCTGCCTCACCCCGCACTCAAGCCTGTACTCAGCTGAAAAAGAGTTTGCCCATCTGACACGGTTCTGTTGATTAGCGTACCAAAATTTGAATAAGTTTATAACTTCCCGGGGCACGTCCGTTTCATGCTGCAGTTTACCCCATAGCACATTATATGATACAAGGTCAAATGCTTTTGACAAATCTAGGTAGCACGCAAATACTGGTGTTTTTCTTGCTGTATAGTACTGCACAGTCTGCTTAAGGCTAAGGATAGCGCTCTCTGTTGATAAACCGTGCCGAAACCCGAATTGAGCATCATTTATTGTTAGATGTTTATCAAGCTGACATACAAGCAGACTGTCCAGCACCTTAGCAATTATCGTCGCTAAAGAAATAGGTCTGTAATTTGATAGCACGGACGAATCACCCGTTCTGTTTTTGATGATCGGTACAACAGTTGTACGCATTAATTTTTCAGGTAAATAAGCGTGACCTAAACATAAGTTTAAAAACATAAATAAGACTCGTGGCAAGTGGATTCCAGCATGCTGCAGGTGCTCTATGCTGAGACCGTCATGCCCGGGCGATTTTCCTCTAACCATGTTTTTAATTGTAGCAGCAATCTGTTTCGCAGTAAACGTGACGCTTCGCGCGGGGCAGTCGGCGGTCCCAGAATCGGGCGCAGGCAACAGCGGCTCATTGTTAAGGGGTGATTGTACTCTAAAATGCTGCCGAAACAGATCCGCAATACTACCCTGTTCATGTTCACCTTCGACGCTAACGGGAAGGCTCGGCTTATGATTTAATTTGTTTGTTGATTTCCAGAATTTACCAAAATCTTTGTTTGAGTGGTGTTTAGCAATTATATCCATTTTAATTTGGTTTTGATTAGCTTGACACCATTTTAATTTACTTTTGAATGTTTTCCTGGATTCGCTCATATCATTAAAAACCGGACCCGAACTGGGCTTACCAAACATTAACCAAAGCTTATAATAAAGTCGCGCCCTCTCGTGAGCATCGCGAACAAACTTATTCCAGCCAGTTAGATGCCTGCGCTTCGTTAAATTTTTATGATAATAACTGTGCTCAGCAGCGTTTATAAGTATACGTTCAATGTTATTATACATTTCATCCAACAAAGTTAAGTGGCATGAATCATTACACAACCTGTCTGCACACTGACTAAATTCACTTGGAAAATCAATTTGCTTTAATTCCGAATGACAATAATCGTGATATTTAGCTATTTGTACAGCATCACGTTCACCCCAGATAACTTTGTTTACATCTGCGTACGGCTTCGTCACCATAGTGTGCATTATGATGTTATCAAACTTACATTCTAACATAACAGGTAAGTGGTCCGACCAGTATGAGTCATACAATACAGATACATTGAGAACAGTCGGCAGCGCGGCACCTGTCACTACGCAGTGATCGAGCCAGCGCAGGCACCCGTGTGCGTCGCTTACATATGTGTAGGTGTCCGACGGAAGTATATTCATATCAACGCACGACCATAACTGTTCCGCACAGAACGAAAGTAGCTCGTTAGCAAACGGTTCACCCGGGTGTGCGTTAAAGTCACCCAGAATAAAAACTGACTCGACACTATTGTTTTCAATCACCGCGTTAATCTCACTTAAGCACTCTGTGAATTCTAAGAAATTCTCACTACAATCGGTAGGCATGTACACTGAGAACACCACGAATGACCGATCACTGAGCGTTACCTTAACAGCTGCAAGACGCACACTACTGCAGCTGATCACTGTCACAGCAGGGAACGCACTTTTACGCCAGAGGAGGGCAACTCCTCCGTGTGGTCGTCCCCGCAGCACACCGACCGAGGTATCCACTGCCGAAGTACCCGCATAGGCAAAGTTGTCGTCTATGGTACCCAGAAAAGACAGGTCGTGTGGCAGCAGCCATGTCTCCTGCAGCGCTATCAAATCGACTTCTGGACAAAGTTGTCGTATACAGTCCACTGACCTGACAACGTTTTTACAATTAAATGTTATCATTTTTGTTGTCGTCATGTTGAATTGTTGGTATTTATCTCGCTAACTCGTAAGTTGGTTTTGTTTCTAAATTCAACAAAACGTCGGTACGCAACTCCAATAGGCCAAAAATCGGCATCCAAAATTAAATTTATCTTTTCTTTAGGCACAAAAATTTTGAAGGAATTGTATTCTTTTTCCAATCTCATCTTCATCATTTCAACTTTGACATTCAAGTTCGACTTACTTGTTACATATTTACTGATGTCACACACGGACACATCCTTCGCCACGTTATAAATATAAATCGGTACCTTTATTTCGGCCGCCTTGAAGTTCATATTTCTATCAGCCACAGCTATCCCCCGGTTTCCCGCAAAACGGTTTCTATGTCTTCGCCTTTGGACCGTAATCCACTCATCATTCTGCTTCACGCGCTTCCATTCACCATCCTTCACTATGTCCGCCGCAGTCTTGTTAACCTTCGTCGTTGCAGGTTTACTGAGCGCGGTATCCGTGTGTCTCGAGTTATCAGTTGTCGGGCGGGCGATCAGCTGAGTTGAGTGATTCATAGTATCGCTCGCCGAGCGCGTGAGCTCGGAAGCATCGCCTTTTGAGTGAACAGGATTATGACACCTGGTGTGTTTAGAGTAAGGTTGAAATTCACCCGTGGATACCCTGTTTACACCAGTTTGAATAGCCAGCGACCGTTGCGTGTTTGTAGGCCTTGACTCAGAAATACCCTCAGATGGAACTTTATTCTTCACAATTTCGCAATATACTGTTTCTGGGGAAAATAATATGTGACTCTGGTTGCTCACTCTTACATCAGCCAAGTGAGGTGGTGATCCTAGAGGATCATCGGCACCTTCAAAACTCTCCATTCGACACGCTCCACGTCGAGTGTTTATATTTCCTTCATACGTGTTGATTGGTGAAGTATGCTTCAACAATTCTATCTCACATTTTAAGACATCTAACTGTTCAGTAGTAACAAACTTTTCTTTAATACGACTGATATCTTGCTGTATAACCAATAGATCCTTCAAAATCTTCGTTACATCCACATGATCAAATAGAATTGGGGGTAGCTTTTGAAGCTCGCGAGCGACGAAAATAGGTATTTCCTCAGGATCTGTTTCCTTGAGAGTACAAATAATATCATCTATGTTTCTGAGCGTTTTTCCGTCTCCCTTCCTGGTTTTCTTCAGCTTTTTTATAGTTGGTATGGATTCACATAGCAGATTCTTAGCTACCACTATATCATCTTCAGAGAAAGCAGAGACACAGATTCGACTGATACTCTCTTCGTCCATCACATCTAGTTTATTGTTCACAAACGCTAGCACTTCGTTAATCACGATATTACACTTTGAACATTTTACACGATTGGAAGCCATATTCGCTTACGTACGGTACGCGCGACCGTATCTACGCTCGGTGCGTGTGCGACTGAAATAATAAATACAATATAATAAATAATAAATACAATAAATATAATAAATACAATTCCTAAACTTCTCATAAAAAGTTAAAAAATTAAGAAAGGCAAATTCAATTCAAACAAAGCTGTTAAAACACTTAGTCACGAAATAAAATTGACTACAAGAAAATACAAAAAAAAAGGTTTAAGATCTCTGGTTTTGGGGCAAATGCGTCATGCAGACGCAATAACCCCGAAACAGCAGACGCATTTACCCCAAAAAACCAGACCTAACCTAAAACAATTAAATCTTCATTTCTCCACAAATAAAACGATTTCAATAAAAATAACTATCGGTATACACAGCCTATAATATGTTGTGTATGAACATTTCATTCTAAAAACGGAAAACTCAGTAAAAACATGGATTCTTAAAGATTTTAATCACTCATCACGCGCAGCACCTCTTGACGAAACATGCGTTATTTTCAATATGGCCGATATTTTAAATTTGTGCGGAGCAACGCCATCTATTGAAAGTATACGTTATGATTTTATTCAAAATAAACAAAACTAGATGGCAGGAGAGGTTGGTTTTCAAACAGATTTTAAATTATTTCGATTAGACGCAATAGCCCCAAAGACGCAAATGCCCCGGGTGACCATACGTCATTTTTGTCGATGGAAAATCCGATCTTCTGATGCTGAGCTTCTGATGTTTTGTCTAACCGCCTCATGTATGAGAGGTGCGTGGGTGGAAAATAAAAGCCGGCCAAGTGCGAGTCGGACTCGCGCACGAAGGGTTCCGTACCATTATCTATAAAAACGGCAAAAAATCATGTCTGTTGTATGGGAGCACCACTTAAATATTTTTTTATGCTGCTTTTTTAGTATTTGTTGGCAACAAAAATACATCATCTGTGAAAATTTCAACTAACTAACTATCACGGTTAATGAGATACAGCCTGGTGACAGACGGACAGACAGACAGCGGAGTCTTAGTAATGGGGTCCTTTTTTACCCTTTGGGTACGGAACCCTAAAAAATGCCCTGAACGAAGCCGAGAGGCACAAGGTCGTTCCGTCATTGCGATCATTTACAAATACAAGTTTTAAATGTTATAACTTTAGTTTAAATATATTCATGACCCGTGTATGCAACCATCAGCATGATGTTTCGAGTGCGTTTCATTGAGCGCTACCGTAAACAAAAAAAAAAATTGTTTCGCTGCTATAATATTTTTACGCAGTGTTACTTATTTTGATGCTTAGTTGACGGTTTTGTAATGGGCTCTTTTGCACCCAGTCACAGATAATATAATACCCAGTGTTGTACGTTCAAAATTCATGCCTATCCTTCCAATGTAGTTATTACGGAAATACAATTACAAAAAACAAACATTCGCCATTGTCACCCCATTACGATTATAATCACATCTGTTTCAAAACAGGTACAAATTACACACGTTATTAAACCGACGTCATGCATGATATTGTACGATAAATGAGGCAATTTTAAATTTTATCAGATTAAAAATGGCGTATTGCTTTCGTAATGAGGGTCATACATTCTTAGGGTAAAGATTCGTGATTGTAATTAGGTGCAGAATTAATTGGTGTTCTAATCGGATTCGTTGCCTGTTGAAATAAAAAAGGTTAGCAATTTGAATGCCCATCTATTTTTCAAAATTAATAAACTAAAAGTTAATAACTAAAAAAAAGCGATGTTTAATACTTTTTAAATCGACTTCAAAAAAGGAGGAGGTTTCTCAATTCGACCGTCAAAGACACCGCGTGACGTTGGCTTTTTATTTATTTTGATGGCTTTTTATTTATTTTGACACTTGTATTACCAATATAAAAAAAACTTTTTTGCAAAAAATAAAACCGACTCCAAAAACACAAAAAAAGTGAAAAATAATTTTAGCTTCAGAAGTCGGTCACAAAAAACTGAATCAAATAAACAAAAGTCACCGACTTCTGAAGCTAAAATTATTTTTCACTTTTTTGTGTTTTTGGAGTCGGTTTTATTTTTTGCAAAAAAGTTTTTTTTATATTGGTAATACAAGTGTCAAAATAAATAAAAAGCCATCAAAATAAATAAAAAGCCAACGTCACGCGGTGTTCCCAGGCGGTCACCCATCCAAGTACTGACCGCGCCCGATGTTGCTTAACTTCGGTGATCGGACGAGAACCGGTGTATTCAACGTAGTATGGACGTTGGCGACTACATTGCCAAAATTATCAATTCCTTTACAAATACTGACGTCACATTTGCGTCACATTCTCGAAACCGTAGCAATGTCTTAGCTCTATCACGTGCATTATCCTAACGCCTACGTAGAATTGCTACGACGATGCTGACGTAGCACGACGCTACGAAACTACTACGAAAACAAATGTCTACAAGGCATTTGGACATAGCGGTCTGGCATCGGCACGGCATCCCAATTATCTTAAGTTTCAATTTTTCAATACTATTAGCGTAACACACTTTCAATCCATACGCAAACATATGTATAAACATTCGCTCACAGAATAAGTACCTAAGCTGAAGTGGCAATGGGCCGTAGAACCGATGACCGTTGGGGTAGACGTGTTTTTGAGTGGAGAACGCGAATCGGCAAATGTAAGGCCTTCAGGCTCTCGGTGAAGTGACGATCTTCGCGGGGTGGCTGGTAGCAACTGGATGAGAGTTGCTGAGAATCGAGTTTAGTGGCGTCACGGCGTGCGGTTGAGGAGGCCTATGTCCTGCAGTGGGACTTTCAATCTCAAGGATTTTTAACAAGATTCCCTAATCCATTGGTGCACATTTAAGTATTAAAAATTCGTCTATCAGTCGATGCAAATACCCCGCGGATTAGATTTAAAGCAGAACCAAGGGCCCTATACCCAGTTTAACATGCAAATATTTCGTTTCCTATTAGGTGTTACAATCATGCAAATGGACACCAGTAATTAGGTCCATAAGTTCATCTAAACCTTTTTTCAATACAATAATAATACTATCTTTTTATTTGCAAACCGATATACAAACTTAAATAAATAATAAAATATGAAGAGGAATTTTATTACGGGCGTCAAAAAATTTGTCCACGTCGCTGTCAACGGGAAAAGTGCCCAGAACGCTGGCAGCATTGCTATTGGACGTTGGAAGGCAAAAATAGTTGGCCAAGAAATAGGCCGGCCCTCTGCTCACGGTAAAGTTGACCGGCTGCTTGAAGATATCCCGAAAGAGTAGGTGGGAACTTGGACCTATAAACCTAATACATAATACGCAGCTTTGACCATAGAGTTCACAAAACCCGTCCCAGTATTTCCTAAACTACATGTCGAATCACAAAGCCATGTCGGTAACGCAACCCGAGATACAGATAACAGATTTGTTTTTATATTTCGAATGTTGTGGCTGGCCGGTAAAATTGGAACCAAGCTGAAATAACATGGCTGTGCCATGTCCGATTAAAAAAATAGTAGGATTTTGTTTCCTGAGTTTTGAATTTGGATATCGGCTTCCGGTGAATGGGTAATCAAAAGAGGGCAAAGCATAGTTAAAAGGACTGAACGGGATTAGCAGCCGTTCGGGATTCTTTCAATGAAACTCCATACTGCAACCTGCAACGTACACTTTTAAGAGTGGTGTAAAAGTACCCTTAACGAAGCCGAAAGGTACTAGTACTCCACGTCATTGCGATCATTTTTTTTCTAGACTATACCTTACCATACTTTCAAGTTCTTGATAGGCCTGTTGGTCTAGTGGTTAGTGACCCTGACTGCTAGGACGGAGGTCGTGGGTTCGATTCCCACCCAGGACAAATCTTTGTGCGATGAGTACGATTATTTGTTCTGTATCTGGGTGTAATTTATCTATAATAATATGTATGTATTTAGAAATATATAAGTATGTTTATCAGTTGTCTGGTTGCCATAGTACAGGCTCTGCCTAGTTTGGGATCAGATGGCGGTGTGTTGGTTGTCCCAAGATATTATTATTATATTATATTAAGTTACAGAGATATTGGGGGTCAAAGTTCCAACGTTTTCACAAGTTTTTTTTTAAATACAACTTTTTAATGTTATAACTTTAAAAACCTCCATGACCCCGTACTATTAAATGCATCTATCAGCACAATGTTTTGAGTGCGTTACTTTGAGTCCTATCGTAAAACGTGATTTCTTACCCCCAAAAAAAAGTCGTTTCCCAGCAATGTTTTTTGTCTGGAGTTACTTAGCTTGATGAACAGAATGCTTGGTTAAGGGTTTCGTGAAGGGTCCGTTTAGTTTACTAAAAAATGGTTGCCTGTAAAGTCGGTTTTACGGGCGAAGATTTTACGTGACAACGTCTTTTTCTCGGTAGAATATTTATTGATATGAATATAATTAAATTGCACAATAGGAACAAGGAATTGAATGAAAATAAGAATTGCACAAATTTTAACTATAGAAATATATTTTGTTTACTAAAACATTGTACATGTAAACTTAAACTTAACTAATTACCGATCATAGTTGAGTGGGAGAGAGACGCAAGGCATTCGGCGGGCCTCTCTCTCGTTCGGTGACTCATCGTAACGTTACCGAGCGTTACACTTTTTCATAAGTGACTCCCAGCCGCAACCTAATTTAAGACGTTGTCACGTCAAAAAAAACAAACTTAAAAACGTTACTTTAAAACGTGACGTGGTGCGGAACTGGTGCAGTGCTTATAATTGTGCTAGATTTTATCTAGCTTAGCGTGTCGATGTCAATCTATATTGAGTCTGACCAGAACTTAGCTATGAGTTTGGTTCCATCAGTAGCGTCTAACAATTCTTGTAGTATAAGCATCAGGGTACGCATGCCACGATATCAGAGCCTGTCGTATGTGGAACCGTAGCACATTCGCAGTCCTGGCTGGAATATTGACCAACCAATATTCAGATTCTATAAATAACTTCACGGCTGCCATATAGCACACCCACATTTCCCCAGTTATGTTTAAGCCGGCATTATAATATACCTAGGTTAGGTACTTAATACCGATGAAAAGTAGGTAGGTACCTTGTAAACCTGGAAAAAATAAAATTGTGTGTATTTCGTGTTACCAATTACCTACCTAGGTCCTGCGACTACAAAAGGTATGATAAATGAGTTATACGCGTGCGAAACCTCTCCCGAGTTTAGCATAACACTAAACTGGCTGCTAAAATGATTTAGTGGTTGTAATTATAGCATGTTCAGAGCTATTATGACTCTTACAACCAACGCGCCTTTTGAGATAGATACCTGTACCTGCGAAATTAGAATTGACACGCCAATGCCCGTTTTCGCTAACCTTAAGCGACAGCGACTAAATACAAGCTCACTGATGGATTTTTACCGCTCGCAGCGGAACTTCCAATAGTGCGCTTTTGATTAGGCATTCCTTTAGGAGTCGCTTAATGTTTGTAACAAAGACATTACAATATTTACGACAGATAAACTGGACAAACATAGAAAATCGTAGTCCAATACTTGTTACTACTTTGTAACAAGTTGGTCTGTCTAATGTCATACGCCTGCTTGTTAGTAGCTTTATGAAAATTTTTGTCTGACAATATTCGCTCTATAAGTCTTTTAAATCTGTTTGGTTTGTAACATTCTCGTCACGTTTGTCGAGATTTCAGAAGTGACGTTTTTTTTTTAATGTCTTGGATTGGTAAACGTCGGACGTGAAAGAGGGGGTAGGGCGGGGCGCACACTCTTGTGCACACACACATACCATACACTATACTTGGCTAGTCTCCGTTGAGATGAGCCGACGTGACCGAAAATCGCTCAGGAGTATGTAAAAGTAAAAGCTCTTCATTTATATTATAAGAACTTTTCTATATCAGTTGAGTAATAAAAACTTTCCCCAACATTCCTCAGGCTCTGGCTGTAAAGGCCGTTTTTTTCATCGTTGAAAAATTTTTCGCTGTTCAGAAGTATATGTATAATAAATCATAATCAGCCTGAAAAGTTGTTCGCGAGTGACTTATTTCTCAATTTCAGCCAATACGCCGCCTAGGGCCGTTAATAATTGATAAATTGGGGCGAAAAAATAAACTTGATGGTTGATGGGTAATATGATATAGTCCCTGGAGGGTTGCGTGGCACCAAAATTGTTGGCGTGGCTATCGAGTCGTTTTGAATTATTCACAACTCATTTTAGGCGCGAACTTTGACACATTTTTGACATTTCAATTTTTTTATGCGTTTTCGTGTAATGGATTCGTTTAATTGAGGAAGGGGCGATAATGATCAGGTATCATTTTAAAGTGCTTGTACAAATACTTCTTTCTTTGTCTGTTTGAACGTTAATACCTACGGGTTGTTCTAATACCTTGAAGATAAATTTCAAGACGTTGCGTGTTGACCTTGGGACCTTTTGATTAAATAAGCATGTCATCCAACTTGAATGCTATATACCTAAATACCTATCGCTAAAGAGCATCAGACAAGATCTGACAGTGTTAACTCAGACTATCTTTAAAAATGTCTGCATGTAATGATGTTGCATCAGTTAGAAATAAACACAATGCAGAAGCAAACACAACTTCATGCCAAAAACGATTGTACCAACTAGCCTGCAAAGAAACATCTCTACCTCTACGAAACTATGCTTATTGAATTCGAATGTAACCCACCGCCAAAAAATCTAACCACCCGCATACGTAGAACTATTCCATCAAAAACATTCGGCAGCTCAGTCGTTTCAATTTCGCATCCCCTATTCCTCATGCATAATAAAAACAAAAGAAAGAAAGACTCCTTACGTCGGTTTTCACCTCGGCTCAGAAGTTCTAACATCGTCAAATATCGGGCCGTATTGCCCCCTTCTACCCCCTTCAATAAAATAACGCCCGGTTCAATTTCATTTACATATGGTATTGGGGGAGGCCTAAATTAATTTTGCACATGAGATCGTCTTACTTTAGGTACTTTTAAAGCTTATTCCTTGAAACCTTACCCGCGGTACACTGCGGATGTGAAATCAGATAAATCAGATTTATTTCCATTGTATGTATTTTGTTCACCTGTGTAGGTATTTTTTTGCACTCAAGTGTATGTAGGCGTGTTTTGATAACGGTGTCAGGTAAACCAATATTATCTAGATAATATGTTTGTTATGCAAAGGTGGAAACAACAAAAATTTGTTTGTTTGAAAAAGTTAGTTATATACCTAAATAGTCTTGTGAAAATAATAAAGAAGATATATAAAGAAGATATAGCATATATTTTTGTAACATCCAGATTCCAGAAGTCAGAGCGCAGAATACTTAACGTTAAAACTTACCGATCGAATAAGGAACACCGTACCGTATACTGCGCTCCAAAACTCAAATTGCTGACGTAGCTCAAAAAGCTGCTAAACTAAAATGGGACTGGGCAGAGGCCATGTCTGCCGGATGGCAAAGCTGTGGGCCCGCATATCACAAAACTGGAGCCCTGAGACAGTTAGACGGGGTCGCGGCAGACCTAGGAGAAGATGGTGGGACGCCTTGGATGGCATTCTCGCTAATTGGCGAGAAGAGGCGCAACATCGAGAAAATTGGAAGGAATGGGGGGAGAGCTTTGCCCAGGAGAGGGACAACTCAGCCAAACAAAAAAAAAAACTGGTTTTGTCGGCGTTTCGTGATGCATCTAAATTCTGTCTTTTAAAAAGTATGTATGCATAAATGTGGGTCTTTTTCTGTTTACATTAAGGTATACAACCTACGTACATATGTCTAATATAAGAACCGCACGTTTCGTTTTACTGAGCAGCCATTTGCAAAACATTAGGAAACATTTCCGTCAAAAAAAAGTCCATCTTAAATTAACGTTTTAAAAACGTATTTAAAAATATGGAATTCGATTAAACACCAACGCCACTCAAAATTTACATCAATTAAAAAAAGAAAACTGTCTTCTCAATTTACCCAAAGAAAAAAGGAAAACATCACAATATTAATTACGAAATGTAAAGGATACCGTAATTGTTGAATATTTGAGACAGACATTATTTAGGACTTAAAAACCGCCGCACTTGATCACCATTATAGCGCCTCAAAAGAATCGCACAATTTGCTGGAGCAGTAATAAAATATAGACTACTATTCCCTTTTTAATTCTTAAGTAAGAAAGCCAAACGATGTCACGCGAAATAAGACTTAATTTAGCTAAAGTAATGGATATTACCTCTCTCTTGTCGACCTCCATTTTGTAAAATGTGAGATAAAAGTCTTGTATTAAGTAGGGAGTGCCTGAAGCGGCCAATATAATTTTTACTCGTTTAATAATAAGGTTTTAAGGGCTATTTCTTGGTTGTTATTTACGATAAACTAGCAACCAAGTTAGGAGAGGGAATTCAAATTTTGTTATGTTTTTTGCGATTTGCATGTCAGTGTTAGGTTGTAACTTGTATGTTGATGAAAATATGATTCGCACAAGTAACAAATATGTAGTTACAGAATTATAAATCATTAAAATCATCAATACAACATTCAACAATGTTGTAAATTGCCATAATTCTTATAAGTATTTTGCGGAAAAGTAGGGGAGAATTTCAATACACCTAACGGGATTACGAAGGTGCATCTGTGTCAGCAGATACGACGGATTAAATTTTAATAAAGATGTGCCTCATTTTAAAGTTTGCTAGCAATCCTGCATCCGAAAAGAAAACCCTACTCCTCCACCTCCTCATTCTTCTTCCTCCTTTTTGCTCCTTATTCTTAAGAGAATAAGGAGCTTGAAAATCGTCATTATTACTACGCCTGTAATCCCCGAAGGGTTAGGCAGAGGTGTACCTAGCAGTACACTCACAGTTCACCAGTTATGTTTAAGTCCCATGTAATAGGGGGCGAGCCTATTGCCATCAACCGGGTACAAATCCAAACTCCGTGGCTGCTACTGAGAAATTTCTGATCGAAAAACCCAATAACACTTTGCCCGACTCAGGAATCGAACCCAGTAGCGTTTGAGATTAAATCTTTCCTTTTCACTAGAAATATTTCAAACTAGCTTTTGCAGGCGGCTTCGCCCGCGTGTATGTCGAAAAATATGAGACGGGAACGTACTACTGGGATTAAAAATTAACATATAGGTTAATCCAGGTTATAAACGACCTGTGTGCCAAATATCGTCCAAATCCGTTCAGCCGTTTTTGTGCAACCCGGAACATACAATTTTTTTCTAGATAACTATGAATTATTATAATAATAACAATATAGAGCTTTGTTCGTGGCTAATTCTCCTCAACTACGTGTGATATTTAAGAAATAATGTACAGAAATACCTACTGTAAAGGAACATATCTACCTAAATTCAGCCAAAAGCCCAGCCAGGCAGTCCAGCCCGCCTGCCAGTCTAGCCCGGTGCGCCTGCCCCGCGCCCTCTGACTTCGTGTTCGCGACCTTATTTAAAACGTGAGAAGATGCTCCTGGTTGCAGGATGAGAGCTTGATAGAAATCATCTTTATCCATCAAACTTGAACGCGTATACAAAGTTTCGTGTCCGTGCTACCAACCGTTGAAGAGTTCTCTCTTGAGGAGACGTTCCTGGCTGCAGGATTAAGGAATGTCTGACATAAAAATGTATTGTCACCTGAACCTAAAGTGTGTGCAAAATTTCAGCTCAATCGGTTGAAGATATCTAAAATTGAGTTGCAAGATTCCACCCGAACAAAAAGTTGAAAGAAAGTGGACCTTCATCCGCCTTTTTAATAAAATTATAAAAACGCTGAGACACGTATAAATTAATTTTCAATCACAAAATTTGAAGATCCTAACTTCAAAACTGACGGACTTTCATATAAAGTTCCATTGCCATCATCCATTCCAAAGGGTAAAATAGGGTTACCCCTTTAGGAGTGGAATTCCCAATTCATATGTATCTTGCCAATGTAAACAGTATTTCTCACAAGATTGCTTTCTTTACAACATCATCAAGCTCAAGAATTTAAATACCCTGTTGAGAATTTCAGTCACTAAATCTCACTTGTCCACCTAAAAAGCAGTAAGAGCACTTAATCTCCTAAAGTAGTTTTATAGGACCTAAACTACTAGCAACACCGTTGAACCGTTTATTTTCCAAGTTAGCTTAAATTAAAGACAATTAAATAAAATGGACCAACTTTTTTAATTAACCAAAAATTTGGCAGTACTGTAGTGTTACATTATTTTGTATTGTAAGTTTGTGATACAGCCAAATTAACCCCACCTTGATTGATTGGAGGGAAATTGAAACTTCGTCAGCATTAGTCAAGAATATAATATTCTTAATTAAGAAAAAGCCATTCATCTGACTGCTTCCCCCTAAATAAAGTGTGTCAATTAATAAAGATCCAAGAAACTATTAATATGAGTTATGTATGAATGCCTTTAGTGTGCAGGTATCGAATTTATCAGTATACCTGTTTTTTTTTTGGATCTTTGTTTAAGTGAAAAGAGTTCGATATTCAAATTTATGTAGAAAAGCGAACGTAATCAGAAGAAAAAAAAATAACAAATTATTCGTTCATATTTTGAAAAGTTTATGGCGATTCTGACACGGCACCACTCGGTCGGGCAGTGAAGCGGATCTCACGCCACGTATGAAATCCGTTGATCGTACACCGCTCGACTGCGCGGATGATCCGCGCTCACCGCCTCTCCGCGCGGCGCACCGCCAATACTTTTGCTTTGCCGCTTACGCCTGGCCGCGCGGACGAGCGGTGTCGTTTCAGAATCACTTAAATGTATAGTGATCCAAAACTAGGGTTATTGCAAAGAACCTTCATAATTATTGTAATCTACTGTAGTTCCTCATTTCAATTAATTTTACCGATTTGATTATCTCGATAAGCTAGAGCCTCCTCAAGACATAATTATAAGAAATCCATCATTTTAACCCTTCCCATATACAAAATGTCTAAAATTAACCTCACCATTCATTGTTAAATTATCTATACAATTTGTAAATGAATCTGGCGATTAATAAAAAAAAAATGCTTCTTTTAAGCCATAGACAAGCGTCAGTCAGTTATTTATGGCAGGATTAAAAGCGGGAACGGCCAACCAATATGGCTACCGACGAGCGCTAAGCCGATGATTTAAATACAACCCATCGATTCGCTAAAACGCGAAACGTAATTAATCATATTTTAGCCGCCTTTAGAAATACTAGAGCATTGAAAGAACCTATTAAAATATTGTAATAAAAAGGTGGAGCTTTGGATATAAAACATTTTGTGTAGATTTTATCTTGGCACCAAAGAGATTTAAGATTCTATAGCTCGAGGGGCTATCAGAAGAAATGGCATAGAATAAAGGATGATCCTGTGTATTAGTGCCGTCTAAAAGTAAAATGATATAATGACATGTTTGGTGCCGGGTAAAACGGGGTGAATTTTAAGAGACACAGGGGTAAATCAATGTATAACTTTAAAAGGGATTGTATCATACGTTACCAACAAGTACGATATTTTATTAACTTAATTTCAGCCGTTCTGACTTGATTGAGTACCTACCATTTATCCATCCAAACTTTCGCATTTAAAATTGTAGTAAGATAATTTCATATAAGTAGATATATAACAATACTAGCTGTGCCCGGCATGCGTTGCAATGCATGTTTTCCTACCTACTACCCTACCTACCCTACCTACACTACCTACCCTACCTACCCTAATTTTTTGTGAATCTAAACCATTCCCAGATCCCCTTGAACACACACAAAAAATTTCATCAAAATCGGTCCAGTCGTTTGAGAGAAGTTCAGTGACATACACCCTCACAGAAGAATTATATATATAAAGATAAGATGGTAAAATGTAACGTAGGCGAGGACGTGGCACGTGTCGGCCTAGTTTCAAGCTGTGTGCATTTCTATACTTGATACGTTATAAATGTGACTGTAGTCGCGGATACAATCGACGTACGCAGACATTAGTGAGGGAAATGTAAAAATGGATTTTTTCATCTCTTATTTTTTTTGTTGAATTTTCAGTTTTATTTTGATTTGGAAGCTTTGTTGTTTTAGATAGAGCATACTCAGTATTCAACGTCCCCACTGTTGGGCCACATACTTCCTGAGAAAGAGTGGGCGAATCCACCACGCGAACTTAGTGGTGGATGTCTAAAATTAAACGGCTTCAATATTATTTCTACAGCCTAGCTAGCGCGATGACGTGGTTACAGTGAGTGCTTCACCAGCTAAGTACGCCGCTGTGAGCCTGTGACTATTATTAGACCACTACGGACGGGTTTGTGGAATCGCAATTTTTAGTTCCTGGTTTCATTTTGTTACCGATTTTGCGTCACGGAAGTTGCACTATCTACCTGAGTACCTGACTACTTTTTTCCCGAGTCTAAGGTCACAAGCACTTACACCTAGTATAGGAGACAGAGTATCTAAATTATTGTGACCTAGTAATAAACCTTACTTGTTCTAAGTTTTATGGATGTGATGACTTTTGGTGAAATATAGAATTTAAAATTTATTCACATTGGAATATTATTATGTTGCAGCTTGAGAATTTGAGATGTAACTAAAAAAAAAAGAGACCACCGGTACGCCATCATGTACAATCAAAGCTGATCATTTTAGGCATCTTTGCCAAAGTTACTCTTCAATGTGGCTATTTCATTTCAATTGCAAAGTAATGCCATCCTCATCTCCATCTAATATTTTCCCAACAATAACCTCAAATTACGGCACAATCCCTCTAAGAGAGCCGGCCTGAGTCCTAGCAGTGAGAACATCCTCATCTGCCTAGCTTTTTCGCAACTATTGGTGTCGGCTTCCAGTCTAACCGAATGCAGCTGAATAACAGAATTTTATTTAGAGTAACTACTCTAAATAAAATTCTGTTATTCAGCTGCATTCGGTCGGTTCGGTTCGGGAAAGACAACTGTCTTTCTACCCCCACAACCCAGTTAGTACTGGGTATTACGATACCCCTTGTTGTGTTGTAAGATTGGTTGTCAGACTTTCGGACCACTGTCTAGCTGTAACGACCGTCAAAGATCTATAAGTGACAGCCGAAACCAACGGCTTAAGCTTTCCGAGGCATAGAGGAAACTCGGTATTTAATGGGCATCAGCGGACTAACATAGGCAAGCGCGGTTTAACCTGAGGATCGACCCGAGCTGCTGTTATTATTAAACCACGAGCTCCTCTCCAGGCTGTGAGAACATCACACTGATTGTGTATATGTAAACGTAAACATCACGCCTGTACTGTAACCCCACACGGTTAGGTAGAGGTAGGCCCAGTTCTCGCCACTCGGTTTTTCCACCAGGATTTTTTCAATAGCAGCGGTTTAAGGCAATACGCTTGCCTTCTATTAAATGGGGCTTAAACATAATTAGCGAAATGATGGTAAGTATACCATTATGCATATATTATTTGCAATCTCAAATAATCGTTTCCACGCACAATTCAAGTAGGTAGTTAGAATACCGATTCATATGCACATCGCTTCGTCTCCAACATATTCGATTCATATTCTGAATCGACTCAAGCTATCGAGCCAAGTTGCATATTGTGTGGACTCAAAGGCTCTGGATGTCTCAGGGTCCAATATGCTTAACAATGGATCGACGGAGATATTCTGAGACGGAGTGATTTGGCTGGATGAGCCTCTTCATGGAAAACCACAGTACTGCATTTTCGAAGACATGTGGGAATAGCAATGGTAATCTGAATGATATATTTTCTATCAATCTATATAATATTAAATTTTAAAAGGAAAATTTAATCTTATTTACTATTATAAATGCGACAGTTTGTGAGAATGTGCGGATGGATGTTTGTTACTCTTTCACGTGAAAATACTGAACTACTCCAAAATAACACATAGGCTATAATAATTTATAATGATATTGTTTTAAACAATGAATTTGGCGAAAGCTAGTTGTATTTATATAAGTTGCAATAGCTACATACTAAAGATTTTTGATTACGAATCGGATATGAGTTTCAAAGCGAAAGTTATTTAGTATGATGATTAGAATTTTCGCCTCGATTTGTGACAAAATTGCCAACCTGTATACAAAGGAAGATTACTAAACTGATTCAAATAGAGAGAATACGAGATCTTGTGGACTGTAGCAATGCGTTCTACGCCGCAGTATCCTATATAGTACTCGCTGGAGTATCTCATATAGGTTGCTAGACTGCGTAGGCGCATGCACAGGATTTTCTTTAATAACATGGCTTTTTTTTGGAATTTTACCCGTGTTGTCGCTTATTCCCTAATACTCACTTATTCCTTACTTTTTAAAATTATTCGGTACCCGTCCTCGATTCAGGTTCTCTTCGCAGATTGCCAGCAATCGGTGTTCTTTGTTTCTCTTGTGTCTTACATAGTAGCTGCTTTAATTCCCTTTCCGACTTGATATGTGTGCTATGACCTTTCGGCAACAATACTCGCCAATAGGACCAATCTGGGTACGTCCTTCCCATAGTATAATCACAACGTTTAGGTACAATAAGTGTTCATTACTGTACATCCACCCTTAACAAACGTCACGCAAGGCCGCAATACTACCAAGGGTGTGATGATACATGAAAGTAAATGATAAGTTGAAGGAGCCTACTAGACCTACAAGGCTAACAGTCCCTACAACCCTAAGCCCTAAACCCTACAGCCCTAACCTATCATATACCTAGTATGTAATAGATAAATAAGAACGGGATGTCTGCACCATGCGACCTAAGGTTACAGACGGATTGGAGACAGGATTTCCAGGTACGGGAAGGGTAAACTCACTGCCAGTCCCGCAGACTCACGAGACTGATCAGAGATGGCTAAAGGTGTCTTGGCCACAGTGAGGGGTAATGAGACAAGAATATAAAATTCAAATCTGATTTATTTACAAATGTTACCGCTTATATACTACTTTTTCTTAATCTATTATACAAAATCTTGGTGTCCTATGCGTGTAAGATGCAACCCAATCATTATCTTAACTGGGCCGCGCGTAAGCCAGGCCGGGTGCTGAGTCAATGTCCAAAGGTAACATTGAACAATTACACTTGAGGAAGAAACTATTTTAGAAGTAAGTAAAAATAAAAATAATCACGTAAGGTTATATAGGTAAGTAAAAGATTTTGATATGAGAACTGAATAATTAGGAAGTAATTATAAAGAACTAGCTTATGCCCATGGCTTCGCCCGCGCCGAGTTCGGTTGTTATCCCACGGGATCGTACTACCGGTATAAAAAGTATCCGGTTATTGCAAGTTACAAAATATCTGTGTGCCAATTTTCACCCAAATACGTTCAACCGTTTTTGCCGGAAAGAGCAACAAACATCCATACATCCTCGCAAATTATCGAATTTATAATAGTAGTAATATTTACATGTAGTAAGATTGGTTCAGTTTATGACCTGATTTAACTTTTTGTTTTAGTGTGTGTTCTGTACAACCCAAATTATGCTCATTATTATATATAAGTATTATGCTCAAATATTACGCATAATGTACATTGTAGGTATGTGCCGAGTATCTATGAATGTTTCTTGCCCATTCTTCTCTATTCGAAACGTCTTGCGAATGTGAATTAATAATAATTCTTTTTTCTTTTATTTAATGTTTGACGTCTAAAAGTGCGTTAAATGGTCTACTAGCACTAAATTGAAACTGGGCAGGCCGTATCTGCGGATGGCCCGCAAAGCTGTGGGCCCGCATTTCGCAAAACCCGGAGACAGCTAGACAGGGGTCGCGGCAGACCATGTAGAAGATGGCAGGACGCATTGAATGCCCTCTCGTTAATTGGCGAGAAGAGTAGAAGGAAAGGAGAGGTCTTTGACAGAGGCCTTCGACAGTTCAGGCTACAGTAAGTTGTTCTAAGCTCAATTAATGTTTTTATGAGATATATGTGTGGTCTTTGAAAATGGGCCTTAGAGGCCCACTCAACATCGCAAGAGCTAAGTATAGATAGGTATAGTGAAGTGGGATAATAATTAATCTATGTACTAAATTAACTTTTTATCTTTAATAGCATAAAAAGTAAATGTTAAATGTATCGTAAAACAAAATGAAAGCATTTAAAGATAACTTTCATCATTAAAGTTTTAAAATTTAATCTGAAATCAGCGTGAACACATATATTTTATAACTTTTTCAGGACATTTATTGAGTGGCATTAATTTAAAACAGTTCAATTTCAGATTTAAGGCTTACTCTATATTTTTTGGTTTGCTTTTATTTAAAACGATGAATTGCTGAAAGTTTTTCTGAAACGCTCGCGGCGGTTGTGGAGGTCAGATTGGCAGTCGCTCCATGTAAAATACTGGTCATCAGGCCATGTAAAGGTGCACTCGGTTAGACTGGAAGCCGACCCCAACATGATGAGTTGGTTTATTTACAGTAAAGAAAACAATCAGTTATGGGTCTCACATAAATTTATTTCTCCATATACATATGTATAATTTTGCGAATCCACTGTGTCCCGAGACGCAGCGCGGGAATTTTTACAAAATAATTGTCGTCTACTAACGTTCTACATTACATTCACACGTCCCCGCCAGCCATATTGCGTCCGCCAATTTAATTGCACTAAAATAATTATCATTAAAGCTAGGGCGTTACATAATTGATTTTGTTCTTAGCAAAAAATACGAAACGCTGATTGGCGAGCCGTCACAAAACTTTTGTACACGATACATGCTAGAAAATTAAGCAATTCATCATTATATCCAGGGCACTGTTGATCGGAGAAAAAAAAAAATTTCAACGCGAACTCTTGGCGTCGAAAATTTTATATATTTTCGAGATCGAGTTAATTAAAAAAGTTCGTAATTGAGTGACGGATCCATTAGGCACATTATATTTCGTACACTTCATTTTTTATAAATGTGACATTGGAAATATTTAAGTACTTCGGTCAAGCGACCTTTTCAATATTTAACAAGAACTTCCAAGCAACAATACCCAGACTGGCAAGTGAACAATGTTAATTAAAAACATAAAAATTACAATTAATCGGCATTCATTACAAAAACAATTAACAATAAAGAATTTCATGATGAAACTACATTATAGGAGATACACAAATAAAAATTAAGAACACAAAAAATTAGTTGGTAAAATCAGTCTTAACATACCGAACATAGGTATCAATGATGATTTTATAAATGACATGCGCGCGTGTAAAAACAACCGTTTTGTACTAAATAATGGAATAAACAGCACCTTATTATGGCATAATTACTTAAACAATGAATACAATACCGCGCAACTGTAAAATTTGTTAAATTAAAAACGGCACTGGTTGCAATAAAAAAAATGGCTGACATTTTATTTCATTCTAACACAATTGCTTTTATAACTTGCATTTGCGATTCTTTGTTAAAACAAAGGTAAATAAAATTAATCAGTGGGTAGTTACGCGGTACTGTAGTACTCCAGGCTATTCGACATAACATATTACCTAATGGCAGAATGATACATTACCTAAGCCTAAGAATGCAACACGAAAAACTGTACAAGAGATCGTAATGTGCGTTCGGATACGTTTACAAAATGAATGAGACGACGCTGTCGACGCGGCGAGAAACAAATATACGTATACAAAAATAAGAGAAATAAAAGGAATGATAGTTAAGTAAAGCCTAAAATCACTGATTATTACAAAAAAGTATGTTCAATTTAATTACGTAGCCTCCTAATATAAAAGCAGGTAGAAAGCTGGTCATGCTCACTAGCGTGAATATGTTACGAACCTCGCTATAGGTACATGATTCATCAACGAGTATTAAATTTTCACTATAACCTCAATTTAACAATTATTCTCATTAACTCTACGTACGTTTCGTATTTTTATTGTATTCAATATTTTTACTTCATTATAGCTAAGTGAAACGATTGGCAGTTACGAATGTCAGCGGCCGACTATCCGACCGAATTCAAACGTACTTAGTTTAACTTTAATTCCTTTAGATATGAGCCACTCTTCAATTGTTCGCATATCTACGTGTAACGTTTGAAAATTGCGTCAACTTTTTTATATTCCCTAAGTTTCATACAAGCTCAAATTTAACTTATAAGTAGGTAGATCGATACAAGTAGGTATATTGTATAAAACGAGTGAAAAACGTAAAAATCTTATACATTTACTATGCAAGGGGATTACGGTAAAATATTAAATAACGTACTACACTTAAAGATAGCTTAAAATAGTGTCAGAGTCGTGGCAGTCACGTTTGAGTCACTCGAAGTGTCCTTGTCGTCCATTATTTTCCACGTTTTAATGAGAAGCATAAATTAACGGAAGAATAACGCTTAAGGAAAGAAAATTCTTGACATTATTTTTACGCAAGAGAAATGTAAAAAATTTCCTCTCCGTTGTAGCTTTTTGAAACTCTTCATGCATTTTATCAGTGTTCATACTTATAACATCGTACCGTATAATTACGATTCAAATATAATTGAATCGTCATTTCCTTACCTCTATATCATTACCACACCGAAACATATTTATCTAACTACATATAGATATGTCATCGAATCACGATCTTCCTCTAAAAGCAAGCGGAGTGATTGTTCAAAGTAAATAAATAGGTATGGGAAGTACAGACACCAGCACATAAAGCTACAACAATCTGACAAATTTCTTTATTCGATTTTCAACTTTATCGCTAAAGCATTTGGTTCTAGGTTGATTGGGAAAATTTGACAGGATCAGGTAGCATAAGTGCTGGCGTGGTACCTAACATCCTAGTCAAAAAGCTGACTGCACTATAGACTGTTCCATTCGCAAACCAAAAAAAGTGAAATTTCGGGCCGCGAACATTTTTAACCTAACGTTAGATTTATAAATCAAAGTTTAATTTTGTTTACTATTTTATTTTACACGGTTAATCGAAATGGTTCTAAAATGGAGCTAAAGTAACGGGTAATTTCTAACGTAATGCGAAAATGTTCCCGGCCATGTTAATATCCGTCACGTCAACATGATTGGCTGGTTTAATTGGGCAAGTTTAAAATTACAACACAAGCGACACAAAATTAAGTTTGAAATTACAAATATTTACATAACATTATGCACTACGCACAGGACAGACACATAAAATCACACGACACAGCCGATTCGTCTAAAGTTCTCATATAATATTGCATTAATGAAACGTGTTACCACAATTTACACTACTTAAACATATTTTAACACCCGATATGAAAAATAAACTTCTAATTACAGCTGCAATAACTATTTATACATTTTACAATATTATGTTTGTATATATGTTTTGACGATCAGAATTGAATATCATATATCGCATAAAGTTATTATTTAAGTCTCTAAGCGCACTGTTCATTCACTAATGTTACGTTTATATTTGATCGCAAATTATATTTTCACGGCATAAACATTACACTGATCATTAAATACTTTCTCGAACTCTTTCTCGTAATATAAATGCATCTAGGTATAATTCAACTGTTTATATGGACTTTAACATTTAACTGTTCCAATTTAGAGACAAAAATAGCACGAACAGCTGCGAAAGTTGGACACATAGTCAGTGACGTTAAGACATGTCCACAATCTGCAACCATCACATCGTAAACACTTTATACAACTGAACTAACATCACGTATAAGATTTTACGAGTTCTCATCATGAATATAGAGAAATTTTATACCGTACTCAGTCGTGTTAACATCGTAAATGACTGTGGTATATTGACGTGCACTGAATATGTTTCCAGCTTATATTCTATCATAGTTAGATAATAGGATAATAATTAATTATATTTATTACCCTTCCGACTCACAATCATGATTTTTAGTGGTCACAATCGTAAAATACATCATAAGTAGCATTCCTAGGCACTCATACATGTTTTAGCCTCTTATACGAAGTTGAAAATGACAGTCAGGCGATGTCGCGGGTACATCACTACTATAATAGGGTCATATACAGCGCGGGGACTCTGTCGATAGATATTTATTATCTGTGGCGAAAGCAGAACAAAGAAGTGTCGGACATTTTTATCAGTAATGGCGGGAAACTGTGAAAATGATGACAACTATTTCGACTATTTATAGTTTTAAGGTGGGGTTGAATTTAGATGTAAGTTCTATGTTATATAATATTATTATTGTCTTCATTTTATGGCGATGTAGATTAAAGCATGTCTAAGATTTTTTAAACTATATTAGGCAAAAATAATTGGAAATTACGTAACATAAAATGATCTTTTAGTTACTAAATCAATGGAAATTGGATCTGTGCCCATTTAAAACTAAATTTTACGTTAATTTAAAAATTTATAAAAAGTAGGATTACATTTTAAATAATTTGTTTAAAAAGTTAGATTCGACGCAATGCTGGTGGTATACCTTCTGATTGATTGCTAGACATCTTTATCTTTTTATCATCGTTTATGTCATATCAAACGACGTCATCTTTCTTTACCTGTCATCGAATAACTGTTTAATTTAAAAATATGTTCCCAATACTTCTTTGTTCGGAGCATATATTAAGTACATACGTCATGACGTTCGCGCGACAGAGTCCCTTGAAGCGCGTTTAGACGAGTTTGTCTGATCGTCAGTTAGCGTAGTGGTCGAAAGAGCCGAGATACTCCAGAGCTGCGCGGTAGCAGAACTCGTACTGATCCTGTAGGAAAATAAATGAAGTTAGTCTTACTAAAATCGTTACAAAAAAAAACCTTGGGATAAGGACTGAAAGTACTTAAACATTTGGAACATTAATTAATAAACCAATTTAAACATAGACCCTGAAAGCAAACCTTTAACAAGGATCTATCTAGATGCAAGACGTAAAGAAACTCGCATCCATATTGATTGAACCACTTTTTAATTTTTATTCTTAATAAATATTAAAGTTATCTGAAGGCTAAATATGGCGGTTAGGCAACAATGTCATACAAGCTTTAAAACGCAATGTTTATTGCTTACACAAAGTTTATCTGAATATTTAAAAATCGGTTCTAAGATCATTATTTTTGTACTACTTAAAATCAAAGATATCATCATCTTCATGCCCTTGTCCCATTCTATTTGGGGTCGGCGCAATACGTTTTCTTCTTCCATTCTCCCCTGCGTCATAGTATCATTTAATCCTTTCTCTTTCATATCAGTCTTCACACAATCGATCCATCTTTTGTTTGGCCTTCCTTAACCTTTCGTGTGCCGGAACGTAGATCTACACGAGACACAATGGCTTTTTAATTGTGTCTATATACTCGGCATACAAGTGGTTAATCCATCAACATTCATGTCCATCACTCTTTTAGTCACATGCGTTTCATGTGACTAAAAGAGTTTGACGTACTGAATTCAGTAGCAGCCCTACATTTCGTTTAACTACATAAAATGCATGCAAGCTTCGCTGTCAACACCTCTGTGACCTATTTCTGTCCGCCGAGTCTTACAGCAAGCATAAATCACCCTGTACACTGCGTTGAAGTAAAACACTAATTATGCAATTATAATTATGCTACAATTTATAGCCTTCCTAATTACTGTGTGTACGGTATATAATGGAGCCACTTTACTTGTTTGTAGGGAGTTATTAGGGTGTTAGGGAATGTACACAACTTCAAATCAAATGTGCATAGAAGCTTGTAAGCCACGAGCTTACATTGGTAATGAAAAAAATATTATCATGAGGGAGCTTGACTTAATACAGTAACTTTATCTATTTGTACAGACGCCAGCACATCGAGCTATTCGAAACTGTCAAATTTTCCTAATTAACCTTGAACCTAATGCTTTAGCGATAAAGTTGAAAATCTATTAAAGGAATTTGACAGATTGTAGTAGCTTGATGTGCTTGGCATCTGTACCTACGGCATATTTTTATTTTATTAAATTATTTTAAAACTCTGACTACACTCTTAGTTTGTTACTCAGTGACCAAGCTTGGTCACCCACCGATGTTCATTCATTATGATCCGTATATAAAAATCACTATAAAATTCACTTTGGACAGATAGCAGATTTAGAAATATCCTACCTCAGTCTGAACTATTGCTGGGCGTTGTGTGTGTAGCGTGCACAAACTTTGGCACACGTATCGACGCCTTTAGTATGTCCACAAGCTAGTCTTCAGGTTAATGTGATGTAAAAAGAGTTCAAATTCCTTTTACCTCAGTTTGAACCATGGCTGGGCGTTGCGTGCGGACAGTCTGGAACACTCTTCCATGCCTTCAGGATGCTAACAATAGTCAGTGATATAAATAAGTTTCAAATTCATCATACCTCAGTTTGAACCATGGCTGGGCGTTGCGTGCGTAGCGTGCGCACAGTCTGGAACACGTCGACGACTCCCTCGTACTGCATACGCTCCAGAACCGTCGATAGTGTGATGAAAACACCAGTGCGGCCCACTCCCGCGCTACACGAACAAAAGGAAAACGGATTTGATGACTGATCTTCTAAACCTAATTAAATTAGTTAGCGAAGCTTCGAAAACGTGTAGAGTATTGATAGAGAAAAAAATGTTCGATATTATTTGAGGTCAAACGACCGCTGCTAGTTACCGTGCGGGTTGAGAAAATAATTTTTATTTGTTTTATCGTTTTAAGATATCATCGCGGATGTGAAGCTGACATTAAAAAAAAATGTTTTTCTCAATTCAACTGATATTTCAAGTAACTCTCTCTCTCTAGCTGCGGTTGTTACCCCAATAATGATTTTTCATGTTTAGGTATTGAACTGTTGAAGTTTCACTAGTTAACTTAGTTTGACCCTGTAGATTTGACAGCGGTTTTTCACAATATTCTTACCTGCAATGTACAGTTATGGGTCCATCTTGTCCGAACTGCTCCTTAGTCTTGTGCACTTGTCCCAGGAAGTCGATGAAGCCCTCGCCACTCTTCGGTACTCCCTGTTCTGGCCAATCAGTGAACTGGAATTGGCGTACCGTCCTCGATGAACCGTCGCGGGCGTCCGTTACCTGTGTAAGTTTGAATTTGGAATAATATGTTAATTTTGTTTAACTAAAGAAGAGCAAATAAAATTATAGCTGCGGTTAAATGGTGGGCTCCAGATTAACCAGGTTTTATTTGTGATCTTATTCGAAGTTATTTGTAGACATAATGACAGACAGGGTTACATTTGTTTGTTAACTCAGTCGTTTTCGTAAGGCAAACTAACCTATGAATTCTAAAAATAATTAAAATTTTTGACTTATAAAGGGTGCAAAAATACCCTTAACGAAGCCGAAAGGCACTTGTTCTCCCCGTCATTGAGATATTTTTTTTTGTACTGGACCATGCCTGGGAACCTTCTAGTTACGGAGATATTGGAGGTCAAAGTTTCAAATATTTCAGTCGAATGTATAATTTTGAATACACAAAATAATTTGACTAGGCTAACAATATGTAGCAAAGGAGCAATGTCTTTTAGAACATTTTTATTCCATTTTCCCGAAGAAGATCCAATGACATCGACACTAAGTCCACGATGTTCAAACTTCAGTAACAAAGTAACAAGGTATTGGAAAACTGGAAGTTAGATCAATAAAGTTTTATCAGTTATTCAAGAATTTCAATTTGTTTGTGAGGAGACGTACCTTGAATTCCCTCAAGATGTACTGTGGCATGTTGTACTCCGCGATTGGGTCGACCACGAAGCATTGGTAGCGTACAGAACGGTCTGATGGCCAGTATTGGTGGCATTTTTCCTAAAAAAAACATAAGCCTTATTTATCCTCTGATAGTAGCAAAGCAATAGCAAACTTTTTATAAAAAGAATAAAAAAAGTTAATCCTGAGTTTCAGAGTTGTCTTTGGTAGCAAGCCAGCAACCTCATTGCAAGGGAAATAAAATCACTATGGTTTTGTGGGTGATGTGCGATCAGAGATAAAATAACCGTGAAAGGATTGCATAATAATTAAAAAAGAAGGTAAGTATTTTACTTACTCGGCCCATCTCCTTCAATTTAGTTAACATAACGATGATTGTAGAGTTGTGTTCCCAAAGCATCCTCCAGAAATCGTCAGTAGTATCTGCCAGTGGGCCTTGAGTGGCAATATAGGCTGCTCTGTATCTGTAGCCGTCGACAAACGACGCGTTGATATAGTCGGACCCATCGCGAGGAGTCAGGCAAACCCGGGTCGATTCATACGGCAAGATGTGGACCAGTCTGTTCTTATGCTTATTGCAAGGCAAGCTAGCAGACACGAACCTACTAGAATCAGCTTTCATGTTAGCCAATTTCTTAAATTCCAATTCCATTCCAGTGATATTTTCAATAGGATCTATGCGCATCAGCTTTTGGATGTGAGCGTGTAAGTTGCGAGCGGGAACCTCCGTATCACCGCAGATCACTGCTTCGAGTAAAGCGTCATGAATGAAAATGTATTGGTCTTCAGTCTGCACCATGTAGTTACGCTGAGCTCGCAAACAGGTTACGTGGCCGTAGATATCAACGGTGCGTTCATGGCGAGCTCTTTCAAGCATTGAGTCGATAACGATAAAGCAGCCAGTTCGACCAACGCCAGCAGAGCAATGGACAACTAATGGACCGGCATCAGGCGGGTTCAACGCCCTCACACGTCGCAGGAATTGAAGGAAAGGCGCAGGATGGTCAGGAACACCATGGTCAGGCCACGCAGTAAACTGCAGTTGTTTAATCTCGCGACGCTCGCTACTATTCCCATTCCGTTCCACTTGGAAGGTTCGGATGCAATAGGTAGCGAGTTCTTGAACTTCTGCAATCGTAACTGTCATCATGCCATACGTCTCCGTTCCCCTGCTGGGCCAGTATTGGTCACATTTGATTCTTGTTCTCTCTTCTAGTTTAGTCATCATTACGATTGTAGAAGTTCGGAGTTCCCAACACATCCTCCAGAAATCTGCTAATGTTTCTTGAAGAGGTCCTTGGGTAGCTACGTAAGCGTTGTGTTTTCGATAGCCATCGCAATAGTTGGCGTTGATGTAGTCACTTCCGAGTATTCCGTCAATAGGCTGGAGGATAACACGACTGTGATCATAGGCGATGACATTAGCATAGCGGTTCTTCGGTTTGTTCACTTCCATATTGGAGTGGTCCCATGTAAACTGTTGGCCAGGTTCGATACTTTCATATTCTTGCGAGAACTTGAGGTTGTCGTTGGTTTTAAGTCTTTCTATATGTTCCGAGAGTTCCAAAATAGGAATAGGAGGATGGGAAATCATAGCCGGAGTTTGGAAGTTCAGTCGTCTCATTTCTACTGGATCAGACGGTGCTCCGAAACCAACATCTGCAGACATTAACGGTCTCGTCACCGCGGCCTGGTCAGGAGCCTTGCAAGGTTGGCGTCTTCTCTTAAATATGAACAAAACTACCAAACATAGTGAGAGCATCAGGGCAGCAATAATTGGGCCGATAACCCACACCATACCGGCTTCTTTCCTATTCTCTTCTATTCTGATTTCCGGATCTCCATGTATGTCTTTAGGATCAGGCCTACTAGGTTCTTCACCGGGAGGTGCTTCACGCATATCTAGCGACAAATATTCAGAAAATGGACTGGAAGTATAAAGATGCTTTTGAGGAGTATCTACAACCGCACGGACAAACACTCGATATCTTTTGCTAGGATTCAATTTTCTGTTCAGGAAACCTTCATACATTTCATCATTCCCGAGATGGAACGTATATAAAATATTTCGTTGTAAGAATTTGGCAGCAATGTATGGTGCGTTTTCATCGTCTGTTCTAACGTTATTTTTAATTAAATCGTCGGTTAGGAACTGATCCGGATTCTTATGATTATGAGCTTTATCATCAGGCACTACAACTAGATAATAATGCGATATGGGTCCATATTCTTCAGAGGCTTGAGGTAGTATGACGAGTATTTCGTTTTCAACAACGCCATAGAAGTCCGGCTTCACCATCGGTTTAGGCGCTGCCATCTGCGTGGTCACAGTGATCTTCGTCGGCGGTCGGTACGAATCGTCATTAGGTATGGCACTTACATTTACATTATACGTTGTGAACGGAGACAGATCATTTATCGAATACGACGTTCTATCATGCTTCACAATGATTTCCCTTCTTGGTATTTCTTGTGTTTGCGTCATACCAAGAGAGTCAACAAATTCTTTAATTGCATTGTAGGAAATCTTATAGCTAACGGGGTTTAAGCGTAACGGAGGCGACCATGACAACGTCATGGAATGAGTGGATACATCTTGAGCCCTAAGATGTAAAGGCACTTCTTCTGGCTTGACCTTCACAGTGACCTTTTCTGACAACCTTCCAAGACCATCTGCCGTTCTTGCAGCAACAGCGATAGCGTATTCTGCAAACTTTTCCAAATTATCCAAATCAGCAGAGTGCGTCACGTGAACACTCTTCTGCTGCCATTCATCCAGATCCTCGACCGGCGTCATTGTGTAGAATATGACGTAGCCGATGATCTTCTTCCTCGAACGGAACGTTTCCCACCAAACTTCTACACTTGATTCTGAAGTCGCGACGGCTTTAACTGACATGGGCGCTCTACCGATGTCCCTTTCAGTATGAGCCGTCACGTCTTTGCTGAACGGTCCAGCCCCTTGATCAGTGTACGCTCTAACTTTGAACACATAGTGTGCGTCTTCTTCTAAACCAGTAAAAACTGCTTTAGTTACTTCTGTAGTCTTCTCGGCGACAGAAGCTTGATCGCCTCTCTTGAAAAACTGAACATCGTATTTCTTGATCTGGCCACTTCTGTCAGCGCGGATCGGAGCCTCCCAAGTGATACTGATGATGTCCGGCGTTTGGAAGTGGTATGTGACATTCGTCGGAGGCCCTTTTGGTGCACCTTCAGGCGTGAGCCAGTATTTGATTGTCTCTTGACCTATTCCGATATGGTTTTTACCTGCTACTCTATATTCATACTGGACGCCTCTTTCTAAATCAGTTATTTTATACGAATGCACTTTAGTACCGGGGAAATTAATTTCCTCGAGAGGTTGATCTTTTATACCATATCTGAGTCTGTATCCTAGTAAATCACCGTATGTCTGGGATGGTTTGCTCCATTCTAATTCTATTGAAACGATGGGCTCTCTTTCCAAAACCCTGCAAAAGAAATAGCGGTTCATTATTGTTGTCCGAAATATCGTCAAAATGTAATATGATTCGATAAATAATTGTGACTCACTTCAGGTTGACGGTGGGCCTGTTTGGCACTCCGCCAGGCGTCTTCACCGACACCGGCGCACTTCGGTCCCCGTCCCCCTTCCTCGTGAGAGCCGCCACTTGCACGTTGTACCGCGTATCCGGTTGGAGCCCCGATATGTTCAATTCGAGAACCGTATCGTCCATTACGTTGAACCGCATCGGGTCGTTAAGAAGTCCCTTGCCCTATGGAAATAATATTACGTTTTAATATTTTGTGCAACGAAATACAGTATTTTTCCGGAGAGTAAGGGTTTAATACATACCTCGTCTCGTACTTCTTGCACATGAACATGGTAGCCTCTAATGATTCCGTTCTTCTCCTTCTCTTGCGGCGGTTTCCACGTCACGTGGATGGACGTCGAGTTGATCGCAACCACCTTCACGTCTTGGGGCTCTCCGGGTACTGTGAGCACACAACACATGTGTGAGAAATCTGAGCCGTACCTGTTTTCATATCGACCTAAACTGCCCTATCAGCATCTACGGGAGCGTGCTAAAAAACTACCTAAAGCGACTCTCAAGGGCCTAAAAATGGAATTAAGCATCGGCGTCAAAGGCTTGTCAGTTAAGCGCTGCGATTGGTCATTAATCGTAGTTTTATAGTGCGGTCGGTAATCCCCGTCGGTGATGCTGATAGAGCACTTGGGTCGCGGCGAGTGTCTACACACGCCTGTCAGCATCTCGATCGGGCATTTGAATACCAACACACACTGAGACATTATCATTTACGCCCTTTCACATCACCATAACCAATTAAAATCCATTACCTTCCAATCCACATCGTAAAGAACAACTAAAATCGTCAAGCTTTTACAAAGAGTCAACATTTAGTAAGTAATTCATCTATTAGTTTCCAAAGCAGCATTTCTATAACTAAAATCCTTAATTCACACACTGCAAGGGATCATGCTCCGGGACTTCAAGACTTGTGGGAATAAATTCAAAATTAAATCACAGAAAAAGGTACACACCAAGTCTTCAAAATGTCGTCTACGAAAGACATGCTTTCAGAGGTTACCGCTTGCAGTTTGTTTCAAAGTAGTCGGTTAAGGAGCTAGGAAGATTATCTACACAAAGCTTTAGGCACAAGCACAAACGCACATCGAAACAAGCACTATAGTAATTGGTACTCACTCCTTATAGCTGTACGGGGTTACCAGCGGCCCATACAAAGTCAGTGACGAGAGAAAAAAGAGAAAAACGCATTCAAATACATTTAAGACAAATTGTGCGAACATTGCAGGGCGAACGGAACTACTAAGTGAGAGATTACGAGTAGAACGCTTGTCGGCGAAATGGGGGGCACTCTTATTTTATTTCCTCGTGTATTTTGAGCTCTTTAGGAGGCGCATTCGGTTTAAGCCGCTTGGGACGGTCTAGGTTCGCGTGCATTGCCTTTTTCTGTTCGCCGCGCGGAACAAACGGGAATGGGTATTTTTATTTCTTGAATAGACTGAAAATGTGTGGAGGTTGTTTGTCACGAAGGATCTTTTTCGTGCAACTGAGCTTACATGAGCGTTTAACGTCGTTCGCAAAATGTTGAAGTGGGACAGAAAAAGGCAAGTGCACACGTCAAGAACCGTTCGTCGTCCGTCGGTGCAGAGAAGTCACTCACACGCACATGTATTGATTAACGCGAGGCGCCAGTCTATGTGTGTGTGTGCTTCTATGTGTTCTGTCAATGTGCGCCTTCGTACCTTCTGTGTGTGTGATGCCTCGAACCTCGTGTATCCTCTGTGATGTTTGTGACAGTGTCAGAGTGTCCGTTGGCTGTGCTCTTCAATAACTCGTCTGTGTTTGATATAATTCAGCCTTGTACTTTACAGGAGTGGTTGTTGTCTGGTATATCACGCAGCGTTCTTTGAGCCCCACCCGTTCGTTGTTTACGGCAATAGCGAACGTTAGGCATAATAGTATTCTGTTTATGTCACAATATCTAGTGTGCATGCACGACGAAAGTCTGATAGAGTATACAGAAGAAAGAAGAGAGGCGAGAGTGAAACTGCTACTGCCAAGAAGAGGTAGCACAAGAGCAAGTGAGATAGACAGAGATAGAAATAGGAAGAGAGTAGCGCGTATTCTAGTAACCGAGCTGAGCAGTCGGGGAGTACAGGCGAAGAGTGTCGCGGACCTATCCCTGGGATCCGTCGCGAGAGTTGCCAATAGGTGTACAGTTGGTACAAGATAGGAATTTAGACGGAGGATCCGGGGGACGCGGCTTCGACCCGCAGCCTTCCCGCTAATAGTAGATAGTAGTCAGGACAGTACAGTGAGTAAAGAAGTAGTAATTGTGAGTAGTTCAGTAGCATGCGCGCGTGTCGTGTGGGGACGGTATTGGTATTCAAATGCGGCGCTCGGGCCGTGGTGCGTGTTGAGCGGTCCGTATGGCCGGGTGCTCGCTCGGCTCGCTCGCCGCTCTCCGCGGTAAGCGCCGATGGTCAGCGACACATCAGTGCTTACAGCGTAGTGCAGCGCTTTACGTCGTGAGCTGCGCAAGCGGCTATACAAGTGTGACGCACTCGCTCTCTCACCTCGTGTCGTCGCTAGTGGTGCTGAGTGATTCCTAAAAGTGCAGTATTTACCTCACGCAATCATCATCAACCCGTAACCAATTGCGTGCAGCAAAACGTGAAACCTATCTGGTGCCCAGTGAAAACTTAATTGAACGAAAAACGGTGCGGTGTCGGTAAAGAAAGCATGCAAAATTGTGTTCATTGCTAAATACTCAACAACTGTGCGCCAAAATCAATAATATAACGGTGCCGTCGACACTATACCAGGTGCATTATAAACTTTGCATTTCAGTGAGTGCCATCTTAACGTGTGATGACGGGTCATATAACGCGTCATCAAAAGAAATCATTACATGTGACAAGTGAGTGGAAATGTCAACTCTATGTCGCTGTGCACAGCGACTATTATACAGTGAAACCAAAATGATCATCTGTGACATGATTATAGATATACATGGAAATATTATCGGCAAGCATATTGTTACTTTTTACGAGAACTGAACCTCCTTGTTTAGAATCCTGCTATGTGCTCACAAAAAAGGAACAAAAGAAAAAATGACATTAGTATTTTGGTAGTATTTGTAGCGCAACGAGTTTGCTAATGTGATCATGAACTATTCCTTTATGGTATTAATGGTTTATTTGATATTAGCCCACCACCAATGTAAGACCAACAATAAACATTTGCACAAAGTTATGTTCACTCACAGTCAAAATGGAGCTGCTCTCATTGCTAACAATTTGAAAGTGTTCATACATACAAGCAGTTCGATTTTAACTGTGGTTTACTTATATTTTACGATAAAATCATTCATATATGGCTTTTAAAAGGATTAATCTGTAGTACATTAAAACAGTTCGTCGATATGAATAATTTTATACACCACTTTATACCAACTTTGCAGAATCCCATGGTTTTGTTAGTAAATATAGATCATGTATCATTAGAAATCATTTTCATCGAATATATTGTAAGGGAAAGATAATTAGTTGTAATAACAGAGGATAAAATACTAAACAAATGTACAGTACAACACATTGAAATATTCATAGCTAATTCAAAAATATTTTGAAAGTAAATGAACTGCCAAAACTCCTCTGATATTACATGGCCAAAGAACTTTGTTAATTTGAAAGATAATTAAATTATTCATCAATTATTAGCAATTAATTCTTTGGCCCGGCATCGCTCAATTTTATGATTTTATGTTTATTAACGCTCCCTCAGATTATATTAAAAAGTTCACTTATCAAGAGTTTTTTGTTCGCAAATTCTTTTGCTTCTTTGCTTCGCTTCGGGAGAGTAAGATACGTCACAAGATTGAGCGGATATGGAACAATAGGAAGGTTAGTGAATGTCCAATGATGTCAGTGACACGTACCGTCTTCATGCGTGCGCACGGTGACGGGGTAGGAGGCGGGGCCGTCACCCACGCTGGTGCCCGCCAGGACCCAGATGCGGTACTCGGTCCAGCGCCGCAACTCGTCCAGTACAAAAGTCGTCTGATTCAGTTTGACGACCGTCGCCTCAGAATCCCCCCTCCCAGACTCCACACAAAGCAGCTTGTAGTAAGCGATCCGTCCGTTGGCGCGCTCGGCGGGCGGCGGCTGCCACGACACGCGCACGGCCGTGGGCGACACGGCCACCGCCGTCACATTCATCGGGGGCGCTCCAGGAACTAAACAAGCTCAACGGTAAGAACCGGCCGGCACAGATCCGGGGATCCGTGCCAACACCTGCAACTGAAATGACGCGCGAGCCTCGCCGCGCGCCGCGTTATACCCAACACACAGCCGACCTATCCGACGCAATCACTGAATGCGATTGAAACAAAAAATAAAATGTGCCCAAAACCAAAATGAAAAAAACGACATTAGTCGTCAAAATAAACGAGCATGCACTTTTTGTTAGTGTGGTGTGATTGTAGGATCCGCTCGCCCATACATCTCTAAGTCTCATCCGTCACACTTCCCCTGTTGGAAGAAAATTGTGATGATTATGTTCTAGCTTACGACGCGGAGAACACCATGTTTTATCCAGTGATAGATGACGCAGCAGATCGAGACAATGTGATTGATGGAGCCCGATGAACTTAATGACATGAGCCAAGGTTTCCAAGTGTCGTCCGCGTCGTCGGCGTTTGAATAAAAAATGTCATTCGAGGCGTTAACCTCGTATTTAAAAATCTGACCTACGAACAACATAAAGCTACTACTAAGGTACCGTGTACGCTTTCAATTAAGCAAATTGTGAACAAGTTCGACAGTTCCGTTGAGTTGCGCAATCAAGTTTCGGCGTACACTTTACCGTTTCGACAAATTTACGATTACAAAACACATATTGTGATATAAAACTTGGTGCTTGTGCTGAATTACTGGCAGCGTGCCGGGCAGGTGCTCTTATGTGAAATATTACATTAGGAGTTACCTGGTACACCCACAATAGGTTCACTCTCTCATATTCTCAAGCAATGATTGGGAAAGAGCCACTTTGTGAATTGCACAAATAACAAAACGTTCGTGAATTCTTTACACACAACAGTTGAAAGCGTTTTCCATAAATTGTTCTGGTAATCGAACTTTTATTGTGGGAAGCGAATAAGAAGTATGTAACTTATTCCATATTGAAAGAATTGGGGATCCGTTTGTTTCGAAATGGGAACCGACTGATCTGGGGGTGTAGTAGCTCGTTCCCCCCCATCCTATCTACCACTCACTCTTCACGAGACGTCACCCCAAGTGTGCGGTGTGGGACATACCGTATTGCTTCGTCCGCACGGCTATGGGCGGCGTGGTGGCGCCCTCCCCGCGCTGCGAGCGCGCCGCCAGCCAGATGTAGTACAACGTGTTGGGGTACAGCCCGTTCAGTGTGTACGTCTCTGTTATTGGTATCCGCCTGGGACAAGATTATGACGAATAAAGTATATTTTTATATGAATCTGGTCTTTGAACAATGACCAAAAAAAGGATGAATGAAATATGGCGAAAAATCTAAAGTTTAAGCCAGTAACTTTTTTATGCAATTTTCCTTGGCAACACAGGATTTTCTGAAGTTATATCTAAGCCTCAAAATACTAATACTGTTAGTACTACTCGAAGAAAATTATACAAGAATACAAGGAGAATGCCTAAAACCCTAAGTTCGCCCCTGTGAGAGGGGCGCAGATAAGGTCAAGGCATTTATGATGCATAAAGTGTATGTAATAAACAAATAGCATTTAAGCTCCTTAAGACCGTTTCGATCGTCAACAAAAATTGCCAAAATATGATCACGTGGACGAACTCCTTACTTCCGATGGTGTTCCTTGGCATATGTGTCATTCCAGTACAGTTCATACGACACTATGTTGTCTCCGGCATGAGCTGGTCTTCTCCACGAGAGGGTCACTGACGTCTCGCCGGCTTCCACTGCTAGCAGGTTTGAGGGTTGGGATGGGACTCCTGGCAACAGATCACAGAGTTAGAAGTGAAAAATCAACATACCAAAGTATTTGGATATTTTTAAGATGGTTGATGAGCTTACAGACAGCTAAGCTAACTGCACAGATGCTTGGTATCATTTCATACGCTGTCTTGCAGAAGTTACATCATTGATATTCAACACCTTTTTTCAAAAAGTATTTTACCACATATTTTTTGGTCAGACAATGTGTTAGGGGCCGTCTCCACGAGCGAGAGAATCGCGGCGATATTACGTATTTGTATGGGATAATATCCCCGCGATTCTCTCGCTCGTGGAGACGGCCTCTAAGAGTGTGTATAGAAATACGTGGCACAGACGATAATATCGTCGCGATTCTCTCGCTCGTGGAGACAGCCCCTTAGGTTTCCAAAAAATGGGTTGATTACTACCGACAAAACTTTCCAAATCAGCTGAACTTAGAACCTCCTCCTGTTTTGAAGTCGGTTAAAAAGTATAACTGAAGTTTATTAGCAAACGTACACATTTAGCTACCATTTTTTTTCGTACAAAATGAAATCAATGAATACATAAATAGACCAACGTACCTTGCTGTGTCTTCACCTGTACGGGCGCCGAGATAGGCCCCGGCCCCACAGAGGTGAACGCCTGCACGCGTATAGTGTACACGGTGTGCGGGGTCAGCTCGCTGATCGTGGTCAGGTGACTGTTGTCCATCTGTAATAGAGGGTATGTTATACTTTGGAGTTTATGTTTGAGTGAACTGTTCACTCGACTCAATATTCATTTTTGTTTCTTTCGACGTTCACTTTTGATTCAAAAACTAATACACACCTTTTATTTCCATTTTTTTAAAAGGTGTGAATGAACCCATTTAGCATGTAACCAAAGTTTTAAATGATTGCATCATCATCACATTATATTATTAATCTCTGTATAAATTACCAGAATCACAATAATACAAGTATACATATTTAGAATTTACCATTTGTGAATGCCACGACTGCAATTGTTGCGAAGGGTCCGTTGTATAGTAGATTTTGTAGCCCTGAAAAGGAGTAAATGTGTAAATATTTCCTCTACTAAGTTATAAACGTTTTATTTCTCACTAGCTTATGCCCGCGGCCTCGCCCGCATGGGGTTCGATAATTGTCCCAGGGGATCATACTTTCGGCATAAAAAGTCCTGTGTTAATCCAGGTTATAAAATATCCGTGTGCTAAATTTCATCCTAATCCGTTCAGTAGTTTTTGTTTGAAAGAGTAATAAAAACTACTGAACCGATCCATGCATCCAGACATCCATACATCCATACATCCTCACAAACGATCGTATTTATAATATTAATAGGATTCCTATAAGTATAACAGTTTACCGATAGCTTTTCTGGAATCTCCGGAATTTCACGTCCTACTTCTCATACAATTAGTAAAACACTTGCACTTTCGTCAAAGCCGACGAGATCTAAGAGCCTATATCCAAACTTCGGGGTAAAGCGATCAAATCTTGCAATCTAATTTGAGCAGAAACTACATTTAGATTTAGTTACCGTAACTTGTCCATTGGGCGTTTCTGGCTCATCCCACTGAATAACCATTGTGCTAGAGCTCAGAGGACGAACTTGAACGTTCCTTGGTGCTGAACCGGGTTCTAAGAAAAAAAAAAACAAAATGATAGTGATGTGACATTTAGTTTGGGCTGTCAACCCCACGTTAGTCGATTATTGTTAACCACTTCTGCATGCTAATGTTTTTATTTTTTTTATGAGACGTACATTCCATAATTATTTAAATCTGTGAATATAATAAAAAAAATATTTAAAAAAAAGTTCTGTCATTTAAAAAGAAATGGATATTTTCTTGAATGTTTTACTTTCTTAATTCAAGCAAATGAGTAATTTTATCGTAGAATACTAAGAGCCTTTAATAATTGTAAGTAATTCAATTTCAAGTTTAATAAATATGTTTAGAATCCATCTTGAAAGACTAAGTATCTAATCTATTCATTCACTACATATTTGGGCTCTGATTGACACAGAATGTAAAGGTTACCAACAGTTAAAAATACAACACAATTGTTTAATAACGATTTATAAAATTAACACCAAGAACAAGCCATTAAGATGAAAACATACAAAACACAAAGATTGAAAAACAGATGTAAAAACTACAACGTCTTTTGTTATAAACGTCAAGAAAATCAAAGAGAAAAAAGATGGTACTCTTATTTCATGAACCGTAAAACATAATGCCGGTCTGACTCCTAAAAAATTGTTCGGCACAAATACTATCAAAAGTATCAAACACCCTACTGCTATTATCTCAGACACAATAACACGTAAACATCCCGATGTTAAATTAAGAAGCGACTCGACTCATCTCAATTATGTACAAAATGAAAATAAAAATAATAGCACAATAACCGTCGGGGGCACAATGCCTGTCTTAATAGGATTTGTAATCGCAGCCTCTAACACGAAAACGGGGCGTCACTCAATGAAAAAATCTCTTTTCTGTTTATAATACTCGCGAAGGACGAAACAATAAAAGTTTCGGGACTGTGCAATATTAAAACGCTATAATCTTGTTTGGGTCCAGAATCCGAGTCGGCGACGTCAGACCAAACTTTTCCTTTATTAGAAATGTAAAGAATATCAAAAGACCTGTTGGTAATTTTATATACCAACGTTTTCATTAGCAATTCATCCAAGTTTTTATTTTGTCTGTTTTGTGACATTGCGCTACGGGGACGTGGGCGACGCTCCACGACTCAAATTTAATATATTTTGCTGAGGGAAATTAGATATGATGGTTTAACATTTACGAAGCGAGAAACGTTCGGGGCGTGGATAAAGAAATGAAATTCCACCACAGGGTAATTGTACGGTAAATATTTAATATGTAATTGAGGCGAACGAGCAGAGTCACACCAATTTATCACGTATCGCGACAAATACAATAAACATGCAAATTATTAACAGATTAACCCTTTGTCCAAGCGAGAGCTACACCCAGTAAACTGATTAAATATATTAAATTACGAGACAACCTACATAACATGCTATCAATGGCCAGATTTTAAGATTTTAGAAGTAGACCCACAAACAACGCCGTTAGATACTGATAAACGGATATTCATAATAGTATACTTACTGGCACCTCCATACAAGGAATCCACTGCAAGAGAGCAAGGAAACAAATAACAGTATTAGTATGTTGAAGTCACGTGAACAGTAACACACAAATCACACAAACGGTGCCGCAGAAGATACTTTAAAACGTGTGACACAAACTGACCGCTCATCTGATCCTAACATCGATACAAACGAAATGGTGCATGATTTAAAGAACAGAAAGTATTACGCTCTACGTCTAAATACTAGTAACAAAAGTAAATGTGCAAATAAAATAAAACTCTATGATAATTCAGAAGCGAACTTACATGAAGCATCGGCGGATGTCGTACATCGGTTATACGCGTAGGCATGAAAAGACGGTCAAAGAAAATACCTTAAAACTGAGAATTGAGAGCAAGAAACGTAAAACAAATCTATTTACCCAATTCAAAGCAAGTCAAATTAATTTTATACTTGACAAAATTGAAAGCGAGACAAGAGAAAATGAAATTATAACAAGCGTATGGGTAAATGCGTAGAAATGATAATTTTTCATCGTCTATTATAAATTGGGATTATTAAGAAGATGGCGTTATTAAGATGATTTATAAATCTCGTTCGTCATAAGTAAGTGGAGAAGAGAAAATAATCTTGAGAGGGGCCCGATAGAACATGATATTGATGTCGTTAATTATACTAACGGGGTTCTAAATTCGCGAGAAACTTTACACTTTTAATTTTCAAAGAAGAAAGCTTTTCGTTCGTTTTCTGTCATTTCGGTTAATATAGACTAGCTTAGTGAGTTATAAAATAAGAATTGCAACAATTTAGGCAGCCATTAACAAATATGAGACGCTTGCTGAATCCGACTTTTTTCGTCAATGTCACTTGCTACGTGTTCTTACTCACGTCTGTTGCAGTTATGCCCGTCGTGTTATATATTTTGCTAAACTAAATTTAAGCTTAGTTTTTGAATAATGAACGTTTTAAAAACGGCAGTGAAACTCAACGTGACCTTTTGGTCGTCGCATCTAAATTGCGTTCAAGAGCTGTCAATGCCATCAAACGCTTTGGAATATTGACAGTGACAGTTAAACGCGGTTTAGATGTTCCAGTCAACCTTTATTTCTTAGATGAAATTTGCCCTTAGTTAAAAGACCCTATGATCAATTAACAACCCAATGATTCCCTGTGAACAACCCCATGACTACCCTTGTCAAAAACTGATACCTCACTCAAAAACTGTGAGTTGCGGACACCAGCCCGTTATACAATACAAACTGTGATTCACTCAAAGTACACACACTCTCCTACTACTAAATGCCTGTACATACCAGTTTCTCCTGTCGTTATGACTGCGGGCGCTGAGGGTGGACCTCTGCCGATGTTGTTGACCGCAATGACGTACATCTCATACTCAGTGTAAGGTGACAAGTTGGTTACCGAGTAGTATTGTGTGATGACTCCTGAGATCTCGCTGAAAGCCTGTGGAAGAAGGTTGGTGGTTAAAAATAAAAAACCCGGCCAAGTGCGAGTCGGACGCGCACCGAGGGTCCGGTATAAACTTGTAAGTATTTTGTTATTAAACTACATATTTACGGTTTTCAGTTTTTCCTTTACCTGTGCTGTAAGACATTGCTTCTTGCCAAATTTAATGATTCTAGGTCAACGGGAAGTACCCTATAAATTTGTATTCCCTTGAAAGTGTCGAAATATACGTTTTTTTCGGCATAACTTAGTAGTTTAATTTTTTCACAGCTTCAAGGGACTGTAGACCTATATATGGTTTTAATTTCGACTCGATACCTCCACTCGTTCCCGAAATAAAGGGTCTTGACAGACAGACAGACGGACGGACAGACAGAAAGACGGACAACAAAGTGATCCTTTAAGGATTCCGTTTTTTCCTGTTGAGGTACGGAACCCTAAAAAAAGGTGATTGAGATAATGGGAAAAATGCAGGTTTAAATCATTAACAAACGGAAATAAATATGTAACTGGAAGGTCACTTCTTTCTGTAAATGGCATTTTGAAGACTGACTAATTCATATTATAAAGACTGGTCTCTAGAAAAAGAGTCGTTTTCATTTTCTCCTATTGCAGGTCTGTTCGCAAAAATTTCTTAATTAATAAGCAGTACCTATGATCTCAAATTTTATGTTATTTTCCTGTGTCGTCTACATAAATCGTAAAATAAATAAATAAATGCGTCCATCCCATCCTTCTGTGCCTGTCACGATGTCGCCATGCAAAATCAAGAAAACTAAGAAAAAAAAACACATTTACTGTACTGCAATATTGGTACATTTACTACATGCAGATGGTTTATACCCTCTGCATACAGAATAAAATATTGAATAATGTTTGTCATTGTCCATACTCATTCAGTGTAGTATGCAATATTCCATTGTTTTCTGGGCAAGCTCACGTTAACTATAGCATGATCTCGATTTCCAGTAATTTAATAAACCAGCTTGGCATATTAAAGATTAATGTACTGAAAAGTAATTAACTATGAAAATGCGATGTTACAACAAACACGTCATAATAATACCTACTACATAATTTCAACCCTATGATGCTCGTGTCAATAATATGACTTATACATTTTGATGTTGTCAAACTAATGTCATATTTGACGTCTTACCTGATTGGCGTATTTCGGCTTGTACTGTATGACGTAGTACTGCGGTTCCTCTGGTCCGTTATAGGTCCACGTGAGACGGACGGTGGTCGCCGTCACCTCTGAAGAACGGACCTCTGAAGGCGGGCCCGGTAGTGCTGGCAAAATAATAGTTATTAGAAAATTTCATTCAAAGATTGTCGACTAGATTTTCACATACGTCGACGAGCAAATTATCATCAGTGAATTCAGCACGAAATTCTACACCCAGAGCTGAGATTTTTCGTCGGTATTAAAAAACAGTTGTTCTTTACAAAAGTGAAATACTTACACGGTCGAAATGAATAAAAGAGCTGGTTATAATTATAGAGAGTTGAGTAGGAGAACTAGAGACTGGAGCGTAAAAAAAAATCAGATAGTCAATAACTGCTCAAAATGTTTTGGATTTTCGAGTACTTGCACCAAGTTATGCAATGCCGTGATTGATTCAAAATCAAAATCAATCAAAGCATTTATTTCAAGTAGGCCCGTTACAGGCACTTTTGAACTGTCGAAACAAAGACAACAATGAAATTTAGCTACAGTCCCAGTCACAAGGCATAAAAACTGTGAAAGTACTGTAGTTGCCCATTCCCTAACGTAGATCTCTATGGAGAAGAACGGGCAAGAAACTCCATGGACACTCTTTTAAATCAGAATATTTTTACAAAACCTTGGTTACATCATTCATGTTTAGATGATACATTATGTGAGAGCGATGTAGCAAGATGTGCACGTTAAAAGTGTCCATAGTAAAAACAAGGAAAAGAACAATTCAAAAAATAAAATAATTAATTCAAATAAGCCGTGGCAACCAAGAGATGACCAGTCACAACTGACAGCGCCCGTTCACGAACATGACGCATGTATCAGCACCATTCAACTCAACCATTTTGAAGGGAACTAACTGATCCGACACACGCGCCATCATCAGCGAGACATTTGAGTGAGCATGACATACACTTAACCGCCAGGGCAAATTCAAGTCATAAAAAAAAAAAAAAAAATGACGTAGGTTATCAACGAAGGATAGCTTTCTATTACATAGTACTCACATAATATGGGCTATGCGGTTATATAATACCAAAAGAAATTGAATCTATACAATGCAAAGATAGTAGTACAATCTTCAGCAGCTCCAACAATACTATTTAATGCTATCCATTAATCAGTTTATGCGCCCCTGTCCATGTGGAGCAGGACCGGCATTGAGCCAAGCATTTTTGATTGGCAGAAAATATCTAAAGTTCTCCCAGAATTTATATTAATCGTGGCTTAGGATTCTAGTAAACAAAATACTTTAACGACCAATAATAATGCTGATATTATCTCAAAGTTTTATACCGAAGAAATTAATTTCAACAGCGTTAATACGATACCATAAACAAACAAAGCCTATATTGTATGCCATCACACATCAGAATACATAACACAACAATAATTATGTTTAACGTTTAAACATTCATAAACAGTAATTGTCACATTAATAGTGGATCCAAATTAATTGATGTTTAATTGTTTCGCTTTAATACGCTTAAAATATTAATGCATTGCGGCATACAGTGACTATCCTCTATAATTATTATTTTAATACAGGTGGACGCTCGAATAGTAAACCCGATTTCATTATTATGTTGACGTTTACACTGATAATTTTTAAAATAAAAAGAATTTGACAAAGTAAATGATCGTCAATATTTTATTTATTTGATGACTATTAAAAACTAATGATGTCATGACGTTTAATGTTATCCGCAGCGTTCCAAGGGTTATGGGGTTCATTCAACTTTCTTTCAAAATAAATCCGCCCCTAAGACGACCCACTGGCCCTATTTCCTCTTCTCTCACCACTTCTTCTTTGTCAGTTCTCTTTCTCATGTTATCATGTTCTAGAACTCATCATCTGCCTCGCCTTTTCCCAACTATGCTGGGGTCGGCTTCAAGTCTAACCGGATGCAGCTGAATACCAGTATTTTACGTGGAGCGACTGCCTATCTAACCTCCACAACCCAGTTAGCGCTAGGTAATACGATACCCTTTGGTAAGACTGGTTGTCAGACTTTCGGGTCACTGACCACGACTGTCAAAGATCTACAAATGACAGCCGGGACCAACGGCTTAACGTGCTTTCCGAGGCACGGAGGAAACTCGGTATGTAATGGGTGGTCACCCATCCACGGACCAACCTAGGTAAGCACGGCTTAACCTAAAGATCGACCCGAGCGGCTGTTCTTATTTAGCCACGAGCTCCTCATGTTGATATCATGTTCTAGAACTACTCGAACAAAAATAACAAGCTGCGTACGATTAAGCCGTCCATCAACCGAAAGTTAACGAACACTAAACGCATCAAACATCCTAATCCTTCTAAAATTAAATTGAGAAAACGTTGCTTCGAGTAACAATAATTAATCATTAATCAAGCTGACATTCGTTTGTCTCCCGGGCTCTCGCAACTTTCCAACCCTTTCAATTATGAATTATAACACTAATTCATAATGGATGTCTTCTCGCCTTGCCGCAATTTATCAAATTGATTTTCGTAAATCCCTCTTTCCACCGGCAAAGTTATTACCATAAATTTGCAACAGTTATCCCAAGAAATTATGAGTGTAATTTGATTCAGTCACTCATCTACTCGACTCGTAGTCGGGAGAAATTGTTCGGATTAATTTAGACCATACTAAGGTTAGGTTGTGATCGGCTTTAAAAAGTTACCAGGAAAATAGAGTGGAGGGATTTGATTGGAATTTTTAAAAATAGAACGCAGTGTTTCAAATTTTCAATGTTGTTTTGAGTTTCGTGGTAGTGATGTTATCACGGTTTATTTTATAACAATACGAATTGTATTTTATTCCAAGTTTTACTGTTTTAGGTTTGGTGATAAATTCGCTTTCAAATTATCGATTGGACTCTTCAGGAAAATTAACTGATGAGCAGATTTATATCCAACCATTTCAAACAGTCGAATAAAATGGCAAATTGATGTTGACATCGTTTGACAGACGTCAAATGTCAAACCATGACAGTTGTGATTTGAATTGACGGATAATTCAAGTCAATGTACTCAGCAATATTTTTTCTGCCATAACTTAGCTATCGTATTTGAGCTCCAGAGACAGATAAAATATGAAAATCTAGATTTTGTTTACCTCAAACCTCTTAAACTGTCATTGTAGGTACTCAAACAAAAACTTTACTTGTAGAAACCGTCTTCAAAGAATGGAAAAGTGATCGTATAAAGAAGTACTTACACTGAACTTTGACCTCCGCTACGGCTTCGATGACTCCAAGGACACTAGCGGCCTCACACGTGTAGTTTGCAGACTCCCTGATATCTTCCAACTTGAGGGTGTTTAGGCCGAGAGGTGGGTTGTCTTCTGGTGTCAGCCATTTTGTTAAACCTAGTAGGGACAAAAAGTGAGTTTAATATCCGATCCCTGTTAGAACCTTCATGGAGTAACCACAATTAGAGAGAGACGCCATTCGCCTTGTTTCGGTTCGGAAAAACACGAAGAATTATTATTAGTTTTTCTGACCAGTTAAAGCCGGTGCCACGTCGATCAGTGAGGTCACGTTTAAAAATAAAAAGGAGGTATGATTTCATTTTTTAAATTATTTTGTGATACGAAATTTTTTATTAAAAGTATTTTCGACTACCTTGTTATGAAATTATGTCATTTTTTACTGAAATTACAGATTGTTTATTTAAAAACCATGTTATTGATGGTTTCTCTAACGGTACCTATATCCTTTATTGCGCAAGAGTTATTGGTGAAATTAAGATCCTAAGACCTATACAGGGTGGTAGTGACACCGACGCAAAAACGTTTACCAATTAAAAATTTCGATGTGGTTTAGGATGGTGAATTGTGTACGTGGTAACCGTTTTTGCGTTGGTGTCCTTACCACCCTGTATACAACATTCTTGCCACCCGACAAACGTTTTCTGACAGTAGACCACCAGATACAGTACCTTTTCAGCCTGTTTCTCATACAAGTGGACATACACACACAGACACACACACACACACACACACACAGTGGACATGGTAAATATCCCGTTTCTAGTGTTAATTATAATGTTTCTCATACCTCTATAAACACATGCTTTTAAAATAAGCTACTAAATTCTCGCACTGTGCCATTAATATCCAGAATACCACATACCTTTCCTCCATTTGACAGTGGGCATGGGCGATCCGAAGGCCACACACTTGAGCGTCAGGTTCCCGCCGAGCATCACCTCCGACTTCGGGGGCGGCGGTATCGAGAACTGCGGGGCTACACGTCTTACTGTGGACAAGAAGACATTCGTGTTAAGATCGCCATTGTGCAGTAAGAGAACTTGATTGTTAAGAAAAAATATGCTCTCACTTCAATCATTAACATCCTTGTAGCATTACAAGAATGTCTTGGATACCATGGTAGGGGAGGGTTTGTAAAAATTATGGCATGTGCCAAATATGCATCTTTCTTTTTAACTGTTGTGTAAGTTTTATTGAAAAAACAAGATAGCAATCATTTTCCTGATAGTTAGGGGCCACCCTTTAATCACGTGAGGTTTTTAGGCCACTTTCATAGCCCCTTTGGTGATACGTCGTGAGGTTTTAGGATAACCCTCCTCCCCACTGCCCGCATCACGTGTATTTTTTACTCATAAAATTAATATTTTTCGCTCCACCAAACAAAAAAAATATTAAATAATATGTTAAAATAAGAAAAAGAGAATAAATTCACATTGTGATTAATCGTGATTTTTTTCTAATCCCCTCCGTTACATCACGTCACGTGATTAAAGGATGACTCCTTACTCATAGACAACCAACCTTCTTTGTTATCCACAAAGCTTTTGACACGTCAAGATATATCATAACTACATGGATTAACATCCCTAATACGCGTCCGTTATCTAAACTACCTCGTGAACCCTTCACTCCCCCATTACCTCCTCCATAATAAGTCAGAAGTGGGAAGGAGTTATGTGCGAAACAATTGTACTACTTCAGACGACCAATGGGCGTCACTAACGTTGCTCATTAACATTGAGTATTATGGGGGTGTTAGTGAGGGGGGAAGTAAGGTGCGTTTATATTGGTGGTAATTTCTGGTAATGAGGAATATTGATGTAGTGAGTAACTACGCGCGACTGCTGAGGATGAGGTCCTGGGTTCGATTCCCAGGTCGGGCAAAGTGTTATTGGGTTTTTTCTCAGTAGCAGCCTTGGAGTATAGATTTGTGCCCGGTTGGCAGTAGGCTCGCCCCCTATTACATCGGACTTAATTATAACTGGCGAAATGTGGGTGTACTATTACGTACACCTCTGCCTAACCCTTTTACGTACACCTCTGCCTAACCCTTTGGGGATTACAAGCGTTATGTTATGTTATGATTCGCTTTACTTTGTGTTATTTATTTGATCACGAATGCTCTTATAACGGTGAATTGAAACTGCATCGTGAGGAAAGTAATCGCCATGTCTTACAAACAAAAATTGGAAAACATGTGACATCTAGCACTCTGCACTCCCACTTGGTGGATTTACGTCCACTCCCTCGCATAGTGAGGAGGCCTGTGTCTCAGCATTCCCAGCAGAGGGATCTTGATAGGCTGATTTACAATTTTTGCTATGCGATGCGGCCCGCCTAAATCAACGTTAGCCTAAATCAAAGGCGCAGTAAATTTTTTGAATTGTGAATTGTGTAATTCATATTATTATCCTATTATGATTCTGCTAAATCTCCAAAATATAAAAAAAAAACTTTCGGACGTATCTGCGCCGAAACATACTTTTTAAATAGGCGCCGTCAGTCTTTTCACAACCATATTTGGATCACCATTAAACGCATACAAAACAGAAGTTAAAACATCCCATTTCCACTATTCCACAAATAACAGAAACGATTTACCCAAACATTTGCTCGTTGACTCTGTGTCATTGGCTGTAATAAAGCTCAGTGACGTGAATCAGGTTAACGATACAATCGTATGCGTTGACTAGCCAGTATTAGTAAGGTATTGCGGCTCCCGACCCGAATCATTACGCCTGACGCCAATTAGATCCCGCAATGGAAAGGTAATTGACTGTAATTGTCGCTAAGAGAGCTCGTTCAAGAGTTTTGGTTGTTTGTTAGTAGGTATTTACCTATTTATTACCTAACTAGGTAAGTATTTCGGTCTCTCTTTAATAGTAAAAGAAGGAAAGAGACACAGCGAAAGTACGTAAACTGAATATAGATATTATGTCTACGATCATACTTTTAAACGTTTTTAACAATACTAAATCAGAATTTCTATTTAATTGTTAAAGTATGAAATATATCCGCGAAAATATGCAACTTGAATACGAAGTGTCAACATTTTGACTGAAAATGTCAGCTGGGAAAGGTGACATGCGCCCACCATATGCAAAAGGAATGGAGCTTGCTTCACGTTTCTACTACGAGTATTCATTCAAAGTAAAACAAAAACCTTCTGTCTGGAAACAGAGGGTGCTATAGTCCACTGAGCAGACCCAGTGAGGGTTTGTGGATGTCAGGACATTCCGGTATCCTCACGATATTATCATTCACCAGTGTCTATTCATTTACCAAGTCCTTCACTTGAACATAACCAGGTTTACCCTTAACCATTTGAGCCCTCTCGCATAATTACCTACTCGTCTCTCCACTATCGTAAGCCGTACATTTTTTAAAAGGCGCGCCATGAAAGCGCCCTTACCTGAACAAGCTCGTGACCTCAATGAGTGGTAAACTAGTACATTATACAACAAGTGAAAAAAGGGAATTTAATTCGAGGGACTAAGTTGGATCCCAAGAGCAGCGAAGGATTCTAGAGTAGAATCCTGAGCGGAGTGATCTTTTTTTCACTTGTTGTAATCTACTATTTTACCAAGCACGAATTATGAACAAAAAATAAATAAAACGTGACGACAATAATAGAACACTGAATTTCCAAAATTGTTCTAATTGCACTAAATTTTAATGTTTATATTTAATCCTTTGTTCTCTTATTAAATTACCGATTATTTAATAAAAATGTGTTAAATAGTCATCTGCCTAGCTAGACTTATCCCAACTCTATTGCGGTCGGCTTCCTGCAGCTGAATATCAATATTTTGGATAAAGCAACTGCTTATCTGACCCAGAACTCAACCCAGTTAGTACTGGGTGGGTAATATGGTGCCCCTTGGTAAGGCTGGTTGTGAGACTTTCGGGCCACTGACTTCCTGTAACGACTGTCAAAGAACTACAAATGACAGCCGGTCCAACGGCTTTTCGTACTTTCCGAGGCACGGAGAAAACTCGGTATGTAATGAATTACTGGTCACCCATCCACAGACCGATCTTGGTAATAATAATAATAATAATAAAGTTCGTCCGTTACCAAATTGGAAGTCACCAGGACCGGACGGACTGCACAACTTCTGGCTCAAATGGCTTAGTAGTTCACACACTTGCCTGGCATCCCAATTCCAGTCATCCTTAGAGTCTGGGTCGCTACCGCAGTTTTTAACTACAGGCGTAACCCACCTGCTCCATAAGTCAGGTAGTCCCGCGGAACCCAAGAATTATAGACCGATCACGTGTTTATCGACGGTGTATAAGCTTCTTACATCCATTTTGAGAGTGAAAATTAATACACACATTGACAAAAACTCCATTATGTCTGCCTCTCAAAATGGATGTAGGAACGGGTCCCGCGGTACTAAGGAGCTACTCCTCATCGACATGGCCATTAGCCAACAGGTTCGTCGATCCCGCAAGGATCTTTCGACATGTTGGATAGATTATAAGAAGGCCTACGACTCGGTGCCACATACATGGCTCATGAGGGTGCTGGAGTTGTACAAGATAGATGCAACTCTACGCGCCTTTCTTGAGTCGTGTATGGGGCAATGGAGGACGGTCTTTCGATATCCAGGATGTCGACAGATCCAGGGGAACGATGAGCCTGTATGGATTAAACGGGGAATATTCCAGGGCGACAGTCTGAGTCCACTTTGGTTCTGTCTAGCCCTGAATCCTCTAAGCACATTGTTAGAGGATTCAGGTCTAGGTTACCGGTTGAGGAGAGGTGGTCAGGTCATATCTCACCTTCTTTACATGGATGATCTGAAACTCTTTGCCCCCAACAAATTGCAACTGATGGAGCTACTGAAAGTAACTGAAACTTTTAGTAGCGCCATCAGGATGGAATTTGGTGTGGACAAATGTGCAGTCATGCATGTAAAGCGAGGGGAGATTATGGAATCCGAGGGAATTCAGCTCTCGGATTCCATACACCTCAGATCCCTCTCCTCATCCGAAAGTTATAAGTATTTGGGTATGTCGGAAGCGTTAGGCATTAATGTAACTGACATGAAGCAATCGTTGAGGGAGCGCTTCTTTGGACGCCTGAAGAAGGTATTAAATAGCCTTCTTTCAGGCGGAAACAAGGTGCGTGCCTTCAACGGTTGGGTCATGCCGGTTTTAATGTACTCTTTCGGCATACTCAAATGGACTCAGACCGAACTCGATGCCCTGGATAGGAGAGTTCGTACACTGCTGACCGCAAACCGGATGCATCACCCACGATCATCGGTGATGAGGCTGTACATCTCGCGGAAGTGTGGGGGTCGTGGCTTTTTAAACGCGAAGACCCTCCACAACCGCGAGGTGTGCAGTCTCAGAGAATATTTTTTAAAAGCCGAAGTGGGTATGCACCGAGATGTGGTCGCAGTGGACAAGGGACTCACCCCGTTGTCCATGGCTAAAGAGAACTGGCGCAAACCTGTGGTACTTACTAATGATGACCGCAAGGAAGTATGGCAAGGCAAGGAGGTTCACGGGCGCTTCTACCGGGCTCTTCATGGGCCGGATGTAGATTTCCTAGCGTCCGTGTCCTGGCTACGTTTCGGCGACCTCTTTGGGGAAACTGAGGGTTTTGTCTGTGCGATTATGGATGAAGTTATGTTAACGAACAACTACCGGAAACATATTATGAAGGACGGGACGGTTGACGTGTGTCGGGCATGCCACCGTCCGGGTGAGTCCATCAGACATATTATTTCTGGTTGTTCTCGTCTAGCTAACGGCGAGTACTTGCACAGGCACAACCAAGTAGCCAGGATTATTCACCAGCAACTTGCCTTGAAATATAAACTTGTGGAATCTGAGGTACCGTACTACAAGTATGTGCCCGACCCAGTTCTCGAGAAAGACCATGTCACGCTGTACTGGGATCAGTCTATCATTACTGACAGGACTATTGTGGCCAATAAGCCTGACATAGTGGTGATAGACCGATCAGCGCGCCGCGTAATGATAGTCGATGTTACCATCCCGCATGACGAGAACCTCGTGAAAGCTGAGAAAGAGAAACAAATAAAATATCTCGACTTGGCACACGAGGTTGTCGACATGTGGAATGTGAACTCGGCTATCATTGTGCCGATTGTCGTGACGGCCAATGGCCTTATGGCCAAGAGCCTCGATGACCATCTTTCGAGGCTCTCCTTAGGCGGTTGGATCAAGGGCCTGATTCAGAAGGCAGTACTCCTCGATACGGCTCGCATTGTGAGGAGGTTCCTGTCTCTGGAGCCCTAACCACCGGTAGCTTGGACCCTGCTCCCGACACCGGCGGACTACTATTTTTTATATTTTTAAATGTTTTTTATATAATTTTTGTTAATAAAAATATTTAAAAATGTAATTAGTATGTAAGGAAAATAAATAAAGGAAATAATAATAATAATTTATTTAATTCAGACCATTGATCCATATAGTGTTAGTAAAATCTTAACCTATTGTTAGTACCTACATAAAAAGCTTAAATTAATTGGCGACATGTACGCCAGTACGCACATGCCTAGCTGCCCAGTGCCTAATGAAAGGCCCATCAATTTTGTCCGCCAGTGTAGCCAGTATGTTGTTGGGGCTACCCCTGAATCGCTTCAGCATACTAGCACATCGCTTGCGCATAACGCCATAAAAATCATCTACCCTCGCTTCAGCGAACATGCCAGACGCGCTACAAAACCGAGGTAGCCCCAACAATATCCTCAACGCATTGTTATACTGAACGCGCAGAGCGTTGTAAGCCTTCTGCGTATACCTTACCCACAGGCTGCACGTGTAAAACGATTGACAAAACGCTCGAAAAAGAGTCAGTTTCACCTCCTTAGTACAACGTGCAAACCTGCGAGCCAGCATATTGCATCTGGCTGCCAACGCTCTGCGCTCCCTATCTAAATCTTGGTCATCCATGAGAAAGTCCGGACAACATGACCTAGGTATTTAAACTGCGTAACGAACTCCAGCGGAGTTCCTCGTAAGTTAATAGATGGAATGTTAACATGTGTATTGTTGCGCACTCTAAAAACAATTACCTTGCTCTTGGAGGCATTATACCTCAAGCCATGAGCCTCCGCGTACCTCTCACAGATGGCCAACAATTTCCTCAGACCACAGATTGATGGACTGAGCAGCACCATATCATCAGCGTAACTTATGTTGTTGATCATAGTTCCATCAACAGAGCATCCGATCTTGGTGCCGCTCAGCTCACCAATCAGCCGATCCATATACACATTAAAAAGACTCGGTGAAGTCAATCCCCCCTGCCTTACCCCACAATCTAATCCATATGACTCAGATTGAGCAACCGCCCACCTAACATAATTACTCTGATGCTTATACCAATATTTAAGTAACTCTATGAATTCAGTTGGTAGTTCAGTATCATCCGACAGTTTTTGCCACAAAACATCATAATCTACTAAGTCAAAAGCTTTTGACAGGTCAAGGAAACATCCATACACTGGTGTTCTCCTGTCTGTGTAGTACTGCACAGTCTGCTTGAGACACAGGATTGCACTTTCAGTGGACAAACCGGCTCTAAAGCCAAACTGCGCATCGTGCAATTTAATGGTAATGGTGGTAAGCCCGGCTTAACCTTGAAGATCGACCTGAGTGGCTGTTATTATTAACCCACGAGAAACTTCTTTTTATTTTCTCGCAGTCAATGGTAAAAAGTAGAGTACACAACTCGTGAAAAAAAAATCATCTCTGTTTTTGTATCCCTCGCTCCGCTCAGGATTCTACTCTAGAATCCGTCGCTTCTCTCGGGATTCAACTTAGTCCCACGAATTAAATTTCCGCTTTTTTCACTTGTTGTATAATCTACTATTATTTAGCACTATGACCTTGCGGTAATATGCAAAATATATAGTACCTAGTTTACGTTTTGTTTAACTTAAAATATCATCATCTGCCTAGCCTTTTCCCAACATGTTGGGGTCGGCTTTCAGTCCAGATGCAGCTGAGTAACCGTATTTTACATGGAGCCTATCTGACCTTCACAACCCAGTTAGTGCTGGGTACTATACCCCTTGGTAAGACTGGTTGTCAGACTTTCGGGCCACTGACTACCTGTAGCGGTTGTCAAAGATCTCCAAATGACAGCCGGGACCTACCGCTTAACGTGGTTTCCAAGATAAAGATGCATTTATTTGTATAAACATGTGTGACATGATACATCCGAGGCACGGAGGGAACTGGGTATGTAGTGGGTAGTCACCCATCCACGGACCGACACAAAAAGCGATGCTTAATATTAAAGCACTACCCGTACGGCTAAAAATGCGAGTCTTATAATTAGCGCTTCGCTCGTGTTTCATAAAATTATTATTTCTTCTTTAATTTGATCTGAAATATGTTAGGATAGTATCTACATAAATATTTCAGATCAAACGGTCTGCTCCACGTGTAATGGATATTTTTATTCGAGATTTAAAACCTATGATGATTAACAGTAGGTTCTTTGATTACCATTTTTTTATAGTAAATAAAATAGCTTTAAACTGAAAATATGAACACAACAAAATTACTAAATTACTAAATAACATCAGGCCTTTTTTCTTCAAAGGGTTAGGCAGAGGAATGTATACCAACATAATATCGCCAGTTATATTTAAGTCCCATGTAAAAGGGTCGCCTTTTGCCATCAACTGGACAAAAATCAGGACTTCGTGGATGCTACTGAGAATGATGGGAAAACTTCCTGATGGAATTGGGATGGGAAATCATCATATGACCACCCTCCCGCTCTGGGCCTAGCGGAAGGGAGTGTCGGACTTTTACTGACTAAAACCCACCCATGTTCCTTCTTTTGCCCTTTGTGTTCCAGGGCCGCGGTATCTCTTTCGAACAGTCCCGCAGCCCTGGCAGGCATATTCAAACAAAAATTAATGCAGTCGCTACCTTAGAATTTGTGTTAAATCTGTTTATACATATGTCAATTACGGGCCCTGCCTTTCTTTTACAAGAACGATGGCAATGAAGTGTGATGACATCATTTTAAAGGACTCCACTGGACTTAAGCAACCACTAGACCAACGAGGCAGTCATCTAATTATTGGAATAATATACACTTCTCATCAAAAAAATCGAAACACCTCGCAGTTTATGATTTGATAAGGATTATCAGAAAAATGTGTATATTTAGGAATAAATGTAAAATGTCATTTAATAGTGAGTAGTATGAGGTTTTTAAATCCTAATGTTATTGTTCTAAATTCAAATTAAGTCTTCATAGGTTTCGTATTTTGTATAATGAGTAATTTTTACCCTGTATGGAATATGAAGGAAATGGGTAAAACAACACGCGTAAATGAAAAAAAAATGTAAGAAACGTTTATTTAATAACTTGTATTCCCTCCGCGAGCTCTTATTACTGCTTCCATACGGTTCTTCATCGATCGGATGAGAGTCACGATCACATGTTGTGGTATATTATCCCATTCCTCTTGGATTGCATTTTGCAGCTGGCTAAGTGTTTCTGGGGCTGGATCTCTTGCTCGAATTCCTCTCTTTAATTCATCCCATAGATGTTCAATGGGATTCATGTCCGGGCTTCTTGCTGGCCATACCATAATGGAGATACCGACTTCGGTAAGATAATCTCGTACGACGCCCGCGGTGTGAGCTCTAGCATTGTCGTGCATGAATATGAAGTCGTTGCCAATAAAATGTGCATAGGGCATCACATGAGGTTCAAGACACTGTTCGATGTACCGATGAGAGTTTAGTGCAGGCAGCCGTGGCCCAGACACAAAGGCAAGTTCTGTCTTACCGTCGGCGCTGATTCCTCCCCAAACCGTCCACGAACCGCCACCATAGCTGACCTTTTCTTCAATGCAGCATTGTGCAAAGCGTTCTCCATCTCTTCTGTAGACCTTGTTCCTTCCGTCGTTACCATACAGCATAATTTTACACTCATCAGAAAACAGTACTTTGCTCCACTGAAGGTATGACCAAGTTAGGTGCTCGCGTGCAAAGTTAAGGCGCGCTCTTCGATGGTCTGCAGTTAATTTCGGCCCATTCGCTGGCTTATGCGGTGCCAATCCGCGTTCCTTCAACCTTCTTCTTATTGTAGAGTCACTTACAGCTACTCTTCGTACAACGCGAAGCTGCTGCTGCAGTTGAAAAGCGTTAAGGCGTCGATTTCGTAAAGAAGTTGTTACAATAAATCGATCATCTCGCTCAGAAGTGACCCGATTCCTGCCAGATCCTGAACGGCGCGTGAACGAACCAGTCTCCCGATAGCGTTTGTAGACTCTATGAACAGATGATAAGCTTAGATGCAATCTTGCAGCCACAACACGCTGACTAAGTCTAGAATCCAGCAATGCCACCACTTGGGCGGCTTCTGCGGGCGAAGTATCCATATGTTTTAGAAAAAAAAGTTTTTTCAGACGTCCCAAAGTCACAGTAAATGAAATAAGAAACAAAAAGTTTAAAGACAAGCGCTAATTTTTAGTTTTTAAACGAGAAACGTACTCCAACCCTAAATACACATTTGTCTCAAAACAGTGATTAATTTCATTTATAGGATAAACAAATGAAATTCTAATTTCGAATTTTGATTTTTTTCTTCTTACTGTAATGACCAAACTGCCAGCTACACAATAATGTTTTTTTTTTCATGGAATTAATTCTCTTTTGTAAAAAATTAGGACAAAAACAATAAAAACGAAAGTGTTTCGATTTTTTTGATGAGAAGTGTATATTAATACAACGAGAAACAATAATTCGTCGTAGAAAAACAGGAGACCTGGTTAATCATGCTAATTAACGTCAAAAGAGTTATTTCATTGTCTGCCATTGCATTTGTACGAGAATGGTTGATACGGAGCAGGTTTCATTCAATTCACATTTACAGATTTAATTAAAGTTTTGTTTTCATATTGTATTTGTTCTATACTAAAATAAGTTACTTTTTTATACCCTTTATTTTACAGACAGACGCGAGGCGCCAGCACATTAAGAAACTACAGTGTGTCAAAGGAGATCGCCAGAAATCCATACATCGTTGGGCCAAATATGAACAGTAATCATTTATGTATTATTTAATAGATAAAACACAAACATATTCATATCAGAAAGATTTTTTAAAAAATTCTATGGGAATTAGGAAGAAAATAAGTTTTTGGGTCACTAGGTTAGGTTATGCGGCAGATGGTAAGAATTGTACCTATATAACGCCAAAATGTATTGTAAATACCATAATCAAATAAACACATTGATTTAATTGTTTGAAAACATATTTGTATGTTATTATTAGCATATTATTGCATAGCACAAAAAAGGAATTAGGTAGGTAAAATAAAAACAAGTTATTTTTTCAATATTTTATTCATCTTCATTTTCATACTCAATTAATATATCATACAGGAATGGTGCAGGAGGTGTGATGGTATTTTGGTACCTTGCCACTGTTTGACGACAGTCCTTGCCCTTATTATGGAAAGAACTGCTTCATCATGTAAAGGCACACTTCCAGTAGCGTTGCTACGATCAGTAGCGATACCACAACTCACGAAATTCACCATTATCCAGTCGATAAGGAATCGGTGTCCAAGTCCGTAAATTCAATCCAAAGTCGTCAGAAAAATAGTAGAAATCAAATAAGCACATCCGCACGAGTACGAAAACGAATGACGTGACTTGACGGGAGTGACGTGACATTGACATTTTGACAAACATCAATATTTTTTCGTTTTGAAACAGTCAACCGATACACGATTTTGAACGATGTTATTGTTAAATAAATAAATAACTATTACTAAAACAACAATAATTTAATCAAATGTCCTTTTTTCTTTTATAAATGATTATAATGTTCATGACCAATGCTAAAACAAAACAGATATCGTTTTTTTAGTAACTTCTTTAGAACTACTAGTTTTAGAACGAACTCGTAGTGACCTGACAGCTTGTTTACGGAGCTAGTTTTAGAACTACATTCAATTTAAAACCACATTTCAAATTATAATTTTTAGCTCATTCCGGTAGAAAGTTATTATTGTTACATGTTATTTTTAATCAGTAAAAAATCTAGTCTTTTTTAATATACAGATCGTTTCTGTACATACTTTGGCCCAAAACTGGCCATCTCCTTTCTTTAATAGATCTTCAAGTTTATCGCTAGAGAATTAGATTCAAGGTTGATTGGGAAAATTTGACAGTTTCTGTACACGTAACATAAATGAATATTTTCATTTCACGTCTGTTTTATTAGACGCCATTTTGGAAGTAACAGTGCCCATTAGAGTTCTTTTAGTTATCCTGTGTCAGTGGCAACCATATTGTAAAGAGAATTTAAAATCATCGTGATTTTAACCTCACAGTCAGTCAGTCAGAAACTCAATAGCCACCAACTAAAGATTTGGACAGTCAGTCAGTCGGACAGAACATAACTGTGAAAGAACACCTGAATGTTTTTTCTTTTTAAACTACTATTTAAATTTGAGGTCGGCTGCCAGTCTAACCAGATGCAGCTGAATATCATTATTTTATACCGAGTGACCGCCTATATGACCTCCACAACCCAGTTAGTACTCGGTAATACGTTATCCCTTGGTTAAACTGGTTGTCAGACTTTCGGGCCACTGACTATCTGTAAAAACTGACAGCCGGGACCAACTTAACGTGCTTTCCGAGGCACGGAGGAAACTCGGTATGTATTGGGTGGTCACCCATCCATGATTAACCTGAAGATCGACCCGAGCGGCTGTGAGCACCATGCTTCATATTTATGGTGTTCATAATACTCCCATATAAATAATTTAATGCTGAAAGTTGTCGAAGAAATCTTACTTTGTTATAAGTAATCAAGACACACTGAGTTTAATAAATACTTTTTTTAATAATGTTGTTAGTCGTTTCGCTAATAATCCCTTCAATGCAAATTCTCTACTCCGAAACAACCAATATCAAGCCTAGTTCACGTAAACAAGCAACGGCTCGAGGGTATCTACGATAAGGATGTTTTCATCAAACCAATTTGTGGCGAACGGCTATCAATTTGCCGAACTATCTCTTACCTACTCTGTATGTTACCTGGTACGCTTATGGAATCGTTCATCACTGGTTTTTCGATATATTCTTAACTCGCAGATAACTTTGACTGCGCGATTTAGAATGTTGATGTTAGTTCTTAAGTTGTGTCATAGATGGCGCTGTAGTACTTGTCGTACTATGTCGGTGTAGTACTTTTCGTACTATGTCGGTGTAGTACTTTTTTTAGTGCTGCTACAAGTGATATTACAATATATGATACTTTTTACCCGGCTGCATTTAGAAGTTTTCTTAGGATACGACCACATAAACATTTCCGATAGTCCGCGAACACTGACACTTAACTGTTTTACTCAGCTTACAGTGTCCAAGTTGTCAAGTGGCATTAACTTAAACGCGGACGAAATTCTAAGTGGCGCAGGTGTATAAATTAAGTGCTTATAATTTTCTTGCCCTAGTTGTAAATTGGCTTAGCGTAAATATATATAAATAAATAAATTAACACTAGAAACGGGATATTTATTATGTTTACTGTTTGTTTTGAATTCCCGATATTTCGGCGCTGTTGCAAGAACGGATAAACTGAAGTTATTTTTGTGTGTGCTCATAAAGCAGAGAAATCGCTCTACCCTCTTTCTTGTTCGCTTTTTGCACTAAAAAAAAAACTAAAAAAAACAACAAACACAAAAATAAAAAATAGAAACTTATGTAGGTTTGTTGTTGACTGGTAGAAAATGCTTATGGCGTTAAGTTCGCATCTGTACCTACATATTTGTGCTCAAATAAATAGGTTTGATTTTTCGAAGTTTTCCCTTTACCATGACGTGTTCGTAATTATTTACAAACGATGTGTGGTTTATTCATAGACGATGATCAAAGTTAAGAGACATTTAAGAGAGACATCTGAGAGAGCTCGTGGCTAAATAATAACTGCCGCTCAGGTCGATCTTTAGGTTAAGCTACGCTTGCCTAGGTTAGACCGTGGATGGATGACACCCATTACATACCAAGTTTCTTCCGTGCCTCGGAAAGCACGTTAAGCCGTTGGTTCCGGCTGTCATTTGTAGATCATTGACAGTCGTTACAGGTAGTCAGTGGCCCGAAAGTCTGACAACCAGTCTTACCAAAGGGTATCGTATTACCCAGAACTAACTGGGTTGTGGAGGTCAGATAGGCAGTCGCTCCACGTAAAATACTGGTATTCAGCGGCATCCGGTTAGACTGGAAGCCGACTCCAAAATAGTGGGAAAAAGGCTAGGCAGATGATGAAACTTAAGAGACATTTAAACATCGCAAAATTATAATCTGTACAAATAAATAAAATTGAAGTGTCTGTAATTTCAAAATAACAGCTTTTTACTGAATGTTCTGTCTGTCTGTTTGTTTGTTCCGGCTAATCTCCGAAATGGTCGGACCGGTTTTGACGGGACTTTTACTAGCAGATAATTGATGTTATAAGGAGTAACTAAGGCTACTTTTATCATCGACAAAGAATTGGGGCTCCGTGCCAAAAAAATGAAACCCTTGAAATTGTTAACAAGATCCGATTCAAATAGAGAAGTCATATTTTTATAATAATTTTACTCGGGCAAACGTCGCGGGCAACAGCTATTCTATATGACTAGACTTATTAAATACTATGTCTAACTAAAAACCATAACACAGAAACGAACACGACTAACACAACTTAGAATTCCAACAACCATACTATTCTATACTAATTAAAAGGACAACACAGGTTAAACACTAGCAATTTTCTTATCCTCAAGCAAAATGAAAAAAAAACACGTTCATTACTACTTGTAAGGAGTGTGTAGGACAAAAAGAGACTAACTTGGACTAAGAACAGTCTGTGGTGCTTGGCTTGGTTTAATTAAGGTGAGACGTGAGGGGGAGGGCTTTTACTCGATCTGTGGTGGCCATTCCTCACTGACACCAATGTTTGAAGATTGGAACGAGTGGGGAGTTACGAGCGGTTGGTAACTTGACCGAGGTAAGCGGCACCCGTTGCTTCAACCATATTTACATTTTTTTTTGTGAATTTTGGTTTCAGTGCAGTTGAAAAAGGAGGTTCTGATCTCAGAACTCGTGATTAAATACTTCTATTTAATCACGAGTATTAATAAAACATCGCCTCCCATCAAAAGTTTTTACAGAGGGACAGTAGAGATGCTTCATATAGCTGCGCAGTAATTTACAAGACATGGACCCATCAAACTGCAGTACAAATGACGGTAAAAAAAGTCATGAAAATCGATTACTAGTTCGGGTACATGAAAAGAATGTGCTTTACAGTGAACACATCGAGAAAAAACCAAAACTTTTATTTCAGTTAAGAGTAATTACCATCTTCTCTCATAAGAAGCGGCTTTTGCCTTACAATGGAAAAAAAACAAGCAATTATAACGCAAGAACTAAAATTTTCCACTACGTGAAATTAATACCCGCTATTTCCTACCAATTAGGCCGTCTACCCTCATTCCTGCTAGGGAAATTATTATTCTTTTATTCAAAACGCTTCCGGAACGCTACTTTGTTTCCACGATTAATTAAAATTAGTTGGAGCGAGCACAGACACAGTCATTTGCTTTTTTAGGATGAGCATGAAATAACGTTGTGAGCATTTCACATCACTTATCTGGTTCACGTTAATTTGGGAATATTTTGAGGGTCGTAATGTTAGTTTTGGGGTTTAGTTTTGCATGTGTGTAGGAGGTGCGAATTTTGGTTTAAGTGAAGGTAGTTAACCTTCACTTTAACGCCCACATCTAATCCGGTTGCGTTGAACGCATAATGATTTGGAGATTTTTAAAACAAGATTTTATCTCTTTTATTTATATTTCAAACAGAAATCTTAACAAAGTCAGAGTTACAAAATCAAACACGTCCGCTCTCATCAAAATATCGAACGATAATAACACTACATTACCCCCTCCACTATCCGAAACGTATAGCTGTAATGAAAATTGGAACTAAAGTCGCCATCTTGAAATGTTTACAATGATGCATGACTCCTGTGGCGCTTGAATGACATTGAAAAGAGGGCGTTGTTGGTATAAATGTGCAAAATTGCCTGTGGAAATTGTACTGAAAAAACATGATGGCGGCGGCGTTAGTCCCCAAAAAGCTTTCGCGCCAAAATAAACAAGTAGCACTAAACCAACAGCGCCCCTCTTTTATCATTTGAGCGCCAAAATATCTTTGTACCACACCAACCTTCCCACGATTCCTTATTTAATACCTGTGACAGCTGGGCTACTTCATAAACTTGCGGATGACAGCTAAACCATGAATAAGTTCTGTTTTATGCCTACAACCTTATTAGTGTGGCCAGATTGGAGGTAAGGATCGGACTGGCCGGTAGTACAGTTATTTGACCTTTGGCGTAAGCCTTATGACGAAGAGAATAAAGTTCACTGTGGTACAAAATCTGAGGTAAAATATCTGCTAAAGGGTGGTAATATGTCTCTCTTTATGCCTTTCATTTCGGCCTCAGATTTCGACGTCTTGGCCTTATTACTAAGGATTTGGTAGCGTGTCTAGGTTATTGTGTGAGTAGATGCTAGGATGAGAAATGTGTGACATTGGCGTTGTTTGTCTGGATACCTGCTGCTTCGCCCGCGTGAAGTTTGGTAATTGTCCTGCGGGATCTAACTACCGGGATAAAAAATATCCTATGTAATAATCCAGGGTATAAACTATCTGTGTGCCAAATCATTAAAATCCGGGAAGTAGTTTTTACGTGATAGAGTAACAAACATCCATCCATCCATTCATCCTCACAAACTTTCGCAATTATATTATTTATTTATTTATTTTAGAATTTATTTGACCTTTCAATTTACTGTCACAAGTGCTTAAGTATTTACAAGGTCGACATCTATCTACATCTTTCAACGTGTTATTAAAATGTGTGTGGGCATTAAAATGTAATCGTTTGGAACCAGCGGACTTAATTTCCAACTGAGATGAATTGTCGGTAATGAATTGCCTTACAAGGTAGTTGCAAACATATTAAAGTTCCATTTACTTGGTAAAAAGTAGGTACGAATGCCTAAACTTACATTACCTTGTTTGAGATGGTTTTAAATAACTAGAAATAATATTGTTCTACGTTCAATTGCTCATTTAAATAGATCAATAATTATTCTTCAATTAAGTTTTATTCCTTTAACCATACTAATCTACACCAATATTATTAATGCGAATATTAAGTCTGTCTGTCAGTGTGTTACCTTTTTACGTCTTAACGCAGCCGTTAAGACGTGAAAAGGTAACACACTATAACTTCGATGGAATTTGGCACACAAATAGACCATGACCTGGGTTTTGATACTTTTTTATGCCAGTTGTACTACCGAGTTCACTGACAGTCTGCCACTTTTCACCCTAGGTAATAAGGTTGAAAAGTGGTCGATCCTCGGTGAACTTCGAGCGGTCCTGTGAGATGATTCGACTAAATCATACTGAAATGCATTAATATTTAATATAACATAACATCAGGCCTTGTAATCCCCGCAGGCTTAGACAGAGGTGTACCTAACAAGTACGCCCACATTTCGCCAGTTATGTTAAGTCCTATGTAATAGGAGGCGAGCCCATCAACCGGGCACAAATCCAGACTCCGTGGCTGCTACTAACAAATTCCTGATGGAAAAACCCAATAACACTTTGCCCGACCCGGGATTCGAACCCAGGACCTTATGTTCAGCAGTCGCGCTTGCGACCCCTAGACCAACGAGGCATGCATTAATATTTTTGTACCAAATTCCTATCAAAACCCACCATAGCTAGAACAATGACACAACGTCAGTCAATTCAATGTTTTTTTAAAACAAAAAATAGATCTGTGCGCAAATAAACGAGACGGGATAAAACGGAACCCGGAATGGAAAATAAAAATGTAATTGAGTGACAGGAGGGCAGGTGGCCGCTAAACAAGGAGGTTTATATGTACCTCTTTGGAAAGATAGCTTAATTTATCCCTTTAATTGAGCCCTTTTCCTGATTAAGGTAAAGGTCAGTTAATATCAGTACCGGGATACTACTTAGTGTAATAGAATATTGAAAGACCCTCTGGTCAGGCTGGTAATGTTGTCTGACCGGCCACTGGGCCGCACACAGCCTATTATGTTCCCACAGCTGGGACAGAGGCATGGGAGTGGGCCGAAGTCCACCATAAAGGTCAAGTGCGGGCGTGTGGCTGTCACGGAATGTCTTAGATGTTTGATTCTAGGACCGGTTTCCCACGATGTTTAGCGCCAAGACGATTCGAAGTTAAGTATAATTTAACATGTACCAATTTAACACAATCCTATAAGTATCTAATTCCTACTTTTACCGTGTCTAGCGGATGACATTGATAGAGGTTGTGTACCAATCACGTTAAAAATAACGCCTTTTTGCTCAAATAGCCTCCCACACGGATCATTTTGATGGTAAGCTGTCAGTCTGGACGGGTAATCTCTTTTGATATACTTCTATTTATAAATTGAGTATCAGTGTTAATGTTGAACTGAAATGGCAAGAGACACTGATCGAATACTGCTGTGTGTCACGAAGCGAACTGGAGAGCATCTGCCTAGCCATTTCCCAACTATGCTGGGGTCGGTCGGCTTCCAGTCTGACATGATGCAGCTGAAAACTAGTATTTTATATGGAGCGACTGTCTACCTGAACTCCAAAACACAGTTAGCACTGGGTAATACCCCTTGGTAAGATTGGTTGTCAGACATTTGAGCCACTGATTATCTGTAACGACGGTTAAAGATCTATAAATGACATACACAATACAGTGAAAATGGCAATAGGCAGCCATATCGCAATCTACGGAGATCATTGGAGTCACTGCAGTCTTCATGATTGGATGATGAAGTTGGCAAAAATAAGGTTAGTGACATCGATGACGTAAATTAAAAACTAGCATCAAAAAACCTGAAAATTAAAGTTATCCGTGAGTTAAGTTAGGAGCATATCGACAAACCGGACTATAACCGTTAGGCAGTAGCTTACCAGAGGCGGTTTTTTTCGCCTTCGGATTTTGAATTTACCTTTATACACCCCATATTATAAGTATTCCATTATTAATGTAAAATCAATGGCTCAGCTCATCAGTGTTCAAGATGACAGTTGATAGTTAAGCGACGGTACTTGTACGTGAGCTCGTCTGTAATTTTGAAGATAGTTCCAGTCAACTGCTGAATCGATAGTCGAAAGATTGATCGGCGTTTAAGAGTGTGATTCATTTGATGAGCGGTAGCGAGTGCTAAATATAATTATTGATTCATTCAGATGCTTTAAGGCAGTTTACCGGTGACGGTGTTACTAGTTTCTGGAGATTCTCAAGATTTTTTAAAGAATCTACTAAAATATATTATTTTATACGTTTTACGTGTATTGAGTATTTCCAAAGGGGCAGTCACTCAATGTAAAATACTGATACGCAGTTCCATGGTAGACTGAAAGCCGACCCCAACATCGTTGGGAAAATGCAGGCAGGTGATGACTACATGCTATGTGAAAACACCGCTATAGATTTGTGCAGACTACGTGCACACTGCTTTAATATAATATGGCGATGTCGTAAATGTATAAACAAATATTTCCCCGCTCATCTCGCCCACAATATCCTAACCTCAACAAATAACAATACCAAGAGCAAACTCAAACGAAATAAGCGGTTATCATCACAAACCACATTCAGTCAGATAGTTTGACTGTTTAACTATCAGTTCGGCTGATTAAACATAGGTAAACTCCTTCACGGTAACTATGATAAATTGAGCGTAGGTAGTTAGTAGTACTTTAGTTAGAAACGCCTGTTCTTCGGGTATTTAAAGTTCATCGATCATTTGTGTAAATAGTATGTGTTTCTGTCGATTGGGTTAATTTTAGTTTAATATTGTTACCAATGTTTACATACTGATTGTTTCCTGCTGGGCAAAGCTCTCTTACGATTTTTCAAACTTGATGATTAATCGCAAATACTTCATGCTTGGAACTTCTGGCTAAATAATAACAGCCGGCCAAATAATAACATTACATTATATTACATACCAAGTTTCCTAAGTGCCTCGGAAAGCACGTTAACCCGTTGGTACCGGCTGTCATTTGTAGATCTTTGACAGTACTACAGTACTAACTGACTTGTGGAGGTCAGATATTCAGCCGCTCTATGTAAAATACTGGTATTCAGCTGCATCCGATTAGACTGGAAGCCAACCCCAACATAGGCTTTGGGAAAAGGCTAGCAGATGATGAGTTCATGCTTGGAAAGTCGTAAGAGAAATAAAAATCTTAAAATTTCCGTATATAAAGCAAGTGACAGGTAGGAATGATTCTTGACAATAGGGATATTGACACCATTAAAAATAATTCCAGGACGGCTCCTCTAAAAAAAACACTTTATTTCAGACCTAAAAACGCAATTTATTTTCAGTTAATTGCTAAATTAGATTTTTAGTTGCTTTGAAATCAATAAATAATTGAGTCATTGAGTTGACGAAATAGTGGCGTCACAGCGTGCCATACAAAATGTAAGGGGGAATCGCGTTTTGACAGATCATAAAAAGTATGCCAATTGATTGCTGTCTCAACTACCCTATTAATCCACTAAAGGAGTTAGACAGGTGATGAATCTTTATATTATAGTAATTCAATATTTTTGTCGATGGAAAAATCCATCAAGCACGCGGCTTGTTACGTAAACAAGATTAACCCAAAAGGCAACATTGAGTAAAATTTTCCACGATACGATAAATACAATAAGATGATTATGAGCTATTTCTCAGTAAAACCCACGGTACAAAATAAAATTTACAAAACAAAATAGGTAATAAAATTATCAACATATATTTTTTATTTTGATCCCTGATTGTAGACCTTAATATGAACCATTCCCGCTTTCCCGATTCACGTAAGGTCAAAGGATTTTTCTTGGTATTGAACTTCGACATGGCTGTCACAGAGTACAGTCACATTAAAAACGTAATACGGCTGTGCTTTTAAGAAGACTACAAGAGCCAACTGATGCACGCACACATTAACGCACGTCCGTATAGTAACAGGCGTTGGTCGGCACTGTCGGTGCACAGGCGTTTACGCACACATGCGTACGAATTATATTGCGAAATAAGTAAACGCGATTTACAGAAAATCTATTGATTGGATTAAAACACTAAAACAGTATTATGTTAGTATGTTGTTTGTTGAATGTTTTGTCAAAAAATCAGAACGATCGTATGTATTTTAATATGGTTTTTGTTCGTTAAAAGATTTTTTTAGAGGTATTTTTGATTTTTTTATTTTTTTCTATCGATTAAAATTAGTTTTATTATGTTTTCAGCTTAACTAGACTATATCCTGAAGAATAAAATATATTTTTTGAATGTGTTAACTGCAGTGAATCATAATTATACTTTTAAGCATTATAAAACTCGCGTTTAGCTCTTGTAGTCCCCTTAATTAATAAAGTAATTTCGCTCATCGGAGATACCGTAGTTTTAATAATACATTGTTAACCCATCAAAAAGTACTGGGCTAGTACTAAATAAACTAGTAGAAGATATATTAAAAATAGTGAAAAGCAAATAAAGAAAGAAGAAAGCTATTTTTATAAAAATAAAAACAGCTGCAAGAAAGAAACCGTTCCGAGATGAAAATAATCCAGTCCCTTTCGTCAAGTTGGAAACTAATTCAATAAGACTCAGTTACTACTGAGAGTTCTATATTGTCGTGTGGTTTAAGTCGATGAAATTCTTTGGTCTTATTTGAAAGTAATGAAAGAATGCTATCGATGGACCCAATTCTCGACAAACTGACTTTCTGTCAGCTACTCGTATAACGATAATGGGGAATCAATTTATCTGATTCACATAAGCTCATCTCTGTCCAAACCAGGCAATGATTTAAATAATTAGATGTCCGAAAGTAGCACAAAACGAATGCCCTAAGACAGTGAGGCGGGGTCGCGGCAGGAATCTAAGTTAATGCCACGTCGAACTGGACAGCTTCCGTCAGAATAGGAATGAAGACGCGCAGGTTCGCGAGAAATGAAGGGAGTGGAGGGAGGTCTTTGCCCAGGAGCGGGACGGAAGAAGTGCCGCCCAAAGATTGTGCAAAAAAGTATTTGCATTGAGTAGAGCGGGTCAATACTATTGTTTCTATAAAAAGACGATCTAACAATTTAAATCTTTGCGACCAGGCACATAACTTGTCTAATAAAATCCCTTTTAAATTTGTGATTGTTAGTCGCTTCTGCTTATGGCTTACACCAGTCATTCAACCGGAATGATTACATAGAGGTTTCGACAACTGTACGCTTTGTTTTAAACTAACAATGCATTTGTTGGAAATCCACTCAACTAGCATTCCAGATTTGTAGCATTGAGAATCGTAATAAGATTATTTTATTATTTGGTTGGATTTTGACAATAATTTTATTTGAGGAACATAACTTGACATAACATCACGCCTGTAGTTCGTCAACGTTTAGGTAGAGGTGTACCTGCAGTACATACACATTTCATCAGTTATGTTTAAGTCCCATATAATACAGGGCAAGCCATCAACCGAGCATGAGCCCTGCCACCGGGCTGCTACTGAGAAGTTCGTGATCGAAAAACCCAATAACACTTTGCCCGACCTGGAAATCGAACCCAGGACCTCGTAATCAGCAGTAGCGCTACCACTAGACTAACAAGGGTCGGTTTCATTTTGCAACATTGAGATTGTTTAAACTACACAAAGTGCAAGGGTAAACTGTAGTAAAAACTAGCTTAATACATTTGTGACAAGACTAATGTCAATTACAAAAGTTTCATTAGAACCGCGATAAATGGTACCGATAAGAACTTACTCACATATGCAAGTCCATATGAATTGGGCACTTCGTTTTATCACCAAAACTTAACTAGCTTAAGTGACTAACTTGCACTATAGTATGTATGCCCTTTAAATTGGTAAGAGTCACGCGAATGACATTCGAATACAATTTTCAATGTCCAATTAAATTCAAAACTAGCTGTTGCTCGCTACCTTCGTTCGCGTAAAATTATTATTAAAAAAAAAATGTTACTTACTTCCCTTTTTCAATCGAATTTTGTTACTAATTTCAAGGGTTTTAATTTTTTTGCACGGAACCCTAATTATTTTTCTAAAATAAAAGCCTATGAGACCTTATAACATCAGCTATCTGCCATTAAAAGTCTTGTCAAAATCGGTCCAGCCGTTTCGGAGATTAGCCGGAACATACAGACAGATAGTCAGACAGACAGAAAGCCGGAAAGACAGACAAAAATAAAAAATAAAGTTTTTTTTTGTTATAAGTACCGTATATACTTTCAAGCATTCAATAAAAAGCTGTTATTTTATGTTTAAATTACAAATAGACACTTTGTTTTATTTATTTGTATGAATAGATTATGGATTCATGATGTATTATACCCGCACAAGGAACTTTATGGCATGGCCGAAATAGACTTCATGTTTTTTCAATACCTCTAATTTTAGTTAGCCGCCGATAGCAGGACGCCTCTGTTCATCTTCATAACATTATACTCAACTACTTATTTGGAAATATTGTTGAAAATGTAATTAATTGATTATATCCAACCCCAAAATATCCAAGGATATTATGGTGCTCATATGACGTTAACACTTGGGTTTATTGTTTTGTGAAAAGTAATGTAAAAAAAGACGATGTCGTCAGTTCCTATTCAAGCCACGCGGTCAAAATAAATTCAACTATGCCTTTAAGTACAAACTCCAAGACATCACTGCACACTAAAATCTGGCAACCTCAGGCCAAGTAAAAGTTCGCTTAGACAGATTAACCAACCGCAAAATTACGTTCTCAAAGTCTAGAACTACGCAGTCTGAACTACCCTTACAACTATTTAACAATGCAATCAGTCCCGTTCCATCTAAATGTGTATGAAAGTTAGAGTAGCGCTGACACGTCGCGTAGACGCGATGGGGCCGCGGCGGGGACGCCGCGGGGACGCGACGGCTACGCGACGTTATCTCGCTAATATATTGTGAATATTATTACGTCGGTGTCCGTAATATGTGGCCTACTTTCTTAGTGTCGGACCTATTTTCTGTGTGGGTGTTGTGTGATGTTAGGGTGTAAATGGGCTTCGTAAGTGGAAATGTGCATTGGGTAGGTTTGGTCTTTTTGATGCAACATTTCATTTTATTTCGGCACTACGTCCTTGGTTTTGGAGACTGCTTCGTTGTTCTAGTGACTGCTGAGCATGAGGTCCTAGGTTCGTTTTCCGAGTCGGGCAAAGTGTTATTGGGTTCTTCTATCAGGAATTTCTCAGTACCAGCCACGGACTCTGGATTTGTGCCCGGTTGATGGGAATAGGCTCGCCTCCTGTTACATGGGACTTAAAAACATAACTGGCAAAATGTGGGTGTAATATTAGGTACACCTCTGTCTTACCCTTCGCGGATAACAGACGTGATGTTTTGTTATGTTTATTTCGGGATTTTGAAATTATTGCAAGAAGATTTCGGCCGTGTGCAACCTTTGGCTGGTCAATACTTTTATAAGTATATTGACCAGCCAAGGGTTGCCAACGCCTGGCTGAAATTCTCATATATCTGTTTGCCTATTATGATTTCCTTTATTCATTTCATTCAATCAACTTATTTTAAACATTAAAAAACCTGTTATAAAAACATTTAAAGATAGGTTTCCACCGTTGTCGGGTGCAGGGTTCAAGATATCGGTGGTTAGGGCTCCAGGGACCGGAACCTCCTCACAATGCGGGCCGTATCGAGTTTTTTTTAAATAAATTAATAGTCTTGAAATGATTTCATTTCATTACTACTAAAAGGTTCCATTACTACTTTAGTATTTCAATTAAAACTTAAACCGATCTACGCAATAAAAATCTGCACAACTTTAGTTAAACTAAACTTTCCAAACCGAGCGATAACTAGAACATTAATTCGAGCTTCCAACTTAAGTCACAATTTATTATTCACTACAAAATTCGGCCTCATTTTGTTTAAAATATTTCCGGTCGAACTCCCCCTTAAATTACGAGCAACCACATGGTTTTATAGACAAATGACTTCGGACCTCTTGCTCTAGCCTGTTGGCTTTTCTATCTTGCGTCTCTTTCCTTCGTAATGATGGTCGCGTGAGTACATTAATGGGTGATCATTAGGTAATTTGACCGCGAGGGTCCGACTTTGAAGGGACTGGACTTCACAGGGTCTTTGATGCGGTCTGACCTCGCATTTGTAATGATATCTTAGATTTGTTGATGAGTACATAAGTGGTTTTGCGGTGATGTAAATTAGGGCGAGAATCATTTACGAGTGTACCTTAGTGGACCTTTAAAGGTCTTGGAAGGTGATATCACAATCACCTGCCAAGTAATATGCATGTATAGGCATGCCGTGGCAGCCTTTAAAAGGCTACACTATAACATGTAAAAGTAACATGAGTACTTTAACATGTATTTTTGGTGTATGCTTTGTTGGTTGTCCTTAAATAAATAAATAAATAAATAATGTGTGTAAATATACCCTTAACGAAGCCGAAATGTCCTTTTTTTTTTTTTTTTGGAGGGTGGGAAATCATCAAATGACTCCTCCCGCTCTGGGCGGAGCGGAAGGGAGTGTCAGACTCTTACTGACTAAAAACCACCCATGTTCCTTCATTGGCCCTTTATGTTCCAGGGCCGCGGTATCTCTTTCGAACAGTCCCGCAGCCCTGGCAGGCACCGGCCCTTGCGGGCCCCTCCCGTTTGCTGACAACTCTTTGAGGCGCGCGTGGAACACGAACGCGCCGTCGATACGGCCTGCCCGTCGTCATACGACGGACGGACGGCGAGCTAGCCTATTACTCACCGTCCACAGGCCCGCGAGCCGAAATGTCCTCTCCCGTCATTGCGAATTTTTTTTTGTTCTGGAGCCTATCTGGGAACCTAGTAACGGAGATATTCGAGGGCAATTTCCAACTTTATAAGTTACTAGCGGCTCGTCCCGGCTTTGCACGGGTGCCTATGTTACTCAGAGTGAATGTAGCTTTCCAATGGTGAAAGAATTTTTGAAATCGGCACAGTAGTTTTTGAGTTTATTCGTTACAAACATACACATACACAAAAAATAAAAAAAAATCCTCTTTATAATATTAGTGGAGAAGTATCTATGTAAAGTACCTGTATCACTGCTTACGTAATTTTCACGTTTTAGGTCGATGTTAACTTACCTTTGACATACAGCACGGTAGGTTTCGAAAATTCAGTCCCAATAGAGTTCTCGGCGACGCACTCGAACTTGCCGTGGTCCTCCTCTTCGCTCTTCACTATTTGTAATGTACCTGAAAAAAAAAACAAAATTGTTTTATTACAGAGTAAAAGAAACGTATATTTGAAACCCAGTTTTAAGCTTTCACGATTTATAACTAAACAAGTACACTGTCGGGATATCTTCCGTAATTTTCAACTATTACTGTCTCTTAAGATACAGGATACCCTAGTTTAAGAGACAGAGTTTAATCTATTGTGTACAGATTTCCTAAGCATCCACATGTTTAGTACAGTGTTCTCTAACATGAATTCAAAATTGTAAACTTAAAGTATAATTATCTGTTAGGATTTTTATTCCGGTATTACTACAACAACCAGAGTCCGTGGGACAACCACTAGAACTACACGCAGGCGAACCCGCGTGCATAAGCTTGTTGTCCGTAATAATGATGACACTAACTGGTCTTGATCGCAGCCAGGAAGGTCCCGTTCAGTTTCATTGGATAATTTCGCCATTAAACAGTTCTGATTCCATGGACATTAGGAAAGCAAAAGTGACGAAATGGTATTCTGGGGGGTTACTATGACGTCTTAAAGCAGGAGTAATTCCAGTGTGGGAAAGAGACAGAGCTATACACGTCGTCTAGCACCATCTCTTTCCCACACTGGGATAACTCATCATAGTAACCCCCCAGAAATGATTTTCAATTTTCGTCTCTATTTTCAGAAACCCAGTCTATATTTTAAACAAATAAATAAAATTGAAGTATCTGTTTGTAATTTCAAAATAACAGCTTGAGTGCATATGAAAGTGTATACGGTGACAAAAAAAAAATGTCTGTCTCTTTGTTCCGGCTAATCTCCAAAATGTCTGATTTTGACTGGGATATTATCAGGAGTAACTTAGGCTTACTTTTATTTTAGAAAAAAGGATTAGATCAGGAGGATTAGTTTATGAAGAATTAGTTTGAGGAATTAGTTTAGGAAAAAATAAAACCCTTTAAATGGTTAACAACATCCGATTCAAATAAAGAAGTAATATTTTTATAATAATTTCACGCGGAGGTCGTGGGGAACAGCTAGTAACAAAATCAAAGGTCACATTACATACTTTATTGGTTTGGTTATAGATATCAAGGTTCTAAGGTAAGTTTCTTAGGTAAGGTAAGGTTTCAGGATAACGCTACGCGGAATTCCCATTTCACACAGTGCTTACTTTAGAATACCTAGAATTCTCTGATTCTGAAAATCTATCCTCATACACACACATTAATATTGTAAATATTCTAACTGTAAGACAGAGTGTCCTTAGGGAACTCGGCTGGACGAACTTGCATGAGTGGTTTGAGATTTTCTCCCGAGGCATAGAGGTCGCGGCAAATAATATGCCTTTTTAGAGTAATGTAGGCTGTTAGTTGGTTAGTTTTTTTTACTAGATATTTCTGTTGAAGTTAGATTCTGAGATAGAATTTTGACGTAGGATGTCTGTGGTTTTTTGAAGGTTTTTTTATTTAATACTAGCGACCCGCCCCGGCTTCGCACGGGTGCATGTATTATACATATAAACCTTCCTCTTCAATCACTCTATCTATTAAAAAAAACCGCATCAAAATCCGTTGCGTAGTTTTAAAGATTTAAGCATATAATAGAAATAGAAATAGAATAGGATATAGGGATAGAGAAAGCGACTTGTTTTATACTATGTAGTGAAGTGACTAGCTTATGCCCGCGGCTGTACCCGCGTAAAGTTCGGTAACTGTTCCACGGGATCATACTACCGGGATCAAAAGTATCCTATATGTTAATCCGAGTTATAAACTATTTTTGTGCCAAATTCCATCCAAATCCGTGCAATAGTTTACGCGTGAAAGAGTAACAAACAAACATCCGTCCATCCTCACAAACTTTCGCATTTATAACATTAGTAGCAAGTAAAATACTAAGAAGTAAAATATGATTTCGTCAAAAAGTAAAAATCTGAGCTTTTTATCTGCTTTCGGATTGGATCGGATTAATTTCGAATATTTCAGCCTAAGACTACTTAGTAAACAGTGTAAGACGACTTAGAAGAACTGGCTGCTCAGTCCACAAATGATCATACGTCTTTCAAACGATCCGTTTTTCTGATGAATTAATGATGATGTTGATTCCAACAATCAATTGCCACTATTCAAACTTATTGGGTTTTTCCATCAGGAATTTCTCAGTAGCAGCCACGGAGTTTGGATTTGTGCCTTGTTCATGGCAATAGGTTCGCCCCTATTACATATGACTCAAAAATACCTGGTGAAATGTGGATGTACTATTAGGTGGACTTCTGCTTAACCTTTCATTGATTGTTATTGGGGTTGTTATGTCAAAAAGTTTCAAAGATTGACATAAGTAACTCTTTTTGTCATAATATTCACAAACTCGCCTCCAAAGCAAAAATAAACCGAAACATATCCACAACATGAAAAAAATCACGCCAAAAAAAAAAAACATCCAACTACCCTCACCCGCTGAAAATTATTACAAAAACGCTTACAACCAAATTACTCGGCAGACACGGAGGGCGTCTTAAAAGGTATTTTATTCACGCCAAGCTAAACATATACAGTGATTTATAGCCTAATAACAGCAGCGGAGAGGGAGGCCATTAGGGACTGGCCAGAGGTCCCGGCACTCCTGGGGGCCTTTATAGTGTTTCATAGAGGTTATTAAGTCGAATTCCGATGTGAAACACCTGTTTGTGGTGTTAACTATAGTTCATTAAAATTTTGGAGTACATTATTTTGGAGTGGGAGTCATTTTAGTGGGGTGGTGTTGTGGTTAATGAATAATGATACTTAAGTCTAGTGGAGTCCTTTAAAATTATGTCATCACACTTCATTGCCATCGTTCTTGTAAAAGAAAGGCAGGGCCCGTAATTGACATATAAACAGATTTAACACAAATTCTAGGGTAGCGACTGCATTAATTTTTGTTTGAATATTTTTAATTATACAAAAATGAAGACTGCCTCATTGGTCTAGTGGTCGCAAGCGCGACTTCTGAGCATGAGGTTCTGGGTTTGATTCCCGGGTCGGGCAAATTGAATTTCAAAAACCTCTTTTGCCCTGTCATAAAATTATTGATTCAGTAGCCGAGGGTATACCCTGATACAAGTATAGTTTAACCTTTCCTCTAATACAATAGAAGAATAATATGGCAATCTATCTGCCTGGCTGATTCCAGCAATACAGCGAGGAAATACCAACCTTACAACACAGAAATAGGGTTAGTAATTGAATCAACAGCAGACGTGGATCCAATGGAACACAAAACGAACTCTCTTTGATGTCAGTATGTCAAAACTTTGAGCCCGGACGAGTGAAGCCGGGCATGAAGTTACTCGTAGTAAGACTTATTTTTATCTGGGTATACGGCAGAGGCAAAGTATGAGGTCGTACATGTAATTATAGTATTTTACTTTAGATATTTACAAACGTTAGCTTAGTTTTGTAAACTACACAAAGCATGAAATAAACACACTTTTAAGTATTCCGCTGTTTTTCTTGCAAAGGATTAATGCAAGTTTGTATCTCCTTAATAATTTACTTTGATGTTCTTTTGTTTTAGTTCTTTTTTTTCGTGGTTAGTGCCTAACTTGTTGTCCGAGTTTTTGTGCCGCCCATGGCCCTCTGACTTGGTTTTACTTGCCGTCTAGAAATATCTCTCAGGCATGCTGGTTTCCTCACGATGTTTTACCTTCACCGAAGCGAGTGATAATTATACAATACGCGTATGAATCTGAAAAATCAGAGGTGCGTCTTGGGTTCTAACTTGAGATCTTTGACTTGGCAGTCCGACGAAGACTATCACTGCTACTTTGATGATATGTCATTCTATTACTTTTTCGTTACACTATTTCGTTTTACAAAGGATTTCTTTACTTAGAAACCGCAGACTAAACATTTTCACTGTTTTAATTTCGGTATTGAGGCGTATTCAGTTTCATTTCCATTCCATTCATAATCACACCTAAAACGAAAAGTCATATCGCGACTCACGAAAATTTTTGTGTTACAAAATGCGACCTCTTTTTTAGTGCATGCACTGGACTCATTCAAAGCAACACAGAAGTTCCGAAAAACTGTTAGGGCATGCGAAAAAAAAAAGAAAGGTAAACGAACAGTCTCTCACAAAGAAAATGTAATTACGATGAAACATTTTGTATAGTCGTTTCGCTTTTGTTTTACCTCCGCAATTGCTGTCAAAGTCATAATGATCTTTATGGTTGCATCTATAGTATTTACTTGGCTTGTGATTAATGAAATAAACGAACTTTTAATCTATTTTTACTAATTGTTGTTATAGCGGCAACAGAAATCACATCATCCTGTGAAAATGTCAACTGTCTACCTATTACGGATCATGAGATACAGCCCGCTGACAGACAGGCGGACGGACGGACGAACAGCGGAGTTTTAGTAATAGAGTCCCGTTCGTTACCCTAAGAGTGCGGAACCCTAAAAAGGGACTAATTTATTTATAAGGTAACTCTTGGACTACAGCTGTTTGAGGTAAAATAATTGTGAAGGGACTGTAACAACGTCGCACGTGCTGTGGACGCCATAGTTTCGACAAATGCTGTATGAAAGGGTGTAAGCCCTCGAAACTGTATGAAGGGTAGCTTTGAAGTTTCTGGCGTGTATTTTTGGCTGTGTTATTTTGGGGTGGATTAGGGTGCAGTTTGTTGACTATTTCTTTACTAGACATCAAAGGCCAGTTAGACCGATTCCATAGTGTGGTAATTTTGAACGTATTTTGTAGACTGAGAAAACATTGACAAAAGTAAAATCTATTCTAAATATAACTCAGAATATCATTTGCACATTCGTATCACAAAAACAACGACACTTTTAGACGAGAAAATGAAAATCATAACCGAGCCTGTCAGTCCCGTGTCGGGCGCCAAAATCCTGGGGAATCCCTGGGCGTTTTGTGTCGTAATGAAATAAAACTAGCCGCCGGTTCCCTACGTGGCGGGATTTGGGGATTTCGTGACAGCCGACGATTGCTCGGCCAGCAACTGACGAAGGTCGTTCGTTTCTTGAATTTGAGAGAATTGTGCTTATTGGTCACTATTTGTGGCGGCCATTTTGGTGTCAATTGTTATGAGTATTTTGTTATTAGTTGTGGTGTTGCTATGTGTGATACCGTAAGCGTTCCCCAGAACAATCATAAGGATCTGTTCAAGGAATCGTAAAAAAGTATTGATATTGTTGTTTTCGGATGTTTTTCTTTTACGGTTTTTGTATTTGAACAAAATACCTTAGTATTTTTTTTATTTAGCCTCTATAGTCCTGCTGGGTAAAGACCTTACTAGACCTTACTAGTAAGTGTTGAAAAAATGAAGATTCTGTGATATTTTACCAATAACATCAGTTTACTTTGAAACAAAATTCTATGGAATATCAACTCGTTTCGAAGGATGAGTGATGAAAAATAAAATAAATTTTATATTAACGGAAAGTTAAAGGATACATCGCTAGATTCACACATTTATTAAATAAGAAAATGTGGACAGTTATGGGAATAACAACGGTCAGTGCCACATGGCTGACATTTCAGCTGTTAAGTCCGTAATGATTTAAAGCTGGCATTTTGAAGATTGATTTTATTGTTCAATAACTAATGTTACTAATAATAATTCATTTATTTATTCAAGTAACAAGGACTCATTAATACACAAAAAATTCAACACAATACATTAAACATAATAATAGAACACAAAACAATAAACACACACATAGGGCTATAATATCACAACTTCTGCACAAATCCTTAATACTTTCGTTTGACCGCTTGACATTTTTGCAGTTGAAACTAACCATATTACATATATTATAACTATCCATTAGCTGGTTATTTACGTTCATTATCCACAAAAGTATTGGGCTTAAAACTTACAAAACGCCGGAATAAAATACCTTGCGGCCACAGTTTATTTTCCAGAAATACTTGCAATTTATATTTAGGAACAAGCACCTTGTAGGCATTATATGGTGTGTCGTTCCTTGTGTTTATTTTATGCAGGGAAACAGTCTCCCGCGTTTTCTGCCGAATATACTCAATAATATCATTCTCAGTGGTGTCTTTGTGGACATGACTGATAAGTAAGGGTACTTTTAAATCAGCTACTTTAAATCGCCCGTCAATCTCACTAGACGTACCCAACACACTCACTAATCGCTTCTTAAATTTTGATTTACGACTTTCTACCGTTTTCCACTGCTCGTCATCATTCTGCTCACCGCCACTTTTCGGTCACACCACTAAGCAGTGATAGCCTAGTGGTGTGACCGTCGGACTGTCAAGTCATAGGTCTCGAGTTCAAACCCAAGACACGCACATCTGATTTTTCGGATTCATGTGCGTATTGTATGTCCTGCGTGTGTTGTTTGTTCACTACAGGAACTGATGGACACTAGCAAAAGCGTAGTAGCTCAGTTCTGGGCTGACACAATTTAGATTACCATCGACACGCTAAGATGAAGATCACTTGCGTCGGTAAAGGGAAACATCCTGAGTAAACCTAACCAGTATACCTAAGAGAAATTTTTTGTCGGCATGTAAAGCCAAGTCAGAGGCCCGTGGGCGGCATAAAAACTCTGACACCAGTTTAGGCACTAACCAACGAAGAAAAAAAGAGCTTATGTTACTTCCTACTCACCTGAAATACCCGATTAATCTGCCTATAGAAAGAGCCATTTACTACACATAAGAGCAAATTGCACAAAAATAACATCACGGATTTGCCACATATATTATTATTGTAAGAATATTCATCTATCGCAACATTGATACACGCATTTCTTAAATGCTAACTGGAAAATTGTTGATAAGGCAAAAGTAAATCCTTTTCAGTGTGTTGAATGAAACGCAGCGAAATAAAAAAGATCCGAACGCTCGACCATCGCGAGCCCGAAGCTTTCTGGTTTATATCTTAGCGTTTGGTGTAAAATTAAAACAAATAAAATACTAAATAGTTTAGTTAAAATAATAAGGAGCGGAGCAATGTATAATTAAAAAATAAGAATTAAGAGAAGGGTCCTGTCCTGACAAGATTTTTTAGGAATTTTAAATTTTATTTAAAATTCTATGCCAATTCCAGGCCAGTTCCAATGGTAACGGGTTGCAGCTGAAACATAACAGCCCTACTAAGTAATATCAAAAAAATCATCAACACATAAATACTTCAACAAACTAATCCCTAAACCAGAATAAAAATCTCGACGGCCAAATATTTGTTCCTACCTATGTTCCTGCTGGTAGTTTGTGATTGTAATAGCACCCACGACAAAGGGAATCCTAGTGCGGCCAAATGGAATCTGAGTGGTGACCTAGGTTATCTATCTTTATTTTCCGTCACCCCGAATTCCTGGAACGTAGAGTGGGGCTTTCTTTGTTTTGGTTACAGCTCTCGGGTTTCAACAGATAGGTGTGTGGGTACATTAATTAAGGCTGTGCCTGGCAAGTTGTTTTTTCGGTGGAACAGTACTCCTATTTGAAATATTGACCACGGAAAACAAGGTTACACAATACCGCAGAGAGATTTGTCGCTAGGAAACTTTGTGAACGAAAAGAGATGTAGATGATTTATTGGTGATGTAGTGAACTTTTGGATTCGTCTACAATTCTTTACCGTTATAATTTAAACTAGCTGTAGCCCGCGACCTAAGTTCGCGTGAAATTATTATAAAAAATATTACTTCGCTTTTTGAATCAAATTTTTTCATTCAGTAAAAAGCTGTTAAATTACAAACAGACTTCAATTTTATTTATTTGTATAGAAGCGATGGTATAATTATTAAAAAAAACTAATTTAATTTTCAGGAATCTTTGTGGTTGGCATAGAATAGGTAATGCCAGGGCGTGCCTAGGGGGCAATAATACTGCAAGCCTATTAGGCAAGCAGACTGTTCTGAAACCCATTTTTTTTCGGATCTGAATTTATCAAATGAGGCATCATTTGATAAACCCGCTCTGGGCGGAGCGGAAGGGAGTGTCAGACTTGTACTGACTAAAACCCATCCATGTTCCTTCTTTGCCCTTTGTATTCCAGGGTTTTTGTTCAGAAATCCTAACATCATGAAGAGTTATAAAGGCGATCTAAGCTTTTAGGATTGTATGTAAGTACCGCCACTAGGCAATGCTTGTTATGACCACTGAACAGAAATGTAGTGTCAAAAATCTTGACAAATGTTGTATAGCCTTCAATCAGCCTGTAATGACGCCACTGCTGGTTCACAAGCCTCCTTTATGTGTGAGGGAGCGTGCCGTAATTTACAACGCGTGCGTTTAAGAGTTATTGGTTGTTATCATTAACACTAGAATCGGGATATTAACCATACCCACTGTTTGTTTTGAGATCCCGATATTTCGGCGCTGTTGTAAGCACCATGATCACGGATAAACTGAAGTTGTTGCGGGTGGGTGTTTATGAGCAAACAAATTGGTTTACCCTCTTTCTTGTGCGTTTTTTGCACTCAGTACCGCTACCACTGTCACTCGCAACTCGATTCTGTTCCCGACACACGAAACTCACTGTGTCCGCTCGCAAACTTTTTTCGGCATTTTTTCGGTTTGGTGACCATGACAGTTTAAAAACTTATAGTCATTGGATAATATTCGTTACTCGCTCTTCTCCTAGCTTTAGACCACACACTCAGGTGTCGGAAGCTCAAAGGCGCTTCGCAGAGCCGAGAAGCCCTTTAGCCCCTTGTCTCCTAGCTCTTTGATACAGCAGCCGCGGCCGGCCCGGATCCATGCCGAATCGCCATAACATTCGTCCATCTTGTTATTTGTTAATTGGATTTTGATATTTAATGGACGTCAGATGATGTGGGTCAGTTTTGATTGTTTGATTGGTTACCATATGGGTTGGGGTGGTCATAAATACATTTAGATGGACAGGTGGATTTGGGAGTCGTTGGAAGTGGGTTTGTCTGTGTTTTGACGAGGTCATGTATACGTCTTAACATTATGTTAGCTACACTCATCTGGCAATACTTAATTTATAGAACTTACATATCATTACGCGTGAAATCCCCAAAGGGTTAGGCTGAGGTGTACCTAATAGTACACCCACATTTCGCCAGTTATGTTATCAGTCCCATGTAACAAGGGGCAAGCCTATTACCATCGACCAGGCACAAATCCAGACTCCGTGGCTGCTACTGAGAAATTCCTTATGGAAAACCCAATAACAATTATCCCGACCCAGAAATCAAATCCAGGACCTCATGCTTAGCAGATTTACAGAACTTATTTCTAAACATATACTCGAAAAAGAGAGTAGGAGTATCAACAAAATACAGTAGACTACTCGGAAATAACAAAATCATGCAAGATTTTCACTCAGATACTTTTAAAAAGATTTTCTATTTCCTTACAAAGTATTGCAGCAGTTTCCCCTTTTACCGCGCGGTGAACCAATCGCAATACGGTAGCACACATCCTATACAAACACACATACACTCTGCCACGTCAATTAACCATTCCTATTCACTACACCCTCTCTTATTAGAATCATTCATACCTCTTTTAGTTCCTTCTTTATTTATTCATCCCTAAACTCGGTGAAGTCATGAATAAATAGAGTCAATTCAGGAATAAATCAGAAGGGTTTAGATTGCTTGAAATTCTATAGGCAGCATCGGTTTGACAACGATGCCTTTTACCCTTATCATTACAGATCTGTAATAATACCCGTCTAGACGAACGTAGGTGGGCTATAGTCTGTTGACGTGACCAAATTGTGTAAAGATGTTACCTTAACAGGGTCCCTAATAAAAGTGTTTTGTTATTTATACGGATACAGGCCTTTCTACAGGTTATTTTGGGCTTTAAATTCTTCGTGTCAAGGTTTTTTTTTATAATCTAATCATATATAAACTCACGGAAGCCACTAAAAAACGCTACCTGCTATGACCTTTTACATATTCCTTTTGCTTTGTCCACGTGTATACATCTATCTGGTTTTCCACGCACACCGGTTGCGACTACTACGAACCAGACCTTTCAGAAGAACATCAACAATAAGGTCAGTGTATATGAGGGCTTCGAAAAATATGATAGTCACGTTGGATTTTTTATTGGACTAGAAGGCGACTACATCAAACGTTTTATAGTCTTAGCAAGAATTTTTATGCGCCTCCCTAAAAAGTTTCTTACGACTTTTTTTTACAATAACCTTAGGAATAACCTAAAAAATGGGCTTTAACTCTTCATCCTTCATCTAAACCTCTTGTATTAAAAATAGAACATTGAGTTCTCAGAGTTGCAGCATCAACAAAACACACAACGAAATGCGGGTAGGTACACAAAAATCACGTCACAGGCGGGGTGAATGTATTTCATGTAACGTGTGGTGAATGTATTTCCGTCGCAAGCGGATCTAATGGCGAACTTCTACGGTTGGCTCGCAAAGTGACGACAAAATACGTCAACAGACAGCAGGGGGGCGTAATTAAAAGAAAAACAAGCGCTATTCATAAACGTCCAGCGGAATAGCGGGGTCGTTGCGGCTTTATATTGCCACCATGTTGCGCTGACCTCCCTCACCCTTTGCACTGTTACAAAAGTCCGGAGATAAAGGGATGTGGTCATTTCCTCTGGCAGCTCAAGTTATGATAGCCATCGGAGTTTATCACACAGGCCCGTTTAATCTAGCTCTTAGGACGGGAGGACAGCAGAAAGGTTTACTTTACGCCCCACAGAGGTTGATTAAGCGATATAAGGTGATCTTATTTCCTTGAGACACTTATGAGACCATCTTTCGCTGTTTTAATGAATGTCACATAAAATATAATTGTGTTGAGTGATTTATTTTCGTATATTATTGGTGTGAGGAAGCTTGGGGATTATGTGGGGGGCCTTTAAGTTAGTTGCTTAACTGTCGGAAGGAACGCCCGAGGCGATAATGAATAAGAGGATTTGGAATCTATAGCCAAAGTTGTAAGGGAACGTGTGTGAATTATAATTATGGTTTGTTTTGGTTCTACGTGTGTGATAAACTATAGAGATTTTGTTTGATGAAGTACATCAGTACGTTTGGAAGTATGGATTATGAATAATTTCGCATGATTTGTATTATTTGTGAATGAAGTTTAGTTTAATATTGCGTTGGTATTGTTTGCTACTTGCATTCATAATTTATTTTGTTTTGTTTTGATTTGAGATTCTAAATCACTAATTACATTATCTATTCATAAACTTGAATGAATTAATTTATTAGAATTGCATTCCTAGCTCTATGGGAGTTACCTACATGGGATTTAAATATAACTGGTAAAATGTGGATACATTATAAGAACACCTCTGCTTAGGCAGAGTAGTGACTTCTGGGTAAACAGGTGTGAAGTTATGCTAAAAGAATTGCACTAAATACAAAATCAAAAATATTCTGAACAAATCTAACTTTAAAAATGTTACCACCACCTTCTACATCACGACGACAAAGACCTCTGCCCACCCCAGCTTTGGCTGTAAAGTGAGCGATACATGTTCCCTGAAAGTTTTGACGATAAACTAGATTTCAGCGTGCTCCTACCTAAGTTGGAGAAAATATTGCTTCAATAAACCAGAGAATATTTTTACCTTTTTTTTCCAAAAAGATAAACACGAGAACGCTTTTGGTATCAAGTTGTGAGCACTGATTTTATAACTAGTTCTTTTCACGTTTAAGGTTTTAATGTAGTATCGATAAAAAGGAGCACTTGCGCTTATTTTTTTGTTTGGTAGAATTATAGGATGATTTATAAATAGGAAGTATATTCGTTATATACATTGAAAGAGGGTTATTAATTTAAAGAGTGTAAGAGTGTCCATGGAGCTCCTTGTCCGTTCTTCTCCACAGAGATTTACGCTTTGGATTTCCATTTTTAACACGCTTTTATTAGTTTCACCAGTAACTATGTAAAAAAATGTAGAAGTTAAATTTGAACCACTCCCAGGTTTTCAATTGAGCTGAAATTTTGCATACACGTTTAGTGTGGATGACAATGCATAGTAAGCTAAGTGACGTCACTCTAAATACAATATGGCGGACTCCCGAAGATGGCGGACTAGTTATTTTTTATGCATTTCCATGATATGGGTATCAAATGAAAGAGTTTGCTGAAAAAAAATACGAGAAAGACGTCACATTATTTTTTAGTTTTTTTAAACTTTAATATTTTATTTTGTTTTAAACTAAACAACTCCTTGACCATGCCTGTAAAACAAAAAGTGCCTGTTACAGTTATTTTTTTCAAACAAATGCTTTAAGTTTCAGTTTCGTACGTTGTGAGAACTATACGGGTGTATAAATGATTTGTTGATAGCAAAAATCAAGCGTTGTGCAAATCTAACCTCCCTAATTCTCAACCTACGACCTAGTTATAATAAAAATGTAATGAAACTTCCAGCATTACATTTACGACTGCATACAGGACATACACAACCAGGATAGTACCATATTACTACCACATATTATAATAATCCTACCCATCCCCATCGCCGTAGACATAGAAAAATGATCCGACTGGATATGACAAGGGGCGGTGCGTACCTAGCAAAAGGACAAGTGACCTTAATCAAGCCGAGGTACGCCCAACCGCTGTTATTGTTGTCCAAATAAGGCCCAGCTTTTTGCTGGAACAACAGTGGGCCATACTGTGCCATTCAAAGTTGAGGGCTCCGGCATTTGTATGTAAATGATTCGTAATCTCCGCGCGTCGCAATCATGGTGTTTCTGCGACCCTTTGGTGGACCACGGAAATAATTGTGCTGGAAGAGGTGATACGTTGATAAGAGATTTTATTGGTAGGTACTCTTCCTGTTAAGGTCTGATAAGTAAAGTTAAGGTAGCTGAAGGTATTTCGTGGATAAGGGTGTCGTGGAATTTTGTACGTACGTATTTTTAAGAGAGATATTTTCTTTAGTCTAGACTCAAGTTTTGTTCTCTTAGACTTTTCCAAGAGATAAATAGACTGTTTTTTTAAACAAGAAAATGTATAGATTTTTTAAAGTGGCAACTTTAAAGGGTCTGCCCCGACGCCATTTTCAAACATAATAACCAAAAATGTCTAAAGTTGGTTAAAGTTAGACTAAGTTATATACAGAATTGAAATTTTAGTCATATCGCGCAGCTTTTCATTTAATATCGCTCGTTTTCTCGGTATCACAATATATTTCCATATTTTGTAAATTATAATAATTTTCACATTTAGGTACTGTGTCTTTTGAAGAAGTCAGGCTAGTAATACAGATAGCTTTCGGTACAATCGCTCCACGTTCTGCCAAATTGAGAAAATAACAAAAAAAAAAACTGAATAATTCATGAGTTCTTTGGTAATAAATTATTAAGTATTGTTTGTCAGTCTTTTTGAAATACGTTAGTTTTATCTGTTTGTAATTTAGTAATAAATATTTATTCAGATCTAGATACATTTTTTTTTGTTGGAATTATCAGTACCTACCTATTTATTTAACAAGGACATGAACATTCAAATACAAGGTTTTTTTTATATGGAATTACATTTTATTACTAAAACAAACAAAGGAAATAATTAACAAAAACAAACCATCAAACATTCTTTAATTCTCTAGATTTATGACCCCATGCAATAAGATGACAACACTAAACATTTTACACGGATCATCAAAATGGACCCCGTCCAGTATCTTTAACTCTGCTCCTCCATTATTGTCAACCGCTAAGTTTTACTGGTTCATTAACCAATGGGAGAAGCCGTAAACCATTGTCTCTGTGACGTTTATAATTACGGCCGTAATATAAAAAATATTATTTCCAATAAAGGTAGGGTTTGGTCGTAAAGCTACACAATCTGCGGTTCACTACTGGTGATTTTTGAGCGAGTTTCTAGCGAGGTGAGTAGTCAAAGCGCTTGATGCGTACTGCGACGTATTCGCCAATGTACTACCGAGTTCACTGACTGTCTGCCACTTTTCACACTTATGCCCTAAGTAAACCCGGTATCGTCGGTGAACTCGGGATTACAATTAGAGTGGAGCGAGCGCCTTTTGAACAATATGATGATTGGCATTAGAAAGCTAAAGTAGATGCAAAAACGCACGTAAATGGAGTTTTTTTTTTAAATTTGTCCCTTGGTAAGACTGCTTGTCAGGCATTCGGGCAACTGACCTTTAAAGACTGTCAAATATCCACAAATGTGAATAGACTCGGTTGGGACTTTATAAGGAAACTAGTGGACTGTATTTAAATATAGGTTAAACCATAAATCAACATCAATTAAACGTGTGAAGACCGTACAAAGAAATGCCCGGAGCGGCCGGCGTCAGTGCAGTGAGTGGAAGGGCGCGCAGCGACGCTCGCGCAGCCGGGTTCGGTACCCCGAGCCACGCGCCCTCCCCGCAGTTGTCCACGTATATGTGAGGCGCCGACAATTGACAAAACCTCGTTAAGCCGTTGGTCCCAGCCAACGGCTTAATGTGCTTTCCACGGCACGGAAGAAACTCAGTATTTAAAGAGTGGCCACCCATCCACGGACCAACCTAGGCAAGCGCAGCTTAACCTGAAAATCGTCCCGAATGGCTGTTATTATTACGAGCTCCTCGTTCCGCATGTCACTTCTTTTAAATTTGTTTTCTAACGATCGCTTGAGCGTGTTACTTGTGGACAAGACGCAAGGCTTTATCTTAGGTGACAACGCCACCGTGTAAGAAAAAATAAACAAGAGATGTTTTCACTAGAAAGTCGGGTTTTACCACGACTCACGAGTATAAGTAATGCGACAAGATGTCTTGCAACCTTCTAGTATGTCTAAGTATCTATGATATGTCACGCCTGTAATTCACTGGGAGTTAGACAGAGGTGTACCCATCGATTCAGTACTTCGATATTTCGCCAATTATCTTTAAGCTTCATGTAAAAATATATATATTCTGTCTTTCCTGGAGTTTACTCTAGCCGCTTAGTAGTCGTTGTACACTGCCACAAGCCTATATGTTACACCTAATGAATTAGGATTTACCTCTGGACCGTACATTCACAAAGCTCATGTTAACTATTATTTGTGAACATTTGATACGTTATAATAATAATAATAATAAAGTTTATTGATTCATAAAAGTGTTACAAAATTTAGGTATGACACTGGATCCCGCACTAGGATACCCTGTGTCGCAGGATCCAGTCTCTTTCGACAGATAATATGAATTATAAAATAAGTAAAATGCAACGGTAACAGTATAGTTAATTTAACTTAGGACTAAAGGTAACCAAGTGTATGTGTGTGTCTGATGAGAGTTTGTGTGTATGTGATGAGTGTGAGTATGTATGTGTTGAGTGTGTGTGTATGTGATGAGTTTAAGTACATATGTGATGAGTGTGTGTATGTGACGATGAATACCTACTTTAATGGTTGAACGATAAAAGGTTTTCGGTTTCAGTATAATTAAGCCCAAGCAACCAGTCCTGAACCTGTTTTTTGCACGCAAACTTTGTCAAGGGGAGTATTTTGAGTTGTTTGTTAACTTTCTCATAGAGGTATGGACCAATACGAGAGAAAGCCTTGTTGCCAAATTTTAGTTTGCAGAAAACTCTATTCCATTTAGGTTTTCTACGTGTACGCTGATCCGTTATCACTGTTGCAGCCGAACTTTTATGAAATTTAAGGAGTACTGATAAAATGTACAATTGGCGCACCGTAAGCACTCTCGTTTCTCGATACAACATATCAGTGGGGTAACGGATACTTAATTTATGAGAGACCTTAAGGATAGCTCTTTGTGCACGTTCAGCAGTAATTAGATAGCTTTTACCAGCGAAACCCCAAGTTAATATGCAGTAGCTAAGAACAGACTGACATAGAGCCAGGTAAGTCATCCTGAGAGTTTCTTTGTCAGCTATAGATCGAAGTTTTTTAAATATGTACAAAAGCTTCCTTACACGCGAAGTAACCGATTGAATTTGCTTTGCCCATGTCAGGTGTTGGTCTATGTTAATGCCAAGATACTTGATGCTGTTGACTTTTTCAAAAACAGGGCAGCTGCAGCTACCCCCTGGACTATAATTGCATTGATGGGATTTGAGTACAAGTTGTTTAGGGGCAGCTGTTTTTACGCTTATAGAAAAATTTACTACCCTGGTTTTTTTAACATTTAGGGTGAGCAGGTTGTGTTGCAGCCAACTGGTAACCTTCTGCATACCAGCCTCAGCGGCACTGTAGGTTTCCCTCCAAGAGTCTCCATGGAAAACAATAGCTGTGTCATCAGCGTACGCAGATATTAGCGCGTTGTCTAAATTGAGTGAGCAGAGACCATTAACGTACAGGAGAAACAAGGTGGGACCAAGAACACTACCTTGGGGCACTCCATATGCCACGTTTGCAAAGGTACTCTGAAAATCTCCCAGGCAAACCTTCTGTTTACGTTCGGAAAGATAGGAGGTGAACCATTCCAAAGCAATGCCCCTGATACCTAAGCGTTCCATCTTCTTGATCAGTATGGGCCGTGACACAGTGTCAAAGGCCTTGGCAAGATCAAGGAAGACGCCAACACACTTTCTGCCTTTGTCAAGGTTATCAATGATATGATCCACCAACTTAGAGACTGCGTCCTCCGTTGATCTGCCATTTCGAAAGCCGTACTGGTTGGCTGATAGCAGTTGCTTCTTTTCTAAGTACGTTAATAGTCTCTTGTTCACCAGCTTCTCCAGAATTTTGGATAGGGACGTAAGAAGCGATATAGGCCTGTAATTGGATGGGACTGATGCATCACCAGCTTTGTAGATCGGGCAGATATTCGCTGTTTTCAGCTGAACTGGAACTATTCCTGACGACATGCTCAGATTGCATATGTGTGAGATGGGACCAGCTAAACAATGCTGAGCTAATTTATAAACGCGATTCGGAATACCATCCCAGCCAGGAGCGGAATCGGTTTTAAGGTTGCCTATTATAGAGATAACTTCTGTTTCGTCGGTTGGGGTCATGAAGAAGGACTCTGATAGGGAAGGGTCAGTGTTATCCAGTGTAAGTGCTAGATTTGCTAGTTCCATCTCTGTAGTTTTGAGTTCGGTCAGGGACTGCTCGGCAAGTTGTATTCCCACATCAGCAAAGAAAGTATTAGCCATATTCAGCGAGACTACCGGATCAGGATTTGCGTTAAGTAAAGTTAAACTATTTGATGTTTTATTCTTCAGGTTACAAATTGTTTTAATTGCTGCCCAGGTTTTTTTGCTATCTGCTTTAGACCTGTCCAGGAGGCTTTTATCATAGGCATTTTTTAGATTTTTTATAATATTATTACAATGATTTCTGTAGGTTTTATATTTTTGTTGCAGAGCGTAATTGTCTTTATGTTCGTCTTTTTTTACTTCAGAGTGTAGTGTGTCTCTTTTACGTATGCATTTCAGCAGATTTTTTGTCAACCAGGGTCTTCTAATGGTTTTAGAATTGCGCAAAATTTCTTTTTTGGTGTGTTGATTTATGATGTACCGTAACTTATCAGTAAATGTATTCACTGCTGCATTCAAATCATCAGAGTTTAAAATAGGTTTCCAATCTGTATTTTCGATTTCATTAATAATGTTAGGGTAGTCCATCTTGAGTTTATACTTAGTTTGCCCAGACATAAATATTTGACTCGATGGTCCTTTACTTATTCCTATCAGCACAGTATCGTGATCAGTGAGAGAAGATTGACATACGACAATTTTTGTGGTTCTTCTTGTCTTTATTAGTGCATGATCAAGGCAGGAATTTTCGCGTGTCGAATATTGGTGCCCGGGATAGAAACCGTAGTATCCGGTAATATCAAGATATTCGCTGGCTCGTTTGTCTTCTGTGCCGATTTTAATATCGATATTTATGTCCCCTATAATTGCCATCGTTGACGTATTGTTGGAGCTGAGGAGGGTTTCTAAAGATTCGCAAAAATTACCAATGTTGTACACTGAGGGCGATCGGTAGATAGCAAAAATGGTAAATTCAGTACCAACATTAATAACCAAGCAGTTTGCATCTTTAAAAGGCGGCTCGAGTATGGTGACATTAAGTTCCGATTTATAAAAAATTGCTAGACCATCGTTCTGATTTAAATAAAATTGAGAATAATGGCATTCGTACCCATTTAATTGAACTTTCGGGGTGTATTCATGAAGTCTACATTCGGTTAGTATGATTATATCAGGTAAAAAATTTAGCCGGGACAGGAAAACCGAGAAATTATCAAAGTTTTTCAGTATACTCCGTATATTTTGGGTCACTATGGTAAGCTGGGTTTTAACGTCACCAAAATCATTCACGCATTGTTCTGGGAAATTATGTTTAGTGCTAATAAAAATTTCGGTACTGTCGATGTCTTCAATTAGGTTAATTTGGTTAGCCATTTATAAACAAAAAAGGTAATTTTATGGTTCTGTTGTAAGTTCTTGATTTACGGGGGTAGACGTATTTAATTGCGAAATGAATTACGTGTGTATTATATTTACATTTTAAACATGAATATGCGTTGGAATAGTTTGTTAGTTTTGCGGAGTTTTGTGATTTTGTGCAATTTTGTGTTTTTAAGCGTTTTATGGTGCTGAATAAAAATAATATTGTTAGTAAATAGTGAGACTTAAAAGTGTTGTGAGTAAATGTTATATTAGTTACCTTAAAGCATAATTTAAGACAGAAAATGTTTTCTACATAACTAAAATTAAGGTTTATTACATTAAAAAAGTAAGAACAAAGGTAAGAAAAAGAAGATAATTGCGATAACAAAAAACTGGAACTAGTTACCACGCAACTGTACGAGCGTATTCTCATTTTTGACCAGTACATATTTAGTACCCTCTTCTTTTCGTAGAAAAATCCTGCCGTTTGCAATCCAGCAAAAACGATATTTTTCAGAAGCAGCGAAGTCTCGAGCAAGAAAATGCAAACGCCTGGATTTATTCGTAAGATGTTCAGAGAAATAGAGGGGTGATGTTGTGTCGGCGAGTCCCAAGTGAGACGAATTAAGCCGACATGTACGATTTTCAGAGTTGTATACTTTCGTACTCTTAAGGAATTTTTCCTTCGCGAAAATATTGGAGAACTCCACTACGACTGTCGATGTAGTGGCACCCGCTTTGTAAGGGAGACGATATACATCTCTCATTTCGTTGACAGATTCCATGCTAATTGACTTCAAGAGGTTGATAGCTTGTTTTAGAAGGTCTGCCTTATTTTCCTTTTTTACAATCGGAAAACCTCTAATCTCAACGGAGGTTTTCCTAATGTACCGCTCCAGATTTTCCGACTTTTCCTCAATATCGGCTATGCAGATCCGTGTAGAGGCAATCTCTTTCTCAAGTTTGCAAATTTTAATTTCAGAATCAACAACTTGATTTTTCAAAAAGCCGAGTGTTTTTTCTATCTCAACGTTAGACGAAATAATATCAGAATTTTGCTTTGAGATGTTCAATAAACTCTTTTCTACACTATCCAGCCGTGTTATCAGTGGAGTTATCATTACTGTAAGCATTTCCGTAATATCCAACTTGAATTGTTCAAATTTGTCAGTTACCACGCTATCTTCCAAGCACGCCCTTTTGAAGTTAGGTCTCACGGTTACATTAAGGCTTGGTATGGGATGTGCATGCCCTGCTTTATTTAAATTAGAATCCGAGGCAGAAAGACTTTTAGGAGATGTGCACTCCATTATCCGTAGTTAGTAATGTGGGTATTTATTTACTGGTAAAAACTCACGGTTGCGGCGCGAAGCGATAGTTAAGCGTAAGATGTTTACTTGAACTTTGTACTCCACTCGTCGTCGGCGCAGGATACAACAGAGAAGCTTAGCTGTGCGTGTGTGCGTTCAGCTCGTGTCCGATCTCCGTGCGCTCTCAGCGGCGCGAGAACGGGATGGCAATTATTGAGTAGCTCTCTTTCTCGCGGCTCGAGGTTCGGGGGGCTTCGGGCGCGGTGTCTCCACGGACTACGCGGCGCAATGTTTTTACAAAATTATCCTATCTATCCTGTGGCAATTAGGAACTACTTTCGCGGTTAGAGTATTAATAGATTAACTAAGAAATTGGTCAACGCGTCTGTACTAGACAATGGTTCGGACGAAAGAGGATATAAACAGACGGTTACCTAAATGCCCAAAGCCCTTCGCAAAATTCGATCTAACGTTGTTTACCAAAACCATTGCAAGTTTACCTGTACTAATATTAGTTTCGCTAATACCTTAGTGCCTAATCATAATCACACATAACTATTTACCGCAAAACCGACCAAGTATTAATCATTCATAAGTGTCAATGCTCAACGCTATCGATAATCCGGTAACGACATTGCGATCGACTAAAATTTACTTCATGTGTCGATTGTATGTGTACTGTGTAATCTATTTATGTTATATATTTATTTTCATAGTATCGGCCTATAATGGCTATCGTGGCCAAATGATAACAGCCGCTCGGGTCGATGTCAGGTTCAGTCGTGTCTACCCATTACATACCGAGTTTCCTCCGTGCCTCGGAAAGCACGTTAATCCGTTGGTCCCGGTTGTCATTTGTAGATCTTTGATGGTCGTTTCAGTCAGTGGCCTGGAAGTCTAACAACCTCTCTTACCAAGGGTCGTCGTATTACCTAGTACTAACTGGGTTGTGGAGGTCAGATAGGCAGTCGCTCCTTGTAAAATACTGGTATTCAGTTGCATCCAGTTAGACTGGAAGCCGACCCTAACATAGTTGGGAAAAGGCTCGGCAGATGCAGGCAATAATTCGTTTACTGCCTATTGGCTAGTTTGTAAGGCAAAATTCAGTTAATATATCGGCGTGTTCTTTGTAAGCGATAGGGAAGTGACCTCGTATATTGTTGCTCCTGCTGTATTTTACAGACTGTTCACACGACAACCTATATTTTTCACATGAAATACTAAGCTAGAATTATTACTTTTTCTATGACGCTGTTTTAGGAATTTTCAAGAACTTCTTACCTACTAGCATAATCTACTACTACTACCGCTTCGCTCGCGTTTATTAGAATTTGACAATCAATTCGGGTTGTACTCTGCTTATACTAATATAATTCAATCATTATTCGAAAGGTACGTGGCATCATCTATTATCATAAGTACGTTATTGTTGTTTCCTCGGGAACAGTACTTTTTTCTTGATAAAGGTAACCTATGTCCGTTTCTGTACACCTGACAACGTATATGCAAAATTTCAGGATGATCGGTTCAGTGGTTTAGGCGTGAAAAGGTAACAAACAAACAACTACTTTCGCATTTATAATATTATAAGTATAGTATATAAGTAATGATAAGGATCAATAGATTCGTAGATGCCCAAAGAATCATTCACTGCAGCTCTCAAAACATTTAATGACAACATCGTGAGGAATATAATAACCCGCATTGGGTCCGCTTGGTGGATTACGAGTCACTTCCTCTTACATACAGAAGGCCTAATCCCAACAAACAACAGTGGGAACGACCTTTTAATGCATATCTATTTTCCCGAAGTCATAAAATCCGCCAGTGAAACATGAATACACGGTGACCTATCTCATATCCCCATACCATGAGCAAATCCACTAACCTGCGGATCGATCGAGAGCCTGCACTGAGGGGAGGTACACACCTACATGTTAACATGTAATAAGGTACAGCACCTGTGTATAATAACGTAACTAAGTTATCTTACGTCGGCGACACTAATCCGCCAGGCACTCGTTGGATCCGAACTTGGATCTCCACGTCGACGATACGATGATGCAGGTAGTATAATATGTTTATTTGTATTAACTGGGTGGTAATCAGAGACATGGAGGCTTAAGAAACTTTGAAGACGCTTTATACTGAACGAAAATACTCTTTGTAAGAAATATAAACGCGCCAACAGTTACCATGGGTTTAGAACATGTCCTCTAGATCCCTGTTTATATAAAAATATGGTAGAACAAAACCAACTGTTCCATACAAAAGTGCAATACACGGGTAAAAAGTTCCAATGTTTCATCTGTTTTTAGGGTTCCGTACCCAAAGGGTAAAACGGAACCCTATTACCTACTAAGACTCCGCTGTCCGTCCGTCTGTCCGTCTGTCACCAGGCTGTATCTCATCAACTGTGATAGTTAGACAGTTAAAATTTTCACAGAATGTGTAGTTCTTTGGCCGCTATTGCAACAAATAAAAATATATTAAAAATTAAAGGCTTTTCGTACGGAACTTGGCGGGTTTTTTTATTAACCGACGAAAATGTTCTATACTGGACGTATTTACAGATTTTCTGACAGTGTTTTAACTTTTCAGTGATACATGGATTTGCATTATTTGCACATAATAAACTTGTAAAAATCAAAACGAATTGTGAACAAAAGTGTCCCATTGTCGTCGTTGTATAGTACTGTAGATATTTACTGTTAGTTTTAATTTATTATTATTATTTTATATTTATTTGTAGTTTGTGTAAAATATACATGTTATAGTAAAGAAAAAAGTTTAAAACGAATTCAAAGAGATTGCGTTGTTAGTTTTCGTTCAGCTCAAAATTAAAGGCTTCCGCTGAAATTATCCGCAAAGGCGATTGCAACGAGCGCTGAAAAATCGAGCTGCAAGCTGATATCTTTTAACAGCCATCAATATTTACGTCCATTACTGAAGCTACGAAATATTCGACTCGACCGAGGAGAAATAATCTACTCGAATAAATTAAAATTAATGAGATTAAAAGAGCCCACAGTGAGTTTTCCGTGGCTTGCTCTAACTGAATTTAAATTACTTTCTCACCTCTTGTGGAGTGCATAATGGCATTAAAATTGAAATTATTAACATTTTCAGAATACAGATGGACGATTTAATTGTTGCCGAATTTTTGATGCTGATTTTCTTTAAAGACGTTAAATTGTTTTGAAAGAAACCGAGAAAATGTTAACCATTCTTTGCAGTCACCTTACAGATTTAGGGCGAAGCAATGAGTGAGTGATTCTTTTGATTCTGGTTAAGTATTTTAGTACCCCAGTACTACGTATTGGTTCAATTTAATATTATTGGGCACTAGCTATAATAGCAACGTTTTTTGTTGTTGACAAGTTGACGGAAGGGACATCGCCCTTACATATACTTTGTAACTATGTGTATTAGCGTAAGTTTACATATTGTCATCTAATTCTCCATTTTTTTTTAAGTTATGATTTAAAATAAAAATGCAGAATATAAAACCACAGAGTCTCCCGTCTGTATCTTCACATCACGGCGTTTTTCGCGGTACTTAAAACTTGATATAATTAACATTTCGTCGGGAGCTCCTTATCATATTGTGGCTCCCGACCTCCAGCATACGACGAACTTTCATTAAGATTTGCAAATTAAATTCGTCTCTACGGCGTGTTTTAATCGCGCCCATCTTTTCTTAATTAAACTTAATTATAGGTGACACTAAGTGATGCAGAGGTCGCTAATACAATTTCACGTCGAGAGCGGACGCAATGATTTATCGTGTCGTATGGGCTGGCCTTTATTTCAAATTCTTGGATTGTAGCTCCCAATATTTCGCGTTCTGTTTATGAAGTAAATAGGTTGATTTTAAAATATTTTAGTTTCTTTTCTAAATAACAGGAATAAAATATTATTTTGACAGTGAGAATGATTTTTTTATTCGTTTTCAATGATTTGCATTATTTGAACTGGTTTCATTTAATTCTGAACCATTTTTAGAGGTGATATAAAGGTATTTGCATTATTTAATTTGTAAATTGCCAATTCTATACATTTATTATTTATGTTTGCAATTTTTTACACGTTTGGTTTTTTGTAAGTAAAAATGTTTTTTTGGGACTGTGAATTGAAACACTTCTTTCGTTATTTTATAAATGCTTACATAATGAAGAGTTGGTTGTAAAGATCGGCAATGACAAGACGAGAATTTTCTGCGCTACCTAACTATTTCTGGTGATGATCATTTTGAGTTTAAAGTTAAACTAAAATCTCGATTCTAATAAGAGACAAAGCTAAAGTTTTATACATAAAAAGATGATCATAAAAAAAATCTCTAAAAGTGCGAGAAACAAATTCTTACTCTCAATTATTATAATCTAAAGAAACTAAACAGATTTTTGAATATCTATTCACAAAACATTATTAAAAATGAAAAGAACCCTAGCTTTGTATATCAAAGCACATTAGAAACGGTTCAGACTATCGCGAGAATAGAAAGCAGTTCCGAGATACAGGGCGATTGGACATGCAAATTCTGTACTTTCATTGTGTTCCATACTACGGTATGGAGAGATAGCGCATGAAGGTATAATGCAGATTCTTTGACGATAAAATGCATAATTATGTTAGTATGTTCTAAGTCTAGAGTTTGTGAAGCATATGTTTATTTTGTTTTATATTTTACGAGCGACCCGCCCCGGCTTCGCTCCGGTGCAATTAACTAATGAATTGTTTTTTTTTTAATATCAATTTTTTTTTCATACCAGCCTTGTCCTGACACCCAGGAACACAAAAAAAAAAAACAGTCCCGTCCTTAATTGATGCTCCGTCAAACATGTGGCAATTGAATTTTGTTTATATAGATATATCTGCTTTAGTTTTGAGTGCTTAGCAATGTAAAGGTTTCCTGGCCTTCAGGATTATCTACTTCCAGTCAAAGTACGTCCTATGTAAAACTTAGTTTCTAAGCACACAGAACTGGCTTACCAAACTTTTTTTTTATGTTTGATGGGCTCTTGACCTCAATCTAGTCCTGGGGACAGAGATGAGGTCGACGATGGAACGAGCTAACCCAAAAGAAGCCTATTAACTCGCGACTTAAATAGATTGGGGTCATATGAACTTGGGAACACCGACGAAGGCAGGGAATTCCAAAACTTTATCTGTGTGATCTTCGTGTTCTTCGTAGCGAGTATTTTCAATTCTAGAGGAGGGGTTATTTTTCAAAGTAGCTTTAACTGTGTTGCCAAATGTCCGAAGTTCTGTCTCGATCCCTGTGCATTTCTATCTCTACCTCTATATCTATCCGAACATAGTGCTATGCTTCCACATATATTGTGCGAACCGCCAGTCTGTGGAATTCACTGCCGGCTTCTCTGTTTCCCGCTCATTAAAATCTGGATCTCTTCAAACTTTGAGTGAATCGGGTTTTTCTAGGCAATCGTGCTCCACCCTAGGCCGTATCTTCGCTTCACATCAAGCGAGTTGCGGCCAACCGCAAATCTATTTCTCTGTACCATAAGGGACCTGTCCGTAGCTGATTGTGACGCTATCGAGGAGGCAGAGTTTCGGTTAATGCGCATATATAAGTATGGAAATCTTCGTCACGACGACAAATAATAGACCTAAATTACTAGTAAAATGACTGAAATTACATATAAAGTAAACATCTATAAAGAAGGACTTACCATGCATCTTGTCATTCAACAGAGCGTATCTTGGGTTGGAGGCGACATCCAGCGGCAAAGAGTTCCAAAGCCACCTGACTTTTGGTGAGGGGTTACCAGTAGCCTGGCACGGGAGAGTGGCGGTGTGGCCCACTTCGACGACCATCGTGGTCGGTGGTGGGGCGATGCTGGGGAAGCCGGGAGGGGCTTTGTCGGCTGCAAAGAATGAAAAACGTTTGGTTAGGAAGTTATATATTTAACACACGTACAGGGGGTCTAAAATAAATTCGTAAAATGGTCATAAGGTGACAATTCATAATAGTAGGTACGTTTATGACTATTTTATGAATTTAAACGTAATTCATATTATTATCCTATTATGATTCTGCTAAAGCGGCCATTTTAGACCCCCAGGAGGAACCAACAGCTACATCAGAAGAATAACGTTTGAATAAAGTAAGACAGGTTCTGACTGACAAAAAAAATGGAAATCTTAGGATCACTGATCAAATGATCTTATTTTGAAGAAGACAGTGGTCAGACGGCCTTGATAAAGACACATTGACAACGATTATGTACACGTCAAAAATGTATTGAATTGATTTAAGCTATCGAAAAACGTATGTCAATCTAGAGGACTGACATATCACATAGCACACACAAGTCGTATTACAAAAACAGAACATAAACCTGTAATCCTCGATGGTTTACGCAGAGGTGTACCTAATAATACACGAACATTTCGACAGTTACGTTTAAGTCCCATGTAATAGGGGACGAGCCTATTGCCATCAACCGGGCACAAATCTAGACTGCGTGGCTGCTACTGAGAAATTCCTAATGAAAAAACCCAATAACACTGCCCGACCCGGCAAACGAAACTAGGACCTCATGCTCAGCAATCGCGGTTAACCAATGAGGCAGTCATAGAACTCGTATTAGAAATACAAAACGCTTTAAAAATTGATTGTTACTTGTCGTGTCCTAAGACTGAAGATATAATATAACTAGATGAGACGCCATCTTCAGCACTGAGGAACTGATTATAAAGAGTGAATAAGATTGAGTAAGCAATTTGATTTGATTGAGTACACATAGGTTTTGTATGGATCAATTGTATCGCAATTTATTCGATTTCTTCTACTGTTCGATTATTTCGTCAAATTTCTTTTTAGGTCTAGTCCTTCAATACGAGAAATTAAGGTCTTTTGTAACACAACAATTGAACACAAATAAGAGCTAAAAAGCGAATGATTACCTTAATTCGATAGTAATAAACTGAAGACCAAATCTCTAAGGATGATTCTTTTCTTTAGTCCGAATGAACTAATTAAGCGAAATCAACTTATTTAGACGTAATAGTGGATTAGCAATTTGCATTTAATTTGTTGCTCAAACAACTGTTGTTGTACGAAGTGGACGACGCGGACAGAACGAATGCAAATGCTGTGTATGTGTCTTTCTAATATCGTTTGAGAGCTGACAGTGGAGCAGTTTTAGACAATTAAGTTTTAGTTTTTTCAAATGCAATAATAATTTTATTTGCTAGAATTATAATACAGTATCAGATGGTCGAGTTTTTTTTACAGTTACTACTAGCATGCACAGTTATAGAATACATTAACAAAATTATATACATTTATACAATTATTGAAGCTAATACAATTCGTATGTTATAATAATGAGAATGTCAATGATTTGTCAATAGCTGTAGCTTTTACATTTTATTTAATTTTGACTTCCTACTTCACAATTGAATAACGCTAGGATACAATAAACTTTTACAACAAAGATAACCTTCCATTAACAACAAACATCAATAACCCCAAATATTTCCGCGAAGCACACAAAACCCCTTATTCTGATGAAGTAACCATTTCGTTAATCAAACTAGACGCTTTTATACCTCAATAAATTATTCAATTAAATAATTTATCAATGAACAAAACACAAACTAGAGGAGAACTTCTAATTTTAAACAAAGCGATTCCATTAGCTAAGTCAGAACTGATCAGGCAGTTTACACAACGAGTTGCGAATAAACAAGGCTTTGACATCAACGACTTGGAAAAAGTTTTGTCTATGAATTTCTAGTTTATTTAATAGGACCTCTTTTCTGGGAAGAATTAATTGATAGTGTTAAAGGTTGAAATGATTTCATTTCAAGTTTCATTGGTATTTGTTTACTGTTTTGTATTTGGCAGTGAATGGATGACTTAGGCTTATTATTATTTACATAACATACACACTTATTATCATGCCTGTAAACCCCAAAGGGTTAGGCAGATAATTTAATTTCAAGTTTCATTGGTAATTAGTATTTGTTTACTAATCGTTTACTGTTTTGTATTTGGCAGTGAATGGATGACTTAGGGTAGTTATCATTTACATAAGATACGTACATAACATCACGCCTGTAAACCCGGAATGGTTAGGCAGAGTCGTACCTAATAGCACTCCCACATAGCACCGGTTATGTTTAAGTCTCATGTAATAGGAGTTGAGCCTATTGATATCAACCGGGAACAAATCCAGACTCCGTGGTTGATACTGTGAAATTCCTGATAGAAAAACCAGTAACAGTTTGTCCGACCCGGGAATCGAACCCAGGACCTCATGCTCAGCAGTCCCGATTGCGACCACTAGTCCAACGAGGCAATCATAGGTGGAGTTGTTATTATCTGGCACGTAGTAATGTGATAAGGACGAGGTATGTGAATAAAGGCAAATACAAAATACTGTTTAGTTACTTTGCCTTGGTTTTAAAATACTCCTATCCCAAATTCGTCAACAACCTCATTAAAAATAAACCAATCTACAATCCCAGGTACAGTACCCAGCAAACTAAACTGCTGACAAATTCGAGGCTCGCAGAATTGAAACACAATTACGTCCCCCCAAATCTTAAAACAGTACTGTAAAATTCGAAATAGTGAAATGTTAATTCGCTAAATGAAATTCCGTCTCGCCTCACGGCCAAACTGAACGAAATTTGATTAAGTTACAAGGCTGACATTATTTCTCCTAGATTGTACTGCTTCTTCTTCATCAGCTGCAGAAGGTGTGAAAGAGATGGCAATACTCTCTATAGGTTCAAGTGGGAAGATTACTTTAAGAACTTTAAGATCCGAATGAAATTCATTGTCTTGTAAAACTCCTTGCGATTAATTGGATAAATAGAAGGGTTTGGTTGGATCTCAAGTTATTCAATTCCGTGTATTGTAGTTAAATTGTAATCTTGCGTTACTTGTTTAGTATCATTTTTCGTTATTAGAATCCAATTTTATGTTCTCTGTTTTATATTGAAATAGAAAAAAGATACTACTCAATCTAATACATAGTGTGTCTTGTTGGTCTAGTGGTCACAAGCACGACTGCTGAGTATAAGGTCTTGGGTTCGATTCCCGGGTCGCGTAAGGTGCCCGGTTGATGGCAGTAAGCTCGTCCCCTATTACATGGCACTTAAACATAAACATAATTACCGAAATGTAGGTGTACTTGTTGGGTACACCTCTGCTTAACCCCTTGGGGATTACAACGCGTGATGTTGTTATACTATTTATACGGAACGTCCGTTTAACGTATAACCATTGAGAATATTGTTATTATTTTCTCCTGAAAGATAGTTATCTTTAACATCCAATCTCGCCAAGGTGTTAATAATTTTAATTATTCTAAATATCTAGTTAAAATCCCTAGAGGAACTTATTTTAATCTCCTTTGTCGTAATCCAGCAGTTATGATATTCTAAAGCAAAAACTTTAGTATTCCCAAGTTGTAAACTTAAGCCGTAAATACAGATCAGGAATCACTTCTCGAAATACCCTCCGACGGCAGCAAGTCCGATCCCTCTTTACAACATTAATTTGGTATAATATCCTTAGTAAGATAGCGAAGTGTGGCTCCTATGATATCTTACGAGGTCTAATACGAACCTTCCGTTGGCTGGACCAATCCCCAGCGATCGTCGGTTTCGTTGGGCATTAATAATAATAAACCTATGTTAAACCGACAGACCTTAGTTCTCTACTACATGATTTGTACCCCGACATAACCCAAGGTGATTATTATTTAAGTATACCCCTAGTTACACGTTTGAGGGTATATAATTTACATAATGTTGCTCGGACTGAAAATGATTTCATGTTCTTCAACTCTTTAATTATTAAGCTACGGTTGGTGTAAAATTTTAATAAGTTGTTTTTGCGTTTTATTGAGGCCGAGTGTCTGGTGTTTTTATATCTTCATACAACTTTTATGGTGGCCCTTTTTTATGTGGGAGACGTTGGTATGACATTATTTTTGATGACTGAAGTTAGGAAGTGGTAAACACGTTCATATTAATACAAAATTTTCCCACTTCTGATATGAATGATCTTAGAACAGGGCTTCATTTTACCTAAGTGCAAAAGCGCATAAAATTACCCCTACATATCCAATTGGATCGAAACAGTTTACCCTCAAATAGGACTACACACTTAACTAAACCAATATAAACAAATCCGCATGTAACCTATTTAAGAGAAAAGATCTCCCTCAATATTTTTCTTTACAAATTGTATCCAACAGTTTCCTGGAAACGAAAAGTCAAGTAAAGATTATGCCTCTCATATATCGCTATGGGGGAGGTGCTAAGCAGTTGCCATGGTAACGGAGAATATACGCCAACTCACCATACACGCGCGATTCTATGGCAGTACAATCCGATTACCATAGATTGTTTTTCTCAGAAGGTTGTGCGAGATTCTAAGGAAATCTGTGACCCAAGTTCTGGGAATCGAGCGGGAGTAATATGTTAAGTGCGGATGGCACGGCGCGGTGGTTGGTTTATCGGAGGTAGATAATTTTGTTGTTTGATACAGAACAAAATCTGTATAAAAGTCAGTGAATCTCTGTTTTGGTATTTTATAAGACAAGGAATTGTTATACTAATATATACTGGGTGTAAACGACTTAACCCTTAACGAAGCTGAAAGGCAGTTGGTCTCCTCGTCATTGCGATCATTTTTTTGTTCCAGACCATACCTGAGTAACTTCTAGTTACGGAGATATTGGGGGTCAAAATTCCAACTTTTATACAAGTTTTTTTTAATGCACGTTTTTAATGAATGAAAATAACTTTACTTAAAATACCTCCACGGCCCCCGTACTATTCAACACATCTATCAGCACAATGTTTTGAGTGAGTTACATTACGTCTTACAGTCAAACGTGATTTTACACCCCAAAAAAAAGTCGTTTCGAATAATTTTTTAGTTTGATGTAGACTGCTTGGTTCATGACTTCCCGAAGAGTCCATTTATACCCTCTGTATCAACAAACCAAATTCCATAGAAGATGTATATTTAAGCTAGTTTTAGGCGTCTCTTTGTGGCAGACACTTCATCAGAATACAATTTAAAACTTAAAATTCACATTCCGAATTTCTTCATCACTGCAGATTATAATCAGCACAAGGAACAGTTACCCGACGTGAGTTGTACGCTCACACTGAAAGCTTCAGGTTCCAACTTAGTTCCTTTGTTTGCAAGTTCGCAGTATCTTGTACCACACCATAACTCGATTACAAAAGTTTAAAGACAATGATGGCACCTGACAGTATGTGGTTCAGGTGATGTTGCATCGCTATTATTACTCGTATGCTAAAGTTCTTCCTGATAACGAGATAGCATTGCTTTCATGCACTTTCATGGATTTAAACAAAAAACATTTTAATTTATAAATAAATCAATACTCGGAAATCGGAAATGTGCAGACTTATAATATACTAGCTCGTGCCCGCGGTTTCACCCGCGTGGAGTTCGGTAATTGTCCCACGGGATCGCACTACCGGGATAAAAAGTATCCTGTGTTAATCCAGATTATAAACTATCTGGGTGCCAAATTTCATCCAAATCCGGTCAGTACTTTTTGCGTGAAAGAGTAACAAACATCCATCCATCCATACTTACATACATACATTTATAATTTTGTGTGTATGCAGAGGTCTATCTACGTAACCACGGCACTTATTTGAAAAAATCTTCCACCATTAGAAAGGTACATTATTCCGGATGCATATAGACTAACTTATATCCGGGTACCATGCAGGCGAAGCCACGCACAGAAGCAAGTATAGAATAAATCCGTGGATATAACCGAGGCGTTTCATCAGATGGAAATAACAGAGTAAGTACATGAATCGGGAAATTGTTCTAAAGTAAATAATTAGATCTTAGATAACCACAAGTAATAAATTAGTAAGCATCAGCACTTTAGCTCGTAACTACATTTACAATGAAGAAACTATTGTGGTGAAAATACATCTTTATGATAGATATGACTTGATCTTGAGGCCAGGATCGTCTCCTCACGAGAAAAATCCTCATCGGTTAATAGCAAGGACATAAAATTTTGTATACACGTTCAATTTTGACAGACAAACCTAATTTTCTTCTTTACATTTTAATAAAAGCTTGGTTTTTTATTTAAAAAAAAAAAACGTTTTTTACTTTATGATTGACCAAGTTTAGTATGAATTTTAAAGGAAGCATAGTACTTGTAGGTTCTAGATATGAATACAGTTTTGTAATTTAGTTACAGGTTTAGGTTCCAAGAAGAAAATTGGATGGTGAAAATATCTTTCAATGAAGTATACAATGAAAACAGGTTTTTTGAGCTCGATGGTTTAAGTTATTAATTTGTTCCCCAATTTAATTCATATTTATAGACCAGTGATAACAACGAGTAAGAGAATACTAAATCAACACATCAGAAATATAAAACGGTTATAAAAGTCATTCATTCCAGCATAAAAAATTCTCTCACCTTTGCATTCCAAGTTTACAAAGGCAATCTTTCTCTTTTACATCCTATTGAAAAAGCACTTTGGTGCAATAACAATAAGGTTTAAAATAGCTGTATAAAAGTAGGTGGCTGTGCGCCGTCATAAATTTATCGCAAACTTGATATTAATTACGCCGTTCGCTCCCAGACTACCCACAAATTGTAATATATTGCTAAGCTAGTTATATTACATTTCCTCAATGTTCGAGGTCTTACCAAAGATTATTCTCTTTTTAACATCTTTGAAACTCTTCCAATGAATATTCAATGAAAAATTCATAACATTTCATTATTAGAAAGGGCCGGTTAGTTTCTGTTGGAGTGTAAAAACTTGAGATTTTTACTTTTGAAACTCTGTTTACGTGTCAACTTTTTCTATTAATATTAGATGAACTTAATACAGAATGTAGAGAAACTGCCTCAAGTATTACATAACATAACATCACGCCTGTAATCCCCGATGTTAGGCAGAGGTGTACCTAATAATAGACCCGCATTTCGCCAGTTATGTTTAAGTCCCATGTAATAGGGGGTGAGCCATCAACCGGGCGCAAATTCAGATTCCTTGGCTGCTATAACAATTTACCCGACCTGAGAATCGAACCCAGGACCTCATGCTCAGCAGCCCATCCATGTTTCTTCTTTTGCCTTTTGTGTTCCAAGGCCGCGGTATCTCTTTCGAACAGTCCCGCAGCCCTGGCAGGTATCGGCCCTTGCGGGCCCCTCCGGTTTGCTGACATCTCTTTGAGGCGCGCGTGGAACACGAACGCGCCGTCGACACGGCCTGACGTCATAAGACGGACGGACGCGAGCTAGCCCATCACTCACCGTCCACATCCGCGACTAGACCAGTGTTCCTCAAACTTTTTGTGTTCAAGATAAACGAAAAATATTTTTTACATAATATTAATCAACATTTATCATTAAAGTTTTGCGGCTGTTTAAGTAGGTATTTTTCTTCAGTTTGTCTATTTAACTTTAAAAGATAACTTTATTTTTCCAACAAGGCAGTCAACATTGTTATAATTTTAATAACAAAACCTTTGAGTACGTAACACGGACGAAAAATAACTCAGTTGAACCATGATCCATTTCAAAGAATTCGATTGACTTTGATTACACATCGTATATAGAGGCAGGGAGGGCTTTCAATCCCCTGACGTCAAATAAAAGGCCTCTTTGACATTAAGAGGAATGAATTCAATAATCCTTCATGGCGATGGCCGCTTATCGGATATGTGTGAGCCATGAAGGCCCACCCACACATAAAGCGATGGGTTTGAGAAATATAGCGGGGAATATTGTTCATGATGAATGGTGTTGAGGTATGAGAGGTGGCTGGAGAATTGTATATTTTGAAGTATGTGCATTTTATGGAGAATGGCGATATGGTTTTATTTTTCATTATGATATTTCAATATTTATATTCTTATCGAGATTTAAAAAACATGGAGAGAAACGTGGATTTTTAATGCTTGCTAGCAAACCCGCAACCTTCGTCCGCCTGAAATTATTATAAAAATATTACTTCCCTATTTGAATCGAAGGGTTACATTTTATTTGTACGGCACTCTAATCCATTTTCTAAAATAAAATACGGAGATTAGCCGGAACAAACACAGTTTTTTTAGGGTTGCCAACCTCAAAAGGAAAAAACGGAACCCTTACTTATATGATCACTGTTCTGTCTGTCTGTTGAGACCCTTTATCTCGGGAACGCGTGAAGATATCGAGTTGAAATTAAAACCATATACTCAATTCTACAGTCCCTTGAAGTTGTGAAAAAATCAAACTTTTAAGTCAACGTAAAAAAAAGATACGGCCGTTTATGCCGCAAAAAACGTATGTTTCGACACTGTCAAGGGAATCAAAATTTAAAAGGTACTTAAATTTGGCAAGAAGCAATGTCTTATAGCACATAATATGTAAAGGGAAAAATCTGAAAACCATAAATATGTAGTTTAATGACAAAATACCTACAAGTTTGTACGGAACCCTCGGTGCGCGAGTCCGACTCGCACTTGGCCGTTTTTATGTTATAAGTACCATAAATACATACTTTCATACGCAGTCAGTAAAAAGCTGTTAATTTGAAGCACTATTTAGTTATTATACAAACAAGTTCAAATACAAAATAGACTCTGTTTTTATTCTATAACTTTCTAGAATTAGGTTCATGAGTTGTAAAGTTGTTGTTTTAAACAAATTAGCTTGCTGCGACAGTAGCCATGTTAAGCATAAAATGCTTAAGCCGGCTACGTGAGTGCTTTTACGTTAACTAGGTATGCGGAGAAACTCTATACTTACTAAAAATAAAAGGTAGCCGCGTCTATCTGTTAGCCTCGCATCCCGGTGTAGTCGTTACTCAATAAACTCGGAATCAACTTATCCTCATTCCAACCTTTGATACAGATGCCCCACCTTAACCTATCTCGCGTTTTGAACGTAACTTTTTGTGTTTCCCTATTCGTATAATTGCGTTTTGATTTTTTTTAGACGAATATTTTTTTTCCTTATATACTTTTGTGGGTTACCTTGCGGTGTACCAGTGACATAGATTGTTTTTTTACGGTGCTGTAAATATGGCGTTAGGAGAGGGTATATTGATATTACATTGTTTAAGCTTCAATAAATATCAATTGAGTCATGGAATTATGAGTCGGAATTACAGTTGTTTAGGGATGAAAATGTTTTTTTTTAATAACACAAGTTTATGTTGAAAAGATACGTACGATTAGGTTTGTTTCAAACTGCTGAGCAAAGACCTGGTATCATAAGGAGAAGGCATGAGCATTTCAGACTTACATTAGTTATAAGTCCAGGTTTTCTCACGATGTTTTCTATTACAGATTTCAGTGATGTCCAGGATAAACGAAGAAAAAAAAATGTAATCTACTGGGTGGAGGGACCCCGACGCGAAACGGTTACCACGTATTCAGTACATCATTCTGAACCCCCCTACATAGAAATTTTTCATTGGTTATTAAAAAAATAATCAGTTGTTTCACCCGGTATGGCTTATACAACACCAGTATCATTGTCAATTACTATCGTAATTTTCGTAGTGTCCAACATTTTGTAACAAGACAGTTCCAAACAAGAAATAATTTAAGAAAGTAACTGTATAGCGATAGTGAAAGGTTACACAGAGTAGATGCCATAAAACGAGGACTCCATTGGCGTACGATATTCTAAGTGGCGCGAGCACATGGGACCAATACCGTTTAAACTTCCATTTATCTAATAAGCAAAAAGATACAAGAGCATCTTGTACGTTTTCTTACTATTTTCTTTGAGTGAATCGATTATTTTAGTTGATTCTTGTTGTTGGCATGTGGACAATTGGACATGTGTCACTTTCGTTGAATACATGAACGAGAGAAATAGGTTTTTGAAAATAATTGACGTTTGTCTTTGAACAATCGTTCTTTCTGGATGTACAGGATCGAAAAGTGTGGCAGAAGAAAGGGGAGGCCTATACTCAGATTACCCAGCAGTGGGTAATTCCGGACTGAAATGATGGTGATGATGATGTTGAATCTGACGTAACGGCACGGTTGGCAAAGCGATTGAATGATTGGTTGCTGCGCTGCGAGTCGCGGGTTCGATTCCCACACGGAACAAATATTTGTATGGTCTACAGGTAGTTGTTCCGGGTCTTGCTGTTTGTGTGTGTGAGTTTAAAATGTTTGTAAACGCACCCTCGATATAAGAGAAATTCCAAGAGTGCGTTTTAAAAATAAAAACGTTCTCTATTAAAACAAAGACCAGTTTTTTTTAATAATCAATTATAGATACTAAATTATGGTATATCACTTGTTGAGATTTTGATTTCCAACTAACTTCGATACAGTTAGAAACATCAATATCAAATGTGACGTAGGTAGCTGAAACATACAAGTTCCGCTGCGTCCTATTCCTCTTTTATTTAATCTACGTTTCAACGGAAGCCATCGGTATCCCATCCTCAACCGCTAAAACATGAATATTCCCTTTACAAATTAAACAGCGCTTTTGATATTTATACGGCAAAGATTTAATAGCAGCATATAAAGGCGTGCGTTCATCTTTAATTAAAATTTTCAAAGCCTTTTACATCGAACGAGTTTTCGTTTTCCGATAACAATGCCTTTATTATTTATGTATAAAAATTGCTTCCACTTAATTAATCCAATTAATTGAATGTTGAAAAGGATATTGTGGTTGTTTTAGTATCAAATGGTTGTTGATTTGTTGCCGAGAATCGATTCGAAGATACGATCTTTTATGGCTTTTGTTATTGAATGGTTTTTGTTTCGAGTGAATTGGGGTCGATTTTGAGTTTACTATTCGAATTTGTTTTGATTAAATATTATATTGGTCGAAGCATCGAGGGAGACTATGAATGCGATAGCGGTACGAGCTGGATAGATTTGATCAAGTTGTCTATAGCACAAAACTAAATTTAAAGCTAAGCAAGATCTTTGCATATTCTATGTGTTGAACTCCTTTTTTTTCGGATGGGAAATCATCAAATGACCCCCTCGCTCTGGGCGGATCGGAAGGGAGTGTCAGACTTGTACTGACAAAAACCCATCCATGTTCCTTCTTAGCCCTTTGTGTTCCAGGGCCGCGGTATCTCTTTCGAACAGTCCCGCAGCCCCATGTGTTGAACTCCTTGAGTTATGAGTTGAGCTACACGAAAACTGATAAAGTTAGTTTAGACCTCTGTGTTCGTTTCGGCTGTTTATTCTCAGAGTAGTCAGGTACGGGACAGCGGCCTCACCTGGTTTAAAAAAAAGACGACGTGTAAAAGTGTTTGTAAAAACCTAATTGCAAAATAAACATCATTTATCTAGGCCTAACTTATAATGTTACCGCCTAGAATATAATAGAATAAATGTATTTTCAATGTGTTACGTTATGTGTGAAATTGTAGTATTTTGAGTATTGTAGTATTTTGATTTTTTAGTATTTTGATGTATCAAATTTAAACATTTAGTAATAACGGAGCAAAATGGGTAATCTGCCTTGCTGTCAAACTCGCCGAGATTTTCTCGTCTAGCTATAAATAATTATGTATTTTAAGAAAGTAATAATACCAAGTTTTAACCCTTATGTATCCTATCCGAAGTATGCGAAATTCGTTGAACAAAAAAAAAGAAAGATCCATTTTTTAATATCGACGAGGGCTTAAATTTGATCACGTTATCACACGAGGATATTAAATTCGGAGTTAATAAAATACGATGACACTCATAATATTGAAGTAGAATCGATGGTAAAGACGAACGGTTTTTACCAAGCAGTCATTCTGACAAGACAGGCTGAATGTATTGACAGGCACCTGTCATTCGATGACAAAGAAATGAATGTGATTTCTTTTGTTTAAATAAAGAACGATTTCGAGGTTTTGTCTTGATCACAATGGGAAGAGTTCGGTGACCAGATAGCCAAGACAAAGCGCAGTGGTAATCATCACCTGCCCAGCCTATTTCCAAGTATGTTAAGGTTGGCTTCTAGTCTAACCGGATGGAGCTACCTATCTGACCTCCACAGCCCAGTTAGTACGGGGTAATACGATACCCCTTGGTAAGACTGGTTGCCAGACTTTCGGGGCACTCACTACCTGTAACCACTGAAGACCTACAAATAACAGCCGGGACCAACGGCTTAACGTGCTTTCCGAGGAACGGAGGAAACTTGGTTCAAAAAAAAAATTTCAAAGCAGTAATCCAAACAAAAATAAAATAAAAAACATTGAAAGGACATCCTCTGGCACGTGTAGGTTGGGTTGGGTTCAACACTTTCATCGTAGGTAAATAAAATATTTTTTGTTTCACATCCTAAATGCCCAAAAGAATATCTAAAAGAATTTGACAGGATGACCACGTGTAAAATTGCCTTTGACACGCACCTCAGAGTTTTCGGATTCATGTGCGTATTGTATAATTATCACAAGCTTCGGTGAAGCAAAAACCAGCATACCTGAGAGATGTTTCTCGACGACATGTAAAGCCAAGTCAGAGGCCATGTGCGGCATACAAAGTCTGACACCAAGTTAGGCACTAACCACACGATAAAGAAGAAAGAAGACTCCAAACTTAATTTCCAAGTGAGTTAACCAACCCTAAGCCACCTCCGTCTAAACAAGGCCTTTCTCCTATAACATTGGAGTTAACGGGTGACAAAAGGTCTCTAGTTACTTGATCAACGTCGGTAATTCTTCTCAAGGATTTAGCAGCAGCTGTCAGGGTTTCATCTTTCCCGGCATATTTGACACCGTGTATATGCTGAACGAAACTCGACTAGGCTTTAAAGGCTTAACGGCGACTTGATTAAATATTTCTTCGGGTTTAATACGACTGGAAGATTTGGATTTGGTGAGGATGTTTGATTAGATTTTTCGGGTAGGGGGGGAGGGGCGTGAAATGTTTTTTGTGTATGATTAGATTTTGCTTGCGGCTTCGTCCGTGTGGAGATCAGGAATTATCCAAGGGAAGGTACTAACGCCATAAAAAGTATCCCATATAACCTAGGTCATGGTCTACAAGGGGTTTAACTTTTAAGAAGTGAAAGGTTGTTATTTATGATTAATAAGCTGTTGCCCGCGACCATCGCCCGTGTGAAATTATTATAAAAATATTACTTCCCTACTTGAATTGGCTTTTGTTAACAATTTCAAGGGTTTTAATTTTTTTTGCACGGAGCCCTCATCAATTTTCTAAAATAAATGTAACAGGTATCTGCCAGTTAAAGTCCCGTCAAAATCGGTCCAACCGTTTTGGAGATTAGCTGGAACAAACCAACAGAAAGACAAAAAAAAATTAAATTGTTCAAAGTCAAAGTCAAAGTCAAAACATTTATTGCTGTTTTTTTTTTTGTTTCGTAAGCATTCAGTAAAAATCTGAAATTACAAACAGACACTTCAATTTTATTTATATGTACAGATTTACCTATCTATTTTTAAATTGAGTGACTATAGATGATGATTGTGATCATTGTTAACATTTGCTGTTTGTTACTCGTTTATTTTATGCATAGGAGTCATGGATATGTAAATATCTTGGAATCTTGGAACCTTAAAATATCATAATTTACAATTGTGCGATTTTTTGCGTTCAAATATGAATATCATTTTGGTTGCATATCATTTTAGAATCAGAATCATTTATTTGTAAAACATAGGTATAACATTAGAGATCTTATAAATAGTTAAGGTTCTTGCTATGTTTTGTCGTTACTGACATACAAATTAGAAAAGAAAAAATCAATTAAAATTACAAACAATTAAAAAAAGATTACAAATAGAACATGTCAATTAAAATAAAATAAAATAAATCACACATAAGAAACGTCAACAAAAATTAAAATCTTACAAATAATAAAATGTCAATAAAAGTAAAAATTATAAAACAAACACAATTATTATTTTTATTTTACTCGGTAAATTGGAAAATGCACATCAAACCCATAATAAATCTCTATAAACTCATTTGCAATAAAACCAACAGTATTAAATTCGCGACATACACTTCTCATCAAAAAAATCGAAACACTTTCGTTTTTATTGTTTTTGTCCTAATTTTTTACAAAAGAGAATTAATTCCATGAAAAAAAAAACATTATTGTGTAGCTGGCAGTTTGGTCATTACAGTAAGAAGAAAAAAATCAAAATTCGAAATTAGAATTTCATTTGTTTATCCTATAAATGAAATTAATCACTGTTTTGAGACAAATGTGTATTTAGGGTTGGAGTACGTTTCTCGTTTAAAAACTAAAAATTAGCGCTTGTCTTTAAACTTTTTGTTTCTTATTACATTTCTGAAAAAACTTTTTTTTCTAAAACATATGGATACTTCGCCCGCAGAAGCCGCCCAAGTGGTGGCATTGCTGGATTCTGGACTTAGTCAGCGTGTTGTGGCTGCAAGATTGCATCTAAGCTTATCATCTGTTCATAGAGTCTACAAACGCTATCGGGAGACTGGTTCGTTCACGCGCCGTTCAGGATCTGGCAGGAATCGGGTCACTTCTGAGCGAGATGATCGATTTATTGTAACAACTTCTTTACGAAATCGACGCCTTAACGCTTTTCAACTGCAGCAGCAGCTTCGCGTTGTACGAAGAGTAGCTGTAAGTGACTCTACAATAAGAAGAAGGTTGAAGGAACGCGGATTGGCACCGCATAAGCCAGCGAATGGGCCGAAATTAACTGCAGACCATCGAAGAGCGCGCCTTAACTTTGCACGCGAGCACCTAACTTGGTCATACCTTCAGTGGAGCAAAGTACTGTTTTCTGATGAGTGTAAAATTATGCTGTATGGTAACGACGGAAGGAACAAGGTCTACAGAAGAGATGGAGAACGCTTTGCACAATGCTGCATTGAAGAAAAGGTCAGCTATGGTGGCGGTTCGTGGACGGTTTGGGGAGGAATCAGCGCCGACGGTAAGACAGAACTTGCCTTTGTGTCTGGGCCACGGCTGCCTGCACTAAACTCTCATCGGTACATCGAACAGTGTCTTGAACCTCATGTGATGCCCTATGCACATTTTATTGGCAACGACTTCATATTCATGCACGACAATGCTAGAGCTCACACCGCGGGCGTCGTACGAGATTATCTTACCGAAGTCGGTATCTCCATTATGGTATGGCCAGCAAGAAGCCCGGACATGAATCCCATTGAACATCTATGGGATGAATTAAAGAGACGAATTCGAGCAAGAGATCCAGCCCCAGAAACACTTAGCCAGCTGCAAAATGCAATCCAAGAGGAATGGGATAATATACCACAACATGTGATCGTGACTCTCATCCGATCGATGAAGAACCGTATGGAAGCAGTAATAAGAGCTCGCGGAGGGAATACAAGTTATTAAATAAACGTTTCTTACATTTTTTTTTCATTTACGCGTGTTGTTTTACCCATTTCCTTCATATTCCATACAGGGTAAAAATTACTCATTATACAAAATACGAAACCTATGAAGACTTAATTTGAATTTAGAACAATAACATTAGGATTTAAAAACCTCATACTACTCACTATTAAATGACATTTTACATTTATTCCTAAATATACACATTTTTCTGATAATCCTTATCAAATCATAAACTGCGAGGTGTTTCGATTTTTTTGATGAGAAGTGTATGTTTGGAAACATGTTGTAGTTTAGACGTTGCAACTGGCAAAAGTTAAGTCTCGTCAAATAGATAAACGTGGAAACTTTAAATTAGTGCCAAGTCGGGTTTGTATTCGTGTAGCAGAATATACAACACAATGTATGTGTGTATGTACACTACAATGACTTTATAAACCTAACTATATACACTTGGGAGCAAATAAATCGAGCCACTACCTTTTTTCACGTAAAATGGTAAATATTTTTGGTAATATGGAACGTATCAATTCGAACTATATATCGCCTAAAAGTTTAGTTAATAACCTTTACAATGAGGGTAAATTATTGAATAATAACCTTATTGAATGATAAATTATTGGCTCTGCAAGAAAAATGGTAATTTTGATAGAAAATTTAGTAGGGCTAAAACAGTCCATAAAAACAATAAAAAAACAAAATTATTGCAAAAAAAATATTCTTAATAACTGGTATTACCCCCCCGGGCCCTGATACATTCTTGTAGCCTATTAGTCATCGATCTGATCAGCGTTACGATGACATATTGTGGTATGTTCTCCCACTCTTCAAGCACAGCGACTTTAAGCTCGGGAATGGATGAAACAGCGGGAACCCTGGCTCGGACTCTCCGTTTTAGCTCGTCCCATAGGTGTTCGATCGGGTTCAAATCGGGACTTCGTGCTGGCTATACCATTTGTTGAATCCCGATCGCAGACAAGTATTCCGTAACGATCTGCGCGGTATGAGGTCTCGCATTGTCATGCATAAACAAGAAATTTTCTCCGACAAAACCAGCATACGGCATTACGTGGTTTTCAAGAATGTCAGTTATGTATCGGTCAGCTGTTAATCCACGTCTACCACTGCCATCGTTGGCGGGGTCGACGAAGACAAGTTCCGTTTTTCCGTCTAGAGAAATTCCTCCCCACACCATACAAGAACCACCACCAAAACTCACCGTTTCTCGAATGCAACATTGGGCAAATCTTTCACCAGGACGTCTATACACTCGGTTTCTCCCGTCATTGCTAAAAAGACAGATTCTTGACTCGTCAGAAAACAAAACTGACCTCCAGTCTTCTAACGTCCAATTAATGTGTTCTCGAGCAAACTCCAAGCGAGATCGGCGATGAGCTACAGTCAATTTTGGGCCAGTTGCTGGTTTGTGTGATGTTAAATTTCGTTCTTTTAGTCTTCGTCTCACTGTCCACCTACTGATTGCGACTCCTCGAACGTCACGTAACGCTTGCTGTAGCTGAACAGCATTAAGTCCACGGTCGCGCAACGAATTGGTTGCAATAAAGCGGTCGTCACGTTCTGTTGTTGCCCGTGGTCGGCCAGTTCCAGGTCGCCGAACAAAAGCACCAGTCTCCAGATACCTGCGGTATACCCGCTGTACCTTTGAACGACTCAAATGAAGTCTGCGTGCCACTTCACGTTGTCCGTGTCCAACCTCAAGTAAAGCTACAACTTGGGCAGCTTCCGTCGGTGTAGTATCCATTTTATCAGGTTATTTTGATTACACAGACACAGATAAAGACAACAATAACAAGTAATATGGGTATGATTAACAAAAACCTCAAATTTAATCTTTTCTTAACAGAGTACAATAAAAATGTCATAAGCAAATTAAATGCGATAATTTTATTCTACCCTTTAAACTTTAATAAAAATGAAATTTTGACAACTAACTACCCTCATTGTAAAGGTTATTAAATACCCTTTTAGGCGATATATGTTTCGAATCGATGCGTTCCTTAATACCAAAAATAATTACCATAATGCGTGAAAAAGGAAGTGGCTCGATTTATTTGCTCCCAAGTGTATATCATGCTTAATCTATACAAATAAATAAAATTGAAGTGTATGTTTGTAATATCAAAATAACTGCTTTTTACTGAATGCATATGAAAGTATACGCGCTACTTATAACAAAAACACATTTTTTTCAATTTTTGTCTGTCTGTTCCAGCTAATCTCCGAAACGGCTGGACCGGTTTTGACGGGACTTTTACTGGCAGATAGCTGATGTTATAAGGTCTAACATAGGCTACTTTTATTTTAGAAAAATAATTAAGGTTCCGTGCAAAAAAAATCAAAACCCTTGAAATTGGTAACAACATTTGATTGAAAAAGGGATGTAAGTAACATTTCTTTTTAATAATAATTTTACGCGAACGAAGGTCGCCGTGCGTGTAGACCGTAGTGACAAGACAGGGTTCTATATCTCTATCAAAACGGTATCAGACGGCAATGCCCATCTCATCATCTGCCTACTTGCCTAGCCTTTTCCCAACTATATTGGGGTCGGCTTCCAGTCTAACCGGATGCAACTGAATATCAAAATTTTACATGGAGTGACCACTTATCTGACCTCCTCAACCCAGTTAGTACTGGGTTATACGATACCCCTTGGTAAGACTGGTTGTCAAACTTGCCGGCCTCTAACTACCTGCAACGACTGTCAAAGCTCTTCAAATGACAGCCGGGACCAACGGGTAAACGTGCTTTCCGAGACACGGAGGGAACTTGGTACGTAAGGAGTGGTTGACCTGAACACCGACGACTGTTATTATTTAACCACGAGCTCCTCTTTCAAAATAAATAGTAAACATGGTAAATAATTATCCCGTTTTTAGTGTTAATGGTACGATTGCCACTTGTGTAGGTCCGCTGTAGCCTGTAAAGTTTTCGGAACTTCTGACAAGAAAGATCTCTCTAGAATAACTCCACAAATTACAGTCTCCATCATACTTAAACTACAAGTTCAACTTAAACTTGAACTGTGAAAGTATAAATAGTTATGAATAGTCGGGAACAACTACCTGTGTGCAATGTTGATTCTTTTGTAAAGAAATAGCACGAAAGTCATTAGTTCTCTTTGCAGCCGGCGAAGAGTTGACTGTACTAATTTAATGTCTACTTGGTAACTTACTACAACAAAAAAAAATTGATGCACCTTTATTTGTGAAAATATTGGCGTACAGAATAGGCAAGCTGAAGTGGCAACGGGCCGGCCACATTAGCCGTAGAACCGATGACTGTAGGGAAGACGTGTTCTTGAGTGGAGACCGCGAATCGGCAAGCGTAAGGTGGGACGCCCTCAGGCTTGATGGAGCGACGATCTTCGCAGGTAGGCTGGTAGCAACTGGATGAGAGTTGCCGAGAATCGAGTTAAGTGGCGTGCGACTGAAGAGGCCTATGTCCAGCAGCGGACTGTTGTAGGCTGATGATGATGATGATGATGATTGGTGAAAGTTTGAGGAAGGAAGGAGGTTTGAAGTAATAGTTGAAAACTGTCTTGTAACCAATAACTTTACTCTTCAGACCGGACTATAGAAATACTGGTTGTTGGCAAAGGAACTCAGCGACGATACAACTTTACATGGCAATTTTAAAGTGCAAAATATCGATAGAGCAGCGAACCAATTTCATCAGATTTCCGATACTTTACCATCATTTTTGTATATACTTCAGTAAAATATCCTTGTACTTTACTGCTACATTCACTGCTATCAAAGGTATATTTCAATATCTGATGGAGTCTTGACACGACATCGACAATACGAATGGCGGTAGTGTTGTTAGTTGCCTTGTTGTCGGTAGCCAATTTACGAAGAACACACATAATTCTATTTCTAGACAGTAACTAGGGATTCACAATTAAACTACCTACCTAAAACAATTTTTACAACTTATGGACTGTAGTCTGAAATAAAGTTTAATTTAATTTAAGCTGTCAATTTGACATATAAATGACGTTTACACTTTGACACTTAAAACTGATTTCAGACTTAGACTGCACATCTAGTACGACCAATTCAAGTGTGCAGGTTAAGGTGGCGCTGCTTGTCAAGAATAAAATGCATCGATATGTCAAACTTGGTGCTTTAATTTTAGTTCTGTGTTTTCCCGCCTGCACAGATAAGTTGGCTAAAGTGTACCTACCAACCAACTTTTTTTTTTACTCGTCTTTTTAACATGCATACCATTTTCATATCTCTCGTTCTTTTCTTTCCAATTTACATGACAAAACTAACAGATGTCAGGAACTCAGTATATCATCAAAGAGGGATCTGTTAACAAAACGTGACACCCATTAGATGAAAGCCGCTAAAAAGTGAACCTGCACGGTCGTGTAACGTGCTCCAAATCCTACCATTTGTGGGGTTACAAACCTTGTGGAGCGTTTAGAGGGGAGAGTCAACTTGATCTTTGGACAGGATCACTTGGAAACTGAACGCGCAATAAAAGTTGATTCTATTTATTTTTATAAAAAAACAACGAATTGATTACCTCCTCATTTTGGAAGTCGGTTAAAAATACTTTTGCACGGTTGGAAATCAATCCACAAAAAAGTTTTTGGAGGATGATGTAGTTCGTAGGTTGAAGGAATTTTCGGAATCGGATCAGTACTTCCGAAGAAACTTTACTCTTTATAATATTACTAGATGTGCCAAATTACATCAAAATCGGTTGACCGTGTTAGAAAATTGCCTAAATAAAACACAATACAGCTTCTGAATCGAGTTCTCGTGAAATCTAAATCGAACTCTAGAAAAATAATTGCATTGTACACATATCTTTTTATAGCTTCAAATAGTTTCCGAGTATAATACTTACTTACTCTGCTCATAAGCCACAAGTTGAGTATATTTCACTATTAAGTATCAACTATTAACCCCAACAAAACAAACAACTTGCCTTGACAACCTCCGTCCAAACGCAGCACAATAGTAAGTCGGAAGGGTCATTTCACACAATGGTAGTTCAAATCTTGACAATAACACGGCGACGCCGACGACATGTCGAGCAATTTTCGGGCTTTTGATAACTGGGATTACGCGTACAAGTGACGAATACACGTGCTTAGGGTGACTCGGTCCGTGTGGACGGGGTCTTATTTAATGACGTCTTATTTTTCATTTTTGTACGAGAGGATTTTGTTCGGGATGAGGTGACAATGTTAGTTGAGAGGATTTTGAAGAGGTTGGTCGGTAGAAATGGTACGCTGAAGATTATTTTAAGGTGAATACATTTCCGGATTATGTTTTTATTTTTTCTGCGGATTAAATAAATACAACAATGAGTTAAAGCTACTTAAAGAATAATTAAAACTAAATATTTACACAAAAAAGGACCAATTTATATATAAAATAAATGTGGAAAATCAAAACACTTTAAACAACCTTTAACTATTTTATTAAAATTTTATGTAGTCTTTACAATAGTCTATACGTCTTTTACGTCTTCACGTCCAAAATATATCTCCTGTCACATTACTGAAGTAGTACTCTTTCTCTCTCACACATTTCCGGTCTCACTTACTCAATACTGTCATCCCCACATAAACTTACTAACTAAATCCTATCCTCCCTTCCTAACTAATATTATAAATGCGATGGTAAGTTTGTTTGTTACCTTTTCACGCCTAAACCACTGAACTGATCATCCTGGACTGAGTAGAGGTACATGGGCAGCATAACAACTCTGGCACCAGGTTAGGCACTAACCACACGATAAAGAAGAAAATTGAACTGATACGTGTTCAGCCCCTTTACGAACCTTTCTGAGTGACTACTTCGACATCAGATATTACCATGTCATCATCTGCCTAGCCTTTTACCAACTATGTTGGAGTCGACTTCCAGTTTAACCAGATGCAGCTGAATACCAGTATTTTACATGCTGTGACAGCCTATCTGGCCTCCACAACCCAGTTGAAACTGGGTAATACGATACCCCTTGGTAATACTGGTTGACAGACTTTCGGGCCACTGTAACGACTGTCAAAGATCTGCAAATGACAGCCGGGACCACGAAGTACAGAGGAAACTCGGTATGTAATGGGTGGTCACCCATCCACGGTTCAACCTAGGCAAGCGCAGCTTAACCTAAAGATGGACCCGGCCGGCTGTTGTTATTACCATGTAGAGTAAAATATAAGTATGTCCTTCACCCCTAAGCAGTGAGCCCGTTACACCCCCGCAGCTACCTTAACATTTTCTGAAGCAAACACTCATTGTAATAATCAAAATCTTCCACTAACCCTTAGGGGTAAAAGGGAGTAGTTCTTTTGTCATATTCAACCGTAACTTTAAATACATATATATCCTACATACCCTTGTAGATTATTGTACAGTCAGCGTCAAAAATATATCGATATAACACAACCGGTAGGTAGGTATATATAAACTGGTCAAAACTATTGAAGTAACTTAGATAAAGAAAATTAAACTTCAGCTCAATCAAATGAATGTTTTGTTAGAATTATAGTTTTTGCTGTTCAGTATAGAAACACAGCTTGTGCTATTGAGTTATCTACTTGTTTAATGTTCTTAAAAGGGAATGGTTACTTGTAATTTTAGTAGAAACTTTATAAATCCGCGATTCGTATAAATTAGGTATTTTATTATACTGTTCTGACTGAATTATGCAATGTCCATTTCGTTCCGATCATTTTAAATAGTCAGTTCGTTCAATATTTTTGATGATGACTGTACAAAGAGCTCGAAAAGAAATGTCTTTTTTGTCTGTATGTCAAAGGACTTGGATTTCTTTTGTAATGTAATGTTAAAGTTGGAAGCCTTTTTATCAAGGCGTCTCGTCTCCAAGATATCTCTTCGCTTTTAGGAATATGTTAGTTTGTTATTTTTTAGGTTATTTTTAGGGAAACAAAACCCTTGTATCGATTTTTCTTCCCTGTTTGATGGTTAAAAGATTTGATGGACGAGATATTTCGGCTGTTTTTGATGTTTTAAGTTTCTTAGTCTAAAAATAAACGAATTAAGATTTTATATTTTCATGTTATAGAGTAGCGTTTATGAAAGGTTACCGTTGCGTAATACTAAAATAACAATTAAGCTATGTTGACACACTCCTGATTATGTGCACCATACGAATTACGGGTAATCGTCAAATTCTCTTGTATTGTACAGGGTGTAACAAAATAAAAGCAAGACCTCTCTTGGGCTGTCTCAGGCCATGAAACTGAATAACTTTAGTTCTATAACTTTTTGAAATTCATAACTTTTTTGTTAGTTTTACCAAATAATTATGTTGATCAGCTCATCGCGTCAGTTCCTATATAAAGTCCATTTGTATTATGTTACACTTTGTATATACAAATTAATGTTTGTTAAGTTTTTTTTAAATAGTAGTTTTTAAGGTTATAACTTTACTTTAAATGCCTCCATGACCCGTTTACTGTCCAATTCTTTCATCAGCACAATGTTTTGAGTGCATGTCATTGAGTTTTACCGTAAAACGTGATATTACACCCTAAAAAAAAGTCTTTTCCCAGCAATATTTTTTGCGTAAGGTTACTTAGTTTGATGTACAGAATGCTTGGTTGACATCTTTGTGAAGGGTCCGTTTACACCTTGTATTAAAGTATCACAAGAAATACAGCTAGAATTTCTGAACCCACAAAAACAGTTTAATTAATTACCTCTAATAGTTCCCCGCTACCTAAAGAATATTCCAATCCCATCAAGCTTTGAACCCCGTGAACCGCAATATTGACAAACAAAGCAATAATCACACAGTGTGCACCAACAAAACTTATAACCATCAGAAATAAGCTGATTAAATACAAAATTTAATTAAAGGAATTAACAACACCATGTACATAAATCTTCTTATAGAGGGTGCGTTAAATCTCTCTGTGTCTTTATTCAAAATATTATTTTGAATAAAATAATGTTTTGACCATTCATGCTGGTATCAATGCCCATATTTGTAAAACCTAGGGCCGGACTCCACCAAAGCGGAAACGAAACGAGAGATGTGTTGTAAACCACCAATAGAATTTCATTTTTTACACTTCTCGTCTCCGGAGGAGAGGAGTTGTCTCGTAATTGTTTAGGTCAGCGGAGACGAGATGAGATGTGAGCCGTGTGCGGTGAGCGGTGTGCTGTGAGCAGCTTGCGGAGTGCGGTGTGCTGTGAGCGGTGTGCTGTGAGCAGCTTGCGGAGTGCGATGTGCTGTGAGCGCCGTGCTGTGAGCGTCGGCGGCGTACCGCTTTGCACATTTCCTCTCTTCTTTGTTTTGCACATCTCCGCTAGTCTCGGCTTTGGTGGAATCCGGGGCTAATGGAGTCATCATTGCTATGGGAATATTGACACTGATAGCTTTTAAACGCAGTTTATATGTGGGTGTCTTATGACTTTAAGATTCGTTGGTGAAATTAACCCATAAACAGACTGAATTAGAAAAATAGTATTTTTGATTACTCCCCAAAACGAATATTCAAAAAACATTAATTAAACATAAGACAACGAACATACACCTCAAAGTTAACAGTCTCACTTTAAATTTATAAATTCCATTCAAAATAACGCAATCTCCGGGATATTGTAGATACCCGGAGCTTATTTCACGCACGCGAAATGCATAATTACCCTTATTAACATAGACTGCCGTGTGGAGGAGGCTTTACCAAGAGATTCCTCCGCGAGATTAGATGGGATCCCGCGATGGTTTTTGTGTAACGTATTCCTAAATATGGCAGTCGCACGCTTTAATTTTGTTGGCGCCCAACATGGGCCAAGGTTGGGACAAAATTTGTGCCAATGTTGGTTGGGTTCTTTGGTTCTGCTTATTGAGTAGTATTGGTTAGAAATGGGCGATGCGCATTTGTTTTTTTTTACCTCCTATTTGTATAGTTGAAAGAGTATTGAGAATTCGTTTGATTGTTTACATTGTACACTGAAGAAAGAAAAGCACAAACATTCTAATACAATAATAGTATAGTACAATAATAATAATACAATAATAATAGGTGATAGTCGCGTTTATTTATTGCTCATTCTTTGAAAAACTGGATGGCGCTCTCTATCGGCTCTATCTCTATTTGGTCCGCCGAAAAAAATGGACGCTAGGATCGCTTTAGTTAAGAGGCGACCTCAGACATTCTCTAAAAGTTTCCGGAAAGATTACAACCAATACAAAGTGCTCATTGACTTGAAGTAACTAAACCAGTCCAAAGTAAACTCAAGCACACACTTAACGTAAACGCGAACGTTTGTGTTAAACGAAGCCAACACTAGCCTTCCAATATGAACGAAAGCGATTCAGGTTATTACACAAGATTGTCCTTGTAGCGTAATTTGAAAATCTTCTTCGTGAGCATTTTCATATACACGTGGTTGGGAAAACGAAACTGGTATGGTATGCGTTAATTCCGCGACTTGAAGGTTAAGTACGGCATTATAAGAAGGTACTTTACGTATATTGTACCATAGAACAACAAAATATAGAAGCGAATCGCCGCTTAGGACACTTTGCGAATGACGTGAGTTTTAGGGCGTTTAAAACGTCAGGAGTCATTAAAACTGAGCCGGTAAGGGTTTACTATACAGTAAATATAAACAGGGTAATTTTTCTTAAAAAGTGAAGTGTCGTGCGATTTTGAACCATGTGCCGTGCAACCACCACTGCCAATATTATTTGCACTGAAACTGCTCTGAAAATGGCTATGGTACAAATCAAGATATCCAGTCGCGAATATGAAGGTTGTCGGGGAATCTATGCACCGAAAACCATACTCCACACTTCGGAAGACAAAACTTCAAATTTAGAAACGAATGACACTTCTATACGAATTTCTTACTCTATGGTATTATTAACCACCTTAAATATTAATAAAGGTTTATATGTCGCTCAGAGCTTGTGGGATATTTGTTTTCTTATTAAAATCTTTGGAAAGATACTTAAACTCCCGTCATGTTGACGAATACAGTATACGTATCGTGGTAATAATTATGTGCTTGTTAGCTATTAAGACGGGTAAGTGGAATAGTAGTAATACATTATAATTATATATCATGTAAAATAAACATAATTTAAATAAGCTAAATTAATTTGATTGACACCTAAATAATTAAGGTTAAAATATTTGTAGATGTATTAAATTTGATCTGAAAATAATTCTGTAGCTGATCTAAAAATTTATCCATGTAAGTGAAAATACTCAAATATCTACATTAAAAACAAAGAAATATGCAACGTTGACTTCGGTGTTTTTAATCGCTACACCATTATGGGACATGGGATTAATAATATACACGGGGTTGAGTCCCCGCGGGTCACTACACATAAATAATAAATAGCCCACATTCAGGAAATATTTGCATTATAATAGGAAATTGTAAAAGGGTTAACAAAAATATGAAATACGTAGAAACAGTACTGAAAATGTAAACTGCAGATTTTAGTATAGTATTGTTTTTTGAGTAAATAAAATGTTGTTTTTTTAGAGCCACAACGTGGGTTGTGTGTTGTATTCAGTGTTATATTAATATTTTACTCGAACAGTTTTATTTTTTTGTGAAATAAATGTCAGATGATTTCATAGAATTACGAGTATGTATTTAGGATTTGGATTGGCCCTTTTGTTAAATATAATACTTAAACTCATATTTTGAAACATGTTTTGACTTTTTGATTGCATTAGAGCGGGATCTACTTTTTCGACTGCCATCGATGACGCAGAAAAGTGGCGAAACTATGGCCCAACAAGAAGTGTGTAGTGCCAGCGACACGAAGGAGAAAACGAAGACCATTTTAGTATTTAAGAGCAAAAATTATTTGAACATTAACCAAACTGAAAACGCTTAACTAACTAAATATAGCAACTTAACCTTTGCAAACTTAGTTAGCCACGGTAAATTAATTATATCTCCAATCTGTTTACTACCCAAATATTTCAAGTTAAGAGCGTCAGGGAGGTAGCTTAATATCTGGTCTCAGCTAGAAGGTTTGACCCGGTCAAATAATCCCCGGGATGTCCTGACAAGACCCGGGTATTCCGGGTAGTCTGACAAGAACCGGGTCGGACAGCCGACATGCAAGGCCTGCTCAGCTGCGTTGGTAGGTTTATTTGAATATAAATTACATTTTTGGTAGTATTGAAATAAGGTATAACAAGTGTTTAGATATTTTTCCTCCTTTTCGATTTCGATTTCGATTCCTCGAAAGAACAATCAAATGCAATTTTTTTTTTACCGTTGACCGTATTCTTTTGAAAGCTATTGATTTATACGTCTTTAAGTAGATCCTATTGCTAAAAGCTATCCTATGCATTCGATTCATTAGCTTGTTTCTCGATCAGCAAGTTTTGGTTAACAATAAAATCAAGTTTCATATCGGTAAAGGTACGAAAGTGCTTTCGCCTACGATTCCATGAAAGCCCACTTCTGATAACACCTTCATAGAACCGCACTGTTGTTATTTTTAACGCTTGGCTCAGAGCTGAGAGTTCAAAATCCAATAATGCAAGTGCCTAGTGTGTGGGCATTAGTGTCGTCTTTTATCCACTAGACAAGTGTTCAAATGTCAGGCATAAACCCTCAGGAGTTTCAACCCACACAAATACTTACAAAAATAATATTTTCGTTTACCTAGCAAAAACTCGATAACGCGAAAACAACAGAAGCTAACGAAATTGTAAGTCAAAAGATTGACGACAAACTTGTTTTCGTTTTCTCGAGGAAATACATTTATGCGTGAAGGCTTTTTTTGGTACGAGAGGAATATAACTCGATTGTTGGCTTACCGATATACTGGCCCATTGCTTTCATACAAGTCTGAAGGAACAAATTGGATAATGTATCTCTTTGTTATGTATGTGACAGTATTATTTTATTACTGTAACGTGCGTCAAAGGTAAGGTTTGGCTTTCTGTCTCTCCCGAATGTTCCCGAATGTTTCCGAATTAGATTTCGGGACGTTGACGAGGAGGTTATGGCGGACTGTTTTGTAGGGTATTAGATAGGATTGTTTTTTTTTTGTGTTAATCTTTTTATACTATATGGAACTACCCCAACGGGAAAAAGGTGTAAGTTTACGTATGAATGTTATGTACAGTCACGAGCACCAATATGTAAACACTTTTCCCCTACCGTTCTGATTATAATTTCATGTTGTTACGAACGTAGTATTCTGGAACTCATAGTTTTATGAAAAAGATCTTATCTCCAAGTTACAATCGTTATTTCTCGCGAAAATTGCTTTTAAATTTAGGAAAGTGTATACATATTGGTACTCGTGTACTATAGGTAACGATCACCTAATATTATTATGTAGATTAGCGAGAAGAAGCACAACCTTGAGACAGGTGGAAGGAATCGGTAGAGGCCTTTGCCCAGGAGTGGGAAATGGTAACAACCAAAAGAAAAACATATATCACGCCTGTCATCCCAGAAGGGTTAGGCAGAGTTGTACCGAATAGTACAGCCATATTTTATTAGTCACGTTTAAGTCCCATGCAATAAGGGCTGCTACTGAAAATTTGTAAAAATCTAATAACACTGCCCGACCCGGGAATCGAACCCAAGACCTCATGTTCAGCAGTCGAGCTTGCGACCACTTGACCAACGAGGTAATAAATAAAATTTTGATAAAAAAATATGGTGCATTTTGATTTTAATGGAGGTAAACTTTTGTTACACAGGGAGTGCTTGAGAGTGGGTACTTGTCGCCTTGATGGTCAAGAAAACTTGAATTTGCAGTTATCATAAGTCCTGTGCTGAGTGCAGTGGTGACAGCCCCGACTTACAAACAGTAAGTCATGGGTTCGAACCCAGCAGGTGTATTACTTTGTGTAATTTATTTCATCACCACTGCTCTCAAAAACGGTGAAAATATCGTAAGGAAATCGGCATGTCCTAGAACAAAAAATTCTACGACATGTGTTGTGACATCTACCAACCCGCACTGGGCCCGCGTGGTGGATTATAGCCCATTTCCTCTCATAGAGAGGAGGCCGTGTGTCCCAGCAGTGGGAACATTATAGGCTGATTATGTATATGGAAGTCCTGTGCTAGACTTTATAATAGGGGTTCGATTCTGGCCTGCCTTACTGAAACAGAGATTCTGATTCTGTCTGGTTGTTTGTGTACGTAAGACTAGCTGTTGCCGCGACCTTCGCCGCGTGAAATTAATATAAAAATATTCCTTCCCTATTTGAATCGGCTTTTGTCAGCAATTTCTAGGGTTTTAATTTTTTTGCATGGAACCTTACATCATTTTTCTAAAATAAAAGTAGCCTAAGATAATTCTTACAACATCAGCTATCAGCGAGTAAAATCCCGTCAAAATCAGTCCATCCTTTTCAGAGATTAGTCGGAACAAACAGACAGACAGGCCGACCAAATTATAAAATATTATATTTTTTGTTAGAAGTTTGAAGTGTTAACTACCTGCCGTACTTTCATATGCATTCAGTTAAAAGCTGTTATTTTGAATTTATATAGAAATACTTTAATTTTAATTATTTGTATCGATTATTGTGTGTAAAAAAAAAATTGTTAAGTTACTTACTTTAGGTTATTTTAATTTATAAATGTATGTTATATTTGGCTAATAAAGTTTGCACAGATTCGTGTTTGTAAAGCTATAATACTTTGGAGATATACCATAAAGTGCAACGTTTAATTGTTACGAAAAGATCGTTCCGACTCTGTCAAAAACCACACACCCGCTCGTACTGTATCATTACATACATATCAAACAATAAGTGACAGTTTCCCGCGACATTTCCCTCTACCCATCCAACTGTGACACGGGAAAGGAAGACACCCCGGACTTCGTAATACCCTCATTGTTATTATTAGATTACTCTGAAGGTACACTCCACTGAGAGCATACGTGTGTAGGTAAATAAGCTTAGTCACATCGCATTGGTACTATCGACCCAAGTCGTTGGTAACATTTTGACCTTAGGCTAGCCTAGAGGAGGGCGCTGTTTCAATAGAGTAATAGGCCAGGTTATACTTGTTTAGTTACTTGTGATGTTTGGTTGACTGTATGATGTATATTGCGCCAAGCCGATCTTATAATGTTAGACGAAATCGGATGACGGTTTTTTGTGTAGCAAAGACGATCAATTGGATTTTTGCTTTTTTTTTTTGCGGAATTGAATATCAGATATAAGAGTGAATATAATGATAGTCCGGAATTCTTGATAATCGGTATCTCATCATCATTTCAACCGAAAGACGTTCACTGCTGGAAATAGGTCTCCCTTTTTTTTTTGTTTTTTTTCGGATGGGAAATCATCAAATGACTCCTCCCGCTCTGGGCGGAGCGGAAGGGACTCAGACTATTACTGACTAAAAACCATCCATGTTCCTTCTTTGGCCCTTTATGTTCCAGGGCCGCGGTATCTCTTTCGAACAGTCCCGCAGCCCTGGCAGGCACATAGGTCTCCCTCAAGTGTCGCCACATTGACCGGCCTCGTGCACTCCGCAACCTTCACCAGATCATCGGTCCAGCTAGTCATCGCTCTCTCAACAGCATATTAATCCGGCTTCGTTTAAAGTATCGGTATTTATTCGGTTACACATGCCTGGAAGACCTAACAACGCCGGGAGAGCTTAAACAAATGAAAATAAACATTATAAAACTAATTTAAAAAAGCTTGATACAATCCAAAAACTTTGAAAATGATTACAAAGCCTTTAACCGAAACACTAAAACAATGAAAAACACAACGGTCAGAGAAATCTTAGACGGGGGTCCCACTGCTTAGGTTTCCAAGCCAAGAATTCCTGGACGTGTCTAATTTTCTCTTTGATTTTTTTAAAGGGAAACTAGAGCGGTAACATAAGCTTCAGGCATAAGGGACACTTTCTTTCATTACCCCGGAGACGCGTTGCCAGCGCCGTAGATACGTACAATCACGCTCACAAGTGTTATATGAAAAGATCTTTTATTTCCTTTGTGAGATGGTGTTTTGTATGCGGAGTACTGTAGTGGGAATTCCACTTGAATACCTTTATAACTAACAAGAGATTTTATCCTGGAATATTAATTGAAGGCTGAGTAAACAAGAAATGAAATTGATATCGAGTTGTTGAGTTTCATTTCATCAAATATTTTCGAGCGATACTGTTGTTTGGTTGTCAATAACCACTTTAAGCTTTTTGTTTCATTAAACATTTATATTTTGAAGTGAAAATTAATACGAATTACGTTTTAAGTACGGAAGAGAGACCATTAGTCAAAAGTCGGTTTTCGAATATAAATCGATGAGATAACGAGTTGTTTTATTTAATTTATGATAAGTGAATGATGTTTTACGTTTATAGTTACGAACATAATGCGTTGAAATTTAATCAACTTCACGGACGATTTCGCTTGCATTGTTTAAAATGCTCGTTTTTATGGACGTTTCATGCTTTTATGAGACTTTTCTGCCATCAGCGAAAGTAGTTGGTGTTTTATTTATTCATCATTGTGCTTGTTTTATGTTAAAGGATATGTAAAATTGCACATATCCTTTAACATAAAACAAGCACAATGATGACTTATGATTATTTGCACTTTTACGAGTATTGTAATAATACTGCATGTTAACATTTTCTTTAGTGTTTAGTTTACTTTATATTAATTGTAACGAGCAACCCCCAGTTTTAAGGCTTGACAAAACATTGAAATTTCTTTAACATATTCATGTTTTATATTATACACCTACAGCTTTTGGAATAAATTTTATCTAAAAAAAAAAATGATGAAAACCGCATCCAAACCTATCGCATTACTTAAACTAAACGACTAAAGCGACTTTATTCTATACCATTTGTAGATAGAAACTGGCTGTTAACCGCGAATTAGTCCGCGTGGAATTTAATTTTTTTTTTTAATATTATACAATTTTTTTTCTAAAATATGTGGCCTCTCGGCCAATCGGTACAACCGTTTCGGAGATTAGCCGGAACAAACAGACCGGCAGAGATACAAAAAAGAAAAAAAAAATGTTATAAAAACATAAATATTTATTTATTTGTATTCGTAGTCACAAAGACATGAATAAATTGAAAGTTAATTGAGCTTAACACCTTCGTTTCAGGGATTCTACGAGTATGTTACATTTGTGTAAGCAAGATACACGTGTAATATAATTAAGTAATTAAATTGGTTCAGTTTTAAACCCGTATTGGTATGAGTACCTACATAATTTAATCATAATCCAAAGCTCTAGTTATCCAGTTAATTATAACGAAATATTCGATAATAACTGTACATAAAATGCCCCATGGGGGTGCGAAACACGTGTCCGAGTATAGGTTTGGGTGCATGGCATGCTAATTATTATGGTTTTTCCTGCATGTGCATATTTTGCGGGCGGGAGGGCGGTGCTGCATTCTGGGGGTCTAAAATGGCCGCTTTAGCAGAATCATAATAGGATAATAATTACGTTTAAATACGTAAAATGGTCACAAGGTGACAATTCATAATAGTAGGTACGTCTATGACCATTTTAAGAATTTAAACGTAATTCATATTATTATCCTATTATGATTCTGCTAAAGCGGCCATTTTAGACCCACTGCATCCAGGCCTGGATCTTTTTTCGAGGAAATAAAACTAAATATTTTGCATAACATTTAATGCCATGGATTTCCGCAAAGTAACGCCTGATTATATGTATAACTTATTTTATTAACTGTACAGACCAATAAAAGTTTCGTGTATTAACACATTTAAACGTAACACGTGATGGAAAAACTTTGAGAGGGTTATTGTTGATATAACTTTGTTTTTCATGAATGTTATCATGAAAAACAAAGGCATTTAGTCATAACTCATTCTATGGAGAATATTGTAGTACTTACCTATTTTATCAATGTAACTTTTTTTAAAGGTCTAAATATTTCAAAATTCAAGCTTTTGTTCCCCGAGATATATTTATAATACACCAATATTTCATAACATCACGCCTGTAATCCCCTAAGCGTTAGGCAGAGGTATAGGTATTTGGTGCAAGCCCATAACCAAACCGTCTCCCCGGACGGTGCGGTATGCTTTAGGCATTTTTCACCGCTTAATAAAAAAATAAAAAAGGCAGAGGTATAGGTCTAATAGTACCCACATTTCGCAAGTTATTTTTAAATCCCATGTAATACGGGCGAGCATATTGCCATCAACCTCGCCATCTCTAACAACCATAAGACTGTTATTAAATAAAAGTGATCACTATTTATTGCTAAGGGTAAAATATTTTGTTTTGTTAATAGTTTGTAGTTTATCTAGCAATAGAGGTTTTAGTCGAAAAGTTAAAACTATTGTTGTTTCGGGCACAGAATACGTTAGGAATACAAATTATTATCCTACACAGCTTCCATATTCATAAAGTAAAATGTAAATGATACGGACTCGGAAACTATCATAACTTTGTTGGCTGAGTAAAGAGGTATGTATGTTTCTGATTGTTTTTCTTGATTCGATTTTAATAACCATAAATAAATTCAGTTTCAATAGTACTTTAATATACTGCCAAAATAATACTGGATAACAAAACGTCACTGTCTGTTATTATCCGTATTAGTCTGAGGTGTCAATTTTAGTATACCCACATTTCGTCAGTTATGTTTAAGTCCCAAGTTATAGCAGGCCAGCCTATTGACATCAAACGGGCACAAATAAGACACCTGGTCTGAGAAATTCGTGCTGGAAAATGGCTCTGCGACTACTTCGCCAGACCTTGAAATCTAACCTAGGGCTTCATGATCAGCCGTAGCGTGAGCGACCACTAGACCATACTAATTAATAGCATTGAACGATAAGTGAATGACTTAATAATCAATGGAAACATATACAAACATACACATGCCTACGAACATATACGTATACACCCTGTATACGTAATCCAATTACTTAAAAGTTTAATTTTAAAAAACATTCCCATAAAAACCGTCCCAATTCCTGAAACCCAGAAATTCTCACACTGAAACAGTAAACATTTATAAATAAAAATCTCAATACGATTTTTCGAAGTCCGTATGTGGCTGACAGTATGAACGTGCACAGTACGAGGTAAAATCGCCATTCTACGCGACTGTACACGTCTGGTCTCTGAGATAGTGCTAACTAGCCTGGCGGAAGACAGCTTTATAAAAAAAGGCGATTGCACTCGCCTGTACAGACGCCAGCACATTAAGTTACCCGAAACTGTCAAATACCAATCAACCTTGCACCTAATGATTTAGTGATAAAGTTGAAAATCTATTAAAGAAATTTGACAGATTGTAGTAGCTTGCTGTGGTGGCGTCTGTACCTTCGAGACGGTCGTCGAATTAATTTAAAACGTCGTGTTAATTTTTAGCTGTTGTTGTTTAATTTAAAGTTTAAACAGAAATATCCATTTTAACTTTAGCGGAACGAAGGTACGGTTCACAATACCGTTTTATTTCATCCTCCCCTCGCTTTTGTTGTCTGACGATTTTCTTTTACTGTTCTAGAATTATTGTGGGACTTGTAATCTCTTAGTTTTTCTCTTGAATATATTTCTTCGTTTCATTTCGGTTTTACGTTTCAGGTTATTCAGGACTTTCTTGCTGATTTTACAGTTTTTGCTAAAGTCTGCCTCATTAGTGTTCGTCAGACAGATTTTTTCTGTGGTTAGGTTTTTATAAGTGACACAGTGCTTTTTCTGCGAGGCATAAGTAAAATGCAGACAAAAAACCGTTTTATTTTGTTCTAGAATTTTCTCAACACAAAAGCAAGTGTTTGCTTAGAGATTTCTAGTTGTTTTATTCATGAAATGGCAGATGCTCGTGTTGGTGTGTTATGCAACTGTTTTTGACATTTCAAACCCACCAGTGGGCATTATATAACCCAATGAATACAGAAATAGAAATAATATTTATTTGCGTAAAACATGGTGTTAAAAGATATTAAAGATATTACAGAGCATACATGTTAAACTCTAAAGGAAACTTCTCTACTTTGCTAGATATTCTTAGCAACATAAGAAAAATATACTTAACGAAGGAAAGTTATCATAAAAACTTCAACCAGTAAAAAGTACTTAACTAACCAGCTGATAATACAGAACATCGCAAACTCCTCTTACTTGAAAACAAGTACTAACTCGAGGTACGTGTACATACCGGTACACCGGTACAAGAACTTGTAACTGACATAGAACATAATATTAAAGAAACCCCTCATCTCGTTACTGGCCTGACCCAAATACATACACACTTGGAACAAAGTTTCAACATCTCATACAACTTACTTCAAGTAGGTATGGGTCTAGCGGAAAACATTGGATATAGATCGGGACAGAAAAAACGACCGCTTCTGTTTTTTTGTTTATCAAAAGCGAAGCTACATCGATATTATGTTGAGGCATGCTAAGTTGTGGTGTATGGCAGAACTTTGCATAATATTGCTTTTTTAAAACCTTGAGGAAGTGGCTTGAAAGTTAAAATAAGTATAAATTACACCTATGCAGATGGTGCTTTATCCTCAAAACATTGTGAAAGATAAAACGTACCCGTTTGTTTGTTACATTTTATTCCGTAAAGAAAAATAATAAGACTTTCAGTCCTATTATTTTTCTTTTAAGAAGTAAAATGTAAACTTGTACATTAAGTAAAGTCAAAAGTAACTGTTCAAGATCAAAGCAAGATTATTTTGTACTTAATAATTTAGATAAGCTTTAGAGGCAGTAAAGATTTTACCTAACTCTAGCCGCAATGTTAATTTATATTGTTAAGTTGACATAAACTCTTTAAAGAACCACTTTAATAGAAAATACCTATTCTCTGCTTAAATTCATTACGTAATACGAAATTGTGTCATTGTTTGACGGTCGCTAAAATAAAATAATGACTTTACAAACTACTTCAGAGTTAGTTTCAAAATTTACTTAAACAAAACTCATTTTCATTATAAAACCACTTTTTTATAAATGTCCAATAGACGTAACCTTATCATTAATACGCTTTAGATAAAATATTATACCAGAAATTCACAACGGTACTAATTGAAAATTATACAGTAATATTAAAAACATTTCTCTCAAAGGTGGGTTATCGTTCTGTGCACTGACGTGTAACATAGGAAACGACAAGTAGCAGAAAAGTATTTCGCTTGAAACTCTAAGTGAATTGGATTTGAAGCGAGATGAAAGTCAGATAAGTTATGTACAACTATTTATAGGAATAGAATAGACAATCAGATGCTTATCATCTTTTTATTTACTTTTAGTTATTTGTTCTTATGAAATGCTACGACCGCGTGGATATCGAAAAATATTCGACGGGAACGTACTACCGGGATTAAAAAGCAACCTATAGGTTAATCCAGGTTACAGTAAAAAACATACTTACATACCTTCATCCCCCTATTTAACCCTTCGAGGGTAGAATTATCAAAAACGCTGAGACACGTATAAATTAATTTCCAATCGTCAGTCTGAACACAAAATTTGAAGATCCTAACTTCAAAACTGAGGGACTTTTATATAAACTTCCATCCCTTATTTTACCCCTTTAGGGGTGGAATTCTAAAAAATACTTTCTTAGTGGATACTTACTCTTCACAAAGAACACATCCTCCAAGTTTCATGTCTATAGGACTAGCGGTTTGGGCTGTGTGTTAATATATCACCCACTTAGTCAGTCAGCCAGTTTACTTTTTTTTTTAAATATATAGAATATAGATAGATACATTTAAATTCTATACTCTTTTAGCTCAAGATATTACTAAATATTTAGTAATAGCATAGCATAACATTATAATATCATGCTTGTAATTCCCGAATGGTTAGGCAGAGGTGTGCCCTAATAGTAGACCAGCATTTCGCAAGTTATGTTTAAGCCCCATGTAGCAGAGCCAATAGAGAGCGCGCCTATTGTCATCAACCGAACCGGGCACAAATCTAGACTATGCGGCTGCTACTGAGAAATTCATGTAGGAAAAACCTGGGAATCGAACCCAGGACTTCGTGCTCAGCAGTCGTCCTAGCGACGACTTGGCAAATGAGGCAGCGGCAATTCAGTTTGGAATAGATTTCTCCACGCCAGCGCCGAAATGCGCGAACTAATTAAAACATAAGAACATCGCATCTCATAATCCCGAGTGTAACAACACTACACACTAGTGTCTCCTTGCAGACGGTGTCTCGAGAGCACTCTACGACACCAAACGAGCACAGAGTCGCCGCGGAGAGCGCTTTAATTTGGATCAAATATGCTTGATTTTTTAATGAATACCTCGGCTAGGGATTCGCTTTTTTTTCGTCTTCTTCTAAATTGAATTTATTCAGTGACGCGTTCCACCGTTCCTTTGAGTCAATAAAAAGGGAAATTTTACATGTGCCCTGAAGATTAATAATGAGATTGGAGACATAAGAGTCTTATTAGGTAGGCTCCTCGAAGGAATTGATGAAATATTTCCTTTTTTTCCAATCTTTACAGATTTTGAAAAATACTTTAGTAAATGAAAATGAAACAAGAGAAACATTGCTACTTTGTTTGCCTTAAGTGATATCTATTGAAATGAATGAAGCTCTGATAATTAGTTGTTACACTAAATACTTCTATTTAAAATAACAAGTCATAAAAAAGGCTTGTAAACGCACTGCTGATCAATGTGGAACGAGTTAATAATAGAGAAAAACAAAACGCAATACGGATGAGAAATCAACTAGTGCAACCATATTGCAGCGATGGCACCAGCAAAGAATACTTCCCCTGTAAAATAAACTCGAATATTACGCAAAATTATTATGAATCTTTATTTATAGAACTCGGCACGGTTTTCACAAGGACGTCAAGCCCTTTATCAGATTTGAAACTTGCTCTCAACTTCCAAAACAATATTTTTTGTTCCACAGCGAGGACAAAATTTAATAATTCACAAAGTCTCGACCAATTCGGATGGACTTCATTCCGTTTTTCAAGGCTCTACGCCTGTCGGATGATACAATTAAGTAAACCCTGTAAACTTTCAGTTTCAGCGTCGAAATTTTGACGAATAACAATTTCTGTGAGTCGAATTTTGTGAAGTTGGCAAATTGTGTTCGTTGTATTGCAACTAAAAGATTTTGATTTATTTTATTAATAAATATGAAAGTTAAGTTTTCAATTGTAAAATTTACTGAAAATAATCTGAAGTTTGTCTGTATGGTTGTTACGTAAACACTATAACCTTAAACCCCATTGTCAACATACGATATCATAGGACACTAATTTGCTTCGGCAACCTCCCAGCCCCAACCTCTCAACCTTTCTAATTACCCATATATCTTCCAACAACACCATAATTCAACAGCCTCCACATACATACATAGTAGGCACAATAAGAGCTTCATTATTAATCCATATATAACCGTGATGCGTGTCAGGGCAGACGTGGATTGACAAACATCTCCCACGGCGATGCACGTCGGTGCACCGGACAGATGGCGCCACTGGGAGAGTGCGGTACCAACTGGACTTTTTGTACAGGATATATGGAGCAGCTTTGAAACAAGAGTAGTGTCATTTGTAGTGATAGTTCGAGTAAAATAGTAGTTTTGACCAGCAGGGCACAAAGGTATCATCTATTTATACAAAAATAAATCTGGTTTTTTTAACTGGCAATTCTTATTTCAAACTATGCAGAAATAATTGTAAATTCATAGACGACATTTTATTGATGTAAATTATCATGATTAGTAAAGTAGAAGTATTTGGGAATTTGAAATTAAGGCTAAAGCTAACTTACACTGTATAACACGCAGCTAATGAAAACCTATGTCTGAATCTACTTAAGGCGAGGTGGGCGCACATTTGAGTTTTTTAAAACCATCTGAGACAAAGAATATAGTGTTTAAAAATTTAAAAAAAATATATGTTATAGTTAAGGATCTTATCTAGTCACAGTCGCATTCAGTTGCAAGATCTGATGAACTTCACTCGATAGAAAAAAATCGCAAAGTTACCCCTTTTTGTAACTTTTTTTCAATATTATGACTAAATTACTGATGTTTTACGTTTAATTTTTATACTAAATTAAAGAAACTAATTAGTTCTAGACAAAGTGGCAGAGTTTAACTTGATAACATTATTTTCTTAATTACTATGTTTTAAAATGAATTAAAAGCGTTCGCGGCGGCTCGGACAGGCGCGATTAGTCGCGCGCTGGCGCTTACCGACGACGGACCTGTGACAGTTTTTTCCGCGACAATTTCGCGTACCATACCGTCTGTTTTTGACCAAGTTTATTATAATTGTTGCAAGTTATAATGGGCAATAAACAACGCAAGCGAAAAAAGTCGTGTAAAGCAACAAAAGTAACAAATAAAAAGAATGCACTCCAAAGATATGTCACAGTACAAATATATACAGTATTGTGACTCGGCCCTGTCTTTGAAATAATTACCTACAGCCGGGTGGTACGTACGCGATAAGGCTGCGCCGGGCCTATAGTAAATATTTTAATTTCATCTACTTAGTTGAGTTTCTTTCTAGTTTTGTGATTGTTAATATTATATTTTTATTAAAAAAAATGAAATTTGTTTGAATGAAATAGGAAGGTTCAATAAAAATACACTTATTGCAATTTACACAAAAACACATAAACAAATCAAAATTTTATCTTTACAGTTCTCGAACCTACTAATAGCGAACTGGCTGTTTATTTTCAATTAGTTACTCAAACTGCCCAATTATGATTATTTTATATTCTTATATTTCATAGACAATTATTTCATTTATTAACAAAGCTCTAATTTATCGCTACTAGATAGTAAGTAACAAATTTTGATCATAGAAAAAATATTTCATAAAAGTCAAGTAATATTACTTATCCAACTGCATATTTCTATGCTGTGTCGCTAGGCAAGGTCACGCGAGTTCACGAACGCGCTGTGTCCACGAGAAGTATTTTGCGCGCAGCCTACAGCGCTAAATGCCTACTTTTGCAGGAATACCTCGCCTTAAACGAGAATATCAATAACTTTTACGCTAACTTCAAATCCTTCTCAACTATACTTCACTGGGTACACATAAGAAAACCAGAAAATCAATTGGCAGAAAACTCGAACAGGAAATCAGGCATGAATGATTGCGCCAGGTTCGGGCGAAATTGTGTGAACCGATGTTGGCAACACCAGAGGCGTTTTTAATATAAAACAAACGTAACAAGCCGACCATACTGATAGGAAGCGAAATTACACCTCGTCTCAACACAAACTGCTGTAATCACAAACAATTTCAAAGCGAAGAAGATTGCTGCGATTCGCAATATTGTAAGGGCGATGGTGCAAGGATTAGACGTGAGCGGATTTTAGTAAGTACTTACATTTTAAATACAAGAAGACACCATAAGTATGATTTTATACTGTATACTGGCTCGGCTTTGTTCCCGTTATGGTCGGAAATTATCCCACGGAGACGTTTTAAATATAGCCCATGACACTCAAGTATTATGTAGCTTCCCATTGATGAAAGAATTTTTAGAATCGCATCAGTGGATCCGAAGATGTATGTTTGTAGAAACTAAAAAATACCTCTGTATAATATTGCTATAGATGAAGTTTAATAGTTCATAATTTTTCTTCGCAGTTGGCATTAAACAATAACAAAGCAAGCATTGTTGCTTGCTTTGTTGTTGTTTTTAGTGTCACTTGGTAAATTGCTGATATTGTGAAAATTATAGTTACGTATCATTATATGTAGCGTGTACAGTCTATTCATTATATCAATGGCCATTTTGCTGTTTTATATTTTCAAGAAGCAGCATATTATGAAAATCCACCACATCTTTTAATTATAATTATTATATGAATCGCTACCGTCAGCTGCTTGCGCGTTCCCCCACCCAATGGCTTATAAGCAAAAGGAGAGAGATCTCTTAAAGTGAAAATACAGATTGCGACTTTACAAAATGTGAGTACGTAGTTATTTTCTCGTGAAAATAAACTTAGCGTGTTGATGGTACGCCCCCAAGCCTCTCGGTTCCCGCCAAATTTTATTGTAATAAGGGTTAATCAGGAACTTTGTTAATTAGGCCAGGCGAAACACGGCGCAAACTTTGACTCGTAAAAATGTGCAGTTTAGCGTACGCTGTTGTGATTTTAATTTGTTTCACGTACGCCTTATTAGTGAATTGGTATTTGTTCAAAACCTTGAAGTTTGGAAATACGTTACGTCATATTCCATATGAACCCTTCTACTTAGAGCCCATAAATTTTGGTACTTAAAATTTCAGAAAAATCTTAGCTTTGTAATAGATGTCTCTGCCACTTACAGCTGTGTGACAGTGAGTCGCTTTCAAAAACCCTCTGAGCCTTATTATTACCCCGGTAATGCACTAAGCTTTTGTATACTACTTTTAAACTTTGTAAGAGCAGACTGTCAAAACTAATAATCGATATGACCCATCCTTCATACTAATAATATAAATGCGAAATTAGCGAGAATGGATGGATGGATGTTTGTTACTCTTTCACGCAAAAACTACTGAACGGAGTTGGATTAAATTTAGTACACAGATAGTTTATAACCTGGATTACATTCACATAGTATACTTTTTTATCTCGGTAGTACGATCCTGTGGGACAATTATCGAAATCCACGCGGGCGAAACCGCGGGCATAAACTAATCTTACATAATTGGCAAGTGTGAACTTAAGAAGATTACCTGCTACTGCATACGCTCACTTTATATAAAAAGCACTTACACAATTACTCATACCTTCAAAACACGAAAAATGAAGAACACGTTCACAGTGAATTGACTTGCAAGTGGCATTACACTCGATCAAAATTTTTCTATTGAATATATTCGTGTAATATGCGAATACTTACGAAAAGCCATTGCATTCAAGTTTATATTCGTTGTGACGCAAATTCGATTTGTTGCGTCGAATAGAAGTATATTCTATTTATTATGACTATATTTTGCTGGGTTTTGAGCAGAAATATTTGAAAGTGGGATGACAGTTTCCGCTGTATTGTACTGTGAAATTTGTTCGGTTGAGTTTGATAGGTAAATAGTTTTCAGTATTATGAGATATTTCGTTTGTTGTGTGTTATTTTATTTTAAGTATTTTATTTGTTGCATGTGAACATACTACTTCTTATAGTGTTTCTAAACGAAACACTCAAGGCGCGTCCTAAATCAACGGTCGCGCGAACACGCAACAGTCTCGTCTTTAAAAACTTTCTCAGGTTTTAAATGTACCTACATTAAATCCTCACATTTATAATCTCCAATCACAAATTCTAATACAACGTTACCAATATCTGCAATTGACATTATTAAGCCTAAGGCCGTTCGGCAACCAATCGTAGTAAAGCTTATTTTAGCCTATTTTCTAGTTAAATGATTTATTGTTCACTGTGTAATGAGAAATTATGGTTCGTTGTTGATTTATTACTGGTATAATACCGTTACCGGCTTAGTAAAGCGTGGATAGAGCACTCAATCATACATTTTAATATTTCATCAGAACGCTGTTTTTCATTTTAATTGACTCATTGTGACTGGTACGCTCAAGTTCGCGCCACAAAATTTCTCCTTGTAAGTTAAATATTTTGGCTGATTATACACAAAGAGAATTGCAATCACCCATTTTGCACTGAATGAAATATTAATAAATTGTTTATTTTATTTTATTTTGCTCTTATAATTGATCATGTAATCATGTTTAACGATTGTATGACGCACATAGGCGGCAACTTTTTCAGGTATCGAAAAATTTCCATTGTGTGATGGAAACTTTTCGGAATAAACTTTTCATGCGTGAAATATTCCCGTTACAATATTTGATACTTATGTAGACGATTTGCCTCGTGTATATGATATACCAAGATAAACAAAATTAATAACAGGGGGGTTACTATGACGTCTTAAAGCAGGAGTAGTTCCAGTGTGGGAAAGAGACAGAGCTATACAGATCGTCTAGCGCCATCTCTTTCCCATACTGGAATTACTCCTGCTTTAAGACGTCATGGTAGGCAACCAGGTCTGAAGTAGGTTTGATTGATTAGGTGAACTGTTTATAGACCATCCAATATTGAAATTGTTGGGTTTTCTCATAGGAATTTTTCAGTAGGTGCCGGTTAGACCCTGGCCGAGACTCGCACAGCGCAAATAAACATGGCACAAATGAGAGGAGAACTCTACTCAGCAGTGAGTGATTAAAGGCTGCCAATGAATAAATCAACGATGAAAGGCAGTTAGAAGGGTATGGACATGTGCACGATCTCCCGCGAGGCGGCGAGCCTCCTTGCCGGATTGCCGCCATGGGATCTGGAGGCCATAGTCCTCGCGCGCCTGCACGAGTGGCGCGCGGAGGTACAGAGCCGGGGGGTAACTCCGCTGCCGCGGCATATTGTCGCGCGGCGGACAGACCTCCGCCGTGATCTCATGGCGACATGGAGAGAGCGACTATCGCAACCCCGTTCAGGGCACGCCACGATAGTGGCGGTAAGTCCCCTCTTTGAGGAGTGGCTTGAGAGGCGCCACGGCGCCCTCACCTTCCGCCTGACGCAGGTCCTCACCGGACATGGATGTTTCGGGAGGTACCTGTACCGAATCGGGCGGGAGGAAACGCCCGGATGCTACAATTGCGAGGATCGACCGGAGGACACGGTGGAGCACACCGTGGAGGTCTGCTCTGCTTGGGCGGAGCACCGCCGTGTCCTCGTAGCGGCGATTGGCGGCGGCGACCTCTCGCGTCCGGCCCTGGTTCAAGCCATGGTCCGGGGCGAGAGGGAATGGGAAGCCGTCGCCTCCTTCTGCGAAGCAGTCATGCTAGCGAAGGAGGCGGCGGAACGTGAGAGGGAGAGAACCTCCTCACGTCCCAGCCGCCGCGGGAGAAGCACCGGGCGTCGGGGGCCACGCCGTGATGGCTCTCGGCCACCGTAGGCGCGGGCCTGTGGACGGCGAGTAATGGGCTAGCTCGCCGTCCGTCCGTCGTATGACGACGGGCAGGCCGTGTCGACGGCGCGTTCGTGTTCCACGCGCGCCTCAAAGAGTTGTCAGCAAACGGGAGGGGCCCGCAAGGGCCGGTGCCTGCCAGGGCTGCGGGACTGTTCGAAAGAGATACCGCGGCCCTGGAACATAAAGGGCCAATGAAGGAACATGGGTGTTTTTTAGTCAGTAAGAGTCTGACACTCCCTTCCGCTCCGCCCAGAGCGGGAGGAGTCATTTGATGATTTCTCACCCCCCAAAAAAAAAAAAAAAAAAAAAAAAGGGTATGGACATGTGATGAGGAGGGACGAATAGCATGTGACTAAAAGAGTGATGAATATAAATGTTGTAGTTGGAGAGGGAGAGGAAGACCAAGGAAACGATGGATGGTTTGTGTGAGGAATGATATGAAAGAAAAAAGAGTAAATGATAGCGTGACCGTTGACTAAGGAGAATGGAAGTAAAAAAGGTGTTGCACCGACCCCATGTAACATGGGACAAGGGCAGGAAGATGATGATGAATGCCAATAAATATACTCATTCCTTAAATCATGGAATTCAACAAACAAAATCTCGTTAACACTGTACATTTAATACTAGTTCCAGTCCATAAAATAGCCAGAAAAAACATATATTTGACAATAAAAAGACATAAACTTCAAAACAAACACCCGATGGGGCCATTACAATTTTTACTATCAATATTCTGTTCGAATAAGAACTCTGAAAGGGTTACGTGTCACAAAATATGTTAAGAGGGCCAACTTTCAAAACTAAGTTTGTCCGGAGCATCGGTGCCGATCGATATGTTTACTTTGTTCTAAGGATGCACGATAGTTGCATTGTTATCGATAGTTTGGATCGATCTGGATAAAATTACGATTCGATACGATTCTAAGATCGTATCGAATAGCTTCGATCCAATTTTCCAATTCGTGGCGTATCGTCTCTGGGATGCACGCTCTTTGTATTAAAAGTGTCGTTTCATACTTATTAATCCTTCTCCGAATCTATGTCAAGTCAGGTTTTTAGGGTACCCAAAGGGTAAAACGGGACCCTATTACTAAGACTTCACTGTCTGTCTGTCTGTCTGTCGGTCTGTCTGTCTGTCTGTCTGTCTGTCTGTCTCCAGGCTGTATCTCATAAACCGTGATAGCTAGAAAGCTGAAATTTTCACAAATGATGTATTACTATTGCCGCTATAACAACAAATACTAAAAATTAAAAAAAAATATTAAGGGGGGCTCCCATACAACAGATATGATTTTTTTTGCCGTTTTCGTAGATAATGGTACGGAACCCTTCGTGCGCGAGTCCGACTCGCACTTGGCCGGTTTTTTAAATCCTCCTTTTCTATTCTATTTTATTATGTAATTTTATTTATTAATTCCTAAATAGATACCTTATTTGCAAACTATTATATAACAAATTTCTTTTAAATTTACTGATCATGCAACTGACCCATCTATTGTATTCGTTTGTATTGATTCAAAATATCGGAGTTTTGCATTATTTTATATCGATACCGTTAAGTATCAGATGGGATCGTCCATCACTACTCTGTTGCCTGTCCAAACTGTTCGTTGCATAGTTTGCTAGCATTGTGAACGTTCGACAAAGAGCTAAAGTATATTCTGCAGTGTTAAAGTTGATCGTAGGTCACTTGTTCTAGACATTGTTAATTTTCTAGGAATTTTATCTCGATATTGTTTCAAATGTTTTCATAACATTCTTTGAATGATTTTGTTTATAAAGAGTTCGAGACGTTTGTCGCAGTACGCACGCTCAAAAATAAGAAAAAAATAATTGACCTTGTAACCGCAAAGGATGAGGCAGAGGTGTACGTAACAGTATATTAGCGCAAGAAACTGCTACTGTATTCAACTAACAATCTCTACAAGGATTTCCCGGTCCTCCATGTCCGACAGCTTTATATTCATCCCCCAAGCAAACTGTCTAATGGCAAGTCGCTCTCCAAACAATGTATATCCACGCATTTACAACGACGCTATAAAGATCTGTAAAATAATAGACCTCATAATATTCTTGTGTAAAAAGATCATAAAGAACACTGGCTGAACTGGCTCCTTACACTTTCCTACGACGAAACAGAAAGGATTATCTACATATAGCTACATAAGAACTAAGCCTACACAAACCAATAGCACTCTAGCACTTCTAATCTCACTCAGGTACACACACACACACACGCACGCACGCGCATACACACATTTAACTTGAATTTTATTTGTATAATAAGTATTGTTATCATGTTTTGTTTTTTATTGATTGATTGTTAATCATATTTCTTTGTTACTGAAGTAACAAAGAAATATATAATTTAATATAATTTAATTTTACTTTTTAATTTTGTTAATAAACCATAAATGACCTTTTTGGATAATAACGAAAATGTACAACTCTGATCCCCAAGATACAGACTAACTTCTAGTTTGGGGATCACCGTTCAAATTGCTATGTTTAATGTAAGTACTTGATTATTAATAATCTTTTTATTTACACATTTTTTTTTTGTAATGTTTATGTTACGGTGGTGGTTTTATTTTTACTTAGTTTTATTAATTTAATAAGCCTGAATGCCATTACGGTTCATGCACTGCCATTCCCATATAAGCACACTATCTAAAAGTCGTTCTAATGCGACATATACCGCTGAATTTAGTACCATTACCCACAAAAGCTCCTGGAAAAAATATGGCGCCGTTTGAGCTCGAATTACAAGGGCTCAGCGAGATATGATTGGTGCAAGTAAAATGCGGAAATGCAAGAATTTCTTATACGTATACGTAACGATTATTTTTCATACATTTTTCATTATCTAGAAATCGCAATATTCAGCTCTAAATTTATAACAATTGAGTGGTTTTTTTTAAAACTATTAACTCGAACTGGGTTCGCGTGTTGGAGTACGGTCCACTCCACCGCATTAGGAGGAAGCCTACATAATATATCTCAGCTGCACCAATGTGATCTTTATAGTCTGATTATGGGATTGAGCTTAAGTTGAAACAAAAAGTGAAACATAATGTAAAGTTCTTGAATTCTTGAAACTACGACCATTGCCTAAATCACAAAAGAAACAAGGTTCCTGTTATACAAAGGCCAGCCTTGTTTACTTACTCATCACTTTTCAAACGATGGAATCACTTCAAGTGACGCTAAAGTAGAGTCTGACCAGGGGGTCTAAAATGGCCGCGTTAGCAGAATCCTAATAGGATAATAATATGAATTACGTTTAAATTCTTAAAATGGTCATAGACGTACCTACTATTATGAATTATCACCATGTGACCATTTTACGAATTTAAACGTAATTCATATTATTATCCTATTATGATTCTGCTAAAGCGGCCATTTTAGACCCCCAGTTCTCAATGCCTAATTCCCAATTCAGAAACCAGCCAAAAGACTGAATATGAACCTAATTAATTATACATTTCCTGCTCGCCATTCTTCTCTAACTTACACCACACCCCAAGGCTTTGTTTCAAGTGGTCGCATTTATTCCCCGCATGTCCGACTCCACTTTAATTACGGATAATTTATATTCAGATTAACACAGACGGCAGGTGCTGTCGTGGTCTTATGGTCTCTATTATGCAGCATACGTGATTATAATGGGGGAGTATCGAATTTCGTGGTAGCAGTAAAATAAGAGATGAAATAAAATTGGGTTTCTTTTTATTTTAGTTTTTTAAACCGTTGTTGTAGATGTAGTAGTACTCAGTATTGTTACACCTGGTAACTAATTTATTACTTAATTAAGCACAAGAGAGCACTCTTTCTTAGGATTGTCTGTGAAATACAAACTTCACTGTCACCAGAATAAAATTTTGTAACGACTCAGTCAAAGTGCCGTATTGTATAACTTTTCTCAATGATGACTAAACATATTTCTCAATTTAAAACTAAATTCGAGATGTGATGATAAAACCTGTCAGATCCAATCAGGATTCATCCTTCAAAAGAACGATTCCACAGAATAAACCCCGATTAGAACTGAATAACACAGACCTAAGCCACAAATCTTTGAAACACCTCCCACTCAATGTCTCAGGACATAAATTTAAAACCTATAGACCTAATTCTGGCGACATAAACCAGATGGCAATCAGCATACTGTCTGACTTACTACGTTATTGGACGTGATTTACAATAATCGACGTTAACATCGGGCTTCGGGTCGATATCATCCTGATAGACTGTCATAGTTAGTGTGGGGAGCGCGTCATATTGAAGGCGGAGCGGGAGCGGGTAAGATGAGTGGGCGTTGAAAGAAAACTAGAGGGATGTGCTGCTTGGGGACATAAAATTATAAGGCAAAACAATATTTTTTTGATAAATATGGAGGAGGTGACTGCTGAAGTGACGAGGTAATAGAGAAGTATGGAAAAAAGACATGCTGCGCCGCCCCAAATCAAGTGGGATAAGATACCCAAGGGCAAGGGCGGAATAACTAGTAGGCCATACGAATATTGGTTCCGTACGAGTTCTTGAACCCTCAACACGCAGCGCAGCAGCCAATCGCTCAGCCACTACGCCAACCGTGCCGTCAAAACTATGACTGCGTATCATTGGTAAGGCGCTCGTTTCCGCTGAAGTCGCTTTCAGTCTCACCTAACCTTATCAGACGTAGTTCGTGCATACCACGAATGATACGATTTCAGTAATAAAACGTCAGATTATAGACGTTTAAGGGCTTACAGTCTTATTGACTAATGCTTAGTTCGTAAGATGCTTAAGTTCCATAATTCTTGGAGATTTGTGTAGGTTGAAGTTTAACGAATGTTTGGCTGTGTCTATTGTTATTAGTGTTTTTTTTTAATGAAGTTTCAGTAAATTTTCGGGGTGGAATGGGTAACAAATACCCTTAACGATGCGGAAAGGCACTTGTTCTCCTTGTCATTGCAATATTAAATTTCTTTTTTGTTCTGTACCAAACCTGGTAACCTTTTAGTTACGGAGATATTGGTGGGCAAAGTTCCAGTGACCATTTTAAGACCTGTTATAGTTCTGCTAAAGCTACTATTTAAAGCCTCCTAAGCTTTCATAATAACATAACTGATAGACTCAGTAAAGTTAGTAAATAATACAAAAAACTACTTATCATTCACAATTCTCTTTTCTGTATTGAAGAAATACGAAGCGATCTATCGATAAAACATTTTGAAGACAGAAAACTTAGAAAACCTCCCTATTCAAAACTGCACCAAAGTTATTTGGAGACCGTAAAACAAACTGTCGGCTCCCATTGGTTGGGACTTCCATTGTCATTATAACTTCGCCGATAATCGGATCAGGGGCAGCGATCGACCAATCAAAACTTGTGGATATTGCACTCGAATACGTGTCATAATTCACTGAAATTTCTTGACATTTAAGGTGGTAGCGTCAGGGTAGCCCGCGAAATTCAAAATTTCTTATGTTTTTTGCAATTTGCAGGTCAGTGTCAGGTTGTATGTTGATTAAAATATGATTCGCGACCGTAACACGTATGTAGTTAGAGAATTATAATCATTCAAATCATGAATACAACCCTCTAAGTTCATTTAACCCCATTGAATGACTATTACATAAAAAGTGTGGATTTTTCAAAATCAACGGGTTCGATTCCTGGCTAGGAATATGGATTTTACAAAAATCTAATGATGCAGTTTTGGTTTTCATCAGAATCGAGCACGAGAGTCGTTGACTATTTTTCGCTATTCCTCATGGTTTCGGATTTGGCTATCCACGCCCACTTCAAGAATTCACCCTGTATAGAGCAAAGCGCTTAAACTAAAGTTAGTAACCTACATTAAACAATACATATTATAGGTACGACAAATCATATTTGCAGTGTGGGTTACCAGTACCTTATATCGCTCGAAGCCGCTCAACCCCATATTAATTTACCGAGACGTGTACTTAATAGAAGTATCAACTAATATTCCTACATGGCAAGTTTCCATGGACTCAATTAAAACGGCTTCATCCGAGCAGGCGAGAATCGATTACTCGGTTATTATTCGAGAATTCGAGATGGCAGGGAAAAGGTGAAAGGTGCTTTCCGATTAAACGTTTTGTTTTTCTTAAACAAAATTAATACAGGAATATTATTTGAGTGGTTTAAAATTGTGCGGGTATAGGTTTCCTAGTTTGGATTTTTAGGGAAATTGAAAATTATTATATTATTATAGTAAGCCCATATTGTCCCCCTGCTGGGCAAAGGCCTCTCTCCATTCCTGCCAACGGTCACGATTCTGTGTTACTACTTTCCAATTCTCAAGGAAGACATTCAGTTCGTCCCGCCATCTCCTTCGTGGTTTGCTGCGACCCCGTGTCACTGCTCATTGGGCATGCGACAGACATGTTTTGCCCAGTTCCATTTAAGTTGGGCAGCCTTTTGAGCCACGTCAACGATTTGCGTTTTGCGTATGAAATTGAAAATAAAAGCTAGAATTAATTAGTAAAAAAATGGCTTGACTTATATTCCGTTAAGCCTAAATTAGACGATACACTTTCTGTTCATTATTGTCTTTCATTCGGCCATCTTTGTATTTTTACAAAAACGAACTGGCCACACATAAAATTATTCATTATCATTCAAATAGAACATTTTACATTATATAAGTGCTGTTTTAAAATTTATTCGTTCAAAAAATATGAACAACAAAACGGAATGGATAGTGAACATCGAAATGAATGAATGAAAAAAATATCACATTTTCGATGAAAATTGAGTACAATTGTGTTGTTATAACTATAAGTGGTGTATTGTTAGAGAAAATATGTATCGTTTGTGTCGAGGTATTAAAATAACTAAAATAGATTTGATTTTGGTAGTTGACGGGTCAGGGCTTTTAAAAGGGACAAGGGTGAATCAGTTTTAGACGTGAAAATAAATAGAATATTCCAGAAATTTTACAAAGTAACTGGCGGCTACGAGAGTAAGGTAAGAGAAAGTGAAATATAATAACACCCGCATCGAAAACCCCCTCCGCTGAGATTGTCTGCTATGGCCGAAATTTGGCCAGGGAAACTATTTACTATTTTATTAAGTACAATGTATAAAATGAAAACTTCAATGTTAACTCATGTAGATCTAACAGAAATTTCCATTTCAACAATCGACACACGAAAAACTACCATACACTTACTGTAATGTTATTCATTCAGTAAATGCTAATACTCGAAATACTCAACTCTTAGCTATGGACCGTAAATCCATTCTAAAATCATCCAAAGAATTACGAAATGGTATTTATGTTAAATAAATAAGGCTACAATTCAACCCTCCACTGCACAATTCTCAGAATAAGGGTAACTATGTAACCCGGGGTCTGTTGTACCCCACATTGTGAAACGTCAATCATCCGTGTTACAAGCAAGACGTGGAGACGTCATACGTCTACCTGTGGCAAATGTATTTGATTGTATGACCTTTATGAGAAATGCTTTGAGTTGTACGGAAAGAAGAAGTTAAATCGAATTACTTTTGAGGAAATAAAAAATGAAATTCATTTTATTACATTTATTAATTCTGGCTCTTTCTTTGGTCAAATTAGCATTGCCATTCAACGTGGCAATGCTGTGTGGATACAACGCTCCCGGATGACAGCGATGTGGAGGAGTACTTAGACGCCAAAGCGTTCTGTTGCTTATTTAGTTAGTCTATATTTAGTAAGATAGTATAATTAATATAAATTAGTTATATTAATTAGTTGTTCGTATCTGTAATGAATACACATTTTTAATAAAAATCTTGGTTGGTCCACAAGAAATGACGAAAGAAAGAATAAAGGAATTATTAATTTTATTAGTGGACTATCTTCTATCTACATACATATTCATCTGCTTAAAAAAACAAGAACAAATCCTGTGGCAATCGGTTGTAGTCAAGCTTTCCATATATATTCTGCTATCAGAAAAAAAAATTAAAAAAAAATATCGGATGAGTAGTTTCGGAGTAACTCAAACTACTACCTCTTAATTATATTAGTATAGATCATTTGACGGCCTCCTTTGTATAGTGGCCGCAAGCGCAACAGCTGAGCATGAGGTCCTGGGTTGAATTTCCAGGTCGGGCAAAGTGTTATTGGGTATTTCCATCAGGAATTTCTCAGTAGCAACCACGGAGTCTGGGTACAAACCCAGAGCGGGCTCGCTCTCTATTACATGGGACTAAAACATAACTGGCGAAATGTGGGTGTACTATTAGATACACCTCTGCCTAACCCTTCGGGGATTACAGCCGTCATGTTATGTTTTATGTGTAGGTAAGTAGCTACGGCTTTTTCATATGTATTGCACTAAAAAGGTCTTAAACCTGTTATGTTAACATCACATTTTACTGTTTTGTTAAAGACACGTACACCACAGTAATACATACATTACGATTAGTTGACTTTTACAACTCCAAACGGAGTGAAAATATATGTAAGTGGAAAACTTTAAGAGGTAATATATCATTATAACATTTATGAGAAAGTGTAGTTTATATATATGTCGGAGTTGGTTGTCAATTATTACAATTGTGGGTAGTCACCAAATTTTATTATGAGTTGTTTTGTTTTCTGATTATTAATTTAAGTGATTTTTACTATCAATTATGGTCAATTATTGTCTTATAAATCGAAACATAATTTATTACGTGCTAGTAATTGATTTTTGGCAACTTATTTCGATAAGTGTGACCGATAAGTTTTGTTCAAAACAATTAACGACATGTTATTTTAATTTTTAAATGATTTACTTTGTGAATTCACCATTGTTTATTTACGACAATTATTCTTGTATTATTTGATTACTGTATCGTAAATCTTATTAGATTTCGCGCACATTTTGTATCTTGTAAACGCGTGACGCACCTCCGTGCGTCAACGGACAGAGTTGTGGAGGGATTACAGTGGGGGCATCGTACTATAAAAGAGCGTGCTCTCAGTAAGCTCGTCAGTCGGTCTTCGGATTCGACTCATTACAGAGCTCCCCTGCTCCCGACAAAACTGTCGGTTTACCTGGTACAGCGCTGCTGTATATTGCACATAGCTGTATTTAGCTTTCTGATAGCAATACACTTTGTGTTTGGGTGGCTTGTCCACTGTACGAACTGTGACCTTAAAAGGTCTGTTCGCCTAACTGTGTGTACCTTTTTATCTGATTTATCTTTTTTGTTTACTATTTACCATTTTTGTGTTGTGTACCATTTTGTATTGTGTGTTGTGTACCTACTGTAATAAAAATACTGTAATTGCATATACAGTCTTGTTTATCCCAATAAAATGGGAACTCCAAACCCTGAAGATATACCTCTCGGCACTCCTGATCCTACATATATAATATAGGGCCTTGTAGCTACCGTTCGTTTGACCTTCCGAATGACTGTTTTTTAAACAAAAATGAAGATCGGAATTACTTAGTTCGTCGAAAAGCCTTCATGTCCGGTATTGGTCTCCATTGTCCTGCGTATGACATTTTGTTAAGCCTGACTGCCTCGTTGCGTTGGTCTAGTGGTCACAATTGCAACTGCTGAGCATGAGGTCCTGGGTTCCATTCCCCGGCCGGGTACACTGTTATTGGGTTCTTCCATTCGGACTTTCTCAGTAGCAGCTACAGACTCTGGATTTGTGACCCGTTGAAGGCAATAGGCTCGCCCCTATTTCATGGGTCTTAAACAAAACTTGCGAAATGTAGTGTATACTATTAGGTTCACCTCTGCTTAACCTCTCTGGGATTACAGCCGTGATGTTGTTTTCTTATTTGTGAAGCTCGAAATGCATCGAACCGGGCTATTAAAGGCTATGAATATTTCCTAGTAATGGGCCTACTCTTGACCTCAATCTAGTCCTGAGGACAGAGATGAGGTCGACGATGGAACGAGCTAACCCAAAAGAAGCCTATTAACTCGCGACTTAAATAGATTGGGGTCATATGAACTTGGGAACACCGACGAAGGCAGGGTATTCCACTCCTTGGCTGTGCGCATAATAAACGATGAAGCAAAGCGCTTCGTGCGAATGTGTGGAACATCGACAAGGAATGGGTGATAACCCGCAGTACGTCTGGACTCCCGTTGGAAGAAGGGAGATGGTGGAATGATCTCGTGGAGCTCTTGGGCACACTCACCGAAGTACAGCCTGTAAAAGACCGACAGACATGCAACTCTGCGCCGGTGGGCCAGGCTATGAAGCTTGGTACTCACCAGCTTATCGTCACCAATGAGCCTCTTGGCTCTGCGCTCAACAGAGTCGAGTGTGGCTAATTGGTATTTGGCTGAGCCATCCCAAAGGTGACAGCAGTACTCCATGCCGGACCGAACTTGAGCTTTATATAGGGTTAAAAGCTGTTCTGGCTTGAAGTACCGCTTAACCTTATTTAGGATACCCAGCTTTTTTGCCGCTGTTTGAGCTTTCGACTCAATGTAGGCACCGAAGTTGAGATTCGCACTCAACTTCGTACCAAGAAGCTCGAGGCCGTCGGTAACTGGTACAGATGTACCCCGGAAAGTAGGAGCCAGATAGAACGGACTCCTTTTGGCGGTGAACAGGCACGCTTGGGTTTTGGTGGCGTTAAAAACAACCAGATTTTCGTCACCCCACTTGGAGACGAGACTTAAGGCTGAATTTGTTCGCTCTACCATGGCCTCTCTCAATGAACGCACTTCTTCACCGCTGGCTTTTGCGCTGGATGCATAACCCTCCATGACAGTGCTGTCGTCTGCGTACCCAACAATACCTGGAACCAGAAGGTCATTGATGTGCAGCAGGAAAAGTGTCGCGGAGAGAACAGACCCCTGAGGAACTCCGGCATCAATAGCGATAAGGTCAGAGGAGCAGCCATCAATGACCACTCGGATCGACCGTTCACTCAAGAAGTCAGATATCCAGCAGCAAAAGTCAACGGGAATGCCGTATGCAGGAAGTTTGCTCAGCAGGCTTGCGTGCCATACCCTGTCGAAAGCTTTCGAGATGTCGAGCGACACGGCAAGGGCTTCGCCGTGTTTCTCGATGGCCTCGCCCCAGCAGTGCGTAGCATACACTAGAAGATCCCCAGTTGATCGTCCCCGGCGAAAGCCATACTGACGATCACTGAGTAGGTCGTTTGCTTCTAGGTACGCCAGCAGCTTCCCATTGAGAACCTTTTCCATAACTTTACAAAGTATGGAGGTGATGGCGATTGGTCGATAGTTACTGGGGTCGGCACGACTACCCTTTTTGGGTACTGGTTGTACATTGGCAACCTTCCATGACTTCGGTACCGTTCTGGTTTTAAGAGAGAGGCGGTACAAGTGTGTCAACACAGAGGACAACTCAGGCGCACAGTTCCTCAAGACTCTTGCTGGTATACCATCAGGACCGCTAGCCTTGTTCACGTCTAGGCTATGGAGTACTCTACGAACCTCTTTCATGTGTATTGTGATCTCCGGCATTTTATGTCAAATAGCAGTCGATGCTCGAAGTAATCAAAAATTCAATGAATACCTTAGGAGCTGTCTCCACGAGCGAGAGAATCGCGACGATATTATCGTCGTTGCCACGTATTTCTATTCACTCTCTTAGAGGCCGTCTACACGAGCGAGAGAATCGCGGCGATATTATCCCATACAAATACGTAATATCGCCGCGATTCTCTCGCTCGTGGAGACGGCCCCTTAGAGACAGACTAAAGTCTTTATCTCACATGCCTAGCCTTATCCCAAATGTGTTGGGGTCGGCTTCCAGTCTAACCGGATGCAGCTAAATACCAGAATTTTACATGGAGCGACTACTTACCTAATCACCACATACCAGTAAGTGTTGGGTAATACGATGCCCCTAGGTAAGAGGGATTGTCAGACCTTCGGGCCACTGACTATAATTCGGCAAACTTAATAATGATGTATATTAAATAGGCATTAAAACACAAAATAAATACTGACAGTATAACGAATTAAATTCTGTTTGCATCCATCTTTGGGAAGTAATCAGTTCCCATTGTTAAATTTAAAATTTCTCGAAATTACTCTACGGTTGGATTATTATAAATTATGCAGAGGCCGCCAATCCATTGTGCAATGCAAGTTATTAATTTTATTTCAGTAATTTTTAAACGGGCCTTTTATTAAATTAAGGGATCTTTCATTGTTACGGGCACTGGAGGGTTAAGTCATTAGTGGGAGAGAAACAAAATGAATTATAAATTGAACGGTTGATGGAAGTTTTTAATACGTGTTTCAATGTTTGAATGTTAAATTAGGTGTTTAATGTTATTTGGAGCTGTGGTTACGTTATTGGAGCAGCTCGTGGCTACATAATAACAGCTGCACGGGTCAATCTTCAAGGTTAAGCCGCGCTTGCCAAGGTCGGTCTGTGGATGGGTGACCATCATTAAATACCGAGTTTCCTCCGTGCCTCAGAAAGCACGTTAAGCCGTTGGTCCCGGCTGTCATTTGCAGATTTTTGACAGTCGTTCCAGGTAATCAGTGGCCCAAAGACTGACAACCAGTCAGGGTTTAGTTAAGGGGTATGACGTATGACGAACTGGGGAGCAGCCATAAAGGTATCGTTTCTATGATTCTCTATATTCCGCTGTCATTAGACAAAAGTTCAAGTTTGTAACATGTATCGATTCAAAACAAAAAGGACAGTAAATAACCAATATAACTATCATAAGCTCATTCCAAACGATAAAACTTTAGCATTCTAAAATAAATTAACAAAACAACAATAATAAACTTTCCAGACACTCAATAAAATTCAGAAACAAGTAACAAAATCACAATAATTTATTGGTAAACATAAACATTTAAAAGCCGCAGTAATTCTGATTTTATTTAGCATGTGTTCCGAACGGGGTCAGACTAATGTCCCAACGCAATTTTACGTTGTATCCTCTGGGACAAGCCCTGTGATCGTGCGATCTACGTGAGGGCACGATATATAGGCAGTGCCTTTGTGTATAGATAGATATGTGCTCGTTTGTATATATGTAGATACCCAGATGTGACTCTCAGAGGTCAGATCAGAAATCGATTAGATATCGGACTGGTCTGAAATGACGGATGGAGTTTCTGAGGCGTAGTCCAAAGGCTGACTGACTTGGAGTTTCAGAGAAATATTTACGTAATAGCCGGTAATCTAACTGTAGTTACTCTTGTCCGCATCAAGGTTATCCTTTTGTTCAGGTTTTGTTCTTGAATTAAGACTGAGTCATGCTCTAAGTAACCAAAGCGATCTAGCATACATTTTTTTCGGCGATCCCATCGGACATCTTCTGGCTTTCCAAACAAATGATTGACATGATCAACAGAACAAGATAATCGGGAATATCGCTTCGTTCTGAACTTTTATAGAAATGTATTTCTTTGTTATATTCATTTCATTTGCGTTCCCCAAAGTTAAAAAGGTGTTACAAAAGACTTACAGCTGATAAGTTTATGTATCTTGTAACTTTACTTTTGTCGCAATAAAGTTAAAAATATAAAAACCGGATGACAGACTAGAATTAAAGTTAGATTTGGTAAATAAGATGGATAGCACTGAATCCAATTACCCACTGTGACAAACAGACCTTGAGAAAGTTCCTAGTTTAAAACTGTACATTTCAGAAAGTGCTCTTTACATATTGCAGTACCCACTACCCTGCAGAGCAATATGTATCGATTTCTGTCACTGAAACTTCGTAGCAGCCCATTATTCTCTGTCAGGTCTCACTTCTTTAGAACTGCAAACACCTCGCTATATACATACGTCTTGTTTGCAGGAATGGAGTACTGAGCGATTTTAAGAGCTGAATTTCGTTTTAAAATAAGATTTACATCTATATTTAATTTAGAAATTATGTATTTCTCAGAGCAGTCAATTGTATAATGTCAACATTTGGAAATTCAAAGAGTCTTGAAATGACTGCTTCGTTGGTATTGTGATCGTAAGTTTGACTACTGAGCACGAAGTCCTGGGTTTGATTCCCAGGTCGGGCAGTGTTATTGCATTTTTCCATCAGGAATTTCTCAGTAGCAGCCCCGAAGTCTGGATTTGTGCCTGGTTGATGGCAATAGGCTCGCCCCTATTACATGGAACTTATACATAACTGGCGAAAAGTGGGTGTACTATTAGGTACACCTGAGCCTAACTGTTCGGGGATTACATGCGTGATGTCAACTTATGTGTTATTAGAGTAAACTGTTGCAAAATAGGTACTCGTGAATATTTTTAATGTTAGCCTATATCATCACAATTTCAATGATCCTGCTAATAGGTATGACTGATCGTTGTTGTCTCTTTTACCATCTTCTTCGAGTACTGCCACGACGCCTTCTGGCTATGCCACAGTCTTGTCATTCGCCATCTTTACTTAATTATATTGTCTTTTATCACTACTTATACACCATACTACATATCATCATCTGCCTAGCCTTCTCCAAACTATGGTCGGCTTCCAGTCTAACCGGATGCCACTGAATACCAGTATTTCTCATGTAGCGACTGCCTATCTGACCTCCACAGCGCAGTTAGTACTGGGTAATGCAATACCCCTTGGTAAGACTAGTTGTCAGACTTTCGGGCCTTATACAACAGATGTAAAAGTAATGCTGAGAATATTTGGCGGGTAGATAGACCATGGTTTTCCATAGGATCTTTTCATAAGGGCAAATCAAGTTCTTAATAATCCGAGAATACCAGTGCCACCACGGACAACAGAAGGTCTAAAATAAATAAAAAAGATATTACATTAGGCACAACCTGGCTGGCACCTACGTTAAAAAAAACAAACGCTTTTTTTGCTATTTTACGTGAGCTCACTGGGCAGCGATTCTCCGGAACATAAAAGAGGTTTATAATAACAGCAGCTTTTGATACCAAATCCATTCATTTAATTTACTTTTTAGATATTAACTTGGCTGGGGACATCACAAAAGAAAGGAACATAGAATGAAATAATGGCATGATATTAAAGTGTCAACTTAAAATGAATAAGGACATTTGTAGCATTATTGCAGTAGTTGTATGATTAAAAACGAAAGCCCAAACTTATTTCGCACAAGGATTCAGAAAAAAAAATACACTTTCTGTGAAACTCATAGTATAAGCATAATCAGCCTCTAATGTTCCCACTGCAGGGACACATGGCGTCCTCTCTATGAGAGGGAATGGGCTATAATCCACCACGCGGGCCCATTGCGGGTTGGTAGATGTCACATGTCTTCAAATTTTTGGTTCTAGGACATGCCAGTTTCCTCACGATGTTTTCCTTCACCGTTTTGAGAGCAGTGGCGATGAAATAAATTACACAAAGTAATGCGCCTGCCTGGGTTCGAACTCACGACTTACTGTTCGTAGGTCGGGGCCGCCACCAGTGGGCTACCACTACTCTCAAACTGCTGTGAAACTCGGTCCACGTTGATATATGAAATATATTTAGCAGAAAATAACCATCAACAAATTCCGGCTTAATGCGACATAACCCATGGTAGATCGAGACAAAGATGGCGAAACTAACTTAACTCCCACAAACTGTGAAAATTATTTGAATACCATGGAAACACTTTTCTCCGCACGGGCACAATACTGGCCGGAAATATTTATAGTAAACTAGCTGTTGCCCGCGAAAAAAAGGTAGTCTGTGTCCTTTTCCAGGATATAATCTATCTCCTTGCCAAATTTCATTACGATCAAATAAGCCGTTTAGTCGTGAAAAGGTTGCAAAAAACAGGGTAACTTTCGCATTTATCGTCAATCAATCAATAGTATGAATACAAAAAACAAAACACTAACTGTGATCCATTTTTAAAATGCTGTCTCTATTAAAAATCCAACCAAGACTTTGCAGTCTAAACTCCTTTCTGTTGAACAATAAGGCTTTGACTTTTACACAAGTTAGCGGCAAGTTCTACAACAAGACTACGGAACCTTTGCAGAAACTTCCCACGAAGGAAAAAGTAAATATTGTACAATAATTATGATGTTATTATACTCACTAGTTGCTGTGCCAACTCTGCCTTTGAGAAGATAGTTTAGTTGTAAGACGAATGGTATATGAATGAATGAATAATCTGTTTGGCAGTAGTTTGGAAAGAATTAGATTTATATACATGGAGAACAGAGTAATAGGTACCTAAGTATGTTCAAAATGGTGTTTTATGACATAATTATATTCTAACTGTTGTCATAATTGATGATGTGAAGCATTCATATAGGTACCACTAGTAGAAGCCATATTGAAGTGTACTGATGATATTCAATAGGGATTTTCTCGTGAAATAACGGGGTCTACTTTGATGTGACCTATTTCGTTATACATAGTATGACTTACAAAGTACACTTTTGAAAATCAATTTTGAATTTTGCTGTGTCCATTCATTGTTCGTCTCGTGACTGTACATGCAGCGCATCCAGGGCAGTCAGCCTTTCAAATACCAACAGGGAAGATCATGATGATACAGATATTAACTTGTTTAATTCATGAGCAAGAACCTGCAAGAAGTTCTTGATAACAATGATGCTGTAGAAAAAACTGTTCCATACGAAGCGTGAACACAATTACCAGTACACCCTTTCCCGACATCAAAGTATCAATTAACATCTTTACCACGTGACGTCACTTCGGAAAACAACTTCGACTAATTCTCCGCAAATGTATGCAAAGGAGCTAAATGCGGCGCCCGACAGATCTGAGTTATGACGCAATTATCGCGATTTAGTCGTCAATTACACCGCGACGTGGCACCGCAGTAAATCGGGAACTTAACTTATCATGATAATAATTCCGCAACTCTCATTTACAACCAGAATTGTCATTGTATTTTGTCGGTCGACAATTTTCGTTGTGACACAGAGTGGCGATTTGCAGTTGGATAATCTGGGTAGATTTGTTTAATGTTTGTTGGTGTAAATTATGTGCGTTTACGCAAATTATTAAATCCCTGAGAATTTAAATTATCTTTGAACCATACTAAGCAGAATATACAGGTTAGAAGGGACACCGCCGCGATAACGGTTACCACGTATTCACTACATAATTCTGAGCCGGGCCATATAGAAATCTTTCATCGGTTAAAAGCTGTTTCCTAGAAAAGTGCAATACCTATACGGTCAAAATGTATGGAACAGCAGTTTTTTTTTACTAACCGATGAAAAATACGTGGTAACCGTTTTCGCGTCGGCGTCCATTCCACCCTGTATTAAGACGCTTCCTAGTGGTCTCGTATTTTTCTGGCCCTTATTCCAATTTATTTGGGGCATCGACGGCAAGACTAATAGAGAAGTATGGAAGAAGAATACATGCAGGTATTCTTCTTCCATACTTCTCTATTAGTCTTTATCTCATCCCCTTCATCACTTTCAGCTATACATAAATGTATCCGCAATTAACTATCCGTTAGGGAAATCCCTTACATAAGCATAATTTACAAAGTAATACATTGAAAACTTTCAACGCAGTGAGCACAGTGCCACAACATACTCAAAAGGACACAGTACAAAAACCGACCAAGTGCGAGTCGGACGAAGTCTTAGTAATAGGGTCCCGGTTTTACCCTTTGGGTACGGAACCCTAAAAAGTACCACCAACAAATCAGTACCTACACCAATTACCACGCACGTCGCACAGCCCATATGAACCAATTAGCAGCATTAACCTACGGTATATCTTACTCTGTGGCTCGTTATCGCCCGAACGTCGGCCTCCGCTTTTTAATGCTTATTTATTGAAAGCCCAGTGTCTTGGGCCGGAGTTATATTCCGGAAGGATCATTGTGTCCTCGCCGGCCATGTTTTATGTTCTCTTGGCAGTTAATGTGACCCACAATAGAAAAGGAATCACTGAGGTGGTGAAGATTGCAAGGTACGGGAGTACCCGCTTTTTAGAGGGTTATTAGGACCCCAGTGTTTGTATGTTAATGGAGTTATGTGATAGTATTTTTATGGGTAAGGTTGGTGCTTCATTTTAGGGTATTGATTTATGGGTAATGGAAGTTAGGGTGTAAAAAATGGTGGTGAAAGATGACTTGGGGATTGAGATACTTAAACAGTCGTAATGTTTGAGAACCATTCTGATAGTCCGGTTAAGCAGAACATGAACTGATAAGAGAGAAACCATTCCAAAAAAAATAGAATCCGAATGTTCCAAATTCGAATTCCAGGGTCCTATTTTAATCATCCACAAGAAAAGTGATCAGGTCAAGGTGACAGTTTACATCGCGTGAAACTTTGTAAGAGGGTTTGGCAACTTGGAAAACCTAAAATAAACTTTACAATATGAACGCAATATTTTCTGACGTTACTCCCATAAAATCTATCTATTTCTAAGTCGTAACATACTAGTTATAAACACCGATAAAACTATGCCACAAGGTTTATTTTCCCATCCTTTCCACAAGCCAGGATAGCGCCTAGTATATGAAGGTTAGACAGGATAAAGCTGAACGTCCTAGGTCGTTCTAGGTCGTAAACATTGGACTGGATTTTCGTCTACAGCAGCTCAATGTGGCCAGTTACGGCTAGATATAGTCGTTCATTTTAGTGCTTGCGACGCGTTGGAGAGAAAAGGATTATTATGATGGTGTTTTTTAGAATAGGGAAATGGAAGATTTAGACGCGTTTTCTATTAAGACCAATAAAATATGCCATACGAAATCAGTACGACTTCGTAAAAGGCTGAGAAACGTCTCAGCCTTTTACGAAGTCGTACTGATTTCGTATGGCTTCTACGAAAAGAAATAAAGTGATGACCACTCAGGTAACAGGCCAATTTTTTAAACCTTTCCATAAAAATGCCCATTACCCACAGTTTGTCTGGCTTGCGGCCGACATGTCCTGCCCCGTTCATACCTTACACTTACTTAACCTTACATCTAAAACTTACCTTCAAAAACAGTCAACGTAGCCACAGCAGTGACGGCGTCCCCCACACCGTTCTCTGCCACACATTCATAAGTCGCGTCGTCACGCTGCGCACGCACAGGTTCGATACGAAGCACCGCGCCATTGGCTGCCGGGCCGGCCGCCGCGTCCATTGGGGAGACTTGGTAGCGGGATTGCATGCCTGTTGAAGAAGATGATGGAATTAATGGGATGTTCTTGAATACTTCAAAGATATTGAACACTAAGAGCGGACTTACAGGGTAAATCTGAACCTTGTTCAAGGTCAAGAAGTGTCATAATTGTTATGGAATGACAGCCAGCAGTACTTGAATTGACTGATCTCGTAGATAGTCAAAAATGGCACGCTTGGTTTTAATACGGATCATGATACTTGCAATATCTGTGATTCCGAACCACGCTAGACGTTAACTATTTTGTTCAACTAACTACTAATCCTAAAAGTTCTTAAGACAGACATGTGTGACAGACGGTAAAGCCGACAGAAAACAAGACTGAAAATGGCCATTTAATTCAGAATAACCGAGACAATACCCCCTAGAGTATTTACTGTCCAAAAGAGTATATCGGGCTTCAACAAAATAAATGTCTATTTTATTTCAAAGCTCTTGGTCTGAGAGTAAATGTTGTTAAGCTTATTAAGAGGGATAAGTAGGGCTTCAGGTATTAGATACATGGGTTTAGTATCTTTGATTCGTTAGTAGGTAATTTTTTGGGTTAGTATTACAAGTTGAAGCGGGCAGCTTATATGTCTATTTTATACAACAACTAGCGACATGATCTTGCTTCGTATGGATTTTACGACTTCGCGAGACACTGAGTTTAAGTTTATTATGAAATTATTAAACACTTAAACTTTTTGGAATAAATCCTCTGAATGGTGATTTCAATAGTACATTTTATTACAAGTGGGGAAACTTTGTTATTGCAGCCGAGGCGGAATTATGATAAGGAGATAATTTGTTATTCCACTGTGTGCAGGCGATTATTTGAAGATTTTTTTTAATGTGATTTAAATTATCTTAATGTATAAAATCACGATTCACTATGTTCGTAGACGCTTATCGCCGAAATCCGATTCTAACGAAATTTTGTGAGTGTGTATAACTGGTAACAGCTTAAAAGATAGGATAGTTTTGGTCGCTAGTAAGTTCATACTGTTTTTTTTTTTGTTAAGAATGCTTGAACCACATCAAGGCAGTGGCGTATAGTACACTCTCATACCATGTTAATATTAATTTACATACTGCGTACCTATTTGCAAAGCTATATTGTGAATCCCATCTGAATTCTATAGTCAAGGCATGAGCCACACAATATTCTCCCTTGTGGCAGCTTAAACTGGAAACCTATATTAAATGGGAGCATTCTTGCCCAACAATAGTCTCTAACTGAACAACCACGTTGTTATTATTTCATAGAATTTTACAGCACTATTTTAATTGTGCTTTTAACTTAAAAGCTGTATCAAAATAAACTTTAATGACTGCTATTCAACAGCGGTATAATAAGACCGGGACTTTTAAAATATTTCTTTGCCCGACGAAAAGCAAACTTGGAAAAAAAAAACACATTTACTTTCAATGAAGAACTTTGAAAACGTCTTGGATTAATGTCCCACTTCTTCTGCGCATCCTTGCACTTTACATTTCCGAGATTGCTGTACCAACAACAGCTTACATACTTTGCAGTCGTTGTGAATCGTAATCTTCAGGGAATAAAGTTTAAATTGCATCGCACCAGATGTCGAGAGTTAGCGGGAAAGTTGGCTGGACGTAGGGATGTTCGTTATAGCGCGGGACTGATTCGTTTTGGCCATTATTCGGCTAATTTCAGACATTTGGTTTGACCGTGTTCATGGAAGTTAGTCCCAATATTCCGTTTGGATTTTGTGAGAATAGCTTTAGAATTCTTGATTTTGGGTTATGGAGCGAATTATTTAGGTACTTGCCGGTCTTGTAGCTGTACACTCTTAACACATGGTAGGTACTGAATGCTAAACAACAGTGATTTGTAGACGTATTTAAACATTTTTAGATACGTCTTGATACAATATTTCTAAAAATTCTTAATCACTCTCTATTAATTACTGTTTTTTATTTATAACGCATTTAGATTAAACTACTATAGAGCATAAATAACTCTGAAATCAGACAATCCCAAAATCGTCCCCAACAATTAGTTACACTATTCTTAAAAAAAGCCCTGTACCCACCTTTAAAAATGCTATTCAACTTATTTTCTACTGAACACATAGCAGCACATCCCTAGCTGTATTGCGGGGCGAGACAGGAGTCCGGGACGACGGAGCTAAATCGCCACCAGTGGTAAGCGCCAAGAAAATGTATTTCACAACAAGTGAGAATAATAGTTGTCGGGCGGGCGTGCGATTTTTAACACATTTTTGTACGTCAGTTAATGTTGCCGGTATAGTGGGAAGTTATGAGAATTTGTGTACTGAACTTGGTTTTTGTGATTAAATAAATCCAGGGGAAGTTATTGTGCGTCGTATGATACCTATGATAAAATATAGAAAATGAAACTATGATAAAACTCGATCGTAAAGGTTTACGAATGACACAACTTATTTTTTGGTTTCGCGGAAAAAAATACTAGCTTAACAGAATATTTAATTTCCAGTCAAAAATAAATCACATTTAACTTTCACCATATTCGAAATCCACAAATACCCGAAAACTGTCAACTGACGATACACACAAGTGTATCTTGAAGCAAACAATATGTGCACTAGAAAACACATGAAACCGAACACAAGCAAACAATCAAGCCATTAAGCTGAAAGGAATCCCATTCCCGGAATTATTTATGAGCAGAGAAATAACCGTGAAAGATATATTATGCAATAATTTATTATGTTAGAATATTCGTGACGTATATACTCATATTTGCGGGATCCCGGAAAAGTCCGGGATTTTGATGCAGCACTAATTTGTAAAAGCGTTGACATATTGTTTTTACTACGTTACATCGGTGACTAAAGGCTGATTTATAGTTCCATGCTGTGTGCAGTAGATGGATGTATTTTTTGTAGTGGAAACTATTTGCATTGGGACTACAATCATTTTTAATAATGGTTCAATCTACTCGCCGCACAGTGGTCCGGATTTTGAATATGGAGGACTTAGGACCCAAGGTCAATATTTCAGACTGAAAAAAATCATATGGACAAGTAAGTAAACGCTCATCAACGTTTGTTCTAGCGGTTTTCATGGAATTGTTTAATTTCGCGAAAAAAAAATATTGAAAAAAAAAATGTATGGAGAAAAAGTGAAATAATTTTGTTTCTCGACTTGTTTAAAAGTGTTAGCAATGAAACCTTTTGTATGCTATTATATTACCTTTATTAATTAATTTCACAAATATTTTTTTCGCATATACTTGCAGCCTTGGCTAAAATAAGCATTAGAACTTTCAATATTTTTATTTCAACTATTTGTGACAATTAAAGGTTTTTCTTTATAGTCACATAATTTTCGTATATTTTCAATATTATAAATATTAATAGTCATTATTTGCCGACGATTTTTGACTTTCAATTATTTTGAAAAATAGATACAATTTAATTTCATAAATCATAATAATATTTTACTTCTTTGTTGTTAGCGCTGTTACTCTAAGCGTAGTTAGTGACAGAACGACGCATTGCCTGCTCACCTCCCCCCACACTTTTTCTCCAAGGGTCTATTGATATACATCTTCCCGAACAGGTCTTGAAAACATTTGGGAAAGATTATTCATCTCGCTAGGTTTTGCAAGACAAACATTGCAAGTAGCTGCAGATGGAGTATCTGTAATTATCGTAGTCACTTTTCCATCAATCATTGTCATGTGCAACTCATGAGCAACTTCGAAGTTTCCGCAACTTGAAATGGATAAATTTCGTATTTTTTCCTCCATTGCCGCCTGTTCTTGTTTAACAAAGTCAATCGTTTCCTTCGCAAACTGAAACTTAACTGGTCTGCAATAAGATGTTGAAGATGGCTTTGGATTATTCCAAATAACAATATTTCCAGCCTCTAGCTTCAGAGGAACGAGGCTCGTAATGAACACAGAGGAGTCGTCAATTTCTGCCAGTTCACTTCTTTGCTTATAGTTGCTCTGTTCTGAAGACCCATCGAATCCCCATTTGCTGGTCAGCTTCAAATTTCCACTGGAAATGTTTAAATCGTCACCAACGACTTGCAGAATCCTTCGAGTTGTCACATCTAAAAGTGCTTGTAATTTCACCTTCACTCCATCTTCTGATATATCAATATCTTTGGCATCAGGATAACACCTCTTCTTAGCTTCTAACAACTTGTAGTAAGACGGAAGCTTCAATTGTTGTGACAATGCCGACCTTAAAGTGAGGTACTTCCACTTTGATAGATCCAATGAAGTAGTAAGGGCCAAAACTCGATCTTCCTGCATAGTCTCTTTCTTTCTGTTCATTAATAAAAATGATTCAACTTCTTCAACCTTTTCAGGTTTCTTGATAAGATGATCGATGATGCGTGCAAGAACTTCTTTCCCATTAGATTTTAGCTTTGTAACAAAAGCAAAAGCGAGTTCCTCTTCCGGATAGTCGAGTAAAGTACCCGATCGCCTTTTGTTCTGCTTATTTCCCAAGTCTTCAAATGGCTTCCTTGATATGACGTCTGTAGAAGTGCCCATGTCACTAGTCGCCTTCGAAGTAGATGCAAAAGGAACAGTTGCTTCTTCTTCTGGGAAATGATGATCCAAATTTTCGCTCGCTTCAAAGATTTCGGTGAGATTTGCAGATTCACATTCAGGCCACTTAATTCTTGTCTCTAACCAGTTCATATGCTTTTTCATGAATGTTTTTTGTACTCTATGTGCTTCGGTCCATCGACGATTTAAGTTCACAGTGAGAGATCTTGCAAAATTCAATATTTTTTCACTATCTTCTTGCGAAATTTCTAGCGAAATGCAGTCCATAATTGCTTGATGTAGTCTTTTGTAGTGCTTGAGGTCTCCTTTTCGTAGAAACATATAAATGTCCAGGTAAGTACCAAATCCAGACATGATTAAGTAGGTAGTTTTCTTCACGTTAAAATTTTCAGGTATGTTGACTCTTCAAGGGTTGAATGTCTAATGACGCTCTAGCAGGAGCTCTCGTATCTTTTATATGATTCATTAGCGCGCAACTAGAGGGTATAAGACCCTTGGAGAAAAAGGGTGGGGGGAGGTGAGCAGGCAATGCGTCATTCTGTCACTAACTACGCTTAGCAACAAACAGCGCTAACAACAAAGAAGTAAAATATTATTATGATTTATGAAATTAAATTGTATCTATTGTTCAAAATAATTGAAAGTCAAAAATCGTCGGCAAATAATGACTATTAATATTTATAATATTGAAAATATACGAAAATTATGTGACTATAAAGAAAAACCTTTAATTGTCACAAATAGTTGAAATAAAAATATTGAAAGTTCCGATGCTTATTTTAGCTAAGGCTGCAAGTATATGCGAAAAAAATATTTGTGAAATTAATTAATAAAGGTAATATAATAGCATACAAAAGGTTTCATTGCTAACACTTTTAAACAAGTCGAGAAAAAAAATTATTTCACTTTTTCTCCATACATTTTTTTTTTCAATATTTTTTTTTCGCGAAATTAAACAATTCCATGAAAACCGCTAGAACAAACGTTGATGAGCGTTTACTTATTTGTCCATATGATTTTTTTCAGCCTGAAATATTGACCTTGGGTCCTAAGTCCTCCATATTCAAAATCCGGACCACTGTGCGCCGGGTTGGTATTCAATGTTGACGAGGATTTCGTTTTTTATTATTCGGTATTTTTTTTTTGGGACGTCATAAATCGGTTTTTTTCGACAACTTTTTTATATTTTTGTTTTGTAAATTGGGTAACTTCAAGCAACTAATTTCAATATTTTTATATTCCGAGATGCAGCTATTTTTTTATGACAATGTCAGAGATTGGGCTGAACAGTTCGATGTGTTTACGACGTATACCCACGTGTACAAGAATAAAACATAAATTTGACGTTTATTGCGTTATAATTGAAACTTCAAACTTGACACATGTCAGATGTAATTAATTTACTAGTCTTAATTAACCAAACGTGTGACGTAATTTTTACTTTACATACCAAATTGTGAGCAATTAAATTGAAATACAAAAACAGTGTCAACATCACTACAAAATATACAATGAAAGGGTTCTCTACCCATAAAAGTATGGATAAAATAAACTAATACTGTCAAAGTGGGTCTTAGATGAAGAAAGAATCTTGCATCAATATTTTACAGAATTACGTTTACTCCATTTACCTTTCGATGAAAAACTGCAAACAGATATGCGAGATAAAAAGCAAATTATTTTTATAATCCTGCAAAGAATCTTCTTTTAATATTAAGTTAGCGAATACTACTAAACGAGTCAAACGTGGAATTATTATATGAGAGAGACAATAAAATAATAACCTAACCTACTAAAATATAACAGATGTGAAAGTTTGTATGTTTGCATGTTTGTTACTCAATCACGCAAACACTACTGAACGGATTTGGAAGAAATTTGGCACACAGATAGTTTATAACATAGATTAACAAAAATGTATTATTTTCCCCGTGGAAAAATTACTGAACTCATAAGCTATTAATATCATAAGTTATAACAGAAACTCTGGCATCCTGCCTGTTACCTGTTACCTTTGGCTGAAAGGATTTTGAAGGCATACTTGTTGCAAATGACCTGAATGATAAGATATTGGATCATTTTTATCCCATTAGTATGTTCCTGTGGGGTAATTTCCGGTCAAAACGCGGGCGAAGCCTGCAATAGCCAGTGCTATATAAAATAAAACAGTTTGAAAATAATATAACGAAATTTAGCGATCTTCAAGATACTTAGACATAGATGAACATTATTAGAAGAAACACTTAAAGATGTTTTCGTATAATATTTATGCTGATGTAACCATTTATGAGCTGACTAAGCTGAGTTTTTAATATCTAGTAAACGTAAGAAATAAAACTGATGAACTAAAATCTAGTCAAGATTATATTTTCAAGACCAGTTTCAGAAAAAAAAGAAAGAAAGAAAAATATCAGTTTTTTTTTTATCTATCTAAGATTTAAAACTAGAAAGCATCGTATCGGATTACTGACAAAAGAATGACTGACATAAGAAGGTATATAAAGCTTGAAAACTTTTTCACCCACAAACAGACCATATCCGTTTCTTATCTCGCCGTCAAAATGATAATAAATTCAGCGGTTTTCCTCTCACATGTTCCGGAATTCTTTAAAAGCCACTACATCAATCCGAAAGCATACCCATACATTCTGAACTAAGCTATCAATCACGCAGATATCTCGTTCAAAGTCACCTGTCAGTTATGACAACAAACGTTTTGATATTCGCTACATCCCTAGTATGGATATACCATCATAAACTGCGTAGCTTTTTCCCAATAATGTTGGAGTCTTTGGCTTCCAATCAGACTTTAGCATTGTACATGGCGCGTCTGCCTGTCTGACCTCCACAAACCAGTTAGTACTGGGTAATCCGATATCCTCTTGCAAGACTGGTTGTCACTTTCGGGCCACTGACTACCTATAATGACAGCCAAAGATCTACATACGACAGACGGGACTTACTTTCTGAGGCACGGAGTACGGAAGGTGACCCATCCATGGATCTTAGCAAGCGCTGCTTAACCCGCGCGGTTGTTATTATTTAGCCACGTGCTCCTCCCTACTATCGATATACCGTCGCAATAAAATATAAATCGATGTATTATTCAGCCAATCAACCTACTCATAAGCCATAAGACTTGACGGAACAGGAGTACTTGGAATTCTGAACAACACCCACTGTTTGAGAGACAACATATAAAATGAAATGTAATAAAAATACACAGTAAAATCCGCGCTTCAAAATACACTATACTTGTGTTCAGGTGTAGGTAGAGATGCGCACAGGTAATAAACTGACTAGAAAATAAAAACTTCTTAGTTCTATTTTCTTTTCAGGACCAACCAAAAGCAAAACTGTTTATCTTTTTCTGTAACTATTTTTACAATCTATTAATTTGTAGTTTAACAATTAAAACAACATCATAGTGCCATCCATTTTGGAAAAAATATCAGATAGTTTGTTTCGGTGTTTCTTTCAGAGTAGTAAGGAAATTCAGACTTTGTTTATAAAAAAATATTTTCCACGAGTGTTTGTATGTCACGAGCATCATTATGTAAACACTTAACAACTTTTAAAAGTGATTTTCCCTTACTGTTCTGATTAAAATTTCATGTTGTTACGAACATAGTATTCTGGAACTCATATTTTTTATGAAAAAGATCCTATCTCCAAGTTACACACGTTATTTCTAGTAAAAATTGCTTTTAAATTTCGGAAAGTGTATACATATTGGTGCTCGTGGCATTAGTCCTTACAGAAGTATTATGCCATTAATCTTTATGTCATTTAAGAGTGGCCCCTCTTTAGACTAGACAGCATTTTTGTGATAATTTATTTATTTCTCTCAATTTTTCTTTAAAAATTAAGTAACTTTGGCGAAACATGATCATTACTTTTATCGTTATAAGCCCTTCTCCCTTCTTCTTCTTCTTCTCCTTCCAGTCAGCCGAGAGCCGACACTTTAGCAATACGGATATATGACAGTTGCTAGCTCAAAAAATTAACTTCTCAGTCGATAGTCAGGGTGTTTTGTCGATTCTCAAGCTCACGTGTACAACCCTAGGCACATTCCCGCGCACGGGAGCTAGGGCTGGTAATAAAAAAAATAACAGTCGTAAAGCAATATCAGATACACGTGGTCAGAATGAGATATCTTCTATGGGATGTGATGCGGGTAATAACTGAAAATCTGTTTTAATAGACTTGGTGCCGAATGAAATATGGAATGAAGGATTGATATAATCATTCTGGGAAAGGAAATATGTGGAGTGTGGAGTGGTATGTGTGCGTGGTAGTGTGTGTGTGGTGTGTGAGGTGAAATGTGGTTTGAAGAGAACTATCAATTCGAACTGTCAATTTCTGTTTTGAAATCTAGAGGCAACATTGGTTATTGTTTTGAACGCTGCTGGAAGTGGCTGGCCACAAAATTATAGATTAAAAATATTATAAATTGTTCGAACTCAATATGAACTGCCGAAAGTAAATAATGAATACGGTAAAAGAGTCTGGATGTATGCATTCTGAAGAATTTGATTAAGGAATTGGCCAAAAAATTTGAAAACAACAAAATTTCGACATTTTAAAAACATTTTAAAAGTATGTCGGATTGTCAGGATTTATTCTGTTAGGCTCGTACATCATGTGGGCATCAGATGGGTTTCGTGAAATGGAAATACACTGGGTGCGAGACACTGTTTCTATTAAACTAAAAAAATGCTTGAATTACAATTTAACACAATAGCACGGGGCACAATGAATCGGGGTACAGTTCCAGGACGTCTCAACTCCACTGCGATCAGACAGTGAATGTCACCCTCGCCTCGAGCTGTCAACATCAGGGCTCTGTAGAAGCACGCTGTGGTGTGGGTAGACTTGGAAGTGGGTCGCGTGATGTCACCACTGCGTACTTGCGATTCATTTTAAGCCAGTACCAATGACCGGATCCAACAAGTATATTTACGTTACGTTTACGTTGAAAAGTTTAGAATAGGGAAAGGCCCTACTTATGGGTCTTCTACCAGACAAAGACATGTGAGCGAGTAATACCTAAATTAAATCGATAACGCACATACTCTTACATTAAAAAGATTGAGAGTTATTTGAATGTAATAATTTGATGAATGCATGTTGAATTAAATAGTTTGAAATTTTGACAGTTTTTTTTATTACACAATTTGACCTGGTGCGGCCAAGCCCAGGCAGATGCTACATTTTTCCTAAGACCAATTTCATTTCCTCACGGCGTTTTTTGATCGTCGGTTTTTCGTGTTTCCTTCATACAAAATTTCCAGTTTGTTTTTTAGCTCGGACTCAGTGCAGAGGCAACACGATAACTCTTCAAATAAACACGGTATCGGGTGAATTTTGCCAACGTAGCTGAAGTTTTACACGTTAGCGCTGTGCTAAAGTGTAAAATGTGTCTTCTGAAGAGATGCTTGCTCGGGACTATCGTATTTTCAGGAACGGGACGCAGGGTGCACAGCGCATATATTTTTGTCAAAAAAAAATTACGTGCTTTTGGACTTTATTTTTCGTTAAGTAACAGTTTGTTAGCAGCACTAACGGTCTCAAAGATCTGTTCAAAACTTACTGCCTGACACAGATAAGTTTGTACCGTAATAGCAGGACTACCGGCATCATAAAGTACTTTGTATGCTTGTTATGTGCACTCTATTTAATATATAGATAGAATAAAATCAGTACAAAGCAGATATGTACATGGAATAAAGTTGTATTACATTTTTCTGATGACGGTAAATTATGTCAAAAATAGGTTGGATTTTAAAAATCAATTATTTAGAACAAAATGTCACCGAGCACACAAAAATCATAAGGCTGTGCGGCTTAGTATCACAGCCCATCCCTATCTGCGGCAGGGACAGGCGTCATCCATCATGGCCGCCGACATGTCGACGCGACTCGTGATTGTCAATCTAGCGTGTGACGCGCGCCGTGACTTTGCTCCGTCGTCGGTTTTATTGCTCAGTTTGTTGGAAACGTTACGTTCAAATTGTTTGCCGCATGTAGACCCGAAAAATGGCGGCTAAACCATTTAGAGGTGGTTTTCTTTTGAAATTGTTTTTGGCTGGGCTGGGCGAAATTGGTGGAAATGAAAAAGTAGTGCAGCAGAATTTTGGGGTTTGTAAGTCTCGATCGACACAACAATCAATGTCACTAGTCGTATCAGTTGGTATCAGTCGGGCCACAATTTTATTATTATTTCATTATTAATTAAAATAAGATATATTTTTAAACTGGTTAAAAAACAGTAGTCAACCGGAAAAAATATCGAGACTCGCTCTCTTATAAACCAAATATGATCATTTTTGACACAGTTAGCCTATGCTCTAAAGCTTTTCGCTCGCGGCAACTATTCGACCTGGCACAGTTATCAGTGAATTTAGTACACAGCTGTCGGTAAAATTAGAATTTTATGGAATGCAGATTCGATTTTTAAAGCCAAAAATACTTTGAACGCCCTTATAAAGTCATTACTTACGGATTGAAAACTGTCAAACTTTAGCGCGGTTAAACGTCGACTTAAGAAATTCGTGGCTATAATTAAATAAAATTTGCTATGCTCTGTCAAACGTTTTAATAATGTGCTCTGCACGATTAAATTTATTTTCTTTAGAAGTGCTTTTAAATTAATAATACAAGAGAATAATAACTCTAAGTATTTATTTATAATTCAATTAGATAACCTCGTTATCATGAGCTTATCTTATTTCGTTTTATATCCAGAAAATTCGTATGAAGTTTTTTAACGTAAGGAATATCAAAATGTTTTCTTTCTAGACCTCGTGATTAGAATGTTATTATTTTAATTACACTAGAAAAATAATCTTTTTCTTACCTATGAATATTGTAGATACCTCACAACACTATCATCCGATATCCAAAATGAGGAAAGTAAAAATAAAAAAACGTAAAGACAAAAACACGTCGCAGAACAGTAACTGCCACAGAGTATAAAAGGTTACGCGCGAAAGTGTCAAACTATCTAATGGACAATAACTCAAGGAAACAGATAAACAAAATTTTGTTATTGCGTTTTCTATCGTTTTCCTGTTATTTTTACGGAAGGTTTGGCAATTTTTTGAAACAAATGGTGTTTTTTTTCGTGTGGTTAATATTTCTCAATCTGGTTGAAGTAGCTTAAAAGCATCATATTGGAAAGACAGCTAGGAGTTATAGTTTTAATATAGCGAGGATCATCAAATAAAATAAATTGATTTAAAATTTTCGGTTTGCACTATCCATTAAACATTAATATTAATTGAATGTCTTTTGTTTAAAAAAAATCCAAAGTAGGTTAGTATTAAAGAGGCCCAATCCAAAAAATAACCACAAAAAAATAAATAAATACAACTCAGAAAAAAAACAAAAGAAGAAAAAGAAAAAAAAAACAATTCCATGCTCAAAGGAATCCGCACAAACCCTGACAACGTTTGATGGATCGTACGCGTCGACAGTTGGACAAATCGTAAGTAAGTTTGATATCGTTGAATATGGAATGAGCCCGGTGGGTGTAAACGCGCCCATTACTCTTTCATGGTCGCTAGCTTCCACCAATGATCTACGATTACATTTTTCATAGGAACCGATGAAACTATTTAGAGGGTCTGGCCAAAGAGGGGGTCGGAAAGAAGCAGGGAGGGGTTCGCGTGCGTATCCAACAGCCTACGATACGTTTTTTCAGCTCATTGCCCGCAGCTTATAGACGTCATTACCGGGCAAGATATTTATGGGATAAAAACGTGGCTTTACATTTCAATCAAGGATAAAAATAGTGGAAGTAATGTTGTGTACTTCGGATTTGTGATCGGGATTTTTCTTCGGCTTTGTTCGGGTTTGTGTATTGTTTACGCTTTCAGTTTGAGCTAGCTTATGATGATATTTTATTTGGAAATTGTTTAGTGAGAATCTTTTCGTTTGCGATGTTGTTTTAAAAGTTTGACCCATACTTTTCCATTCTTTTTTGTTCTTACCTGTTTCTCGGTTTATTTTTGTGTTATTTTATTTCTGCCCAAGTTGCATGTTACCATATACCAATTCGTTATAACATACTAATGGCTGTTTTTCCACTTTCCACAAAACTAACTTACTACCGAGGTTAGTAGGTAACCTGTCCAAAAACCATTGACCTCGTGATTGCTGTTTATGATATATAGGAAACATCCTTTGTAAGGAAGGGCTTACAGAAATTCCAATGGTATAGGGTACCAATCTGCACGGGTTCCGCGAGCTGGACTATAGCCCACGCCCTCTTACTGACAAGTGGCTTGTGTCCCAGTCCCAGTGGGAACGTTAAAGGCTGATTTTAGAAGTTTTAAATACGAAATGCCTCGTTGGTCTAGTGGTTGCAATCGCCACTGCTGAGCCAGGTCCTGGGTTCGATTCCCGGGACGGGCAAATGTTATTAGGTTTTTCTATCAGGAATTTCTCAGTAGCAGCCACGGAGTCTGGATTTGGCAATAGGCTCGCCCTTTGGCGAAATTTGGGTACACCTCTGCCTAACCCTTCGGGGATTACGGGCGTTATGTTATATACGAAATACTTACTAGAAACTCGTTTGCCGTTCTTTCTCCACTGTATGTTCGGTATAGGGTCTCCTCTGGCGGCGCAGTAGAACGCTGCGATGCCGTTGGCTTTGACCTGCAGGTTGCGAGGCCGGATCGTGATCTCGGGCGGATCTGTGGAGGAGAAAGGGATTTTATGTAGTAGTTGTATAGGTTGATTTTGGTTTGATTGTTAATTGTTCAGTGCTGAAAGAAAAAGCGATTATTTGAAATACAATATTTTAAACAATTTAAACTTAAAATATAATTTGGGATGCATGCAGCTCTGATCAAAACATATAGTAACAAAGTTAAGTCAATTAAAATAATAACTTAAGATTACACAGAAACAATTAATAAATAAATAAATTATTATCAAAATATATCAATAAATTAATAACAAATAATAATTTGCTGTGTGGTGGTAACAATTCCAACTTAGTCCTACCTACCCACCTATCTCTTTTTGTTCATTGTTATACTCATAGGTCTAGCAATAGGATATTTAGAGAGAACAAAATCCTACCTACCTACCAGAATACAATTTTGCCTATTCACAAGCACCATGACATTACACAGCAAAATCCTGATTTCCCTAAGGGTCGCCAACGGTCGCTCCATGCAGAAGTAATAAGAATTGAAATAGTGAGACCATGTAGAAAATACTCAAATGCGAAGAGTAAAAACATCATCGAAGAAGATGGTAGGATGAGCTGACCAGCAGTCCACATTAGTTATAGAGCAAAAGAACTGGAAGCCAGAGACGTCCTTGCTCAGTGATGCAGAATAACAGTAAAAGGAAATGTAAAAATCACATCATTCTAAAACTGTGTTAAGGTGCACTCCAACTACTTAAATCCAATCTGCAACTACGACATTCTGGACGTAACCCACTCAAAACAGTTGCGACAAATAAATTTAATTTCTTGAGCGAAGAGTCACTGAAAGTTGTCGGAAAGTTTCAGCTCTCACGACACACGGAGACAATTCCACCGAATTGTTTTCCACAAAATTACACAGAAACTGTGAGAACTGCGGTACGTTTTCATTATTCGCGACGCGACGAGATTAATGGCATTATCTTGTCGAAAAATGCGAGTTCAGCTACGAAACAATTATGTACACGTAGAACGACTTCTCCTCAGTCCCCCGTTCAACGATCCAGAACAAAAATACCTATCTTAAGGGACCATCTCGAAAAGAACATTGGACAAACGCCGCGGGAGCGTTTGATTCCTGAACTAGAAAATGAAATCCCGTTTACTTCCAGTTCCACGTATCCCTCGGGCAATACGATCGATTTCCACATTAATAAACGTATAGATGAACGTATTTTTTCGAGCACTGTCATACAGGAGTTAATGTATTCATAGAACGGACACCACGGAGGGACGCAGATTGGAGAAATCAAAAAAGGTAGATCGGATCTGTGAGCGATATCGGAGGATATGGGGGATATGAAACAATTCATACTGAATCATGGAGTCGGTTCCCAGGGCGAAGCTCGAGCGAATTTGTGGGCAATAACCAACCAACGTAACGCGAAATAAGGTTCGATATACAGTCACAATTTCATAAACGTTCTTTGCACTTGTGCGTTGGATGCTGATGGATAAATATCCGTTTCAAGAGCGTTGATTTCATTCACTGGATGGAGACTTTCAATACTACTTTGATTCCTGTTGGATGTGGCTATTTGGAATACTATTGAAAACAGTTAATTGACTTGCCTGTATTACCAACTGTGTTCTGACACCAAGTTGATTATATTCACTTTAATTTGCATATTATGCAGTGAAGAAAATCTTGGTCTCACTGTAGTTGACACTAACGATTTTACGATATAAGCAATGGAATGCACCAAAATTGGCGATTTTATTGTAGCATTTATATTACTTCACTCCGCGAAAGAACTATTTATTCCTCGTACCACCCAGTCTTAAAATATATCCCTCTTTATTTCTTAAAATAGTAGACAATCCTTTTCGTTCGTGGCGCAAATAAAAACGCCATCTAAATTCACGCGTACTGGACCCGCTGACACACTTAATGGCCGCACATTCGATGTCCAATTACGAAAGATAATGAAAAAGATTTTTAGGGCTCATCACTATTCTGAGCATTAATAGGATACTCTCTTTAATTTGGTAGTCAGTGCTATTTTAAGCTTACTATTGGTATTCATTCCGAGTTTTATTATTTTTTTATTTGGAGTTTTTGACATTTATTTTTTGTTAGATTGATTAATCAGTTCTTTAAGGTTTAATTCTTCGGAATGAAGACAATACTAAGTGGAAAGTTTTGAGCATGAATGTGAGGAAGACCAAGAAACTATGATTGGGCTGTGTGTAAGATGATATTGCTTGAATGTAAGTGATTACTGAGAAAAAAGACGAGAAGAAATTGGAATAAGGGCAAGAGCATGATGTGAACATAACATAACATCACGCCTGTAATCCCCGGAGGGTTAGGCAGAGTACCTAATAGTTCACCCACATTTCGCCAGTTATGTTTTAAGACCCATGAAATCGGGGGCGAGAATTGCCGCCAACCGGGCACAAATCCAGACTCCGTGGCTGCTACTGAGAAACTCTTGATGGAAAACCCCAATAACACTTTGCTCGACCGGGAAGTCGAGGACCTAATGCAGAAAAAAATTAAGTTCCTTTACAACTTTTCGTCCACGCAATAATCGAAAGCTTTTCAAACTTTGCAAACGTCACATTAACTGTAATCCAGGCATCGTCCACGCACCTAGCCCATTCAAATATTTGCTTTAGAGTCACGTCGCTAGGGCGTCGGGGAAAACTATGACGGATATGTTTATTCGTCGTCGGCAGAGGTGAATGATCACGTTTCATATGTGAGCAGGATTGAAACGAGCGGCAGTACGTGACGGCGCACGCATTCAGAAACAACTCGGCCATTTTTTTTTAGTCGCGTGATTCGCGCCTGCCCCTAACCGGATTAAATTACGACGAGTCTAGACGCCACCGAACGGTGTTAAATTGCTAAATTGATATGCTGTAAGCACGGTTGGTGGCATTTGGAAGAAAATAATCCTACTAATATTATAAATGCGAAAGTTTGTGAGGATGGATGAATGGATGTTTGTTACTCTTTTACGCAAAAGCTTCTGACCGGATTTGGATGAAATTTGGTACACAGATAGTTTATAACCTGGATTAATACAAAGGGTACTTTTGGCCCGGTAGTACGACCCCGTGGGACAATTACCGATGTCCACGCGGGCGAAGTCGCGGGCATAAGCTAATATGATATAAATCATTATAAACAGAACTAGCGTTGATGAAACATCGATTTGACTATAAAATTTTCAGTCTGACTTTGACAGCCATATCTTAGTTAGTGCCCAGGTTTAATGACTTTGTAACAGTTACTTCTATGCAAAATAGTTATATTAGTCGAATATTGACAACAATCTTGCAGCTGCTCATTTTGAGGTAGCCAAAGCAAGTTTTTTAATGTTTAACAAGTTACCATTGCCGTAAGCCGTTTGACTCTTATGCAGGCAGATAAACTTAACGAAATCAGCTACGTTAAAGTGAAATGAGAGCGATAAAGGCTAATTTTGATTAAGAATTTACAGTTTTTTTTTTCGTCTCATAGTCGTGAAAACGGCCATTACCAAAAATTTTTAGAATGGATTATTAATTAAATCGATTCTAAGAATAAACATTAAACCTAGTCAAAGTAGCGCTCCACTAATCCAATTCTCCATCATTATTAAAGCGTCTAATGCTCAAAAAAACTCTGCATACACGCTCATCAATCATTGCACGTTCGACGGTTGATACCAATTACCGATTGACGTCATTAAGTTCGCGCAAACGTGAAACTCGAACAACAAAGAGAAATATTGCGATCAATTATTATCGAGTATTCATTATTCAGCACAACGAAATCGTGTTGTTGCCATCTCGATTGCTTTATGATAGTACTTGCGATTCGATAACGCTGAGTTGCCGAGTTGTCGAATCGATGCTCGTTTACGATGACATGAAAAATCGATGAGGTGTGTTACAACACTATTTAGAATGTGGATTATGAATTTAAAGGGTGGTAGAAGGATCGTTTGATTTTGTAATTCGATTTTTGAAAGCGATGTGGAAATTTGTAAGTTGCCAGTTATTTTGACTACTTCAGGTTCTGACAAACTGATAGTGACTGACTAGTGGCGGATCGCCTGCGGATTCTGACAGAAACTTCAGTACAATGTCTGGCGGAGGGGTCCGGAGTCACGTTCCCAATTTGTCCGTAATTCCGTACCGATTTGATCAAACCTTATTTGGTGATTGGTAAGTATACTTTCAAACCATTCAATTGCTCCAAACGGTTAATTACAGCACTCAATATTTAAACACCAATAAATTTCTATCAAACACAACAATACAAATCCAATCACAAAAGCCATTTAAAACAAAAGCGTGTTACGATTTTTTTTTATTTCAAATTATTACGTCGGTGTAATCAATTTATGACATCGGCGGATTTAATTTTATTGTACAGGGGCATTTCATTACGTTCCCCAATAGAGTTAATCGAAATGTGCATACGCCGCTCGGTCGCATATATCCGCATAGGCAATTTATGACAATAATCTGGACGTTTCCGGATATAACCGGTTTTGCGGGTCGAATAGAAGTGTATTGCGATTTAAACTGTATGAAATTTATTATATTGAACTGTATGGCGGAGTATTCATTTGCATAATTCTATTTGGGCGCTGAAAATTGTGGATAACTGCTACTTTGTATACGAAATTTTGTATTTCAATACCTTTGTAATACGAAATTCAGCAATGTGTAAGGAAATCAGTTATTAAGAACACCACTCAGCAAATCAAACAAAAAACACAGAACAAAACTTTAACCAAGAATATTTCGCCGATCCCAAAAATATCTCAAAACACAACACGCTGTAGTGTAACCGCAACAGAAGAATCCAAATATCTGAAACAGAAGAATCACTTAGCACAGAACTTACGTGTCAAATATCGGATATAAATATTGCCAGTGTCGTTGACAGTTGGCATTTGTGGCGCCAGGATCGGGGGGAGCGGTGCTTCTTCTATTTCTTCTGTCACTAACACTTCTGGGGGCTCCGTCTCTTCTTCTTCGTCTGTTAAGAAGAATTGGTGTTGGATGCGCGAGCGGTTGTCGTATTTTTGCGGTTTTGTTTTTAACTTAATTGTTTAAAGGTTGTGGCATGTTTTTTATATTTATTTTGGTTTCTGGACTAAAATTGTTCGTTTGTAAAATTACACATTTTGTCTTAGAATTAAACGTACATAAAATACAAATATAGGCGTATTCAAAGTCATAATAAATATTCAGTTGTTTTAAAATAGCTGTATCTCTTGTTTTTTATTCTGACAAACAAGCAGGCGGCCCACTTTACAGTAGTCAGATAGTTACCAATGTCTATAGACTTCTGCTTATTACCCTTCATTCATAAGGGCGATTTTTTTATTCGATGAATATTAGCACTGGATTTTTTCTGAAATCTAACAGAATCTCGGTGCTAAGCAGTTAAGCAGTGAATTGAAATTCCATTGCAAATATCGCCCGTACGATTAAAGGCTTGCAGATGAACCATGGAATGACATTGTATTAGAACAAATATCCCAATTGACATTTCACCAAACAGTTAATTATGACTGTGAATTTACAACTAAACCATTTTCCCTACAATGAGTTGATAGGCGTATTCATTATATCCGATAGTCCATAATTCATATATGTAGTTCCAAATTGTAGCTGTCATTTAATTGTAAATTTCACCGACTTACATATGTGTATTATATTCAGAAACCAGCTGATAGTCAGCAGCAGAGCTCTAAACATTAAAACACGAAAAAGGAACCTTCGTTCCATACAAAACCGACCACACGCGAGCAAATAACTACAAGTCTTGCTTTTTATTAGTCTGTTACACATAAACACGTTTTACGTCCATACAAACACTTCGTAAAGAAGTAAACTATTTTGTGTAACACGTAAATATGATCAATAAAACTTGACCTGAGCAAACATGGGCTGTGGTCAAGCATAACAATATTATACCTTATTTGGATCACGATATAACTACTCGGTGTTTGTATGGGCCAGTAATACTGTAAGTAGTAGTGTTATTTTTTGTTTAGTGAATGTGTTGCATACACTGTGATTTTTATTTGGGGTTCAGTGAGAACGTACTACTTTCAATTGTTTTTTTTTTCATTCTACTAAGTAAACTCACATTCTTTATTACATTTCACACTCATTTATTCGTTTTGTCACGTTGATTTTGTTTAGGCTGGTACTACCAAGCTCACTGACGGTCTGCCATCTTTCACCCTTATGCCCTAAGTATTGAGGTTGAACGTCAATGAACTCGGTACTACGTGAACCGTCTCAATTGTATCGAGGAGACCAAAACTTTGATTTGTTTCCGGGCTGTCGTTTGCCAAGTTATTTTCTTTAGCTATTTTTCGGTTTCAATTGACTATGGAAGTTCGAGTTCAAATTATTTTATTGCACATATTAATTGGTCGTTTTCTATGGAGAAGATACGGCAAATTACGATTACAGACTTCAATAACGCGTTGAATTGAAAACTAAGCATTTACTTTACAACATTTCCACAGACACTTCACCTGAACACCTACTACCCTGCACAAGCATCCCAAAGATCAAAACAACAACAAAACCATCCTGGCAACGAAACAATAAATCAGCCATTGTTATGATCGAGAGAAAAAATACTCGCATCGAGATCTCGATACTCCAGTACCGATGCAATAAATAAACATCGGAACAACATCGATTATTGAAAGATTTATATCTCAGCTCACTGACGTATATAGTTCTGCCATTATTCATATCGAGTTTCATTGTATGAAGACACGATAAAAATGGATAATGGGAGTACGCCTTTATGTTTCGATCTGCAGCGAATGGAAACGAGTTTCTTTGGAATTTTATAGTGAGCGGAGCAATGTATGGTGGGTAGAATACTCGCTGGAAATATTAACGACGCTTCTGTTGGGTTTAATCTTTGTGAATTGGTTTGTTATTTTCGGATTGCGAAGATTGTACGGTGGAAATGTTTGATGAAGAATGTATGCTATAATCTTAAATAAAGTGATTTATTCTTCTTTCGAGAAAGAGTAGTGAAATGTCGAATGAAATCTGCAGAATTGTTATAGTATATATATGTATAGCTTTTATTTTAGTTAGAGGATCTTGAAAATGGACTGGTGAAGGTGGTGCTTGAGAATCGTAAGCTTTCATTAGATTTGACGCTTTAAGACTCATTGGCACAGAGAGCATTATGACTATTACCATGAAAACCTGATCAATTGCTATAAGCAGGTCTATACCCAGTTTATTTACGCGCAATAATTTAAAAACTGTTCTGAAACAAATTATTTACAAAAGTTCATCTCATTTTAAAAATGAAACGCACATTTATGTCCTTGATCTTCAAATAAAATTATACTATTGTGTTGTGAATAGACAGCTTTCAAACAAAATGGCGAACAAAATCATATAGTTCCAATTTAGATCACCACACACAACACAACTTGAAGCGGCCAATCCAGGCAAATTGATTACTACAGTGTTTGCAGACAATAGCTAACCCGTACCTAGCTATACCTAACTGTGCTGGGTAGGTACTCTATAGTACTTGAATGTGCTGCAAACTGAGCAGTCAATACGTCATTGTTGAAGGTACCACTTTCCAGGTGACTGGATCCCTAGTATAGAATTTTGAAGAGGTTTGTTGTCATTTTTCTCATATCTCATCATTTTTCGATACGTTATTCGGGGAAACTGTTGTAGTCTAGCTTTTTGAATGAAAGTCAGATTTGCGACAAGAGATTTAAGGTTGGTAATGCGAGTCGAGTTAAAATGGGTGTAAAAATACCCTTAACCAAGCCGAAGGGCATTTTGTTCTCACCATCATTGCGATCATTTTTTTGTTCTAGATTATTCCCGGTACCAACTTTTTCCAAAGTTTCTAAATACGAGTTTTTAATATTATAACTTTACTTTAAATACCTGCACGATCTCCATACTATTCAATGCATGCACCAGCACAATGTTTTGAGTGCGTTACACTGAGTCCTACCGTGAAACGTGATTTATCACCCCAAAAAAAAGTCGTTACAGTTTGATGTACATATAATGCTTGGTTGACGGTTTCGTGAACTTACACCTTGTATTTCGTTTACTGAGTATGTTGCATATACGGTGGATAGTAAACTGCAGTGCTTGCAGAGAATAGCTAACCCGTACCAAGTAGAATAGCTAACTGTACCGAACTGTGCTGGGTAGTACTCTATAGCACTTGAATGTGCTGCAAACTGAACAGTCAATGCGTTATTGTTGTTCGTGGCTTCTGTACTGCAAGGTACTATGACTCTATGAGTAATCTAGCCTAGATTTCTGAAGAGTGAGCTAACCAATTCACAACAATAAAACGCAATGTATCCCCAGGATAATTGGGATGATTGGTTTTGATCTGGCAGAAGGCAGTTTTCAATATGTTTGACGAATTTCGATAGATCTTCAAAAATATAAGTTGACATCATTTATGAGTTCGTTAATTAAAATGTTATTCCACTCCTCTATTTAATACATTCCCATCAGTTAACAAAAACGAGAACACATCGAAAAGTACATATTTCAATAACCATGAGTTTATCAATGGCTACTAACTAGCCACTCTGTCTGGACATAACTCACTATCAACAACACAACTCAACTACACATCACTCAGAATGCCGTCGTCCAAACAAATGCCACTAATGAATGGCAGTCGACTCGCACAAAAAGGTTAAAAATAAACACTACAAGAACAATGGAGGTAAAACAAAGCGACTTGCCTGCGCAAAGGCGACGTGAGAAAAATACAAGGAAATGTTAAAAGACTAACTCAGTAGTGATTTCTGTTGCAGCGACTTAAGGGTCCAGGGCCTAAACCACCATTTCTTATAGCACTTTAAAGTCACTTTAGTGTGGGAAAGAGCTGGAGCTATAAAGGGTGTAAAAAGACCCTTACTGGAGTTGAAAGGCACTTGTTCTTCGCGTCATTGCGATTTTTGAAGTGAAAACTTCTTTAGCGGCGTTGAGCACTTTAAAAAAATTGTTCTGTAATGGGTATAAAATCTTAAACTCGCGTCAGGACACTCGCGTCAGGACACGTGACAAAGCGTAAGACGGATGGAGAGTAGACGATTTTGAACTTAACCTTCAACATTTTATGGTTTAAAATCATTTAAAGAAATTTGGAAAAAGCGTAAGACGGATGGAGAGTAGACGATTTTGAACTTAACCTTCAACATTTTATGGTTTAAAATCATTTAAAGAAATTTGGAAAAAGCGTAAGACGGATGGAGTGTAGACGATTTTGAACTTAACCTTCAACATTTTATGGTTTAAAATCATTTAAAGAAATTTTTAAATGTTTCCAATCAACTTTGAACCTAATGCTTTAGGGATAAACACGGAATAGAAAAAACCGTAGACAGAGTATTCTATAGACTGCTGGATATCTTCCTTTGCATTCGCACAAGAAAAAGAAGAACATATAAACGTCACTAGCAAAGAAAAGAGACAGAGTATAAATATTTCTGTCCCTTATCGCGTGTCGGCTGAGCACATCATTGTCAGTGCACAACAAGTTTGACGTTTGTGGCGGTGCCAGATTGACATTCAATTTGTTTATTAACAATTGCATCGAAATTATACACATTATATGATCTTTTCGAGCTTAATTCGACAACAGTACATTTGTGCAACTGTGCAAAATGGTAAGGTGCAGTGTAATAAACTGTAAAAGTGATAGTTTGATGAAGATTGCTGGACTGTCCTTTCACTCGTAAGTATTAGATCTTTTTAAGTATTCAATCGCTTTGTGTCCTATTATTTCTCATAAAATAGTCGCAGTAATGTACCAACTAATTCGTTTAATGGATAAATCTCGTATAATCGTGATTTTTGCAATAATTTTATTATCTTACCTCAAAATTCAGTGTTGCCACTTTTTGACGGGGAATTTACCCTTTAATATGGGTAATACCGAATAATGCAATGTCTATAAAAAAATACTCTTCCGACCCTGATTCATATGATATTAGTAATACGCACTACTTAAAATCTATGTTAGTAACACACGTATTATACGATTTTAATTCGTATAACTGCACTCACCTGACGCAAAAAATGAAAGATAATAAAAAATCTTATTAAATTTTCAGATTTCCGAATAAACCCGAAATAAGAAACTTGTGGATTGCTGCTACCGCATGAATCTTTAGGATGTGATCCTATGATCAACATAGATCATGATTATTTAACAGATCCTTCTAGGCTTACTCTTTATTCTAAAGAAATAATAACCTATATTGCTGGTTTTATTGCAAGAAAGTTGAGGAAAGTTATTAAATGTGAGGATTGTCTTTTGGCTTTGATCACAGATAAGTATCACGGAATCATTACGACTGAAGGACATGTATCCATGGTCATGAATAAATTAAAAAAAAAAAATCACGGAATCATTGCTAGAAGAGACAAAGGAGGCCTTATTTATCCTTCTACTGACTTAAATAAAGTCTGTGAATTGGCAGAAAAGATATTTCGAGCGCGTTCACATAAAGGAAATTCATTTTTTAATGAGAAAAATGTGATGTCAACACTTATATTATCGTGTTACAAGGAATGCACACGTACCAATATTAATATATTTATTAATGACCATTTCGACAGTCAGCAGTTTTATAGGGAATCACAGAACTCTCCTCATTAAATCAATCGCAATGCATTACTTCGAAACCCGTATTCACCATAGTACCAAACAATGTTTTGAACCACAATCGAAAATAAGAATTATACATAATAAGTTAGTGCTTTTTCAAGGACAGTAATTTGTTTATAAATAAAATATTACAGTTGCATCATTGCTATGTTTTATCGTTTTCTGTGTATTGGAATGTTCATTTTAATTTGCAAGTGTATGAGTTTGGCGACACTGGTTCCCGTACTAAGGCAGTCTAAGGGCACTTCCATAAATGATAGTACTTTTATACTGATAAAGCAATTGGTGCAAAATTATTCCCTAACCATTCCAAAATATCAAACATGCTCAACGTTAATAATCAAGTTTTCACTTCTGCCGGCACTCCCGGAGTGCTAGTTTTTTTTTTTTTATTCTGGACCATACCTTTATTGAAGGTCAATGTTCCAACTTTTTTTTTTAAAACATGTTTTATTTGTTATAACTTTACTTTAAATACCTCCATGACCCCTTTATAATCCCAATTAACAGCACAATGTTTTGAGTGCGTAACATTCACTACAGAAATACGTTTTTTTTTGCGCAGTGTTACTTAGTTTGATATACAAAATGCTTGGTCGAAGGCATCGTGAAGGGGCACCGCGTTTACACCTTATATCGGACGTCTAGCTCCATTTTTCCACGCACTTAAGTGACATTAAAACATGCTATAGGGGGTGATGATAGATCCCTTAAGTTTGATTTGTGGAATTGATTAAATAATTCAAGCACTCAATTGTATAGAGGCACTTAATGCTATCGGCATTTTCTACCAATCAACCTTTGGGTGATGCAGAGTCAAAGAGATTTGTGGCCGAATTGTTAGAGTTGTAAGGTTTCCCATTCGGCAATGTAAGAGGATTAGAAGCCATAGAACATCAAATATTTATAGAATCCAGTTGATTGACGATCTATGTCAAACGACCACCAGTCAACGGCTTATTGTGGGATTTAACCAAATTATTGTCAAAACCAGGAATTTAGAGACAAAGTTTCTTAATAAGAAGAAGGTACCTACGAAAGAAGACCGTTAAAAGCAACAGCAAATAGTTAACTATAGAAAAAGAATCTCGGCAATATAAGGTGTGGTGGCGTAAAGTCGTTAGCGCAAATAAATGGGATCGCACCGGATTACGTGCGATTGAATTGGCTTCGATTGCATAAAGGTGTTCAAGAAAATAGTGGTGCTAAGTGGCTAGTTCGGTAAACAATTCCAACCGTGAATTTATTCGTAGGAAGGTATTTACTGTCACAGTTTAACGGGAAAGGTAAGGTTTTAAAGCAGTAATTTGAAAAATTCAGCACCAAAGGCACAAACCGTTCCAAATATGTAGTAATCATTTTAGCCCTCTGTACGGTCATCAACTACCACCTTCACGCATAAAGAGTCGTAAAAGCTTTTTGAGATGTACGACCTCCTTAGAAGGCAGTGCGTCAGACGAGAGATGCGAACTGTGGAGAAACAAACATCCAATCCCCCCACACTACATCGACCCGGAAGACCATCTACCACCTGGATATGAACTTTAGTGGCCAATCTGGAAATCTCTGAACTGATTGCGGGCTCAGGTTGGTCGCTGTAGGTATAATCTTAATAAATGGGGTATCCTCAATCCAAAACAGAATGCCAGTGTGCATCTTGCACAACCAGTTGCACCTTTCAGGATTTAATCGAAGTAAATATTAGAGCTTTGCAAGTGGCTCTCGCTACATACTGGTCTAACACAATTGGAGTTTCATCGACACGTAAAGAAGGATTTGAGGAAGGACTATACGAAGATCCGAAGAACTGAAGGTCGCATATCGGCAAGCGTGATGAGGGGCGCCCAGCTAGATGGACCGACAACTTTAAAAAGGTGGCTGCGTCAGTCGATACGGAAGGCGAGGACAGGGTGTTGTGTGTGTTGGTACAGCTGGGGAAGCCTATGGCCAGTACTGGACTGTGATAGTCCGTTGATGGGGTTTCGACGGATTTTGATGACGATAACGTCAATATAGAGTAGAAAAGCAAACAACTATAACCGTGTATATCAGCATCATCTCATCATCTCCCCAGTCTTTTCCCGACTATTTTGGGATCGGCTTCCAGTCGAATTGGATGCAGATGAATACTATTTTACATCGAACGACTGCCTATCTGACCTCCACAACCCATTTATATCATTGGTAGAAAAGAAAGACGCATAAACGAACTCCATCGCCGCGATGGGTCTGAAGTCAAAGGATTAGTCAACATGTAACCGCAGCAGTTCCTCTTCATCTCAAGTTGTCCCACCATTTTGGAACACAACCGAAAACTTAACCGTAACTAATCGTAGCGTATAAAGCCATGATCACACAACACCGGTACATCGTGAGAGGAACACGCGGGCGCGATATATCATGGAACGCGGGCGATACGCGAATAAATCGGTATTCTATCGCCCCGGGGAATTTATCGTGCATTCCGTTAATAGCTAGCATTAATATGAATCGCGCTCGCTCCCGCGAGGCTAATGTGCTACGCTTCGTTGCTTGTTTATGTAGACAAGGCTTTAGAAATTTTGGCGATTATAAAAAAAATGTTTCGTGAAATTGTGAGTAATTGGGAGGGTTGTTTCCGGGGTAAGTCGGTGCGATTGGCTTTGCAAGTTTTTTATGGAGTGTGCGTGGGTATTTTATTTAGTGTGGGTATATGTATGAAGGAACATACATGGATATGTGTGGGTACATTTTAATGTCAACATATTTTTCTAAGTGCTAGCGAGGTCTCGATCTTTCAATCAATTGATATGAGCTCAATTTTGCAGTACGACAAATATTCGTAACTGTGAACAAATTTCCAGAACGTCGACCGATGGCCAAGTGAAGCTCTTGGGAATCTGCTAGATGAAAAAGTGCTTGAGGCAATTCATGAGTGTTGTTCTCCGAACTTGACGTAAGACACTGACGTGTGTCTGGATGCTCAAAATTTCAAAGCTTTAAACAAAAAACTACGGTACCTCTTCATAAACCGAGGGCTACTGAGCTAATACACATAACCAAATACTAGAGGGTAGGTTACTACGACATAAACTGCAACGTCGACGCGTCACTCCCACAACGCATATTAAATTCCTCTTCAAACCGAGCTATGTTTCAAATATTTTCGTATTGTTTTAGAACTTATTTGAGTTCTGTTTTGGGATATACATACAAGTTTATTGCTACATTGTTTTGTTGCAGTCTTGATAGAAGTATCGTATTATTCAGTAACTGGGCTGAGGAGGTCGCCCTATGTAAAATATTAGTATTTAATGTATTGGGTTTGACTGGCAGCCGGTGCCGACATAGTTGGGAAAAGACTAGGCATATGATGCAGTTTCTTGTATAGTAAGGTGTTCAACAATGTTCTCTTCATTAATTACTAGCAAGTGTTAGGTTTTGGTTATATGACCATGTTATTAAAAGTTAATGGCGACGTTAAAACCTGAAGCAACATTAATTGGACCAGTAACGATTTAATGTGACTAGGTAAGTCCTAAAGGGGATCGACATTTCTGTAAAATGTTCATGACCATGTAGCATTTACTCAAATATCTTTAATATGAAAGATAAATATTTATATACTACCCATCATGTAACATTTTATACCGCTATCCTTTGCAGAGAGTCCGTCGGTCGATAAAAACTCTATTTACATTGTACCAAAGTATTTCCTATCTCACGATACCCTCAATGTTTCATACATAAGATGAGAGATTGGCCCATAAATCCGATCCATCGTAACAACTAATAGAGGCCTTCCTTGAGGTCCATTAAACACCAACTATGGTTTCCATTCGAATTTCCCGTAATGGTAGACGATGTATGTATGAAACTTTTTTTTATGTATTTTAGTTCAGTGGGTTTGACGCGGAAAATGTAGCGTTTTAGCGGCTTTTTTTATTTTTATAGCAGCATAGAAGGTTCATTTTAAAAATCATTTTTTGTTATAAAATCATTTCTATCAGTAATGAACAGTTGAACATGATAGAAAAAAATCATCATTATCATCTGCCTAGCCTTTTCCCAACTATGTTTGGGTCGGCTTCCAGTAAAACCAGATGCAGCTGAATACCAGTATTTTACATGGAGCGATTGCTTATCTGACCTCCACAACGCAGTTAATACTGGGTATCACGATATCCTTGGTAAGACTGGTTGTCAGACTTTCGGGTGACTGACTACCCGTAACGACTGTCAAAGATCTACATACAGCCGGGACCAACGGCTTAACGTGCTTTCCGAGGAAACTCGGTATGTAATGGGTGGTCACCCATCCACGGACCAATCTAGGGAGCGCGGCTTAATTTTGAAGATCGACCCGTGCGGCTATTGTTATTATTAAGCCAGGTAAGATAAAAAAATATGAACTCAAAATCATTGCATTACCATCAGAAAAGAACTCCGCCGTGGTTTCTGTCCACAATATTTAGGCTGGTTTTATAGTCACGCCGCTAGACGCGCCGTTGGGCAGCGCGCTGTTGAACAGGAACACCGAACAGCGCTGCTCAAGCGCGCGAATTTGAAACGCTACTACTACCCCAATACATATCCGAGCGCGCGCGCTTCCGACGGCGCTGCTGAAACGCGTGACTATAAAATCAGCCTTAAGTAACACATTCTAAACCACTTAAAAACCTTATGCAACTCCCACAACACATCCATCTACTCATACATAGATATACAAACTAAGTACCACACTGGATACGCTACATCTCCGTTAAAACGCGGTTCATTAGCAAGGTACGCTCTCAGAGTGCACTTCTAGTTTTATAGCGCATAAAACGTCATTCAGGTTGATGGCGTCGCAAGCGCAGAATCCGGGTCCCACTTTAATGCACTGTAAACACACAGTGATATTAACAATTTTGATTACATTTTCTTGAGGTTGTTTTTGTTGCATCGTTTGGGGATACTTGGGTGTGTGCACAGGGTGTATGTAAAATCTGGTGCAAGATGTTTTGGAAGACGACGGTTCTGGAATTTGGTATAGTTTTGTATTTCACGATATGTGTGGTGAACTTGGAATGAGAACGTTTTGGATAGATATGTTTGGTTACGTTGATTTTGAGTGAGAGTGGATTCATCATCATTATTCTCCCAATTTATTTGCGGTCGGCGCCGCATGTTCTTTTTTAGGGTTCCGTACCCAAGGGGTAAAACGGGACCCTATTACTAAGACTTCGCTGTCTGTCTGTCTGTCTGTCTCCAGGCTGTATCTCATAAACCGTGATAGCTAGAAAGCTGAAATTTTCACAAATGATGTATTACTATTGCCGCTATAACAACAAATACTAAAAATTAAAAAAAAAATATTAAGGGGGGCTCCCATACAACAGATATGATTTTTTTTGCCGTTTTTATAGATAATGGTACGGAACCCTTCGTGCGCGAGTCCGACTCGCACTTGGCCGGTTTTTTCCATACACCTCCTTTCTTGCCATTTGAGCGAGTGAGATTGGATTAGATAAATCTTTTGATATTTCCTGTATGAAGAGCTTCCGTATTTTATTTAGATCGTAGTTTTATCTCTAAACAGCAACAATTTAAAATTCAAGTTTAATATGATAATGAATATGCCTTAATTACATAAACACTCTTAACCTAAATAACAATTAATAACTTATTATAAACTTAAAAACTAATACAAAGTGTTATTAGACGAACTGACGAAAATATCGGCATTAAGTGAGAGACATTAGTGCAATGTTTAAAAGTCTCACTTTCTTGTAGCGTTTTTAGAACAGTAGGTACTTCCGAGTTAACTGAAGGTTGATCATTTTTCAACCTAATTACTTAATGCGTAAGGGTGAAAAGTGGCAAACCGTTAGTGAACTCGGGAGTACAAGGTGTTATTTTTTAAAATGACTGAAAAATACTAGATGTCGAGACGACGTATATTGTTGGCAAAGTCTTTTACGACGACATAACAGTCATGTGGCTGGAAATGTACCGCATGAAGCAACGGAATAAATGCACACTTTACATTTAGAACCTCCTGTCTATGTACCACTAGAAGACTATGTTGAGAGAATGATTAGGTACGTAAACATTATAAGAAAAAGTTAAGTTAAATCGTGGGTAAGGAATTGGTTATGATACCAGGAACAGCTATTAAAGCATCTTGTACTATGACAACAACTGCCATTTCACTTTTTGATAAATTAATTACTACAGTAGTAAAAAAACCTACATTACTTGATAGTTAGGTACAATAAAGAAAAGGGGTAGAGGGTTGGGGTAAAAAAATATACTTCTGAACTGCTACTGTGGTGTTGAGTCTGTCGAATTGGAAGCGCTTATCACAAACTAGCGACCCGCCCCGGCTTCGCACGGGTGCAATGCTGATACTAAAAAAAAAAAAAAAAAAACCCGCCGCGGCGGGTTTAAATCTGTAATATCTTCGAAAATATTCATTTAAATCATATGCAATCAACAATGTATTTATGGTATTTAATTGGATAAGGATTAATGCCGTATTGGTTAAAATCGCTTCGGAAATTAGCCATTATTTGGCGTAAAAAGTAAATGACAAAAACATGTTATTGTGGGATATCCATAAGAGATAGACATATACCATCGCGGAGTTTTCTGTAGACCTTTTTAATGTGTACAATACTTAGTACATTATTTTGAGAAATCTCGTAGGGTTCATCCTGCGTTTGCAAAGTAAGCGGAAAAAAATGAAATTATTTACGACTTCACAATAGAAATCTTGAAATTATCAGTGGTTCTCTAATATATTAAGCATGTTATTATACATATAAACCTTCCTCTTGAATCACTCTATCTATTAAAAAAAACCGCATCAAAATCCGTTGCGTAGTTTTAAAGATTTAAGCGGTCAAAGGGAAATAGGGACAGAAAAGCGACTTTGTTTTATAATATGTCACTACATACATACACACACATACACACACACATACATATACATATACATACACATACATATACTACATATGTTACTACATATTATAAAACAAAGTCGCTTTTCTGTCCCTATTTCCCTTTGACCGCTTAAATCTTTAAAACTACGCAACGGATTTTGATGCGGTTTTTTTTAATAGATAGAGTGATTCAAGAGGAAGGTTTATATGTATAATAACATGCTTAATATATTAGAGAACCACTGATAATTTCAAGATTTCTATTGTGAAGTCGTAAATAATTTCATTTTTTTCCGCTTACTGAACGGATTCTATTTAACTGTTAACTATGTATTAGATACAGTATTTATTGAAGAAGTTACGTATTTAATACACGCAATCGTTTCGTATATTATAATAAGGAAAACATCGTGAGGAAATCAGCATGCCTGAGATGTTTCTCGAAGGCATGAAAAGCTAAGTCAGAGGACCATGGGGGCATAAAAAACTCGGACACCATTTTAGGCACTAACCACACGATAAAGTAAGAAAGTAGGTGTGTATTACTTTAGCCAATAGGCTAATCAACCGTTCCCTTCGGCTCATCTGAGGCAGGCAAGCTAATTCACCTTAGAAAACCACTCACTAACACTACTTACACATGATAAAAGGTAAACATATTCCAAAAATACACCGCCTACCACCGACGATAACCAATACGCGACGCAGATGTAATACGAAATTCTTAGCTCCGTGAAACGCGGGTATTTTGACAATAAACCCGCGAAGCGAAGTGAGTTATTCAAGTATTCCGGTGACACGGCAACTATAAGAACTTAGAGCTACTATAAAACCATAAAGTTTCTTGTTGTGAGTCTAGTGACGTAAGCTGTAGGTGTTTTGGATCCTTATGTTGAGATATTCGGGGTTTTATGAGATAGCATGATCTTTAACGGAGTCTAGTGTCCAGTGGGAACACCAATGGGACAAAGACCTCCACTCTGTTACAGAGAGTGTGACGTAATCTGAAGACGGCAAGACTGCTACGACAGCGGCGGAGCGGCCTAGCACCTCGTGTCAGTGGCTGGTCTACGATTTGCGACGTGTATTTTGTTTTTGAGGAAATGATGGGTTGATCCATTTTTATTTTATTTTATCGAAATAACCGATACATAGAGATTCATCAATGCCTAGCCTTTTCCCAACTATTTTGGGTTCGGATTCCAGTCTAGCCGGATGCAGCTGAATACTAGTATTTTACGTGGAGCGACTGCCTATCTGACCCCACAACCCAGTTAGTTCTGGGTAATACGATACCCTTGGGTAAGACTGGTTGTCAGATTTTCGGGCCACTGACTACCTGTACCTGTCAAAGATCTACAAATGACAACCGAGACCAACGGCTTAACGTGCTTTACGAGGCAAGGAGGAAACTCGGTATGTAATGGGTCACCCATCCACGGACCAACCTAGGCAAGCACAGCTTAACCTAAAGATCGACCCGAGCGGCAGTTATTATTTAGCCACGATACCGATACATAGAGATTGTAAAGTAAAAAGAAAACAGGAGAATAAGACAGGAACGTCCCATACACTTTCCCGTCGTCTAAGCCATACCTCTTCAGAATGATGTGAGACTTAATATTTCTGTAGACCAATAACTGCAATGAAAAAGTGTATTTGAGATCATTATAATTCCCTCTATACACACCAAAAATTGGCACACATCAACAAAACTATATCCAAAATATCACTAGTTCATCAAACTTGCGACCTGTATGTCCTCAGCCGTATTCAGCCGTCCATGAATACTCGTATATGAGCAAAATAAAGCCGTGACAAGATTTTCTGCTTACCATAAACAATATTACTTCAAAATATTGTGTGCACAGCTTCAGTGTGTGCCGTGCATTAGCGGAATTACCTCGGTATATACTTTTTATTTTTTTTCGCTTTATGACATGTAATTTTGCATGTAACATTAAAGGTATTAAAGTGAGAATGTGTTTTGATTCTGTATGAAGATATACATACATAAACTCACACCTGTTACTCATGGGGGTAGGCGAAACCACAGAACGCCACCTGCTAAGGACCTTACATACTTCTTTTGCCTCGTCCACGTTCATACATCTGAATCTGAATGTATGTACGATAAAAAAAAATAAAAAAATAACATACGCTGATGCTGTAGACTATTTGGTTAAGTATTACTACTCACTAATTAAAGAAGATTTAGTAAGGCATTTAAAAAGGTAGGAAAGTAGAAATCCTCTCGACGACATTATAATGGAAATTGCGATAATTATACAAGTAATAAGATATCGCTAACAATGTCAGATATTCCAGCCTATTGTACTGCCTTATTATATTACTACGGACTCGTGTAACTAAGGTTCACATCACACCGAGACGCGAGGCTGCAGCCACTTAGCGATACAATATAAAATTTTGTTTACTACACGAAATGGTACATATTAAAATGAGCGCGAAAACGAAATGTATACGTCTCGACGAACTCGTCTAAATAGGGGTGATTCCTGAGTCAAAAAAATATGATTCTATTTAGTCCGTCAGTTACGATTATCGAAAAATATTGGATATGTATTTTTTGTTTTATTAAATCAATAAAAATGTACGAAGATACAACGCATCAAATAATCGAAGTGGGGCCTTGTCACACGAGTTTTCCACGCACTGTATTATCGTCTTCATACTTTTTTACGTGAAAAAAGAAAAAATACGTGTCCAATATTTTTTGGAAATCTATCTGATGCACTAATTAGATTTTTTGGTCATATATCTTATTAGGCCAATTCTACATTGCGACTTGAATAGTGACTTGCAACTTTGCTTAATATCGCGCGAGCTCTTGAAAGAACATCTGAGAGAATAGACAAAGTGATATTCTGTCAGCGAAAGCAATGATAAAAAAAGGATATAATGACTTACATAAATAACGTCACGCCTGTAATCCCCGAAGGGTAAGGCAGAGGTGTACCTAATAGAACACCTAAATTTCGCCAGTTATGTTTAAATCACATTTAACAGCGGGCGACCCTATTGCTATCAACCGGCCACAAATCCAGACTCAGTGGCTGCTGAGAAATTCCTAATGGAAAAATCCTATAACACTTTGCCCGACCCGGAAATCGAACCCAGGATCTCATGCTATAATATGCAAGTCTATAATTAATGGACCTGATATAAAGTACCATAAAGCTTATGTCAAGTCGTAGTAGAAATACGAAACGTTTTAAAACGATTGTTACTTGTCTGAGCTACACATTACACACCCCGTCCACGGCCCGATATGTGTCGCGACTTGCGTCAACGAGACGCGCGTGTGTCAATGTTGCCTTCGCGTCAGTGCCGTCGCGTCGCCGTCGCCGTAACTTGTTGTAGCATGCTCTAAGCAATTTCTAGTTTAGGGGGTTTATTACCAACGGGACCCTATTACTAAGCCCCCGCTGTCCGACCGTACGTCCGTCCGTCCGTCTGTCTGTATCTCATGATCCGTAATAGGTAGGCAATTGTAATTTTCACAAAATAAATTAAAAAGTAAAGGCGGCTCTCCTACAACGATGGTACGGAACCCTTCATGCGCGAGTCCGACTCGCACTTGGCCGGTTTTTTTTTCTCCGGAACTAGAGTGTAGCTCGTGGCCAAAAGTAGCGTAGCGTAGCATCGTGCGACGGTGTGATCTAACACTAAGGCTCGCGACTAGGTTTGCATAAAGAGTGCTTATATAGGTACCTATGTACTGTTATTGTATGGCTCACTCGACGCCACAGCGTGGCTCGTGAAAATTGTGTAAATGTACTCATACAGAAGGGAAAATATGGGTTGAAGTATTTTGTTGTCGGAATAGGCGAGGTAATAGTGCGCTGGTAACAATGGATGCTAGAGTTTCCATATAATTATTTTATAACTAGCTTTTGTCCGCGGCTTTGCTCGTGTTCATTTAGAATTTGATAATTAAAGTCTTAACAACTACTAAAGTTTCTAAACAACAAAAACAACACAATTAAATGATAACATAATTAAATCATGATTCGAAAGACACGTGGCGCCATCTATTAGCATAAGAATGTTATTGTTGGTTTCCTCGGGAACAGTACTTTTTTTCGAGATGAAGGAAACGGACATAGGGTACCTACCCTATGTCCGTTTCTGTACACCTGACAATGTATATACAAAATTTCAGTATGATCGGCTCAGTGGTTTAGGCGTGAAAAGGTAAAAATCAAACTTACTTTCGTATTTATAATATTAGTGAGGATGTTCTGGTCTACTATGCACTCAGATCGTGGAAATACATGTGACTAGCTGAGCCCCGCGATCTTCGCCCGCTTGAAATTATTACAAAAATATTAATTTCCCTATTTGGATTTTGTAAACAATTTCAAGGACTTTTTTTTGCACGGAACCCTAACCGTAGCCTAAGTTACTCCTTTTAACATCAGCTATCCGCCTGTAAAATCAGTCCAGCCGTTTCGGAAATTAGCCGGAACAAACAGACAGACAGACAAAAATAGACAGATACGTTTTTTTTGTTATAAGTACCTTAAATACTCGTACTTTCATATGCATTCAGTAAAAACCTGTTATTTTAAAATAACAAACAGACACCTCAATTTAATTTATTTGTATATTTGTACTATAAAAAGGTCAGGTGCGTAGTACACGTACTTTCAACGATATAGCTAATACAATTGGGTTGTGTGTTCCTAGAGAAGCCTACAATTAGTTAGATAAGATAAAACAAAGACCATTAAAATTAACTACCCAGTAGTTTCGGGTTCCAGGTAGTTTCGAATAAAATAAACTTTTATTTGTTTTTCAACGAAATAACACTCAAACTAAAAACCGTAAGTAGATTTTTTATACTCTACAATTTAAGTTCTAAAGAGTTAATGTGCAAAATATGCACATCATAAAGGACTACTCATTATAGTAAAAACATAAAGAAGAAATGCTCAAGTAAATACTTTAGAAATCTAAATTTTATTTTATTATTATTATGACCTGACTATAAAAAAGCAAGTGTGAATGTGTCTTGCTACGTTTGTCATACTTATCAATGAATAGAGTGAAAGACTTCATTAAAACCGTATCGAAATCTTTTTACTCAAATCGAGGCGTCAAATAAAACTTCTGCCTCATCTCAAGTAACCTTCTGACTCACCGCCTCAAAGTAAATAAGTCCCAATTTCTGTTTTTTCAAGCACACAAGGACGGCTGATATTCACCAATTACAGGGAGGTAAGGGGGGAACCCACTGTCTTCAAATATTGCTATGCATATTGCATGAGAGGCAATATCGTGTCAAAGTTAGGGGCTACTGGAAAAATACGAAGTAGTTACCGGAGCCTTTTCATCCATCAATTTTAATGGATTGCCTATACATAAATTGTTATTTAGGTTTATTACTATTTTTGTCTGATTTTGACCGCTGCTAAATAGGAATTAATTACTTATACATGTTGGTTACTAATACGTGATTGGACCAATTTAGATTCAATGTTGGCTTCAAATTGAATGCAGCCTGTTTAATCGCTGTTGTTTGCGGAAAATATTGGATTCGCCAATCATTTATGCATTCATGCTTCCTAATGCGTGAATACGCAAATGATTTAAAATTTGTATCGAATAATATTGTTTTAAACACATTTTCACACTCTCTAAACAGTTTATTACAATGCCATGCAAACTCTTAAACAATTTTTCTATAATGTTAAATCCAAATCCTACCCAAGATTTCATCAAAACCAAAAGTATTTTTCATTAAACCAAGTAACATATTTGGTCGTGAAGTTCATTTTATATCGCACACACATGCACACGCTCATAAAGCATGGTGTTCTCACGTTACGCACATTTACATAATTATGTTATGTTGTGTTGTGTCGGTAGCACGTTTATGTTGGTACATTACAGCCCACCTGATGCCTTGAGGTGTTTAGTGTGGTGACGTCATAGGGCTGTCGAAATAAGATAGAAGGGTGTTATGAGATGTACTGTATGTCGATGGGGCAGGAAGGTTCTGGCGCGACCACGTCGAAAGGCGCAGTTTTTGAAGGTGTCTAACTAGACGAACCAATGACCTATAGCGAAGGCCTCAAGAATCCACTGTTTTGTTCCGTCCACTGTCCATTTCATTGTCCATTGGGTGCTTCCTACACCATAACTAATTCAATTTTAATTCATCATATTTCACCCCCTCAGAGACTTGCGGTAAGAGTCTCCATCTTAGCTCGCGCTCATGTTACAAGTTATTTTTCATTTCTAAAACCCATCGATCAACCTCGAGGACACAATTCAATTGTTTTCTCCTCGGAAGTGACAACCCTGCAGGTAAAATCTAATTATATCTGGGGAAAAATGTGGGAACCATAAATCATCTTTCATCATTCACTAGATGAAGATTCCTCAGATATTTTTGCGAAGAAACTAGCTTTTTCCCGCTAATTCGCCCATGTGGATGTGGAAAAACATCAATGAAAAAAGATAAAAATTATTTAGGTATTTATAGTGAACGGAGAAATATTTTTAGACCTCAATTTACTACCAAGAGAAAAATATCGTATGTTCTAATTCATAGCCATGGTCTATCAGCAAGCTAAATTTCATCCAAATCCGACCCGCCGTTATGGAGTGATTGATTGACAAACATACAAATTCACAAACTCACTGACTTACAGATTCATAAAATTGGTAGGAAGTAAGATTGGGTGATTACGTGCAGTTGTGTGTTATTTTTACATGTTTTTTTTTATGTTGTTTGTCATTACCGTTTTGTAAGCTTAATGTCAAAATTATATTCGTCATAATTAATTGTTTTTATGCAAAAATTACGCAAATTAGTACTCGACTTAAGCCGTCCTGGAGTTTATTTCATTTTCCGTTTACTGCTCAAATTAATTGCTATAAAATTACGATGGTTACACGGAATTGTACAATGGCGGGTTTATCGCTTTCCGAGAACTTTTCGTTATGTAAGTACATTAAGAATTAATAGAAAAAATTAATTCCTGCGTATTCAAATAGAGAGAACTTATAAGCATTTATTTCTTTTACTTTATTAGATAACCAAAATCAGCCTATTATATTTATACAAATCTATACAATTGAATTGTCTGTTTATAATATCACAATAACAGGTTTTTACTCAATAAATATGAAAGTAACATAAACACATTTTTTTTCAATTTTTGTCTGTCTCTCGGTCTGTCTGTTTGTCCCGGTTGATCTCCGAAACGGCCGAATCGATTTTTACGGGACTTTTACTGGCCGATAGTTGATGTTATAAGGTCTAACATAGGCTACTTTTATTTTAGAAAAAAATTATGGTTCCGCGCGCAAAATATTAAACCTTGAAATTGGTAACAAAATTCGATTCAAAAATTGAAGTAACATTTTTTTTTAATATTAATTTCACGCGAAAGAAGTACGGGGGCAACATCTAGTTAGTTAATAAAAACAAGTATTATACCATAGCTTACAAACGATTAAAGCCTAGAACCTACATAAGTGCGATTAGACTTGGGATACAAAGTTATGTGTCATCATCATCTGCCTAGCCTTTTCCCAACTATGTTGGGGTCGACTTTCAGTCAAAGTAGATGCAGCTGAATACCAGTCAGTATTTCACATGGAGCGACTGCCTATTTGACCTCCACAACCCAGTTAGTACTGGGTAATACGATACCCGTTGGTAAGTCCGGTTGTCTTGACTTTCAGGCCACTGTCTATCTGTAACGACTGTCATGGATTAACAAATGTCAGCCGGAACCAAAGGTGCTTTGTGACCCATCCACGGACCAATCTAGGCAAGCGACCTTTAACCTATAAAGATCGACTCCAAGCGGCTGTTTTGTTTAGCCACAAGCTTCTCGGGAAAAAGTTATGTATGGATCTGTATAAATGGTTTTATTAGCTTCTTTGATATACCAATCATAACTCAAAATAATTCAAAAGATTGTGCCCTCATTCACCTACTTACGTTGTCATAATGATTTAATTACAAGTTACATCGACAAATTGTACTGTAATTGCTACCAAAAATAGTTGACCTGATATTTGACATGTAATAAGTTACTTAATTATAGACTGTGGAAAGAAAACTGGTTTTTTTACGTAACTAAATATTTGTAGATTTGGGTTGACTATTCTATTTTTACTTGTAACTAGATGAAGCTGAATACTTAAGAAATGTTACTAACATTATAAACTAGCGACCCGCTCGGAACTTTCCGCTTAAATCACTATCTATTGCTGAAAACGGCATTAAAATCCGTTGCGTAGTTTAAAAGATCTAAGCGTGCAAACGGGAGTGACTTTGTTTTATACTATGTAAAGATCAAGCGAATGCAAAACGCGAATGATGATGAATGAATAAAAAATGATGATGATGTATGAATGATGATGGTGGATGGGAGGATGGATGGATGTTTGTTACTCTTTCACACAAAAACTACAAAACGGATTTGGATGAAATTTGGCACACAGTTTATGGTAGTACGGTCCTATGGGACTTCATGGGATTACAGCACTCAGCGTTTGCTTACAGTAAAGCTAATAAACATTGAAACATTCAAACTGTATGGTTAAGCAGACGTTAATTATAACTTAACTTTAAGCAATCTCTATAAATAAACTTCGTTAGTGTAGTAGAAAAGTTAGATATAACTTTATAAGTTGAATGAACTTACCAAATTATATTTAGTTATGTATTTATCCAACCAAAGATTGACTTCACGTCTTTAATAAATAAAGTGCCTTATGAGGCACCCGAATTGGTGTTAGAAAAGATCAAACTCAAACTCAAAGCATTTATTTCAATTAGACCATAACAGGCACTTTTGAATGTTAGAAAAACAAAGAAGGCGAAGCTACAGTCACAGACACAAGGCATAATAACTTGTGAAAGTACTGTAGGTGCCCATTCCAAAGCAGATCTCTATGGAGAAGGATGGGCAAGATACTCCATGGACACGTTTTTTTTTTTTTTTTTTTTTTTACATTTTAGGAAAACTAACAGGCTAATAACAAAACAAAATTATCAAAATATAATAGTAATATTGAATGTAATAAATAATATTTATTAAAAATAATATAAAATTATATTTTTATAATAATATTTTAATATTTTTTATTTATTAATATTTTATTAAAATAATAATATAATAACATTGTTACAAGATCTTGGTTACATCATTCATGTTGAGATTATAAATATACGAGTATGTGAGAACGATGTAGAAAGACGTGCACATTAAGAGCGTCCAGAGTAAAAGATTACATCAATAATTTAAAAACAATGTAGTTAAAATAAACCGTGGCTGCTTAGAGCTGACCAGTCCTAACTGACAGCGCCTGTTCACGAACATGATGCATGAAGCAATGAAGCAACGCAGATGAGGCAATTCTCTTTAAAACATCAAAATATCTTAAGACGAGACGTATTTTCATGTTCTACGCTATTTTTGATTACAAGGCCCAAACAATCTCAACAAAGGTATTAAAAATATTTCAATAAACTTCATATCCCAACATTACATTCTTTCTCCAGTACAGTCGGAAGCAAAAGTGCTGGACAAACTCTTATTAATATTCAACGGTTGGTGACCTCGTCTAATGAAATTAGCACAACAAAGCGAGACGAACGTCGGCGAACGGATTGTTGTGCAAATATAAACATCGAATTTGATGATAACGAGTACACGACGGACAATAAACATTCTAATCTGTAGGTGGCAGCGGTTTAAATTAACTGCCGAGGTTATTGAAAGGGACTGTGGAGTGCGTGGTTTGTGTACCGCTTTTTTCAGTGTATTTGTACGGTAGGTAGATAAATAATTTATAAAAATCAATAGATTCTGAAATTTTACGAAAAAAATAAAATATTAAAGTATAATATACCGTGAAAGTTTTTTTTCTGTGTGACGAACAATATGTTTTCCAATAAACAGTACAGTTAATAGTACTTTATAGTGGGGTAAAACACAGCCAAAGTTAATAATAGGTTAGAACCACAATATCAAACAACCGACCTATAATATTTCAACAAAAATAAATATTTAATTCGAAATCATTTTCCGTACGACTGTACAGAAAGAGCTGTCCCGTACGACAAAGACATTGAATACGCAAATTGGAAGGACAAACGATAGTAGATCTCGAGGAAGTTAACGTCAATTTATAAAATATGCCACTGAGCTCCAATTCGGGAAACGTAACCGATTCTGTGTACCGATTGAATTCCAATCGGTTCTCAAGAAAACCCGAGTAATAATAACAGAACGTCTTCAATCAACGATAAAAATAAAGTATCGCAGTAAAAATGGAATCGGATTCGAATCACGCGCAGTTTTAATTCGAGTAAGTAAATTAAAATGCGGCCGGCCGCCGGGTTCGTTTGAATACAAATGGTTTAGGGGTGAGCATTTTCAATTCAGGCTGGGTCACCCCTCTAACTCATTAGAATCGGTCTGGAGCTTCAGAGTTATTTATGGCGCGATTTTTTTATTTATCGCTAAGCCTAAAGGGGTGTCGTTTGATTCGATTATACTTCGCGAAAGGCCGAATGTCCGACTCGATATTAAATTGTCTTCGGCGATATAAATCGTAGACCTTTTTAGTGTTTTTTTTATATTACATGGGCCTACTCTTGCCCTCAATCTAGTCCTGAGGACAGAGATGAGGTCGACGATGGAACGCGATATAATTGTGATAGAGACGTTTATTTTTCGTATGTTGGAATAGGTTTTTTTTTGTAATATTTAGTACTGTAATTGTAGTGAATGGGTGGTGAATTTTTATTGTTAAATATAAAATTGAGAGTGGATTTGGGTTCGTTTGACTATAACATTGTTGTCAAAAGGGAAATACATTTAATAAATGTGTGACCGTTTTATTTGGTGGACCTTTTAAAAAGTGGATTCTGATATTTTAGACTTTGATTTTTATTCATCATAAGTATTCTATTTAAAACAATTAAATATAATATGTACATTATATACAGACTACAAATACAACTAAAATAAAGATAAAAAGAAGACTAAAATAAAGTACCTAAATGTTTATACAACGACGACAATAGAACTCGTCTTAGGCGTCAAAGTACTCCTCCGCATCGCTGTCATCTGGAAAAGTGCCCAGAAGACTGGCAGCATTGCCACGTTGAATGGCAATGCTAATTCTTTGCCCAAAGGAAGAGCCAGCCCTCTGGTCACACGAAGTGTCGACCAGACTTTGATTGAGATGAGCTTGCGAGTTGGATTTTTAAATACGATCGGAATTTCAGTTTTTCATTAAAAATGGGTATATAATATTCCCAGGTATATTAATATGTCAATCGGTTTCAATCAAAATTTAAATAAAATTATGATTTCTTCACTTTTCTTGCTTTCTTAAATTTGAAATTTCGGTGCTGCCACCACCTTAAATGTATAAATTACGAACACGATAGCAAAGTTACAAGCCGTCTTATTGACAACGCATTAAATATTTACATAGATTTCAAAGATCGCTTCACATTGGGGGAAGCTACCTTTACATAAGCCTATTAACTTAATAAGCAATTTAGAGAGGAATATCATGAAGTAGGACTACAGAGGGATTTAAGCTGCGACTACCGCAACAATTTGTAATTGAGTGGCTATTTTTACCCGTCTTCCAAGAAAGGTAATGTTTTTCGCACAAGGGGGATACATTTTCGTCTTAGAGTTATGAATATTTTCGAAGGGTAACTATGGATTTTCTTGCCGGTTCTTATCCATAGGAAACGACCAACCCGATCCGTGAACCATTTCTCGACGTTTTATAAGTGCCGCATGTAAAATAAAATATTTCGATTTTCAGAGATCAGAGACCTTGAAGCCGAATTTTGTTCAGAAACCATTCGTTATATATCAAAATAAACGTTATTCCTATAATTCTAATGAAACTCGTTCGTAATCGTTATCTTATCCCAGCGTTTGAACAAACGATTTTTTTAAATCTCATAGTTTTGACAGAGTTTCTGACCAAAGGGCAGGCAGATGACTGATGACGACCACTTTTGACAGATTTAAAGTAACATTAAAACGATGACATTTCTAGAAAGCATTTCGTCTTTGAAAATTGACTATCTGACATAGGCGGAATTGTGGACTTCGACACAATCGCTTTAAAAGTGTAATAGATACTTTTTAGAATAGATGAAAGCAGTGTTTTAATCGCTAACCCACAATAACAAAACCAAAACTTGGTAACCTTTTTGTTTATTCAGGTTCAATCAGAAACAAAGTTATTAGAACATCGATCAGCACAAAAATCAGGAATCAAGCGAAACGCATAGTTAATTTAGGGTTTGACAACAAAACCGCAGTTGAGCTCATTACCTTTTGTTGAGCTTGATGCCTACTGCGTGACGTATCAATATACCCAAGCTTTGGTGTCATGGATGATTGAAAAATTAATATAACTAGCTTTTACCCGACGAACCAAAAACCACTAAATAAACCACTGACGTACATCGCACTTGTGAGTTATGTCACAAATTCGTGTTTTAGTACTTACGTTGTTTTAATTTCTTTTCCTAACCGACGATAAAATTATTATATGTCGTAACCGAGGTCAGGGTCTCCCTGTGTATCAAAGCGTATTTGTTGAGCCGTTAAGGAGTGAAAAAACAACAGACAGATAGACTGACTGATAAGTTACCTTTGCTGCATTCATACTGTTATTATACTCCTTTCGCTTCGGTCACGTTCACGCATCTGGTTTTACATGCACGCCGGTTTCGAGTGCTACGTAATTGATCTTTCTGATAAATCACCAAAAAGAGGTCAGTCCCTCTAACAAACTTATACACATAATATTTCATTGAAAACGACTAATATTTGTATAACAGTATTGTTTGTTTATTAATTAAATATACACTGACATCTGGACATCTGGCTAGACATGGATGGCTGATGGAGCAAGGCACCACTCGGTCAAGGTGACCAAGGTTAGACCAAAGAAACCAGGGCCGTCCTAAAGCTCGCTGGGTCGATGATATCGTCGTAGAGGGAAACACCTGTTTAAGGGACGCACAGGACTGGGAAGTGTGGCAGATGAAGGCTGGGGCCTATACCCAGCAGTGGGTGATTCCGGGCTAATTTATTATGATGATGATGTTCGCAGCAAAATTGCTCCATATTGGTATAAAATATTTGTTTGATAGACGTCATTAAGACCATTCATTCACTCTTAATTGACTCAAACGTTACTAGTTACGTTAGTTGATTAAATCCTTGCCCAAAATAATTAATAGATGATAGAATGATTCCAGTGGTCTATTATACTGGTAAATTAGATACAAAATAATCGCGTTGTTCAAAGTCGGATGTTTATTGGAGAGCAAGCCAGTTCCGCGAAATGTAATCGGTCGGATGGTTATAATCCTTTATTTTTAGAAGTATTTACTTTGGCTTTTCGTGTTTTACACGTGGATAGAGAATTTGGTTTACAAGATAACAGTATTACAATAACAACAAATACCTTGGTTCTACTGAAAACAGCAGTTCATTAGTCTAAATAAATGTTAATGTTAGTCGAAACAAACGTTAATGGGTTTTTAAGGAATGTCTCAGTAGCAACCCGGAGTCAGGATTTATGTTCAGTTGATGGCAATAGGCTCGCCCCCAATTATATGGGACTTTAACGTAATTGGCGAATTGTGGGTGTACAGGTACACCTCTGCCTAACCCTTCTGGAATTACAGGCGTGATACGATGATGTTGAATTTGTAAGAATTGAGAAATGCTAATGTCAAACGAATTTGATCTCCGGATATATAGAACTATAGGAGTTTTATGAAGAAAATCCCTTGTAGCAGCTTATTGGGCTAATGGGCTACTTCTGTGAAGTCGCTCCTATTAGATCCTTCCCTTTTGGAAAATAACAGGTGTCATTGTATGCAGGAGCTCGTGGCTAAATAATAACTGCCACTCGGATCGATCTTTAGGTTAAGCTGCGCTTGCCTAGGTTGGTAAGTAGATGGGTGACCACCCATTACACACCGAGTTTCCTCCGTGCCTCGGAAAACACGTTAAGCCCGGCTGTCATTTTTAGATCTTTGACAGTCGTTACAGGTAGTCAGTGGCCCGAAAGTCTGACAACTAGTCTTACCGAAGGGTATCTTATTACCCAGAACTAACTGGGTTGTGGGTTGTGTAGGCAGTCGCTCTACGTAAAATTCTGGTATTCAGCTGCATCCGGTTAGACTGGAAGCCGAACCTAAAATAGTTGCTAAAAGGCTAGGTAGATGATGATGATTGTATGCAGTGTTGTTAGAAATTTCTAGTCCAATCATGACTCATAAATTATTTACGCCATTATTTAAGTATTGTGTTTATTCCGCGGACGGTAAAATCTGTCGGTAATAGAACAGGCTTGTTAGTAAAATACGAGCCTTAAAAATAGTACAGTCAATGTATCCACAATAATGCTACAGACTTGTGCATTCAATTCCCGAGGAATGGGCTATTGACGGTAGTAAGGAGTCTGCGAGCGTCACAATGTGTGCATTTAGAAAGCGTTCTAGTATCGATTTCAGTCCGATGCTGGTCCCGTTTCGCTCGATACGATAGTGATCATAATATTCAACCGTATTTTTGTTCAGGTTTCTATGTTTTTTTTTAATGAAAATACGATAGTTTTGGCGTTAATTAAAACTTGGTTCACCAAACAGTTTTGTGTGGGTTTTTTTTTGGGATGGGAAATCATCATATGACTCCTCCCGCTCTGGGCGGAGCGGAAGGGAGTGTCAGACTTTTACTGACTAAAACCCATCCATGTTCCTTCTTTTGCCCGTTATGTTCCAGGGTCGCGGTATCTCTTTCGAACAGTCCCGCAGCCCTGGCAAACTTTGTATGGGTTACACATAACATCACGCCCGTAATTCCTTGAAGAATAAAGCAGAAGTGTGCCTTATAGTATTTCCATATTATTTGTTTAGGTATTCATTAAAACAAAAATACTCATTTGGGTTGATAAAAATATATTTGAAAATATTTAAAACAAATATGCCTTTCCGCCCACTCACATCTATTTGTTTCTCATTTGTCGTTATAAATACCAGCATTTACATTGCCACTCAGTGATACTTAATCCACATAATTAACAAACTATTGACCTACACCCACACAAAATTCTTAACAGCCATTTTGCTTCCCGAATCCATTACTGCCTTTAAACAACAGTATCACGTGACATTGAGTCAGTCACCCTCCATATTGTAGGTGAGAAAATACCCCCTAGTTTGTTTTATTCACAATAAATAACTCCAGTGTTGCTACTATTAATAATCGGGTTGGGGTATGAAATTGTTGGTTACCCCTGCATAGCATTGGTTACGGATAGTGCTGCCAATTTCGTGGAACACGAATTTGAAATACGGGAATCGATTTTCAAGTTGTTGATAGTCAATTGTTTAGGCTACATGACAAAAGTCTGTATACCTACATAGTATGACCACTTTAAGTGTGCAGTTGAAGGTGGCGTTGATGGTCAAGAAAATTTGCACCGCTATGTCAAACTTGGTACATTTATTTTAGTTCTGTGGTTTCCCGCCTGCACAGATAAGTTGGTAGAAGTGTAATAACCGAAGGGTTAGACAGACTTACTTTTTTATCTCGTTCTTATTTATAATGTTCTAGATATTCATGTCAAATGGCCATATAGGTTGCGCATCTACAGTACCTACAGTACACCCACATTTCTTCACTTTTAAGTCTCAATTATAAGGGACGAACCTATTGCCATCAACCGCGAATCCTGACTCCTGTCTACTGTTGAGAAATTAATGAACTACTAACTTACTAACAATTTTAATTATAACAATATTAATTATTAATAATTTCGCTTCTTTTAACAGCCGCACGGATCGATCTTCAAGGTTAAGCCACGCTTGCCAAGGTCGGTTAGTGGATGGGTGACCATCCCTTACATACCGAGTTTCTTCTGTGCCTCGGAAACCACGTTAAGCCGTTGGTCCCGGCTGCCATTTGTAGATATTTGAGAGTCACAGGTAGTCAGTGGCCCGAAAGTCTGACAACCAGTCTTACCAAGGGGTATCGTATTACCCAGTATTATTTGGGTTGTGGAGGTCAAAAAGGCAGTCAACCATGGTATTCAGCTGCATCCGGTTAGACTGGTAGCCGACTCCAACATAGTTGAGAAAACTTGCTTCTTATTCTCCAAAGTAAAAAAAAATCTACTAGGACATTTTTTTCATAGCTCTGGGTTGTCGCTCGAGGATACAAGGTCACCCATAATGAAACAATATAACGCGCAAACAGCACAAAATATGTAAGGGCACATGCCCCTAGAAATAAATCCGGAAAGTAAATTATCTCAGGGCTTTTAATTCTGCTCCTTCATAACAATGGTAGGACTGTATATCAAAGTGGTAAGACTGATATTAAACTGACCCTGGTTTAGAAAAAAGTATTGTTGTGCTAATAGGATTAGTGGAAGAGAATTTAAAAGAAAACATAAACATGTATAACATCACGCTTGAAATCCTTGAAGGGTTGGGCAGTGGTGTACCTAATAACGTACATAACATCGCCTGTAATCGTCGGAGTACCTTATAGTACACCCACATTTCGCCAGTTATGTTTAAGTCCTATGTAATAGAGGGCGAGGTTGTTGCCATCAACCGGGCAAAAATCCAGACTCCGTGGCTGCTACTGAAATTCGTAATGGAAGAACCCGATAACAATTTGCCCGACTCGGGAATCGAACCTCATGCTCAGCAGTCGCGCTTGTCTACCACTCAACCAACAAGGCAGTCAAAGTGGTAACAGTGATTTTAAACTGACCTGGGTTTAGCAAAAGTAGTGTTATGCGAATATTATTAGTAGAAGAAAATTTGAAAGAAAATTACAGTGAAATCGGGTAAGATTGGTATATGCATATATGTAGGTATGTGTGGACGAATTGCATATGACTAAAAGAGTCCCCTCCCGCTCTGGGCGGAGCGGAAGGGAGTGTCAGACTTTTACTGACTAAAAACCATCCATGTTCCTTCTTTTGCCCTTTGTGTTCCAGGGCCACGGTATCTCTTTCGAACAGTCCCGCAGCCCTGGCAGGCATCAGCCCTTGCGGTCCCCTCTGGTTTGCTGACATCTCTTTGAGGCGCGCGTGGAACACGAAAGTGCCGTCGACACGGCCTGTCGTCATAAGACGGACGGACGGCGAGCTAGCCCATTACTCACCGTCCACAGGAAGGGCCTCCCACCCTGACTTCTAGTTCTTCCGATCCAGGACTAATGTGAACCACTAGTCGTTGATTTTTGTCCAGCTCGACGCTCATAAATAAAGAAATAAAATTTGCTTTCTTTGCATTTCTAAACAATAAATACCTTACCATAACACTGAGCAAATATTTTAAACACAGAGTTTGGAAGCCAATTTTGTACCAAAGATTCGATTTTTAGTCAAGGAATCGATTTCCTGCAATGGAAATAACTTGAAATCTGATTCAAAACCACTGAAAATCGTTCTAGAATGCAGATCTTCAAAACTCCGTCTCAAAAATAGCACGCAGAATAAAAAACCAGCCAAGAGCAAGTTGGATTCGCGTACCGAGGATTCCGAATAAACTTGTAGGTATTTTTAGCCCACTAAAACTGCATGTTAACGGTTTTCACATTTTTTCTTTTACATGTGCTGGACACAGACATTGCTTCTTGCCAAATTTCATAATTACGGTAACGGGTTTAGGTTTTGTTTCCCTTGTGAAATCGCAAAATATGCGACATAAACGGTCATATCTTTTGATCGCGTTTACTTACAAGTTTGATATTTTCACTGCTCTAAGAGGTAGAGGTAACAGACTTGAGTATTTGATATTAATTTCATATTGATACCTCCACGCGTTCCAGAGAAAAAGGATCTTGATAGACGGACAGACGGAGAACAAAGTGATCCTATATAAGGGTTCCGTTTTGCCGACTGAGGCAAGGAAGGTATCAGCACACCTCCTCGATAATGAGGTGAGATACGGTTCACGCTCCAACGGCTTTCTTCAGATCCTCGTTATATTCCTTAGTACGCGAACAATTTTAAGGACATAACTTTCTTATGGTTATAGAATATAATATCCGTTGCGCTGCAGTGAATCGCAGGTTTATTTATGGAATGCATGTGCAGACTTTTCGTATCGATCTGTCTGGATGTCTGTGCTTGTTCCTGTTCTTACATAGTTAATGCGTTTTATTGGTTTATACTAATAATTTCAGGCTTAAAATTCTGGATTTTTTAACAATTTACGTGCTGTTTTAATTGATAGAAATATTTTCAGAGACTAAACGGCAAGAAAGGTAGTGAGGTTTTTAAAAATGTACTCTCATCAAAGCCAGAGACCATAGACATCTGGTGATTATATTATATATAATTCTATTAACTGGACTGACATAAGCTTTTTGTTGGCTAATGTCAGTCGTATATATTTTTGTCGACCACTTTAAGCGTGCAGTTGAATGTGGCGCTGCTTGTCAAGAAAATGCATCGCTATATCAAACTTAGTACATTTATTTTAGTTCTGTGTTTTATCGCCTGCACAGATAAGTTGGTTGAAGTGTGCCATTGTCTTCATTGCTGATAGAATATCATTTAGTCTAAGGCCATCAGAGGAAGCCAAAATACATACGAAATACATGTATATCGTATGTATTTTTCCATACAACGCTTAGAAACTGTTCAATATACTCTTCGCATGTATACATAAAGTAAGAAATTCTACATAGCCGTCGTAAGAACGAAGTATTTCCTGAACATCAATCTTTCACGTCGAGCGGCCAGCAGCGTTGGAAAAATACATATTATCGTTATTAGGCGGGGTACACACGAGATTGAGGAGGCGAGATATTAGTTGTTGTTTTTATGATGTTTAGTATATTTACATAATTCGCTTATTAAGAAGCGAACAGTCGAATGCATTTATTACCTTAGTTTTACTTATTGCATTGTAGGTATGTATTTATATTGTTATATTTCTGATTGCCACTCACACAGAGAGAAAATTTATCACAATCATTGTTCAAAGTGAAGTGAAAGTGATGGACAAAAACTGAGGATAATATTAATCCTCAGTTTTTCTCCTTACGTCTAGGACGCGTGACGACTGTTTAGTTTTAACACTGATTGTGATGTTTTCGGAGAACTAGACACTTTTAAATATATAAAGTCATAAATAAATAATAGATTTCGTTTCCTTCATACTGAAAACTAAAACAGACCTTGTTTCTAGGTAAGACCGTACGCGAATGCAACGAATGGAAATAAATTTTGACGTAAATTTCATTTGTTTTATCCGGATCGAGAGCAGCCTTCTCGATCAAATCACGTCGAGAATGCGCTGCGGGGCTTCTAGTCCGTTAGTTATTCAGTATATGGCAGTTACTTGGATCTAACGTATATAAATATTGTTATTTTTCTAAGTATTTAGAGGATTTCCAGCGCAGTAAATTTTCCCTTAGCGAAATAAGAATTTTCTTTCACAAAATGATCAAAATTCTAAGCGGCTTCAAAACTTCAGCGATTTTAAAGATTTTGGAAAATCCGGATACATTTCCTAACACATTATTCACATACATTTGAATATATTGTTAAAGTCAGAAATTGCACCGTAGCGTTAGCTACGCCGTAGATTTATGTGCTACGGCGTAGCAGCTCTACGAAACAGCGTCTACGCCAATTGCCGCATAGACTTACCAGGGTAAATTTTTTAAATCTCAACGCAGTTAAGAGGGAAAACGAGTCATTTAAAACCTTTTTTATAGACCGTAGAAACAATTAGAGGAGCCAAGAAGCACTTGGTATTTCGAGAGTGAAAAACGGGATTCCACCGCGGCCATTTTGGGGCAAACGTAACGGTCGTGTTCGCGATAAAAGCAATTTAAATTAGGACATAAAACACGTCAAGGGATTGTCAACGAAGAATGGAGTGAACAGAGCCTGGGACAATTCATTTAAGACATTTTAAGTCGGCATTTTGGAATATAAAAGGAAACTTAGGAAGGATTTTGGTATGAAAAGAATCGTTGGAATCACGATTTTTTCCTCTTTTCTGTCTCATAATTGTGGGAAGGGTAATTTAACTTGAATACATAAATTATGCGACAGCGTTGGTGTACTTTGAATGGAAGTCTGTGGGCATAATTTCCTTTGACGAAACTAATAAGATATTGCCTTTGTGCTGGAAACCTGTTATACGTTATTTTAAATGTATCTAGGAAGTCTTTCTTATTGTTGAGCTGTCAGATTACATCCGTCAAATAATAACGAGGACATAATTCTAAGATTTACATTAACGTTTGTGAACCGCGACTACTATGCCAAGATAAAAACCGCATAACAGTAATAAATAATATGGATCTACATAACGGTCATCATTCGTCGGCTCTTCTAATAATATACTTGAGATCAGTCAGTTGGCATGTCTTCTTGTTACATACTTCGCTTTTAGTAGTTATCTAAGTAGTGCTCCCCTTTCTAATAATATATTATCTATATATACAAATAAATAAAATGAAAGTGTCTGTTTGTAATTTCAAAATAATAGCTTTTTACTGAATGCTTATGAAAGCATATAAGGTCCCATTAAGATAGATGGACAAATTTTAACACAGCGTTCAATACGTCTAGCCAAAGATATTCAAGCAAAAAAAAAACATTGATTAAAGTGATTTTATGTGGATCTAAAACAATAAATTGCCAACACTCTAGAATAAACACATCCACAAAATGTTCAAAACAAAATCACTTTAACCAGTGTTTCTTTTTGCTCGGATATCTTTGGTAAGACGTACTGAACGCTGTGTTAAAATTTGTCCATCTATTTTAATGGGACCTTAAATACAGTACTTTTAACCAAAAATCATTTTTTTAAATCTTTGTCTGACTCTCTGTTTGTTCCGGCTAATGTCCGAAACGGCTGGACCGATTTTGAAGATACTATTATTAATAGGTAGCTGATGTTATAAGGAGTAACTAAGGCGACTTGTTTATTTTTCAAAATTACCTTGAAATTTTTAACAAATTCCAAATAGGAAAGTTATATATTTATAATAATTTCACGACGTAGGTCGCGGGCTAGTCTTTCATATAGTTCATTCAACCTTTCTCTGGTCTTCTCCTGCTCTTATAGCCATCCACATCATTCTAGTCCATTTTAAAAATAAGACAACCATTAATCCGAGAAAAAGGTACGCCTTACTTCTTCAATTTCACATTAAAATTCACAAAACCCAATCATCTAATTAAAAAGCAACTCTTAAAAAATCATAAAATTATCCTCCGACCCTGATGGATTCACCGACTGATTAAAACTTAACGATTGATGAAGCCCGGAATTAATTACACGCTTTCAGAGTTTAGTGGAAAACTTTGTGAGTCAACGTTTAAAGTTAACGTTGATTTTACTCTAACTTAAGCTTTTATTTGGGAACACGGAAGATCTGTTGACAGCCAGTGAGGGTAATTAAATGTTGTTTTAAACTGATTAAGAATGTGGTAGGTATTCAGTAGAACACCTGTACGTAAGGCTGTGAAAATTCAAATGCAAACAAGATATTAATCCAAACATGTACTACCGAGTGCACTGAGGGTCTGTCACTTTTCACCCTTATGCCCTAAGTAATAAGGTTGAGAAGTGGTCGACTACCGAGAGCACTGAGGGTCTCCCACTTTTCACCGTTATGGGCTCAGTAATAAGGTTGAAAACTGGTCAACCGTCAGTGTGCTCAAAGCTTCAACGGGATAGTTTTATTTTTATGTGAATGACTGACTGACCAGCCTCATTTGAGTTGCCAATAACAGCCTCGTACATCTGATTTATAACTACCTAAGAACTTAATACTAGAACCAAGCTTCTGTTAAATGGACACTCAGGATTAACTTGATAATTTTGTATTTTGTCCTGGAAATATTGCTTAGATGACCCTGTAACCAATGTTTATAATGCCAACCTTCCTACTTTTACCACATCAATAAGATGAGACAAAACTAAATAATTATACAAAGGCGGAGTTCACACTGCAAATAATAACGTCCCACTAAGATTGACTTTCACAGGAACCCGCACAAACTAACCACCCTGTACATTATGTAGGCAAATTTATTCGCCACTCTCAGCGGCCGTGTGTCTCCTGCCTAAATAAATGTTAATGAGCGACAGCCCATAATGAATAAACGTTTGATCGAGAATTTGCTATTCCGCTCGCACTTTGACCACTTTGCAAGATGGTCCAGAAAACCCAATACCTACCAACAACATTATCATTTACCTAGCCTTTTGGCATAGTCTAAGCTCTCTAAATGGCCCTACTTTTATCTGGTTAACTTTCAATGCCATTTGCTTAGCCTTTTCTCAACCTTGTTGAGGTCGGCTTCCAGTCTAACCAGCTGCATCTGGATACCAGTATTTTATTTACATGGAGTGACTGCTTATCTGACCTCCATAACCCAGTGACAAAGTTCTATAAATAACATCAGGGACCAACTGTTAAACATGATTTCTGAGGCACGGAGGGGTTTGTTATGAATGGTCAGTTGGTCATCCATTCTTGGAACCCATCCTTGCAGATCGAACCGTTCAGGTGTTACTATTTAGCCAAGTCCAGTAAACTCTAACACGCCTATCAATAAATAAAAAAACAAAATAGAAATATAAACAAGTTAAAGTGATTACTTGAGTAAAAGTATTTTTTTTTTATTTTTTAGATTTTTTTTAAAAACGTTGTCCTACACTAGGAATTTCTCCTGTATCGTGGGTGCGTTTACAAACATTTAAACTCACATATACAAACAGCCAGACCCGGAACAACTATCTGTAGGCCATACAAATATTTGTTCCGTGCGGGGATCGAACCCGCGACACGCAACGCCGCAGTCAATCGCTCAGACACTGCGCCAACCGTGCCGTCAAATTATGTAAGATACGATTTTATTCTGTAGTTTAGTAATTGCTTGAAGTAAGAATTCTTAGCTTTCTTTCTTTGACGGTTCTTACTTCGTTAAAATTTTTGTCTATTGCATAAAAATGGTTGCATAAGTAATTACTTAAACTCAAGTAATTACTTTAACTTGGCCTTACATACGGGTGTAAGTATCAAAGTAAACCTTCTGTACTCTCCCTATAACATGTTCTGACCTTAAACGAAATTAAACCAAAGAACTTGAGGGTTGTTTTAAAGAAAACTGTTGATCGTAATACGAAACGAGTTCGGAATTGAAAAAACAAGAAGTTTCCGTTACTTTTCGGTGCGTCTTGTTTTTTGTTTGCTTTCGAAACTTGATAGCGGTATTTTGTAAAAGAAAGAAATTGGGATTTTTTTCGTGTTTTACGTAAACATGTGCCATTGGTGTTATATGACTTTTTAACAGTTTCCTTTCATTTTGAAATGAGAATTTAGGTCTAGGGCTCGATTTTCCGGTCAGAAGAAATATCCTTGGGTTTCTACATTGGGAATTCGTCAGTAGTCGTCCGGAGCCTGGGATTTGTGTACCGTTGATGGCAATAAGCTCACTCCTCATTACATGTTGCTTAAACAAAACTGACCTACAGACAATAAAACAACAAAAACAAACAATATATTGCAATTTAAACAAGCGAGACGCCTCACTCGCACATAATATAATCTTTCAGATTAAGATTAAGCGATGTGGGTTTAACCAAAATTAATTTTGTTGTTTTTTTTAAATAAAAAGTTTTTAATTTTTTTTTTTTACCTTCCCTAATAAAACCTATCGGTGAAAACAGGTGTGATGCACTTGTGCAGTCTGCTTTTATTATATTATACCCAGAGAATTGAAGTAATAGCTAGTATTATGGCAATGACACGAAATTTAAAACATTTGATGGTTCAAAAGGCACTTTTTCTTCAAAAGTCTTTCCAATCCATCGCATCGAAGTAAATGTATTCAATAAAATAGCACTTGCACAGATACCATATTCGAAGAAGTATCGAACAAGAAGGAACCAAGCTTTTATATACATTAAAACTTCCCGGAGAAACTCCTTGGAGGCTCTTTTATACTGAGAATAAAGAAAAAAATCTTGAATAAAGTAGGCACGCGAACTAACCGATAACAGGGCCTCAACATGTAATGCCGAGTATTTTGCTGAAGAGTATTCCGCAGTACATTGCGTGTTTTCTACCGTATTGGACGATTCAGATGGAGATGGAGCGGCAATGTATGGGATGTAATGCGATAACTTTGAAGTGAAGTATTGTGTACGTGTAAGGGGAAATGATATGAAGATAAAGAACACATTCAGAGGTTAACGGTTGAATATTTTATTTTGGGAAACAGTGTTTTTGGAGATAAGAAAGTTAAGATCAAATATTGCGTAGGTGCATTTGATGAGGACCACATCATTACATGTTTTTTTTTTAAGCACAGACACATAATCTGCCTTTTATGTTCCTACTGCTGGCTTCCTCTTTTTGATGGAAGTGCAGGGCCGTAATCCACCACGTGGACCTACTGGGGACTGGTGAATGTCACCCATATTCGGTCTTTCGGAGCTAGAGGTTCCGATATCCTTATCATATTTTCCATCACCGTTTTGAGAGTCGTGGTGGTGAAATAAACAATGCTAAGTAGTAAGTCTTTCCATGCTTAAACATGAAAGGATAACTAGTTTTTGCTTTTCGCCCGCATTAAATATACCTTAGGCCTCCTATCTGTACTTAACAACTCCCACAAATTAAAACCGACTCAAATAACAATTCTACTAATGAAAAACATCACTCAAGGAGTCACTTTAAAGAGTAATTGAAGCCAAAAACTTTAACCGTTCTTAGTCCAGTCGAATAATTACTGGGTATGCATGAACTTGCCTAACGATTGGCCCTCAAACTTCTGAATTAAGTGCCCCATGTATTTATTTTAATAAAGAACGTAGCGCCTTGAAAGAATTTTGAAGGAAACTTCGAGTAATTGACTGTAACAGGGTCAAATGATTCTTTGTAATGGATTTTCAAGCTAACGCTCCGGTTTTTACGTCGAAATCTGATTATTCAGACACCTTTTAATTTGAGAGTGTTTATGAAGTGGGTCGGTATTGGCAGTTGGCTGAGTTTTTTTTTTTAAGGGTAGGAGAGTTATTTTAATTGATGGACGTCTTCTTTTGCTTAATTTTTTTTTAATATCAGACGGTAGCCAAAGACTTTAGCTGTCTCTAGAATGTCATTGATATGTCCATTTCAATGTCAAATCATGTACACGTTTGAAAGTCAACAATTAACAAATTCAAAGAATCGAAGGTTCGACCAAAATTAGTGGCACATTTGATTTTCACTTAAAATTATCTAAAAGTAGTTCTACTTTTAGAAAATTTTAGATTTTTGCTTTTTGATAAAAAACAAGCTCTTTGCTGTCTATAACCTGTTCTTTTTCCCAACAATTTCCAGCAGACGACTTAAATAATTATTTTATGTTAACAACACATTATTAAACGACTAAACAGAAAAGAGTGGCAAAAGAAAGAGGAGGCCTATGCCCAACAGATGATGATGATGATGATGACTATCCCACTGCAAGTAGAATGCCTCCCGCTATTCTTTCAGTTTCAGATCCGGTTCCGCCCCACTTCTAAGGATGCGGTCAACCAGACTGGACCAGACTGTGCTCCGGACACCGAACTTAGGCAGATCTTTCAAAATCTAGTGTTTCTTTAAGGAAGACAAAAGATATGCTAATAAAAGCCACACCTTCTAATAAATGATTCAATCTGCATCTTAAAAATACAGCATGTTTCCAACTTCCCACACGGGGACGTGGGGCGACAATCCTGCACATAATGAGACTTAGACAAAGGGTTCCGCACAACTATCCGATTTAATTAAACTACGAGACGCGAACGACGCGCAGATTTTGAAGTTTGCTCCTCTTTCAACCGATTTGAGAATGAGTGAGGATTTTGGGATTGCTTGTGGTGTGTGTTCGCTTTTTTGTGTAATTTTGTCTGAAGATGTGTTTCTTATGTAAATAAGACATTCAACGTAAAAAGTTTGTATTGACTAAAAAAAATCTTAGCCATATCTTTCGTCATTTCAAAATAGAGACAAAGACAAGTTATTTGACTATTTTCATTCAATATCTTTAAGTACAAACTGCTTATTTTTTTCCTTTCTTCATGAAGATAAACGAAATATAACTCCATTGATATCTAAAGTGTCTATAAAGCAATCTAAACCGTGATTACCCTACAAACGACTCCAAAAATCAGAAACCAATACTAATTCACCTTTCACAATCCCTGCTAAGACATTTATACGAGCAGGGATCGGGAACAGGGCGAAAGCGGAACGCGACAGATTCCCGGAATAACGGGAAATTCCTCCTGTATTTATGGTTACATTTAAAATTGGTCGTGTTTCCACCACAGCGTACGGACCCCTGAAGCCCTGGTATATTTATCTCAATAAAGTTATTGTAAATCTTAGCAGTGGTTGCTTGTTTTAGTGGACAAATACGGAATTGTTGTCGTCGGTTAATTTTAGGAGCTCGAGAAATGTTTCTGGTGTTTGCTTTGAGTAAGCCAGCTGAAATAGTTAGTAATACAGTAAGATGCTAAGAATTTTCGTCATGGGAAATCGGATTCATTACATTATTCTACATTAAAAGACCTTTTTGTTAACATTTACCAGTCTGGCAATGAGTTATTTCCAATTTTCTTACCTATGGTGTTGTACGTCCAAAACTTAAGCAATTGGTGCTGCTGTCAGTCTAATCTGGTTTTCACCAACCCTATGCGGCACTTTTTGTTGTCTTTCTTTCTGTCTGTCTGTTTGTTTGTTGTGTTTGTTTGTTATCTCCGAACCGGTTGGACCGATTTTGATGTGATTTTTACTGGCAGATAGTTGATGATATATGAAAGGCAGGCTACTTATAGTTTCACTATGAAAAACGAAAGTTTTTTTAGAAAAAAATCCAATTCAAATATGAGTAATCTTCTTATATTGAAAGTAATCTTCTTATCGTGTTTGTGGTCGTACTCTTCCGAAACGGCTCGACCGATTTTATGAAACTTTTTATGTATATTTAGTAGGTATGAGAATAGGTCGTAAAGTATATTTCACACCGCTAATTTCACGCAAACGAAGATCGCGGGGCATAGCTAGTTATTTTATAATAATTTCATGGTCGATTTCGCTGGCATCAACTAGTTCATAATACAAAGGGAAAAGTCGATTGAGCCAGATTCCAGCTCTCATTTCTTCAGGTAAAAGGTTTACACCTATAAAACTTCCTTCTTTTACTAATAAAACCTGGCAAACTCAGTCTTCCCATCTTCGCTTGCCTACATATCGGCGATATTAAAACTAATATCTCTTTGTAGGCAAAAAAAACACGACTAAACGTTACAAGGTAATATATTCTTCATATTCTTTCTTTCTTCATATTAGTCGGATACCGACGTCTACAGCCGAAAGCCCTGAAAACAGGTGAGGCCTCATAAAAGGTAATTCATATCGTCTAGCTAAATTGAATACTTACTTTTATGAGCAAGTTTATTATATCATCACTGTAATTACTATCAAATAAATACATTAACTTAATAAGACATCGTTTCTGAGTAATTTTATATTCGGTAATAACTAACTGCGGCTCACGACCTTCGTCCACGTCAAATTATTTAATTATTTATTATTTGCCAATAAGCAAGTAATATTTTGCAAAAATCCGATTGAAATATCAATCGGATTTTTTTCATTTAACAAGTTCATGGGTTTATTTTTTTTGCACGGAACCTTAATCCTTTTTCTAAAATAAAAGTACCCTAAGTTACTCATAACATCAGCTATCTGCCAGTAAAAGTCCCGTCAAAATCGATCCCGTTGCGGAGATTAGCTAGAACAAACAGACAGACAGGCAAATATTTTAATTTTTTTTTTTTGTCATAAGTACCGTATATACTTTCATATGCATTCAGTCAAAAGCTGTTATTTTCAAATAACAAACAGACACTTCTATTATAATTATCTATTTGTATAGATCATTTGTGATGTTTTTCAGAAAGGTTTCGGTTATTACTCGCAACTGGCCTATAAGTAATTATGAACGTTATCGGGGTGAAAAGAGTATGTAAGGATAGTGGCGTTTAGTAGTCTTTTCCTTAATTATAATTATATTATAATGGAGCACAGCATTCTAGGCGTCAAACTAACCGACCATGTACACAACACTACACTGCGCTTCAAAACACAATTACTGACGTTGCTCTAAAAGCCTCTAAGCTGAAGTGGGACTGGATTGGCACACGTCACGTCACGTCTGCCGCATGCCTAATGAGCCAAAATAGCCAGTTTCTGAGCCCTGATACAGCCAGAAGACGTCGCGGCAGACCTCGAAGGAGATGGCGGGACGAGCTGGACAAAACCAACGACCAGTGGTCCAAATTAGCCCTGGATCGAAATACCTAAAAGTCATGGGGAGAGGCCTTTGCCCAGCAGTGGGATGACGAAAGCTAACAGTGTCAGTATAATTATATTAGATAGGTATGTTTTATGGAAACAGCATCAGCGTACTGTACAAAATCAATTTAATTTTAAAGTAAATTTGCAGATGCATTTGAAACTTAGGTAAAATGCATTTAATTTGATAAATGGTGCTCATGTAACTTTCTAATACATAATAAACGGCGATATGATTACAGTTGAACATCCTACATTTGCCATTAATATGACATTCATAATGTAAATTAAACCCAACTAAAAACTAGACCATGTTTTAATTCCAGTTTTAAAAGACTTAAGACGCATAACGAATTCTGCTTAAACAAAAGCATAGCACCGTCACTGTACAAAAGGTTCATACAAACTCTTAAAGTACGTATACAGGGTGGAAACTTACAGCGGGGCAGTAAGGGGAACTACCGTAACCGTGACAGCTACACGAAAATGGTCTTAGGAGATCCATAATTTTTTTGCGAAATTTGGATCCAAATTCCATTCACATGATGTATGTATAATATGTTTAATACAAAATGTATGGGAAGAGTTTTTTTTAGCAATTTCTGACTTTTTAGTACTCCAACTGGGGTTGGTCCCATAGAAGTTGTTGATCAGTATTAGAAACAGGACCGATTGACATCAATAAAAAAAAATGGAAAAATAATAGAATAAATAGATATTATAATTTAACACTAGAAACGGAATATTTACCATGTCCACTGTTTGTTTTGAGTTCCCGATATTTCGGCGCTGTTGCAAGCATCATGATCACAGATAAACAAACAGTGGACATGGTAAATATCACGTTTCTAGTGTTAATGATAAATAGATAGTCCATAATAGATAAATAAATAGGTAGTCTCTTAAAACCATTTTCGTGTAGCTGTTATTCCCCTTAGTGCCCCGCTGAAAGTTTCCACCCTGTATACGAATCAAGATCTTCCCTCCATTTTGTGAATTAGTTTACCTTTCATTTGCGAAGCGCCCGGCGTCCAAATAAAAACAACGGTGGTTGCTTTTGCAAATTAAATCTATAATCTTTATGGACATTCTAAAATATGAAGGGTTGAGAGGGTTGAAAACGGAATTATTAGAGTGATTGTGAATTGGCTGTTTAGGGTTGAATTTTTCAATAATGATGAGGAAATTCTTTATCCAAGATTTATTGATGTGAAAAGGGTAGATATAATCATCATCAAATATAGTAAGAAACTACTTGATTTTGACAAATGATGACTGGGTAAATCAGCGGTGTAAATAAACTCATCCAAAAAAAAAGATATGTTGGTGCTGAATACATAGCACCAATGTATCCCTAGTACCCTGTTGATGAGTGCCCATCATTACATACCGAGTTTCCTCCGTGCCTCGGAAACCACGTTAAGCCGTTGGTCCCGGCTATCATTTGTGGATCTTTGACAGTCGTTACTGGTAGTCAGTGGCCCGAAAGTCTGACAACCAATCTCACCGAGGGCTATCGCATTACCCAGCACTAAATGGATTGTGGAGGTCAGACAGGCAGTCGCTCCATGGAAAATAATGGTATTCAGCTGCATCCTGTACGATTGGAAGCTAACCCCAATAAATTTGGGAGAAGACTAGGCTGATGATAACTCTTAAGTAACACCAAAATTAACCAATGTCCGAAAACGATCAATGAATAAATCAAATCCCGCCAAAATATCGACAGTTCCACTATAATAGATAGAGAAGTCAGCTTTATCAACGCAACATAATTCCTTCACCGCCTTTTAAGGACGTCCACAAAAGAAAATGGCCGCCCATTAGCCACTAGTCCACACTGCACAAACGGCTATCTTACATTACATAGCACTTTTTACACAGAACGAGATCGACGAACGAAATATTACAGCAGTTATTCAACTCAATAAAAGTTATCTCTGGTTACAGAGTAATAGTCTTATCTATGTGATATATGTCCGGGGTGTACCTATGAGCAGGGAAGTCCGGAGTTCATGGCAAGCCAATTTGTTAGTAGGCTAACGCGATAACACCGTATTATGGTTATTCTGTGTCTAGTTTTAGGATTATGGTGAAATATTGTGGTTTGTGGTGAGGATTAATATATCCGTAAGATTTGGTTGAAGTTTACCTGTTAATTTTTTTGATTGGCCTGTTGGTCTAGGGGTTAGTGACCCTGACTGCTGGGACTAAGGTCGTGGGTTCGATTCCCACACAGGAAAAATCTTTGTGCGATGAGTACGATTGTTTGTTCTGTATCTGGGTGTGTAATTTATCTATGATATGTATGTATTTATAAATATATAAGTATGTTTATCAGTTGTCTGGTTGCTATAGTACAGGCTCTGCCTAGTTTGGGATCAGATGGCGGTGTGTTGGTTGTCCCAAGATATTATTATTAATTTTGTTTTTATATCAAACTTACGCCTTTCCTTTGGGGGTAGGCTGATGTTACAGATTGCCAACTGTTATCTTACGATCCTTACATACTCTTTTTGGTTGGTCCACGTTCATATATTTGGTCATACATGCTCGACGACGACGGTTGCAATTGGATATTGTTACTTGTTTTTATAAAAAGTTTCATGGAAAAACAGCGTTTGGTAGAACGTAGGGCATAGTAGCAAAAGGTTGTAGTTACAAATTAAATTACATAGATAACATCACGCCTGTAATCCCAAAAGGGTTAATAAGAGGTGTGCCTAATAGTCCTCACACATTTCGCGAGTTTTGTTTTAAGTTCCTATGTAAGAGGAGGTGAGCCCATTGCCGTCAAATGGGCACAAATCCAGTCTCCGTGGCTGCCACTGAGAAATTCCTGATGGATAAATCCAATAACATTTTGCCCGTCCCACTTCAGCAGTCAGGCAGCAGCTTGCGGCCACTCGACTAACGAGGCAGTCAATTAAATTAGTACTACAAAATTGTCTTTAACACAGGAAAACTTAATAAACAAAAGAAAAGCTATTAACATCAATATTGACCCTCACATAACTACGAGCTTTTTAAAAAACGAATAAAAGAGAACACAAAACCTCAACACGCTTTTTGAAAGTGAAATATAAAAAAGGAATAAGAACTCGAATCATGGCAACGAAAAAAAAAACACAGCAAGGGCGAACGCACATTTACTAACTATAGTCCTTTCACAGTTATTTTAGCTCTGACAGTTGCAGTCCAAAAACAACCTTATAATAACCACAATAAAGATCACTATAATTGTGTCAGACTTCGCAGTGATAACACGCTAAAAACCACCTTATTGCTATAGGGATAAAGATCAGTGTGATTTTACAGTAATGTTAAGACAGAAGCAAAATGTGAAAGGACTATAGGAGCCAAGACAAGTCGGGAGTTTCGTTTCAATTACGACGAGTCGACTTAGCAGGGTAAATTCAAATGGCGAACTCGCACCGAGATGTGCCCATTTACGTAAGCCGCGTTTTTTTCTCTAATGTAATCCGATTGGCTACGATCTGAAGACATTGCCTGCCAGTGTGTAAACTGTGATAGAAGTCCATTGTCTATGACACTGTCATTTCTTTCTCGTGTGGTTAATGCTTAACACGGTGTCAGAGTTTTTAAACCACCCAAGAGCCTCTGTCTTGGCTTTACACGCCCGTCGAGAAATATCTCTCAGGTATGCCTGTTGTTTCGTGTGTTTCCTCAAGATGTTTTCCTTCACCAAAGCAAATGATAATAATTATACTATACGCACATGAATCCGAAAAATCAGAGGCTTGTCTTGGATACAGCTGAGTACCAGTATTTTACACAGTTACATGAAGCGACTGCCTATCTGACCCCCACAACACAGTTAGTACTGGGTATACGATACCCCTTGGTAAGGATCGGTTGTTAGAATTTCAGGCCACTGACTACCGGCAACGACTGTCAAAGATCAACAAACGACAGCCAGGATCAACGGTTTAACGTGCTTTCCAAGGCATGGAGGAATGGAATGGTTGGTCATCCATCTACGGACCTAGGCAAGCGCGGCTTAATCTGAAGATCGACCAGATCGGCCGTTATTCTTTAGCCACGAGCTCTTAGGGCTCAAACACATAAACACGTTACGACGTGGAAATCGACGTCGAGCAACGTAAATTACGTTGCTCGACGTGGAAGTCCACGTCACGGCACCATTTTTTTTTTTTTTTTTGGTGGTTGGGAAATCATCAAATGACCCCCCCGCTCTGGGCGGAGCGGAAGGGAGTGTCAGACTCTTACTGACTAAAAACCACCCATGTTCCTTCTTTGACCCTTTATATTCCAGGGCCGCGGTATCTCTTTCGAACAGTCCCGCAGCCCTGGCAGGCACCGGCCCTTGCGGGCCCCTCCCGTTTGCTGACAACTCTTTGAGGCGCGCGTGGAACACGAACGCGCCGTCGACACGGCCTGCCCGTCGTCATACGACGGACGGACGGCGAGCTAGCCCATTACTCACCGTCCACAGGCCCGCGCCTACGACGTCACGGCACCATGACGTGGACTTCCACGTCACGTTACCGTGCCGTGTCACGTTGCGTCGTCGTAACGTGTTTATGTGTTTGAGCCCTTAGGCGAAGCAAATTGAGTAAATATGGATCGTAGCAGAAGGCGTTCTATAGTTTCTGCTCTTATTCAAAAAAAGGCATTACTTTATGTACGAGTATGTATGAATATTACGTAGGCGTATTTGCCAGAGAGAGAAACTCCAAGAATTTCATTATCAATCGAGAACCAAAAAAATTCAAATCAATTTAAGGAACCCGTCATTGACATGAACGGTAAACCTTAATATCAGAAATGTAAACGTTGTTACGTTAATTAATACCTTTAAATTAATTTCCCAGCGACCGGTGCCGTGGTCATTCGACTGACCAGATTTTCTTTAGAATTTAAATTCATAGAGTAGTTTCCAGACAATCTATATATACCTTGGGTACTTATTTATGAATTAACTCTGGTCTCGTTATCTCCGTTTATTTAAAGTACGTTTTGAACAAGAGCAGTGCATTAGAAATTAATAGTGCTTCTTCATATCTACATAATTTGAAAGAGATTTAAAATACCGTAGAGGGTTTCAGAAGAAAGGACAATGACCAAAGTTGGTACCAAAAAGTCTCGCGCCTCAAAACCAAAATATTATAGTAATTAGTTTCATATTTTTTTACGGCATTACGCGTCGGGGATTTGATTTTTGAACTGGAAATATACTTTTCGAGTTTAAAAGTACGAATATTGTTTTACTCCCTTTATATGACGTTCCGTTTCAACTGAATATAAATGACGTTCCGTTTCAATTGAACAAACCCTTGTCTGTCGAGCGGACTCTAAAATTAATTACAATTAAGTAAGATCAGTACACCAAATCGATTTAGTTTGGTTTATTGCTATTTGCAACAAAATAGATTTTCTCAGCCTAGAGATTTTGATTTATCGATTACATCCCTAAATCCCGACTAGTTTATAGCACTTACTATACTCTATGGTTTATAGTTATCTTATCTGTGGCATCTGACATTTGTACTGTACTGACTGACTATTGGCAATGTAAAGGTCTAAAATAAAATCGAGTTTTAGTCAAGCATACTGTGGATGTTACTTTAACTCGTAATTCTTACTAATATTAGTGTATTACGCTGTTTTTAGAGCAATAATGTAATGTATGTGTGTTAAAATACGTCGTTGGTAGCGTCGAAAAAATAGACCTACTTTTTAGGTTAGTTTCGATTTTATAAAATAACTCTGAAACGCGGGTTTTTTTTTCAAAAATAATTTTTGTAGGAGTTAATACGATCAGTGTAGTCTATAAAAAACAAGGTTTGATTTTGATGCAGCATGGTACGGGATTCCATACTTCCATGAGCATTCTCTTTTGATCTCATGCAATAGCAAAGTGATATTATTCCCAAGTTTGGCAAGTAACACTTTTACTGGCAATAATCATTTCGATAATTGTAAGTGCATTACGATATTGTTCACTTTTTCCTGTTTAACATTTCGTAATTATATTAAAATCCCTCTAAATAACCTCTGATTTTTCGAATTCATGTGCGTATTGTATAAAATAAATTATCACTTGCTTTGGTGAAGGAAAACATCGTGAGAAAACCAGAATTCCTGAGAGATATTTCTCGACGGCATGTAAGGCCAAGTCAGAAGCCCATGAAAAATCTGACACCAGATAAGGCACTAACCATACGAAGCATAAACAATTTTTTTTTCGTTTTTAAAACATTCCACCTACAGTAAAAAGGCATGGCGCCGTATTCATAGTCAGTAATAAAATAGCATAGTTACATAAATATCACAACATTTTTATCCATGCCAAAAATAACCAACACAATATATTCCAGCAATAACCGCTCTTTCAAAGAGTGACCACAAAAACCTGGCTATGGCTACAGTCAGTTGTTTTTGACATCAACACCAATATTTACTTGAATCCAATCTATCAATGTCAATAATGCTGTAATTGGGTCGTACGAAGTGGATCAGTAAATCGTGAAAAATGTAAAACAGTGTTTTTGTAGTGTTATGCAAAACGTTATATCAGATGAATTGTTTGAGTACGGTTAGCTGGGTTTTCTTTAATTAAAACTACAAAAGTCAATGTGTTTTTTGAATCATTGTGATTACAAGATGCTTTTTGATATTGTAATATGATTATTGTTAGCATTTAAGCGTTTTGGTAAAACTGTACGCTAAGAATGTATTTCTGAATAAATTCATGTGTATTTTTGTTTCTTTTGTAGTACTTAGCTGTCAATGTCAAAACCAGAGCTAAAATAACTACATAGTAACATGATAAATCGAAGCAGGTTAAAAACTCTTAGACTAACATGCTCCATGGATCTTTTGGTGATTTAATTATGTTAAACGGGGGAGGGGGTTGGGGTGCATTTAGTAAACATATGTGAAAGTTTTTCTTTAAATTGTACTGAAAAACAAGATGGCAGTCATAGTTTGGTGGCGTAGAAGTTTTATGTACACCTTTAAGTGTGTACGTCACAATTAGTTATTTGTTGTAATAAAGAAGTTACTATTATATTGTTCTTTGTCTAACCTTTAGTAACATAATCAAGTGATATATTTACTTCAATGTAAGATCATACCCCTAAAAAACAGAAAATGGCAGTAGAATAAATCTTATCTTAAGCCTTATAAGTCTTCACCGAGGTTAGTGCTAATTCCGGGCCTTAGTGGACTTATAAAAACGTTAATCTTTTTAGGTCTTGTAAGTCTGACGACCGTAATGTAAAGGTCATGACGATTTAATTCTTGTGATATATAATGGGTGGGCCTATTAATTCAATAGTGGCTTCTTTGTTTAAAGGAACTAGGTCGTTCGTTAGTGAGGGTATGGATACCATTGTGAAGTACGAGGCTGGTTTTACAATGTCTGAATAGAGGCTGTGCATTATAAAATAATATTTGTAGTTGCTACAAGATAAGTCATGAAGAAATGGGGTTTCGTTCTTCTGATTTGAAATAAACAACATATTTAAACATCTACTATATACATATAAACTTAAATAAATATACAAACTAAATATTTACAACATCTACTTATGTACTAGTATCTATGCGGAAAATTGGGGCAGCAATTTATACGCTGTAAAACAATATTGTGACACAATCTTTGACCAAGGATTCAGTGCATAATTCTAAACTCAAATAGAAAAATCAGGTATTACCTACACGGTCACAATGTATGGAACAGCAGATTTTATTTTTTAATTTAAAATTTAATTCATTACATTGCTACTGGCTTTAAAATGATGTACTGAGTGCCTGGTTAACTATACACAATACAACTTTTAAGCTACTGGCACGATGACCTCTTAAACCGAGTAAAATATCTACGAGTAGTACCGCAAGTTTTATTGAACCGTGAAGAAATGTATACCAAGAAGCCATGTAATCAATCAAACCAGAAAACAAACAAAACCACAGAAAATAAATAATAAGAAATATTATTTACACATAAGTAAATCGCGGAGTCGGTACTGGCCAAACTTGGAACTCAAATATCAAATATTGAGGAGTTACAAATTAAATTCAAACGACTTCAAAAGTCGTGGGTTACGGAGGGTTAATGAATTTTCAGTTCATTGGAATCTTGGATTGAAAGCGATAAGCACAAAATTTTTTTAAAGAAAAGAGGTATTTAAGCATTGAATGGTGTTTGTTTAGATTAGTGTAGGTACAAGACTATGAATATGGCATTTATTGTTTTTATCATCAGAAGTAGCTTAGAGACAGGCGAAAAATGGATTTCGACCCTACTTTTTGATGATTTAAAGTAAAATCTAAATCACACTAATATCTATTTAGTCCATTAATCCTACTTTTATAAATCTACGTGTTAATTGATATACTACGAATCGATTCATAAAAATATTATGGACCAAACGTACACCCTACTTCTGGAAAACATAAATTATTTCCAAATACCAGTTCAAATTCAACCTCGAACACAAAGCATGCTTTTTACATAGCAAACAAGACAGCAACTACAAAAGAATTTAAAAAACTTCCCCACCACACACAAATCGTCTAACATTACTCCAAGTTCCTTTACAATTACAGTGAATAATTAAGAAATAAATCACCCTAAGTACAAAATCGCATGCCCAATTAGCACACTGCATCGTTACGACTTACACTTTTCTTTTTAAAGTAGACAACATGGTCATAGTGTAAAAAAGATGCAGAAGGTTATTTTAATACTCCATTAGTACCATGTTATGTTATGATTGCTAGGTCAATAACCATCATCTGCCTAGTCTTTTTCCAAACTATGTTGGGATCGGCTATTATTCTAACCGGATGCAGCTGAGTACCAGTAGTTTACATGGAGCGACTGCCTATCTGACCTCCACAACCGAGTTAGGTCTGAATATTATGATAAGACCTTTTTAGGGTTCCGTACCCAAAGGGTAAAACGGGACCCTATTACTAAGACTTCGCTGTCTGTCTGTCTGTCTGTCTGTCTCCAGGCTGTATCTCATAAACCGTGATAGCTAGAAAGCTGAAATTTTCACAAATGATGTATTACTATTGCCGCTATAACAACAAATACTAAAAATTTAAAAAAAATATATTAAGGGGGGCTCCCATACAACAGATATGATTTTTTTGCCGTTTTTATAGATAATGGTACGGAACCCTTCGTGCGCGAGTCCAACTCGCACTTGGCCGGTTTTTTTATATTAAATGGGCCTACTCTAGACCTAAATCTAGTCCTTAGTAAGATTGGTTGTCAGACTTTTCGGCCACTGACTACCTGTAACGACTGTCAAAGATCTACAAATGACAGACCGGGACCAATGGCTTAACGTGCTTTCCGATGCACGGAAGAAACTCGGTATATAATTGATGACCACCTAGGCAAGCGCGATTTAACCTGATAATCGACCCGAGCGGCTGTTATTATATAGTCACGAGACTCACGAGCTCCTCGATTGGTAGCTTGAAAACGAATGAAGAATATTCATGAATCATAATCATCATTCTCTTGACCTTATCCCAATTTATTTGGGGTCGGTGCAGCATGTCTCCTTCTTCCACACCTCTATTACTCGTCATCTCAGTAGTCAACTCCTATACAAGAATATGTATGTATGCAGAATATCCTATATGCGCTTGGTACGAGCATTTCGTGAATGCAACCATTTTTACCCGACTGCGCGACAGCAAAGGCGTATTACCTAGGTATTATTTACGAATCCTGGTCATAGTGCAGAACACATTAAATGACCAGATCGAGTTCATTTAATGTGCTAGAAGCGGTACAAAAATAACCTAAAATATAGGCGTTACGGTTAAAACAAACATGACGTTCTTACTTTTTTTACACACTATACAGTGGTTTTAGTAAAATATTGATATTTAACCTTAATCTGTTTAACAGAAAACTGCAAAAAGCTTCTAAGTCTATACATATATTCGCCTATTACCATGCATTAAGTGAAGTGGTACTTCTGGTACGTATTTAGTATCATAACGAAGCCCTTTATCTTCATTACGGTGCAGCGGTTAATCCAAAAGGCTTTTACCTGTAGCCGTCAAAGTGGAGAGAATAATAAATTCATGTTAGGTTGGTACGAGTCGTCCTCTACGTGTGGCCCTCGCCGATGTTTTAGTGATTATTTTTTTGGGTGTTTATCTTCATTTGGGTTTTAAGCTGTTGGGCTGTTGGTGTGGAAACTGAAGGCGTGTGAATGATTAATAAAATGTAAAGTCATGGCAGTTTGTTATGATCACCACGGCAGGCTGGATTACTGCTACAGTATGTCTGTGAAAGTCTACAACAAAATACCTAAACAAATAAGGGAACCCCCACTTAATTATTTTAAACAACAACTTAAAAGATGGCTGTATAATAATGTATTTTATACAATAAGTGAGTTTTTAGCCGTTAAGCCCACCTTACCTAATGGTTTTACTGTACGTACCAATGTAACATTTTTATTTATTTGTTTCTTATTTTTTGTGTAACATCACTACATAATACGTGGAAGGGACACCGACGCGAAAACGGTTACCACGTATTTAGTACATCCATTCTAAGCCGAAAAATTTATATGTCGGGCATAGAAATTTTTCATCGGTTATTAAAAAAAATCAGCTGTTTCCTACAAAAGTGCAATACCTGCATTGTCAAAATGTATAAAACAGCAGATGTTTTTTTAATAACCAAAAAACTTTCTTTAGGGGCTCAGAATGATCTACTGAAGAAGTGGTAAACATTTTCACATCGGTGTGCCTTCCCTGTTTAAATATTTTAAAATTAATAGGTACTTATTATTTTTTATTTGAATTTCGTGTCTTGCTTGTCTAAACTGTAATTGTTAACCTAGTTTTATGTAACAATATTTGCATGCTGAATTTTAGTAACCGGAAATCGTAAACCTATTTATCTTTAACACCTCAATGTGCTATATTTACCGTAAACAAAGATTATTCTATTCTATTCATCGTCGGCTAGCGTTTTTCCCAATATGTTGAGGTCGGCTTCCAGTCTAACCGGATGCAGCTGAGTACCAGTATTTTACATGGAGCGACTGCATAACTGACCTCCAAAACCCAGTTGGTACTAGGTAATACGATACCTTTGAAATTGAAATCTAATAATTCCAAATCGAGCTTCAGTCATGAATCAGATACTAGAATTTATTGAAGTTTACTGCACCATGTATTACATTGGAAATCTGCCCGTTTCCCCCAAAATTCCATTCACCATACATACATTTAGTTACACTGTAGCAACGTCCACAATATAACACAATGGGGGGACAAACCAATGGGGTATATATCTGTGTTTCACTGCCTCAGGCAGAGCCATTCATCAAATTCATGCTTCACTCGTGTACCAACCTGCGAAAGTACGCCTATGTAGCTTTGTGCTATATTTTTGGCTAGCTGACAGATTTTGTATGGCTTTTTATGAATGGAATATGGATGTATGGAATGGTTTTGTATGATCACCGAGACCGAGATTTATAAACATTACTTAGTAACCGTATGTACTAAAGCGGTAGAGACAGGTTCACGTCAAAGCCAAAGCACAAGCTAAGTAATGTTTATAGATCTCGAATGGTCATCATCTTAGAATGCCGTGAGACAGAAGTTAGTAGGTATTTGGATTTGAGCTGAAATTATGCTAAAATGAATGAGGATTTATAATAGTCGGTAGTCAAGGAAGTGTACCCAAGTAACATGGGATGAGGGCAGGATGAAGAAGAATCAAGGAAGTGTCGATCATTGAGATATATTCAAACAACTTCAATCGCATGAAAACCTGCTTACTTTCAGTTTAAGGAAGTTTGTTTGAATGTAAAACACAACAATACCAAATAATCCGTTCAATTTGTTTCGTGATCAAACATAAATGTACAGGAAAATGGCTCCTACGTAGATTTTGGTATCTCCGTAAACTCCAAACATCAATAAAACTTTACTTCTAAACGCGATTCAGCAAAATGAACTGGAAATATCCACAAAGTAATATCAGAATTTCCACTAAACACTCGAAACTATCGGTAGTTGGAGTAACTACACAAGAATCACGATACTCAACAATATTTACGCATGAGGGCCAATTGAAAATTCCTAGCAATTCCCTCGAGCCGGACCGGGTCGGGCCCGTGGGCCTTACAGGCCTGGCCTTAACGAGTGTCGAGGCCTCTCTGAGGGCATTTTGAGGCCCGTAATTAAGCTAATAGCCCTAATAGAGGTATCGTGAACCACCTGAGATGAGATGTCACTTAATATGTACCAGTTGTGACGTAGCGCGTTCGGTTCTATTTTTAAAGTGATGTATTTATTTGTGGCCAGTTTTTCACTGCATCGTTTAGTGGACTTCGGGTTTAAAAATGGAATTTGCTTTTTTTCGGGTGCAATTGATTTATCGCGCATATTCTCTACACGTGTGTGAAAAACGTTGAAATCAAATTAGTTTGTTGCCGATTTAAAACATACGGCTATTCGTTACTCAAAGCTAGTTTAGATCACATTTTCTTCTTTTCTTGTTAATAGCTCTATAGGCAAGCAACTACATTGTTATAGCATTAATATAATAAGATAACTATGTTCTGGGACACAGGCCTTGTCTTTATAAGTGGGAGTGTGGCGCAGGATCAGTTCGGGTTTTTGTTCGTGGGACATGCGCTTCCTTTCGATATTTTCTTTCGCCGTTATGAGAGCAGGGATTTTTATTATATGTTGTGTGCAATTGCGGCATATTGTGCTAAATAAACATGTTTTCTTTCAGGAGTCAGTCAGGAGTAATAAAGTATTGATGTTTTTAAAATTGTGAATTGAAATTTAACCAAACCCAGCAAATTACCAAAACACAAATAAATCTTTAATTAAAAAACGCAACAACGAGTTAATAATCGCGATAAACTATTAAATTTCAATCCTGAATCAGAGTGAGGGATATTAATTAGTTTAGCCGGCGATTACACAGAATTAATAGGGTAATCCAATATAAATTTAACGATGGACCGAACGGATTCTGTGATACAACCGTGAAAATGGGCTCGGTTTAACTATTGTTTGTTTCTTTCCAATTATTCTTTTGTTTATTAGTTAGTAGTAACAGTTAGTTTGTAGTAATATGCGCTGCGGCATCTATTTTCAAATGTCGCAGGGCCATGCTGTGATAGGGAGGGGACTTTTGGCCTCATTTAGGATTAATTTGGTTTATTTTATGTGTGGTAGTTCATTTAATCACATTAAACGACTATTTCATGAAAAAACTCATTCAATTTGATTAAATGAACTTAGAGGGTTGTATTGATGATTATAATGATTATAACTCTGTAAAGCTATATTTGTTATGGTCACGAATCATATTTTAATCAACATACAGCCCGACACAGACATGCGAATTAAAAAAAAAACGTAAGAAAATTTGAATTTCGCGCGCTACCTTAGCGGATCCTCCTCAATATGACATGCTTGCTTGAGTGTATTTTTTTTGTGCTTAGTTACGTTGATGACTAACTAACATAAGCTTGGATGAGTCTAGGACAGAACAGATAAGTATATTATGGCACTAGAAAAGATAGGAACCCTCTACCTATAGGTACATGCTTATTGAGCAGTTTTTCTCACAAGGTGATGATGAAAAGATGGTAAGCGCAAACGCACGAATTTCTTAAGCATGTATTTTTAAATCTTCATTTAAAATTACAACGATGTTCAAAATTGTCTGAGCGACAACATCATCTGGTTAGCCATTTCCCAAATTTATTGAGGTCGGCTTCCAGTCTTTCTTACCAGATGCAGCTGAATACCAGTATTTTACATGGAGCGACTGCCTATCTGACCTCTACAACCAAGTTAGTACTGGGTAATACAATACCCCGTGGTAAGACTGGTTGTCAGAAATTAGGTCCACTGACTACATGTAACGACTGCTAAAGATCTACAAATGACTGCCGGGACCAACGGCTAAACGTGCTTTCTGAGGCACAGTTGCCTAAGCGACAAGCTAGTTTAAAAAAATGCACACTAAACTGCACAATTTTACTTTAAAATGCTCACATTTTAACACATTTACGAAATACTACCAACACACAACCCGTGAACATCGCTACTTTAACAAAATACCTTAACGTTACACTGAATAATTTCGTTAAAATGTTCAACATGTTTTCTCTACTAAGTCAAGTTTCACACCAAAGCCTGTTTTCGTATGCTCTTTAGGTATGACACATTGTATCCCAGCTCATGTCACTCTGAAACTCCCGAGAGCTCCTTCTCAATATTCACGATGCGAAGTCACAAAGAACTCTAAGACATATACACTGAATATCCAACCTTACTAGCTTAAAACAAAGTTGGAAGTAGCATACCAGCTGGTGTTGTCTTGTAAATAGTTGAAGGAAACATGTTCAGTGTGGATTCTGTCTCTGGTAAGTTCGTGGTCCATTGAGGTTTGATTCGGGGCGATTTAAGAGCTTGTTCTTTACTTGTGTTCGGGAGTAAAACGTGCTTGAAATTGGAGGTAAGTATGCGGAACTGTGGATTTACACGTGCCGTTGATGACAACCAATTTATGGCGTTTTGAACCAATTTTATTTAAGGAAAACTGTGTAAGACGAATATCATGAACTGAATCAACTTTATTTCAAATAAGATCTATGAAACTCGACTGTTTTACTCTTTGTCAAAGCCTTCAATCGTTTTAAAGCTGTCTGAAAAATAAAATTCAAAATAGTTTCGAATAAAAGTAGGTTACACGCTGTGCAAATAGTAAGCTAGGCACAAATAGTATCTACAATAAATTAAATGAAAAAATTTCACACGTCATCCATGTTCATTCCTTTTCACGCTCACACAAAGCTATCATTTTCTCAGTTTCTACTAAAAATCCATTAATAAATTAATACCCACACTCAACACTTCTTACATGAACTGTTAGCTAAGTGTTAAATAATACTGAAGTCAAAGGCTCAAACGTCTGTCAACTGAATAATGTAACAACTTCACTACACTTTTCTTCACTTGTAATTTGTGTGTAGATAAATAGATAAACTTCTAAAAGATTGGTATGGATATGCAAAATCAACAATTTCCAACTACAGAATTTACCTATTTTCTTAAAACCAAGCTACTTGTTGGCAACAAAGCTTGTTAAACCTTCCCGTGAGTGTGATTTACTTTTATCTTTTTGGTGTTTCTGCATGTTACAAACCTAGTTTTTAAATAAGATGTAATACTAACACTCTATGGGCCTTGATGCCTGACTATTACTGAATATTTATTATACTGAATATTTTTATTTTTATTTATTTATTTATGGTAACATAGGTTAGTGACTCCTGATCTATGATTGACTGTATAAAACCGACAAGTGACGACCGGTTTCACATTGCTTCGTATCCGTTCCCTAAACTTTTTTCAAGACGTCACTATAACGTCGTCGTCGTCGACGTCGTCTGATAATAAATCACAGAATTTTCGTATTTCTACTGACTTCTACGAAACCTGGTGTAAAGAGAATTAAATGCTTTGAGAACATGGCATTGTGTAGTGTGTTGCTAGTTTTTCAATTTGCCAAATCATTGGTACTTTAAGGATGTTTGAAGATTCAAAAAGTATTGGTGCATATTTTGAGAAGTTTTCATAGAAATGCTGTTTATAAATACCACAAATTAATTCAAATCGAAATCAAACAAAACTAAAACAGCAGATAAAAAATCTTACCCTTCAAAACAATATCTTTCTCCCTCGCACACTAATCTACATTCAATAGAGGTGTACCGAAGACTGATGAACGTGCAACCACTGTGACCGAACGAGTGAACAAGCGAACGAAAGAGCGGGTGACTGGTGTGAATTGAAACAAATTGCGTGGAGCTATGCAAGGGACTTGAAACATTTGTCTGTGTGTCGACACTTGTAATGCCTCTCATGTAAAAGAGGTTTTTAATGAAAGGATTTATTGTTAAGATTTTTTTTTTTTTTCTCTTGAGATTTTTCTTTTTGGTAAGGAGTAGGCGTGATTGATTTATAAATGGGGACGCTTTATTGCTTCTTAGGGATGTTATTAGTAACATTGTGACAGCGGTAGAATAATTGACTCTGTCGTTGTTGGGATGCGAATTACATCTTCTTTGGATATATATGCTTGTTTTTACTAGGACTAGCGACACTTAAATGAATCCTAATGCAGAAATATCAGAAGACTTTACTAGTACTTTTATAAGCTTTTATTTAACTTGCCTGGTTAGAAAGTGAGTATGTATTGGTAAAATCTTGCATCTGAATTTCCAACCAGTTCCCCCCAACCGATTGAGCTGAAATTTTGCACATACCTTTGGTTCTGGTGACAATACATTTTTAATACAGACATGACTTAACCCTGCAGCCAGGACCTCCTCACGAGAGAACTCCTCAACGGTTCTTTGCACGGAGACGAAACGTTGTATACGCGTTCAATGTTGATAGATAAACCTCATTTCCATCTTATCATTTTAACAAAAATATTTTTTTCAAGTTTATTTTATATTCCCGCTAAACTCATACCCTTAAAATCAGAAGACTGCTCTGCGGCGACAGAAACAAGTATCATCATCATCATCATTGCAGCCGAAAAACGTCCACTGCTGGACATAGGCATCCCCCAAGAAACAAGTATGCAGTACTTAAAAGGAAACAGAAGCTTGCTACGTACTGCCAAGTTCACTGACGGCCTGCCACATTTCACCCTTATGCCTAAAGTAATAAGGTTGAAAAATGGTCAACCATCATACTATTCCAGCTAGGTACTAACAGTGTATTACACAACACTAATAAGAACACCTACAAAATACATAAAAAAATATTTTCTTTCTCGCTACTAAATAAAAGCCTTGAAAAACTTTCCACCATCTTAGCTTCTTCTATATATAAACATAATTACACGCCGTATTTGAGTCACATTAATGCAATAACGTAGTCGACTTAATAATTCAAAGCCAGGAGTCAGGTGTAGCGTAGAGCAGAAAAGATGGGTACAGACTACAGAAGGTCGACTACAATTGTATAGCTATTTGTGAAAAACTGTAATTGGGCATATTGTTCTTATTAACGAAACTATTGTGTCTGCCTAGCTGTAAGTTTTCCGAAAATAATAAAAAAATTTTTTTTTTTTTTTCAAGTGGGCGTGGATGGTTAAATCCAAAACTATGAGGAAAAGCGAAAAATACTCAAAGGAGTCTCGTCCCGATTTTGATGACAACTAAAACTGCATCATTGGATTTTTGACAAATCAATATTACTAACCTGAAACCGTGACCGTTGATTTTGAAAAAAAAAACATAGATACAGGATTATTAGTCGATTTGATAGTATCGCTAATAAGGATCAAATCCTGGGAAGAAATGACATATGGCATGCGGCCTGGTGGGTTACGTGGGCGCGCGTTTTCACAACTTGTTTAGAGTTGATTTTCTGCACCTATCTGTTCTATGGCAGAGTTTCAGTAGGAGGGTAAATAAACATTGAGATAGTGTTCGCGACTCTATATCCGATATAATACGAATGTTATGAATTATTTAGACTGTGTGTGTATTGCATCTCTCGTTTGAAGTTTCTGAAAGCTGTGTTTATTTAGTTTTCTATGTTATGTTTTTTTTGGTTCGTTCACGTCTACGCTCAACTTCTTCTTAGGATCCAAAAACACTACCTAAAACCTTACCTAAAATGTATCAGAACTCATTTGTGGTTATTTTCTAAGAAAACTCTTATTGTTACATTATTATTCGATAGATTTTCAAAGTTTTCTCAATCAAGAGAATATCAAGTCGCCAAACTTGACTATTAATTGTATTTTTGTAACACATGTAATTGTGTATGTACATAAAAGTTTGCCATACTAATTAATACCTGTTATTCACAGCCCGAATCACTGGAAAATTAATTAAATATTCAGATTTGCTTAATGACCACGCGTGCGATGTTATATCCCGTCAGTAATTATTAGGCTACCCTCGATATCAATTAACAATATCTGCAAATAATTTTAACGATTACGCGTCGAATTTACGTTAACAGCGGTAGTGGATATCGATCAAATATTTACTGAACCATCAATATCCCACCGCTACAAACAAAACGTCCACACAAACACCCATAGCGGAATGTTGTGAAAAATAGTGTCTGAACTTATTTATTCAGTGGCCATAAATCAGATCGGCACGTGCACTCGGCGTGGGCGCTAAAGACAGAGTGACGTTAAACGGGTCGGGGTAGAGGGGGGCGAAGTGGAGAAGGAAGGAAAGAAACAACCCAAAAACTTACTTTTTACGCCTAGACATAACGCCACTCGGGTGGAAAGTTACGTGAAAGCTGAGAAAGATGACTCCCGCGTATAATATAAACTACACATGATATATTGTTTGTGTGTATGCAGAGACAATTTTCCGGGTTATTTATTGGAATGATGCCGTGTACAGGGACCTTTTGTGCGGCATCTGCAGCTTTATAGGCACAACCCCCGCGGGGTTCTCAATATCAATAACAGAAGCAAACGATGTAAAAGTTGGACGTTGGTCAGTTGAAACTTTGTTACGGCCGGGGTCCGCGCAGTTTGTCAATAAAAGTTTGAAAGTAATTTTACCTTGGGACTATCTTGTATCTTTTTATAAACTGAAGCCAGAGAAAAGTTTTATTACTTTGACATTTGAGAGTAAAAAACGTCGAGATGAGACATCAACAATCAGTTTGTTATTACATCAAAAGCGCCTCAGAAGTGGGCTCAGATGATACGGAAACTCTCAGATGGATCGCGAGCGAGAACTTCGCCAACTAACGATAACAAACACCCTCACAAATCCACTATAAAACCGCTGGAATTGGTTGAAAAATATGCTACCGCATAAGCCTGAGCTCGGCAACAAAGTAAATCGAGAATTTAACGCGGCCACCACGGGATTAGTCGATGAAAAGTTTCGCGGGGGTCTGCGGTAAAGTTTTCATCTCTTGTTGATGTTGAAAATAAAAAAAATACTGAACTAGAATCCTGGGCTGCACTGGTAAGGGATGGGGGATTAGCAGATAGAGCCGGAGGACGTGCCGCAGTGAATAATCGAGGACGGGGCCCGGCGATTAAAACTAATACTTTCTGAAGACGGCAATGTATCGTCGGCGAGCGCGAGCAACTTATGAGCTTGTAATGTTTGTGAGGACTTTGTTTTAAAACAAGATAAAGTTGTTAACATCGATGATTCCAAACAAGAAGTAGAAAACAAAACATTTATTGAGCAATTTGGTTTGATGCCTTCTCAAACCAAACGAAATCAAAATGAACACAAATGAAACAATAGGAAGCTTAATCGCAAATGAAAACATTCTTGTTAAAATTTCAATATTCAACTATCAAGTACCCGTCAAGCAATCCGAGTGGAATGAAGACAAGAGTTTAACAATTGCTGAAGAACTTTACAAAAGAACAGACATCGGAGTAGCTGTCATCGTTAAACACGATAGCATCGGATAATGACTGCCAGTCCTTGGAACAGTTCAACAATACGTTGTCGGATATTCAAGCTCAACGGAGGCGAATTTGAAAACAAACTGAGCACGGTATGCAAATGTTATCCAGTATCCACGATACGATAGTATCCGTGGGTGCAGATATAGTTTTCGAAGTTCTAACAATGCGAGCTTTTCGCAAAATAATGAATTTCCAGACCGTGACAGTGGAATGGAACAATTATGAGGCTTGTTTGATGTTTGCCAGTTAAATTTTTATGTGAAACTGTAACGAAGGGAAAATGCTGTTGTAGGTACACGCTCATATAAATTTATATTTATGTTACAAAATACACATTTAAAACACTGTTTGTATTGGTCATACTTGTCATAACAAATACAAATAAATTGCTATTTATATTGCAGGCAACATTTATAATGAAAAAACTACACGCTAAGTCAATATTTCACAATTACTGTTGAAGCAATCTCACAATGCAATGAACAATTCACTATCTACTCGTACATCCACACTTAATTTCCTTCTTTCATTTAATTCTCCAATTAATACTTATCAACTGTTACATTATTAAACTTCCTCTGCCTTCATAGGATTTCCGACCTTAAGACATTAGTAATATGGTGCTATAGATAAGCAGATGGTATAGGACAATAAGTTAGCAGGACTTCTTTGGTGGGTCTCGAAGAAAATTTGATTTATTCTTGGCAGTGTGTCAAGTGGCATATTCGGTTCGCGAATGCGGAATATTGGAGCGATGATAAAGCTTTATTTGGCGTATATTGAGCGTGCCACAGTTCTCTCTTCATCTTATAGATTGTGAGTAAATATACCTTTGTATTAGTTATAAATATATTTGTGCCGGATTTATGAAAGATGATTTAGTTAGGAACTATAAAAGCTACCGGAAAATTCCACATTCATAAATTCTACGCTTGACCGTGACCTATTTCATTGATGTTATAAATTTCATTAAAACCAAACATAAACAACGCACTAGGCTTGACGTAATATTCAATTCCACACATGTTTACCACAATGGCGGTCATTAGACTAATATACTTTGCTCCACAAACAAAAGTATACCCAGAAAGCGTTAATAATAAAGTACAAATTCATATAATCCAACTTACACGTTCCCGCCATAAAAAGTCCAATAAAACAAAATTAAACCGTGTTGTAATTCGCTATAACCATTTTTGCGGCTGTACAATATCCCCAGTGGGAATCAGAGAAGACTGTTCCCACTGTAGTTAATTAAAAGATGTGAGATACTGCTGGTACACGATCGCATTCTAATTAGAAAAAGATTTATTCAGCTAGACCTAGTGTTTGCAGAGAACTAAAAGTAAAGGTAAGGTCTATAGAACGAATGAAAATTTATAATAAAGAATGACGCTAGTATTCTGAAGATGGACGGCTGTGTTCAAACATTTCTTGGTAAGATACTGGTTTATTTTTTTGTTAGGTTGACAGCTACCCCAAGGAACAAAACTGTCTTGAACATGTGATAATAAAAGTGGTGTAGAAAAAAATGCTGTCGATGAAGAATTATAAAACAGAGGAAATAATTATGCTTGCTGTTAATTAAGAAAACAATAGAATAAACCATATAAAGAAGTTTAAGTACAATTTAACCCTTGATGATCTCAATAAAAAGCAAAAATACGCATAACATAACATCAGGCCTGTAACACTGAAAAGATTAGGCGAAATTCGAATATATAATAGTACACCAACATTTGGCCATTTGGTTAGTTATGTCTAGGTTCCATGAATAGGCGAGCGTAAGGCACACACAACAACTAATAATAGATTTACATACACATTTTCCCAATGTCGGTCATGAGAAAATACTTAAAATAAACATGCAAAGAGACACAAAGTATAGACGATCTCAAACAAAAACAAAACACAAACGCATAAACAAAAACTAATAATAAAACTACACCACATACCCATATTCTTGACGTACGTCATGGTATATAAAAGGCTCATGACAGTATCATAAGCGAAGCTCTATGGGGAATGATGCGGGACGGTGAGCGTCTTACGAAGGAGTTATGAATTCAGGAGTAGCGTGAAAAATTGCGGAATCCTGCGGGTTTCAATCTCTTATGACTTTTATGCTAACTTTGTGGTATATTACGTGGTGAGTTAATTATTTGTGGAGGAAGAATGGAGACTATTAATTTCATTTGGTTTGGCTTGAAGTTATCGTGCCGCTACAGGAATTCTTAATACATCTGTGCAAAACAATTTGTTTACTACAATATGAGTTGCTTCCATTCCATTATATACTAAAAAATTTAAGAAGCATGTTAGGATCTAACAGAATTTCAACTTTATGCTGTCACAAATAATGATTGTTTTAATAAACAGGCTAAGATAAAAGAACATTCTATCACCGATAAAGATGATGAAATTAATGGACATTATCTACACTAAAGTATAGTCGCTGAAGAAATACGAAACGCTAGTAAAGTCATTGCCTCTAGTTTTGGCGCTCAGATTAGATTTAAAGACATGAAACCGATTTAGTCAATAACTTCGATTTTTATCCGTCTCTTGAGCCACATAACTTTTATAGACAACGAAAAGAAAACATCAAAGCTAATAGAGTCATTGAAAATATTACAAGCAATCCAGACTGTCCCCAAAAAGGTACATTACCATTAAAGGATACTTTCACACAAACATCAAAAACTTATTCCGAAAACATTTTATACGCTCGGAGCTTATGCAAAACACCTATAAATGTTAAATATATTACTCGAGAGCAAACGTTGGAAGGCTAAACGTTCTTTCTAATGTATTCGGAAAAGTTATTTTATGAACTGCCTATAAAAATATAACGGGCAAGTCGTAAATGTTAAATTTTCTGATCCCCCGGACCCCCCCTATCGATGTAAATCGTATAAGGGTCTATTCAGGAAGCGGGTCCACGGTTTGAGCTTAGTTTAATTTTGTGGAACCGTTTTCTGGAACATTACCCCGGCCATGACGGCTACAGCAATGAGTTTTAAATTACTGCATAATACGAAACGTTTAAGTTGTTACTTTATTTAGGCAGCTTATCATAATCTTTTTAAGTGTCCCCGAAACAAAAAGATTAAAAGGGGTCCCGAAATTTAAATTTCTATTTACAATTGAAAGACCGTTCACAAATGAAAAGTTCAGATTCTTTAGAAAGATTATGCTTTCTGTTAATAAAACAATAAGTCGGCCTTTCGAATTTATAAAAGGGTGAAGCATTTTCTTGAATAAACATCTCTGAATAAAGTTGGCAAGAATTGACAACTGCCATATAAATCGGTGTTTCCTGGGCCGCGAGTGGCCATCTATACTGGGAAGAAATAAAAAGGAAAAATTTTATGATGGGCTCAATAGTAGAAGAGATTTTATGTGCCTCATGCGGGCCAGTTCGAACCGCTTCTAACCGATATGAACAGATTCGTAGCTCCGCAAACAGTCGTAAATCCCGAACATTGCTCTGATCCGCTCACTATTGTTTAATAAAAAATACAAACGAAATACGGCATTGTTTGCGGTGGACGTAATTTATTTCAATGAAGTGGTATTATGTGATGTTAACGTATTTCATATGTGTTCAAATCTGGCAGGTTTATTTGTTCTAAGGTAATTGCTGCGTTCAATATTACGAAACTCTTTGTTGTTTGTTACCAGGAACACCCCATTGTATTCGATTTTACTTCCAGACTTATGGATACTTATCCCGAATTTAAGGTTAATGTTGTCAAAACAATTTACGAACTCCGACCTTCGTTGAGGTTGACCAGATTTACGAAAAGGGACAATAGCATCAAAGCTTAAACGTTTTTATACAAAAGCGTTTTCGAACTGAATTATTGTTAAAATGAGCTCACACAACGTCAATTCGTGTCACTCTGGGCTTTACAAAACAAAGATGCGAATTAATGGCTCTCATTCGGAAAGGTCTATTGTGAAAGCCTGTCCCACGGGTGTACCCTTCCATTTCGTAGAATTGGACGAACAGCGAAGCCAATCCAACGTGATCTCTGGCGGTGCCCCGCAAATCATATTGATGAACGCTAACGACGGTACGGAGTAAGACGTTCCGGAGACCTTTATTTATTGGATGTGTAGCAACAAACGGAATTGATACGTGGCCCGTTTATTAGATTCGTCGCTTTCTTTCTTTACCTTTGACTGAGAGGTTACCATTGTCTTTTGAGGAGGCCGCTCGGTTTGACGCGCACTTACTGTTTCGAGAAATTGGGAATGGGGGATCTGATAATCGAATATCGTATTATTTCGACTGAGATCCACGCGCGAACTTATTGCGCGTGAAACATATAAAAAGAAAGAAAAAGATTTCTCTGTTGTGCAGGATACGATGTGACGGATTAGATGCGAAAAATAAAGGAAGAATTGAGAACACAAAGGGAGTAAGCGACAAATGCTTTTCATACTAATGCTGTTAGGTCGTAAAATAAAAATGTGATAACATAAAAATGGAATGAAGTCAACTTACGAATGCGACAAAAACACCCGTTTGACATATTTCAACAGTGGTTTTTATGATTTCACATAAAATATTACAGTCGGTCGTAAATTGTTAAAATTTTTGTTCGATACGTGTATTAGTTCGCTTAGGTATTCGCAAGTTTAGATTGCTACCTTAGATACCTGCCATGGTTTACAACATTTTATTGCCGTTACAAAAGACACATCGTAAACCGAACAATCCTATTTTAATGTTTTTACCTACCAAGTAGGTACTAGGTCTGAACTATGTTCATTTACTGGAGTGACCCAAATGTTCGTTTATCACCACCTAAATTATGTTGCAAGAAGAAAAATCTATTCAAATTCACTATTAACATATTTCATTTAGAAATATTATCTCATTATGCTTAAATAAAGTCATAAGACGAAGCCCCACGTTCGGCGCCAATTATAACATATCTTCAGCAAACAGTTCTATAAATACCTATTGATGCAAATGGACTTATTTTATTACAAATTAAACAAGGCTCCATTTGCAGCGAGGGAGCCATTGATGTATATCGTCGTATACAAGGATATAATCTAATGTTTGCGAATCGGACGTATAATCCCTATGTACCTAGATACAATGTTTGAGCTCAACAAAGTAAGCCACAGTATACACGACCACAATTCATTAGGATAATTGGCAGTCAAACGCATGCGTTTACTGACACATATTGAAATTTTATTAGTGTGTAGCTGACATATTTCCGATACTGTTCAGACTACAAACCTGGAATGAATACTAGTCTTTTAAGATCTGTTGCTAACTAAGCTAACTGAAAGTTTTATTTTCGCCTATCTTTTCTAAACCATTATGTCATCATCAGTTTAGCCTTTTACCACATATTTTGGGGTCAGTTTCTAGTCTTACTGGATGCAGTTGAATACTAGTATTTTACAACGAGTACTTAAATGCCTATCTGACCTATCCACAACCCAGTTTACAGGATAACCTTTGGTCCCCCATTTTTTTCCAAACCAAGATTTATTCATAACAAACTTCCCCATCATAAAATTTAAAACGAAACTGTAGGTTAACAAACCTCAATGGGTTTGCAAAACGAAAAAATGTTTCCAATACTTTAATAAATGGGAGCCCAAAATATTCTTTTGAATTCGCGAAATAATAAACAAACGTTTCTTCTGATATCAAAAGATGAAGCACACGGATTCTATAGCCCCAAGTCTTTCAAAACTTCGCAAAAGTTGTCGACTTTTCAAACTTTCTAAATTTTTTTCTTAACAATTTTGACAGATATCTTTCCCTTTGGGAAAAGTAGGGAGGAAAATCTAATTCAATAAAGGCGAAAAATTACAAAGAACATACATACATAATAGGTAGGTAGCTGAACTTTACAATTTCTTGGAATTTTACTTAGTTCAAATACGTCCCGAGAACGTTGGTTTGCTTGAGTAAATAGAATTTATTGATTTCCTAGCGTCTCTTCTTTGTCCATTTGAAATATGTGGAAATATATGGGATAAAATATAAAAGATAAAATCTTTTTAGACTTTGTCCCTTTTATGACCCCCATTTTGTATGTGTCTCAATAAAACGAAGACCCAAGAAGTTACACGACGAAATTGAAACAACATTTTCTAAAGCCTCTCAAATATTTTCAGAATATATTTATACGAACTCTATCTTTGATACTGCTATCACTCATTAAGCATACAAACAAAATTCAGTGCCTCTGGGAACTCCCAAAACCTTTTAACTCCGTAATGGATGATCTCTCAAAAACAAAAAAGGAAGTCAAATGGATATACCCAATAGGTACCTTTAGATCTAATGGATCCAAAGAGAAGCGCCCCAGGGTATGTCTTACATCTAACGCAAATTGATTGGATTGGTGACCCAAGGACTATTGTTGATATTTTCGAGATTGAGGACTTAGTGGTTCGGTCCTATTGTGTAGGGTTATTGAAAAAACCTGTTTGTTTTTTTTTTAATTGCGGAAGACGTTTTTTCCCTAAATCAATAAATAAGGAATCTTCTGAAGGCGTTTTGAGTTTTAAACTTGGATGGGAGTTCAAAGAGATTTTCGCCTCTTGGTGTTTTGGAGGAGCTCGTGGCTAAATAATAGCAGCCGCTCGGGTCGATCTTCAGGTTAAGCCGCGCTTGCCTAGGTTGGTCCGTGGATGGGTGACCACTCATTATATACCGAGTTTCCTCCGTGCCTCAGTAAGCACGCTAAGCCGTTGGTCCCGGCTGTCATTTGTAGATCTTTGACAGTCGTTAAGGTAGTCAGTGGCTCGAAAGTCTGACAACCAGTCTTACCAAAAGGTATCGTGTTACCGAGTGTTAGCTGGGTTGTGGAGGTCAGATAGGCAGTCGCTCCATGTAAAATACTGGTATTCAGCTGCATCCGGTTAGACTGGAAGTCGACCCCAACATAGTTGGGAAAAGGCTAGGCAGATGATGATTATGTTTTGGAGAAGCATTGTATTCAAGAAGCGCTTAACATTTTTAAAGCACATCATGTTTTAAAATACTCATAGTAAAACAATTTTATTCACATTAAAAACAGCGCTATCCTCTACCATCATACATAACGCATCAAAACCGCTTTAATTAAAACCCACAAAAAAAAATACAAAAAATTAATTTCCCCATTCGGAGGGTAGGCAGAAAAACAAAACACATACATTATACGTGGCCTAACCTCCTTGAATACAACTACACAGTCATAACTCACGCGGACGAATGTTGAGTGAAAAAAAAAACACTTTTACACTTTTGTACTCGTGTGTACATGTAGGACTTTTTTCCTTGACTGTACTTAATCACAGAGAGTTCATGGAAATTCTTGTTTGGCTCGTACTGCGAAACGACCATGTAATGTCGGTTACGTATTAATTTATTTGTGAAGGCACGCGTTGTTGATAATTAAAAATACTGTTTGTAAAGGGTTGGAAAATGGCGTGAGGAAAACGTTGAGTATGAATGTGGAGGAGTATAAGAGTAGACTGTATGAAGGATGATATGGCAGGAAAGGAGGTGTTGACGATACTACGTCGACTGCTCTGCTCAGGAGCGAAGAAATAAAAATTTGTGGACTAAATAGATAAAGTTTAACAAGCGCAGTGCCTTTGTCGTGGTAAGAATGTGAAGAGACGCGACACTCGGAGCGCGAGACCGCGCGAGCGCCCGCGCCGCTCGTGCGCCCCTCAGCCGCCGCCGACGCCCGATGCTGATGCCGCAGCCCGCGCGCCCCCTCAGCCTCCGCGCCTCCAACCAGTCGTAGGCTTGCCATGCATAGACAGGAGGTGTCTGATGAGATGACGAGTAATAGGGAGGTATGAAACAAGAAGACGTGCTGCGCGGATCCCAAATAAATTGGGATATGGGTAGGAGATGATGATGTTGATGATAACTGGTTTTATACAGGGTTTTTTGTAAAACACCAGAAACCTTTTAAGAGGTCATTGTACTCATCATTATGAACAACTTTTACTATGGGACCAAACCTGAAATCGCGAAAAAAAAATCAGCTGTTCCCTACATTTATGATCGATTAACTCGTCAAAGTGTAGAGAACAGCTGATTTTTTTTTCGCGATTTCAGGTTTGGTCCCATAGTAAAAGTTGTTCATAATGATGAGTACAATGACCACTTAAAAGGTTGCTGGTGTTTTACAAATAACCCTGTAGAGTTATGTATGTGTAGGTAGAAGTTACAGAACGCTCTCAATCCTTACAAATATAGGGGTTACATAGTTGTACATAAATTGCATCATGTGACCCATTATTTCTCGCAGGTCTGCTGGAAGAAATTTTTTGTGAAATAAGCAGTACCTTTGTGCTCTTCTATGTTAATATATTTTCCTGTTAAGTATCTGTTTGTACAGACGCCAGCACTTCAACCTACTGCAATCTGTCAAATTTCTTTAATAGATTTTCAACTTTATTTCTGAAACATTAGGTTCAAGGTTGGTTGGGAAAATCTGACAGTTTCGGGTAGGTTGACCTGCTGGCGTCTGTACATAAATAAATAAATAAATTATCTGGGTTGTGTACGCAGTTGCTCCAAGTAAATAATGGTTTTCGGTTGCACCCTCTTAGCTATGAAAGTCTACCTCAAAAGGAGTTGTATAGTCTAGGCAGAAGATGATTGCTTAAATGGTATATTATGAGTACGTAATACTTTTGAGATCATTGGAATGAAAAAGGCAGTTGCTGTGTTCAGAACTACCCTGATATTACACTAAACTTTACGTGTAAACTAACACATAACAAGACATCACGCTTGTCATCCCCGAAAAGGTTAGGCAGAAGTGTACCTTATAATACACCCGCATTTCGCTAGTTATGTTTAAGTCCCATGTAATATGGGCGAGCCTATTGCCATCAATCGAGCACAGATCAGAACTCCGTGGCTGTTACTGAGAAATTCTATCTATATGTAAAATCGAACCCGTGACCACAAGCTCAGCAGTCGCGCACGAGCACTACTAGCACAATCCAAAACAAATAATTTACTTTACCAAAACATTTCCTATTCATTCTAAATATAACTTTGTAATTATAACTATACAGGTACAAAATCAATTTATTTTCTCCCATAGAAATTGATATTATACATACCTTTCCGTAAATTAATTCGCCAAAACGCGCTGCGATGATTAAATTTACATTAACCTTAAAATTAACAAAGTAACGGCAAAGTAAATTGAAGGTAATCTCTAATTCTACCACCGCGAATTTTACCGGCTGGGTTTATGAAACGTTGAGGTAAAAATCAACATCACGCTATATCAATTACGGTGTACCTACGTATAATGGTTACATGTGGTTGAAATGTAAAGGGTTGAGAGAGGTCCTATTGCAAAATGAACTATTATTGTAATGCATTTAGTATAACATAACGCCTGTGGCTTCAAAGGGCTAGGCTGAGGTATATCTATAGGACAACCACATTTCGCCAGTTAAATTTAAGTAACGTGTATGGGGCAATTTGATAAAAAAACCCAATAAAACTTTGCCCGGGAATCGAACCCCAAATCATCTTTATCGTGTGGTTAATGCATAACCTGACTAACTGTAACCTCTAACCTGTGTCAGAGTTTTTATCCCGCCCATCGGCCTCAGACTTGGCTTTACTGGCCGTCAAGAAATATCTCTCGCATGCTGGTTCCCTCACGATGTTTTCCTTCACCGAAGCAAGTGATAACATAGTGAACTCCAGATAAGATCTTGGGTTCAATAATAACACTTGCGACTAAAGTTCAACGAGGCTGTCTTAATCACATAAATTGTAAATGCTACAGTACTTAAAAAAAAAACACAGTAATAAACGTTGTATAAAGAACAATTTTCAAACAGCTGTCAAAAAAAGAACACCGAAATACGAGAATTGAAGCAACCTTTCATTCAGATAAAAGCTTGTCTAGTTTAGTTTAGTCTATGGCTCATACATAAGTAGCTACATTGATATCGTACAGCTGTACTCGCAGTTTGCTGGCAGTGTAAACAGTGTATGTAATGCGGGAGGAGCACGTGTTTCGGAATCCAGATACACGCAAGTGCTGTTACACTTGCTATGTTATGTTGAGACAGTGATATCGCTTGTGAGATAGTAAGTGAAATTGTTAGTCAGATTTTTTATTAGACGCTTTGGTGTAGCCCAGGTTATGTTAGACCAAATTGTTATATTGATTGTGTGTAAAACATAGTATGGGACAGCGGAGGAATGAGAAAAATTACGTGAGGAAAGTTTTGAGTATGAATGTGGATGGGTATAAGGGAAGACCAAAGAAACGATGGAAGGACTGTGTGAAGGTGATGTGGCAAGAAATAAGGTGTCTGATGAGTAACATATAATAGAGAAGTATGGAAGTAGAAGACATTATGCGCCGACCCCAAATGAATTGGGAGGGGGGAGGAGATGATGATGATGATTATTTACAATACAAACAGTCGCGGTGGATATAAGAAAAAATTGGCCGCAGGCGGACTTTGGCCAGGAGTGGAGCAGAGTAGGATTATATATATGAGCCACTATTGGGTACAGCAACGAGGCAGAAGAATGGAGGACCATTTCTGCTGCCTTTCCGGTGACAAAAATATTATGAGGCAACGAATAAACAGTTGTTAGCGAAACAACCAGATTTGACAAAAAAATCTGCAAGCCTACACTCGGCTCGCTCATTCCCCGCTCCGCTAACAACATAACCACCGCTCCAATTCGACGCAAAAGGCATAAAACTTGATGGCAAGGGTACGAATTAAAATGAATTGATTGAAATAAAACACCGCCCAACAGTCGTTGACTGGAGTGAATTAATGCGTATGAAATATCAAGAATTATTGCCACTGAAACTTGGGGAGTTTCGGAAACGCTCGGCAACACTCGGCAACGATCGGAAATTATCGTTCGTGAAAATATTTTGTGAGGTACGTATGATTTTCATGTAGTTTTTATTGTATAAGTTGTTCGAATGAACGGGTAATGTATGAGTTGTGTGTGCTTGAGTTTCGGCTGTTTATACCAACTTTAAAATTATGAGGGCGTTTATTTGCTTTTGAAAGAAACATGAGAATTTGGGGGACTTTGAACACATTTCAAAAAAGTCATTTTAGCGAACTTATACTGATTTGGTAATGAGCTCGTCGTATGCGTAGTTCGAAAGTCGACATAATAGTGTCGTACTGTAGACTAAAAGAGTAGCAGTTGTTTTCTGTTTTAATAAAAAGTAGCAAGTTTTAATGACCATGATAAAAGAATTCACTCTTTTTACGTAATTTTTACACCAATCCCAATAATCTTATTCCATAACATGATTAGCAAGTTCGAGAGCATAAGAAAATAGTGTGTCTTGTGAAGCACTGCAATCACTTCAATACGGTGTCATAGTAAGATAATTCGTAGTATACCTATAGGAAGTTTAGTGGTGCTTCTCAAATTGATTGTCCAGGTGTTTGGTTGCATTGTAAACATTGTTTAAAGTCGTTTTGTGGGTTCGGTATGTAGGTGATATAAGGGTATAAGAGCTCTTTTGATAGGCTGACAATGTTGCTAGTTGTACGTTATTTACTTTTCGTTTTTTTTTGTAAGTGTTTTGGTTTTATTCAATAGATTCAATCGCTGGAATTTTACTATCTTGGAAAATCTTGATTACTTAATAATTCAGATTTTTTAATCTACAAATTCTACTCTATTTTGTTGATGTATAAGTTGGAATTTGAATCCAAGGTAGGTGACGAAAACTTAACTTTTTTCAGGATATAAAAACTCGTCATAAATGTTTTTATTGGTGTTTGTTTTTTTTTTTAATCTACCGGAGGGGTTAGACAAGTGACAACCGCTTTCTCATGGTTTCATATTTCTACAATGACTTCCAAAAGGATTTGATTGGATTGTCATAAACTTTACGGTAGCCTATGTTAATCCAATCTGATTCTTCCATCATTTATTGCTGATAAAAACTTTGTCTAGACCGATTAGTCCCGTTTGGGCTAAGCATAGGAAATGCTTATGCTGAAAATTGCATCAAAATCCAACAAGCTTAAAAACACTAACACAAACTTATTTTACTATTCAGAAACACAGATAATCTCAACTAAAACTCAGCTTACAATTAACATTACACACAAAATCTCTCAAAAGCAAAAGCCAGTGTAGTACTTGTAACATCGAAAGTCCGCGGAGTAACTTCGCCGACCATTCTGGCCACCATTCCGTTTATGGCCAGTCGTAATGGCCATGGCCACTACGAGAGAAAAAGTACGTATAGACTTGAAATGTATCGTAATGGCAGGATTGTTTCATTAAAAACGTTATTGGACTTCGGATTGGGGTATTTTTTTTTGCTATTAATCCTATTTGGTTGGTGATTATGTTTTTGATAGCTGGGTTATGGAGACATGTTACTATGGCTTAATAATATAGGTAGGGTTTTATTTGTGAATTGAATGTATGTATGTTTAGTCTTGTGATAAAGTTATTGGGAGTGAAGATGGGCGTTTTTATAGACTGTTTGTTGGATGTTCAGAAAGTTTTGGTCTTACAGTTTAAGCGCGAATAATATTATTGATGAAAATCACACGGATTTGCAAAGAGAACAAGAAGGTTCCCATGTTTGAAATTGATCGCAATTCACAACAGATTAGGTAGGTAAGGTACAACTTTTTCACACATATTGTTACTAAACGAAAGTAAAATGCCAATTTAGCAACAAAATGTCCACTCAAACGTCCCAATGCAGCACTTTAAACAACAAACGTATCCAAACAAAACAAGCAAGATGGCGATATCCGCGATCCCAGCACCGCACTAGTTGGCGTATTGACCGCTCCGTTCGATTTTATTACCAACTATAAAAGCCTCAGATATCCGAAAAGAAAAAATCAAAGTATCAAAAAGCTGAGATAGTAAAACATATGTTAATTTAATTGACCACAGGAGACAATTCGAGTAAAAAATTAACATGGCATCCCCATTTTTGTAATCGCAATTTTTTGGTTCGAGGAACTTACGTTTTTTTGCCGATTTCGAGGCGTCGAAAAGGGGATTTCTGCTTATCAGGGCCCATCGACAGCTGTTATGGTAATAAGAAATTAAGCCGAAGATTGCCGAAACGGTGCGAGGTTGCGTGGGAAAAAATCATTGAATTAATTTATGATTTGTATGAGGTTGCATTCTGCTTTTGTCAGTAAAATATTTGTTGAATATTATTATGCGCATGTCAAAGAAGATAAAGGTCTTGAACTATTCCAACTTGCACATATCTTTTGACATTTGCTGTTAATGAAAATTGAGCCTTATTGTGATAATAACACTGGCATATTTCATTCATTAAAATAAAATAAAAACATTATTAATTACCTGTTTTTGTGGCACTATCACTGAGTAGCAAAGCTACTTTAAAATAAATAAAGATAAAAAGAAACTATTTACAGTCATTAAATATGAAGTGAAAATCACAGTACGGTTATCAATATTTATTAAGTCCAGATATTTACCAGCATACCCGTTATTTTGAACGTCCAATGTAATTGTCCCATTTAATGTTCGGACGATCGAAATGGACGGCATTAGGGTTGATGCCATTTTATACTTGGGAAAGATTGGCGCGAAAATTAAAATATTATTCAGTTATATTTTAGAAGTGAGAAAGTGTGAATATGGTTTCATCATCTTCATGTTCTGGTCTCATTCCACTTGGGGTCGGCGCAACACATTTTCTTCTTCCATTCCCCCTGTCAGAAGTGGCGGCATCATTTACTCCTTTCCCTTTTTTCCATGGTTTGAATTTACGATTAGGTATCTTGCATCAAGCGATTTTAAATGGAGGTTTGCGTTGCAATTTGCATCAATCTATTTTAAAATGAGAACAATTTCGAAAAAGCTCCATCTTTTTAAAAAGTCTTATGAATTTAAACTCGAACAATTTAGGAATTCCAAATTACGTCGTTTATTTCTAATCAAGTCTCCTAATAATATGCAACGAAGTAACAGTCACTTAAATAGAATTTTAATCAACTAAGTCCATTCAAAACAGATTGAATACTAAGTGATAGTGTTTTAAGACTTAATTTTGAACTAAGTAAAGCAATCTGTATGTTGATTCAGGAATTAAACTGAAACTTAGAGTAAATTGTTGTCCCAGCTGCTGATTGTCCTAAACAATTAGTAGAAAACAGATCAGTGACCTTCGGAAATAGTTGACCTTGACCTTTAAGTGACCTTGGGTGTTGATCGGGAGTTACCAAGGTCATATTTGATTGAGGATAGTTTATAGAGCCAATGACTAATTGATACTGGGATAGCTTTTACGGTAAAAGCGTTTCATGGTTTTGAAACAAAGTGGTTTTTACTAATTGATTTTAATTATTGATTGGTATATGTGATGCTTTTTGTGGGTTTTTTTGTTTAAATAATACTGTAGCCAGTATACCACACGACAGACATACTGCTATAGTAGTAGATTACTATATTTTATGTTGGAATTAAAAGATTGCACCTGTGCAACGGTTGTAAGAAGAAAAATGATAAATAGAAAGGCTATTTTTTAAAGAAAAAAAACTCAAAAGCTACTTGGAGTGGTAATAAATAAAAAACTATATTACCTACTGATTGACAAACGTGTCGTTGAAAAAATGCATAAAACCATCAAACTGACACGAACCGGCGTAAAATGTTGAAACAAAACAAAATATCGACCATCCAACACGTACACAAATACACACTTTAATTTAATTCAAAAGTTTAATATTCCGTTTGAAACCATTACAATATTTACCAACAACTTTACAAAATCGAGAGGGCCCGATAAAAGATAAACAGAATTGCCTATTTAAATAGACCGTAACAGTTAAACTGATAGTAATCGGTATGTAACATAAAAATATACTGCCCAGTTGGACAGAACTCTAGAACTAAATAACACTGGATACGCCATGTAATCATCAAACTATATAAAGGAGAACGCTCGACCGGTACTATCAGAAACACGCGATTAAATTGTCTGCCGTTTTTGTTTTAGTTCATTTATTTTGTCTATATTTCCACCTGGAGTTCAGAGACCGCTTGGTCCCCACCAAGCGGACGACCAAGGCGAAGATGGTGGGACGCTTTGGATAGCTTCCTCGCGAATTGGCGAGAAAAAGCACACCACCAAGAGAAGTGGAAGTAATTGGGGGATACCTTTATACAGGAGTGGGACAATACGTGCTAAATAATAATTTTAAAAAAATCCATCACTGCTCTCAAAATGGTGAAGGAAAACATCGTGAGGAAACCGGAGACTGTTCTAGAAACAAAGATTCGAAGACATGTGACATCTGATCTATCAACCCGCACTGGGCCCGTGTGGTGGATACAGCCCCATCTCTTAAAGACGCGGCCTTTTTCCCAGCGGTGGGAATATATGTACTTATTTCAATAAAAGCCTATTATGTTTTATGTATTAATTATAATGTGTATTAATTATACTGGATACGCCATATAATCATCAAACTATACATATAAAGGAGCACGCTCGATCGGTACGCTCAACTGAAACATTAGATAAAATTATCTGGCGTTTTTAATTTTTAGTTTATTTATGGTGTTAAAGGGATGGTGCATATGAAATGGAATCGAAATTTGTAATACCTACCGTTTTCATGGTTGAACTACATCGTTAACATTAGTTACCGATGTGTGCGTGACTTAACCCAGTCTCTAATCATAGTACGTATAACACAAAAATAACATAAAATAACGATAACACAAACCTTAACTACAAAACTGAACGGTTCCAACAAAGGCCTGGTATTATGCATTCGAGTCACGTTCCACTAATCTGCGATTGTTACAGATTATTAAACAACCGTTGCCCATTTGGTACCGTGGAAAGTAACAAAGCTTCTAGAAAACCGACTTGGATAGGGAACAATTAAATGAGTTGGAATACGCGTTAGAGATAGTGTATGCTCAGTACTAACGCAGCTTTGGAAAGCGAAACGGTGTTCAGTTGTTTCAGTATTTTTTTTTTTTGTTTTGGAGTAATTTAAAAATCGAACGCGGTGTAAACGCTCTATAATTGGTGCTGTTCTTTTTTTAAATGTTCGTAACTGATAGGTACAGTAGTACTCCAGTACCTATGATTATAATGATCGTATTTTTACGACTTACAGTAGAAATTAATCAGATTATAATCCAAGTTACTAGTCGTGATAACTCAAACAGTAAGGAATCGGTTTCATAGTAAAACCAACAAAAAAGTTTCATTAACATTTTGAAATAACCAATTTTCCATAGATTTCCAAGTTAAGTAAAATCCCAACAATTAAACTACTAGAAACTACTTAAGGACCAGTGAAACATTACTCAGCTTAAGGGCTATCAACACCTCTGCAATCGCCGAAAGCATTGCTCACAGGGAGGGGGAGGGAACCGCTATATACGACCAATTAAAGAGGGTGCCAGAATGGGTTCCGAAGTAATCGTAGACAACTATAGAACTGTACAAAGAGTTCGAATTCGAGAAAGATCACGTTCTTTGGGGCCGACAAGACAAGCGACATAAGAGAAAGAAAAAAATGTTGTGAAGAAAGTTTTGAGTATAAATGTGGATCAGAGTAAGGGAAGACTAAAAAAAGATGGATGGACTGTGTGATAGATGATATGGCCAGAAAAGGGGTGACTCGTGGGATTACGACTTATACAGAGGAGTGAAAGAAGAAGACAAGATGCGCTGACTACAAGTAAATTGGCGTAACGCAGGAGAATGATGTACAAACGACATTCGAAAACCTTAACAAACTTCGTTTGTCATATTATAAGACTCATTTACCAATAGACATGTAAATCTTTTAGAACTCGAACACATTGACATATTTACATGCTCCATGCAAAAGTTTCGTAGCCTTTTGTATGATACACATAAGCTCATGGATTAAATAGTATTCTTAGTCTGTAATTTAGTAATTTCATTATTAGTCGGCATAATACTAGTTTATTTCTTTTCTTTTCGTATTTATAATGTATTTTGACTGTCATGCATGAACAGCTTATCTCCTAGTAATTTAAAGTTTATTCATTAATGGTAATCTGTGAACAGCGCTGTGGGCTACATTATTATTTAAGTTATTAATGTTATCATGTTGTAATATCCCATAATGTAGCTGTTTGTTGTTCCTATTTGATAAAAATAAAATAAACTGTCACGGTCACTAACATTATAATTAACACTAGAAACGGGATATTTACCATGTCCACTGTTTGTTTTGAGTTCCTGATATTTCGGCGGTGTTTCAAGCACCATGATCACGGATAACACAACACGGAAACAGTGGACATGGTAAATATCCCGTTTCTAGTGTTAATTATGACATTTAAATCGTTTAATATGATTAAGTCCCAAAGTGGACTTCGGTTCCCTTTTCAATAGTAATTCTAATTATTACAGCAGAATGATAAACTTCAATCTAGATGGCCACCAAATACACACCAATTTTGAGTGAAGCTTAGAACCCGATTCTCACTGGTTTTGTTTTCGCAAAGTATTTCATGTGGTTGGGTTAAAGTATAGCGTTGCACTATGCCGGTGGGTAGAAATTGTTCCATGTAAAATATTGATATTTACCCGCAGCTGGAAAAAGACTCGGATAGAATGAACCTTTCTAGAATATTGAACCTAATAACTTGATGAGAAAAATAAATATCAGGCGCTAGGGGTCTTCAGGTTAAGCCACTCTAGTTTAGGTTGTTTCGTGGATGGGTGACCACCCATTACATACCGAGTTTCCTCCGTACTTCAGAAAGTACGTTAAGCCGTTGGACCCGGCTTGTAGATCTTTGACAGTCATTTTTACAGTTAGAAGCTTGAATCTTATTTTTTAGGCTTTTGATTAAAGTTTGTAAACATTTTACTGTAAAGGAAAAAATATGGGATGAAAGTTTTTGTGTGATGACGTCGGCAAAAAAGCTTACAGCCCAAAAAATAAAATATAGAAGAAATACAGAGTCATCCCGGTAGTACGTTCCCGTCGGATATTTTTCGACATCTACGCGGGCGAAGCCGCGGGCAAAAGCTAGTAGGATAATATAAATAGGATATAAAGATAGTCTAAAGTGTTACGTTACTCAAAAATCTTAAACAAAGAAACCTAGAATGTCATCTGAGGTGATATTCTAGGAAACCCCGTCATGGCCAGTAAACGCACCCTCTCCCAGGAATATTGGACAAAAAAGCTGTTTCGATGGCAGCATAACACCGTCCCAAGATTTTCTTGCAACTGACCATGGCATGCAGGATATGGCATAGAAGATCAAACATGTACGAAGCTTGGAATGGTTAAGTTTACCTGTCGTTTCTAAGCTAAATATGCTTGTCATGGCGGGGACATCTATAGAGAAACTGGTAGGAATTTAACTCATGAAATCTTGCTTAACAGCGTCGCAGTAAAAGCTATTGTCTTTTTTTATAGATCTATGCATATTTTACTTAAGTTAAAGGCACTTTTTCATGCCTATCTGTATACGATCTTCTTCTTAACTATGAAGCCAATTTTCATGTAGTTTTCACCAATTTAAAGAATTTATTCCGGAAAGTTTATGTCTACTTATATAAAGAAATCTTTAGGTTCTTTCAAGTCGTAAAAAAGCTGAGTCGAAACGATCGCTAGTTAGAAATAAAATACCAATACATCTTCTTATGCCGGTTTTTATTAACTTTTTTCATGTTTCAGTTCATCCTATGAGGGAAAGAAATAATATATTTTCTTACTACATAATATTGAAGCCAGTACAGCTGTTACTTCATATTAATTTCATATCACGTACAATCTTATGAATATTTTTTCCACGCTTTGCTGCCTTTGTTCAGAGGTATCCGATTTTAGTCTAGAAACTATAAACCTCGATTATTTTGGAACATGAAAAAGTTAGATAAGTACGTTATATATCACTGGGCTTTTAATGTATTAGTGAAAGCCAAATAAATAAAATAATTTACCCAGTAAGAATAATCACCAGACTAACATACTTTGCTCTCCTTTTGTCCAGTTTTATATTGAGCGCTGGCGCTGGCGAATGGCGCTGATCCATGCGTCATATTCGTGAACGGGCGCTGTCAGTTGAGACTGGTCATCTCTTAGCTGCCACGGCTTATTTTAATTACTTTATTTTTAAATTATTGGTTTAATCTTTTACTCTGGACGCTCTTAATGTACACGTCTTTGTACATAGTTCTCACATTGATGTATAATCTCAACATGAATGATGTAACCAAGATTTTGTAACAATATTTTGATTTAAAAGAGTGTCAATGGAGTTTTTTGCCCATTCTTCTCCATAGAGATCTACGCTTTGGAATGTGCAACTACAGTACTTTCGCAAGTTATTATGCCTTGTGACAGTCAAAAAAAAAAGCTAAGTTACAGTCACAACTGTAGCTTAGCTTTTTTTTGACTTTCAAAAGTGCCTGTAATGGTCTAATAAATGCTTTGAGTTTGAGTTTAAACTGTTAAAAAAAATCATCTGTTACGGTGAGTTTAAATTGTCAGTCAATTTGCTATGATACTTTGTCCCTGTCTTGTTTTGAATCATTAGCCTTCTGACTCAAAGATGATAGAGATGATAGGACAGGCTTCAGGTATTTCATCTCAGTAATAGTACTCACCTTTCAACCAAAACTACTATACTTACAAAAAATCAACAGCCGCCTATTTTACACAACAAATCAACAAATGTTTAACCGCAGCACACGTTCTCCGTATAAATACCACGACGAGTACACATCTCCACACAAGTTTGCAATCCAAATGTACTTGTTTGTTTACAGAATAAACACACGCTCTGTGACATCGGGGAGGGGTGTACCGCTTACAAATTAGGGGTCTAATTGTCTACTCCCGGCATCTATTGAGACGAACCTCTGTGGTGATGTAGGGAGGGTTATGAGACCACATGGGGACTTATCTGGAGGGTTAGATCTGCTCTTTGTGAACGATAGTTTGGGTTCGCTTTTTGTTGATGAATAGTGAAAAGGTAGGTAAGTGAAATGGTTAATTACGGAATACGGTCACTGTACTGAATAAACGGACAGGTAGGTGGTAGGTACAGTCTAGAAAAGAGATACGTAACCTTACCTTAGAGAGCTTACTACAGTTATTTATTTTTCTCTCAAAAAGGTATCCTACTAATATTATAAATGTGAAAGTTTGTGAGAATGGATGTGTGGATGTGTGGATGTTTGTTACTCTTTCACGCATAAACGGCTGGACCGATTTGGTTGAAATTTGGTTTGTAGATAGGTTATACCCTGGATTAACATATAGGCTGCTTTTTATCAACACACCACGCGGGCGAAGCCGCGGGCGGAAGCTAGTGGTTCATAAGTTACAGGGAGATAACCTTTGTGAGAACTGGAGTCTATACTCGTATGTACTACATACTTTAACCTTCTTGAGGCCATTTGACGTCGTTAGTCTAATCTTAGGCATTGTTTTTGTAAGTTTTATGTTTACAAAGTGATACAAAAACAATTATTTTAATGTTGTTTTTAATATTGCTGATTCTTTTTGAAAAATATAATAATTTTACTGTAAGCACATTATGATAAATTATATCATAAGCAGTAAGTATAGCCAGTACCAACTGGGTTGTGGAGGTCAGAAAGGCAGTCGCTCCATGTAAAATATTGGTATTCAGCTGCATCCGATTAGACTGGACGCCGACCCCAACATAGTTGGGAATATGCTAGGCAGATGATGATGTAGTAAGTAACATAAAACAATCAAACTTTAATAAGAAAAAGTCGTGCGACAAATCGCAACGACTCCCCGACTAGAAATGAACGATCGCTTTGCTTACAATTTCACTGAGTGCCTCGGTTAGGTACCTACTTACCTCCTAGATACTATGAATACTGAACCACTCTACTATAATGTTTTAACTTTATATTGCCACTTACATTTAACGAGTCATCATATTTTTTCTTGATGAGACCCGTAACTTGAAAATATAGTAGTGCCAGTAAGTTTATTAGAGTAATATCTCATGCATGAATAATTTGCGTCATACAAATAAATTAATGAACTCTTTATGATGATAAGAGAGCTATCCGCATCTTCCATTAATATAATGAGGTTCTTTGTGTACGTGTATTGTCTATGGTTCCATCTAGAAAATTAATCCGATTAAATGGTGTTATTAAAATAAAAAAAATATCCGTTTCTCAGTCGGCAAAAACGGAACCCTTATATGATCACTTTGTTGTCTGTCTGTCAAGACCCGTTTTCTCAGGAACGCGTGGAGGTATCAAGCTAAAACTGATATCAAACTTGTAAGTCAAAGCGGTCAAAAGATATGACCGTTTATGTCCCATATTTTGCGATTTCACAAGGGAATCACAAAACCTATAGGATACTTATACCTACCGTTGACCTAGAATCATGAAAAGAGAATGCTCATGGAAGTATGGAATCCCGTACCATGCTGCATCAAAATCAAACCTTGTTTTTTATAGACTACACTGATCGTATTAACTCCTACAAATATTATTTTTGAAAAAAAAAACCCGCGTTTCAGAGTTATTTTATAAAATCGAAACTAACCTAAAAAGTAGGTCTATTTTTTCGACGCTACCAACGACGTATTTTAACACACATACATTACATTATTGCTCTAAAAACAGCGTAATACACTAATATTAGTAAGAATTACGAGTTAAAGTAACACCCACAGTATGCTTGACTGAAACTCGATTTTATTTTAGACCTTTACATTGCCAATAGTCAGTCAGTACAGTACAAATGTCAGATGCCACAGATAAGATAACTATAAACCATAGAGTATAGTAAGTGCTATAAACTAGTCGGGATTTAGGGATGTAATCGATAAATCAAAATCTTTAGGCTGAGAAAATCTATTTTGTTGCAAATAGCAATAAACCAAACTAAATCGATTTGGTGTACTGATCTTACTTAATTGTAATTAATTTTAGAGTCCGCTCGACAGACAAGGGTTTGTTCAATTGAAACGGAACGTCGTTTATATTCAGTTGAAACGGAACGTCATATAAAGGGAGTAAAACAATATTCATACTTTTAAACTCGAAAAGTATATTTCCAGTTCAAAAATCAAATCCCCGACGCGTAATGCCGTAAAAAAATATGAAACTAATTACTATAATATTTCGGTTTTGAGGCGCGAGACTTTTTGGTACCAACTTTGGTCATTGTCCTTTGGCAAGAAACAATGTCTTACAGCACATGTAAAGGAAACAATCTGAAAACCGTAAATATGTAGTTTAATAACAAAATACCTACAAGTTTATGCGGAACCCTTGGTGCACGAGTCCAATTCGCATTTGTTTTATGCGCATTGTCTTCCTAAATTACATCCCATGTGTTATTCTGGTAAGTAAGCAAAATTATTCTAAACTTTTAACAAAATCCGTTCAGTAGCATTTGCGTGAAAGAGTAACAAACATCCATTCATCTATACATCCATCCTCACAAACATTCGCATTTATATTAGTATTATAGAATGATGCAGTATGAATTAAGCAGTTACTATTATCAAGAAGTTTCTGTAATGTAATCCATCCATACTACTATTGATATCCATAATATTATTGATGGATGGATGTGTATTCTTTCACGAAAAAACTCCTGAACGGATTTGGATGAAATTTCGCAAACAAATAGTTTGTAAACCGAACTAGAAGCTAAATAACCAATTATCAGTATACAGAGTAGAAAATAAAAAGAGGATGCATTAACTATTATTTCTTCTTTATCGTGTGGTTAGTGCCTAACCTGGTGTCAGAGTTTTGACTTGGCTTTACATGCCGTCGAGAAATATCTCTCAGACATGCTGGTCTCCTCACGATGTTTTCCTTCACCGAAGCAAGTGATAATTATACAATACGCACATGAATCAGAAAAATCAAATCATGAATTGTTATCAAAACGGGAACTGATGATTTGGTGAAAAGGTGCGTCTATTCCCAAACATTGTCTATTTCGGTTCATTCAGTACAACATCATGTTGTTTTAAAATGTACCTACATAAGTGTACACGCCAGGAGTCAGGGTTGTGGTTTTGTGTTTACTGCAAACGAGTAAATATTTTACAGTTTCTTTTCTCTATCACAATTAAGAAAATACTGTTATAACAGTATGTATGTATGTTGTAACAGTATGTTGTATTGTCTTGTTGCTGTTGTTTTCTTTATTGTTTTCTTGTTGTTGTTGTTGTAATTGTTGTTTGTTGTTGTTGTTGTTAGATTAATCAATTGAATCAAACATTTTTTTTTTGTAGAAATCTTTTATTTATAATCCTGTGGCATAAAGTAATTTTTTTTTTGGTTTGATTAAAATGTTATTTTAAAAATATGTTGCAAATAAAACAGAGCGCTATAAAAACTAAGTAGGTAAAATTACGGTTTGGTATTAGTTTTTTTTTAAATTGGAATTCTCTGCCATTTTCTATCGAATGCCATTACTGTAAAGAAAACACAATATACTTTCATTTCGCATTTAAAAAGAGGCAGCCCTAGAGGGGACTCCAGAAAATGTACTGGTCGGTTATAATGAGCACCAAATTTCGAATATCCCGACATTTGAATAGCGACCGTTTCTATACATAATAAGATACATAGGTATAAGCTGGATTTATTTAATTTACTGCGTATGTTATATACTTTCCTGTTCCTTATTCCCATTTTCGTAGTAATATTTCTATGTTAGTGATAAAGAAAATCTTTAGTTATTAACTAATTTTTTGTTTATTAAATATTTTGAAGACTGCCTCGTTGGTCGAGCGGTCGCAAGCGCGACTGCTGAGCATGAGGTCCTGGGTTCGATTCCCAGGCCGGACAAAATATTGTTGGGTTTTTCCATCAGGAATTTCTCAGTAGAAACCACGGATTCTGGATTTGTGCCGGATTGATGAAAATAGGCTGCCCCCTATTACATGGGACTAACACATAATTGGCGAAATGTGGGTGTACACCTCTGCCTAGCCCTTCGGGGATTACAGGCGTGATGTTATGTTATGTTATGTTAGGATATACAGAACAACCATAATGACATAAGCTTTTTAAGGTCAAAAAGGTGTAGAAAACAACTACATATTTTCTACAGAATTGACATAAGCTTTACGGTTACTATAGTTATACTATACAATATATTTTTGACTTTTACACTGTGACTGTGTAATCTAGACTGTTTTCTTTGTTCCACTGAGGTACCTTTTACGTGGACAAATCAGAACCTAGTAAAAAATGCACAAAATTTTATAAAGATTAACTGCTGAAATGATCGATGATGCTACTGGTTTTTCCAGACAGACTATCATTTTAAACAATTTCAATAATTTTCGGGAAAATATCGGATAAAATTAAATTCCGTATGTGAAAATATGAAATCAAACACAGCCTGCTCAAATAAGTCTGCACAGCATATAAAAGTGGAGCCAGCACTTAACTGTATTAAAGCTAAAGTAGAAATGGAACCGAAAAATTCTGATATATTCAAAAATTGCATGCATTTCGTGGAAAGTAGATATTGAATTGAAAACTTATGGGGTTTATATATATTTTTCATAGCCGTTATAAAAGAAACAATCATTTTTGTGAGCAGTATATTTTCAGGCATGTATGATTGTTGTTCTTTTGAAAATAGAGCAGTGCGGAGGAAATATTACTAGAATTTATTTTATTAACAATTTCTGTCGAAAAACAAACGTCTGATATTGCATGTGCCTAGTATAGCCAAGTTCTGCGATCCAACCACACTACAAAATCATTAATAATTAATCATCAAGTATTAAAATCATTAATAATCATCAAGTATTAAAATCATAAATAATTTAAAAGATTAGTCTTGTAAAATAGATAAAAGCAAAAGAGGTCAATTCAAAATTGTACTACGAACCTATTTTCCAAATTAAATATCAAAACATTTCAACCAGCAAATCTTTTTTACAACTCCGGACATTACAAACCAGCATTGATGATAGCTTTAATTACACATTTCACACAAACAGAGGGATCGTCTAGAGAGACGGGAGCAGCACTTCCCCATTCTGAATTAATCATGAAAACAATTATCTATCCTTGTTACTTCGAGCTATTGTCTTTGGGGGACCACTTCGAGTTTAATTTCTACTTTTTAATAGAGACCGCGTTAAAAATACATCTCTAAGCATTATGGTCGGTTTCGTGTTTTTTAATTTATTTTTCTCAAGTTGTTTTTCTTGGTGTGTCTCTCGTAAAATTATCTAGTAGCCTCGATTAAGAAAAAAAACGTAACATAATTGGGTATGCCTAGGAATAAGGTTTTTAATAAATGTGTTCTGACATTTGTGTCGATAGAAACTATTAAAATAGAGCTCATTTTCGCGTGTTTATACGGTTTATTGCTTTTGTCTAGACATACCTAATTAAGTGTAGTAGGCATAAAGTCTGACAGTTGTCGCGGTTTATGAATAGTCTGTGACATGAGGCCGTAAGACCAGGGGCCCAATTCTGCTATTACAATAGTGTCAGAATGGTCTGTCATTGATTTCATAATGGTTGATTTTGACTTATCAAAACTTGTCAAAATCAACAATTATGAAATCAATGACAGACCATTAGAATTACCATTAGAATGGTCTGTCATTGATATCATAATTGTTGATTTTGACTTGTCAAAACTTGTCCAAATCAACAATTATGAAATCAATGACAGACCATTCTGACACTATTGTAATAGCAGAATTAGGCCCCTGGGCATAAGATTGTTTTTACAAGGCCATAAAAAACTACGATATATAAATTAAAAATAACATTTTCAAACATTTTTGGCGTATGCAATAAGCACATTTATTATTATAATTTATTTAGCTTTATTTTTTAATGTATTTAAAAAGAATACTACATAAAATTCTCAATTTTGCATCTCCCTAAAATATGTTCAAAAGAACGGTGTTCAATTTTGTTTAAATAATAATGGTCTCCTTTCAACTTAAAATATTATCTAATCTACAAAAATAAAAATAGAATTACACATTTCTGCTGAAACCGTAGATATCGAAGTTCATTTCGTTTAAATATTCTCGAAAAAAGTTCTTAGTCGACAAAAATCTTTGCATAATAGGTGTTTTTTGTTGAAATTGACAGAAAATGTTACTTTGAGGTAGGTGCATTGGTAGTCATAATGTGTGACAGTAGCTGCTTTTCAGCTTGTATTTGCTGTAGGTACCAGGAGCAGACGGTCCTCTTTGGAACTGCTCGCTTATGTATGCATCACAGCATAGGCTATCTCATTATAGTCTCAAACCGAGGAACAGAAGAAAACGTTTTCATTTAGACAATGCCGAAATACTTAAGGACCAATGTAAAACACCACACCTGTAATCCCAGAAGGGTTAGGTAGACGTGTACCTAATTTACATCCACATTTTGCAAATTATGTTTAAGTCCCATGTAATAGGGGGAGAGCCTATTGCCATCAACCGGGTACAAATTCACACTCCGTGACTGCTACATAGAAATTCCTGATTGAAAAACCCAACAACACTTTCCCGGCCCGGGAATCGAAACTAGGACCTGATTGATGCTCAGCAATTGCACCGAGCACTCGACCAACGAGAGCCAATATTTGCCCTCTTATTACCAAGAACAACGGTCTAATGATTTCAGGTCGAACAAAGTTAAGAACTGGCTGGAGCCAGTTCAGCCGTACAAGTAATGTTACGATCGTCGATCAGCTTAATACTTCCCGCAAACTGTGTGAAATCGACGGCAACCACAAACTTGTGTGAACTGTGTGTTAGGTCTGTGTTAGAGCGCTAACCTAAATATTGACCATACTAGTATTAACTGTAGTTACCAATTGACGTCGTGAGTTAAAACCAATTGACGTTCGTCACTTGAAAACACTTACGAACGTCAATTGGTTTTCATCATTATTTTATGTCTCACTAGTTAAATTCCGCGATTTCGTTGGCGTGGAAATTTTGATGTGTATGTGTGCGAAAATAAATACCCTATATCCTTCCACAGGATATAGTCTATCTCCTTTCCAAATTTCATTACGATCCGATTAGCCGTTTAGTCGTGAAAAGGTAACTAACAAACAGTTACTTTCGCATTTATAATGTTAGTATGGATAGTATCGAGGAGTGAACACAGTAAATAATGCCTAGAACTTTTATCTAGTCGCAATCTCACCTCAGCGATCAATGTCAGAAACTTGTAAAAGAGATAAATGACAGAATGAGTAGCTTTTCAGATCATTCGTCCGTTCGTTTAAAATTAAACCGAGACACACCTCTGTAAAAATATATGTAATAAAAATAAAAACACTTTTACTTACTTTATTAACGTATAGCTTCATCCAAATAACTCAATCAACAAATGGACTGCTCATGTTGTACACAAAACCCCACCTCTAATAAATTCGTTCGATAAACTAAATTAAATTCTGATCATCAAACATGAAAGCTTATAAGCAACTCGTCTACAATAAACGCAATAGCACCGAATCGATTCAATTCAATTCAAAACAACAATCAACAGTCGGCCGATTTTTAATTCGGCCGTCCGCCGAGCTTTCGGCCTAAGCCTCGGCTCTCACCCTCGGCTTTTCAACAAATCAATTAATACAGGGTTAATGGAACAGGGTTAAAACGATGACGGCGAACTAGACTTGAGTATATTTGCATAAACAGATGGAGCGTTCAAGACAATACCTATCGATTTTCTTGGCACTCGAGAGTTTAATTTAGATTTTATTTCGAAATCGATTCGTATTATTTGATTTTTATGGGTGATTTCAGTTGAGCTTGTCTGAAGTGTTGATTATTTTTGTATTCGTTTCTGTAGCTGTTAATTTCTAGGGAAATTGACGATTTAAATAATTGACTCTTAGATATTTAAAATAGTTCATCCGTAGATCCCTTTTTTTTCGGATGGGAAATCATCAAATGACTCCTCCCGCTCTGGGCGGAGCGGAAGAGAGTGTCAGACTTTTACTGACTAAAAACCATCCATGTTCCTTCTTTTGCCCTTTATGTTCCAGGGCCGCGGTATCTCTTTCGAACAGTCTCGCAGCCCTGGCAGGCATCGGCCCTTGCGGGCCCCTCATGTTTGCTGACATCTCTTTGAGGCGCGCGTGGAACACTAACGCGCCGTCGACACGGCAAGTTTCATAAGCCCTCAAACACAAAGTATTCTTATAAAATTAGTAAATCGGTGTTATCGGTGGTCGGGGTAATCGGTCCTGGGTAGGAATTAACTGTTTTGGCTACGAACGAACTGAAAGGTCGCTTGCTAGAGCTAGTGCCCAGATCCTCGCAAAGTGAAGTAGCGAAGCGAAACGATCGTTCTTAAATCTTTGCAACCAGCTGCACTGCGCGCTTGGCTCCTCCGCTAGTCGCCTAGCGTGTATGGACGTAGCATGCAGTGCAGCCGGATGCGAACATTTTGAGAACTTTCACTTTCCTACTCGCTAGGCTTCAAGTGCTAAGCAATCGATCTGTCAGTGCGTACGTCACCATACTGTTTCACTGTTTTCAATTTTGTAAGGGGCGAAAAGCTTGACGTAAACTCAAGCACGTTGCCTACCTATCATTCATCAGTAATAATTATCATGCTGCCATGAATCGCATTTATATGTATATGTATATCGATTCTCGGCAACTCTCGTCTAGTTGCTACCAGCCACCCTATAAAGATCGTCGCTCCACCGAGCCTGAGGGCGTCCCACCTTACGCTTGCCGATTCGCGGTCTCCACTCAAGAACACGTATACCTCAACAGTCATCGGTTCTACGGCTTATATGCTCATTGCCCCTATAGCTTAACAGCTCATTTACGTTAGTAGACGTACATACCTACTATTTTCTTAGAGTAAACCTGTGTCCAGTATATTAATAAATAAGAGTTTAGTTATCAAAACCATCCCACAAACGTTTTTTACAAATAATCCATGCTAGCACAGTTTAATGTCCAACAAAACTGTTCAGGAACATTTAACATTGACAGAAATACGGAACAGAAGACTTTAAAATCACAAATGTAGATGGGAAGCCCAACTTTTTAACACAATAACCGCTGACAGTCGTAGTAGTTGCTCTAAAGTATTACATAGTCGTTCGTAAACTATCCGACGCCCGGCGTGTAATACCGTGGAAAATGTTGATGATATGAAACGGAGATAGGGCTGGCTGGTTCGTTGAAACGTTTAAGAGAAAAAAAATATCATATAAAGAATTCTTCGTTCGAATATTGTTTTGCGATGCAAAAATATGAAAGTGTCATTGTCATCTCAAATGACGGTGACAGAGGAGCGTTGTTAGTGAAAATTTGAGAAATTGATTTATGAAATGTATTGAAGAAAAAAAAAACTTTTTTTCAAAAAATAAAACCGACTTCAAAATCACAAAAAAGTGAAAAATAATTTTAGCTTCAGAAGTCGGTGACTTTAGTTTGTTTGATTCAGTTTTTTGGCACCGACTTCTGAAGCTAAAATTATTTTTCACCGTTTTGTGATTTTGAAGTCGGTTTTATTTTTTGCAAAAAAGTTTTTTTTATTTTTTCATTTTTAGTTGCAATATCCTATACAAATATTTTCTATGCGTTCATTTTACATTGTAAACCATACATTTCATGGTAATAGGCTTATTCTTACTTCCTTACTAATATTATAAATGCGAAAGTAACTCCACAACAACAAACAAGTACCAGACTTCAGAGTCAAATGCTCATAAAATAAAAACTAATGGGCCTACCTGAATCAATTTTTCGGCGTAATCGGTGTACATACATAAAAAAGTTAAAAAAATATACCGGCCGAATTGAGAACCTCCTCCTTTTTTTTGAAGTCGGTTAACAAAATAGCAATACAAAAGTAACAACGCATTGATTCAAGCCTAATGCAGAACTAGCTTCTGGCGCTTGAAAAACATTGTCAGTGTTGTCCATGAACATTCGTGAGATTGTTTTTAGAGATTGTGTATAACATAAAATTGTTTCATGTTTCAAAACAACGCTCCCAAGTATCTACCGAGAAGTCTTACTTAGCACTCTATTTACGCACAAATCGGTTTTCTTAAGGAAAGTTGATCTGTTATACGGTCAGACCTTTTAACAGTTCATCTTTCAACGGAAACCCACAAACAGTTGATCAAGTATCAGCCAACCGGCCAACCCTATCACCTAACAGACACGAAGCCACGCGAACCAATCCACTCATACAACCAATGGTTATATTATTTAATCGGCTCATCGTAATAACTTACGCTCTAACGTATAAATTTGTTAAATAAACAACGTTGTATCGAGGTATAGACAAAATTGCGACCGTGTGATAAGGATAGTATTTATAAATGGTGTTTGAGGTGAAAATTGTGGTTTATGTAAAGTGCTCTAATGTAAATTAATTGGCTGGGATAGTTAATACGGAAATAAGAAGGAAGCTCTTAGTCAGCAGAGGATGAAACTGCTGTAAGGTCTATTTGTACCATAAATTACTACAATATATTTCGTCTAATGTGTATTTAAAAGCATCGGTCTGTTACAGATGGAGTGATGTTTAAACATGTTTAACTTGAAACACATTTAATGATGTGCGCTCCACGCTGCCATAAATGATGATGGTTTTGATGAACTTGAATAATGTATACTTTTGAAAGGTTGCCATTTGCGGTATCATTTCATTCTGTAAATATAAATCGTATTTTTAAACTAATATGAGTCCTAATTCATCATCATCATTCTTATCCCAATTCATTTAGGGTTGGGGTTGGCCAAAATCAAAATCAAAATATTTTTATTTCACATAGGCCTACATGGGCACTTATGAAACGACGACAAAAGGTGCACGGTTCGGGCCCTTATCCCAATTCATTTGGGGTTGGCGCAGCATGTCTTCTTCTTCCTTACTTGTGTATTACCCATCATCATCTCATCAGACACCTCCTTTCGTGCCATATCATCCTACAATTGCTAGAAAAACGAGAAATGCAATACTTATTAGGCCCAAAATATTCTGTATAAAAACAGAACACGAAAGATCTTACAACTTTCTTTGCAACAAATTGATCTGTCAATGTCTTCGTGCCTCATGGAGGGTTAAAATCTATTATTTCTGGCCAGAGCCGGATGATCTGTCGTAATGATTGATGCATCATCTCCCGGATCCCGGAAATGCCGGATCTAAATAGATTTCGTAAATATCCGATGTAAATGTTTCTTTTAATGGTAAGATCGGTTTTTCCTGTGATTAGAACTTGATATTTCCTCTTTTACTTATATATGGTTCTTAGTTTACATAACATGGTAAAATCAGCAGAATCTGAGGTACAGACGTCAGCTCATCAAAGTACTACAATCTTGTAGTGTGCAGCTCACCTAACCTTATATATGTAACTGCACACACTAATTATTGTCATTATTATACGAATCGTGGAACTAAACAGTTCTCTTTTATTTCGACAACATCATTATAATACATGGCGACCCTTAGCCAGCAATTAAAATTTTGCAATCTACGCAATAAGAAAGACTGCGGACGAGTCAAATAAATTATGAAGATATACCGATAAAAGTTGAAGTTTGTGAAGACGGAAATTAGAAGAAAGGAAGCGAAGAAGATTTTAAAAATTTATAGAAGAATCAGAATCCCAACAGAAGAATTAGTTTGAAGAGGTGAAATCATTAATAAAGAAGACAGAAAAGGAACGTTGCTGCCGGGTGCTGGGAGAATGCTCAAGCCTTGTGATGAGAGGATATGCAGGGCGCTGGGAGTTGAATTGTACGGGTCCGATGTGGAGCAGCTGGGAGTCAGTTCCAGACCAGTGCTGAGGAGTTCATTCGTCCAAGCCACGTGAGACGTCGTGACCTACATAATCGTTGTCAGTAAAATAAGTAACTACTGCAATGTAAGTTTTGCAACGCTAACATTTTTTTATATATTCTACTATATTTCATGTTATTGTAACTGGATCATACATTTTTTTATATTTTGTTCTGGAGATTAGGAATGTCCCAACAATTACAAGATTTGCACGCTAGATTAAAATATCTAAGAGAATATTTAGTAAAACTAGGTCCAGATAGGCGTAGAAAAGATTTAGCTTTAAAGAAGCTAGAAGAAGCAGAAAAAGAGTATAGTAAATTGGATTGTATTTTGACTCAGTTGAACCAAGAAGTTATAGATCGCAAGTTAAGCAAAGATGCTCGTGAGGTTTTCCAAACATTAATTAATGAAACTCAATCAAATTATCAGAAAATAAAAAGTTTACTTTCTTTAGTAGATAGTAGTTGTCAAACTAGTTCTAAAGATTTAATAGAATACGAATATACTGATTGTCTTACAAAAATGGCTGACGCATTTGATATTAAAACTGCAATTTCCCTGTTGCCAGTGTTGAATGGTCAGGAGCAGGTGACAAATCAGCTTATAGATGGTATCTTACTTTATAGTTCGCTTATTAATGAAGCCAGTAAAAGTCAATTAATACAGTTTGTGTTAAAAACGCGTCTCTCGCCTAGTGCAAAATTGCGACTTAAAACTAACTACACAGATGTAGAAAGGTTGGTAGAAGATATTCGTGTTTATTTGTTACCGAAGAAATCGTATGTAGCTTTACAAAGTCAATTGCTTACGGCGACTCAAGGCCGTAGAAGTATAGAAAAATTCGGTACGGAGATCGAAGAGTTATTTGTCAATCTCACGATTGCGCAGGCTAACGATAAGCGTGATGCATATGAGGTTTTGCGTCCACTCAATGAGAAGACTGCAATTAAACGGTTTAGTGATGGGTTGGCTGATAAGCGGCTAAGCACTATCATTGCCTCACGTCAGTTTGCATCATTGCCTGAAGCTATAACGGCTGCGGTAGATGAACAATCCCTGTCAGTCCAGCCACAAGATCAGGTTATGCAATTTAGGGCTAACCAAAATTATAGACGAGGTAGCTTTAGAGGCTCTCGAGGCCGGGGAAATAGACAATTTTACAACAGAAATAAAACGTATAACCATAATTATGATAAAAATAATGAAAATAGCACAGGTCAAAGAACTTTAAGCAGCGTTAATCGAGGTAAAAACTCAGGTGAACAACGTCAGCAGTTCCGCGGACGTCCGGTGCGTTGTCAGCGTATTCAACATAACGCGCAACAGTCCAATGTTCATGACAACTTGCGCAATGATCGCACAAGCCAAGCAAATGAAAGCCTAGAATTTTTTCGTACCTAAATCGTACACGCATTCTATTTTTAGTTTTTGTAATTTTTGTATTATTAATTGTCAGTTAACAAATAGTGATGTTGATCTTAATTTACTGATAGATAGTGGACCTAGCTTATGTGTGCTAAAGTATGAATGGTTGTCGCGACATAGGAATTTATTGAATTTAGTAAAACAGGATAAGATAGTCATTAAAGGAATTAGTGGTAATTTAGAGTCCATGGGATACATTTATTTAGATATTATGATTAATAATGTAACTTTTCAACAAAAGTTTTACATATTTGAACACTTATCTTGTGCTGCAGAAGGTATACTCGGACAAGATTTTTTCGAGCGGTATAACGCTGTATTAAACTATAAAGATGGTACTCTGAGTTTGGAAACCCGAGACCAGTCTGTTAGTGTTCATGTTAATAGGAATTTATTTACAATTCCGCCTCGTTGTGAAGTAATTAAACACATCCCGACGTCACACAACAGTGATTGCGTCGTTTTGTCAAAGGAAATTTATGAAGGTGTGTTTACAGCAGGTGTAGTATCGAAGCCACATAATGGACTTATTCCTGTTAGGATATTAAATACAACTGATAGTTCGGTTGACATAAATACTTCAGATTTAAGTATTAGTTGCTTAAATAATTTTTACGTTTGCAAGTTTGACCACGATAACATTTCTGTGGATAGAGTTAAAACTTTACTTACTACGTTACAACTAAATACCTATTTAAATAAAGAGGAACAAAGAGGTATTGAAAACGTATGTGCCAAATATGCAGATGTTTTCCATTTGCCAGGAGATACGCTCACAACAACTAATTTAATAGAGCACTCAATTAAACTAAAAGAAAATACTTCACCAGCATACGTTAAGCCATATCGATTGCCTAAAGCATTGAAAGGCGAAGTACAGAGACAAATAGATGAAATGGTTAAAAATGATATTATTGAAGAGACTATTTCAGAATGGTCAAGTCCAGTTCTATTAGTACCTAAAAAGACAGATAGGTCAGGAGAAAGGAAATGGAGACTTGTAGTGGACTATCGCCAACTCAATAATAGAATACAGGATGATAAATTTCCATTACCTAATATCACTGAGATACTAGATTCATTATCTAATAACATCTATTTTTCAAAATTAGATCTTAGTCAAGGTTACTATCAGCTATCCTTAGAAGAACAGTCTAGGAAGTACACTGCATTTACAACAGACAAGCAGTATCAAATGAAACGATGTCCAATGGGACTTAAAACATCGCCTAGTGCTTTTGCACGTCTCATGACAATAGCAATGTCAGGATTAAATTATAAATCATGCTTTTTATATCAAGATGATTGCATTGTCGTAGGAAATTGTCTCGAAACGCATAACAAGAATCTTATAAAAATTTTAGAATGCCTAAGAAGAGTGAATCTAAAACTAAATCCGCTAAAGTGTGAATTTTTACGTAAAGAAATCGTTTATTTAGGACATAAAATAACCTCAGAAGGAATATTTCCCGATCCATCGAAGGTAGAATGCCTACAAAAATATCCAGTCCCGCAAAATGTAGACGACGTCAAGAGATTTGTAGCATTCGCAAATTATTATAGACGTTTTATTCCAAAGTTTGCTGAAATAGCCTATCATTTGAATGCGTTATGTAAAAAAGATGTAGCATTCGTATGGAGTGATGAATGCGAGCGAGCATTTTACAAGTTAAAACAGATTCTTATTAGTCCGACAATACTTGACTATCCAGACTTTAGCGACAATAACACTTTCACGTTACAAACTGACGCATCAAAACTAGGATTAGGCGCCGTACTGTCTAATAGCAATGGCAAGGTAGTCGCGTACGCAAGCCGTAACTTGAAACCAGCTGAGACGCGGTACCCTGTGATTGAGTTAGAATTACTTGCTATTGTTTGGGCAGTTCGACATTTTAGACCTTATTTATATGGGAAAAAGTTTTACATAAAAACAGACCATAAGCCATTAATTTACTTATTTAATATGACCGATCCTTCAAGCCGGTTGACAAAGTTTAGATTATATCTTGAAGAATACGACTTTGAAATCAGCTATGTCCCAGGACGGCACAACGCAGCTGCAGATGCATTGAGCCGGATACCTATTACATCCAACAGTTTAAAGGATTTGAACAAACATGCAGTATCAGTCATGACAAGGGCACAGACTCGAAGGTTGCGCACTGACTGTGACAACAACGACATGACTACTGAGGTATCCTCTACTCCAAGGCCTGATCAACCTAAGGTAGTGGAAATCCTCAAACGACCGACTGACAGCATTGAATTGATATTATTTAGTAATAAAAATACTATACAGCAGATAGAAAAATCAAAATATTACACTAGTGACAATGGCAACTACAAATTCGTTCCTGAAAAATCAGCAATTTATGTGATATCTCGATCGTTATCGACCGTAAGTGTGTTAGCGAGAGAATTACAACGTTTTTGCAAGCAAATCAAAATAAATGAGCTCATAATAATTAAAACGAAGCGCTATGAAAATTATGTTAACCATTTTTTAGAGGAAATGAGTCATTTGAATGACATTCCGAAGCTACTTGTTATTAAAGATGTGACAAGAGTTTCTGACAAAGACACGAAAACAGTGATCTTGAATGACTTCCACTTATTACCCACCAGCGGCCACGCAGGAATAAACAGAATGTTAAATAATATTAAGAAGTACTATTACTGGCCAGGAATGACTAATGATGTAACAGAATTCGTAAAGAAATGTAGAAGTTGTCAGATTCAAAAGCATTCCAATAGACATACAAAGGAACCGATGGTTATAACATCAACGGCATCCACTGCTTTTGAAAGAGTAAGTTTAGATTTAATGGGTCCTTTAGATGTAGATAATTTAAATTATAAGTACGTACTGACATTACAGTGCGATTTAACAAAATACGTTGAAGCCTATCCTATAGAGAGGAAAGATACTATTTCTGTAGCTAGGTTATTTGTAAACAATTTTATTCTGAGATATGGTATCCCTAAAGAAATAATAACAGACCAGGGAACAGAGTTTATGTCATCAGTTTTTACTGAAATTTGCAATTTGTTGCATATAAATAAACTGCATTCAACAGCCTATCATCATGAAACTCTGGGAGGATTGGAAAACACTCATAAGGTTCTAGGAGCTTATCTTAGGATTCAGTGTGACAACAATAAATCAGATTGGAGCAGTTGGCTTCCATTCTGGTGCTTTTCATTTAACACTGCAGTACACTCTGAGACAAAATACACTCCATTTGAGCTAGTATTTGGAAAGAATTGTAATTTACCATCCAATATTGCACAAAGTTCTTATGTTGATCCATTATATAATCCTGATTCTTACCCTTTGGAACTAAAATACAGACTACAAAGAGCACAAACTGAAGCTAGAAATAATTTATTATTTAGTAAGGAATTAAGAAAATATAATTTTGATACAAATGAAAACGGATTAAAATATAAGAGTGGAGATTTAGTTCTAATTAAAAATCAAGTAGGAAATAAGTTAGATAAAATTTATTTAGGACCATATAGAGTGATTGAAGATGTATCACCAAATGTTAAAATTTTAAAAGGTGACAAAGAATTATTAATTCATAAAAACAATACAAAACTGTTTGTTACTTAATATACTTGGTTTTGATAAGATGTTATTTTTTTTATATAATGTAATGATAAAAAGTATAATTATTTAAAAATAAGTAGTCTTGAAAATATTGTAAAAAAAAAAATGTTTTATGTACTAAGATAACAAAGCCATTTTTTTTTTTAAAAAAGGGGAGGTGTAGTGTGCAGCTCACCTAACCTTATATATGTAACTGCACACACTAATTATTGTCATTATTATACGAATCGTGGAACTAAACAGTTCTCTTTTATTTCGACAACATCATTATAATACAATCTGTCTTTCTTTATTAGATTTTCAACTTTATTGCTAACGGTTTCGGGCAGCTTGATATGCTGGTGTCTGTACCTAAGTATGGCTAGAGGCCAAAACATAAAACATAAGTAAGGCTTAGGTGGTTTATTGTTAAAACAGGGCATGAAGACCAGCCAATGAGTGACAAAAGGTACCTAGGACACTCAGCGTAGAAATCAGTAAGCTTCAACAAAAATATTTTTCTACTAAGTAGCTGTCACCCGCGACTTTGTCCGCGTAGAATTTAATGGAAAATATTTGTCTAATCGCTTTTTTTTCTGAAATAAAAGTAGCCTAAGTTATTCCTTATAACATCAGTTATCTGCCAGTAAAAGTCCCGTGAAAATCGATCCAGCCATTTCGGAGGATAACCGGAACAAGACAGGAAGACAAAAATTTAAATAAATATTTTTTTGTTGTAAGTACCATACTTAGATACTTTGACTTACCCTCAGTAGAAAACTGTTATTTTGAAATAAAAAAACAGATACTTCAATTTTATTTATTTGTATAAATTTTGGTTTAAGAAATACCACGATCTATGCTTTCTGGCGGTTGTCTGAAATTCTCAATGAAACATGGAAATTTCCTATAATAAAGTATTTTGTTATTATTGACCTACACATTACTGAGGCTGCCATTATTCTGTACTATACATTAAACAAATTAGATCAATACTTATTATAAAATTAATAACCTAAACGTAACGTGTTTGAACTCACTCAGACAAAATAAATATTATCATCGTAAACTTCATTTTATTTTGTTGGCGTAGAACTTAATAAATATGTTTTTTCATTATTTTTTTAATTTGATTACGTTCGTTTTGAAATCGATGTTGTAGCGTCATAATTGATAATTTGGAAAAAAAAAGTTGTCGGAAAAACTATGGTATTTTTTAACGACCCAACTAGACGGAATTTACAGTTGGAAAAGTGTGAGCCACTTAAATAATAATTTATGTAGAAACAATTACATAGTTATTGGATGTTAATAACCACGTTATTTTTCTCTTAGGACCTTTCACCATTTCTTCTACCATCTGCAATTTCAAGTAACAGCAACAAAATAAATAGGTACGAGCCATTTCCAATTACCTTTGTACGAAAAGCTCGTATAGCTGTCATTTTCCGACACTCGTATGAACTACTATTCGACTGTCGAACTTTGTGCACTGTGATTTGTCCCGTGTTGTGAGTTGGGCAAAAAAAAACAAAATGGCCGCCTTTACAGTGGCTAACATGGCACTCGCTGGGCTCGAATGTTTTTTGAGCAATTACTGTATCCAGTGTTGGTTGTGTTTTAGCGTCTAGTGTGAAAGTTTGGGTTGGTTGACATTTAGTACGTTTTGAAAAAGAAAAGTTGATGGTAGTAAATGGTTGGGCTTAATACATATTTCGGATATACATAGGTCCATGAATTAAACTGTAAATAACGTTAAATATGCTCAGGATGGTAATTGTCCAGCAATGTATAACGGTTGTGTTAGGGTAATTTCGCAACTTCACCATATAATATCAGAGTGAACAATACTTCGAATGGCGTCCAAGAACGGGAAAAAGATATGTGGGTCGTCCGGCAGCCAGATGGGCAGACGACATAGTTGCCATCGTGAAAAAAACCTGGATGAGGCTGGCACAGGAACGTGGAGATTGGCAGAAAGAGAGGCCTATACTCAGTAGTGGGTGAATTCAGGCTGTGGATGATGATGATGATGAACAATACTTAAAGATGAAGGCCCTATATTCAGCAGAAGATAAGTTAGAATTACTTTTCGGAAAATTTGGGGATTGGGTTAATACCCAAACCTATACTTCTCCACGTCTGGGTACATGATGTCATGTAGCCAAAAGCTGGTAATCATTATTGTATTTCCTGCATGTGCATATTTTTGCAGGCGGGAGGGCGGTGCTGCATCCTGCATCCAGGCCTGGATCTTTTTCGCGGAATTAAAACTAAAGGTTTTACATAACAATTAATATTTTCAAGATTGGTTGAGAAGAAGATGTTAATAGACTCGGGTGTCAAAGATCCCTCAACGAAATCTTCCCAGCAGCATTCCAACGCATTCGTGGCGCGCCGATGTTAACCCGTAATCGGCGCCGCAGACACTACCTACATTCTTTCTTATAAATTGATACGTCAAGCGTGGGGCACAATCGACCCCCAGAAACATCTATCACGCCGAAGGGCTAATGATTGATGAGATTCACTGACCGCTTACGGGTCCGTCGAACCCCGTTTATATTCGCTTCTGATTTGTGATTTTTGCTGGGTACGTGAAAATTGTGGATCATTTTCGGGGAAATTACTCGTCTGATGTATATGACGGGGCAGAATGCGTGACCCTGAATCTTGTGAGCTCATTGGTGTGAGGTTGACCCTTTAGCTTATTAGGCTATGGGTATTTGGGTACATTACCTAAATATTGCTGTCGCTTTCGTTTTCCTCCTTTCGGACAGAGGACTTGAATCGGAGAGTCTTCATTTGTTTTAGTAACAATGTCTGTCCTGCGATAACTGATAGGTACAGGGATCTATTTGCGCTCAACAGACGTTGACAAACGGGGGGTGTTAGTGAAATTGTTTTGTACAATCAAATCACGCCTGTAATCTCGGAAGGGTTAGGCAGAGGTGTATTTAATAGTACACCCACATTTCGCCAGTTATGTTTAAGTCCTATGTTAGAGAGGGCGAGCCTATTGCCATCAACTGGCCACAAATCCAGACTCCGTGGCTGCTAATGAAAAAATCCAAATGCAAATACTCAACAACACTTTGCCCGACCTGGGAATCGAATAGCTTAGCAGTCAACGTCAACAATAAGATGGCGGCGTTCATTTCATATTTTCAGCCACAAGATCCCTGTACAGCTGTAGTTTTTATTTCACCCTTACTTGAAATGCTTGGAGTCCCTAATCAATAAACACATGACAGTGCGAATTACTAATAGTAGGTGCTACTGTTTGCTGTTTTAACCGCTACAATAAACTTTTAGTCACAGCTTTCATTTTCAAGTTAATTTTCAAGACAAAGCAGTCGCTTACCCAAATTAAGCTATTATTTTCAGCTAAAATGACAGCGAACAAGCGACTAAGCAACAGGGAGGATGTAAAGCAAGCTAATATTTATCATAGGACACTTGTTGAAGGCTGTGTAGTATAAAGAGGGGGGGGGGGCTTGTTGCCAGGAGAAAGTTTCGTAGTTACTGTTGCTTGGACTGAATAAAGCTGGAGACACTTTTGTGTCTTTATCTACACTAATGTTAAAAAAAGGAAAAAAATGTATTTTTGTGTGTGTGTATGTTTGTAATGAATAAACTCAAAAACTACTGTGCCGATTTCAAAAATTCTTTCACCATTTGAAAGCTACATTCACCCTGAGTAACATAGGCACCCGTGCAAAGCCGGGACGAGCCGCTACTTTATTTATAAAAATACTTTTTACATCAGCATATTTCAAAATTAAAACCATTGTAAAATGGCCAGTCCTATCGTACAAAGCGACCTCTTTCAGTCAACCTTTCAATGGACTGAAAAGAAAGAAAGAAAGAAAGAATCATGATCATCATTCTCCTGCTCCTTATCCAATATTTTGGGGTCGGAGTAGGATGTCTTCTTCTTCCATACATTTCTATTTTGGTCATCTCATCAGTCACCTCCTTTCTTGCGATATCATTCTTCACACAGTCCATCCATCGTTTCTTTGGTCGTGGACTTTGGATATTAGAACATGTCCAACCATTGCAAGTGCAACCGATTAATTGTATCGATTGAACTGATAGAAGATTTTTATTGGCGAATGATTTAAAAAGTATTACTAGCTGTTTTTCACTAAAAAAGGTCGATGTTTATGATGTTTGACGGTGTTTATTTTTTTGTTGATCTTAGCATCTGTGCCCTTTTGTAGTGTCTGCTTTCTCCCATCGTTTAAAGGCATGAGTTATCGCTGTTAAAAACCATCATCTATTTGCTACTAACTCATGCTCGCGGCTTCACCCGCGTAAATTCGGTAACTGTCCCACGTGATCACACTACCGGGATAAAAAGTGTGTATGTGTTAATCCAGGTTATAAACTATCTGTGTGCCAAATTTCATTCAAATCCAGTCAGTAGTTTTTGCGTGAAAGAGTAACAAACATCCATACATACTCACAAACTTTCACATTTATAATATTAGTAGGATATCAAAAAGTGATACCAGGTTTTTAAGATCACAGTTAAAAACAGATAATATTCATATTAGAAGTGATGTAACAAAGCCTCTAAAAGGGCGGATTGACGACATAATACCACCGCCTACCCAAAAACCGAAAGGAATAATAAATCTCTTAATAATCTGCGACAAATTGGAAACCTAATCCGTGTTATAGAGCAAAATCCAAATGTCTTGGCGACTCGACCTAATTTATATTTTAAAACGAAAGCGAGTCGAGAATTATTACACGCTGTAGATATAGAACCAACCGAGAAATTACGCTTAAATGAAATGCAAATTATACAAATTTATTATTATCCCGTGGTCAGAAAAAAATGGAAAATCCCCGAGAGAGAAATACAGGAAGTGATTAATAAGAGCCTACCAAGATTTCGAGGGTATGCAAAAAAACTTAATAACTTAAAAGTTATTATACTTAGGCAGGGGATTATTGTACTTAGGTATACATAAATTATCAAGGTGAATAAAACATATTACTGGAGATAAAATACCTACATACATAGACATTTAATTTTACGTGCAAAAATGGGACCCCTTTCTACACCAAACATAACTAGCAGAACGTGGGCGCGTACTTACACCTCTGCCTAACCTTTCGCATGCAGGCGTGATATTAATTTCAAAAATATATAATACAATTTTTTTTCACTTCACGTGGACAGTTCATCGGTCCCTTCTTTCCGTATACAGGGTGTTTTAGTAGTCGTCATCATACATTCGGGATACGTAAGGCGCATGCGTTCGTCCGCCTCCTAGCCTATTCTCTTTGTCAAGCTCCCGGCCTAACTATGTAGATGTGGTTGTACGTCGTTTAACAAAAGCAAGCGAGTCGGCTTCAGCTAGCATTGATACGTGCAGGTCAATAATCAGGCGATAGTACCTAAAACCGTTTTGTTGCATGATTGAGTGAGATAGCGCTATATGGTAGCTTTGTGTTAAAGTGAGAGACAAAAGACTTGAAGCTGCTTGTGATTAGAGCTTTCGCAAATGTTTGTCTAAGTCGGTAATTTTTCAAGACTGGACTTAGGTAGTGTATTATCAATTGCGAAGTGTGACGGCGCAATACAGGGTATCCACAATCCGAATCCGCAATTTGAAATCTTCAATTAATTTTAGAAACAACTATTCTATACATTACAAATAAAGAAAATTGAAGTGTCTGTTTGTAATTTCAAAATAGCAGCTTTTTACCGAATGCATAATTATGAAATTATATACGGTACTTATAACAAACAAATCTTTTTTTTTAATTTTTGTCTGTTGTCGCTCGTTCTGTCTGTTTGTTCCGGCTAATCTTCGAAACAGCTAGACTGATTTTGACGGGACTTTTACTGGAATACTTAAGCTAAAAAATAAATAACAATAAAAACCCTTGATATGGTTAACAAAGTGTGATGAATATAAAAGTTGATGGATGGAGAGGGAGAGGAAGACCAAAGAAACGATGGATGGATTGTGTGAGGAAGGATATGAAAGATAAAGAAGTAAATGATAGCGTGACGGTTGACAGAGGAGAATGGAAGAAAAAAACGTGTTGCGCCGACCACACATAACATGGGACAAGGGCAGGAAGATGAGGATATTGTTAACAAACCCCGACTCAAATAGGGAATTAATATTTTTATAATAATTTCACGGGGGCAAAGGTCGCGGGTATCAGCTAGTCTGACCTATATTGGAACCGGCCATTATTAATACCTTCCTATAAGTTAACTAAAATTAGTAAAACTAAAGCAAAATATAATAAATATGACAAGTATATAATACAAGATTACCGGGACGCCCTCATTTGACTTAATAAGAGGAGCTCCCTGGCATATTACCAACAAGATACCGAGCGGGTCACATAATTTTCAAGTGTTATGTAATTGTTGTCTGAACATAAACTTATCCCAAGACATATATTGTGGACAAACATCTGTATGAAATTGTATCCAAGTTCTACAATATTGTATTAATATTAATGTTACTTGTGCAAGTTTGGTTGGAGATGAAAGAAGGTAGACATTAATTTTAGTAGATTAGGGTAGGACCTGTACTCTGACCTTGGATTAATAAATGTATTGTCATTGGTACGGAACAAGTGTACAAAATTTCAACATGACGGGCCAAGAGAAAGTAGTGTAAAATTAGCTTGCAAGATTTTGACCTTAAAATTCCAACTAACTCAGATGTAAGACAAGCCACATTTCAGGGTTAAATATTGACGATACCACAAAATTAAACGCGGTTTGGTCTGAGAAAAAACTCTAGCCTTTAGTACAATATCTCTGAAGAAATTATTCAAACGGGTAATTCATTACAACAACTCTATTCATTTTCTTCTTCCTGGTCATTAAGGAAGAAGAAGATTCTTCAGAAAGCTCTTGTGCGTCGTACTCGCAACCGGCGTGCGTATATGACCAGATGTATGAACGTGGACGAGGCAAAACGAGTATGTGAGGATCGCTGCAGGTGGCGTTCTGTGGTTTCTGCCTACCCCCATGGCAAAGGCATGACTTTATGTATGTATGTACTTCGGTCCAAGTCACAAATAAAACAAAATTCTGACTATACCATAGTTAAAACCAACAGAAAATTGATCAATCTAGTAACGGTATTGTATTTGTACATCTCCAGGGGACCAGGGCATAAAACATTGAAACTGGTGCATACCGGTATAAACCGGCAGCATTCTCATCTAAATATGCACGAAGTTGAAGTTCGGGTGCGTGCCTCATATTTTTGTATTGCGCAACCAATCGGTGAATGTCTGTAGAAACACACATACTCCATTCTAGTCGGCCGGGATTGCATTTTAAAGCATGTTTCGTTCGAATTTAGGTTCAGGAATAATGTTGTATGTGTATAAGATCTTTGAGATGTAATATAAAGAGGAGCGAAAGAGAGGACCACAAAAAATATCCACTAAAAACTTCTTTTGCAAACCTCACCAAAATTCAAATTAAGTTCGCTAAACGTTATTTTAGTTTACAATGATTCAAAACTCAGATTTTGTGCTCAGAATTTTCCGTTTACTTCTGCGATTCAGCTAATGAGTTCATCGTCATAGTTCGACAGATTCTAGACGCTAGCTTCGAGCTCTCGATTATCCAAAACGTTTTGGCTCTTATCGATTCCATGAACTTAAGGGGGATAAAATTCATTAGTAATTCCTGGTAAAATAATATTGCTGATGAAAAACTGTTTAAACAAACTAAATATTTAACTGAACATACATATTTGTTTTCTTTTGCATTATTAGCTTTAAAGATAGTTTTCGTTATTGTAAACAAAAAACATCAGAAACAAGTTTTTTTTTGTAATGGCATCTCGCAGGTCAATCTATTAGGCTTTCGTCTGCTTAGCCGGACTATCTTGTGGGTCTTGAGTATCAGGCCTCCAGCCACAGGATCGAAAACAAGCTTCCTATAACAATCTTTTTATTAAAATTCGACCGTCAGTGAATCAACTTTATATTCATCTAATTATACCTAGAAGGCGGGCCTATTTTTTGGCCAAAGAATCAGCATTGCCATCCAACGTGGCAATGCTGCCAGCCTTCTGGGCACTTTTCCTGTTGACAGCAAAGCGGACGAATTTTTGGACGCCCTGTAACCCTTTTGTACCGGTACATATTTATAACTGTTATAGTTTTGTAGTTTGTAAATAATTTAATTATCTTTGAAATTAATTCTCTATATATAATCTTATTTAAAAATTATATCTAGTAAATAATAAAGAATTTTACGGCGCATTTTTTATTTCAGACATGTTTGGCTGTCTCAGAATAGACCCACATTCTCTTCCTTGATGAAATTTTACCACATCGATACCTTTGGGTAGAAAGGTCGTATAAACCATTTTGGCCAAATTGAGTTATATATACCACTAGCTTTTGCCCGCGGCTTCGCCCGCGTGCAGTTCGGGAATTGCCCACGGGATCTTGCCTACTTCTGGGATAATAAGTAATCTACATCTATTTGTATCAGACTATAATCTATCTCTGTGCCAAGTTTCATCCAGATCTGATCAGCCGTTCTGGCGTGATTGAGTAACAAAGATCCATTCATCCAAACTTTCGCATTAATAAATAGTTTATGTAAGATATATATGTAATATTAGTATTTAGGGTTCCGCACCTCAAAGGGAAAAACGGAACCCTTATAGGATCACTCGCGTGTCTGTCTGTCTGCCTGTCCGTCTGTCACAGCCAATTTACTCTGAAACTACCGGACCGATGGAGTTGAAATTTGGTACATATATGTAAGTCATCGATTCAAAGACGGACGTATAAATTAATTTTAAACAGGGGAGCCACTTTTGGGTCGTAAATTAAAAAATGAAAATAAAAATATTTCTAAACTACATCGTGTATATCAAAAACTGTGATACACGTGTCTCATAATTTTAATTGAAGAGTGATGTGTACATTAAGTTTTGAGTCAACCGACCCAGAGAATATTAAGTTTCACAGAAAATTCGACCCCCATTTCAAAACAAAGAATACATCCTTCAAATTTCATGTCATTAAGACCAGTGGTTGATATATCAGTCAGTCAGTCAGGACTTTGATTTTATATTGCGGGATGATTTTGGAAAAACTGTAAGTAGAGTATGTAGACTTTCCAGTCTATCGACACTATCTATGTCCGTCCGTCGTATGACGACAGGCCGTGTCGACGGCGCGTTCGTGTTCCACGCGCGCCTCAAAGAGATGTCAGCAAACGGGAGGGGCCCGCAAGGGCCGATGCCTGCCAGGGCTGCGGTACTCACTTCAACACCCCAATTTACCCTCTTAGGGGTGGAATTTCGAAGAACCTTTTCTTATTAGATATCTACTCTTCACAAAGAATACACCCTCCAAATTTCATTTCTCTAGGGCCAGTGGTTTGGGCTGTGCGTTGATATATCAGTCAGTCAAGACTGAATTTTATAAAGACTTTGAATTTTATATTGGGGGATGATTTTGGAAAAACTGTGATATAAATTTCTCATAGTTTTAACTGAAGAGTATGTAGACTTTTAAGTCAATCGACCCGAGAATAAAAAGTTTTACCGAAAATTCAACACCCCATTTCTCCCCTTTAGGGGTGGAATTTCGAAAAACCCTTTCTTAGTGGATACCTACTCTTCACAAAGAATACACCCTTTAAATTTCATGTCTTTAACACTACCAGCTTAGGCTGTAAGTTGATATATCAGTCAGTCAGTCAGGACTTTGAATTTCATATTGAGGGATGATTTTGGAAAAACTTTGATACAAGTTTCTCATAATTGTAACTGCAGAGTAGGTACACAAATTTTCAAGTCCATCGACCGCGAGAATAAAAAGTTTCATAGAAAACTCAACACCCCATTTTACCCTCTTAGGGGTAGAATTTCGAAAAACCCTTTCTTAGTGGATACCTACTCTTCACAAAGAATACACACTCCAAATTTCATTGCTCTAGGACCAGCGGTTTGGGCTGTGCGTTGATATCTCTGTCAGTCAGTCAGGACTTTGAATTTTATATATATAGATTTTTATCAGAATTTTTTTCTCTATCGATCTGTATATACGAAATGCAGAAATTCGCACAAAAATGGTTAATACGACCCAGAAATTTTCGGTCATAGCCGCTTAAAAAAGGTAAATTTTCAATGTAAAAGCCGAATGTTTTTTTTTTGTAGTTTTGTTATGATTTAATGACCATAATTTACATTAACTCAGGGTGTAAAAATAGTCGTTAATTGTAAATGGTTTATACGCCCTAACGTGTTAAATGCATTATCTAAACATAGTTTAAATTCGACGTCGTAAATCCAAAGGCAGTTCGCGACGTTGGTGTATAAACCATGTTCATTGCAAGAAGCACTTTACGACCAACACACAAGGCTCGCATTTGGCGCGCAGCGACAAGCAGAAGAGCGAGCGAGATAGATACCGGCGCATTTGTTTACTTGGATGCGAGTTCGCGCACTGAGCGTTTCGTCACATCGATACCTTTGGGTAGAAAGGTCGTATAAACCAAAACCCGACTTTTCAGGAGACCATAAAAACATTTTTTTTTACATAAAAATTCATAACTTTTTTGTTTTTGAAGTTATAAAAAAATGATCTATGAGAAAGGTTCTTACAATTTGCAAATGAAAAAGGTTAAATCATCAAAACCTATCTATCTGCTTTAGTTTTAGAGTTAGCTTGGATTTACGTCTAAGAAAAAATCAATTCTTGGTTAATACACCCCATGAAAATGTACTTTGAAAAAACTGTATAGGTCGTATATCCATTTTTGGTAAGCTTATGGTCACATTTACTGTCGTAAAAACCCATATATTTAGCTTTTTTTGTATTAAATACCATTTATAAATATAGATCAATTGAATTCTGACTAATAAACAATCCTGTTACTCTCAGAATTAGTAGGAACTCAATTATTATTATTCTAGTACCCATTATTGGTCGATTCAAATAAAATAAAACTACCTGAAATACGAAATTTATATTGTACATCCGATATTTGCAATTTGTTTTTATAAAGTGTTTTTCATTATTTTTTCAATTTAAAAATGTTAAACCTGTTAGGTATGTTGTACCATTATTGAAATAATAGTAAATGTGCATTAGAAGGTATTATAATAATAAATGTTGATTTCGTATTTCAGGTAGTTTTATTTTATTTGAATCGACCAATAATGGGTACTAGAATAATAATAATTGAGTTCCTACTAATTCTGAGAGTAACAGGATTGTTTATTAGTCAGAATTCAATTGATCTATATTTATAAATGGTATTTAATACAAAAAAAGCTAAATATATGGGTTTTTACGACAGTAAATGTGACCATAAGCTTACCAAAAATGGATATACGACCTATACAGTTTTTTCAAAGTACATTTTCATGGGGTGTATTAACCAAGAATTGATTTTTTCTTAGACGTAAATCCAAGCTAACTCTAAAACTAAAGCAGATAGATAGGTTTTGATGATTTAACCTTTTTCATTTGCAAATTGTAAGAACCTTTCTCATAGATCATTTTTTTATAACTTCAAAAACAAAAAAGTTATGAATTTTTATGTAAAAAAAAAATTGTTTTTCTGGTCTCCTGAAAAGTCGGGTTTTGGTTTATACGACCTTTCTACCCAAAGGTATCGACATACGTCCTTTCACACGCAAACGAAGAAAATTGAACCACAAGCGGAAACAGTAAAACGTAAACTACCCTCAGTTTTCTACCCCACGGACGCATAATGTCACCTCGTAAGAAACGAAACAATATGTATACTTGCCCAAACTTAATCCGCATGGCGTCAGCATAAAGTTAAATTATCTTGGAATTAGGTTCACAATGTATGTCTTTACATAATCTCATGTATAACATGGAGGTAAATAAAAATGGCGGAGGTTTATCGCGTCCCTTATTGGAGTAATAGGTCTTTATGACCACAGGGTAGATTGGAGCAGTTAGAAAAAAGAATATAATTTTTGGTTTTATATTGGTCCTTTGGCACAGGCCGTTCGAAGAACATATGTAAATGATTTATTTTAAAAATACAATATTTTTGAAAATTGCGTCTTTACAAACATAAAATAATGTTAAATCGTGAGGCTACTGGCGTCTTAGAACTGAAAATTCGAAGACTTGTGACATCTACCAACCCGCTCTGGGCCCGCGCGTGATGGATTATGACCCACTCTCTTTTACAGAGAGAGTGTGTCCCAGCACTGGGAAAATAAGCAGATTATGCCAAGCATGAAATTAAAATTATTTTCCGTTACAAAATTCCGCGCAAAAAATCCGTGTTCTATAGTGAACCGTACCTAATATCGTTTCATTTATTGACACAGCACGTGTAGTGCAGTCATTAAACAATGCTTCACTTTAATCCATGTATTGTCCTAGTAAATATTCTACTATTTACTGTATCGTGTCAATAATAGCCGTCATGGACAAACAATAGCCGAATGTAATAATGGACCAGTAAAACGACCGCATGCCAGTATAAATTTAATTGATAATGATTAACCATGTACATTAAACATACATCGATTTTACAATATCACTACACAAAATCATAATAAATGCCATACTACATAATATGTATACATTTTATAACGTAATAGATTAGACTACCAAGGTCCTAGCATAAGTTTTAACGTAATGCAAGGCCTAGCATTCGAGCTGTCAAAATTTAGTTCCTTGTACGTACGGTAGGTGTTTTTTGTAAAATGCAATATGGTGAAATTCGTGCTAGGACCTCTGCTTTTCAATACTCTGTGTAACAAAATTTTACATAAAGCTCCTTGAGATTCTTAATTAGTATTTAAGAAGGGTTTTATAAGGCTTTTATTATTAATGAAAGAGGCTTCATGGAAGTGATGTTAAGTTGAAATTAATACTTAAATAATAAGTAATGGCTGTGAAGAAGATGGATGAAAAAAGATTGCATGTAGCGGAGATGAGAATGTTGAGGTGGATGTGTGGTGTGACAAGAATAGATAAAGTAAGGAACGAGTATATTAGAGGAAGCTTAAATTACGCTAGTTAAGAAAAAATTAAAGGGAATATAAATGTAGATGGCTGGAGAGGGAGAGGTAGATCAAAGAAAAGATGGATGAATGTTTTGATAATAAAGGAAAGGAAAGACGTAATTAACACTTCTGCTTATTACGATTTCAGAACATGCCAAGGACCGAGAATCCTTAAGATATTCTCGTTCCAGAGACGTAAAATTTTAACTTAGAAAGTAAATTATGAATTTTAGTACTTACTTAATTCTAGGGTATTACGGGAGAGTATATCAAAAGATGTCGGGTGAGAACTGGTTGAGATTCGAGTAAGCCAGGGATGAATGGCACTAAAGTGGAGAGCAGTGGAAAGCAGTATTGTGATTGTTCTGTGAGAAGATGCACGAAATATGACTTTTTATTGTTATTTTTAAGTATTTGATATTTATCATTTCTTATTGTAAATATGTTCCTTTTAACAGTGCAATACACCCTACTTAAGTGTGTATAATTCTCTAAATTATGTACTCGATGATTTTGGTGCACGGTAAAACTCTAATGAGTTTATGTTGGCACCAACTTAACAGAATAAATTGTATGTGTACTACTGAATAAATAAAAAAATAATAGCTTGGATTTCTCTGTCATATGATATATTTTTTCTAAAATAAATAAATAAAACAAGAAGAACTTCGTAATTTCAACGTCTAAATTGATACTACCTAATATTCTAACTAACCTCAAAGCAATAACACAATCACAATAATAATCTTACAACCAATACAATAATCTAAAGCGCTAAATGATTTACGCACACGTGCGAAACTCGCCTATACGCCTACGCCTACCAACACACGTGACAAAAACTTATCCACTAACAGCATCATCGAGCTAAGTGACCAGAGACTTCTTGCGCCTAATCTATTTACTTTCACAACTAGTAGAAATTATTGGACGACGCGACGTCTTGGGTAATTTAATAACGTAAAGTGTAGCCTAGCCTTAAGCTTTACTATAGTAACATGTGCCCTAAATCTATTTTATACAGGTATACCTAGTGTAATATTTGTATTGGAATAAGTTTTTTTTTGCGGTGAACGTAACATTTTGTAAGGAGGCTTTTTCTAGTCCATTTGGTTTGAAGAAGTTTCTTTTGTAGGTTTTTTATTACGCCTCATTTTTTGCGTATATTTTTTGTAGATATGCTGGTTACATATAATATAGTAGAAAATTTGTTATTTGCATTAAAAGGTCTTATAAAAATATTTAAACACGTTGAACATAAAATGTAATACCACATATTAATATAAAAATTGTTATTTTAACATATCTATGTAGATTATTTTAACATAACTAGAAGTACCGATGCTTTAGACATGACGCTAGACTCTCTTTCCCACACTGAAATTACTCCTGCTTTAAGACGTCATAGTACCCCTGAAACTATTTTGTAGGTACAGAAAGATTAATCGATTCGATTGATCGAAATAATAACTTAGTTTTTCACTGACAATGCCCAACTAAACTATCATACTCAATACTCATATTATAAGCATTGCTCAAAAAATAAAAACTAAGAGAAAAAAGAAACAGCCCGACGCGTTCTGTAATTTCTGACTACCAGACACGAAAAAAGCTATGAGTAAATCTAAAAACACACAAACCCAATAGCAATCATTTCTCCCAATAAAGCATTCCAAACTGCATATTGTTATCAAAATTACTCCTTATTGCCCCACATTGCTCCACTCGGTATAAATCACGAGTAAGATTAGGAAAAATACCGTTATCAGTGTGTCTTGGCTTTATTGCCCGTGAAGAAATATTGCCTTCGCCTTAAGTACTTCCGTTTAGCGCTGTGTGTCATAATTTGAGGGTATTTGTGTTTTGTATACCGTGAGGTTGGCTTTTGTAGCGTCAGCGTAAAAGGGTGTGAGAATTGGTGAAAGTTGGCTTTCTTAACTTGTTTGTGAATGCCGTATAGTTAGAAATAAGATGTAGTCAATATATAATACATGTTTGAAATATATTTTAGCACTACCTAGTATAACAATTATATAATTGTTATAAATAAGTTCGTTATTATTTTTGACTCTCATTGATGGCTATGGAGCCGATTGCAATACAAATCCCTATTTAAACCGTTTTGTACCAAACGGCAAGAGGCAACTTTAGTTCAAAAACAACAATATGCTAAACAATCACTCAATCTGGGTGTAGTATAGGTACACCTCTGCCTAACTTTTCGCAGATTACAGGCGTGATGTCCTGTTATATTGTAACTAATTTCAAAATCCCGAAATATTCCTAACTTTTGCTGCTATCCGTACATACGAGTATTTGAAGGGAGCCGGGTGTTTTTTGGTGTTAGCTGAAATCAGGGCCGCGTTGTATGTTCCCGACTTTATTACATGTACGTGTCATCGGGAAATACTAATCTTGTTGCGACTATATTACTGAAATCTGGGTTTCTGTGAGTTACAGTGTTGTAAGTGGATTAAGGCACTAGTTTTGCGTAAGAAATAAACGTGTTGCATAAAAACTCATTGAAGATAAATCTTATAAAATACCAACTTGTCAAAATCACTTCGATGTCTTGTTTAATAAAAACACGTATGATGCATGTTTTGACGTTGTCTCAGACATGTATTATTAACAACTACTACTTTGTTAAATTTTATGAGATTTTTGACAAGTTTTGTAAACATGTCTAACTTGTTTATGGTCTTAACGAAAACAGTAGACACAGCATGTCAAATACATGTTATATACGTTGATAATATGGCTAGATGAGATGACGAGTAATAGAGAAGTATGGAAGAAGACATGCTGCGCCGACCCAAAATAAATTGGGATAAAGGCAAGAGAATGATGATGATGATAATGATCTTATTGTAAACGATAGTTTTGAGTTAGAACATTTTAGGGCTTAAAATAGATCTAGATTCAGGGTTGCGATTGGTAATTTAATATAAGAAAACCCAATAAAATTTAGCCCAATCCGGGGTTCAAACCCAAGATCAAGCACAGCATTCCTTCTTACGGCTACTACGCCAACGAGCCATTACATTACACAAACTCACTTTAATCATCCCACTTCCTACTTAATAATTATAAATACGAAAGCTTGTGAGGATGAATGGATGTTTGTTACTCTTTCACGCAAAAACTACTGAACGGATTTGGATGAAATATAACATACAGATAGCTTATAACCTGGATTGACACATATAATACTTTTTATTCGGGGAGTATGACCCTATCGGACAATTATCCAACTCCACATGAGCGAAGCCTCGGGCATAAGCCATCCATACTTCCATACTAATAAAATATTATAAAAGCGCAAGTAAGGTTTGTTTGTTTGTAACCTTTCACGCCTAAACCACTGAACCGATCAACCTGAAATTTTGCATATAGGTACGTTGTCAGGTGTATAGAAACGTAACTTTTACACCACGTGTAACTTTGGCACCACGTCTCTTTCGAATCATGATTGAATGATATTATTACAAGCAGAATACAACCCGAATTGATTGTCAAATTCTAAATTAACGCGAGCGAAGCCGCGGGCAAAAGCTGGTTTCTTATAAAGCTCCTACTCAAAGAGTGGATTCCTCAAGTACAAAAGTCATCGAAGAAAATAATAATTCAAGATGGCGACGAAGTTACAGCAAGCAAGATGGCGGCCATGCTCATTCCTTAATTAATTACCTAATTACTTCTCAAGTCTAAGTGTAATTAATTAGTCACCCGACGTGACTCACCACTAAAAATCTTTGTAATTTTTGTATGGCATATCATATTTTTTTGAAGGGACGTTTTTACTTTATTATTTTTCTGACACGTTGGAGTATTTTTCTACCAGTTTGCTGGGAACAGCTTGCTTCTTTTGTGAATGTCAAATGAAAGAAGCCCGTTGATAATTGTAATTACAAGCATTTTGGTCTTTCTTATCGCCGAAGGGTTAGGCAGAGGTGTCCCTGTAATAGTACACCCACATTTCGCCAGTTATGTTTAAGTCCCATGTATTGCCATCAACCGGACACAATTCCAGGCTCCATGGCTGCTTCTGAGATGATTACTGATGGAAAACCCAATAATACTTTGCCCGACCTGGGAATTGAACCCACGACCTCATGCTCACTTGCTACTACTTGACTAATGAAGGAGTCCTGACAGACCTCTTAATAAAATAATCTAATTCTAGATAGAATTAAATATTTCAGAGGGGACGTGGCGATTACATTCAAAACACTTCCTATTTCGTGAACAATTTCTAACAGGACTGGCATAAGCATTTGTCTTTTCTAGAAAAACGTTGCTCTAGGAATTTCTCCTGTACTCCGAGTGCGTTTACAAACATTCAAACTTACATACACAAACAGCCAGACCCGGAACAACTAATTGTAGGTCATAGAAATTTGCGTAGCTTTTGTCAATTCAATACATTTTCAACTTTTCCATCCTCGTTTTTGCTGACCGAACGTCAAATTGACAACGCTAAGTGACGTTTACAAATAATTCATGCTCCCTCAAATTCAACACAACATTCAGAAAGTTCTAAAGTGTCTAAACAAAAAAAAAACAGCTACAAAACAGTGTCATTCCCCGTGAAGTGCTGCATTACAAGATTTTAATATTTATCTAGGAACTTTACCTCTCTATAGCAACATCAGTTCTCTACTTAGCAGAACCTTTCAAGCTAAAGGAAACACTACAAATATTACGAGTAAACCACCACTATTGTTCACCATTTCTAAGAACGGCCGTACTTGAACTTTCAGCGTGGGCCAAAGGTCCAGTTTCGTCTAAAAAGGCGCGAAAAGAAGGCGGCCATTACAAGACACGCACACATACACAAACACAAATATGAAATGTAAGCATGCACACTTACGGCACGAAAAGGTTAAGCAGTTTGCAAACACATTACTTTTACACAAAGTGGGATGACATCCTTTTAAAATATCATTTTTATTCTAAGTACTAGTATAACCTAGAAGGCTAAGCCAGAGGTCGCGAACACCAATATGTAAACACTTAACAACTTTTAAAAACGTTTTTCTCCTACTGCTCTGATTAAAATTTGATGTTGTTACGAATATAGTATTCTGGAACTAATATTTTTATAAAAAAAATATCCTATCTCCAAGTTGCAATCGTTATTTCTCGCGAAAATTGCTTTTAAATTTAGGAAAGTGTACCTCACGTATTGATGCTCGTGACTGTACCACCGCGCTCATTGAAGGTCGACCACTTTTCAACTTTATTACTCAGGATGTAAGGGTGAAAGGTGGTGGACCTCATTCTCAGCAGTGGCGCTTGTGAACAGTAGACCAACGAGGCTCGATATTTAAGGAAAAAATATCGAGTCTAATGCAATGGGAACACAATGATTTATGTAAATATGCTTAACTATTTCATTCCAAGTCTGTACAGTATGTTACACAAACAAAACACACGGATATAACACAAGTTCTAAAGGTCATTGGTGGTTTATGCTTGCTTAGTACAAAACTTCGTTTTACACAGGTGGTTATGTTTTAGATTATCATTTATTTTATCATCCCTCCCGCTTGGGTTATACCACCTGAAGGTAGTACATGACAAAATTACACGAAGTTTTGACCGTGGCGTGGGCATTTAAAGGATTAGGAATTAGTAGTATTTGTTTATATAACATCATCCTGTAGTAGGCGTACCTAAGAGTACACCTACATTTCGCCTACCTAATACTTACATTTCGTCCTATGTAATAGGGGGTGAGCCTATTGTCATCAACCGGCCAAAAAAACTAGACTCCGTGGCTTCTGAGAAATACCCAATAACACTGCCCGTATCATAATCGAACCCAGGACCTTATGCTCAGCAGTCGCGCTTGGGACCACTAGACCAAGGAGTCTACTAAATAAGTCCACTACATAGTATAAGAATAAAATGAAACTACGTACATAATAATACTCAAAACAGTCTAAACACATTTAAATTACTTTCAACTTTCCCAGAATAAATACCCAGACGGAACGTTCTAAATTCAAAAGTATCAAGTGCCGTCGCCATTTTTCGTGACAACGTATTTACAAATTCAGGGCTGCCAGTGTTTGCCAATTTGCCAGCTGGCGTTCACACCTGTTGTGAACTTTAAGTGTTACTGAGACGGTTTACGTTTCCCCAGTAAAGTATAGTAGTAGGGTAGTCTTTAGAAATAAGTAGGGTCTTGGTTGGGAAAATGTTGGTCATCTGTGGAACGTCTAGTACCTACCTTGTATTGTATTGTATATCGGGTTGGTGTCCGGAACTCCGCGTCCAAAACGCGTATCATATTTAATTAATACTGATATTGCTCTTTTTACGTCGAAGTTCATCATCTGCCTAGCTTTTTCCCAACTATGTTGGGGTCGGCTTCCAGTCTAACCGGATGCAGCTGAATACCAGTATTTTACATGGAGCGACTGCCTATCTGACCTCTACAACTCAGTTAGTACTGCGTAATACGGTACCCTTTGATAAGACTGGTAGTCAGACTTTCGGGCCACTGACTACCTGTAACGACTGTCAAAGATCTAAGAGCAATGGCTTAACGTGCTTTCCGAAGCACGGACGAAACTCGGCATGTAATGTACAGTCACCCATCGACGGACCAACCTAGGCAAGCGGGGATCCCGATTAACCTGAAGATCGACTCGAGCGGCTGTTAAAATTTAGCCACGAGTTCCTCAACTTTTACGTCGGAGTTATAACTGGCTAAATGTGGAAAGTACCAACCATCTATCTGACTACGTTTGCGAACGTTACAAGCGTGATGTATTTGTGTTTGATACTAAAATTGCCTTTTATTTAATGATCCAATTTCCTTAAAGGAGACGATACTAGCAAGATTCTGCATTCTACCGTCTACTGAATTATCATTTCAACTGCGCAAGTTTGTGTTAAAATTATTACGCGTTTCTTCTGAAACGTTTATCTTCCTCATTTTGAAGGTAACAAGCATAATTATAAGCGAAGATAAAGTTTACAATGGTATTTTCATAGTAAAATCACGGTATGTTTTAAAATGTTTAAGGTGGTCGTCGTTTACATCTGTTATTTGACATTCCGAGTCTTTAATAGTTAATGTCAAATGAAAAATAAAACAATTTCAATGTTTTCAGTGTTTGATACAATCGTTTCCATGGTAAGACTCGTAACAAACAGTCAGTGATTGTTTTTTGTTAACTAGAAAAATCTTTATGAAGAAAGCAGTGTTTAAAAGTAAATTCAACCAACTTTTACCGAATTCGTTTATCACGAATAACCTCAAAATGTAACTCTCACATAGATATGATTTCATGCCCGATGTGTGGCCCTCAGACAAACTATCAATAGCTATTAAAAGTATCCTGAAATTAAGTAATTGCGGAACTGTTCGAAAGAGATACCGCGGCCCTGGAACACAAAGGGCAAAAGAAGGAACATGGATAGGTTTTAGTCAGTATAAGTCTGACACTGCCTTCCGCTCCGCCTAGAGCGGGAAGGGTCATTTGATGATTTCCCATCCCAAAAAAAAGGAGCTGATGGACGCTATTGAAAGAGCAAAACTCCTCGCCAAATTTCGGGCTGACTCAATTCAAATTGTCATTGACACGCTAAGAAGAAGAATGGACCAACTCGGGTTAGTAATTTAAGAATCTATAACTCAGACAGCCAGCATCAACAGCTTAAATAACCATTAACACTGTGTGCTGAGTAGCTTGATTTACCGGACCATAAAGTACGTTTATATGTGCAACTAAACTGGTTTACTGATAACGTGTGGACGCATGTGTGGAATGGTATTTTAATGTTTAGTCAAATGTGTTCGCTAAACGCGCTACATTTAGGATCTGTACAAGAGAATGAGCCAATCTGTAGTGCAACTTAGCTTAATAATTCTTTCTACGTTACGAAATTTATACATTGTGGGCATTGAAGTAATATAACAATATGTTTGTAATCACAGATATGTGGGGCAGGTCAGGTGAACTGTGGGTGTACTACTACTATCTACATTTAGCCAGTTATGCTTAACATAAGATCACGCCTGTAATCCTCGAAGGTTTAGGCAGAGGTGTACCTAATAGTACACTCACAAAATCAAAATCAAAATCAAAGCATTTATTTCAAGTAGGCCCGTTACAGGCACTTTTGAACTGTCGAAACAAAGACAACAATGAAATTTAGCTACAGTCCCAGTCACAAGCCATAAAAACTGTGAAAGTACTGTAGTTGCCCATTCCCTAACGTAGATCTCTATGGAGAAGAACGGGCAAGAAACTCCATGGACACTCTTTTAAATCAGAATATTTTTACAAAACCTTGTTTACATCATTCATGTTTAGATGGTACATTATGTGAGAGCGATGTAGCAAGATGTGCACGTTAAAAGTGTCCATAGTAAAAACAAGGAAAAGAACAATTCAAAAAATAAAATAATTAATTCAAATAAGCCGTGGCAACCAAGAGATGACCAGTCACAACTGACAGCGCCCGTTCACGAACATGACGCATGTATCAGCACCATTCAACTCAACCATTTTGAAGGGAACTAACTGATCCGACACACGCGCCACCATCAGCGAGACATTTGAGTGAGCATGACATACACTTAACCGCCAGGGCAAATTCAAGTCAAAAAAAAAAAAAAAAATGACGTAGGTTTCCAACGAAGGATAGCTTTCTATTACATAGTACTCACATAATATGGGCTATGCGGTTATATAATACCAAAAGAAATTGAATCTATACAATGCAAAGATAGTTGTACAATCTTCAGCAGCTCCAACAATACTATTTAATGCTATCCATTAATCAGTTTATGCGCCCCTGTCCATGTGGAGCAGGACCGGCATTGAGCCAAGCATTTTTATCAGAGATATAATCGTCCAACTTGTAATAGGCTTGCTTACATAGTGTGCGTTTAATGCATGATTTAAATTTCGTCTCATTCAGTTCAAGAATACTTTGTGGAATTTTATTATAGCATCTTAAACAGTACCCCATGAAAGATGAGTCTACTTTAGCGAGTCTGAAGCCCGGCTGAACTAATTGGTCTCTAGTTCTCGTACTGTAATTGTGTCTGTCACCTCTTTTATTAAAAAGATGTAGATTTTTTCTAACGTACATTATGTTTTCGTAGATGTATTGACAATGTACCGTCATGATTTTGATTTCCTTAAACAGTTCCCTTAGAGAATCGCGCCTACGAAGATTATATATGGCTCTGATGGCTCTTTTTTGCAGAATAAATATAGACTCAATGTCTGCAGCCCGTCCCCATAACAGAATGCCATAAGACATTATACTATGAAAGTAACTAAAATAGACCAGTCTAGCGGTATCTACATCAGAAAATTGACGGATTTTTCTAACAGCATATGCTGCTGAACTTAGGCGCCCCGCAAGAGATTTCAAATGAGAACCCCATTGTAGCCTTGAATCAAGCGTAAGCCCCAGGAAAACGGTTTTATCTACGAATTCAAGTTTCTCTTTATTCAATACTATATCACACTCGTTACTTTTAACATTTGGTAAAGCAAATCTTATGCATTTCGTTTTTTTTTCATTTAATACTAAATTGTTTGCTGTGAACCAATTATGGACCTGAAGTAGGGCATTATTTACGTTATCTAGATTTTGGGCCCGTCTATTTATCTTAAAAATTAGAGAAGTGTCATCAGCAAATAACACCATATTTTGAGGTTGGTTTTTTAATAAATAGGGTAGATCGTTTATATATACTAGAAAGAGGAAAGGACCCAATATTGAGCCTTGCGGAACCCCCATTTTTACTTTTAAACCCTGTGAATTAACACCATTTATTTGAACATATTGTTGTCTATCACTTAAATAAGATTTTACCAAACTAAGTGCAAGTTTACCTAGTCCGTAATGCTCAAGTTTCAAAAGCAATGTGTCGTGATTTACGCAATCAAATGCTTTGGAGAGGTCACAAAATATTCCTATTGCGTCTTGGGATGCTTCCCACGCAGAAAATATGTGCTTTAATAAGGTTACACCGGCGTCAGTTGTACAACGTCCCTTAGTGAAACCAAACTGTTGGTCGTGTAAGATTCTGTTGGTGTTAAAATGATTGAGCATTTGATTAAGCATTACTTTTTCAAACACCTTGCTAAAAACTGGCAACACGGATACAGGTCTATAATTATTAGTATCTTTACTATCCCCGGATTTGAAAAGAGGTATGACTTTACTGTATTTCATTAAATCAGGGAAAACTCCTTGGTCTACACACAAATTAAAAATTAAAGCTAAGTATGGTGCTACAGTCTCAACTATGGATGTACAAACTTTGATAGACATTCCCCAAAGATCTTCGGTCAGTTTGACTTTTATTTGCCGGAAAGCTTTAATAACTATCATAGGGTTTATGTGTTTAAATTTAAATTCAGCCGGGCAGCCAGACACATTCGCCTTTAATAAACCAATTGCTACTTCAGGAGAGGAATTAAGAGACTCCGTAGTTTTTAACGGTATATCGGTAAAAAAATTCACAAATTCTTGAGCTACTTCCTGATTAGAGCTTTTAGGACCACATGCTGTATCTAAGGTGTAGCTAGTGTTACGTATTTTCTTCCTGTTAGTCTCGTTATTTATGACTTTCCAAACTGTCTTTATTTTATTTTCTGCTGTTTTGATCTTGTTGCTAATGTGCAGGGCTTTGGCAACCTTGCATGTATTTCTAAAAATGTTTGAATACTTAGCAACATACTTATTAAAAGTTTCAGTTTTTATATAAGATTTAAGGTCATAAAGCTCAAATAGTCTTTCCCTACTTTTTCTGATACCTCTAGTTGCCCAATCACTAAATATAAATTTAGGGCAAATACTTTTTGTCTTCTTTTCAAAAGTTTTGTTGTATTCAGTGTGAACTATTGAAAAGAAATGATCATACAATTGATTTATATTAATATCGTCCATATGATGGCTCATAACACTTAACTTGTTCTGCAGGGAAATATTATACCTATTTAATTTGCTAGTAGTTATAGGTCTAAATTTAATCTGAACATTTTGCAATGGTGTGTTACACCTAAAAGTTACAGTTTGTCCGCTGTGGTCAGACGGCAGGCAATTTACTATGGCTTTATCTAAGTAATCGCAATCGCAGAAAACATTATCTATACAAGTAGCAGAAGATGGAGTGACTCTAGTAGGTTCTATAAAAATGTTGGTCAAGTCAAATGACTTAAAAAGATTTAATAACCGACTGCTATTTGAATTGTCTTCTAAAATATTGATATTGAAATCACCACAAATAATTGTAGATTTATTACTGGCTGCAAGTTTTGCCAGGACATCTTCCATTATTGATTCAAATAATGAAAAGTTTTGATAGTTTGGGGGTCTGTACACACACACAATTACATGCTTATCTAGCTCAACACAGGACAGTTCGACGCAATGTTCAACCGAGAGACCTACTATGTCAATACGTTGTTTATATTTAACACAATTTTTCAAAAGTATTAGGGAACCTCCACGCAGCATAGATTTACGGTTAAAGCAGCTACCAACCGTATAGTTCTCATAATTAATCAGCATTTGGTAATCTTTTAGCCAATGTTCGGTAAAACAAATAATGTCAAACATATTTTTTTCTAAAAACAATTCAATTTCTAATAATTTGGAAGAAATGCCTTGGATATTTTGGTGGAATAATTTTAAGGTGTTCTGCTGAGGCCCTTTTTTACTAACTAATTGAGTGCAAGAAGATACCTTGTTGTTGATAGGTTTAACAATATTGTTAAAGGTACCTTCTTTTGTCTCACTACCTTTCGCCAGTTATATTTTTAAGTCCCATGTAATAGGGGGTGAGTCTATTGCCGCTAACCGGGCACAAATCCAGACTTCGTGGCTGCTACTGAGGAATTCCTGATGGAAAAAACCCAAAAACACTTTGCTCGACCCAGGAACCGAACCTGAGACTTCATGCTCAACATTCGCGCTTGCGACCACTCGACCAACGAGGCAAGTGGCAGTTATGTTTAAGTTCCATGCAATAGGGGGCACCCCATTGCCCGTCTCCAGGCTACTAATGTACCGTGATTTTACTATGATTATGCCATAAGTGAGTATTACAAATTGAGGCTTTGCCAGCTTACAGCTTTTTGCCATGCAATAAATTCTATTCTATGTATCTATCAACTTGAAACACAATGCAAAATGTTTTTTCTGTGAGTAAAAGCAAACACAATCCACCCTAAGATACCTTCTAGTTACCAATCGGAAGTCTAAGTAATGAACTACACAATTACTTCTCTCAATAAAATCACAATTATGTAACAAAAGTACGGAACTCTGCGCTGAGAGTACACATTTACAACGCGTTGTGCTGTTGTATTGTTCCCCGTTTTCTGCGAAAGTGACAATGGGGACACTTATGACGGGACGTGTTCCTGAACCGTGGCTGAGTTGTGGTTGGTTTTCCCAGAAAATCTGTGTTAGTTTTGATTAATTCGTTCTCACATAATATATGTATAATCTCAATATGATTTATGTCACCAATATTTTGTAACAATATTTTGATTTAAAAGAGTGTCCATGGAGTTTTTTGCCTATTCTTCTCCATAGAGATCTACGCTTTGGAATGTGCAACTATAGTAATTTCTCAAGTTATTATGACTTGTGACTGGGACTGTAGCTTCGCTTTTTTTTTTGTTTTTTTTTTTTGACATTCAAAAGTGCCGTAATGGCCTAATTGAAATAAATGCTTTGAGTTTGAATTTGAGCTTTAAATAGCAGAAGAGTATGCTATTGGCATGTGGATTGTGAAAAAAAGCATGGATGGAAAAGGTGGGTACCTATGTAAAGAGTGAAGTGACGGCTTCTCAGGTGTAATTTTAGGTATAATCTATCTTTGAAGGAGCAGTAGACCTAAGTCTGACATTACAAAGAAGACAGTGGGAGTTTATAGGTGCTTCACCAACTTACTCACACTTTTCATGCCAAAAAACATAATTTTAGCTAAGTTACAAGAACAACTAAGTTCTTACTTCATTTCTAAGTATTAGAAGACTTGCTAGTCTTCCTGGCCGGCGAATTCATCCGCAAAAATTGTGATAGCTCGGCTAATATGTATGACATAAATATAATTTATGATTCACAGGAATAATGTAGATTTCTACCAGTGAAGTGAATTATTGCAATTGGATCATTCGTTCTGGAGATTACCCCCTACATACAAACTTACAAACAAATTTTACCTCTTTATAATATTAGTATATACTAGAAAAAGCTATATAAGCAGGGAGAGAACAAGAATCTACAATTAGCATCTTAAAAAAACCAAGTACATTATGAACAAAATGTCAACCAGCGATAATCAAGCTACACAAATATTAGAAAAGTCCTAACTACACAACGCATATATCATTAATATTGAGTGCACTATAACATAGGGTTACAGTGTTGCCTAATGACAATACTGGCACATAGCAGGTGTGGTCAGAAGGCCTACGGGGTTCCAAGCTTTAGTAATGCAGAAAAATATGCTGCCACGTTGGTCAAGTGTTCACAAGCCCGACTGCTGAGCATGAGGTTCTGGATTCCATTCCCGAGTCTGGCAAAGTGGATTTGGGTTTTTCCATCAGGAATTTCTCAGTAGCAGTCACTGAGTCTGGATTTGTGTTTCTGTTTTTGCTGAGTACCTAATAGTACAGCCACATTATGCCACTTATGTTTAAGTCCAATGCAATAGGGGGCGAGCCTATTGCCGTCAATCGGGCACAAATCTAGACTCGGGGCTGCTACTGAGATATACTTGATGGAAAAACCAAATAACACTTTGCCCGACCTGGGAATCGATCCCAGGACCTCATGCTCAGCAGTCACGCTTGTGCCCACTAGACCAACGAGGCATTCAAGCAAGCTCTTGTCAACCCTGTTGAAATTCTTAGTACAAACTCGAAAAACTGTGAAAGCAATTGCCACTTGTCCAGGAGCTCAGGTCAACTGAAAGTTTTAACAATTTCTTTGAAAAACTTCCATTTCAGTCTTGCCCAACGTTTTACATTTGTATTTCTTTACCTCTCTGCCCAAGATTTAACGTAAACCTTGACCTTTGGATTCATTTCGTTTTTTCTAAAGATTAATGTAGATTTAAAATACCAGCGCTTTTCTTCAAAACATTCTAGTCCATATTTTTTGTTTTGAAATGTTTCTTTTTGAGATGAAAGTACTGACATAGCCCAAGATTAGTAAACAATTTGTCATCATCAGTCTCCGGCCTTTTACTAATTTATTTGGAGTCTGTGCATGTCTTCGTCAACCATTCTCCACTGATCGGAACTTCTAGCCATATCATCTTTCACGTAGGTTATCCATTGTTTATTTTGTCTTCTATTCCTAAAGCCCTAATAACGAATGTGTATGGTTTGAAAGCCTTATGATAGTGGACATTCGGTCCATATTCCTATCACCCCAGCGGAACCAGCGCTGTGTCGCAGTATAGTTTATTTGCCACACTCCACAGTAATTGCCTACCGCCCCACAATTCAAGTACACTGCAATTCTTCCTACATTTCTCTACAAACCTCATTTGACATTTTATGAAATCGTTACAAAGGTATTTTTCTGTTTCTGCTAAAGAATTGTGATTTAGATTTATGAAGTACCCGCTTTTTCATAATAAGTAGGGTGTAGTTATGTTATAGAAGCTGTTATTTTACGCTTAGAAATGGTGTTACGTTGGATTTTTAATTATTTCATGCTGTTTTGCTTCAAAAAGGCGCCTGCTAAGTTGTATCATGGTTTAAAACATTTTATTTTGCGAATTCTACCAGTAGACCTAAATGTTACTTGATATACTCGTAAAACTGGTTAAAAATGTACATTGTTTTACCATTCAAAAGAAAAACATTCAGTTCAAAATTAAAACCAAACATCAAACAAGCGAACTACGATTAAACTTCAGAAATTCATCGACATTTTATTACACAACGAATAGAAAGCAAACAAGATGTTTGAAAATAACTTCAGTACTGTCAACAACTATAAACACAGGTTTATTGATTCGTGTCTGTCACAGTACACGCTATTTGAACAACTTTATACGACTATTCGAACTAATATAGAGTTTGAAATTATGCAGCCGTGTTTCCATTGGCTCTAAACATAGTCGTCAACTGTTTAATGCTCGTTAATTGGTTCAAAATTGCCTATACGAAAAGAGGAAGCGTAATTATCAATGCTAGTTGGATTTTCATACGTCAGGGCGTTTGCAATGGAGAGGGACAGTTTGGATTGTGATTTACTTGTCCTGAGGGTTAAAATTGGCCAAATAAATTGGGTATATTGACTTTTGGGCATATGGCATATTTGGTTCCAGACTGAAGATCTTATCAAGCAATAATATATCTTTGTATTGGAGTTATTTTCATTATTTCAGTCAGCCCGACTGTAAAATAAACTAGGTTCATACCGTCTTGTTTTTTACAACGAAAATTATCGACGCATCAAAATTAAACCCAAATAGAGCGATGCGATTGGCTGTTGATATTTCATTTAACCAATCATAGGACATGCGTTCAATTCTGATACGTCAATAATTTTTCTTGCAGATACCAAACCAAAATGTACAGCCATTTCATCACACGATTTCCTCCACGTAGGTAGGTTAAGTGAATAAATAATGTCCCTAACAGGAACCACAAAAAACGGTGTCCCACATCAAATTATTTCATAATTAAGGCAGGGCTTACACCTGCTCCCGACTGTCACTGACATACACAGGTACATGTACCATGTTGAGTAGGTACTGCGGCGGGAGATTTATTTTTACAAAAACAAAAATATAATTTATGTATTTCATATAGGTGACCTACGGATACAAATGCGTCGGTAGGTATTGGTACTAAAGAAATATCTCACAGTGTGACAAAGAATGAAATAAAAAAAAAACAATTTTTTTTGCATATATGTATATCTTGCGGAGTCGCAAAGCAGCAAAATAAATAAATAGAAAGATGGACGAAAAATAGATAACAGGTTTTTTTATGTATCAAGCTGCAGTTCACATCAAGCTACCCGAAACTGTCAAATTTTCCCAACCAACCTTGAACCTAATGCTTTAGCGATAAAGTTGAGTCTATTAAAAAAAATTGACAGATTGTTGTAGCTTGATGAGCTGGCGTCTATACATACTTTTGAATGAGACATACCTATGTGTAACTCAGGTCCAATTTGAACCAAATACTTAGTTTCCTGCCAGTTCCATATGACTGAAAGCAGCCAACTTGAATACTGGAACACCTTTTAAAACTCAAATTTCAATGCTGGAAGTTTCAAATATCACATAGGTACGACATACATATATGAAAATTTCCACCGTCGAAATTAAAACACATGCTTACCTACCTACCTGAAAACACCGTGAAAAAGAACCACCGAAAAAAAATACAAAAATAGAACCCTGTTGCCACCGAAACCTCCCTTAACTCCGTACCTTACGCACTTATTAAACGATCCCAGATGATATTGTGAATTGTGACATAAACATGTAAATATGTACCTACAGCAAGTATACATAAAGAACAATTTTTATCACGCGTCTTTATTACAGTGCTTTATTATTTTTATGATGAACGTGCAGATTAAAGGCCCCTGTCGACGTGACTTTGTAACGCAATAATGTGTAACCTATCAAATATTATAATGTGATCGTTTATAGATGAGAAGTGTATCGTGCATGATGGCACTTATTTATGAAGAATGGGGGATAAGTGTTGTGTTCTAAGGTCGACATTTATAAGCGGTAGTTAAAAACAGTTGTAAATGTCCCTTTGTGCCTATTGGCCTTTTTTTATTTTGTCTCCAGCCGATATGGAGGGAAGTGGAAATTATGGTTTTCCTACACCACCGCGATACTTTTCGAATTAATTTCGTTGCGGGATCTAAGACAGTTAAATTGTTTCTCTGGGACTTTGTCGAGGTTCATTGTCTCGGCGCTTTCTGGTGGTCGCCACTTTTGATTCTGGCTTTTGGAGTTACAGTGGTTTGGGAAAAGTACGGCGGGCCTGTCCAAAAAAAAATGCGTTGGTTAGCACGCAAATTAGCTTAGCGTTATTTCTGTCAGTGCTGAAGTAGAAGTTAAAATCAAAACACATGTTGAGTAGCGTTCATAGATTTCGGGTTAATTCTTTGTATTTCATGACGACTTAGAAGCTAAACTGTTGCTAGGCATTGTGAATTGATTGAGAGCTTACCTCTGTCTTTTAATCCTGCCGTAACCAAAAATGGCGCATAGAAGTAAAAAAAAAATCAAAGGTGGACTGGTAGAGAATGCCCTGAGGTATTAAGCTCACCCATGTAATACTACAGTGTATGAAGATTTTAAATGAATACATTAAAATACCAGTTACAAAACAAAAACTGCTCCACGTTTTACTGTCCTTTTCCATCAAATGCGCCCCTGTTACGTAGACTTTCGAAAACCTCAAAAATAATCTATCCAAAAATATTTAAATATCTTAGAGTATTTTTAATATAGGTATATATAGCAGTATGACACGAAAACAGCTAAACGCTAAAACAAACTACAAAAACGAAACCTGTCCCGAACACATGCCATGGTCTACATTTCACATGCCATATATTCATCGACGAAAAAAACCACGTTGCGGGGTCACATACCGTTCAATCCCCAGCAGTGCGTTTTTATTAAGTCACACATATATAGGGTGCCCGTTATTACTGGCGGGCTCCGTCGGTCACTTGCGTCGGTCAATTTTTGGGTCAAATCGAACTTTCTCCCCCCCGTATATTTTATGCGGGTATCCCTTTCTGCGGATTACCGACAAGTTTTGGTAAAGTTTCGCCTTTTGATGCCTCAATTGTTCGACCTTTGAATTTTAGTTGCGTTCGTTTGTGTTCAAATGGCCGAGTTAGTGTTTTGGGTTCTGTCTTCATGAAATATTGTATGGTTTTTTTTTCATGAGAGTTTGAGAGAGGAGTAGAAGTTGACGAGTTTTATTTATTTAACAGTTCACACAAATTTACAGAGGCGGATTGCCTTAGGCATTTTCTACCAAACAACCTGTTGGTTATGCAGAGAAAAACTAAGTACCTATGTGGAATTCCGAAAAACATATTTCGAATAGAATTTTTAATGCAATACTTAGGAGGTAAAAGCAGGCTTGAAAAAATCCATTTAAAACTTATTACCGCACCTTAGTTCACGAATTTATATTCATAAACCAAAAATATACCCAAAAAAACTAAAAAATATGTACCAAAACTTACTTTATGAGCCAATTCGAGCAAATATAAGTATAGTCATAATCTAGTTATTCCATCGCCGCTGCATTTTGAACTGTAAACCGTCGACTGTCAAAGTATAATGAATTGTAAGAGAAGCCGGTAGGCTGTAAAAGTTACCCCTTGTCACGACAGGGGCCCGGCTCACGCGATGTTAATTAAAAAAAACCGACCAAATCTACATTTTGCTAGTTTAGTAGTGGTTCCGCATAGTTCAGTTAAAAGTTGTCAATGCTGAACACGAATTAGTTCGCGAATTTTGAAATGTTTGAAGGCTTATGTATTTTGTGGTAGTATATTTACTTCATGATTGTGTTCAATTGGAATAGAACGCATAAAGCTTCGTTTTCAATTTTCTAATCTAGCACAAGATTTTATCTTCAAGTCTGCTTTTTCGTGTCAAATTCTATGTCAAACATTAAGTTGCTTGTGTTTTCTATTGAGCTTACAGATCACTTTTTATTTTGACTGATAAGTGATATTCATAAAGAACCTTTTCCCACGTAACCCTAAAACAACACGGATTGGTCAACGGCCTTCCACTATAACCTTGTATTCAGGTTTCATTTGACGCATAGACGCCTCCACAAAATAGCTAATATCTGCCCTCATAACGTAAAAAGTCGTGATGGACTAATTTTGGTTAAATTGCGTTAACCTACCCATTAGTGACACGTTATCTCCTGGGCTCAGCTGATAACTCATTTTATGTCTGGCTTTAATTTGTGGGGTTAAAAAAGGTCCGTATGTTATGAGTGTATATGGTAGTTTATGGTTTCGTGTGGTTACTGTGGAAGGTCGACGGACGATTGTAAATAATCGTAAAAAAGTATAAATTTATTGTGATTTTAGACACGCCAAACGGTTGATGCGAGTTAAATATAAACATTGCTTAATGGTAATGTTTTGTTGATATAGTCCTCCTGACCGTATTTCAGCCAGGACGGTTTTTTTTGCTATGGCAACTCTAGCGAGTCTGGCCATTGATGCAGGAAATATTATATTGTACAAGGGCGTGCAAAGATAGGTGCACTCTCCCTGCCTTCACTCTCATATATTGATGGCACGGTAATCCGACACGACCGGACAGATATACCGCTGTTGATGTTAAGGAGACACAGATACAAAATATGGTAAGAGAAGGTTCGCTCACAGCGTAAAAGCAACCTTACCCTTTATTTTACGGCTAGAAATCCTTCGTCCTGGGGTGGACGAAGGGCTAACACCTAACCCTGTATTAATAGGTTTTGAGTTATCAACACTGTCCGGTATTTAAGTAAGATAAGCTTATACTGAATTGAAAAAAGGACAAGCTGCACTGGAAAATGCTCAACTGGCTTTAGGTATAGACGCGAGCACATCAAGCAACCACAAACTGTCAAATTTCTCCAAATGATTTTAAACCATAAAATGTCGAAGGTTAAGTTCAAAATCGAATGAGACAGTTTCTGGTAACTTGAGGCGCTGGTGACTGTATATGAAACAAGTCTAAAATGCCTAGATAGGCTACCTACAGTGACAATCCACACTTCAGGGCATTTGGGGGACGTAAAACACCGTCTGCCAACAGTTAAGCACAAGCGTCGCGACATAAATAATTACACGGCCACTGCACACGGGGACGTACTGGGGACGTACGGGGGACAAGGGGACAAGTTATAGGCCCACCGTCAAACCGCAACTATGTTGTGGTTGTTGCCAACTTTGACCACTTTGTATTGGCCTAATTTTCTGTTGTTTTACTGTTTTTGTCGGAGAATGTGATGAATGGGTAGTACTGATGGCAGGAGAAATAAGTCCACAGGTAAGCTGTGGAAACAGGGAACCAAAATATTTGAAACTGTTTTATTCCTTAACTCTTTTAATGCTCTGTGTATGTATAACTAATACATACACAGAGAAGATAAATATCAAAATGTTGTAATAAAGCGTAGTCGACGTTACATCGACGCTATTTCTGTCTGCAGGGTTTAAAGTAACCTTACACGAAGGGGATGGCAGGGTCTTAGTTCGTTCACTTCGCTCGCTGTCAAGACACCGCCATCCCCTTCGAACCTAACCTGTCCGGGGTCGGGGTGCCCAAGTCTCGAGCTCGCTTCGCTCGCTCTTGCATCCTAAGTTATAGAGCTTAAGAAAACGATTATTTTAGCAGAACATTTTTCAGAAACTTAGTATTTTTTCGGAAGTTTGGTATTTTAGTTTTGGAAATTTAGTTCATTATTTTTCGTACAATTGTAATTTGAATAAGCTCATGTTTTATTTTACACACTGACATTTTAACTAATCATAAAAAAATCAATAATCATTCAAATCATTCATAAATCCTTGAAATTGCATAACATTTTACTGGTGTCATGGATTTCCGCAAAGTAACGTCTGATTTCGTAAACCTAATCGGATATTTACGAAGCCGTTTAAAAATCCACCCTTCGCGATAACTAAAAACATTACTTCATTATGGACTCTTTAATAGCTTGTCAATTTAATACCGTAAACATGGACATTCTATCAAGATAAAATTCCTTTCTAATAGCTGGGTAACGACTGAAGACACTTTGACATATTGTAATTTTCCCCATCAACATCCTGACCGTTAAAATAATGGGGTTCATATGACATATCTAGAACAACCATCTGATAGGTTTTTTTCAATTAATAGGGCTTTTGTAAAATGGTATAGTCGCCAGCACATCAAGTTACCATAAACTGTCAAATTCCTCCAAATGATCTTAAACCATAAAATGTTGGTGATTAAGTTCAAAATCGAATGAGAAACTTTGACAGTTTATAGTAACTTGTTGCGTTGGCGACTGTACCCAGCTATAAATTAAAAGCTATAACGTCTAAGTACATTACCTAGGTATAGCTGATTTTAAGAAATGTATTACTAAAAATGCAATTCCATTTCTGTAAACATTGAAACTAATCGAGAATTTTATTAATCGAATATGGCACTATACAATGTTAAACATTTTTATTTGTACACGGTGTGTGTTGTTGTTGTTTTACTAGCAGAATTACTGACCAGAGAATTCAACCCGGAGTGAAAAAAAAAGAAAATTAAAAACAATTACAACCCTGCAGATCCCTGTCATCAAATGAAACACCCCATACTTAACTTTAATGCAACATGACGTACAGCGCGCTTAATTTAAAATGAAAATAATAAAGCTGAGGCTACTCGTTCGGAAATAATGTCCGCGTCATGGTGTTTGTAAAGCTCTGGTCAGACTGTGGCGGATCCCGCGTAGGATTTTAGACTAATTTCGCTCGCGCGCCGACTATATCGAGGTGTTCAAACTGGCGCGAATGGTTGCGTGATTTCCAAATTTATACAAATAAATACAATTGAAGTGTTTATTTGTTTGTAATTTCAAAATAACAGCTTGTTACTGAATGCAAATGAAAGTAAATACGGTATTAATGTCTGTCTGTCTGTCTGTCGGTCTATCTCTCTGTCGGTCTGTCTGTCTGTCTATTTGTTCCGGCTAATCTCCTGGTCGCGTCACGCGTCCCGCACGTGATTCGCTTCTGTTTCAACAGCACCTACTCAAAAAGAGCTCACGTTGCATGTGGGCTCTCGATCGAATAAATTTTATTATAAATGGCCGATCATAGTTAATGGAATAGTCAATATTTTACATCATGGAGTTGATAGTGTTTAATTAAAAAGTGTCAACAGGGCTGTCCCAGTAATAATATTTATGGAATTAGTAATTAAATAAACACAACATAACGATTTTCATGAGGCTTGTGTGGTCCTGCGCGAAGGTCTCGTTATTCGATGGCTCTAATAAGTAAGATAAAACAGTTGATAAACACATTGACTGAAATCAGTGAATGTGCACACTGCGCAAGTCTCCTACTTTACACAGTGAAGTTATACGTTGTTTAAATGCTACCATGAGGCTTGTGTGGTCCTGCGCGAAGGTCTCGTTATTCGATGGCTCTAATAAGTCAGATAAAACAGTTGATAAACACATTAACTGAAATCAGTGAATGTGCACACTGAGCAAGTCTCCTACTTTACACACTGAAGTTATACGTTGTTCAAATGCTACCAGCTATTTTTAGTTTCAAAAGCAGTCCTTATTTTAAATCAAACAACATGCCAAAGCTTCGTTGCGTGTCTAGAGTCTACAGTTAATTAGCACCATCTAATAACATCCTAAGTAAAGCTAACCCAACTTATCTTTGAAAACAGAAGCGCGCTGTACGCCTCCGTGTTCCCGCGATAAACATCAAGACTCAAGTCTTTAACGTCCAAGATAAGACAGCCGCATTCATGCACACTCCTTTCCAAGTTCCATTAACTTTGGCAAGCAAAGGCGGTGACTTAACTATGCATGTATCGTGTGTACATCTCTTTTCATCACTCGCTGTCCACCGTTCACACTAGTTAAGATTCTGCCGACCCGACTGTAAGGGGATGAAAAAAGTCGACTCAAAGAGAACAGGTCTACCAACAGCACTCAAGATTCCATCTTTAGAAGGGGCGCGAATTCGATCTCTTTAATGCTCGCCTTTTCAACTTTCAACCTTTTCATAGCTGGCCCACAAAGTTCCAATACAAAAATTGAATACGAAGTTGAATATTTTTAATTGGAACACGGATGCAGGGACGACAAACTTTGAGAACAGACCTAAAATTACAATATAGGTACATGCCTGATTAACATTACAAAGGGACCTTTGGAGGCGGGTCATTCTGTAACCCTATCGTCGTTCATTAGTTAGTGGCAGGTTAATAAGGTTCTTTGTTGTCGCCACTCGACGCTTTCACAATTTCGCCTTGAATGCAGCTTATCTCCGGGCTTGTTTGCTTACACCCTCCGTAAAAGACCCACCGTACTACGTCACTCGCCAATTTTTGTAACGTTAGTTGGAAATTATGAACGCAAGCCGAGATAGTCTTTGTGTGCTTTGATAAATTTATCTCTTGTTCCATGGAGATTGTTTTTGCATTCTCTACGAGAGCTTCGCAAAGTGCATATAAATCTGTTATCTGAGACAGCATCTATGTAGGAGCGTCCCTGTATTGGACTTTATTTAAAAGCGTAAAAGTTTAAAGATCAAAACGCATTTGAAGGAATCTAATTCCAGTAACACGCATGATTTCAAATCATAGAATGCAATATCAAAAAAGTATGAAAGTGTGTAATGGAGCGTGAAGCTGATAGTTCTAGAGAAGCAACTGAGTACGAAATATGTGTAGGTAATCGTTTATAGAAGCCAACATAATAGTAAGTTATCGAAAATTTTGTCGCTCAAAATTCGTTGGGTGAGCCTCTCAATAGTCGATTTAGGGGCGGAATGGAAAATTAATGGCACGGAAGTGAAATTCTTCGGATAAAACGGAGACAATAGACTTAGACGATCGCTTTAGCGCTCAACTAAAGACATTCAGTACCATTACTATCGGTGAGAATGGCTAAGGAGATGTTAAAATTTTACGTTTGTTTGTAAAAGAATCTGCAAATAGAATCGTAAAAACTGTAGGAGATAAAGCCAACAATAGCCGATAAGTAGAAACAAAAACTCGACGACCCCGTGAATATATAAAACGGACAAATAATCAAAAAACATGAATAGGGAAAATGGGACAAAGAAACAATGAATTGGACATGTGGTGGTGTGGTCTGACATACAGCAGAATTTACGTGTTTAATTTCAAGTGAAACGTACTTGTAGTAAAACCATTACAAATGATAATATTAGATAATATGTTTAGAATATCATCGATGTTGTATGTGTAAACTTAAATTAACAAATATCCAATATTCAACACAATTGACGCCACATACAAAAACAATGACAATAACAAAACAAAACCGCTTAAACAAACCGAAAATTATGACTAGTGTTACGCGCATCACTATTAAGTAAAGCGCTGACGCCAGGGCACGAGGCACGCCGCGTGCGCATCATCGACCCAGTTGCTACGAGGGGAAACTGCTGACACAGAACATGAGGCCCGAAGACACCGTCTACGTGACCGAGCCCGCGCACTTTGTATCCACCATCGATCGAGTCAATTTGCTATCATATTAATTGTAATTTCTTTTATTAAAATAAATTAGTTTGTAATAAATTCGGTTTTTTTTGAGTCCTCCGGCAGTAGCCTTCGTAATTGGCGCAGTCGGTAGGATTCCCGGGTCGTACTTGCGATTGCCGGTATATCGCACCGCGTTCGTTACGATAGACTTTCAACGTCGCACCGGGAGATCCTGAACAACGAGACTACGCCGGAGATCCAGATATCGATACCGCTCAACGAAGACCAGAATGTTCATCAATCACTGGAAATATTCACGCGTACATAGAGGCAGAATGCCCGAAGGTAGCTACAGAGTATCTCTGCGAAGAAAAATTCAACCACCAAATGAGAACCCATCCAGACTGCATCTGCGATATCATCGGGAGTCAAACACCGCACAAATCATGCAACACAATCACCATTAGCCTGACGAAGCCCGCAATGGAAAAATTAGATGACCGCCGCTACGCTCTCGTGTTCCCGAAACCAACACAAGTCCAGTTAATCTGCGAACAAGAAGAATCCATAATCCTAGCCGGAAGCTTCCTAGCCACTATTCCACATAATTGCAAGCTACGAACAGACGAGTTCACCATCGTCAATATTAACGACCACATCAGAGGACAACCCATGAAGATAAGCAACGTGCCAGATGACATTGAAGGATCAACCATGCCACCGCTTCAAATCAGTGCTATTAACTTAAAGAAGCTGCACGATATTCAAGATAGAATAGACTCACAGAAGCCAATCCACATTGAACCAACCTCAACTATTTACCATACGACAATCCCATTTTATGGTACACTACTTGCCTTATCTGTACTGGGAGCAATACTATTATACCGAGTCCACATCCACCGAAAGAAGCAGATGACAACTCCAGATGAAGCTACGTACGCCGAGCCTGAAACATCTGAAACCCATCGGAACCAGTCGGCATCCCAAGATCAATCTAAACTCTCGACGATATTTCATCTCAAAATCTGAAATAGTCGTCGATCTGAGGGGGGAGGTGTTACGCGCATCACTATTAAGTAAAGCGCTGACGCCAGGGCACGAGGCACGCCGCGTGCGCATCATCGACCCAGTTGCTACGAGGGGAAACTGCTGACACAGAACATGAGGCCCGAAGACACCGTCTACGTGACCGAGCCCGCGCACTTTGTATCCACCATCGATCGAGTCAATTTGCTATCATATTAATTGTAATTTCTTTTATTAAAATAAATTAGTTTGTAATAAATTCGGTTTTTTTTGAGTCCTCCGGCAGTAGCCTTCGTAATTCTAGCAATAACAAAACGAACCATGTAACTTCATAGCAATCCCATTATATTTATCAGTCGCAGCCTGTTACCAAAACCACTATCAAATTCTAAACAATAGTTGGCGCTGCAAACTGTGGTCACAGGGGCCAACAATGGCGGTACGAGCCACTGCAAAACGTTATTAAACTTAAATAGAAGGGACCATCGATGCAGAAACTTCCTATTACTTGGGATCGAAAGAAAATCTCTTATCAGAAGCGATTATTGGGCCGGGATTAATATCTAACTGTGTGTGCCGACAGGAGTAGAGATGGGAATTTCGATCGGGCGATAAAAACCTCGGCGGTGCCGGACCTCTTTGTTTTTTTTTATTAGTGGCCGGTAGTCAGGATAATGTTTATGGAATGAAATTATTAAAGTCTCAGTGGGAAATTCGTGAGCTAAGCTTTACAAGGTTTAAGATTGTAATGCTGTTTCTTGATAGATCGTAATAAATCAATTTGGTGTTAGATTACTTAATTTGTGAGACGAAATCTGATATCTGCCTTCCGAAGTTACCGAGCAGCGCTTTGTCAATGTCGCAATTTAGGCTTATAATATTGTAGATCATTATAACATTTTACATGTAAACAAAGAAGAAACACAGTCAGGTAAAGCATTCACACCGGCTATGTAAAATCATCTTTAAACATTTGGCATATAAAACTTCATTCCGACCGAATTTAAAATCAATACCGTGGAAAGAATTCCGTTCCAATGGAAATTCAATTCAAGCCATTCACCATTGCACGCGGTGAAAACAATATTATTGGTGGACCGCACGAAAGCCTATCTGAGTGTCGTCACGGACGTCAAGTCAGTCGGAACACCCTACTGTTGTTTATAGTGTTTTAAATAAAATAACCCATTCAATAAGAACAGTTATAATACAGACAGTTTCTGCATACAATAATTCAAGACACGGAACGTTATCTAGTGCGCAAGTGCAGTATATAAATAGTAATTATTGTGTAAACTTAAATCAGTACATCAGTGAACAAAATCTACCCTTAATATTAAAAATATTAAAACAGTTCAGTGAATACACTTAAAACTAGCTGTGAAGTGTCGCCCGAGAGTGTGCCGCAATACTGCTTATCCCAGTGCTGCTGTATGGTGTTAACAAGCCATTAAATTGCCATCAAACCATAATTCGCATATGTTTAAAACAGCGCCATCTATTGATACAGCGCGGAACCACTAAGCTGGATCAATATATTCTTTGAAGTGTAACTTACGTTACGAACGACGCGCACCATGTCAGCAGCGAAGTGCGGTGGTTGCGCCAAATTTTTATCGCCGATAGAGGCCGCTAAATGCCGTCAGTGCAAGGTATTTTATCATCGTGTCTGCGTTGGCCTGCCTGGTACAGGTACCGTTGCACCCACCTGGCGCTGCCCTGAGTGCTTAAAAAACCTGGTTAGGGACAACAGGTCGGAGACACCAGTTCGAGGTGGGACAGATCTTGCCCAGGCACAGGAACACGGTAGCCCCGAGGAGCTCATGGACATGGACAGTCCATTAAACAACACGGCCCTGGATGCTACCATCCATTTCTCTCCCGACTTGGCAGACGAGTTGCGGTTATTTAAAGAGGAGCTGCGTGCTGAGTTTCGCCTGATGCATCTGGAATTTCAAGAACTACGCGTCGAGATGGCTCAACTAAAAGAATCCATAAAGAAATCCGATGAGAGGATGGATAACCTCGAAGCGCGAGTAGGCGCCCTCGAACATAAACTGCAGCAGGAAGTACAGGCGGACAGGGATCCATTAGAAAACACCATCGCTGAACTCAAATGCCAGCTGAACGAGCGCGATCAAGAACTCCTTCTCAACGACATTGAGGTGACCGGAATTCCGGAGAGCAAGGATGAGAGCGCCCTGCACCTCGTTAAGGTTCTTGCCATAAAGCTTGGCGTCGACATTGATGAGAGGGACGTAGTTCATGCTGAACGAGTCGGATCCACGCGCCGTAATCGAGTAGATACACCCGACGCCTCCATCTCTGCCGACCCCGCTGCGCAGCGACCGCGGTGTATATCCGTGCGCTTCGCAAGGCGCGCCACGCGCGACACACTACTGCGTGCAGTTCGGGTTCGCCGCGGTTTGAGTACAGGTGACCTTGATATCACCGGGCCGCCGCACCGAGTTTACGTGAACGAACGTCTGACTCGAACAAACCGCCAGTTATTTTATCGCGCTCGTCAGGCAGGAAGCCAAAACAAATGGAGGTACGTATGGACAAGGGAAGGGAGAATCTTAGCTCGCAGAGAAGATGGCCAAAAAGCCGAACGAATTAGGTGTGAAGACGATATCAGTAGGATTTTTGGGTAATGGTCGGTTTGTACCACTTCGTAAACTCGTTTCTTATACCTATTGCCTCTGTGATGTTAATATTTTTGATCTTTTTGTTATTTTGTTTTGCACATAAGGGTCGATTTTTGTATATTTTGTTCTTTAAATTAAGTGATGTCGCAATGCGGTGTGTGTCTCCTGAGGTACCAATAATATTATTAGGTAATATTTGTCTAGATTCGGCCATACCTTTTTTTAATCAAACAGTCACGTTAATTTTAAAAGGAAGATTAATTACAGGAAGTGACAGTATCTCGATGGTAATAATATTAAATCTATGTTTTTATTTCTACTTTATGCTATGTTTTGTATTTTATTGTATTGGTTTGTGTCTCATAGCGCACCTCAGTAAACTATATGTAAACCAGTTTTATAACACTACACATATATACCTACGCATACACATTACAAAACTATTATTCCATTTTACAAACATTTTATATACATACCGTAGTTTAAAAACTCTGCTTTATTTCATAACAAACACCATCTACTTATTTACAACTCGACTTAGACATAAACAATATCAAATTACAATTGAATGTGCACGGATTCTAATAATGATTTTGCGAAACGTTGGAATTTATTTTATACTATTTAAATGACGACTAAAGGAGAAAAATATTTTAAAGTTGGTTTTCTTAATGCTGGCTCACTAGGTACAGATCATGATGACTTGATTGGCGCAATCGACAGGCATTGCTTTGACGTTATGGCCATCAACGAAACTTGGCTCCGACCAGGCGAGGAGGGGCGCGCTCCGGTGGTACCGGGCTATCGTCTGCGTCACACGCCGCGACCAGCGAGTGTTCGCGCGGGTCGTGGTGGGGGCGTTGGGTTTTATTTGAAACGGGGGCTGAGCGCGCGTACGTGGACTAGTGCGGTCGATCCCAGGTTCAAATCAGTCGAACAAATGTGGCTTACGCTCTCATTAAACGGCAAAAAAATTGCTATAGGAACAGCATACCGTCCGCCATGGTTAGACCTTGTCCTTTTTCTTGATGCCATAACGGATTCGATTAGCTCTTTGGGAAATTGCGATCACTACATTCTGCTTGGCGACTTCAATGTTAATATGCTAGATACAAACGGAACAAAAACGAAAAACATCAATGAATTTCTGAATTGTCTAAATCTAACACAGCTCGTCACTAGCCCTACTCACTACACAGCAACCAGTGCAACCCTTATTGATCTTCTATGTACTGACTTGACAGCAAGATACACAGCGGTAGAATCTTTCGGTTCACTCAACGGCCATTCTATTTTATTGAGTGAATTTAATATTAAGCGTGACAAATTCCAACCGTACTCTGTAAAATTTCGGCCTCTTCAAAAAGTGTGCACGGAAACATTTAAAATGGACTTAGGGTCATTAAACCTTGATACAATTTCATCGCACGACACCGTAAATGAGATGGTACATGTCTTTAACACCGATATAATTTCCTTGTTTGATGTTCACGCGCCAATAAAAACATATACTGTAAAAGAAAAAACGTATCCCTGGATTACAGACACAATCAAACTTATGATGCGTTTACGTGACGAAGCACTAAGTAATTATAGGAAAACTAAATCCGATTCAAAAAAAAAATACTATAAAGACTTTAAGCACTTAGTAATCAGTTCCCTGTACAATGAAAAGACTGCATATTACAAGCATAACATTAATACTAAAATAAAAAACCCTAAATTGCTATGGAAAAATCTTAATTCCACCTTAGTACCTTTTAAACGTAGACATGACCTTCCGTCGCATTTTACAGATCCTGACCAAATTAACAGAAACTTTTTGATTGTTCCCGGTAACCCCGTGCCAAGCGCATCGCTTATTGATTATTATGATAATCATAGACACGGTGAAGCAATTTTTACAATCACCCCAGTGGACCAGAACAATGTCTCACGCACTATCGCTAGTCTCAAAAGTAACGCTGAAGGCTACGACAACATTACCCTGGACATGATTAACATGACTTTGCCGCACACGTTAAAAAATATAACGGACATAATAAACCGCTCCATCGAGACATCAACGTTCCCTGACCAATGGAAAATTGCCTCCATCAGGCCGTTGCCAAAAAATTCAAATCCATTAACTCTAAAAGATCTACGCCCTATTAGTATATTACCATGCTTATCCAAAGTACTAGAGAAAATCGTCAGCCGCCAACTTACGCTGTTTCTGGAACGGAATAACATTTTACCTGATTTACAATCAGGGTTTAGAAAACAGCGCAGTACCTCTACTGCTTTACTGGACGTAACTGATAATATATTATCTGCCCAAGATAAGGGGATGTGCACATTACTGGTTTTGCTGGATTTTTCCAGGGCATTTGACGCTATTAGTATCCCGTTATTACTGTCAAAGTTAAAACATTACGGTTTTGACCCCCAAGCTATACAATGGTTCCACAGTTACTTGAGTAATAGGGAACAGCTAGTTGACCTGCCTGTGAGTGACGGTATCACTCTTAGATCGGCACTTATTCCCGTAGAGAGGGGAGTCCCGCAGGGTTCTATTTTAGGTCCCATTCTTTTTATTTTGTACTGCGCAGACATCATAAAATGCCTACTAAGATGCAAATACCATATATATGCCGACGATGTACAACTATATATTTCGTTCAGACCAGACGAGTATGACAGCGCCATTAAAGATCTTAACGAAGATCTTCAACGAATCACCGTTTGGGCTGAGGAGAACTGCTTGTCGCTGAACCCTACTAAAACCAAATATATGGTATTTGGCACCAGACAGCAGCTGGCTCGACTACCTTTGACTTTTGACCTAGAACTAATGGGCGAACCAATCGAGCGAGTGTATGAGGCGCGAAATCTGGGTCTTGTGATGGACAAGGACCTTCGTTTTGAGAAGCATGTAGCAAGCTCTGTCAGGAACTGTTTTTATCGCCTGAAGGTTTTATATAAGATGAGGCCTTACTTATCAGAATCACTGCGGGAACAGCTTGTGGAAACCTTGGTGCTATCTAGGTTGAACTACGCCGACACAGTGTACGGTCCGCGCCTATTAGCTCGTACAGATCGGCTCATCCAGAGAGTACAAAATGCTTGCGCCCGGTTTTGCTACAATATTCCTCGCCGAAGTCACGTAACACCTTTTCTGAACAAGCATTTCTCACTCAAAATGAAGTCCAGACGCAAACTACATCTGGCGTGCCTCCTGTTCGGTGTGGTTAAATATCAAAAGCCGGACTACTTATATAATAAACTTAGTTGGTTAACCAGTAGACGCGAATGTGGGAGACGGCAATGCTCGCAACAGCTCTCGACTCAGTCTCATAACACAGCAGCTTTCAGAGGCAGCTTTCGATATGCAGCGTCCAAAGTATGGAATAACCTGCCACCACCGATTAGAATGATCAGCACAATACACACATTCAGATTACGTTTACGGCAGTATCTGATAGAATCGCAACGTAAGTTGGATATGGTCGCACTGAATCTCTCAATAATATGAGATAAGAACTTTATATCTACCTGCCTATCCAATGAACTTGGTAACGGTTCAATATTTTTACATGTTACACAATGGATTTTGACCCACTTCAACTGAAAGTCATAATTACCTACATAATTGTCGCAGTCTCAATTTTATTACATACTCCTATATATATATACATATATCTTTTTTTTTTTTATATAAGTGCATCGCGCTCGGCTGCTTGCAGCGTATTGAGCGACGAAGCGCACGCATTCATAAATTATTGTACACAAAATTATTATACGTATTTAAGTAACTGTTCATACACATTTTAACACAAACTACCAAAACTGTTTACGTCCGTCTAGTCACTACCTCAGGTCCTGTTGAAAACCAGCGTCGGGCACTAGTTGCCTGGCAGTTTGCTGAACAGGGCCTATTTGGCGCAGCCGTGAGACACACAGTATTATTATTTTCTTTTTTTATTATTTCTTTTATTGTTTTTAGATTTAAGTTTTTTTTTTTTATTTTTGTTATTGTTTATTGTGTGTTTTTGTGGCATGTGCCAAATAAATATGTTTTCTTTCTTCTTCTTTCTTTCTATCTGATGTAGGGAAGCTAGGCTATTGTCAAGTTCAATATTCATTGTGGCTGTTTGAGAAATTAATGAAGGAATACAAATTAATGGTTGCTGATTTCAATTTTAGCGTATAATTGACTACCTATTTTTGAATTTCGAAATTGACAGTTGATTTTTGGTTGAGTTTTTATTTTTATTCTCGATTATAACCTTTTTGAATTCAGTATGAGACTTTCAAATGTTTTTTGTTTTCTCTTTGAAATTCTTTGCTTTAATTTTTTGTGTGTCTTGGGCTATTTACTTTTTGCCTGACAATATTAGTCAATTTGACTCACATTTGCGTACAAATAAAGTCATGACAACAAATAACTCATTATTTTCGCATTCCATTCATTAAATACAAACAGATTTCTGCTACAAATAATAACTGTTATCTACAAGAGGCGAATTTATCGTTCATTCATATTCATAAGACGAATGCCGCAGGCGCTTTTGATCGAACAAGGGTTACCAGATTTAAAATTAAATTATTTTAAGTTCCCCGAGTAGTAGTAGTAGGTATATTTTAAAATGTTACTACAAATTCTTTAATTTTTTTTTTCGCTCAGATGTTAGTCATTATTTCTCTTATTGTTTTTACGTCTAAGAATAGATTTTTGATTAGTAATTTAAAACGCTTTAAAAATAAAAAGTCGAAACTAACAACATAAACTTTAACAAAGCTAACATTCCTAAAAATATTCTTCCAATTTTGAAACTAAAATGTCGAGAATCCACCCTTGTTCAGTTGGTACCCCTGAATTGTGGCCCGTGTAACTGTTTTGCGGGTTGAATAACCACTTATATTCAATGTTAGATAGCCCTAAAATTTATTGTTGGAGAGAACATGAGACCTTAATTAATGGGCATTCTAAATCAAAGGGGTAAATATCTCCTGTCTATTATATGATGTTATCTAGTTTCCTACATGGAAATTCAAGGTTTGGTGCGAAATGTAGGAAAGTCAAAATACTGGACTTAATATTTTTTTATAATTTACAAGCTCCGCGAATCTTTTTGATATTTAGAAGTAGAGTAGTTTTTGTTGTTTAGTGGTAATTTTATTGTATAGCTATTAAATTGTAAATCCGTAATTGGCTGTAGGATTGGTTATATATTTTAAGATATAATTTCAAAGAGCTGTAGATTTTGTGATTAATAAATAAATAAGTAGCCATCAAAATACAATAACAAAAAACCTATAAGAAGTCTGTCGTTCGTGATATTATTGTTAATAAAAATGTTCCCAATAAAACTAAATCTCCTTCCTCTTTATTCATAACAAGAAAAAATGCTCCCACAAAACCCACCGAAATTCCATACATTCGCACATCTGCAGGCACTACACCACAATGGCTTTTAAAAAACCGTTCCCTCCAAAACTACACCGCCAATATTCCGGTCTACACCGGTTTAAACCGGCGCGTCAAAACCCCGCCATATCGTCGAACCCGTGACGCAGATATATTAGCATTTAGATTATGTCCTCCGGCAGTAGAGGACACGTGCTGTCGTTCATGTCTACCTCTGATTTTGTCCTCACCACTCCTCGGCAAATGGACGAACCTTGCGTTTAATGAAAATAGAAATTCCGGTGCAAAGCTGCTATAAGTGTTGAAGTTGACGATAATAATTGCCGCTCGGTGCGCCGTTCTGGTTTAATATTTCCAGGGAAAATGATTCAATTGTTTTTTCTTTGGGATGAAAGTAAAGAATGTCGAAAGGTTGAGCAGGGCTTTAGTGCTTTTGATGTACCAGTTAAATGAAGGAATTCGATGAGTCACAAATTAAGCTAAAGGACTATCTTATTTACAAATATCTCCAGAATTCACTTAAGAAAAATTTCCTTACATATACTAACGCAGCATAACTTAGATAAAGAATTCGCATACAAAATGAATTTCCGAAGAAATTCCATATCGCTCTTTGTATTTTAGAATGTTATCTTGCCCTCCTTTAGGCGGACATAAAACTGGAATAAAGGTAGTGAAAAGGTATCGTTTTTCTTAGTGATGACGTGACCTCGATATGTCGAGGTATCGATTGTTTCGCGATCGATCTCGAACACACATCCATTTTACATGATCACTTTTTCACAATATGACAGGTTCGTTCCCCGCTCCCTTGTGCATATTAAAATGCAAATCAAAGCTGGTAGCTGGCGTCGTCGCATATTCCCGATTTTTTTCCTCCACAAATCGATTCGACATTCGTAATCGAGATAGACGCGAATAGTCACGTCCGTAATATATATTTGGGGGTGTCGTAAAGACATCTAATACGAAATCTTTTTTACTTATTCCAATATGTGCAAAAGTAAAGCATTTTCCTTTACGGTTGTAATAAAATTCTTAATCGAGAATTAATGTTGTTGGAAGGTGCGGCGAAGAAAGTGTTGTTTTCTTTTTGTTTAGCGCCATCCTATTTTAAGTAAGGTAGAGGCGTGGCAGTGAGGCGGTTATAACGACAGGGTGCCATCTGACGTCATGACAAAGCCCTCACCTTTTGTCAATTTTAGAGGACCTTAAAGATCTGAAGCGAGAGGTAACGACCGAGGCTATTTGGTGACGTCATTTGCTGATTTTTGTTTGGAGTATTTTCAAAATAGTGTTATAGGAATAGGAATTACTTTTTCAAGTGTAGTTTTAAACTGCTAACTGTACTTTTGTTTGAATACTTTAATCTAAAAAAATCTACCATTTATTCGTACAAAGTCAAGTTTGAGTGAAGAGGAAGAGTTTCTTTAATAAAACATTAGCATTCTCCTGCCCTTATACCAATTTATTTTAGGTCGGCCATGGCTTGTTCTTCCATACTTCTCTATTCTTCTTTACTTTTTTTAACATTGATACCATACTCCAACGTTATTCCCAAATAAAAATTTAATTTACTCATCCAAAAACGAGCTACAAGCTCTAATGAATAGTGTCATCAATTTGATTTCAAATAATGCCGTAATTGACAGCACAATGCAACACCATTCACTGACGAATAATTGAAATTCTCATCATCATACTAACTGCGTAGCTAGTGTTAGATGAGCTCGTTATACGCATGGAAAATTGTGTTTTAATCAATATTTAAACAACTTCAATAAGTTCTACGGAATATTTTGTATTAAACACGTTGGGTGCTGGTGATTTTTTTGCTGATATTTTACGGGTGGTGCGTTAAAAGAGCCTTTACTTCGTATTGGTACTTCTTTTTTAAACGTTGCCCCCTCATTAAGAATGTCTTCTGTATCGTGAGTGCGTTTACAAACATTTAAACTCTCATACACAACACAACTATCAGTAGGCCATACAAATATTTGTTCCGTGCGGGGTTGAACCCGCGACACGCAGCACAGCTGTCAATCGCTCAGCCACAACACCAACCGTGCCGTCATTTAAGTCACCAAGTCACAAGCTCATCTTTCTACTGATATTATAGCACTTATTTTTCAAAGATTATTTTTGCCCGCGCCTTCAGCCGCGCCCAAATACATAATCTATGGCAATCAGTTATAGTGTGGGTTTTTATTAGTAAAATCATTTCTGAATTCCGATAAAACGTTTCGGAGTTTACCGCCTACATCCAAATTTACAAAGTTGTACACTTTATAAAATTAGCACTGAATTGAGCTAATAACTCCTTCCATTTCACAGGTATTTAAAAAAGTTTGCCCGAACCAATCGTACTAACGAAGTTATTCTCATAGGATAATTATAACTACCCTCCTTCAATATTGCGTCCGAATTTAAATCTAACCAGTATTATTTCAACCGACCACATACCAACCAAATTGAAGCCCCAACTGAGTACAACCGTGACCACATGTCAACAATTACAATACTCCATTAGAACGGGGTCAGCAAAAAGTGTAATTTGCCCAGCTATCCGTGTTGTATCATTTAGGTTCATTAATTACATCATAAGTTCGACGGCAGCCATTTTATCGCGGGCCCAGCCGACGCCAGTTATGCAAATGATGCCCACCGAGTGTCAGTAATGCCAACATTATAACAATTTAAGACGTAAAACAACAATAAGTGTGTCTAATATCTTTATATTTTTGGTGGTTACTGAAATTAGGTCCGCTTGACCCGAATTGTGGGTTTCGAAATATGTACTACGGTTCGGATTTTTGTTCTGCGCCATATTGTGAAAAATCTTGTCTTGAATTTCAAGAAGCCTGCCTGCTTTACTTCTAATGGTTACTGCTAAGTTTGAATCTTCTAATGACTTGCTCATAATCACCAGCTTTGTCTAAAATATTGCTTATTCTAGTTTGTTCTTTGTAGATACACAAAATTCCGCTGCTAGGCATAAAAGACAAAAATAGACGTAGGTACGGTTACAATTTTTGTCTCATCCCTCGCATCTATTCCAATAAAATCGAATAGCCTTACATATTTTATACACACGGAGACTTTTTCACTCCTTATTGTATGCACACATCGGCCATATTTCGGCGACTTTGCGCCGCGTCACGGGTTCGGACACAACACGCATACTAAGTACGCAGGGAACCCGACGAAACGTGTGGCGAACAACAGTTTACTACACCCGTTTTATTTTCTACCACAAAAACGTTTTATGTCTCATTTTCATAAAGCACTGCTACATAATTATGCGGAGAGTTAGACCCCGAGATGCGATTTTTAGTCCGAATTTTAGACGTTAATGTGAATTCATCCTGTATGCAAATTACTGAATATGAGGCATATTCATTCAACTCATATAACTATTTAACCCTTGGTGTTTCTGTGAGCTAATATAAGCAGAAATTCGGCCGTATAATTTCCCCTTTTGTGAATTCAAACAAAATCGTGATTGAATTAATGCTGTTTTAATAAGCCAACTTTGGTGTTTCGCTATTCTTGAGTTGATTAAAATTTGGTTGTACTTACTTTTAGTACCTGGTGTTTAATTTTCATTTAAGTTGAGAATTTATGTTTCTGAAAACTGTAGTGGAATTCTGAAATGCTAAAGTATTTAGAAAATACATGGCCATGTAATTATCGACACAAATGTCTTCATAAAAATAATATAAGTAGTCTCATTATAGTGATGGGAACAAACGAGTGCGGTTTTTGTCGATAAAATATATAATTTAAAAATCAACCATCATTATATAGTAACGTCAAATTATCGGTAAAAACCCTGGAATTAAAAGTTTCTATTTGAAAAGTAATCGCAGACCAACTTAATTTGTCGTCGTCATTTTTAATTACACCAAGCATTAGGTAAAAAAAAATCAGAACAAAAATGTAGTAGGCACGCGACAATCGTCGTAATTTCCACGAAATATTCATTTGAACTGTAATTACCGTATTATGACCTCTGTAAATGTTATAATAGATTTTTATGCCGTTATTTCGTCAGTTCATTTTTACATTTTCATTTACTTAAATACCTTAAAATTACCATGCATTTAAATGTAGACGATCATTTGTTTGTAAAATTTTTTTCTCTCAGGACATTTCAAAATGGCGATTCATTTTCGAGAAGGTATGTTTTTATCGATAATTCTGTTCTGAAGCGACTAACAACTACCAGCAAACGATCTGTTTGCTATGGTAATGACGTTAACTGAACTTTGACTGTTAATTACATATCTGATTGCGTCGACATCCGATATGATTTGCACTTAGGAAGTATCGCTCTGATAATTAACCTACAGGGATGATAAACTCCTTCAATTAACGCTAATGATACCCACTCAATTTTCAACATTTCCAATAGGAAAACGTTGCTATTGATAACTATGTAATTTGCTAAAAACGGAACTACAAAATGCTTAGAAACAAAAATGTTTAATTTTGCTTTGCATGGTAAGAACAGTCGATAGTAAGTTGGTATCGTCAAAGACTTCAAGATGACCTAGCTTAGTAAGAAGTTTCAATAGAATAAGAGGCCAAGTTATATTGGTCAACTTAAATCTTGATTGATGTGTGATCGACTTTACTACCTACGTATTTAGGCTGTAAATTCAATAGTTACCAAATGATCAGTCCTTTCTTTATAACCGCGGCAGAAAAACAAATGAGTGTCTAGATTTAAAAAAAAAGGAATGCAACTCACCAGCAGCATCGACTTGACAGTTGAGGAAGAGTAGGTAGGCAAACAGCAGAGCGACGGTGCGGTGGAGCGCACAGCGCCGCTCTCGCATCTTACCGGCGCCGGGCCGCGCCTGCGCCAAGCAACACGTCACTACGTCGCCCCGCCCCCAACATACCCGCGCGGCGCCCGCGCACACCCACCCCAATAATGCGCAAGCTACGCGCTAACCTTACTTACTCCTTACATAAACACATCACAACCAGTTTTGCCACTTAACATTAACATAACCTACAATAATTGATATCATTTAATTTTTATCACAAAAATACGACAACCGCTTCGATGAAAAATTTTCAAAATTTTTAGGACTAGAGAGTTTTATTTTTAAGATTTAAAAACACGTAGACAACGTCGAGGATTTTTTTTTACATTAACTATATTTACAGTGATACTTTAGGTTTGATATAGTGTCAGGGTTAGATTTTCGCTTTGGTTTAGTTGTTTTCACTGCGCAAGAACATTATAGGAAGCACAGTTTGGTTGTACCAGGAGGGTTCAACGGTTCAACCATATTCCATTGTTATACACTGTTTCGGTCTTCTCAACTGGATTCGTAGGGAACACTACACTGGCGCGTCCGCCGTTCACAATTGACACTAGTATTTTTCTCAATCAAACACATTTTTTACTGTTTCGTTCTGGAGTCATGTACCGCCGGCTTAACATTCCACCTGCAAAGAGATGGGCGCAATGTTAGTTGTCAGCATGACTTGAGAGAATTCTCATGCTGACAAACAACATTGCAGTCGAATTGGAATGCGCAACCTTTCATATTAGCTGAACGAAGTCTACGAGGTTCACTGTCCTGAAATCTAAGCCTCTTCACATCTGGTTCCGTTTGTAGCGATAGACAGCGAAATGGAATTCTAATACCAATAAAACTAAATGAAGCATAGAGAGGGCCGAAGACATTGAAGCAATCGTAGTTATTGTTATGTGAAACTAAAAGAGCGTTTCTATACATACCAAGGGAAATTAACGAGAGGATAAGAATAGAATAATACATTAACCGGGCTTAACTGTCATTACAACGTTTTGGAACCTAGACACCACAGATTGTAGCTCAAATGTTATTTACTTTGAATTAAGTACTTATTTTTTCAAAAAATTATAAGGAGAGACTGTACCAAATAAAAACAAAGAACTACTTCACAAAACAAACCACAAAAGGTAAGAATAAAACACGGTAAACAGCCTATAAATCCATTCCTATATTACAATACTTTTTTGTCGCAAAACAAACATAGCTAAAGCTAACAAAAGCAGAATATAAGTAGAGGGTAGATCTGCAAATAAATGTCAAATTCTAATTCATTTGCGGTCAAGTGTATTCAATCCTTATACGTATTTGAATATTCAGCCAAAATATGACGGTTAAACTAAAATAGAATGGCCCAGGAGCCTGTAGACACAACTAAATGATCCCAAAATTTAATACCAAATAAATTATCTTTATTAAATTTTCCTTGTACTACGATAATAAAATAGTTTACGTAATGAAACCTAATAGATAACTTAGATTTTCTTTGTTTGACAATTCAAAGTAATATTTAAGTAAGTGTAAACAATGAGAAAAAGATAACAAAGTAATAATGAAAAGGAGGTTTATGTTAAATTTCAGCATAGTTCATAGCTACGATAGAAAAAATTCCATGTCGAAGTTTGTAACAATTCTTTAAAAGACAATTCAATATAAAATTCCGGCATCCTAAACCAGGACTAAAAATTTCAGAATCAAAAGATTGACTCCAAAGATATTTCAAAGACGAATATACATATAAGATGGACATATCTCACAAATTCCAATAACCGAGACAAATTCTCGAGTCTTGAGAGAGGGAGAGATATATCAAAGGGTATGTGGGAAAGAGATAGATGTTTTAGAACTAAATATTCTATGATATAGAGTGGGACGCAACGTGGAACAGTTTGCACAACTTATAAGGTCCAATAAGAACGGCCCAGGTGCGACGGCTGATGCCACGAATAGAGCTATTTGCATGCAGTCTAGTGAAATTGGTTTTGTGACGTAACAGTTATTATAAGTTACTCCTAGTGGTAGGAATTCAATTCAAAATCTTGCGAAATTGGAAACTGTTAATACTGTTGCAACGGCCTGTGGTTTCAAATACCAGTTGTATTTTGTTATATATAAACTTGTAGGAAACATGGACGTTTTTGTTTCAGGAGTTATTCGTTGCCTTAAATCGGCCATAGACGATAGGTACCGCTTGACAGTTTTAAATGTGCACGCAAAACCGACTTCCATAGAGGACACATACGTGACTGCAAGCCTGTCTGTTGGCTCAGTTGCAAAAATGGCATCACCAGCGACACACGACAATATGGTTGCTTTAGTGGGTTTATTACTTGTTATAAAAAATAGAAAAGAACTGAGAGCTGTGCATGCGACCTGCCACACACACTCGTTTATGCCTGCGCAGTCGCACCACGCAGGCGTGACCAAGCGAAAATGTCTATTTCGATATTATCTAGGTTGCATATGTACCATGTTTGTCAAGGATAATTGCACAGTTTTCTATTACACATGTTCATGCATACGCACAGTTTGAATTTACATTTTACAGGAAAAACTGCACATGCATGACCTATCGTGTATGGCCAGCTTTACACAAACACTACTTGTTTCTCATAAGTCCTTTCGAACCAAACTAGGTCTTGCTTAAGGCATAAATAAATTCACATTTAGCTTGTTTGTATTTCCAGAGAAGTAATTTAGAAGTCGGTTTATGTAGCGCAACACACTGATTAATTCATTGTTGGGGAACTCAGCCATCAAATTAGTATTGCTAAGTGGTTACAAATACAGTCTACACTGGTGGCACCGCGGGCTAAAATAGAAACATAATTATACGGATAGGTAATAGGCATAATATAGTAGGATGTATCATGTTTGATTAATGTAAGAAAATTAGCAACGACACTGATAAGGTTGTTTTGAATGACTAACATAAAACTACACGTAAACGTTTTTGAAGACCGCGTAAAGGTCGGAAACTATCCCCCGGAAATGTAATAGCAGGATAAAAAATATCCTACATCATTACATAACATATAATCCCCGAAGGGTTTGGCAGAGGTGTACCTAATATCACACCCACGTTTTGCCGGTTTTGTTATAAGTCTTATGTAATAGGACGCGAGCCCATTGCCATATACTGACCACAAATCCAGATTTCGTGGTTGCTACTGAGATATTCCCGACGAAAAACCCAAATAACACTTTGCTCGATTCAGGAATCAAACCCAAGACCGCCGACCACCAGGCAGAATATCCTATGTCCTTTTTTTTTGGGATGGGATATCAGCAAATGCCCCCTTCCGCTCTGGGCGGAGCAGAAGAGAATGTCAGACTTTTACTGACTAAAACCCATCCATGTTCCTTCTTTTGCCCTTTGTATTCCAGGGCCGCGGTATCTCTTTTGAACAGTCCCGCAGCCCTGGCAGGCATCGGCCCTTGCAGGCCCCTCTGATATCCTAATGAATGTATACACTGGTGGATAATGTGCAGGTCCACCACTGTATCAATTTCATACAATTCTGTTCACACGTTAAGGCATGAAAAGGTCACAGACAAATAGACAGAGTTGCTTTCTCATTTATAATATTAAGTTCGTTTTGACATTGCATAGGCCAAATTCAAAACACACCAAAAAACAAATGAACGCGTTAAGTTTCCATAACGATTTTGCATCCAAATCTGTTGCAACAATTTTGATCAAACCAACCAACAATAGATCAACAGTCCAACGCACAGATAAATTGAACTCAACGAACTTGCAAATCTGACACAACAGGCGAGGAACTGTTAAAATTTAACTACGCCGAAGTTAGACGACCAGTGACGACCACCACAGAATAAACACAAAAGGGCAGTTCGACACAACGAGAGAAAACTCACGCACACATTGACACACGTCCATGAAGAGCAAGTGTAATTTATTTGAAGTTGTTATACATACGCGTCTATGTGTACGTGCGCTTTTTTGGGAGCAGAAGGCCTAGACAAGCGATAATCGCTTTTAAAGCGTTTCGTATTTCGACTAAGATTTTCAACATGAGGTTTTTGATAGCTTATTATCATCATCATTATTGTTCAGCCCTTAACCCGATATATCTGAGTTCCATGCGTTGTCATCTTCCATAGAGGTAGCAAAAGTGATGACGGCTAAGATAATAGAGAGGTCTATTAGTAGTAATCACTTTGAAGTCTTTGACAGATATAATTTTTGTTTGTACACACGTAGAGTATATCACATCAAAAAAAAAAAAAACAAAATGGCTGCCAAATAGTGGGTAAGTGGATTGGAGCCAAGTGTGCAGTATATTTGTGTATTAGAATAGTTGTTATAAAAGTACTTAGAATATCGCTAGTCCATGACCGGACACATTGTATATTATTGACATTTCTACCGATAGAATGTCACATTGTTTAGACTCTCTGGCCTTCTGTACATATCTTGTTTTTGTGAGTGAACGTCAAATTGATTAGGACGTTAGAGGAACGCATTATGACGGCCGTTCTGACGTTTAACCGCATTCTGAAGTTATAACAGCAAGCTTGTTATCTGCGGAGGGGTGAGTAGAAGTGTTTTCGTTGATGGTTTGGTAATAGGGATCGTTTGTAATGGATAGTTAGCTGGATTTACGGCATGGTTGGAAGACCACAAAAATATAGTACAGTCGCCAGCACATCATGTTACCACAAACTGTCAAATTTCTACAAATGATTTTAAACTATAAACTGTTATTGGTTAAGTTCAAAATCGAATGAGAAAATTTGACAGTTTGAGGTAACTTGATGCGCTGGCAACTGTACCAGAAATATTAACATTGAAAAAAAATATGCTGAGTTTTAGCTAGCATACTGAAAAAGTGTGATATACATAAAAACACTGTAAGGAAAATAGAGGCCCCCTTTTAAAAACACACTATTTATTCAACCTTTTTCTTTTACAAATAAGCAAAACTGAAAATTCTGTCCAATTCTCGATGTGGTTAAAATCTGTTACCAAAACGAAGTTTATTACAGTATCTTTTTAATCAAAAATAAACAAGTACACAAGCAACTTCTCCGAACCAAATTCCGGCCCAAACTTCGAATGAACATGACGTTTAATCCGTCAACTGCAAACACTTCTAATCTCAATCTTCGTTATCAAATCTGGTATCTTAATTAAAGAGGCATGTCACCACATTCATAGGTACATGTATATGCTGAACGAAAGTCGGTCTCTCCTGCAATAATCATCTATCATGTCAGAATACGGAAACGTTTAATCAACTCTCAATCTTAATTAGCAGGCTTCGGGCGTTCCGACTTGTTAGACGACTTAGCACCCGACATTTTGTTGGCAGGACCTTTTTGGATGAAACTGTTCACGTATATCCGATGCCGATTTTTGTCGGAACCGACAAGAATGTTCTGCGATTGTGGCATCCGATATTTTATCGGGCCTGTATCAGAAGTTGGAACAGACCGTAACGAGATATTTTGCGATGCTCTGACGATATACTGAGTATTATCATCTTTTAATAGGTTTCTGTGTTAATTACTTGGTGTTAAATAGTTGGATCAGTTAAGTTTGATGTGAATGTTAAAAGGCATTTTGACATTTTCTGGGGGCTGATTTAGGATATCAACTGTGGAAATTTGAATTTCATAAGTTGTTGAGAAGCACAGCCCCCTAATTCTGTTATGATATGTCTGTTTGTTGTTCTGTTAGGTAAAAATGATAAATAATGACTTGGATAACGTAGTTGTATATAGTTTGATATCATAAGTGAAATTGAGAGTGTCATTCGATTTTCAATTTTAAACGCTGCGCCAATACGTACTACACGTACAACAGCGCGGTTAATTTCACTTATGGCATATACTTTAGCATCGATGACGAATCGGTACTATGAAAACAAAGAGTTGTGAATCGTGATCTTTTGTTTTTCGATGACGAACCGGGACAGTGACAAACCGGGCATAAGCCTTTCAAACATTCACGTTCAATAATTATGTTAACATTCGATATTTTTTTCTCATTGCAAGATAATGGTGTGAGTAGCTCGTGACTAAATAATAACCGCCGCTCGGGTCGATTTTCAGGTTAAGCCGTGCTTGCCGAGGTTGGTCCGTGGATGGGTGACCACCCATATCATACAGAGTTCTTTGACAATCGTTAGGTAGTCAGTGGCCCGAAGGACTGACAACCAGTCTTACCAAGGGGTATCGTAGTACCAGTACTAACTGGGTTGTGGAGGTCAGATGGGTCGCTCCATGTAAAATACTGGTATTCAGCAGCATCCAGACCCAGAAGCAGACACTAACGTAGTTGGGGAAAGGCTAGGCCGATAATGATTGCAAGATGATGTTATCAGTTTTGTTCACTTATTCACTAATAACTTAAACGAAACCTTACATATCTACCTACCCCAAAACCAACATCAAAATCGATACAGCAACAAAACGCCATAATTACAAGCAAACAAAGTATGTTCTACAATAAATAGCGCGCTGTCAGCGACGAAGCTAATCCGACTCAGTGTCAGAGTGATCGCGGGCGCAAATATGAGAACCTTCATGCGCTGTTTTGTGTGGCAGGTGCGCCATCGAGGAAGAAATTGATGGGTTTATTTGGATGTGGGAGTCTGACAACCAGTCCTACCTAGGAGTATCGTATTACCCAATACTAACTGGGTTGTGGAGGTCAGACAGGCAGTCGCTCCACGTAAAATACTGGTATTCAGCTGCTTCTGGTTACACTGGAAGCCGACCTCTATTTATTTATTTAAACTTCATGTACAATAGTGGTACATAGGCGGACTTAATGCCACAAGCTATTCTTTGCCAGTCAACCTTTGGGTTAAATAAGAAAACATTATGATAGGGTACAAAATAAATATCTAAAAAATAACTTCTTGTTTTCGATAATTCCACCCAATTGGCCTCTATGTAGTTGGGAAAAGGCTTGGCAGATGATGATGGTTACAAACAAGTCATAACTATTAATTAAACTTATTCATAGTTTTCACTAATTACGTAGATGTATAGGTACACGTGTTACATAAGTACGTGTAACGTTGATGAACGTAATACCTTTAAGGATTTTAGACAGCCCACGTTTTGATGGTCGCTCAATAGCCCTCCGCATTCAAGAGGCGAACATTTTATGCGTAGTGGTTAAATGGTGTTTTTAGATAATATTGATAGTCCATGTTACAGTAAAATTTAAAGTAAACATCCCTTTAGATACTAGAGGTCTGTCTTTTAATTGTGTACTTCCAGAATTACAAGCATGTATTTCATTAGTTTCAGTTTCAATAACAACTGACGACTGACGTGAGCGTACAAAAATAGCTTTAAGTTACGTTGCGTGTGTAACTAAACCCCGCCATATAACCTCAATTTCACTTTAAAAGTACTAATACGACTTCCCATTCGGTGTAAAATTAGCTTTACAAAGTTCGTAGCGAATTCTTACAACATTTGCTACAAGCTACGAGGCGTAGCAACTACTTCGTAGCACCGTAGCGTTTCGTAGCACCGTAGCGTTTCGTAGCACCGTAGCGTTTCGTAGCACCGTAGCGTTCGTAGACTCCGAACTAACAAGCAGATATATTTAGTTTTTGTTCAGTGAAACTCTAAGCTGACACCGAAATCAGTTGTTGGGTAAAACCAGAACATTGTACATAGAACTATGTAGGGCTTACTAATGAGCACATAGCCTTTGTGGCCAGTTTGTTGAGTTACGTAAAGAGTAATTCATTCGAAACCGAAAAATAAAAAGTTTTTCGGTGTACCTAAACCGGTAATACATTCATTTTTATTTTGTTTGAGATAGTCTCTTCTAAACTACTAAACAATGATTTTGTGATTCGATTTTCAAACGACGAACCAAAGGAGGGGGTTCTCAATTCGACGCGTATTTTTTTTTTCTCTAATTCTCTGTAATTCGTTTGATATACAACTGTAATGACACTGTCTAGTTTGGTGGTAACTAAATAGCTGATCCCATGACGATCACATAAGGGGAACTTTACAGCATATCATTTATCAACATTTACTTGAAAAGCTCTTTTCAATTACCCATTTCAACATAATAAAACTGCCAACGAAAATTTCGCCGCCATCAAAATCCCCGAAAATGTATTCCCTATTTCGTGTTCAGTCGTTAACGTCATCATATTTACCTAAAATATAACATTAAATTCAGCTTTATTTCCAAAGTGTTAAACGTGTTTAATTTTACGAGCGTCCAGTTATCGCTTCGACCGCGAATCCGACAGACTACGATGATTCGATGACGCTGCGTGGTCCCGCTGCTGAATAAGCGATTGATTTACGAGTATTGCCATTTAGGCTGTGTGTTCGAGTGAGTGCACCGAGGTGCAGTGTCTAGTTTGTGTGGGGACAACAATTTTGGAAATTTTCAACGATGAATTTTTTATTAGACTGCTGAGCATAATGGTCCTGGGCTCGAATCCCGGGTCGGGCAGTGTTATTGGGTTTTCCCATCAAGAATTTTCTAATAGCAGCTACGGAGTCTGGATTTGTGCCCGGTTGATGGCAATAGGCTCGCCCCCTATTACATGGGACTTTGAACATAACTGGCAAAATGTGGGTGTACTATTAGATAGACCTCTGCCTAACCTTTTTAGGATTAGAGACGTGACGTTATGTTATGATGTTATGTAGATTTATTTAACTCCATCATCATTCGTCTAGACTTTTCCCAACAATGTTAGGGTTGGCTCCTAGACTAACCAGATGCAGTTGAATATCAGTATTTTATATGGAGCGACTGCCTATATAACGTCCACATCCATCGCTATGGCTGAATTACATCGTTGTATGTAAATTTAATGTAAAAATAACATGTAAGTAAAATGTAATACACATGTTGTTTGGTTTGTAAAATGAAGAAGCCCATTAAGCATGTTCTCGCCCTTCATATAAATTACTCGTATTTGTATAAACCTGTGCCATAATGAATTATTTCAGAGAGTTCAGCTCGGTATAATGATGCTCCAAATGTTTAATGTTTCCGAAACTGGTTGAAGAAAAACAAAGAACGGAGAAGAGGTAATTTACCGGAACATTACAGTTCTACTCGAAGTTAATGTTCAATTTAATTATCTTGGTCAATAAGTTAGGGTTCGCCTAAATCCTAATAAATTTTCACCATTTAAACATTGGAACCGCGCTCATATACCTTAAATAATTAAATCCTTACCAACATTTATAACACAAAAGATTTGCTTACTACTACCACAATAATTTCAACTCCTACATTATGTAATAGCATTTGTCTAGTCACCGAATAATTGTCGGAAAACTCTCGTCTAAAGCCGACAATGAACGAACAAAACCCGAGTCCCATTTATTTAGATTTACAAACGTAAAAAGAGGAATCGCCAGCGAAATAATTACACGACAAAAATTAAAAAAAGAATATCCAGCGACATCGCTTTAGCTACACGAAACAAAGTTAAAGCAATCTTTTTTTTTTGTTCCCAATTTTTTTTCTACGTCAACTGGACTGTAAAACAGGGTGCACTGTGTTTTGTAGTTGGAAACAAAGTAGCCATGAGCTCCGTGTCGCATCCTCAGCATTTTGTTTTTCATTTGTAAACTATATAACTGTTGAGTTTTAAAAGGCAGATTTGTTTTTCTCTTCCGGTATTTGCACACCACTTTAGGATATCAAATTGTGGGAAAACATAGCATATATTAAACTACATTTTCACACAACATTCAACAATATTTTAAGTACAACTTTACTACCTAAAATTGCATTATCCTTTACTAGCTAAATGCTTCACAATTTTAGGTGGTCTGAAATGAAGCTTCCAGCATTCAATTCCTTGCCACATCCACTTTCCTTTTATTGAAAACCAATCATTATAAATTATGCATGACAACGATCGTAGGCGTTGTGTTTGTAATAGACTCGCCTTACTTCCAAATAGAATTCCCAGGTCTCACCATTATAAACCATCACTAAATATTCAGTAGCCAAATAATTCAAATTGGTTGGAATTATTCAGCTTGTGAAAACAGTCGATTTTACAAAAATAAACACCATTATTTATTCAGTTCGTTCCAAACCTTTGAGATGGATGTGGTATGAATATTGAACTGCAAAGATAACTTTGCAACAGTTCCATTGTCATTGTGATTTCAATTTTCGACATACTGAGCAATATTTGTAATTTACGGCGACACAGAATTCATAAAGCGCTGATCATTATCAGATGATAAAGCAATGAATGTATGCAGAATTTAATGGAAGGCTGGATCGGAAATTGTGTTTCCGAAAAATTACGAATGACGTGATTGCAAAGGATTTTGTTGATAAAAACTTGTGAGGGTCAATTAAACACAGTTTGTCGTCATATTGTGTTACAAAATATTAAATTCAGTTGTACAAAAACATGACAGGGGATTGCGAAAAAGTTTATATAAATTTGTTTGCAATTTAATGTTTCAGTGATGATGAGAATCAGTTTAAATTGAAGAACAAAAATACACCTAGCACAAGTTACTTCGGACTTAACTAAAACAGTAATTCTCCAAACAGAAAATGGCGGACAGAAGAATTGACAAAACAAAAATGAAAGAAACAAGACCCCACTACCAAAGTAACACAATGTTTGTAATAACAACACACCAAGTTAACTTTTAAAAGCAACCGTAGACAATAACATAAACAAAGCATTTCAGTTCATATTAAAAGTAGATGTAAGTAATAAAATTTTACAAGGGAATATAAAACTTTAGTGTTTCCCGATAAGCAATGGAATCCGACATTTGAATAGGCTGTATTAACGGTAAATTTGTAATGCGGGTTATGAATACGGTGAGCAAAATCATAGTTTTGTTGTTTTTTGTTAGGTATAGTGAAGTAATAAAGATGCTGAAAAAAAGAAAAAGAAAAGAAAGAAGATAAAGATTCTTATTCAGCTTTTTGTGAAAACTGAAACAGATAATAAGAGTATTTTGTAATGTAGTCATATAAAATCTCTCATCGAAAAAGATATGGCGGTAGGTACTAATAAACCCTAAGCGGTAACTTCAAGAACCGAACGGCATTGTGTGTTCACTATTACAAAGCAACATCTAGATGGATACTTAAATAAAAGAAAAGCAAGCTATTGAATTTTGGCTCAGCGTAGACAGTTGTAAATCCGACAGCGCGCTTTTAAAGACATTCATGTAGGTTAATATCAAACAAAGACATCGCTTTGTACTTACACAAAAAAACTTCCACTACAAACATTCTAACGGGTTATAGATTAACAAATCCATACCCTGGAGCAAGTTAACACAAATTGATTCGGCCGATGCATTAATTTCCTGTCAACAAGCGTGCTTGGTATAAATGTGCGATAAATAAAAACTGACTTGTAGCAACAAACGAACGGTATGAAAATTCAATATCCGTTCCAAGAGAACGGAGCAATGCAGCGTATATAACAATGGATTGGGGATTTATTTCATGAATCGCGTTTTATTTTGAGTACTGCTGTTTATAATATAAACGTTATAACAAATTGGATATCAGACAACCTTAAGATTACAGAAACAAAGATCATAATTAGACTAAAACATTCGAACTGCTGCGACACAGATCCCCTGAGTCTGGATCTGTGAGAAGGAGTGTACCATAATCCACAACGCAGGACCAGTGCGGGTTGATTTTTAATTTACAAAGAATAAGAAACCATTGATGAAATAAAAGCTGCCCTAAAAGATAACAATCTTTTAGTAGCCCCTAAGGATACCGACAAAGAGCAATAAATAAATATGTAACAAATTGGTAATGAAAAAGAAAGGATTCATGAAAAAGATGCTGAGAATGAGAAATATGTGCGGCATCACGGTCGCGGACCGCATAACGATGAGTCTGGATACGTGTGTGAAGGTCAGTGTGCGAATGGAGATAAAAATGGTTATGGACTCAGAAATACTGAATTGTATATTCGAAAATCTAAAATCAGACGACCAGAAATAAGTTAAAAAAGTAACTAAAATTAAATCTCTTACACAGATTAATTATAAATCCAAGAAGTCCAAATCTGCCTAGATTTTTCCAAACTGTATTGGGTTTGACTTCCAGTATTACCGAATGCAGCTGAATCCCAATATTTCCAGAAGCATCCAGAAAAAGCCTACAGTACCTCCAAAGTACAGTTAAAGGGTAACAGATATTGGAAAGAATAGGTATTTAGAAACTCCTTAGTAAGAATGTAACATGATAATCATTCCAATTTAAAATACTGCTCCATAAAGTAGTCCAACGACATCCATAGCAATTTAACCATTTGAAAATGTAGTCTCAACGTCATTCAGATACAGTATAATGGGCAGTTTATTCTACATTGTTATAAAGAAGAACGTATATAGTTTTGTTTCCCATCTGCTCGCCGATAACTGGACGCAGGGGAGACGTTGCTTTCATTGTTATGTTCATACAAACGTACTGACTAGGGTAGGAGAACTCGGTGGGTAGTTTCTATCAATTATAGCGAGGAATTAAATGTACTAGATACGTAAAAGGGTAAATTAAAACTGTTGATATAACTTCAATATCATTTCTAGATATGGCTAGAAAAAAAGAAGGTGACGAGAAATAGAGAAGTATGGAAGAAGAAGATATGCTGCGCCAACCCCAAATAAATTGGGATAAAGGCAGAAGAATAATGATAATGATGTGTAAACGGACCCTCCACGAAGCCGTCAATCAAGCATTATGTACATCAAACCAAGTAACTTTACGCAAAAATTATTGTGCTGGGAAAGGACTTTTTTTTGGGGTGAAAAATCACGTTTTACGGTAGGACTCAATGTAACGCACTCAATTATTACTTATCTTTATTTGCATTCCATAATGTGTGAAGATCTTACAATGGGCTTAAATCTAAGGTACAATTACGGACCCTGTAGGGTACAGCAAAAAGGATAAAAATTTAAATTGTGATGATGGATGGATAGTAGCAGTACGGGGGTCGTGGAGGTGTTTAAAGTAAAAATATTATATTAAGAAAAAGATTAAAAAAAAAACATGTGAAAAGTTGGAACTTTGACCCCCAATATCTCCGTAACTGGAAGGTAGCACAAAAAATGATCGGAATGATGGGGAGATTAAGTGCCTTTCGGCTTCGTTAAGGGTGTTATTACACGCTTTATTCTACATTTTGACGGTCTAATTTTGTAGTGATGTTATTGAGATATGTAAACTACGCTATTGAAAACAATTAACGAATCTTGTAGGTGATGACTCAATTATTATCAATGAGCAGTTGGTCTTGCGCTTAATTTATCTCCGGTCGTGCCAGGAGGCCGATACTTGGGACTACGAGAGAGAATAGAGTGCACTTATAGCTATGGCTAGCCTCAACTAAAATATTATGCCCTCATTACCGAAAACGGCGAGGAGGACAATTCATCATCTGCCTAGCTTTTTCCCAACTATGTTAAGTTCGGCTTCCAGTCTAACCATATGCAGCTGAATACCAATATTTTAGACGGGAGTGACTGCCTATCTGAGCTCCACAACCCAGTTAGAACTGGGTAATACGATATCCCTTGGTAAGACTGGTTGTCAGAATTTCGGGCCACTGGCTACCTGTAACGACTGTCAAAGATCAACAAATTACATCCGGGACCAACGGCTTAGTTTGTTTTCCAAAGCACGGAGGAGACTTGGTGTGTACTGATGGTCACATCCACGGCAAGGAGGACAAAGTAAAGAGTCAAATTTTTCTCAAACAAAATCACGTTTTCCAAACGATCAAAGTGCGTCCAAGAACTCGATCCAGAATAACTTAACTATTCCATCTGAATGTAAATTCGCTTGGCAAGTTGTGAATAGCGAATGCTAATCAGTAAACAATGATTAATTAAGTCTTCGTAGTTGAGATCTTTGTCATTATGATGAGTCGTATCGTGGTACCCTGGTATCCTGGTATCCTATTCATACGCAAACGTCTTCTGATGGTAAATGAGAGTGATTTTGTTGACGGAGTGGGGTTCGTGTGAGGCTGACATATGTTTCGTGTTGTGATTTAGCGTTCACGTTGCTGCTGTAAGTTTCTGCTACCTTTGTTATTTTTGATACTACAACATTATTTTTATGTGACTTGTTGTGTTATGATGTTGTTTGTTGTTTTTGCGACTGCCGTTGTTTGGTGTGTTGTAATTGTGTTAGTAGTGTACCAAGTTCTTTTTTTTTTACTTGGTTAATACGTCCTTGCGTCTTGTATGAATCAGTTTAACATAATATAACATCATGCCTGTAATCTCCGAAGGATTAAGCAGAGGTATACCTAATTTACACCCACATTTTGCCAGTAATATGTAAGTCCCATGTACTAGGGGGCGAGCCTATTGCCACCAACCTGGCGCAAATCCAGACTCCGTGGCTGTTACTGAGAAATTGCTGATGGAAAAACCTAATAACATTTTGCCCGACCTGGAAATCGAACCCAGGACCTCATGCTCAGCAGTCGCGCTTGCGACCCTAGACCAACGAGGCAGTCACTATTTTCGTGTGACTTGTTTCATGTATGAATCAGTTGTAGTCGTCAAAAATACCCTAATGTTGGGTTTCTTAACTCGTTGAACTGGTTATAATTTAAGCAATCCCTACCGGTATGCAAAAGACCATAAACTACAAAATATAGTCCCCCAGTTACCACTAATTCTGACCTACGCATGCATAATTGCTTTTAATTAAACCCATCCTATCTTGATAGATAGTAAACTGTTCAATTATTTACGTTTAGTTTTTCCTCCATTATTTACTCACTGTTATCTACTTCCCTTAAAGAGTGTTTATCGACTTTTAAATGTAAACCAATTTAACTTAACACAGTTTGCGTAGAACCTTGCATGCATGCACGAGAGCACGCGCGTGCCATATCAAATGGCTTTTAACCTTATTTTAATTAGCAGAGAGTTGATATTTGCATTAAAGCACGTTACAAGGTAAAGAATTGGTGTAGTACTTCAGTAAATACTGTACCGGAGATTTTGTATTTCATGTAAGGAAATTAATTTATTTTTAGACCTATGCTGGTTAATTTATGACCTAGTAAGGCAGTGTGAAAGTGATTACGTAGTTATTAATGGATGGATACAATCTAGACTAAGGAAAACGTGGACTAGGTTAATCGAAAAATATGACTTTGGTTCGGCCTATTTTGAAGGCAAAGTAATAACCAAACTAAAAGAAGCAGACATAAGTATTATAAATAACGTGACGAGGTTTTCTTAGACATAGTTTAGTTTATTTGAATAGGTATATAATGATATGAAGGGCGTTCTGTTGGATCTGCTTACCACGTTTGAAAAAAGACGTGAGTTTTTATGTTTGTATGTAGACCAGTAAATTGTCTTTGAATGGTCCTACATTTTTTTATGGGACAAGCCCACTATACTATTCCCAAACCACTGCAATTCCTGAAAGTTAAAATCAACAGTGGCGACCACCAGAAAAGCGCCGAGATAATGAAGTTCGACGAAGTCCCAAAGAAACAATTAATCAGAAAAGAATAGCGGAGGAGTAGGAAAAAAATTGTTTTAACCAAACAAAAACTTGAAATCTTTTCACAACAAACAAAAATACCAACTTAAATCACTAAGCATATATTATTCTAGCACTCACATACAAACTCAAATTTACCATCCCAACGATTGTATGAAATAGAAACATTAACGCAGCCATACTGTTTGCTTACACTCGAGTTTATTTGCACACCTATACACACACACATTCCCCACACACACATAGACATAACGTGTTCCTTTCGTACTAACGTTTCTAAAACAAATGTTACACAATTACTCATTTAAATATGGCGACAATTTTTGCCCGTTTTATTTTTGTTTCGATTTTCGAATTAACGAACGAGTTCCATGGAAAAATGACTAATAATAAAAAGTATTTCAAACTGAACTTTAGGGTTACCGACCTGCAAAGATTCTTGACTATTATTGGTAATATCCGTCAGTTGGGTATTACCAATAATAGCCGTACCCGTATTACCCGTATTTTTTTCGATTCTATTTAACAAATTAAATAATTATCAATACTGACATTCAAGCGTCAATATATCATTGTATCATTTAGGTACACTCGCATTTATCTGTATGTGGACAAGTTGGTATTTCCTTCGTGAATTGCAGAAGTTTTGAATGCCCTCAGTTTTCACATAACATCACGCTTGTAATCCCCGAAGGGTTAGGCAGAGGTGTACCTAATAGTACACCCCCATTTCGTCAGTTATGTTTGTAAGATAATATAAGATCAGTCCTTGTTATTTGCATGTATTTTCTTGCAAATAAACATTTATGATTTCATTTGATTTAAGTCCCATGTAATAGGAGACGAGCCTATTGCCATAAACCGGGCACAAATGCAGTCTCCGTGGCTGCTACGGAGAAATTCCTGATGGAAAAACCTAATAACACTTTGCCCGACCTGAGAATCGAACCCAGATCCTCAGACTCAGCAGTCAAGCATACAACCACTAGACCAACGATGTAGTCAAAGCAATCAAAATAAGGCTTTCTATACAATCGTCATAATCATAGGTATCCAAGAACAATTTATTATCAGCCAGTTACACAAACTAAATTAACCAATAAAACCTCATACTTTCAACTGTAGCTAGGAGACCATAACAATACAGAGCTACTAACAAAAAACCTATCGAGTCCACTGACGGTCGACCACTTTTCAACCTTATTACTTAGGGCATATGGGTGAAAAATGGCAGACCGTCAGTGAACACTACCTACTCGTTCTATGTAATATTCCCTTAGCGTCTACGGTATCTATTTTCATATACCACGGAAACTTTTGGCCCCATTTAGCGTAATGCTTGTGTCCACTTACAGGCTGTGTAGTTCAAATAGCTAGTTAGTGTAATATTTAGGAGCTTATTGGCTTGGTACGAATTGAAAGATATAATGACTAGTACCAAACTGGGAGGCCATTTTCTTGTTTTGCTATTTGTGGTGCTAGACAAAAATTTGATTTATGCGACGCTGGTCCCAAAATGCCCTAGATAGAGAAGGGAGAGAGCATTTGCCCTGTAGTGGGAAAATCCACGCATATTATACCAATAGATACAATAGGGTTATAGAAATACGTGACTTAATCCACACAATATAATAACAGTGTGGTAGAAACACGTCACACCTATATACAAAGTTGATACGACAGAGGGGCTTTCCTTTGAACTGCCTATATTAGGTACCATTTTCAAGCTCTGTACTAAAAATCAATTAAATAGGAGCAGTAGTTTAGCCGCAAATGATAAATGTTTGTTTTTGTGCGCGTACTTCAAAACGCCCGCCTCAACACGAGATAACACACACCGCGCTCGGCGCGTGCGCGACGCTGCCGCTCTGTTACCTACGCATCTAAGGTCAGTCGAATTTTTTTACACAGGATGGTTACGTTTTATTCTGATTTGTAAGCTATTTAGTTTCTTTGATAAAAATATTTTCTCTTTTTTGGCGCTTTTTATTTTTATACCGTATCGAATTAATACTAAACACGTATAGTATACGTAGTGTAATTTAATGCCCCTCTGTCGTATCAACTCTGTATATAAATAAAATTGAAGTGTCTGACAACAGCTTGTTATTGAATGCATAAGAAAGTATAATAAGGTACTTATACCAAACTATTTTTTATTTTGCCTATCTGTCTGTCCGTTTGTTCCGACTAATTTCCTAAACGGCCGAATCAAAATTTACTGACAGATAGCTGATGTTATTGAGAGTAACTTTGGCTACTTTTATTAAAAAAAAAGGATTAGGGTTCCGTGCAAAAAATGAAAAACCCTTGAAGTTGTTTTTAATTTCACGCGGAAGAAGTTTGCGGACAACAGCTAGTACTTTATAAGATCAAGTGGAAGTTAAAGATTTACAGCGCTGCATATACATACAATACCTCTACCTTTTTTTTGGGATGGGAAATCATCAAATGACCCCCCCGCTCTGGGCGGAGCGGAAGGGAGTGTCAGACTTTTACTGACTAAAACCCATCCATGTTCCTTCTTTTGCCCTTTGTGTTCCAGGGCCGCGGTATCTCTTTTGAACATTCCCGCAGCCCTGACAGGCATCGGGCCTTGCGGCCCCTCCAGATAACACTTCTACCTTCATTAGTACTTCACATATAAACCTAAGTCATATCACCAAATACCTACCACCTAAAATGGATTACAAATGACTCCAAAACAACATTTATTACCGTAACAAAATCTCTACCTATTTCTTGTTACACCAAACATACCTCGTTACGCCAAAACTTAGATCGTATACAGTTATCAGCAAACAAACTAATACTGAATTAAGGGGAGGCACGTATGTTAGTAAATCAGAGGGAAGCGTGCACGTAGCGCAGATCCGCACAGTTTTTGATATATACCCCTTAAGTAATGCTCACAATTTCACATGCAGTATTTGAGTTCGGATTCTGATGTCATTTGTTTTAGTGTGCAGTAAGGCGTAAGTCGTCTTTTGTTTCTGTCGCATAAGTTTCATCGTCGCGAGTCATGCTTTAAACCATTTTAATTTTTTTGGTTCCAAGCCACTGTGCCAAGACGCATAACGCTCGAGTCTCATGACCAAGCAGTAAGGCATGTTCACAGAAATCTTCAAAACGAACCATTAAAATACTGCTTCCCTGCCTAGTGGAGGTCAGATTGGCATTTATCGGTAAAGTTCGGATATTCAACAGTTTTCTCGTTTCACAAGAAGCCAAAGCAAGCAAGAGGTTTTTACTAAGAAATCACACATCGCAGTAAAATCGGGTATAGAGAACTTCGAGACAAAACCAGCAAGTCTTTGAATAAAAAATCGCAGACATGTGACATCTACAAACCAGCCCTTTTCCCGCGTGGTGGATTACTGTGCACTCTCTCTCACAGACGGGAGGCCTGATGTCCAACAGTAGGAATATTACAGGCTGATTATGGGTCTAGAGAACTAGTGGGAGACGCATTGCCGTGTCCTTGTAGTAATTTTAAACCGACAATATCAAAGCTAGAAGTATAAACAGTCGCCAGCGCATCAAGTTACCACAAATTTTCTAATTCGATTTTGAACTTAACCATCAACATTTTATGGTTTAAAACCATTTGAGGAAATTTAACAGTTTGTGGTAATTTGATGTGCTGGTTCTATACCATACTTTGTAACTGAACAAGATACTGTGTACATTACCATAACATGTGAAGTATTTCGCATGAAATACCGCTGACGTCACCTCATATAATTTACATCTCTAGTGTCGGAGTTTATTACAGGATCTTGGAACATGAAATTGCGACTCTTCAATATTATTCGTTCCGTACGAAGTGGTTTGATGCGCCGTATTTATTACGTGGTGTATGCATAATAATATTTCATGTTTGGTGTTTTAATGTTTGGTGTTATTTAAAATTTCAGTTTAGCCTTTGGTATTGGAACGTGGATCCGCGCAATCCCGTTGTAGGTACTGTCGGAGCGCGGGTCCACGACAAAACGACATCACGCGTTTTTATACCAGCGGTTATTAAGATCCTTCTTTGTTTGCTTATAGAATTCAGTTCATCTTAGGTTACTTTTAATCTAGTGCAGGGTTTCTCAACCTTTGACATTACGTGTCCCCAACTGTTATTTAAAGTTATTACGCGCTCCTTTGCCTGTTAGGGTCAACTACAAAGATTCGATAACGTGTGCCGCTTTCGCTGATTTGGGCTTATTTTACGTGCCCCAAATAACTTGATTTCGTTTAATAGAAGTCACTGCTTCATCAGGACTTTTAGCATCAAGGCCTGGCCCCGAAAGGTTAGGCGCGTCGCCTTCACCATATAGTACACCCACATTTTGCCAGTTATGTTTAAGTCCCATTTAGGGAGGCGAGCCAATAGTCATCAATTGGGCACAAATCCAGACTCCGTTGGCTGCAAATGAGAAATTACTGACGGAAAAACCCAATAACACTTTGCCCGTCCTGGGAATCGAACCCAGGACCTTATGCTCAGCAGTCGCGCTTGTGACCACTAGACCAACGAGGCAGTCAAAGCCTTTTTTTTAATACTAAAAGAACGGAACTTATTCAAAGTTTCTCTAGGTAATTAAAAGACTGTGTAATTTTGAGAACTTCCTCTTCTTCTCCAGCATCCAAGATTCACATACGTTTCCTTCTTAGAAAAGGAATCGTAACGACAAATTCTCAGTCAAAACTCCCTGTAGTTACGCCCATTAATTGTCAAAGTTGGTTCGTACAAACCCCAGTTGGGGCGTATCTGGCGTATGTTAACTTTGTCCAAATTACCGCGCTGTAAGAACTTGTGAATTGTATTGGATGTAAATCTTGTATTGTGTTGGTCTTGGTATTGACCAGGTTTTGTGAGAGATAAGGCGTTAATTAAGTATATGAATGCTTTTATTGGGTAGGAAACTGTTGTAATTTAAAAATTTTTGAAAATCAATGTTCTAAAGATAAACGAAAATGAGAGAAAAATGGGAATGTTATGGGCTAATTATGAGTCATACCAAGAGGTATCGTATTATCGGGTTGTGAAGATCAAATAGGCAGTCGTGAATACAGCTTTTTACTCTGTTGTATCCGATAAGACTGGCTGCCGACCCCAACATAGATAGTAGGGATAAGGGAAATGCACGTGCCAATCCTGCCACGGTGTATGGTTTCACTACCGTTAGTTGTCTGCTGAGAATGCCTAAAGCATAAGGCCACATGTTCTTTTTGTATGTACAAAGTTTATATAAAAGAAAAATAGCTCCAGAAAATTGTCTACTCATTGATTTAACAATCTGTCAAATCAATGTGGCAATCTCCCAGATCTTTAGTATAAAGAACACATTCTTCTCAAGTTCCCTTTAATAATTTAAGATCAGATTTCGTTCTGTCTAGACTACATTTCAGGGACTGTTTTCCAACTCCGACAGCTCCTTATCTCAAAGCACGGAATGCAACACATACGTAGTATATTTCAGCTCTTTTGTCGAGAGCGTTTAGCATAAGAACTTAATGACTGGAGTACTAGACGGATGTCGTCTGTCTTTGCTCTATTTATGCCTTACTTAAGACGCAATTAGTTTGTTTGTAAAAAGAGTGGAGTAACTCGAAAGATATCTTCCTCTAGAAGTCGTGAATAATGTGACGGTCATAAAATAACCTATAACCCGCAAAAAATTGAGTAGATCTCCGTAAATCTAAAAATAGGCGAGTTAGATGTTCGTAAGTAGAACTACTGAACGTAAATCTATTCTATTTTTTCCCGGGTATATAATTTAATGTCACACAAATGAAAAAGTTATCAGTACATAGTATAAAACAAAGTCGCTTTCTCTGTCCCTATATCCCTATGTATGCTTAAATCTTTAAAACTACGCGACGGATTTTGATGCGGTTTTTTTTAATAGATAGAGTGATTGAAGAGGAAGGTTTATATGTATAATACATGCACCCGTGCCAAGCCGGGGCGGGTCGCTAGTTAGTTAATAAAATTAAGTTTTGTTGGTCACTCTGATTTTCGAAATACATGAGTTATTTCCACTGTCGTTCTGGCCTTTTATGTATTTAAAAGGCGTTCTACATGTTTCTATTACTCGCCAAACAGCAATGAGATATAGATTAGCCACACTTTTCATAACCGACTTCAAAAAGGACTACCTAAGCTTATAAATTCGACTAAAGGTTTTTATTGGGACCCTAAATCCGACCAAGTGACTGGTAACTATGGAGAAAATGGCTCAAATCAGTTCCTAAACTGAACATAGCAACAGCAATAAAAATAGACCATCATCAAATGAAGGGTGTAACAAGACCCTTAACGAAGCTGAAAGGCATCATTGCGTTCGTTTTTTGTTTGAAAATTGAAAGGAAGTCGTTTGTCTTGCTATGGACATGTAATGAGGAGCGATGAAACGCATGTGACTAAAAGAGTGATGGACATGAATGTTGATGGATGGAGAAGGAGAGGAAGGCCAAAGAAAAGATGGATGGATTGTGTGAAGACTTGAAAGAGAAAGGAGTACATGATGCCGTGACGTCTGACAGGGGAGAATGGAAGAAGAAAACGTGTTGTCAACTTTTCACAATTTTTTATTTTATTTTAAACACATGTTTTTAATGTAAGATTTTTTATTTCTTTAAACACCTCCACGACCCCCATACTATACAATCCATCCATCAGCACAATGTTTTGAGTGCGTTACATTGAGTCCTACCGTAAAACGTGATTCACCCCGAAAAAAACGTTTCCCAGCAAAAAATTTTGCGTAAAGTTGCTTAGTTTGATGAAAATAATGCTTGGTTGGCGGCTTCGTAAAGGGGCTGTTTACACCCTGTATATTCCACAGACATACACCATATCACCGCAACCCTTACCTAATGACTATTTGAACCACGTGATCCGCTTTCAAATACACTCCGAAACCAATGAAGGTTACTAATTAAACTATCAAACTTTTAAACAACGGCTCAAAAGTAATTACGACGATGGGTTGAACAAAAACTTATACAAAACACTATTAGAAAACAAAACTATAATTGAATTTAGTTTCAACTATAATTGAATTACCTTTTTGTGGCACAAGAATTAATTGGCTGTGGAGTTGGGTATTGCATTAAAATAAATGGGTTAGTTGAAAAACTGTTGCTATGTACTGATGGTCTGTGTGAAATGATAACCAGTTAGGTGGTCTAAACAAAGTGACCATCTATCAATAATAATGAAGATGGGAAGCAGTGATAGCCTAGTAGTGGGTCTGTCGGATTGCCAAGTCCTTATGACTTGGCAGTCCGACAGACACTCTCTCGAGTTCGAGCCCAAGACACGCACCTCTAACTTTTCTGATTCATGTGCGTATAATTATCAGTTGCTTCGGTGAAGGAAACCTCTCATCATTTTCTCGACGGCATGTAAAGCCAAGTCAGAGGCATAAAAACTCTGACACCAGGTTAGGCACTAACCACACGAAAATGAAGATGAAGATGTGAAAGTCAGACGAGTATTGGATTGATATTAAACTACCGATAAACTTTTGATAATCCAGTTTGCAGTCGTAGAAATACGAAGTGCTTCGGCAGAGATCGTCACTTATCTTGATCAAGTTCACAAGATCCCTTGGAAAGCACGCTAATCTTTGTCTGTGTCATTAAATTTCTCATTAGCAACTGTTAAAAGCCCAAAATCAATACTACTAATCAGCCTTTTAGTTGCCTGTTGATAGACAACTTTTTGTTCAAAAGAGGATGCACATACACCTAAGGAGAAGATTTTTTTTGATTTCCTTCACATAAGAAAAGAGGTTATATACATTTCCATTCGATACCCTAACTCCTGCACTAGGTGAGACCTGTGCTACAGAAGTAAAAGAATACAGCTTAAAGGCGTTTAAAGCTGATAATGGAAATCCCTACACCCAATATACATACATGCAACGGCACCGAGAATCAAGACAGTCTGGAAAACCCACCCTTAAAAACAACACGAGAAAAATGATGCAACTACAAAGTTCAAAAAACGTAACACACAATACATGCGACCCGATTACCTAATTAGTCGGTTCCGAACTCGTGTTAGCTATATTTCTTTGGATTAAATTCTGCGAGAGTTCTGCGATTTACTTCGTTCGGAATAGTTGATTAACTCTAACCGTACAGTGGGAAGTATTTCGAGTAATAAGTGCTTGGCATTCTCGTCTCCGAATACAAGTTGCGCACTTTATTTCATTAGTTGCATTTAATTTTGGAACAAAGAGCTTTGTTCTTTTGTTTTTTTTTACTGTGTTCATTTGTTTGAGAGCTGACATGGTGTGGAATTGTTTGGTTTCAAGTACTACAGTGATTTTTATCTCTTGAAAATTCTCAAGCTGGTTATTATAGCAGGTATTACATCATCGATTTCCGTAATATTTATATATCGAATAATACTTCTGAAGTGCGAGTGTATAATATGCAGTAATAATACCAACCAAAGATACAAGAATTCTTAAGAGAATTCTTCTTTTTATTTTTCTTATTCTTTTCTTTTCTTTTTCTTTCTTTCTTATTCTTTTCTGAAGATTCTTGATAAAATCTTCATTACACAAACACATTAAAAAAACACTGCAATCTCTACCAAAAATAAAATCTGCAACAAACAACGCACAATAACTTAAACTGTACGAAATTAAATTTCAACCACGCTCCTTGCAGGTGGCTCATTATTGTATAACAGCTGCAGCAGCTGTGCGCGCCAAAATTTAACCACAACCACCTTTAGGTATAAACCATGATGTACTTTCATTCGGGACGAGGTAATGAAAAAATTGGGGTCAATTCTGATAGCGATTTTTGAGGTAACATTATAGCTGGTTTGGCAACTGATAGAGCTGCGAAAGAACTAAATGAATTTCTAGTTGATGCAATTGAATCAAGTGATGAAGTTTTTTCTATTATGCAAACACGTCCCTGCAACAAAGAGTTCTGCACCGATGTCCATCCTGGAAAAGATGGTGGGCTGAGTTGGACAAAACCAAAGACTAAAAGGCATATTAGCCCTGGATTGAAAGAACATGCAGAATAACAGTCTTCTGTCCGAAGCCACTGGTAACAACGCAGAAGTGGCAGTTCTGGTCGAGGATCTTCTAAAGAAATCAGCGACAAGACGAATAAGATTATATGTTAAAACGGCGATTCGAGAACCATCACTGCTTCATTAATATAAATCTTAAAGTAAACAGAACTTCAACAGCTTGTTCCACAAATAATAGTGCAGCTTTAACAAAAGAGGTTTGATTATTTTCAACGTCATGAATATACAATTTTAAAATACGAACCGTGAGATATTAAGGCAAAGCTTTTATTGCAAGAATTGTTTCTTAGACCAGGGTCGATAATTTTTAAAACCAAAAAAAATAATAGTAGGATGAAACCCATTAGAAAAGGAGGGGAATATTATAAAAATGAAAGGAAAAATAATTTACGGGCGATCTGAGGTCGGGAAGGGGATGGGGGTGAGTTTTTAAGGGTAAAAAACGGTTTTTCTCGATTTCCGGCAAAACTAAAAGTCCTATCGAAAAAAGTCAAATGGCAAAGTTGTAGGTAATAAAAAGATCTAAAACTTTTGTATTTACAATTTTTTCACATAACCTCAAAAGCTATGTGAAAAATTCAAAAAACCAAGTTTTTGGTTTTTTATTTTTATCTTTTACAAAAATTTGTTTTTTTTAACGACATTTGGTGAAAACTTTCCTTTTTATGTCCCAAATACGCTGTAATTTATTTGATTAAAAATATTTATTTTTTCACCTCATTTTGAATTAATATCGAAAAAGCAGCCTAATTTTCAATCGAAAATTCACCCGTCAAAATATCGGCTTTTTTCAAAAAGTTGGTATGTTTTCTGTTCGTTGAAATCTCTACTTTCCGATGGTGAAAAAAAATATATATGTTACCATAGTAAATCTTCTCAGAAAATGCAAAAAAACGAAAAAAACTCGAATTCGATTTTTTTTTATTATTATAAATAATTTTGAGCTATTTACACATTACATGCTACATTAATAAAAAAAAATTGAAAATCAAAATGTACTACTATAATTAACAAACAAATAAGTTAATAAAATTAATATTTAATAAGACATCTACAATATTTGGAGAAAGTTGTCGAATCTTTTTTAAATTATATGCGTAGGTGCCTATTTATAACTATTTTAAGATAAATTATATACCTGAGTGACCTACGAAAAATTGTAGCCCATCAAAAGTTATTTCATGGAGAAGTGGGGAAGGGGCTAGGCGGGTCTGGGTCTTATATTAATTATCTTCAAGAAACTCAGCGTGCACGTGTATTTTTATAAACGATGTTGTATACTGTACTGTATTTCGAATACTGGCTAGGCTAACGGTTGTAACAGCTGTTACGAAATAGTAGGTATGTATGTAGTAAGACCCAGACCCGCCTAGCTCCTTCCCCACTTCTCCATGAAATACCTTTTGATGGGCTACAATTTTTCGTAGGTCACTCAGGTATATAATTTATCTTAAAATAGTTATAAATAGGCATCTACGCATATAACTTAAATAAGATTCGACAACTTTCTCTAAATATTGTAGATGTCTTAGTAAATATTAATTTTATTAACTTATTTGTTTGTTAATTATAGTAGTATATTTTGATTTGCAATTTTTTTTTATTAATGTAGCATGTAATCTAACGTTTTTCGAGTAATTAAAGTGTAAATTTTAATAAATAGCTCAAAATTATTTATAATAATAAAAAAAAATCGAATTCGAGTTTTTTTCGATTTTTTGCATTTTCTGAGAAGATTTACTATGGTAACATATATATTTTTTTTCACCATCGGAAAGTAGAGATTTCAACGAACAGAAAACATACCAACTTTTTGAAAAAAGCCGATATTTTGACGGGTGAATTTTCGATTGAAAATTAGGCTGCTTTTTCGATATTAATTCAAAATGAGGTGAAAAAATAAATATTTTTAATCAAATAAATTACAGCGTATTTGAGACATAAAAAGGAAAGTTTTCACCAAATGTCGTTAAAAAAAACAAATTTTTGTAAAAGATAAAAATACAAAACCAAAAACTTGGTTTTTTGAATTTTTCACATAGCTTTTGAGGTTATGTGAAAAAATTGTAAATACAAAAGTTTTAGATCTTTTTTTTACCTACAACTTTGCCATTTGACTTTTTTCGATAGGACTTTTAGTTTTGCCGGAAATCGAGAAAAACCGTTTTTTACCCTTAAAAACTCACCCCCATCCCCTTCCCGACCTCAGATCGCCCGTAAATTATTTTTCCTTTCATTTTTATAATATTCCCCTCCTTTTCTAATGGGTTGCATCCTACTATTATTTTTTTTCACTTTTTATTATTTTTAAAGGCTTCTACCCTGGTCTATCTGTGAAAGAAGGGCGTTTTAAAACTGTTGAAGAAGAAGCTGGTACGGTGAACACGGAGTATAGCGTTTCTTGTTTGTTTTACTAGCCAATACTGAAAAGTGACATCATTAATAGGAAGAATTAAGTAGTAGTGCTGCAGGTTTTGTTAACAAGAAATGGTTTTATTAATATTAGTGTAGAAATTAATAGCTAGAAGCACTTGAAACAATAGCAGTAGTGTTATATTTCGGATTCTAATGTATATGAATTTTACTTAAATTTGCAGACGCTACTTCCTCGCGGACACAATTTTCATTAGCTAATCATAATTTGAATCGTCGTCTAAAAACGACATATTTATCGAGAGTAAACCAGAATTCAAAATAGCTCAAAGGTATAATGAAATATCAATTTCCATCAGAATCAAAGCTATAAACCAATATCAACGCGAAATCAACGTAATCGTCCATGAAAATCCACAAGTAATTGAAGGTTTAAAACGGCTACAATTTTGCGAGACGAAAATTTTATCACCTAAGAATTTCGTCATAAAATCAAGGGGGATCTGGCACCTAAATTAATCGACGAGCTCGTTTGGCTCCGTCTCCAATGAAGAAAGGTATTAAGATCCAGAGTTCAAATATTGTTTGGCGTAAAAGCCAATTTTCCGTAGTAAATATAAGTTAATCTCTTTTTTATCGGGTGCTGAATTTAAAGCTATGGTTTGTTTTGAGTTTTGGTATTTTAATAGTGTTAATTTATTAACAGATAAGTTCAAATTTCTCTAGTATTTAGCATCAAGATAATTATTCATTAAATTAATAAGCTTAACAGGCATTACAGAACTTCTCTTCTGAAGAATCTCATTATATCTTCAAATAAACAACAGTAAAACTTTTCATACTAGAAGAAAAACATTGGCAACCGGCTATCATAACTCAGCAGCATAAGCGCTATAAGAAACAGTATTAAAAGTTGTAACAAAAACTTTATTCAGCGCTGTAGCCGCTGCAGGATCAGTGTAAAGACCGGAACACACTCCCAACTCCTTGGTCATAGTTTGAGCAACGATTGTGATAAAAGTTTTACCAATTGTTATATTTTTATCGATTAGCTGTAAAAATATTTGGACAAAATGATGGACAACATCATTTAATCGTATAAGTCTGACAGATTAATAAAAATCCAACTTAATAAATTAAATCATACCGGATCATCAATTTGTTTGTCGATCGTGGTAATTTTATAGCCACGGTCCGTAATATTCGCAGTAGTGATTAACTGGAGCTTGTGACTGGTGATGGTGTTGTTATTAATAATATCACTGCAGTGAAACATAATTATAATGCAACCGCATATTGGTATGAAAATTGCCTTAATGAAGCTTTAGTTGGTGGTTTTGGTAGCGAAAAGCCATTCGTTTGTGCCGTACCTAAGGCGAATGCTTCCGCTTTCTGTCCGCGAACTTTGAGCAGTTATTGCGCTGTCGAAATGGTTGCCGGTCTTAATGAGGGTATGGATTATGACGAACTTTTTTGTTACAGGAAGATCCAGAGGAACATTTACATATATAGCAGTGTTGTCGCCAAAACCGACCAGTGGAATGATACGGTTCTGCGTGTATAATATAATATATGCGAGTTTTAAAACAACACTGACCATGTTTGTGTTTGGTGAAATAACGAGTCAACTCATAGTCTATTATTAGTTACTGGCTAGTTTGAAATTTACCAATGCAGTGGGTAATTATTTACAAACAAATTATTGCTTTTGTTACGGACAAAACACTATATTACGGCAATGGAGTTGTAAAAATTTATTGACATGTAGTTTTCATTTTCACAATACTTAATGGTAAGCGCAACAAATCATTGATACCAAGAAATCCTATTGCGATAATAGATACAACCACTCACCAAACTAAAACTCGAAACAACGAACAGTTAGAAACAGTCGTTTGCAATCAGTAAAGATAACCCAATGTAAATACAACGACACGAACGTTTGAAAAAGACAAACATATTACCGAACTTGCGCATTTACAATTCAAATGATGTGAAACAAAAACCATTGAGCGTACAATCGAACGGAAAGGATTTAAAACTCCTCGCCGGTTGCGCCTGTAAATCCGTGGTGGAACCATTACTGGATAAGTTTCACGCATGTTTGGAAAAAAATACGGCAGAACCTGGGAATTCGGTGGAAAACTATGCAATGGAGTTTTAAGGTGGATGTGATATTCGAACAGTCGTACTTTCAGCAACTATTTCATACAAGATTTTCTATTTGCGTAAGCTCTGATACATCTATACTTTCAGTGAACAACATAATACTTTAATGAATTCACTATGACGACAACCACAATATTCATAAACCTGTATGTTCCCTCGACTACTACTACTCTCTGAAATTATTATTCCAGATGTGACTAAAATAACAAATTATTTTAGGTAAGGTATATGGTTGGTATATACCTAATCGGCGAGATGGTCAGACGACATTGTTGCCATTGCGGGAATAGCCTGGATGAAGCTGGTACGAGAGCGTGGAGCTTGGCACAAGCAAAGAGATTATTTACATTTTAAACAGACATGATGTATATTAATTTACGAACACTTTTTTATTTTAATTATTGATAATATTTATAAATCTAATCAACAAATGAATTAACTGTCTTGACTGTGATATATAATCTCTGATTTAATATATTTTATAAGTAATATAATGTGCCTAATTAATATTAACAAAGCAAGACTATAAATTTTATTATGACTATGATGTGTATGACTAATGACATTGATGTAATTTCGTGATGGTTCTTATGATTGTTTTATTGATTATGCATGTACTACAAATATTTGCACGACTGATAAGTAGAATATAGTGAGACTAAAATTATTTTACCATGATGTTATTATGTACCTATATTCTAGCAAATAAATAAATTTCATTTCATTTCAGAGAAGCTTATACCCAGCAGTGGGTGAAGTCGGGCTGTCGATGATGATAATGATGATACCTAATCGGGTACGGGACATCGAACTTAATCATAATAATGGAATTAATCATCAAATCAAAACAATGGAAACTTTTGTCATTTTTCCGAGCTCAATCAAAAATGTCATAAAGCAACTTGTGCTAAAGAGGTTGTACTCTAAAGAGGGTTACTATCACATCGTAATTACAAACACATGTGTAATCAGAGACAGACAGAACCCTCCACGAGTGCTCATCTGTGCTGCAAGGAATGTGCTGAGTGCGTTTAATGTTCGTCCAACGTATTCGAGACTTGGCTAACGGTCAAGTGTGGACATATGAAGCAGTTTTGACGAAGATTTATCAAGACGACATACTTATATTCAGTTCGAAATGCTTTGTTCGGATAGTGCGAGATTGTGCACACGAGAGATAAGATTTAGGTGAGGGATCCTGATGTATTGGAAAAGCTGAGTACAAGATATACCTATTCATGAAATAAAAACATGGGTAACGAAGCTAAGATGAGTTAACTAAGATACTGAGGGCGGAAATGTACAGTTAAATGTTTGGAACATGATACAGTAGTCTTCGCTTGTCTCTAAGAGCAATTAATTAATATAACATAACATAGACACATCTAGAGATAAACAAGCTACGGCTCCATGCACTAGCCTCTAAATTTAATTGACACGAATCTAGTCGGTTTTAGCATGTATATGTTTGTACGGTTTCTTGTCGTTACGTATTAGGATACCTGGAGAAGTAAGCTCATCCTTTAGAAGCACAAGAAATATACATTATGGGGACTACAAGAGCTAAACGCGAGTTTTATAATGCTTATAAGTATATGATTCACTGCAGTTACACAATCAAAAAAATATATGTTATTTTTCAGGATATAGTCTAGTTAAGTAGGGTGCTGAAAACATAATAAAACTAATTTTAATCGATAGAAAAAAATCACGAAGATACCTCTAAAAAAATCTTTTAACGAACAAAAACCATATTAAAATACATACGATCGTTCTGATTTTTTGACAAAACATTCAACAAACAACATACTAACATAATACAGTTTTAGTTTTTTAATCCAATCAATAGATTTTCTGTAAATCGCGTTTACTTATTTCGCAATATAATTCGTACGCATGTGTGCGTAAACGCCTGTGCACCGACAGTGGCGGCCAACGCCTGTTACTATACGGACGTGCGTTAATGTGTGCGTGCATCATTTGGCTCTTGTAGTCCTCTTAACATGAAGCAGTAAATGCTCATTACGACGTACATTTCCTAGTTGGCCTTGATGTTATTTTGTTCGATATTTTTTGAATCTTCATTCCACCATTATTAAGTTCTGACAACTATCATCAAGTACGTTAACCTTAACCAGCCTCAAATATTCCTGATATATGAGAACAGTCTAGCAACAAGCTGTGCGATATATTTTATACATAATCGATCTGTCTTCTTCGGTCGTGGGGCAGAGGCGGGTCTACTTCATCAATCTTGTGCCGGTTGCGAATGCTCACGTTACATGAGAAACACACGATTAATCTGATCTTCGTGTGTCAGTAAGGATACTCCCTGCTGGTTGATTGGGGAAAAACTAGTTGAACTAATGTCTGTATTTAATATTTATTTTGAGGTAGGTGTAGTTTTGATGATGAGGTTGAAACAGAAGGGTGCAGTTTGGCATTAGCAAAGAGAGGCTTATGTCCAGAAAACAAGTACAGTACGTAAATAATAATTAACAACTAGAAAATCGATTTAAAAGAACTAAACAATAAACATACAACGTATAACAAATAGTTATAAATACAACAGGATGGAATAAAAAAGTTTACAGCTTGCACGCCGTGACTGCAACAAGAAGGTTACCACTCAACCAGCCCCATAGCACAGCGCTTGTTTTCAGTGGCCTCACCCGAAGAGAAACGTACGGAAGCCAATTTAAGTAACGTAACTATTAGATGAAGAAGAATTTCTCTAGTGCGTAAACAAGTAGGCAACATCAACTAAACATAAAAGACCAAGACCAACTCCCAATCAATTCTTTCGCAATTTAGAACACGGTAACTCGAAATTTACCGCCAACAACATGAAAGATCCCACCAACCGTCGGATATTGTCAACGGAAGATGTTAAACAAATCGTTGTAATAAATACGAAACTTTACCAATTTACGTCGAAACACAACCTTAGGGCGAAAATTATAAATGTCTCCATAATTAAATTAAAATTTAAGTTATGGAGTTTAAAAAGGAATTGCGATTCCGGCTTAGTGAGCAGCACGTCACGGCAACTTTGAGATTTAATTACAATATGACTTGGAGACCTTAAAATAACTTCAAGAAGATGAAGTTGTTGAAGAATCTGTCTATAAATAGAATATAACAGAAAGTAGTTTTTCTTATTCGTGTGTGTTTATGCTTAGTTCTTCAATACTACGCAGTGGATTTTGTCCTAGATCATTTATTCCGCTATGTTTATCTGTACAGGCAATACGTACATTCACATTTGGCTTAGCAATACTCGTATCACAGAAATCGCAATGTTTAGATATGTCCCCATATCAGTAGATCGCAACCATGCGAAGTAAGTCTCGTGAATGTAGTTTATATAAATGGATACATGAGTTTTATCTTTATCTGACATCATAGTTTTCTCGAGTTTAAATTATAACAAAAAATTAAAAGATCTTCAAATTAAAAACGTAAAAAGGAAAAAAATATACCTAAGTTTATTTCGGTTCTGCTAAGCCGGGTGCAATTGTGAACAAGATTATTTAAAGCCTTTCAACTATAAGATATCTTTTCAAGAAGTTTTCTTTACTTTCATCGAAACCATCAAAATAGACATTTACTTTGGAAATAAACGACCGACCGAATAAACATAATGTTTGGAAAGGGGTTCGTTTCTTGATAATTTTGTTTGCAACCGGATGTAACATTAATTATGGTTACACTATTTATCTGATACAAAATCATTTACGTACTTTTGAAACTAAATTGATGTTTTAAAGTTAGTACTTAATAAAGGATTTCTGTTACTTTTTGCTAAGGAGATTCCAAAAGTTCTACACTTCAAATAGTTTTGTAATGATATTACTGTAGTTATATTTAGACATAAGTACAGACGAAAGATTGAAGAAAAATATAATGAACTCTTTCTACCTACAAAATCTTTGGATTTTTTTTTATAAATAGACTATACTTTTTATAAATACACACGTCTAAGCTCAGGTCAAAATCTCCGTGGAAAATTAAACAGTATGCCAAGCTGTTGTAGCTACAAATTAGCAATCTAAAACCCGCTGGAAATTGCTAACAACGGACGTGCATCTAGAGTATTCTAGAGGAGTATTTGTGAAAATAGAATACAATGCCGATGTTTACCTAAATCTAATGGGGTATTTATGAGAAAAATATGCGCTCGAGGCTTGTTATGGATTCAATTAGCTAAAGAAAACATTACTGTCTGCTGAGATTCCTTTTTGTAATAACATTATAAACTCGGACTGCCTCGTTGGGCTAGTGGTCACACGCGCAAATGCTGAGCATGAGGTCCTGGGCTCGATTCCCGGGTCGGGCAAAGTGTTATTGGGTTTTTCCATCAAGAATTTCTCAGTAGCAGCCACGGAGTCTGGATTTGTGGCTGTTTATGGCAATAGGGTCGACCCTATTGGAATTAAACATAACCGGCGAAATGTGGGTATACTATTAGGTACACTTCTGCTTAACCCTTCGGTGATTACAGCCGTGATATTATGATATGTGTATAAACTCGGCAAAGATGTACAAAAAAGTTGGAAAAAATGGTGACATTTTATATTTTCAGATGAATTTAAGAATGAGACTAACCCAACATAAAAATCCAATAGAGACACAATAAAAATTTTACGACTCTGTTTTAAAGCTAATCATTTAGAGACGGCCCGGACCAAGGGAATGAATTAAAGAACCGACTAACTAGAACCCGTCCTGGTAGGATTTTATTAATCCAATTTTGGACTTCGTTATAATAGGTTTAATTATTCACGATTGAGAAAGCTTTTAGAAGCGAATTTATGCAAAGTTTTGTATGGGGCCCGGTAATGAAAACGGTGGATGTACCGACTAATGTATTAAGGTCCAACAGAGGTCCGGACGTGGATCTCTGTCGGATTTTGTTGGACGTGTTTAGATAATGATGGATGATAAAACATTTACACAGAATTCTGAATACATAAAGGATGTAAAAGATTGAGCAAGTAACGGTGAATAAGAAAAACAGGCGTCTGTAAAAGAACAAAGCAACTCGGAAACAATTATTTCTTTTTAATCCTTCGAATGTGGCAGTAACAACATTAGCGACAAATACGAAATTATTCATCGTGTGTTCAGAAACCCTGAAATCCTCTGACAATCATGAAATTCTGACAACGCAAGCGTCCTTACAAACAAAGGCTCCCATCCTAGCTTTTGTACACCCAATCTCATATATTCCGGCTTTATACGCGTATATTCTGAGGCGAGTGCAACAATTCCAGGTGCAGTCGCAGCGGAGCACAATGCATGACGAAAGCATCAAACTACATTTCAAAATACGTGGGCATTGTTTAGAAACGCAGACACGCCTTGCCACATTCACAGTTGGCAACAGCCTGCGTATTGTTCAGATTCGCATCAAATTTTCCATATCATGGCTGAATAGAATAATTGATTGGTTGGTCGGAACATCAATTTCATAGTTCAATAAATCTTGGAAAATTATTTACGTATAAATTCTTTCTTGGCTCGAAATATTTTAGGTTTTGTTTTCTGGATTTTTATACTTCACAGAGCATCCTCCACTGTTTTACCTCACTCACTGAATTCTAAACATGCTTTAGAAGAACGCCTGAAGATATAAGTTTTCAAAACATACAATTTTACTCGACTAAATGGGAGAAGCGCCAAAACTTAAGTTTTATGTTACAGAATAAAACTTTCCGGAATATACTCTTCTGGATAAAATTTCCAGTTTCAAATCATTGTGACAGTCTGGAAGCGTCTGGCAGGGCGTTTCGAAAATTTCAATTCAGGTTATTATTCCTAGAACTTTATAATGGTTTATCTATATGGAAGTTTCTAGTTTAGTTCCAAGTTTTAGAGAAAATTCTAGATAGTGGCGTATTCATTCAAATAGTAAATGGAAAAGGCTCATCTCTGATGGATATTTCATCCGCAACCTATTTATATGAAACGTTTGATGCCAAAGTATCACAAGTTGTTCAAGAGCAATACGAAGAGCTTTGAGCCCTTGATTGAATCACAGAAAAAAAAAAACTCGTGAGTGACCCGCAGTATAAGTATATTCTGCATCACTATTTTACGTTCACCTGTCATAAAAGTCTACAAACGACGACATTGAAACTCTAAAGCGCTTACGAAGTTGTTTCAGCCAGTTATCTGACTGCATACAATCTAAATACGGCTCGGAAGCTATCACTAAAACGAACTGGTGGCTCAAAACTAGTTAATCGCCATTTCCAAGCCGCCGCTCTGTTTGCTCAGCTCCTGTCCTTCCAAGATCTCTGTTTAAACAGGACCGGTGAGAACCGAACTAATCGGGTAATGCAGTGGATACATGCCACTTGAAGGTGAGGTAGGAAAAATCGAATTATACCGTGCGGTTACTTAAATGAGGAAATTCAAGGAAATTGTAGTATTAGCTCTCATTGTAAGATGTTACTTACTGGATATCTTCCGTGGTTATCGATTATAGTGAGCTCCATGATAATCACGGAAAATATTCCGTAAGTGATAATGTAAGCTAAGTAATAAATCGTGAAAGCTTAAAACAGGATTAGCTCGAAAAAGCAAAACTTGATTGAAACGCAAAGAATCTTACCGAAAAAAGAAATAGCGGTGTCAACAGAATATAAAATTGGATAGTTCAGTCAAATATGAAGGTGTGTGGTGGCATCTACGAGGCCACATGTATACGAACTTCGCATCATATCTTTCGTCACGCGAATTCCGGTACTGCTCAAACAAAGGTATCTACAAGATTAGGGTTTAAACAATAGTACAGTCAGAGTCACTAACCCACCTTTTCTATGGAGTCAGAACTTTAAGTTCTGTTACTATGTCTAATAAAGGTAATATTTTTTAAATAATTGATAAAAATAATCAAATAAATAATTCTTAACCTTCAAAAAGTCCCACGTTGAACCAGCCAGAATAACAATTTCAGTTTTCAACAAGGATATTTCCCGGAAACCAGCGAAAGATAAGAATCATGACGTGTGAACAAGAAGTGTGTGGCCAAAGTTTTTCCATTTGGATTTGTTCTTTGTTTGTTTGTTTTTTATTTATGTCAACCGGTCGATTTAAGTGTGTACCTTTTGTATCTTTCACCGATTTAGTTTTATTTCTTTTTTCAGTAATTTTATTACCGACTAGCGAACGTTGCATGGTTTTTACGGCTTGGCAAGACATCAAGATTTATTTATTTAAAGTAGGTCCAATATCATTTTATTTTTTATTACTTTTCCTGTTGACAGCCATGCGGACGAATTTTTGGACGGCCTGTAACCCTTTTCTACATGTACATATTTATTGCTATTATAGTTTTGTAGTTTGTAAATAATTTAATTATCTATTAAATAAAGTTTTCTTTTTTTTACATTAACATTCCGGGATACATTCTTTAAATAATAATAACAACCGTTGCGTGGAACAGTGCGGTCACTAGAATAGACACGATAAGTAAGCGACTTTTATTTTATTTATACAACATCCACCGATTTATTTCGATGTATAAAAATCTGCCCGTTTTGGCGTCCAAAAACTGACAGACACTCTTCAAAATACACAGTTCTAATTAATTTATTGCACTAGTCACGTATTTTTCATACGTTCTGATCATAATTTTCCAGAACGTCATAATTCACTCTACCGCGAATCAGCAAACTCGGCCACCCATTTTAGCAAACAACATCAATACGTTTGGCGTAAACAAATCACTAGGGACATTTAAAATGAATACAGCACGTCAGCTGATAAATAGTTCGGTTTATTGAGAGTCAATTTAATTAAAAGTTTGAATTACATAAGTTTTAATTGGGTGAGTCCATGTCAGCAATGTGTGAGTTAGTAGGGGATCTTCGTTCAATCATTTTTATTACCCCTTGCCCTTTTGTTTAAGTGTTCATCTTGGGTATATTAAATCTTGGTTTTGGTTGCTGGACAAAGCATAATTGTTGTATTATTAAATTGCTTGTGGCATTGTTTTGGACTGTCAAAGCATTGGTACTTTAGGCATAAGAAATAACAAATCTCATCGTGGTAAAAATCACCAAACGTTGCTTTACATACCGCGAGTGTACCAGTAAAAACAATCTAATTTAAAATAGGTACGTAATAATTTCTGGAAGCAATCCGAGCTAGCTCTACTAGTTCTACAAACATAACCTCTCACAATCCACTTCAGCAGATTATACGGATATTGAGAATTCTTAAGTACAAACCAGGAAGCTACGAACATTAAAATTCTCACGCATTCGAATCACGTAGCAAGCCTATAGGGAATCTCCGTAAAACTATAAAATAAATACACAAAACATAATATTAAAAAGTGCTGGCCTCCTTGGCTTCCTCCCAATAATTGATATTTGCCATTTGAATTCAAGCTGTGTTAGAACGGCTTCGGGGAGGTTGGGGCGAAGGGAGACGGGTCGTTAAGGACCGTTCACAAAGAGCGACTCAATCGACCTCAGACTGTGTATCTTATGGCCGTGACGTGAGGGCAAATGTTTGCGATGTCGTGTTTCGTATCCAACTGGACACTTACTCACGGTTGTTTGTGCTAAGTATTTATGAAGTGGTCAGTAAGCTTTGAGACGAGCTACGTAAGTTTGGTCTAATATTAACTTCTTTGAAGGCCAAAAATATGGAGAAATATATCAAAGATACGAGTACATTAACAAACTAGAGTACCCATTTACATACATAATCTTTACTTCTCAAAAACTATAAATAGCAAAGAACTAAGGTGTCTCCTAGGCACACCTATTCTCTCTTGATTACAAGCGCGATATTACGTTAAAAACAGCAAAGGAAGTTTATTCCGCCAAAAAAACTACCTGAAAGATTCGCTCATAATTCGGCGGATCCTCTCTATTCCGGGCCCACACTATCCTTCCATCCTTTCGCCGATTCTGTTCACATAGCACATAAATAGTGGTGGGCCTTATAGCTTGGGGGCTTCGTCGATGCGATTCCAAACACATACGTTATTTGGCGGGTACGGTTGGAACAAGGGCGAACGTTGGTAGCCTAATTGAAACTAAGAAATTCAGTGTGCGGGCTACTAGCTCAGTTGCGATTGGCCGTACTGCAGCCAAATCCTTGGTGATGAATGCCTCGATGCGGGTTGTTTGTGTGTGAATACGTGTCTTTTCAAATAGAGGTTCGAAAGAAAGAAGATTTTTTGATATAATAATAGCCTGTCGTCGTCTGGATTTGTACCCGTTCTATGTTAATAAGCCTGCCCTATTACATGGGACTTCTAAATAGTTATTTGCGTTAAGTGCAATTGGTTTAGCTATGTCTGAACTCTTCTGGAATTAGAGACGTGATGTTAAGTTTTGAAAATTTTTGGACGTGCGTGTCAGAATTTCACAATTATTTTCTAATTTCAAAAGTTATTTTCATACTTCTTTTTTTATAGTTAATAACATAAAAGTATGTAATTATACACCTATCTACTGAAACATTTTGTCAAAATAACCGAAACCAATTCCATTTGCCAACAAAGCACTAACAAAATGAAACATTATCACTAGACCAAAGCTGCCCACTCGACTCCGATACGATCACTCATTTTGTAATGAATAAGCGATTTTAATAACGATAATTTCGGTGTTTTTAATTAAATAAATGCTGTGTTTAGACGTCATCGTGTTATTTTAATAGAATGGGCGGTTTTTAAATGGCCTATTTGATGTTGAAAACGGTAAAAGTTTAATATTTCATGGAGTGCGAAAAGTAATTTAGAATACGTATATTGTGCGTATGTTTTCAAGTTCTTCTTCATATGAGATACAAGGAAAAACTATTGTTCACATAACAATCCAATGAAAACACCTAATCATTTTCATCTTAACAGCCTGTTAGTCAATTATAACTACTCAACACAATCTGTTTCCAATAACTCCCAAATAAACACGAATATTATACAAATCTGTTCGATATAGAAACAATTTGTTCGTACTTACGACCTACTAACAGTACGCACTTTATAGTATACGCATACACATCTTCACCAACACACTTTGAACATCAACCTTGCGACCTGTGCAGCAAGTCTGAAATTCCGTTAAAGAGTTGGATGGTAGTTAAACCGTTTTCTCTGCCTAAGTTTCGTTAGTTATTTAGGCTAGATTGCTAGAACTAGAAGTTTGTTTGCTAGTCTTGACTGGCCCTGATGAGCCTCTCGGGTTACAAATAGCAGGGCGTTTGTTTCTGTTAAAGTAGGTAATAGAAACTGGACGGAAATAATATCTGTTTTAATGCGATAATAACTTGTGTATCTATGGGTTTAGAGTCCCTTTTGCAAAGTTGAATGTTAGGGTTTTTTTCCCGTAGGTATGTACATGTATCACGAGCTCCAATATGTATACACTTTCTTAAATTTAAAAGCTATTTTTGCGAGTAATAACGATTGTAACTTGCAGATAGGATCGTTTTCATAAAAATATGAGTGCCAGAATACTATGTTCGTAACAACATGAAATTTTAATCAGACCAGTAGGAGAAAAACACTTTTAAAAGTTGTTAAGTGTTAACATATTGGTGCTCGTGACTGTACAGATGTGTGGATTTTACTTGGGAGTGTACATTACACGAGCGAAATGTTAAAATAAATCTAGGCTGGAAGGTTTAGGCTATGGATTTGATAGAAAAAAAAAACGAATTTGGTAGGTACTAACAGCAAAATATATGATATGGCTAAAAAGAGGGTGACTCATGAGAAGACTATCACTACTACTACTACGACTATGTTTATTTATATTTGACATTCTATTTTTATTATTGATTATCACCGAAAATCAGATGAAATATTATTAATCTTTACAAACACAATTTGTTTTTTGATTTTGTTATTCTATTTGTATTATGTTTTCTCAATCGTAACGTTAGTGCTGCTCTTTTGTTTTATTTTACATTTTATTTTAATGGAATTTCTACACAATGTATATTGTTTTGAAATAAATGACTATGACTATGAGACGACAGGAAGTGTGGAAATAAAACACATGCTGCACCGACCCCAAATAACATACATAACATAACATCACGCCTTTAATCCCCGAGGGGTCAGGCAGATGTGTACCTAATGGAACACCCACATTTCGGCAGTTATGTTTAGGTCCCATGTAACAGGGGGCGAGACTATTGCCATAAACCGGGAGCAAATCCAGACTTCATGGCTGCTACTGAAAAATTCCTGATGGAAAAACCCAATAACACTTTGCCCGACCTGGTTATCAAACCCAGGACCTTATGCTTAGCAGTAGCGCTTGCGACCACTAGCCCAACGAGGCAGTCAATGATGGGATTATATTCATGTAAAAAGTACGGGGAAGCTTGGGTAACAGACGATGGAATAACTCTATCGAATCATATATTTGTCGATTTATTAGCAGTCATTTCATCATGGTAATGTTCAATGTCTCGATTTATTGGCCAAGTATTTAGCTCCAAAAATTCTTCATCCTCTCTAAGATCAAGTTTTTTAACTTGTCCTTTATCCGACCCCAAATAAATTGGGATAAAGGCAGCAAAATGACGATGATGGGGTACTACCAGCAATATTTAGATCCATTATGATTATGTCAGACAAAAATAACCTTTAAAGCTGAAGACTTAACAAGCTAAATAACTCGGATAACTCAATATTCCCTTTTACTTACAAGTAAGTAACCTCTTTCATGTAAGTACGACAAAATATTTTTTTACGACGACAAAAATACGCTAATAAATTATGTATTTAAAAAGAAAGATTTTTTTTTTATAAACAACCGGCAATGTTCACGTTGATTAATTGAAAAAAAGGTAGATAAAACCTTTTTTGTGCTCCCACGCAAAAGATGGCGTTGACTGATAAAAGACGGTAACTACACACAAAACTGCTTTCCACTTTTACTGATGAAAAACAAATCTACGAAATGTATTAAAATGTGTATCTTCAAAGGCTCTGATGGCGGACTGTGATTGTATAAAAATTTTATGTTTTGTAGCGTTTTTAAGGTATTTTTTGGCAGGTATGTTAAGAGGGATTAATTTGTTTTCGCTTGTATTCGTGAAACTTCCAAAAGAGACTAAAAGCCGAAGGCCGAATAAACTGAATATGGCGAGCACAAGAAATACTCAGGTCGGGCAAATTGCTATTGCGTATTTCCATCAGAAATTTCTCAGGAGCAGCCACCGGAGTCTGGATATGAGCCCGGTTCTTGGGCTCATTCCCGTTACATGGGACTTAAACATAACTGGAAAAATGTGGTTGCAATATCAGGTACATTTTGCTTAAACCTTCAAGAATTACTGGTGTAGTGTTATGTTTATTTATGTACTTACATATATTCAAGAAGTACCTACGTTATATAAAGGCATTTCAATTTATCCAAAACGCAAGTCCTTTCAGTTACCACATGAATAAAAATTATAAAAGTTCTCATACAAAAATCATACGCAACTTGGCTATAAACGCGAGCATAACCCTCAACCACCTGGGGCGTTCAAAAGTTAAACTGGGAACACTCGTAGTATCACCTGTTTAGCATATTTACTTAACCCTTTCCGTTCTGCTGGACTTACAATTAACTTTGTTCGTACGTTACTACAAAAGAATTGTATGTTATATTCATAAGGATATTATTCATGTTATGCAACTGCGCTCCCCAATAAGATACGCTTTGAAGTAAGGTAATTATTAACATGAATAACTTACTTTAGTAGGAATTATCTTTGAGTGTAATCAGGAAGTGTTAGTTGACCGCACGGCGAAATATGTATAAGTAGAACAGTATTTTTTCGTAGTATTTTTTTTTAAAGTTGTATGTAAATAATTCCATGCTCGTGGCTAAATAAGAACGCACGCTAAGCCGTTGGTCCCAGCTTTAATTTGTAGACCTTTGACAGTCGTTACAGGTAGTCAATGGCCCGAAAGTCTGACTACCAGTCTTACCAAAGGATATCGTATTACCCAGCACTAACTGGGTTGAGGAGGTCAGAAAGACAGTCGCTTCATGTAAAATACTGGTATTCAGATGCATCTGGTTAGACTGGAAGCCGACCCCAACATAATTGGGAAGGAAACCCCCAAACTATACGCTAATTGAATTCAACTCCAAAAAACCAAAATAAACAAGGCAATATTTTAAACGCACATTGATCAATACAAAGCCGTCAATTAATGCGTCGGAATCCGCGTCAATCGCGGACGTGCATACATATCGCGTCGCATAATATCGCAATACGTCACGGGACGCGCGACGTGCGATACCGTGCGATAGCCCGCGATTTATTGCGGACTGATTTTGAAACTGAGTTTGTTTTTGGTTATTCAAATTCGTGATTTTTGCTAGGTTATAATTTTGGGAAAAGTTAAAAATGAGAACTTAAAATAACAATATGCATAACGTATGACAAAAATTGGATTTTGAATTGAAAATCCACAAAATGAAAACGAAAAAACGTGATATCTTCTTTACGACTTTATTGCCAATTATTAAAGATCGTTCCGTCTAATATTACTTACTTAATCTTCTTCCACGTTGCTATTAATTTAAGTAAGCTGAACCACACAAAGGCAAATTACTCAAAACAAAGCTATAGTTCTTGCAGCACTGCATCAACTACAACGAAGCGTTTTTACGCAAATTTCTCGTCGTAACTAATTTGCAATACAATGCGGTTTTGCCCCACAACCGTACTAAAACACCCGTTTCCTACGCGTCGATCTACAACGTTTAATCTAACTTTACTTGCTAAGTGCTCTTGGAGACGACAACTAAGGCTGGGTACAGTGCTTGACCGAACGGCGGCGTTGGTCCTGACGATACACATTGACCGACCGTTGGTTAGTAACATTTATTTTCATACCGCGTAGTTCGAGTATCGTTCGATATGTACGCAGTATGCGCGTTTCATTTCTCCAGCTATGTTTAAGTCCCATGTAATAGGGGCGAGTCTATTTCCAACAACCGGGCACAAAGACAGACTCCGTGGCAGCTACTGAGACATTCTTGAAGGGAAAACCCAAAAAAACTTTTGAACCGAACCTAGGAACTCATGCCTATCATTACGCTTGATACCGCATGATCAACGAGGTGACGAATTTTCATACAAATGACGAACGCGACCGACATACACACCGACGACGGTTGGTGAAGCAGTGTAACCGGCCTTGGAATCGGAGCATCCTGCATTAATTTATTAAGGAAGCAGAGTAACGCAATATACCTCCAGCCTCCCGGTTAAAAAGCGGGACAAGTACAGGGCACAGCTAAGTGACAGCGAAAGTTGTAAAAAGTATGAAAGTGCACCCCAAGTTTGGTAGTAAAGTGAATTATTTACAGGTTGTGCCTGCACATAGACCCTTTTTGGTGCGAAATTATGTATGGTTAATATTTCTTCGTTTTTGTTAGGGTAACGTTTTAAAGAAAGTGAATGGGTGCAGCACTGTGTTTCGAAACCTTTCCTATTTAATGTTTTCGAAGTCTCCTTTATTTAATCTTAGAAATATTGAAACCAATAAGGAATTGAAAATATGATCCTAAACTTGGAATATAAAAGGCTACAAAGTAACAATCCTATTGACCGAAATACAGAATCGATTCGTATTAAATATATTTCCATTGGTTACTATTTACGACAAAGGATTACTCACAAAGGATTTAAAGCCACCAAATAAAGAAAAACCGTAAACAACGTAACCACTCTACAAGGAAACCGAGTAAAATAAAGTATAAATCCGAGCTACAACTGAGCGAATTTTAATTTAGACAACCCTAGTAAATCACGCTCTTTCTTAACGGTAGAGTGAGCTCAGACCCGATACAGCCAAGCGAAAGTATATTAATTTTAAAATATCCCTCCTTCGAAACTAATTAATTAGTTTCTAAAACTTGAAACCGAGTGTTAACGATGATCTAAGCAATATCCAAGTTTCAGACGAGCAGAAGCTTTACTACCTAACGACTAAGTTCAGTCGAAAATTCACTTAGAAATCTGTTACTTATTTTTATTCAAAAATTTCTCTTACCTCTCCTAGTTTCCTGGTACATGCAACAGCGGTAATCAAAATCTTCGTGGAACTTTGTCTAACTTTTTTAGATGCTCATGAATATCTTATGGGGTGCGACATGCCTTTCTTGTTATGTTTAAAACTTTTTTTTATTTTCTTTCTCATTAAAAGGCGGGGGCCGGCTGGCGATTTAGCGACGGCCCGATGAATAATTAGAGAGTATTTCTTGCCTGTCACTTTCCAAATGAATATTAGAGCAGCACGAAGCTGTTCCAAGCAAAATATCGGAAAGAAATCTGCGGTTGTTTGTTCAGGAGGAATTTCGTTAATTACGTTCGCTTCAGAGATAAATAAGTCAGTAAGCGCAAATTTGTCCATCCATCGTGTTTTTGTTTCGGCTCACTCGAAGAGTTACTTAGTTATTGGGTCATTTTTTTTCCAGCTGAAGACCGAGTGAATTATATTAGTCGTTTGTGTGCGTGAATACGGTTGAAATAGTCCATTTCGTTGTTCTTTTGTGGGCTGTAAGAGGCTTTAGGGTAGTAAACAATACTTTTTGGACGTAAAGAATAAAAGTTTCGCTGATGAATGCCTTTTAGGGCTTATGTTTAATGTACTTGTGTTTGGCTTTGAAGTTCGTTGGTACGTTTTGTGTATATGTGAGTGAAAAACAGAAAGGTGTTTGTTTGAAACATTGAAGCCGCGCTAACGACCGCGGTTTGCATATTGTGGATTAGGTTTAATTAGCTGTTATCGATGATTCGTTTTCAACGCGATACTGTTCAATGAATAGATTTACAAGCGCTTCAATTCATCTAAACAATATCAAATTAGAGGCAGATTTAGCATTGTTGAATTATAATTAAGTTAGTTTTAATGTTTAATGTTTTTGTTCCTAGATTTACTTTATTTTAAAACTTTTCCAGTCATAATTAAATTATGCAATGTAAAGTGATGGCCTGAAACAGAGGGTTAAATAAACCTAGATCAGGCAGGTCGCTACCTAACATTTGATTTCGCCATTATCGTAACTTGCAACAGTTATATTTATTTTAGTTATAGTTTACTTATAAGCACTAATTATACAATTATTGTTTAGAAATAACACTACTGCACCTAATTGTACACTTTTGTAATACCTACTTTTGTTTAAATAAATTATTCTATTCTATTCTAAAGAAATGGAGACTGTAATTTTGCTTAACAACTAAACAGCAATCATTGGTAATTACATTTGAAATTCTGTATTTCAGTAACGGAGTTTTTCCGAAGAAAAGAAAACATCGAAGACCCTATTCAAAATCAGGCTAATCTCCGGTCCAAATAATCCGATCGTAAAGTAATAGCTACTTCAACAAATATGGGCCACTCCAGTGACCAATCTTGATACTCACGCATGAACCAGCTTACCCCTTTCTAATGTATGAAATATACACGATAAACATCCTTGTTTGTGTAAACATGATAACAAAAAGGTCTATTGATACGTCAGCGGACAATGCCCGGGCAAACGTGGGGCCAAGCCTTGGGCTAATGCCCGTTGAGACGGAAAGATCCTGAGATCATGAAAAGAACATTTGACGTTTGATGGGATCTGATAATATGGTTCAGATAATTCGGATCAAATTTGATAGGTATATTGGGGCGGTTTTTTGTTTTTTATTCCGTGTAAGAAGGATTTTGGAAAATGGGAATGTTTTTTGCTCTTCTTGGTAAAAGCTACAGCAACGCTAAAGTAATTTTAACTAAAGGGACGAAACATGTGTAAGATCGGATTATTGAAAAGTAAACAAGATTTACCTACAGGATGTTTGCATAAAATCTTTCCAAAATTCGATATTTAAGCCGCAAAACCGTTTAACCAGGTCACCCTCAATATACATTTTCCAGATTCCCTCAGCCACGGAACATCGTTTGGGATTGGCTGAGCTCACTTTAGAACTTTCCTGCACTCAGCTCTGGTCCGTCGATTGCGGATGTGAGGTAAGTACAGTCGAACAAGCTACTTAGTTTACAGGTTTTTGTTACACTACCATGTCAATATTTACTCTAATAGTGTACTGATCACTTTTTAAGCTTATACTGTGTTTAAGAAAATGATGTAAAATAATTGACTAATCAGCACACTCAAACATTATTTAAAAGCAGTTGATTGGTGGGTGTGGGTCGTTGGTACAGATGATACAGGGCTTCTTTCGCTGTTTCGAGAATAATGGAAATGAAATATTCTGCACAAAGTAAAGTGATTGTCTGAGAATCCTACGACGTACAACACTTAAGTCTGAGGCGTTACCACCGGCAAACCTAGTGGCGGTAACCTACATACAAGCCTAAAAGCTTGTCTTGCCCTTTATAACCTAGTACAGATCATGATGTTAGGGTTTCAGAACAGTCTGCTTGCCCTAGGGTCTTGCCGTATTGTTGGCCCCTGGCCTGCCACTGGGCACACCACTGCTCTGTTACAAGTTAGCTGCCTATCCACCAAATGGCTAGTTCGACTGTACCTAACCACCTCACAAGCACGCTACTATAACCGACATTGTTGAAAGCTATCAGCACTCACGGACGTTCGTGACAATTTTTATAAGACCCTTTCTCGAATAAAAATCGTGGACGTGAATTTTAGTTTTTCGGTTTTGTGTGTAGATAAATATTGGAAGGCTTTGTTTGCGGAGCGAGTATGTTGTGTGTCCTTTTTGTTGGACAAAACTGAACTTAAGCTTACGTTAAGCCGAGTTGTGGTCTCGTCTTTTGGTGTAAGTAATATTTTCAATACTTACAATGTCGTCGATTGATACTTTAAATATATTCACTAAAATACAACTTTCTAAATCTATACTGTCCACATTCTCGTATATTGATTTATTTGCATAATTTATTAGTACACCCACATTACTGGCGAAATGTGGTTGTAGTATTACGTACACCTCTGCCTGACACGTCGGGGATTATTTATTAGTTCAATTTATTCCCGTAAGTTATGATCATCAACTGCCTAGCCTTTCCTTTTTTGTCAGTTTCCAGCCTAATCGGATGCAGCTTAATACCAGTAGTTTACATGGAGTGACTGCCTATCTGACCTCCACAACCCAGTTAGTACGAATTTATTACCTTAGGTAACAGTCACAGAACCCCCGTACTAGTTGATACTATATTACAGTGGCGTATATAAGTAGATTCATCTCCTAACATTAAACATGACCTCTTAACCTCAAAAACTAGACCACCCACCAATCTTCTTCAAAACCACTTATTCTCGTCGCAAAATGAAATACCTATAAATATACCACACAACTATGTACCCAAGACCTTAGCAACGTTGCGGTAGCCAACAATAACTCAATATCTCAGCACCGATCCCGGATTGTGAGCGAAGCACTGCTGTTTAACTTCATCAAAATATATAACGTTACTGACTCTGCTTTGTCGAGTATATTTCAGTGTATTGAATTTCTTTCGTTATTGATTTAGAAACGAGGAATGAGATGGGTTTATCTTTGATTCTTTAGTGTAAAATCGGTGTGTGCTTATGTATGCGATTTTTTCAATGTTTCCATGTTCGTTTCTTCTTTTCTGTGGATTACAGGCTCAAGCTAGACACACCCGCAATCAACTCTGAACTGGTCGGGCGTGGAGGATTCCAGCTTATTCTCGCTCATATAGAGTAGGTATATCCCAGAAGCGGGAACATTATGGGCTGCTCAATGAGTGGTTATGCTATCATCATTATCATTGAGCTGTTTAGCAAAAAGCCGAAATTAAATTCATCGTAACAGTATAAATTTTATTTTGTAGCACACAAACAATTAAACTGTTACACAATCGTCTTAACATTTTTCCATCTTATATAAGACCATTACCTAAAGGAAAAATTGACCTGTGATATAATATTATTACTGACTTTTATATTGACCCGTGATGACCTTTTAAATACGTACAACGGTAGTTTGGGAGTCAAATGACAAAATGGTGTCTATTCGAGCTAGCTGTGGCAGAATCGCTGTCGAATTCATGTGTGTGAAAAACAGGACGAATTTGTATAGGGAATTAAAATTACACCGAATTGAAAGCTTACGAGGATACCGTCGTATTGAGTTTCACAAAGCAGATTGTAAACAATTTAGATGTGGTTGCGGTGTAATTATTTCATAGAACTGGGTGTTATTGAGAATTTTGGAGAAATGGAACTGTTGTCATATTTGAAGTTATCTCTTTTGAGTCTTTGACCAACAACTAACCCGCGATCATGGCCCTTGTAACAGCGTCGAAATATCGGGAGCCCAAATTCATGAACAATCACGGACGATATCCCGTAAGTGACAGTATAAGTTTTGACCAACACGTAGTTTCAGTTCTAGAAACTTTGCTATTTCAATATTCATTCGCAGAAGGCAACGATAGCAGTGGTCGTGAGTTCCCAGCAGGCACTTAATGTAATTTATTTCATCACCGTTGCTCTCGAAACGATGAAAGAAAACATCTTGAGGAAACCGGCATGTCCTAGATCAAGAAAATTCTAAGACATGTGACATCTCAAGGTAGCCATAAACGCTAGGGTGTACTTGACAGGTTTGCCTAGTGTACAGTTGAGCTGTCAGACATCCCACAGACATCCCAACCCTCCTCACTTCATCAATCCAGCAGAACATCTTCCTCCTGGACAGGTACTGCAGTGGCCAATATGGAAATCTCTTAACTGTTTGCGAGCCCAGGTTGGTCGCTGTAGAAATAATATGTCCAAATGCGTATCATCGACCTGCCCAATTACAATGTCAGTGTGGAGCCCCTCTGCAGGATATGCCCCATCTCCTATCATGCCCATCCTGCAAAGCCACCTGCACCTTCCAGGATTTAAACGAAACCAACGATAGAGCTATGCAGGTGGAAATATACTGGTCGGGTACTATTTGAGTCTATCGACACACAAAGAAGTTGAACAGTACAGGGAAACCTGTCAGATACACCATAGCGTATAAGCTACGTTTACAACCCGTATCGGCCCGCGTGGTTAATTATTCCCACATGTAGCAAAGAGGTGATCTATGTCCTAGCAGTGGGAAAGTTATAGGCAATATTCATCCTAGCATATTTAGCTTATGAGATAACCTCATTCTCAGAGTCGTAAAACTATACAGCCTTTTATCTGTGTAACACGCTCATCTCTTGGCAGCAGCCATGTTATAAAAGCGGCCTTGCCAACTCATTTTCGTATAAACCAAATAGATATTAACGCGACAGAATTAAATCTGAGTTTAAAATTCTCTAGTAATCACATTTTTGGCTCATTCTGAACATAATTAATAACCCAGGAAAAGACTACTGCATTAGCATTTCAACTACAGGTCTATAGTATAACTGATGCAGAAGTGTGCAGTGACGTGTTGCGAGAGCTCAGTCATTCGACCATTGCCGGGGCTTCCACAGGCATACTTGTCTCGCATCACGCAGCCGTCAGGTACCGTCTCAGCCAAACGACCTTCATTTAGAACGGACATTTCAACAGTGATCAAATGTACGTCATATGAGAGCCTATAATGAGCTGTTCAATTCATTATATGGAAATTAAGTTCCAATTCTAGCGCAAAAATGGTGTTTTTATTTTAGCTATTGCTTGTAGTTCTGTAGTATCTTTACTTTTTTTAGGGTTCCGTATCCCAAGGTAAAACGAGACCTTATTTCTAAGACTCCGCTGTCTGTCTGACTGTCCGTCTGTAACCAGGGTGTAACTCAAGAACCGTGATAGTTAGACAGTTGAAATTTTCACAGAAGATTTATTTCTGTTGCCGCTATAACAACAATTAACAAAACAGAATAAAAATATTTAAGTGGGGCTCCCATACAACAGACATGATTTTTTTGCCGTTTTTATAGATAATGGTACGGAACACTTCGTGCGCGAGTCCGACTCGCACTTGGCCGGTTTTTTACAAAAAGAAGAATAGCGAGAGTTATGTGTTCTGTGAACTACGGTGTCGTTTCAAGCACGTAATAATTCTGTACCATAACAACAGCTTTCCTAAGTTTTTCACCGACATAGTTAATACACATAAAGTCACGCCATTTACGCATGGGGGTAGGCAGAAACCACAGAACGCCACCTGCAACGATTCTTACATACTCCTACACAGTAATTATACTTAAGTGACATGCCAGTCTAGACTTTGTCTGTCAATAGTAATTAGGCTCTAAATTCATTAACTAGAAAAGTGTTATTACTAAAATACCTGTTTTAATTAACGCCAAGTGATAACCAAACAAATGCCTAAATAAAATAGTTCTGTTGGATTTCTAACCCTCTCACATAGGAGTATTACACATAAAAAACCGGACAAAATTGAAAATAGTGATGTTAATCCAACCGCACCCAAAATACATGTTTCTTTACCTACGATAACCGGTTTATCAAAAGGCAGACCCCCAACCCTCAACTCCCGCGCAAGTGCCACACAACGTCAGTCGGAACCCAGTCATCGCACTGTACGCGTGTCTTTGTTCTCGGCGCTCTCGTTTGTGTTTATCAGTTTTCTGTGCTAAAATGGCTTCGTGTAGCAAACGACAGGTTTCTACATGGATATAGAAGGTTAGTACTATAGATTGAATTTTATTTTACTACGTTTCTTCCAAATTTATTACTTGTATAGCCATCAATAAACAGCGGCACTTTTTTTTAAAGAAATTTGAAATATATTAGTGTTTTTGTTTATGTGTCGCGCCTTGTCGCCTCGAAATTTTTATGTGGGCATAAAATGTAGACTCCAAGGAAGTAGAAACATGAATAAAAAGATCCCCCAACGTATCCCATAATTTTTTATAGTGCTTCAAACAATATGGGGAATATTATAATTATACTGACAAAGCTTTTTTTTTTGACAGTTCCGACGACGAAGATGATGAGAACCAAATCACATGTGAACTCGGAGACAGTGATTCTGATTGATTCGGTCTCCTCATGATTATCCTCTTGAAAACAAATCCTGTTTTAAGAGTAAATACTCTTAGATTTCTAATTTTTTTTTAATTGTTTTTTTTTTAAATAAATGCCTAATTATGATGAATTATTGACTTTTATTTCATAAAATAGTAAAATAAAATATAAAATAGTTTTGTCCGGTTTTTTATGTGAATTACTCCTATGTGCCTCTGTTCAGTGACGGAAGCTGATTTTCCAAAAGCGCACATCATATTTTAAGTATCGCTTAGCGTCAGAATAACACATACACTAGTTTCATAATAATTACCTACTTCGTATTTTGTTTTTGAAAACATTTTGTGTCGGGTCTCTGTTGATACAGTACAAAGTTACAAACGTATGATTATTTCTCGATTTTCAGCAGCAATGAAAGGTCTCGAGTTTGAACCACGTCGAGTTGGTGTTTCGCGTATATGGTTTTATACGTCGAAAGGCCCAAGACACGCACCACTGATATTTAGGATTCATGTGCGTATTGTATAAATTATCACTTGCTTCGGTGAAGGAAAATATCGTGAGGAAACCAGGATGCTTTTTTTTTCGGTTGGGAAATCATCAAATGACTCCTCCCGCTCTGGGCGGAGCGGAAGGGAGTGTCAGACTTTTACTGACTAAAAACCATACATGTTCCTTCTTTTGCCCTTTATGTTCCAGGGCCGCGGTATCTCCTTAAAGCTAAGTCAGAGGACCATGGACGGCATAAAACTAAAAAACCACAAGATAAAAAAGAGATTTTCAGTGTAAGTGTAGTATTGAATTTCTCAGTAAGCGCCACTGATTTTGGATTTGTGCCCTGTTGATAGTAATAAGCTCGCCTACATGGATCTTCAACATTACCGGCTAGATGTGGGTGTACTATTAGGTACACCTCTGCCTAACCCTTCGGGGATTACAGGCGTGATGTGTGGTACTGTTAAAGTTATGAATAGGCAACACCAGTGTATTGATTGATAGTCTATTCATTACTTTGATGGGTGGTTTGCAATCCAAAGGAGTGTTGTTGCGCCGCATGTGTAGTTCAAATGAAACACGCGTGATGTCGCTTGAATCGTTTTTACATATACGAGTACATGCGTGGTCAATAGATGTGAATTTATTCAGCCTTATGTATAGTTAGTGATTAACTGTCCCGTCTGGTCTAGTGGTATTGGGTTTGATTACCAGGTTTATTCATCAGGAATTTTGCAATAGCATCCCGAATTTTGCATTTGTGCTCGGTTGATGGCAATGAGCTCGCTATTTATGAAATATCCTTTAAACATAGCTGACGAAATGTAGGTAGTAACCTTATATACGCTTCTATTATCCCTTTGCAGATTAGAGGCATGATTTATGTTATAGTTATATACTTAGTGACGTCAGATATTAATATTACTTTGAAAGTAGGCAGAAGATGAGACACTGACCTTTAATACCTAAAAACTAACAAACTTCATTACAATTTATACTTAACATAAATTAGCAACGAATTTAAGATTAATTACTAAAATAACACAGTAATTACAAGATCAGACCAGACGTGTTGCCGATAGCTCACTTTGCCACAACACTGCGTGATGTCGCTTGAATCGTTTTTACATATACGAGTACATGCGTGGTCAATAGATGTGAATTTATTCAGCCTTATGTATAGTTAGTGATTAACTGTCCCGTCTGCTCTAGTGGTATTGGGTTTGATTACCAGGTTTATTCATCAGGAATTTTGCAATAGCATCCCGAATTTTGCATTTGTGCTCGGTTGATGGCAATGAGCTCGCCCTCTATGAAATGGACTTTAAACATAACTGACGAAATGTAGGTAGTTACCTTATATATGCTTCTATTATCCCTTTGCAGATTAGAGGCATGATTTATGTTATAGTTATATACTTAGTGACGTCAGATATTAATATTACTTTGAAAACAGGCAGAAGATGAGATCTGACTTTTAATACCTAAAAACTAACACAAACTTCATTACAATTTATACCTAACTAGCTTTTGCCCGCGGCTTCGCCCGCGTGCAGTTTGGGAATTGCCCATGGGATCTTGCCTACTTCTGGGATAATAAGTAATCTACATCTATTTGTATCAGACTATAATCTATCTCTGTGCCAAGTTTCATCCAGATCTGATCAGCCGTTCTGGCGTGATTGAGTAACAAAGATCCATTCATCCAAACTTTCGCATTAATAAATAGTTTATGTAAGATATATATGTAATATTAGTATTTAGGGTTCCGCACCTCAAAGGGAAAAACGGAAACCTTATAGGATCACTCGCGTGTCTGTCTGTCTGCCTGTCCGTCTGTCACAGCCAATTTACTCTGAAACTACCGGACCGATGGAGTTGAAATTTGGTACATATATGTAAGTCATTGATTCAAAGACGGACGTATAAATTAATTTTAAACAGGGGAGCCACTTTTGGGTCGTAAATTAAAAAATGAAAATAAAAATATTTCTAAACTACATCGTGTTATATCAAAAACTGTGATACACGTGTCTCATAATTTTAATTGAAGAGTGATGTGTACATTAAGTTTTGAGTCAACCGACCCAGAGAATATTAAGTTTCACAGAAAATTCAACCCCCATTTCAAAACAAAGAATACATCCTTCAAATTTCATGTCACTAAGACCAGTGGTTGATATATCAGTCAGTCAGTCAGAACTTTGATTTTATATTGCGGGATGATTTTGGAAAAACTGTAAGTAGAGTATGTAGACTTTCAAGTCTATCGACACCTAGAATAGAAAGTTTCACAGAAAACTCAGCACCCCATTTTGTCCTCTTAGGGGTGGAATTTCGGTGCTATCATTGCGAGGATCGCCCGGAGGTGCACACCGTGGAGGTCTGCTCCGCTTGGGCGGAGCACCGCCGTGTCCTCGTAGCGGCGATTGGCGGCGACGACCTCTCGCGTCCGGCCCTGGTTCAAGCCATGGTCCGGGGCGAGAGGGAATCGAAAGCCGTCGCCTCCTCCTGCGAAGCAGTCATGCTAGCGAAGGAGGCGGCGGAACGTGAGAGGGAGAGAGCCTCACGTCCCAGCCGCCGCGGGAGGAGAAGCACCGGGCGTCGGGGGCCACGCCGTGATGGGTCTCGGCCACCGTAGGCGCGGGCCTGTGGACGGTGAGTAATGGGCTAGCTCGCCGTCCGTCCGTCGTATGACGACAGGCCGTGTCGACGGCGCGTTCGTGTTCCACGCTCGCCTCAAACAGATGTCAAAAAACGGGAGGGGCCCGCAAGGGCCGATGCCTGCCAGGGCTGCGGGACTGTTCGAAAGAGATACCGCGGCCCTGGAACATAAAGGAAGGAACATGGGTGGTTTTTAGTCAGTAAGAGTCTGACACTCCCTTCCGCTCCGCCCAGAGCGATTGATGATTTCCCACCCTCCAAAAAAAAACAAAAAAAGAGGGGTGGAATTTCGAAAAACCCTTTCTAAGTGGACCCTTTGCCACCAGTGGCGAAGAGTGAAAATTGAGTCAGGGGAAACCGAAGAAAAAATGAGAATTGTTTTTTTTTCCTATGTTTATTTGGACCTCATTTTCGTTATCAGTGACCTCAAAAACTATGAAAATGATAACCCTGATGAAAAATCTAAAAAAAATGGTTGGTGCTATTTAGAATTTTCATTTTGACCTAATTTTCGATATCAGCGACCCTGAAAACCATGAAAATGACATCCATGACGAAAAAACCAAATATTTTCGTCCGCACCATCTTGGATTTTCATTTTGACCACATTTTCGTTATCAGCGACCCCAAAAACCACGAAAATGACATTCATGAAGAAAAACCAAAAATTTTCATCGGCGCCATCCTGAATTTCATTTTGACCTAATTTTCGTTATCAGCGACCCCAAAAAACCACGAAAATGACACTCATGACGAAATAACTGAATTTTTTTGCTGGCGCCATCATCGATTTACATTTTGGCCACATTTTCGTTATCAGCGACCCCAAAAGCCATGAAAATGACACCCATGACGAAAAAACCTAAAATCTTCATGGGCGTCGTCTTGAATTTTTATATTTTGACCTCATTTTCGTCATTGGCGACCCCAAAAACCACGAAAATGACACCCATGACGAAAAAACCGAAAAAAAACAGGACTGAATTTCATACTGGGAGATGATTTTGGAAAAACTGTGATACACGTTTCTCATAATTAATCTCTTCTTAACTGAAGAGTATGTACACAAATTTTCAATTCAATCGACCTCGAGAATAAAAAGTTTCATAGAAAACTCAACACCCATTTTTACCCTCTTAGGGGTAGAATTTCGAAAAACCTTTTCATAGTGGATACCTACTCTTCACAAAGAATACGCCCTCCAAATTTCATTTCTCTAGGACCAGCGGTTTGGGCTCTGCGTTGATATATCAGTCAGCCAGGACTTTGAATTTTATATTGGGGGATGATTTTGGAAAAGCTGTGATACACATCTCTCACAATTTTAACTGCAGAGTATGTACACAAACTTTGAAGTCAATCGACCCCGAGAATAAAAAGTTTCACAGAAAATTCAACACCCCAATTTACCCTCTTAGGGGTGGAATTTCGAAGAACCTTTTCTTATTAGATATCTACTCTTCACAAAGAATATACCCTCCAAATTTCATTTCTCTAGGGCCAGTGGTTTGGGCTGTGCGTTGATATATCAGTCAGTCAGGACTTTGAATTTTATATTGGGGGATGATTTTGGAAAAACTGTGATATACATTTCTCATAGTTTTAACTGAAGAGTATGTAGACTTTTAAGTCAATCGACCCGAGAATAAAAAGTTTTACCGAAAATTCAACACCCCATTTCTCCCCTTTAGGGGTAGAATTTCGAAAAACCCTTTCTTAGTGGATACCTACTCTTCACAAAGAATACGCCCTTTAAATTTCATGTCTTTAACACCAACAGCTTAGGCTGTAAGTTGATATATCAGTCAGTCAGTCAGGACTTTGAATTTCATATTGAGGGATGATTTTGGAAAAACTTTGATACACGTTTCTCATAATTGTAACTGCAGAGTAGGTACACAAATTTTCAAGTCCATCGACCGCGAGAATAAAAAGTTTCATAGAAAACTCAACACCCCATTTTACCCTCGTAGGGGTAGAATTTCGAAAAACCCTTTCTTAGTGGATACCTACTCTTCACAAAGAATACACACTCCAAATTTCATTGCTCTAAGACCAGCGGTTTGGGCTGTGCGTTGATATCTCTGTCAGTCAGTCAGGACTTTGAATTTTATATATATAGATATAAATTAGCAAAGAATTTAAGATTAATTACTAAAATAACACAGTAATTACAAGATCAGACCAGACGTGTTGCCGATAGCTCACTTTGCCACAAAAAGTTATAATTAGTATATTTATATATAACACTAGCGACTACCCCACGCTTCATACAGTCTTTTCAACTTGACAAAACATCGAGATTTATTAAGTACTAGCTGTTCCCCGCGGTGTCACACGCTGCGCGGCTCCTAAGGGTCGTAGCGTAATGTTATATAGCCTATAGCCTTCCTCGATAAATGGGCTATCCAACACAAAAAGAATTTTTCAATTCGAACCAGCAGTTCCTGAGATTAGCGCGTTCAAGCAAACAAACAAACAAACAAACTCTTCAGCTTTATAATATTATTAGTATAGATATTCAACATAACATCACACCTGTAATCCCCGAAGGGTTAGGCAGAGGTGTACCTAGTAGTAGGTACACCCACATTTCGCCAGATATGTTTAAGTCCCATGTAATAGGCTGCGCGCCTATTGCCATCAACCGGGCACAAATCCAGACTCAGTGGCTGCTACTAAGATATTCCTGATGGAACGACCCCGTAACACTTTCCCCGACCCGGGAATCGAATCCAGGACCTCATGCTCAGCAGTCGCGTTTGCGATCACTCGACCAATGAGGGAGTCTCAATAAGTATATTCAAGTTTAATATTACAGTGGAAACACCAGGGTAGCCCGCAATATTCAAATTTTCTTACGTTTTGTGCAATTTGCAGTTCAGTGTCAAGTTGTATGTTGATGAAAAATGAGTGGCGCCAGTATTACGTATGTAGTTACAGAATTACGATAATTAAAGTCATCAATACAACCCTCTAAGTTCATTTAATCCATTGAATGACTTTATTGAATTGAAAAAAATTAACAAAAAGGAATAATTGAAATTCGCGGGCTACCCTGGCGCTTAAACCTTAATGTATGACGCATAATCGTTGCATAATAAGTTCCCTAAAGGATGGTGAACACCACATCAAAACGTGTTGCGTAGTTTAAAAGATCAACTCGATAACACAGACAGACACAAAAATGTATAGAATAGATGAGAAACCTAGGGTAGCAGGAAAAACTAATTGGCTGTTTGGAAAAGCGAATAGTTCGTTTTTTAAACGTTCAGTTTTAGAATCCTTTTTGTGTCAACTTTTCTGTTTCAATAAATTAGTCTGTGGTGTTTGCGAACCGGGTGCTGAATATACTTTTTATAAACCGTAACCAGAGGGGATTTTTGTAATTGCTTGCTTATTTGTATTTGCTACACTTGGCGCTTATTCGTAGGTAGTTGTTTAGTGGTAGGGCAAAAGAAGGAACATGAATGGGTTTTAGTCAGTAAAAGTCTGACACTCACTTCCGCTCCGCCCAGAGCGGGAGGAGTCATTTGATGATTTCCCATACCAAAAAAAAAGGTACTGGCAGATAGCTGATGTTATAAGGTCTAACATAGGCTACAATTATTTTAGAAAAATAATTAGAGTTCCGTGCAAAAAAATTAAAACCCTCGAAATTGGTAACAAAATTTGATTGAAAAAGGGAAGTAAGTAACATTTTTTTTTAATAATAATTTTACGCAAACGAAGGTCGCGTGCAACAGCTAGTTTTGTAATAAACAAAAATCAACGCAAATATATTTATAGACGACCATGACCAAGGTACTGTACCTTGTGAGACTTAGTAGAAGGTAAATCAAAAGTTAAAAGGTATTTTTAAACTTAATTTCTTCTAGTGTCGTGGGTGCGTTTACAAACATTTAAACTCACACACTAATCAGCGAGACCTGAAACAACTGCCTGTTTGCCATACAATGTTTATTCGCGTGAGAATTGAACCCACGACACGCAGCGCAGCAGCCAATGCCTCAGCCACTGCGCTAGCCTTACCGTCAAAAGTCCGTCAAGTTTTAGATGTAACCTGTTAAAAAACTGCATGCTAGAGAAGCATGCTTGTACGACGTGGCACGACAGTAATTTATAATTTGTCGGCCCAGAATTTCGCCACTTACGCTGCAGGAAGCATACTGAAGCAGGTTTTGTTCTACCAAAAATACCATCAGCAAAACCAATCAAAATACCGATAAACCCTATAATCATTAAACGCCGCCATTATTCCGAAAACTTCCAATTAAACGCCTAAACAGTGTAAAACGGGCGTAAACCAGAAACAAGCGATAATTGAAACTATATAGCCGACGCCACTACCGTATCAATTTGTTGAAGACGCCTCTCTACAGGATTACTCTAATTTATTGCGTTAGGACGGAAATATATCGATAAAACATTGATATCGATTGAATAAAATATCGAATCACATGACTAACTTGTCAATTTAAATATTTTCAATGGTTTTTTGGAAATCGAAATACAGCGTCTCAACATGCTAAAATTTGTGTAACGAAATTTTTTATTTCAGAATATATATTGTTATTTAAATATATACATATAAACTCACGCCTTTTTCGCAAGGGGGTAGGCAGAAACCACAGAAAGCCACCTACTACGATCCTTACATACTCCTTTTGCCTCGTCCACGTTCATACATCTGGTCATACACGCACGACGGTCATCTAAATATTTAAGTTAATTCTCTGTGTAACAACGGTAAAACACAGTTTTGTGGCAATAATGTAAATCCAATGCTTTCTCGTTTTCCTGGCAATGTGTTAATTCACACCTCGGGTCAATTTCATCAGTGATGAATCACCTTACTTTATTCCTTATTTCACTATACTCCATTGGCGAAGGTTCCATATAACTCGATTCCTACCGGCTTCCCTTTGAAAAATGGCAGTCAGTATTCTATAGACAAATAATATAATCACATTAAAGATATGTAGTCCGGCTTACCTCTTACTAAAATTAACCTTTCGCTACTGCTATACTCATACCCTATTGAAGCTGAGCAACCATCCTAGTGCAAAAGCATAGCCTGCATTTCCACAGAAGGGGGCGGCAACCAATATTTTTTCTAAAATGTGAATTTCCCTCGTACGTTGTTTATCCAAACAGTTTAAAGTTAGTTTTATCCAGACATATTTGAAATTCCCTTTGCTACCAGCTTCGAAGCAGTTACGTTTAGATATACGCTTAACCACACAGCTATCATCGATATAAACCAGTATCGATTCTCGAATACTCGAGAAGTCGATGTATCGAATCGTGAAATCTGTTACTCGCACCGTCGTCGGCTCTCCGATAAATACTTCACACTGCTTTATAGGTATTGGGAACTCATTTCTACATAAAATTATTCTAAGCCGAAGCGCTATTTTTATTTCTCTGTTGCGTTTCGTGTTTACATTAGCGGAGTAACAAGTAATGGAAGAAAATTGCTCGTAAATAATTCTAGGGATTGTTCAAATACTTATACATTGTTTGTATTGAAATTACCGCGTTGCGCTGTCAATTAAAGTTAATGAAACATAACGAACTAAATTCACAAAAAAATTGGAACAGACTACACTGAAGATTCAAAGAAATGCGATAGCTGAAGTGCGAGACGTTACAACATTTACATGAATTGATTTCATCGATGTTTGTACTAATATTTTATATTAGATCTTTGGAAATCCTCACGTTGATAAATCTACTAAGGAATCAGAAGACAACAATCAGAAAGTATCTAATAGATACTGTACACCAGAGCCTATCTCAAGCTAAGTCACAAAATATATACTACAACTGGAGCTTATCCCAATATTACAGGCAGAAAGGCACCACACGTCAGAAAGATCAGGCGAGCAAGATTAACGCGTTGGAAACACGGAGCCTCAGAAAAATGTGGCAAATTACACTCTCGGAACGCATACGGAATCATAAGCTACAGCTCTCCAAGCGAAGGTGGAAAAATGAGGAAAGGCCCACCTTGGGATGTATTGAAATATTGAAAATAAACGGATTGGGCAACAAAAGAGAAATGTTGAAAGATTGGATTAGAATAAAGATAGATGTCGAAATCGAAAAGTGTTTGAGTAAATTGTGGATTTGCACGTAATAGTCACTCAATAAAAATCTGAAGTAGACCTTTGTAAATGAAGTAACAAAATAAGCTACCTCACTCAATTAGGGTTCGAAGAACGACCCATCTTTAAACATAAGTACCCTGAAGTAACAACCCCTCCAATCGAAATAAACAATCTTCTTCTTTCTTTTTCTTTTATTGGAGAACACTTCAACACTTCTACATAAAAAAATTGTTTTGTCAATCGAGTTTCTATTCTACTTAACCCTCTTTCGTAACAAGGGTCTAAGTATCCACACATTCACACTTGAAGCCAGCAAACAGGACTGTAGAAACAAACTCAATGCCCTACGTCGGGTAACCCTTCATTAGTGGCGCGGTCTTTTTTACCAGCGCCCATTTCAAAGCGCCGTTCTTGAGACGGATCTAATTTGCTTCTTTTCAAGCACGGCCCCGTTTCTCTCGTAGCTGATTGCGGGCGCGTTATTCGCTCATCACACTGTATTGCCCTTGTCTGCAATTTGTTTAGGTAAGACATTTGGGCCTGATGACAGCGAATCGGAAAAGACAAACGTTTTTTTTTTCTACTATATAAATCGGTTTGCTGAATCAGATGTTAGGGAGAGACGAAAGAAACAATTGCGACGTTTCACACATTTGTGTTGTAATCTCGTTTGGTGGCGCTCTCCAAGGATGTTAAAACCTCATTAAAAAGGCAAAGCGGCTTTATTACTTTGCAATTCTGTGCTGGCGTGTCTTCACGGGGTGTGTGGTTGTGCAACCAGTGTGAACGGAGCGCGCTTTGTTGGGTAAAATGCGTCTAACGAGGTGCTGGTGCAGCTGGCAAAGGGTTAGGATGTGGCATCTTGTTCTTATTTACGTTGTAATGCCGGGGATAGGAAACAAGCGAGTTTTGCATGCGCCGTGAATTTTCAATGCAAGTCAGGAATATTATATGAGGTTCGAGTTATTCTTTTTGCATTTTATTAAAATAGAGGCGCTTGCAACAATTTCTTCTTTTTGAACTTTCTTCTCTGCTTGTTATATATTACAAGTACCTACTTACTACAAAATCAATATAAAGTTTTATGAATTTATTTAGCACTTCCTACATTTATTTATTTATTTAAACTTCATGTACAATATTGGTACATAGGCGGACTTAATGCCACAAGGCATTCTCTACCAGTCAACCGTTGGGTTAAATAGGAAACATTGTGATAGGTACAATAAATATCAAAAAAAAATAACTTCTTGATTTCGAAAATTTATATCCTTAGGTATATTGATACTAATACATTTATTTTACTTTATTACTGCCTAACCAAAGCCTACGGTCTATCTATATTTTTGGAAATGGAAACTAAAATCTTAAAACACAAACTATAACCGAAGAATATCGCTTTTACTCAACGCAAAATAACTTCAAGAATAGTAAGCTGCAAAAATCCGACTACAGCCGAGATTCCGAGAATACCCACAAATCTGATTTCACCATACATCGACGCCCAAGCAAAGATTACTGTGTTTTCAGAACCAAGCGCGTAGTGGTTACAAAACACTACATTAACTAACTCCTAATTACACACGCTGTGTTTCGTCCACCGAGTTTGTCTGCAAAGGGAATTAGGCCACGGATTGTGAGTGAATGAATGAATGATTTATTTTCCAGCTAATTCAACGGGCATTACGGGATCATTTTGTTACATAAGCAGTTTAGTGTTAAGTTGGGCTCTTTATATGGACTTATGTGTACGTTACTACAACATAAATAGGTTATACAACCTATTTATGTTGTAGTAATCTACTGCTTGATTTCAGTTGTAGTTGTAAAGCATTTTACAACTTAAATGAGGGAAAAAAATTATCGTTAAGTAATGGTGTCCACAATTTTTATGTTTGGTTTTCACAATTATTGTGTATTTGGAAAAATATTAGGTACAGTGTCCTATGGCTTGTTATAAAATACGAAGTTACAAGAAGTACTCCGGTCATTTAAAATATATTAATTCTAATAATAACCTATAGCGAATCAACCTTGAACCTAATGCTTTAGCAATAATGTTGAAAAGCTTGACGTGCTGGCGTCTGTACCGTTCATTTAATTTTCATTTTACTAAATAAAACTTGTTTGTAAAATATCGCACTTTCACACACAAACATTAAACTCGTCCGTCTCAGCGCATCTCCAGCTTCTTTTTATCTTTCTATAAAATAACGACGCAATATTTTAAAAAGATCCACAAATTCCATTACTAAAATGAATAAATACGGATGTGGGTTTTTAAAGGTTTCCATTCATTTTTAAGCTGAGAGGTATGGCGGGTCACTTATCTATTGCTGTACAGCAATATCCCGAGGAAACCAAAGCACTCAAGTAACTTTTATACACAGAGAGCCGGGGTGATTATGTTGCCTTGGTAGTTTATAGAGGAGAAAGTGCCGATAACAAGCAAAACTAGTATTAAGTAGGCAAGATTTTCTATATCATTCGAGAGAAAAAATATAACATTTATTTCAAAAATAGTATCCTAACTAATATTATAAATGCGAAAGTAAGTGTGTTGTTACCTTTTCACGCCTAAACCACTGAACCGATCATCCTGAAATTTTGCATATACTTTGTCAGATATACAGAAATACCTGTCATCCCGAAATAAAGTACTGTTCTCGAGGAAAACAACAATAACGTTTTAATGATAATAGATGGCACCACGTCTTTCGAATCATGATTGAATTTAAATTCTTTTTTTCTAAATTAACGCGAGCGAAGCCGCGGGAAAAAGCTAATATTTTAATACTTTAAAAAAATATTTTAGAATAGGTATGACATTTTCTCAACTGATGACGAAATTACATATTCTAAATTATGTTTTTTAGGGTTCCGTACCCGAAGGTTAACCAACGGAACCCTATTACTAAGGCTCCGCTGTCGTCCGTCTGTCTGTCAGCGGGCTGTATCTCATGATCCGTATTAGGTAGACAGTTGAAATTTACACAGAATGTGAATTTCTGTTGCCGCTATAACAACAAATAATTTAAAAAAATTAAATGGGGTTCCCCTCGCACTTGGTCGGTTTTTATTTAAATCAAAAGTATTTGTTGCAGTATTATGAATTTAAAATAATATTTGATAAATGCGTTGGACAATAAATTTTAGTAAAATGATAAATCGTCAGAACAAGTTACCCTTCAACACACCCTGATTCCCTAAACACAAACCCAGAAATAAAGCTCCAAAAATCCATTGTTTCCCCAAAGTACTAACAAAAGTAAACACCCCTGAAACAACACCCTCTAATTCAACCTTTTCAAATTTGCTTTAAAAATAGCGAAATTAATTACCGACGCGATACTAAGTAAAGATATGTAAATCGAGACGCTATTAAGGAATCGATTTTTAAAAGACATTATTCAGGGAACGAGGATGGGCGGGCCAGCCCTAATTCTGTGTTAATTATTCAACGGTAGGAATCGGACCATTAGACAGGGTTCCAATGGTGCTTGGTGAGTTTGTTTTTGTATTTTAGCAACTTGTCTGCAGGAAGATTTTGATTGTTATGCTTCTGTTGCATTCTTCTCTAGGTTCCCCACAGAGACCCATATACAAAAAAATATTATTATACATCCTGTTTGCTTGGGAGATATTGTTTGTTTTGGTCACTTAATACAATTTTGCTGTTGAATCATTGTTTGGATCGCCTCAAAGAAATAAAGCCTAAATCGGAATTCTGATAAAACTGCCTGGGTCGGCTTCTTGTCTAACCGGATGCAGCTGAATACCAGTATTTTACATGGAGCGACTGCCTATCTGACCTGCATAACCGAGTTAGTACTGGGTAACACGATACCCCTTTTTTTTCGGATGGGAAATCATCAAATGACTCCTCCCGCTCTGGGCGGAGCGGAAGGGAGTGTCAGACTTTTATTGACTAAAAACCATCCATGTTCCTTCTTTTGCCCTTTATGTTCCAGGGCTGCGGTATCTCTTACGAACAGTCCCGCAGAACACGATACCCCTTGTACTAAGTTGAAAACTGGTTGTCATACTTTCGGGCCACTGACTTCTTGTAATAACTGTCAAAGATCTACAAATGACGGAGCAACGGCTTAACGGCTCCGAGGCACGGAGGAAACTCGGTGTGTAATGGGTGGTCACCCGTCCGCAGACCAACCTAGGCAAGCGCGGCTTAACCGGAATCATCACGAGCCATCTTGCTTTATCAATGCTCAAAAATAGGCTCTTTGTACAATGCATAAAACAAAGAACGTTCCAGTAAACTAAACAACATCGTCAAATTAAACGTGTTGTGAAACAAATCTACCTCCACCTCCGATTGTTTAAATGAGAGATATGAGAGTTCCCTTTCACCAACTTCCTAATCCTCATCTCCAAAACTCTTCACCCAGGCGGGACCTGCCGAAATCAATTAGCCTTGGCACACAAAGCCTCAGTGAACAATTTATGTGTGTGAACAGTTGATTATGTGTGTGCGTTACTGATTGTGTGAGAACAATGTTGACAATCGCTTTTACAGTGAGCTTTATAAGGCTTAAAAACTCGATAGCTCTCTGGTAACGTTTTTTATTGATGTTAGGAGTTATTGTGTATGTGTGTGTTTAGTTTTAAATAAAGCGTTCTGCAAGGTAAAGGGCCTTTGAAGGATTCTCAACTATATTTGTTGGGTCAGTTATGGGGTATTTACTGAAGACGTTTTCTTTTTCTCATACACGTTTTTGTGACTTTAGCGATATCAAAATCTGTATTATCACCCTGCATGCTCAAAAACAGAGGGGACCTGAGTCCCAGCAGTGTGTTATGTGTGACGGAGTGGACAAGCGCTGGCTCAGAGCAGGTTTCCTCATGATGTTTCCCTTCCCCATTATGGGAAGAACATAACATCACGCTTATAAACCCCGAAGGGTTAGGCAGGGATGTACCCAATAGTACACCCACATGCCACCAGTTATGCTTTAAAGTTCCATGTAATAGGAAGCGCGGCTATTGCAATCAACCGGGCACAAATCCAAATACCGTGGCTGCTACTGAGACATTCCTGATCAAAAAACCCAATTACATTTTGCCCGACCCTGAAATCGAACCCAGAACCTCATGCTCAGCAGTCGCGTACGGCCACACGACCAACGACCCAGATTTTGGAAGGAGTGGTGATAAAATAACACAAATACCAAACGCTTATCCGAAATGACCTCTGAGGTAACATTAAAACCACGTTGAAACGCGATTAGGACAAGTCGTGAGCACAGTGAGTGATAAGGGATTAGTAGGTATATTGATACGAGCAGGCGTGATATATGAGCACCGTGCTCACACTGCCCTACGTTGTGTGTTCGGGGCAAACGTTTAGGACTAATAGATGATATTGACTTTGTTGTGGTAATAAGTATGAGGGATGGTGGTCGATTTATGGTATTGCTTAAGCTTCAAGTGTTTTGGTGTCCTGTGTAAAATATTATACAACATATATGATAGTTACCTCAATAGATGACTGCACCGTCTAGTGTCGGAATCGCGACTGCTGAGCATAAGGTCCCGGGTTAGATTCCCGGAGCAGGCCAAGTGTTATTAGGTTTTTTAATCAGGAATTTCTCAGTAGAAGGCACGGAGTCTGGATTTGTGTCCGGTTGATGGCAATAGGCTCGCCCCCTACGACATGGGACTTAACATAACTGGCGAAATGTGGGTGTACTATTAGGTACACCTCTGCGTATTACAGGCGCGATGTTATATTATGTTACCCGGTAGCCTGGCCTCCAACAACCAAGCACAACTCCAGGAGTTGAGATCCAAGACCTCATGCTCAACAACCATCGGACCAACGAGGCAGTTAAATCAGTTTTAACTTTTTTTTTGCTAGCCTTCTTGGTGTCCCACTGCTGGGCCTCCTTTCTCCTACCATACTTATCTATTCTCTGCAGTCTCCGGCCATGTTAGCCCCGCAAACTTGATCAGGTCACATACCTGACCTCTTAAAGCAGGAGTAATTCCAGTGTGGAAAAGAGATGGCGCTAGAACGGATTTAAAAAAAAACGAAATGAAGCGATGACTTAAAACCTTTAAGTCATCAATTCGTCTCGTTTTAAGTCATCATAATAAATTGTAACTATGAAAAAAAAATCAAGCCTGAAACAGCGACACAAAATAGCAGCTAAGATTAGGTCGCACATACTAGCCGGAAAAGGCTTCAGACGCAAACTTACAGTATCCAAACAGGTCGGATTCAGGACCAGAACTTGAAAATGAGGCGTTCAACTTGTAGCTGAAGTTAGATAAACTTTTCCAAGTTTTGCGGTTATCAAAAATAAGAGGACACGTGCAATCTTATGGTCTTAAATGTTTTGTTTTTATTCAGTTTACGTTACATGATGAAAATCACGCTAATGGATTTACCTAAAAAAGCATCCATTATAATATTGATCACTTTATGTCATTTAAACCATGACTGTCCAATAGGACAGTGATTTTACATGAGGATTACAAATCAGTAGAAACAAGCGCAATTCATTATCGACCCCAAATAAATTGCCCTTAGCCCAATTTATGTTGGGGTCAGCGCAGCATATCTAATTATTTCTCTTCAGAAAAAGACGAAATGAAATAGACAAAACAATAACATTATTTTCTGAGAACATTCATTGATCAAAAAAAAAATATCCGGCATCGAAACTTCCAAGTCTACATATCTAATTTTCAAAGAGTTTGAATACAAATGCGAATCGAAACAGCAAAGTTCAGCTAAACTCAAAGTTTCTTTGACAGACAGAATTCGTAACTAAGACCGACTAGCAAATGCTCAAAGAACTAGGTTTTTTGAGTAAACAACACGTACAGTTGATGAAAGACCTTTTTGGTTAGCACCGGAGCCTTTAAAAATGAGCTATGATTTAAAGGACTGGTGTATCGTTCTTTCAATCATTCGATTCTATTCATAGATGATTCAGAGTTTAAATCGATTCATCAGCAGAATATGACAAAGGTTTAAATTTAGAATGCATTCACCATACGTTGCATTTATGCCACACATCGTTCTTTTTTTAAAGATTCATATGGGCCATAAAACAATGGAACATCGACTTAAATAATAAACATCGGGTATCCTACAAACATTTTCATTACTGAGTGAGTTCTCCCAACATCAGGTGCTCTTGCAGTTTGTCATAAAAAATCTATCTCCAAAGATCAGATTAACCGCTCAAATCTTTATAGAGATAGGGTCCGAAAAACTATGAAATGTCAAGTTTTACGGCCACCGTAGAAAAAGGTTATTGAATCCGATTTATTGGGGATCTGAGTTGGGGGAGATTATCCTACCTCTGATCGGCAGAGGCGTGTAAGTCTCCCCTGGACATTTTTAAGGAGCAGATGGTATGGTGGGTTTAAAATTGATTGTAAGCTAGGGTTAATAGAGGGTAGAATTTGGCCTTAATAATGGGATTGATTTTTGTATAATGTTTAAAGAAAATAAGTACATTATTTTCAATGCTGTTTGACGTACATAATTCAATCGTACAGCCGAAATGCTTTATTTGACCAATATTTGAAATTCTCCAAAAAAAACTCGGAAACAAAAATGACCATTTTTACCACAATTAGTAGCAATATCAAATTGAATTTCATAATAATATAACATTTATTTCAGAAACTTGTTCCATACATTTTTGTTAGTAATACAGCTTACATAACTATGTTAGTTACTTACCTACTTTTGTTAGTTACTTACATCCTTAACTACTTACAATTACTCTAATTCATATATTTTCCTGCAGCATCAGACCCGCAGTTATGCATACGGGTCCAATACTCCAAGAAAACGCCGTCTTGCCTATTCCCAATCACCGTTAATACAAAAGTCTTCAACTGTATCACCTACATTAAATCCCAACAACTACCAACAAAAAAGCCTTGAAACACAAATCCTTAACCCGACGTCTTTCAGCCATGTCTATCTAGTCTGTCGGTTACGGCGCGGCTCGTGATGCGATGTTAGAACCACTTTCCTCACTTAATTGGCGATAACTACACCGATACGGCTGCGATCCAGTTCCGATTGCGAATCCGTGGTGTATTCTTTCTTGTTAGTCGACTGACTAATCGGTTTGTGTGCCACGTTATGTGGGAAGGTTGAGGAAAATAAGAGGATTCCGGGATTTATTTAGTTAAGTTCAAATGTCTTGAATGCTTTCGAAGAGATTGAAAGTGTTTCGATTGATGGCTTGAGACTTTCGGTTGGAAGAAGAAAGGCTATTGTGAATGTCATGTGGACTTAGTTCTGCCATAGTGAGCCATAATAGAAAGAAATAAAACAAAAATTATCGTAGGGACATGACGTTTATACTCAATACAATCTGTTATTGATTAGGTCAATATGTATCTCAACACATTCTAAATGTAGTATATTTATATACAGTAAAATTAGCTTCTCACATAAAATAAAAAACGTAACTACCCAAAATTAATACGGTCTACAATTACATCAGAAAATGGGAGTAATTTTGCTACGGGTTGGTTACATTTTGGCAGTACTACATTCATGTAGAAGTGTCGAATAGTTTTTGACGGCATTATAAAAAAAACCGAAAGACCTTAAAATAAAATAAAAAACTATTAATGCCAGAAGGGCCTCAGCTCAGCATAATGCCAGATGGCAACACCAAGTGTACCTCTGACGCTGATTTTCAGCTGCAGCCCTCGAGTGCCATACGCTCGAAAACATAAACAAATACATTTAACAATCTAAAATATTTTGTACGTCAATGAATTCGAGAAAGCTTTATCCAGTATTCAGTCATCTTACAGCAGAACATATAAGGAAGGTCTTTAGCAGAAAGTTCAGCAATATTTTACCTAAAATTCAATCGACGGTCTCGAAGTCTAAACTCTTAAGACCAACTTCAGGATATGGACAATTTGAAAGTTAAAAGACAAAGACAAGTGGAACATTTTCTAAACGTTCGCCGCTTTGCACGAGGTTTCCATTTTATCTACGGATCCATAAAGTACTCTATGAAGATTTTTATCATCAAATAGTTTATTTAATTTACTAGTCATAATAATTAAACACGGAACGGATGAGCTGTGTACGTGTGTGTGTGTGTGCATGACTGGAAAGGAGGTGACAGAGGAAATAGAGAAGTATGGAATAACAAAACGTGCAGCACCGACCCCTAATAAATTGGGATAAAGGCAGGAGAATAATGACTAGTCAAAATATTTGAAAAGGCTCAATAAATCTACGGTTCTATAAACTTCTCTATAAAGGCTATTATCATCCAACAGTTCAGTTGTTTAACGAGTCAGAAAGGCTCAAAGTTCCCATTTAACTTCAACGCCAAACTATCGCCTAACTATGATAGCTCAAACCGACTAACAAGCAAATAACAGCCTAATGAACGAAATCAGGCAAGACCTAACTGCTAATTCAGTTCCCCTTACTCCTGATCACGATCAAATATCTGTGTCAATCAAAAGCCGAGGCAGGGTTTTGCAGGGTAACACGTTTAGCCCAACAAACGCGGGATAAACCCGACACATTTGTACCGAAGTCACGCGCGATCATCCGTAACCGACAAAGGATGGGGACAAAAGGTAACCTCTAAGACATGAGGTAGCAGCGATTGTGGTGAATAAAGCTTTTGTACTGAATTGTGTAATGGTGCCATTTGTTGCTGTCATGTTGTTTAAAAGTAGGGATTTGGTCGTGTTGGTGAAACTAGGGGATACAATTTCTGAGGTTAAATAATTTGATGGCACGGCACATGATCAGGAAAAAATAGCGTTTACAGAAGATATGCTAAAGATGATGTTAGTGTGGCTGTAATCTGCAACACTACATAAGAACTGCGCTTTACACCTGACGGAATTTAAAATCCTGCATCGTAAGCAGAATTATCCGTAAAAAACCGGTCAAGTGAGAGTCAGACTCGCAGGGAAGGGATCCGTACCATCGTAGTAGGGGAGCCCCATTAATTTATTTATTTGTTGTTATAGCGGCAACAGAAATACACATTCTGTGAAAATTTCAACTGTCTACCAATCACGGATCATGAGATACAGTCGGACGGACAGCGAAGGCTCAGTAATAGGGTCCCGTTGGATACCCTTCGGGTACGGAACCCTAAAAAGGATATATATAAATATAATAGCTCACCAGACACTACAATCGCATGGTTAGAGGATCCTCTCCATCCAACGGGGAACTGTCCACCTGATCCTCTAACCTCTACAATATGTCTGAAAGTTATTCTTAGAATACCTTATATAAAATAATTTTGTCCTAAATTCGAAAATATGTGAGATGTTTTAAAAACATCCACAAAAGTATTATACCGACAACACAAAGTTAAGATACAGCAGGAAAAGTATTTCTGCATTTAGACCCAGAACCGTATCACTAATTAAGTTTACGTATTCCGTAGACCAAATATTTTCCTCGGAAGTTTTTAGGTCACGTTTTAATACAAGTATGTAGACGAGCAGAGCACATATTTTCCTGGATATTGTATCTAGAAAACCAAATCTTCAAGTTTCCTTAATTAATTTAATTATAGCATAGAACACGCTTCTAAATTTCCCTAGCGTGTGTATTTTGTCTAAATGTTGTGTCTATACAGGGTTAGTCAACATTTTGTAATTATAAGGAATTATGTTCTTGAAAATCGGGTCTATACCTAAGCGTATGATTAACTGTTGTTTCATCAATCATGGCGCCCAGTATGTGGCCGACGCCTAATGTAATTATAATAACCATCAGTTTTTAAGTATACCTAGTAATTTCGTCAAGGGCCGTTAGTAACGTCTTTTGTCATCATGTGTAGACAGTAATTTTTAATGAGCAGACTGGAGTGTCAAATCGGACAATAATTTAGGGTTGAATTGAATAGCGTATTTTTAGAAACATGATTAATCATTGTTGAATGGTCGAACTAAATTATAATCATAAAAAATGTTATTATCATGAAGTACCTACCAATGATTCATTAAGATTGTACCCAATCATTATATTGACATCGATGCCTTGGCTATCCGTAAGCTTCATGTTCGTCCTTAGCGTATCGAGCTCGAAAAGTTCAAATATGTTTGGCCCAAATTGAGTCACGCGAACTCCGCCGCGCAATGCAATCATTTCTGACATTAACAAAACAAATCTATACTGTACCAAATCTCATATTAAAACCGTTGCTAAATATCTCATACTCCTCATACCATATCAATGTATCCGATCGCTTATCGCTCAACCAACAAAGGGTACACACGCCGGTAGCCATATATTTTTCACAGCCCAGCTAGGTAATGTCGACCTATTGTCTCGGCTTGCATTATCGTAATTGTACTCGCATCCTACGGGACTATCTGCTGACAACCGGGAAACACACAGTGTGTAACAGGACTGATTAACTGCAAATGATGGATTGATAGACGGCACGTTTATTCGGGACAGCAAATGAACGAAAGAATTGGTATGGCAACAGGCAAGGACGGAAAGAATTAGCAGTTTTGTACAGAGCGAATTGGTCAAGTACGAACTACGATTTTCACAGTAATAAATGAGATCAGAAACACGTAAAACTGCTCAACGTTTTAATTCATTCACCTGCGTAAATTTTTCTTGTTCGAAAAACAGATTTAAACTAAGTCCGTGATTTGATGAGAAAGTTACAAAAGAGAAAAATAAATTAAATGGTGGCAGATGAAAAAAATCAACATGCAACATTTATATTTCAATATTGCAATCAATGGTTATTCGATGCAATGACATTATGAATCGCGATACTTCAATAAATTAGAGCTATTAGTAATTAATAACTATGCAGGAGTTAATTATTGGTTCCCGAGTTGATTCTAAATCGATTATCGAATTAGGTAGTGATGTGTTCGTATGTCAATGTCAAATATTGAGTTGAAGATCATTTACACAATCGAGTTGAATATGTCGTATTGATTGACGACTGTTTAATAGCAATTAGAACTGGGTCACAAAAACACGTGCCGAGGACTGTAAGCTGATTGCTTGGCTACAGTTTCCAAGTGTGTCATTTATTTGCTGTTGGTACTCTATGGCTGGTACATGTAATGTATTTTAAAGAACATCATACGCCTATTAATACTCTCAATCTTTCAGAAATTTTAATCAGCCTATGAGCCTACTCGTTTCAACTAATCAAATGGCTTTAATTTATATTTGAGTAATAATGACGGTCCACCCCTTTTCATTTCTACCTTTTTTTGTTCTCTAAGAATTTCTCCTGTATCGCGGGTGTGTTTACAAACATTTAAACTCACATACACCAACAGCCAGACCCGGAACAACTATCTGACACATTGACAGATGGATTTGACACTGCATTCATTCTATGTCGATAATGCACAAATAATCTTGGTTGGTGTTCCATTGGTGCTGTATAGTACGGTATGACTTGACATACCCTGCTATGATAATGACAATATTAATCTCCAATCCCGCACAAATCGGTCTGATATACAAACGACTTTTCTAAACTAAATCATACATAATTTAAAACGCTTTAACCGTCAAACACAGATCCTATAAACGAGTTTCAACTTCAGGGTTCTCCTGCCAAGTTAGAGCACCTGACGATTCTGAAACACTTTGCCGTTATATGCGACGATATTTGGCGACGATCTCAAATGCAGTGGCATCGCTTGCCAAACCGACACCCGGTTATTTACTTAACAGTACACTGAATTGGCTTAATCTTTGAGAGCCGTTTTGCATTTGGTTTTTGTTTAACTAAGAACTAAAAATGTCAAAAAATGTGTTCCGTATCATTTGAATCCATCCCTTTTATTTGTAATAATTAATAATTTACTTTTCTATTAAAAACAGCGCTAGAAAGAAGAAATTGGCCGTCATGGAACGCCCGGCAGATGTGAAACATCTATGATCATCTATATTAGAATTCATAATTAATAAAAACCTATAACGAGAGATATTGAGTAAAATAAAGAATAAAAATTACATTAAAGTATTTTCTATCGATCAAATCTGCATACGACATAACTAAATCACTGATTGAGTAGCGCGGAACTTTCGAAGACGAAATATGTAGATAAATAATCCAAAACAAACTTTATTTTAATGGGACAAGGTTGATTTTACGTGGCATAGAGCAGGCATCACGCCATGACAGCGTCATGCCATCTTCCGTCACAGCATACGAGTCGGTTTTACTGCCTAGGTGCGAATATAATACGGATGCTTCACATCAAAAACACTTATTTTAGCAACGGTGTGAGGGCTAGACAAACATTCTTACTATTGAGAGATATTTCTCGTCGGCATGTGAAGCCAAGTCAGACGCCTATGCGCGGCATAAAAGTTCTGACACCAGGTAAGGCACTAACCACACGATAAAGAATATTCTATCAGCGTGGCGGTAACGATGACGGACATGTCAAAAACATAATTCGATTGACATACGAGTACGCTATCGAAAATCTGATGTCAATTTTTTTGTTGTAGCAATACGAAGCACTATTAAAATGCTATTGGTCTAGCTTCTCCGGTCACGATTGCATTTACATCCTGTTTGGTTATATTTGTCATATTTTTTGTTAAATAATAGCCAATATTTTCCATAAACTTTTGTTCATACAACTCACTGACATAACGAACAACTTTATCAACACAGTTCACGCATTAACATACATATTAAATTCAGCCATATATCCGTATAATTGGCAAATGCTAAAGATATGTTAATTAGAACATATTTGTCAACTGCTATCTATTCGGGCGGAGTATATATTATGTGCATTGAGCTATGACGAAGCAATGTAATTCCTCCGTGAAATGTATGTTTATAGTACCTACATACGTACATACCTACTGTAAGATAATATCAGAAGGTAATAGGATACTAAATCAAGAGCATTGTATCATCACGCATGTTATTCTCAAAGGGTGAGGCAGATGCGTTCCTATAGTATATGATTTCGCCAAAACTGGATTTCCATTTTATTACATGCTTCTCACATTAAAATTAGCTACGTATTTTAGAATAATTTAGCGTTATATATTGTGATGCCCTGATTGACCAGTCCATTCGGTCAAGGAAGTCAAACTGTGGCCATGTATTTCACAGGTATTTGCGATTAACCGCATTGTGTATCGTTAGTGGGCTCCCCTGGGTGCTGCGGGTTCCACCAGAATTCTAAGAAGTCCCATGTTAACTTGATTGGACGTAGTGGAGCGGGAAATGGATACTAAATATATGATGGCATGTATTTGTTGGAGGAGCTGTGGTGTAGTACCTACTGCAGTCGAAATAATATCATCGTCATTATCGATGGGCATAACCACAAAGAAATCAAAGACAGAAAATACAAAAATGAATTGGATTGAAATTGGCTACCGAAATTTTATGCCAATACTGTTTAAAATCGTTTTAGGGATATGAAATTAAGCAATCCTCACTTCTACACTAGGCTCTAAGTTCCGTATAAAGATACTCTATTGGTCCTTATTACAACAAGATTTAAAACTAAGAAGGTTCCAACATTATTGTTTTTTTTTATAACAACGTTGCTCCACACTAGGAATTTCTCCTGTATTGTGGGTGCGTTTGCAAACATTTAAAGTCACACAAACAGCCAGAACCGGAACAACTACCTGTAGGCCATATAATATGTTTCCCGTGCGGGAATGCAGCCCAGCAGCCAATCGCTCAGTCACTGCGCCAACCATGGCGTCAACAGTTAAAATATTTTCGCAATAATGCAGTCCCAACCTTGCGCTTTCAGCCACCTGTGTTAAACGATCAGTGATCAATTCCCCTATAGTTTTCGACTACAATAACTCCCAAAACTTATTCAGTTCACTTTGAATATATTAAAAAAAACGCTCAAAGACAGGCCAAGTTCTGGCAAAGGCATCCGGGGCAGGTGCACAGCGCTCCGCAAATCGTTAAGCTGTACTGTTCCAAATAATAAGTAGTTCCACCGTTTGAGTTGCGGGCAACGTCGCCAGCAATTTTACTGAAAGAACGAATGAAGATAAATGGTGGACTCGGCTCTATAACGAGCCAAAGTCGACTGTTTTCAATTTTAGCTCAAGCTTCATGTTCAAATTCTGAGAAAAATGTCTATGCTACGACACACGTCGGTCCGGTGAGATTTATACGGTATGGTTGTTGTGTGTTTCCAATTTTTATAATGGACGTTTGCGAGAAGTTTATGAGCGATATTTTTCTGTGACGTTTTACTTTGAACCGCCCACTAATATAATAAACGAGATAGTTTTAAAGGTTATTACGGATGTTTGTTACTTTTTCCCGCAAAAAATGCCGGACCTGTTTTACGCTAATATAGCTTATACACCCGAACAGAATATGGGCTATAATTTATAAAGATATTGTATTAAGAAAAGCTTGTGAGCAAAATATTCTTGATTGCTGTCAATTAAAATTCAAAACTGTTGAGATTGATGAGGGTAAAAAAAGAAAATGTTTTAACACTGACTCAAATATTTTGTAAGGCTACTACTATGTTTGTATTAAATGATATTTAAATAGCTATAATATGATGCTATCAAAAGCCTACTTTAAAGTTCGTATTTTTATTACAGGTATTCCCATTTCAAATTTTCATAGTGTTATTGGGTTTTTCCAACAGGAACTTCTCACTAGCAGCCGCGGAGTCTGGATTTTTACCCGGTTGATGGCAATTGGCTCGCCCCCTATAACATGGGGTTTAAACATAACTGGCGAAATGTGGATGTACTATTAGGTACACCGCTGCCTAATCCTTCGGGGATTACAGGCGTGATGTTTTGTAATGTATTCCCATTTCAAAATTTAAGTAATATCAAAAAGTGTTTGCGAACATCAATATTACCAATAATGTAGACGTATGCTATTGGGCAAAAGAAAACAAACATGAGGGATGTTTTCTTTTAAAATAACTCTCAAATAAGCCTCTAGAGGGCGCACTCATCTACTAACATTACGTAAATTGAATCTCACATAATAATCAATATTTCAAGACTCGTATTTTCTACGGAAATTATATTGGGTTTAGGGTTGCCATTTAAAAAAATCTTGTTGAACAAGTTGCATGTTTATATGGCGAATTTATTTAAAGATATGAAGCCAAGAACACGTTTATGATTAAATTTTGGTTTATATAACTTCGCGGGACCTAATCAAATTGTTTCAAATAAATTCATTTTTTAATATCGAATACTTAATACACAACAACGGGCAACAACAACAACACACAACAACAACAGGCTGGTTTCCAAATAGATAATAAGTTTAATAACATAGGTATAAATCGTCTTTTTCTTTTGTTTACTAACCCTTATGGATGTTACGTATCCAAAATAAAGATTAATATAAATAAATATACAGATTTTTGTTTAATATCGTGAGAAAAAAGGGATCATTTTCAATCCTATCACAACAATAATCTCGTTTTAAACCATAGCCAAGCACACACAAAAACAAGACGGCTAGTGTCTAATTCAAATATTTTTACAAATGTTCACCGTCAGCGCCATCTGTCGTTCGCCAATGCATCCTTATACCGCTGTACTCAAAGAAGCAGCCCTGTGTTCACAATATATGTTTGAATGTGGGCCGACATCTGAATAACGGATGTAACTAACGAGACAATTTTTACATACTCTTCGCGAGTACCCGCCGAATAAACCCTTGACGAAATATACTGATATAATACCGTGTTGTCTCATCTCGCAACGGATTGTGTTCGGAGTGCGCAGATGTGGTAGAAGCTTTATATTAAAGATATTGTTTTATATACATACATATATAGATACAATGGTGTGTCTACCGTTTTGTTACTTTGTCTATGCTATTGAGGACGGGCCCCATGGTTACCATGGGTAGAATAATTTTATTTCAGAATTTTAAGGTTTTGTTCTTTACCAGTCAATCTACTGTTGGTTTACGTTACCACTATTGGTGAAAAAAAAGAGAACCACAATCATGCAATGTTTAATAATTATCATGAAGGAGACAAAACAGTAGGCTAAATCTTTAATATTTAAAATGTATTCAAAAAAAAAATACAGAGTAGCAATTTATAAAAAAAAAACCCTGTTCTAATTTATGCATTTTTTATCTTCTGCATATCTTCAATGCAATTTAAACCATCCAAAAGTTTTCAAAAATATTTATCACAAAATCTTGGCAACCAATTTTGTGCGCAGCCATACGCGAAATTAAATGGCAGTCTGAAATTATTACTTCATAATAATCGTATTTTGGATTGGTTCGTGAAAGAAAGCAAACTGTTTCTAAATGCTACAGGGCGGCATCAAGGCTACGTAAAATAAATAATTTAAAAAAATCTATCAAACAGTCCTATCGCCGAGTTACCTCTTCATTTTCCATTATGAATATATAATAAACTACAACAAATAGTAGGTACGGACAATGTTTAAAAAAGATGCGAAAAATATAACTTCAGCCTTTATACGATTCTGAGAATTTCAAACAAGTTATACATACTAATATATTGAAACAGGTCATGTGTATGAAAAAATACGAATATTGTGTAGATCGGTGCACTATTAATAACATTTTCCGTTCGAACTGAAAGCCTTTTATCCATTCAGAACCCACAGATAAAAAACACAAAACGATTCTTTTGATGTTCACTGCTACATAGCTAAAAACACACGCATATATTATATACAAAATCGTACGTAGGTAGGTATACACCGCTGAGCTGACGCTCTCTCTCTTCATCAAGTCAGCCTCATTTGAACGAAAACCAAGAGACCGAATCCTGCAAACTTTCGGCCAACTTCAAGCTTCGGCTATCGAGGTTCTTAAAATCACGCCAAGTCCGTCCCATACCAAAGGGCCCCGAGTTTGGACGGGCAACGGCCCAATCTGGGGGATTAATGAACTGTAAAAGATCTTGGCGAATTGAGTAATTTCCCTTCGACTTCCTACTTTAGCTCCATTTTTTAAATGAGAAATGATAATGCCATTGATTCGGAGAACGAAAGGAGGCCGATAATGTCTAAAGGGCTTTTTCGGGAGCGGTTACTGATCAAGGAAAATGGTTAATAATGAAAATATTGCTAGTACAACGCCGCCGATCATTTTCCCTTTTTGTTTTATGAACGATGAAGCGTTTTGGAGCAAATATCTGGATCTGAAGTGGGGTTGATATAATAGATTCAGGCTGTTTATTTTTGGGAAGTGATGTTGAAATTGAGATTTATAAGAATTCACGTTTTGGAAATACATTCAAAATTAAATGAAATTGTGTTAACCATTTGGATATGAATTCATGTGTTTTGTCGAATTCAGCCCACCAGTAGAAAATTTATAAGAGGCAACAGGGATTTTGCCAAGTTTTGACTAACTAAGCGTCTGTTGCAATAGTCTAGCGGTGTGGCCGTCGGACTGACAAGTCATAGGTCCCGAGTTCGATCCCAAAACACGCGCCTCTCATTGTATAATTATAGAAAAGGAAAACATCGTGAGGAAAACAGCTTGCCTGAGAGATGTTTTTCGACGGCATGTAAAGCCAAATCAGAGACCCATGGGACACCAGACACTCTGACACCAGGTTACGCACTAACCATACGATAAAGAAGTACGTGTTGTTTCGGATACTATTTTCTTTATTACACTAACACCTTAATCCAATTAATTAAGATAAAAGAACAACTAAAACAAATCCCTATATTTGCAGAAGAAATGTATCCCAGTCAGATCTTGTACCTACTAAAATTTTTAGCAGTACTTACACAGGGGTAGCTAACATGTCCAAAATGTTTATTTAGGACTGCCTCGGGGCGGATAGTTCGACAAATAGGGTGTTGTAATGCTACAACACTACTGTGGTGATACTTAGTATTTGTTACAAAAGACTTACGTCAATTATTATCGCTTATGATAACATGTGATAAGAGGTTGTCGTTTTGTTTTATACAATGTTCTTTTACGGCGTTTATGCTTATTTTTGTGACAAAGTAAGCCGTTTTAAAAAGAAGACGCTTTGGAAATGTGGTGCTGGAGAATAACGCTTGGCATATCAACCAAACAAATTTTTCCATACTTAGCGAACTTCGCGTCAGACAGCGGCTGTCTTCCATCGTTCAAACATATTCTTCGGACATATTTAGCGAGAAGACACGAGGAGCCCCTTGTAGTACAAGGAAAAGTTGATGGCACACGAGCTCACGCGGCAGATCACCTATGCGCTGGACGGGCCAAATCAAAGCTGCATTGAACGGTCGTTTACACGAATGTACCAGGAAGGCAGCGGTGCGGGAGGAACGGTGAAGTATTATAAACCGAGCCATCCCTGATGTGACGGCCAAGACTCTCTGTCAAGAGTGTTGCGATTAAGAAGAAGCTGTTTTGATCTGGCGGTTTCTCAAATTTTTTTTCTGAGAACACAAACAAAGTTTGATATAAGTTCTTACTAACATTGGATTATTACTAACGATTTGTTAGTGATATGCAACGGTCCCACTTCCACATGATTACATCAAAATACCCACATTCTTACATCCAAATTATCAAGTCAAACATCAAATATTGAAGATAATATAATATACGTAATTTTATCGTAAAAATTACGGTTCAAGTTATTGGGATGGGGCCAAGAGGCGTGATAACTGGGCGCAGCACGCAACGTTGAAGACCGAAGTACACGCGAGCGTGTTGCTTTCCAACTACACCGTGTTATATGACACAGTGCTTGTATGACGTCGAATGTCGTGTTTGGGAAAGAATAAGTAAATGTAGTTCGTCATTTGTTCTAAATTATTCTACCAGCTAGGTATAATAACATCGGATATAATAACAACGAGGATGGGCGCTGATACTTAGAATTACAAGAAATTAATTTGTATTAGCATAGGTATTGGCTGCAACTCTAACATACAACTTTAATTACCTTATTGTTTATTTTTTGTATCAATTTAAGGCCCGGTGCAATGCTCATTAGTGTGCTATGTAGTATGTACGCCACTTACGTATATAACACCGTGTAGAAAGAAATCTGTCGAATTGCAAGCCTTGTGATGACCCGTGGTTTCAACTGACTGTCTGGGCCTGCCGTATGTCGTATTTGGGAGAAAATGAAGTATATTTTTTTGGTGCATAAACTTGGTCTTTGACTAACATCCAAAAATCCAAACTCAAGGTTTGCCAACGTGCTATGGAGCGTAGTATCTTAGGTGTAAAATTAACAGATCGTGTTCGAAACACTACACTGCGCTCCAAAAATCGTTGACGTGGCTCAAAAGGCTGCTCAACTTAAATGGGACTGGGCAGGACATGTCTGTCGCATGCCGGATGAACTGTGGGTACGTAAAGCTCAGGATTGGTGCCCTGAAACAGTGACACGGGGTCGTGGCAGACCACGAAGGAGATGGCGGGACGAACTGGATGTCTTCCTTGAGAATTGGAAAGTAGTAGCACAGAATCGTGACCGTTGGCAGGAATGGAGGGAGGCATTTGCCCAGCAGTGGGACAACATGGGCTAGCTATAATATTAATAATAAAAAAGACTATCATTATATTCAATGTTAATTCGTTATTTTACAAAAGGTTTAAAAACTACCGCTATGTAGAACAACTTTCAAAAATAATAATTACTTTCGTCAACACGCTAGTTTTGAAACTTTTTTTCGAATTATAATAGATGGCTAAATTAAATAATTGAGTTTTAGTTTTTCTTTTGTGTTAATTTCGTGGTTGAAGAAACTATGTACTGTTCTTTTATCAACTTTTAATGACTATATTTTTTTTTAAACACTACAACATTTTGCTATCTTCATATGTTTTATTTCTGCTTGAAAACCTCAATTACAAAAACAATGGCGACAAGGTCACCACACCTGCGTTATCCTAAAAAAGATACACAGACAACATCAAAGCATAATATAAAATCACGCTTGTTATTCCCGAAGGGTTAGGCAGAGGTGTACCTAATAGTACACCCACATTTCGCCAGTTATGTTTAAGTCCCATGTAACAGGGAGCAAGCCTATTACCATCAACCGGACATAAATCCAGACTCCGTGGCTGCTACTGAGAAATTCCTGAAGGAAAAACCCTAAAACACTTTTCCCGACCTGGGAATCGAAAACAAGACCTCATACTCAGCAGTCGTGTTTGCGACCACTAGACCAACAAGGCTGTCAAAGCATAACTTTACTTTTGAACCACAAAAATGGCGCACCTTGCACACACTATCTCAATCATTTTCAGTTTCGTTGTAAAATAAAAATATATCATTGTAAAAACATCATAGTTCAGTGTTTCTTAGGATTTACAGTTACTAGAGCATCGCGTGCCGGCAGCGTATCGACCGACTAACATTCACTCATTTTCTTTCAAAAATCGCACATCTATTGCTAGAATGGCTTGAGGAAGGATTTAAGGAAACTCCTTATGTATTTCCACGATATTCCTCCGACTAAGCAGTTAGGGGTGATTTTATTACGTATTATATGCCAATTGTGAGAGTAATTGGGTCCAAATACACTGGCGTGCAAGAAAAGTATGGTCACCCTTATAATATGATCCTACAGTTTTTTGATATGACACAAAAACATAGACAATTTATGTGGACTAATTTTTATTCACTCTAGTATACTAAGTGGAAGGGAACACCACACAGTCAAAATGTATGGAACAGTTGATTTTTTTTAATAACCGATGAAAAATTTATATGTGGGGGGGGCTCAAAATGATGTACTGAATACGTGGTAACCGTTTTCGTGTCGGTGTCCCTTCCAACCCGTATACTAGTACAATCCCGCATCAATCTAGAAGTATTTATTCAAGACTTCAAGCGTACCTATCCTATTTACATAGACATACAATCATGCATGTAGCAACAGTTAACACTTGGTCATAACACTACCCCTGGATCCCGAAGGATTAGGTAGATTACCTTTATCTAAGTCCCGTGAAATAGGAGGCGAGCCTATTACCATCAACCAAATCATTCTCTGAGAAATTCTTGATAGGAAATCCTTATACCTCGTTCGTTCTTGGAATCGTTAAGCGATATTATTCACAAAAATAATGTGTTTTAAGGTTGTATTTCCTTTACGGTGCGTTTACAACAGAGTAGTATATGTATTGGTAAATAGTATCATTCGATATTAGGATTCAATGTGGTAGAATCGCGATTGTCATCATATATCGGGCACTGTTCCAACACCGGTATTGAGTATTTTCTACGGAACAGAACTTTGCTCCACCTCGAAAGAGAAATGATATATCTCGATAACAGAAATGGTGTTAATAACTGTATAACCTCCTCACTCGCATAAGTCAGTGAAACTAAAAGTTGATGAAATGTAATTATTTACAGTAGTAGTAGCCAATTCATCTTCTCTCATTTTCCAAAAGCTGTCTTTTTTCAAAACGGTGAGAATCCGCATTTTTAACGTTTGAAATTACACAAGACTGTCGTCTAAAACATGACTGACCACAGACTAAAAGTATTCAAAAATTATGAAAAACAAGCTTATGGCTGCGGTTTCGCCCGCGTGCGTTCTGTAATTGTCCCACGGGATCGTCCTACCGGGATAAAAAATATCCTATGTGTTTATCCAAGTCATAAGGTATCAGTGTGGCAAACATCCAAATCCGTTCAGTAGTTTTAGCGTGGAATAGTAACAAACATTCATATGTAACGTATGGATATACATATATCCATCCTCACTTTCGAACTTATAATAGTAATATAATATAGTAAGATTCATAGAGAAATCAAGCAACCTTTTGCCTGCCTGGCAAAGTGAAGACTAACTAGAAATACCTAGTGAGATAATGGTCCATCAGCGTCAATCTACGTCTATGAGTCCGGTCGTAAGAAATCTAATGAAGCGAAGAACTTAAAAAATAATTACACTCCCAAGGGTATTCGGCCCTTACTAATTGCTGTGGACTTAACAAATCGTAAAAGGTCTACAATTAAAAATCTGATATCATTAGTCAAATTATAATTGTTCTACAGATTTTAATTGTGAAAATTATATAAAATGATGTGATTCCACTTATAAATAAAAGCGATCTCATTAAACAAAATAATTGATATCAAGTTCTCGTAATTGGTACGGTTTTTTTTTTCGGTTTTTAAATTACATTGAAATGGAATTCATGCGTGTATTTATTAGTCATTTTCTTGCAAAGGTATTGTTAAACATTATGAAATTCCATGATGGCATTTCAAATATCAGTGGCATTTTCTGCTGGGAAACGAACCCATAACTGCATGCTAAGCAGTTAAGATATTTACCAATGGGCTTACGGGAATATATTGATAAGCTATCGCAATGTTGTCTTATTTAACTCAAACACTGAATGGCATAAAATGCCTTGTCGCATTAAATCCGTCTATGTACATAAAATGTAAATAAATAAACACTAACTAAATTAAATAAATTTGTTCCTAAATACAATTGGCTCCTGTTACACAGACCTTAAAAAAAAGTAGCCAAATGTGGGCGCACTATTACTACACCTCTACCTGAGCTAGGTAATTACATGCCTTTTAATTCATGTTTTATGTCCTAACCTACCGATTACGAAGTAAACTTGTGTGTATCTAGCCAACCACAGCCTAAAAAACTAATCAAGTTTAACAAATCGACAGTCGTTGGAAACCTAGTAACGGAACGTGGATTCCGATATGTCGAATGTACCAAATCTCAGTTCAGAACATTTGTTCAAAGTAGAAAAACATTTTCTACATTGTTTGTGCGGTGTATTTTAAGCTAAATTTATAAAGAAAGCGTTTGTGTTGTTTGTTTTTACAATGACTGGTAAATTGAAACTTAGTGCATAAGAGGACGGCATTTTTTTCTCACACAGTTGAAAAAGTGATTTTTTTTTCGGTGGTTAAAAAGATAGTACAAAACTGATTCTAATCAAAATCTTAATAGTAATAATATGAATTACGTTTAAATCCTTAAAATAATCATAGAAGTACCTACTATTATGAATTGTGACCATTTTACGAACTTAAACGTAATTCATATTACTATCCCATTATGATTCTGCTAAAGCGGCCATTTTAGACCCCCAGAACTCGGAAAAGGTAACAGAAGCTAAGAGGGATGATTTATAGAGACATCATGTAAAGAAAGGCTTGGAAAAAAAAAACTCCACGTGAGCATCAATTACCTTGTATATATCAATCCACGAGATGAAATCATACCAAAAGGTAGAATTTCTCGTGAATGTATTGATTTCAGTACGAATGTTTACTTGCTTTATAATCCCCATGAATACAAATATGTCTGATAAAATTCGCAGATATCCCAGTTCTGATAAGATTCCCAGCTAATAGACGTGTGAACACAGTCCAGCTTAAAGCTTGTTATGAATGGAATGGATGTAAAAGGGATGCGTAGGAGTTAAGACAGTCACTCACTCGTCATCGTCGAGGTCTTATGTTGTTTGTGTTAGTTAAACGGACCAGAGAGTATTTGTGAATAATATGAGCAAGATGTTTACAGAAAACTGTTCTAATTTACCGAAAATGAGTACCAAGTTTGGCAAGTTTGACATTTGAAAGAGCACGGGTGTACAGCCAAATACCCGCATGTATAAAAGTTAGTACTGATTCAATGCATTCAAAACTCAATTATCTAAATATTTAACCGCAAATAATACCCTTCCCAAAAGCTGAATGCAATGGATGGATGTATCTTAAACAATGTTTAATGTAGTGACGAACTTATTATTCACTGTTTTAAGCTTTTCACAGTTTAAGTTTAGTTAGCAGTTTAGTTTCTTTGGGATATCTTCCGTGATTGTTTTATTTTGTTGATGTTTTGTTTTGTTTTTTCCGTGACTGTTTTTTGTTGTTTGTTTGCTCAAAATCATGAACAATCACGGAAGATATCACGTAAGTGACAGTATAAGTTTTGAACTTATTATTAATATTAGCATAAGGTTCCCTGCTATCGTGTAAGTGACTTTATGGCTTTTCTGAGAATAAATATCTTTAAACCTATTATTTTAGATAGAAATAACATAACATGAAGCTGGTACTCCCCGAAGAGATAGGTACAGGTGTTCTTATAATACACCAATATTTCGTCAAGTTAGTGTAAGTCCCATGTCTAAAAAACAAACATAAAATAACTGCATGTCTGATTTTCATCGAGTAAAATATTTAAATTGTAATAATCACATCCATGAGACTTGGTTAAGAAGTAACGAACGCAGTTTTTTTTTTGTTCAAATTGCTAATATAATTTGGACAAAACCAACGACCTGTGGTCCACATTAGCCTTATATCGAAACAACAGGAAGTCATGGGGAGAGGCGTTTGCCCAGCAGTGGCTGGCGCAGGTTTACAGTATCAGTATTGTGATTCTATCATACAAGTTCAAATGTAACCGAAAAATAAAGATATCCGTTATGATAAGAAAGGGATACCTATCGATAAACTCACATATGAATATGAGGAAAGATTAGTTAGAAAACACAATGAGAATAGCTGATTACCGAGCCACATAATATTACTTCGATAAAAAAGATTAACTTTGAAAATCGCCTATCCAATTAAAAACACAACATGAACTAAATTAAAAAGAAAAAACATTAACACCTGAATGCTAAACTTCTTATTCGTTTCGTAAAAATCTGAATAAATTGAAAAAGTCTCCTTTAGAAAGAGTACTCAATACAAAAACATCATTCAATAACAATTTTATTTTATAAATACAAGAGAAAAGCCTAGATCTGTCAATTTCAGATCTCATACTGACGGGAACCGCGCTCCATCCAATCATATTTTTTTGCTTCAAATCGAAGTAATTGATTGCGAATCATATCTGACAGTTACGTATTAGACGGCTTCATTGTAATTTATTGAGCGAAAAGATGAGCTAAAATAATGTAATATTGAGTATTAGAAGGATTTTTGACCGTAAAAGATTTTTGTGAAATAAAATATTTTTACCTTCCCCTCTATATAAGAAACGAAAAAAAAAATGTTAAGGCTTGATATTATAATCTCGCTTCAAATAATTTGAAACCGTTCCGATCTAAGCCAAGTGTTAACTACTCAATTCAACGTACTGTTACACACAAAATCCGTTCGCTCCAAAAGTTGATCCCACTGAAAAAAAAAATCTACCACTGTGCGCATTCCAATTCGAAAACACATACACAACACATTGAAAATAATAATAATAAAGAAATTACATGTATGTACACGTTTCACTACACTATTTCACTACGCTCGCGGCTACGCCGTAGCGGTCTCTACGCGAGCGGTCTACGCGACGAGCGTCGTAGCACTGCCGGGGCGGCGGCGGTCACGATACCGCGACGGTCCGCGACGCGGCGACGCTACGCGCTGTATCAATTAACTGCTTTGTTGCCTCGCCTCACAAAGAGCTCGATTTTGTATGTTCGAATTTTGAATGTTTTTTTTTATGGTGTCGAATTTGATTTTTGTGTCGTGCCAATTAGTGTAATCGCAAAATATTTAAAAAAAGAGAAATTGTAATTTTATTCATACATAGAAAACATATATGTATTTTCATAAATACTTCAGTTGAATTAAACTACTATAACTCTTTTCTTCTGCCCCCAGATTTCTTCTTTTACGACTCTTATCAATAACTGAAAATCATTCCAAATATCTACGATACTATTTGTTTTTGGATAACTCTGAAAATGCAGTAGCCATTATCATGATTGACTTCCATTTAATTTTAGTTCGTTCCAGTCAAACCCGTGCGGCCTAACTTAGTCAGACTTCACTTTAGTCCGGTTCAACTTAGACTTAATCTAAAGAAAGTGCAACACCATAGCCTCTACTTAATTTATAGAAATACTTGATGTCTGATCAAGTATTTCTATAATTAATTTTCTAATAATCAATCATAATATTTAAAATAAATTATTACTTACATTCACTGACAGATAACGCTCACTCTAAACAGCTGAGTCTAGAAGCTTGAAATTTTGCTAACTAAGAAATGACAATTGATAATTCAACTCCTTAAGGTATTAAATAGCTAGCAGAGGACTTAGAAAAAGACATTCAGCGAAAACGATAACAGGGAAAAGTCTAAATAGTGAATGCTGTTGAAAGTCCAGGCCTTCCCACAAGATTTTTAAAATCCGTTGTAGAGATATCATTCATTCTAAAACCGATGGCTCCTTGTCTATTCCTTCTGTTTAACTTCGATTAAAGCAATGTTAAGTTACATACCATAACATCACGCCTGTAATCGCCGAAGGGTTAGGCAGAGGTGTATCTAATAGTACACCTACATTTCGCCAGTTATGTTTTTAAGTCCCATGTAATGGGGCGTGCCTATTGCTATCAACCGGACGCAAATCCAGACTCCGTGGCTGCTATTAAGAAAATCTTGATGGAAAAACCCAATATCACTTCGCCGGACCCGGGAATCGAACCCAAGACCTCATACCCAGCAGTCGTGCTTGCGAAAACTAGACCAATGAGGAACTTAATGTTAAGTTAGTCGTAAGATAAGTAGCTTCTTCGCCAATTCCCTTCAGACAGGCGTAGCGAGCCTCTCCTCCAGGAAGTCACAGTCAGGTCACTTGGAGTCCAAAAAAGAAAACAAACACTTTCAAAGTATCCCGCAGTTGACAAACAAAGATTTTCTTTTGTGGGTAAAGAAAAGAAACAATCACAGATTGTTAACACGGCTCAAGAACTAAAGGAAAGAAAGAAGGGCGCTTAATGTGTCCGAAATGAAATATCTCTTGTTGACAAGTTGAGAGTACAAGGGGACAGGCGATGCTTTCGTTGAGTGATCAGTTAGATAAAATGAATATGTGACGATACATCACGGAAATTAACAAATAAACAAAAACTTTTGCACTTTTTAACGGGTTATCTTCTACGAGTAATAATACTATCGAATTCAATTAAAATATACTATACAAATAAATAAATATGAAGTGTCTGTTTGTAATATCAAAATAACAGCTTTTTAATGAAAATATAAAATATATACGGCACATACTCGTATAACAAAAACACATTTTTTTTTAAAATTTTGTCTGTCTGTTTGTTCCGGCTAATCTCCGAAACATCTGGACCGATTTTGACGGCACTTTTACTAACAGACAGCTGATGTTATAAGTTCTAACTTAAGCTTACTTTTATTTTAGAAACATAATTAGGGTTCCGTGCAAAAAAAACACCCTTGAAATTGTTAACAAAATCCGATTCAAAAGGCAAATATTTTTTTATAAGAATTCCACGCAAATGACGGTTGCAGGCAACAGCTAGTTGTATCAATAAATTGATAATCATGGAAGATATCCCGTAAGTGACATCAAATTTTCGTCGAATTACGTCAAAGATCCATTCCCTAAAGATTTGAAAAAAGTTACCTGAATTTCTAAGCAAGCGTAGGGGAATTTCATAATCATTAGACAGAGACGAAAAAGGTCGTAACAAAGCAAGTATTTATTATAATGTCAGAAATTAATTATCTACTGATCAATTTCCAACAGAATAGACAATAATATTTAACGAGATTAAAATAGAGCACTGCTAACAAGTTTTCAAGTACTAAAAGATATTATTTTAAACAGGTAAACTATTTAAGGCTTTCACGGTTAATACCAAAATTTATCTGTCACTTACGGGACGACACGGAAGATATATCGAAAGTGACAGTATAAGTTTAGGTAGGTACTATTTCCATACATTTTTTTTGGTGAATTAGGAACTTCTTAAATTCGGCGATGGGAGTACTTAAAGCGAATTATAAAAGTAACAGCCGTCGAAACTTTTGGAGGTTAAATCTTTACTCATAAAAAGGTCTTTGTGTATTTTAAAAAGGTTTAATATCAAGTATCATAATCGTTAACCAGCTTGCTTGAAATTATTCTGCTGCAGGACAGAGGTATTTTAGCAATGTTATATTTTAAATGATTTATTACGCGATGTATTCATTCACTTTATTAAAACTCAAATACCAATAAAAACTAAAAAAAAAACATAGACGAGAAGACAGCCAATTAACTCCCCAAAAAGAAGCCATCGATTCATCAAACTCTAAACCGATTTTCCGAGAGTTCGATTTAAAACAATATTGTTTATATTAATGATTTACAAAAGAGGGATGCTTTCAGACATTTCCCGGGTTTTTCGGTCACGGTTTTCCCGAAAGCAGCTTTACAAAAACAGATATGGGGTAAAAAGACAAATAGAGAAGGGCAGCCACCCGAAATTTTTCTCTCTCAGAAAATCCAACTGAATGTTAAAAGCCTCGTTTCGTTTTCATTGTCTCTCATTATTATTGCGATGTATATTAAATTAACAAAGAACGATGGTAGTAAACTGTCGGAAACGCTTTGGGAAAGTGAAAATTTTATGTCTAGTTTGGAATTTTAATATTGAGAATTTATTGCTTGATTTTGGAGAAGAGCTTATTTTTTACGTCATAAATGAATGGTGATCAATTTGTGTCTAGTTTAATTTCTTTCTACACTGAAGAACATTAATTGCATGTTTCTTACATTATACAACTGGAACGTACTCATCATCAGCCTTTTCCCTACTATGTTGGGGTCAGCTTCCAGTCTAACTGGATACAGCTGAATACCAGTATTTTACGTGGAGCGACTGCTTATCTGGTCTCCGCACCCTAGTTAGTAATAGTGTGATACGGTAGGGTGGGTAATACGGTAACCCTTGGAAGTCTGGTTGGCAGACTGGAACGTACTACTGACATTAAAAAGAATTGAATATTGAAGCGAAAAAACAAAAACGAGCAGACAGCCATACAAAGTTATTTTCGCATTCAAAATATTAGAACTGGATTAAGGACACAAAAAACGCAACCACAAAAACGTAAGACAATCCTTTACTCATCTATACAGAGCTTCAGCTATTTTCAGCCACAAATCCAAACTAAAGTGCCAAGTATTAATGAATTACCTCTTAAAGCTAGTGGGACGTAAGTAATACGTTTACGATGTACTTATGTCTAAAATTAAGTCTTCTTTATCTCCCTGGGGTAACCTGGCTTAGCGCCAACCGCAACATTCATGTTAAATACCATATTCTTATTTTTTTGGCATCACTGTTTACGTGGTAGTCAGTGAATCGTAGTAGCTACTGTACAAATATGATAATAGGTCATTTGTAATAAAAAATACTTCTGCTTCCTAACTAAAGCAATCGGTCGCGTGAAGACGCATTCGTGGCGTTCATACGTCACTCATTTGCTCGAAAAGGTATATTCTTTCGACGTGATGACGCTACAGGTATGCGAACAAAATTATTGCGATGGTCGTGTGTTCGCGCAATGATCGGTTTGGTTAGGACGCGGCCAAGGACGGAATGTCAACGGCTAACGCTCTCACTCTCGGATACGCCGATTACTGTTAAATAGAAAAACCTAGTAGTAGGTCAGACATCAAGTAAATTCAATTAGAAATTAAAACAGTAAAATTATAATTCAGTAAACACTAATAATTACGTTTTATTAGGCTCATACGTTCAACCTTTAATTAAATTGCTAAATTTTCTACCACATAATATCTAGCACCAAATGTCCGGAAAAAAACTGTTAAAATAATTTAGATACCGGCAACAAAGTATCTGTGTTTTTCGACGTAACGAAGACTTACTATGTACATCCGCGAAAATCAACTCACCCAACTCCAATGTGAAAGGAAACCGTAAAATTACAGTTCGGTTACGCAAAGTTAACTTGAGCCCTTTAAATTTGATATTTTAGCCACAATTAAAACAACACAACTCGAATAACACTGGCATGAAACGAAGGACCGTTTGATACAGGCAAGTCACTTGTATGAAACTTTCTACAATAAATATTGTTCCAAATAAATTCTGATATTGTACGACTTCTCCGAAAAGAAAGTAATTTTGTTCTTTGAAGACTGATTTCTCAGAAATTGTCCAAAACCTTATCTAATAAACGACCTATTTGAAATTTGAGCTTTGTCAATAGAAAATCTATTTGAAATTTGGCTTTGTCAATAGAAAAAATCTATATGATGTTTTTTGTTATCATATGATTACTACTATCTTTTGCAAAGAGCCACCTCTTTGCAAAAGATAGTTTCATTTTTCTTCGGCCAACCAGCTAGTACTATTTTGTATAGAAATTCAAGAATAAAGACGTCAATCGCGCATCTGTTGAGTCAAGACTTCAGACCGCAAACCGCTCTGAACTTAGTGTTGCCCTATTTTAACACCACAGCCTCATTTTAACTTCTTTGCTATCTGTGCCAAATTATGTCCAATGTCTAGTATTAAATCAACGTAGATTTTTCAAATTCAAAATGAGAACTCAGCATTCTTTTTTTAATACGTTTTTATTAGCTTCACCTGTGTGTGTGTGACTATGTAAAAATATCTTAGAAGTTAAGTTTGACCCACATCCCAGTTTCCGATTAGCTGAATTTTTGCATGTATGCAAAAATTACAATACAACAATACATTTTCATCCAAACTAAACATGTATACATGTTTAGTTTGGATGAAAATGTATTGTTAGCTAAGTGACGTCATTCTAAATTCAATATGGCAGTGTCCCAAAATATGGCGGACAAGTTTGCTGAGAAGAATAAGAGAAATAAAATGACGTCACTCGAAAGCTTTTTTAAACGGAAATATTTTTTATTGACATAACTGCATTGTCTGAATTCAAAGTATACATACTTGTTTTAGTTGTCAACTGAACTCGAAACTAAACGGCCCACAGAGCCGAAATTACCGAATTTGTTAAGCATATAATATATCACTCCCATTTATAATTAGCTGGACTCGACGGGGCAATTAATTCGGTACAGGTGTACGTTCATCCCCGCAAGTGGAGGGATGATGTAACCGTCTTGATTGACGGCGATGACTTAAAAACTGGTTTGTAACCCTAATTGGTTAACAGAATTGTGGGAAAGAACGATGGATGGCTAAAGTATTCACGGAGTAACAGAAATATACACGGAAAATGTAAGTACTTCGATAAAATTACTTTACGCTTTAACAATGAGAATAAATTAGTTGTATCTCAAAACTGTATCAGTTTTTTGGTAGCCTAAGTTAAAGTTATTTCAAGATATTTTCACCCTCTAATGTTCAGACTCCACTAAAAGTGTATGAATAGATAAACATAAAAGATAACCAAGATATAGCCCGAAGGTTTTTAGGAGGAGCAGTAAAAATAAACGAAGTAATAAATATTATAATTTTTACAGCCCACGCAGATCCGACGTTATACATAAATAATATTGACACCACTAGTGCAATAAAACGTGAAATATAATTATAAAGTACATGTCAAGTCAATGGTCGTTCCATATCGGCTTTGAATATCTTAATGGCGTGTGCAGTCAAGCCTTGTTTACTTCGTCCATACGCCAGCACGCTTATTATGAATGCCGTATTATCCGACCAAATGGGATTGTCGTGCCGCCCGAGCGGTCCGATTCGGGTTATCAAGCTACGTGACACGGACGGTTAATACGTTTCATGCTTGGAACGTTGCATTATTGAAGGCAATCATGAGTGTCGGCCAGGTGCCTGTTTACTTCGATTTGCTGATCAATAATTATTGCAGTTGGATCTATCGTCAATCTGCCTCGCTGCTAACTTTTCGATATGCATCGTCGTTTTATTTTTAAAAGGCGCAAAAAACAGAAATATGTTTCTTATTTCTGTTTTTTGCGACTTCCACCTGATTGCGTAAACAGTCATTGCATACGTTTCGTACTTTTTATCCTCACAGCTAGACTGTTACCCTCGTAAATGTACTGGGAGTTATAAAAGTGTATCTCATCAATATATTATGTGTTTATATCGCATTTTATATGTAAATATGAATAATAGAGAGCGTATGTGTCTATCAAAGCTGTGAAAGATTGAACGAAATACCAACTGAATTCAATTTTCTTTATTATTTTGTATTTGATCACATAATCCATCAACTAAATAAAGTCTAGATTGACCAATTTTAGACCTTTTATTTGAAAAAAAAAGTATCTAAAATAACCCTGAGTCCTCATGGGACCTGTTACCTCCAATATTGTACGTACAAAAACAATCTACTGAGGGTTATAAACCAAGAGATAACGCTTCTCCAAGTTTCAACAGTGGACGATACAGGTAGGAACCTAATTAAGATTTGGACGAAACCCATTCATACACTTATTACAACAGATGGTAATCAGAACTGGAGCAAGTCTTCCTTTTGTCCGGCGAATCCCTAAAAACGGATAATGACGAAAGGGCTTGTAGCGGCACTACAAAAAGTACTACAGCGCCATCTATGACGCAGAGGACAAACTAAACATGTAAATCCTGCATCGCGCAAGTAAAGATATTCGCGACTTAAGACTATATAGAAGAACCCGACAACAGCTGTCGGGCAGTAGCCCACCAGACATAACACCCGTCTGGTCGGAGGATCCTCCCTTTTCTACGGGGGTTGAAGAGCTTTACACCCTGTTCTTCATACCCCCAAATTGGTGACCCCGACGTGATACCGACGCCGACGCGATCCCGACGCCGACGCGATTCCGACGCCGACGCGATTCCGACGCCGACTCGATTCCAACGCCGACTCGATCCCGACGCCAACTCGATCCCGACGCCGACGTGATTCCGACGCCGACTCGATCCCGACGCCGACTCGATCCCGACGCCGACTCGATCCCGACGCCCGACTCGATTCCGACGCCGACGTGATCGTGTTCGTGAACGAGGCAACGTTACTCAAGCCTGCAAGCCATCATCAACTCGAAGAACGAAGGTGCCGTTTGTTTACATCGGGTGTTGCAAAATAACTGGTCGTGTTTGGTACAAGACACTAGCGGTGAGCGTTTTTATTACTTTATATTGCCATGGCTGAGTCCGACTCTTATGTCGATTGTAAGGACGCTCCTGTTATCTCAGGTGAGATAGCAGCAGCTGGAATGCCCTTGCGCTGTCCACCATTTTACCCGGATGAACCGGAATTGTGGTTCGCGCAGCTTGAAGGCCAATTTATTCTGTCGCGGATAAGCAGCGACACGACAAAATTTTATTTCGCGTCGACTCAACTCGAGTCTAAATACGCCATGCAGGTCAAGGACGTTATTACCAATCCACCCGAGGCCAATAAGTATGAAAAATTGAAAGCCGAACTTATAAGTCGGTTGACAGCGTCGCAAGAAAAGCGAATACAACAGCTTTTACTGCATGAGGAGTTAGGTGATCGCAAGCCGTCGCACTTCCTGAGGCACTTGCAAAATCTAGCAGGGCCTTCAGGTGCGGCAGAGTTCGTCAAAAGCATATGGACTAACCGGTTGCCCCAAAATATCCAAACAGTAATCGCCTCGCAAATTGCTGATTTACAGGTTGAAAAATTAGCGGAGATAGCGGACAGGGTTTATGAAATCGCTCCGATGCCACCACAGATAGCGAGTACTTCCGCTTCCACAACAGCTGATTCCTCGGACCTGGCGAGGCAGGTGAGCGAGCTTCAGAAGCAGATAGCGTCACTCTTAAGCAGCAGAGGCAGACAACGCTCACGCTCAAGACCTCGTGACAACCATCGAAGGTATGTTCGTTCGAAATCCAGACCGCGGCAGCCACCTCCGAATCACCCACACTGTTTTTACCACTATAGATATGGAGACAAGGCGCAAAAATGTAAACAGCCATGCTCATTCAAATCGGAAAACACGGGGGGTTGTCGCAGGTAGCGGCTAACGACTACCCATCTTCCTCAGGCCGCTTATTTATTACCGATCGAACGTCTAAAATGCAGTTTCTAGTTGACACTGGCTCAGACTTATGTGTTTTTCCCCGGTCTGCGGTCAAGATGCCCTGCAGACAGTCTAAGGCATGTCATATCTCTCTATGAATCAACCTCTATATTTGTAATGGATGTAGATACATGTTTTTTTCTTCGTGAGTTTTGAGGTGGAAGAAAATCAATATGAGAAATGAGATAACTTAAGATTATTCCTGCACTACTTTAGGGCGCAAAGGAAATATATTCACAGAATACAGAGAGAAAAATTAATCTAGTTGTGGTATTAGGCCTCACGACACTTTCCTTTTTGTTTTTGACGATTGTAAAACGCAAATTAAAACAAGCTACATACTCGTACATACATCCAAAGGTTGACTGGTAGAGAATGCCTTGTGGCATTAAGTCCGCCTATGTACCACTATTGTACATGAAGTTTAAATAAATAAATACATAAACTCACGCCTATTTCGCACGGGGGTAGGCAGAAACCAAAGAAAGCCACCTGCTACGATCCTTACATACTCCTTTTGCCACGTCGACGTTCATACAACAAACTACTTATTAAAAATATTACCCAACATTTCCAACCAATTCAAATTAAAAACATCCAAACCAATTAATAGACATCATAAAGAACGAAGTTATTTCTCGATAGGCAAAGGAATTCATTTCAAAGTTTGACTTTGAAAAAAAGAACTATAATATTGATTTCTTATAATGATTCGTAGTTTCTGGACCAACGAGGCGATTGGAGCAAGTCGTGCCGTTCGAATAACCAGCGTTTAATTGAAGATTCAATTCAGAAAGCAAACTTCTTGGTTCCTGTTCGACTAGCTTGTGGTTACGGCATTTCTATACTATAGAATGGAATCTGCATTCGAATAATTGGGGCTGAAATTATGCGAACTGATTGAATATTATGTCCAAATTTCTTGGTTAGATGGACAGTTTGGATTTGATAATTGATAGTGAGAAAGAATTGTTAGGTTCGTGTTTATTTCCGGCGTGTGTGTATGAACAGATATATGAACGACCACCCATTTCTTACCGAGTTTCCTCCGTGCCTCAGAAAGCACGTTAAGCCGTTGGTCCCGGTTGTCATTTGTAGATCTTTGACAACCAGTCTTCCCAAAGTGCAATCGCATTACTCAGTACGAACTGGGTTGTGAAGGTCAGATAGGTAGTCACTTCATGTAAAATACTGGTATTCAGCTGCATCCATTCAGACTGGAAGCCGACCCCAACATAGCTGGTAAAAGGCTAGGTAGATGATTGAAACAGCTTTCGCTTTTAAAGCGATTTCCACATGCCTTTCTTGGAAAAGTGGTCAGCAGCAAGTCGCCACTAAAACATACAAGTTGTTCAGTATTTTTGTGGATCATAGATAACACGATACAGGAGAAATAGAAAAAACCGGCCAAGTGCGAGTCGGACTCGCACACCGAGGGCTCCGTACAAACTTATAGGCATTTTATCATTAAACTACATATTAACGGTTTTCAGATTTTTTCTTAATATGTGCTGTAAGTCATTGCTTCTTGCCAAATTTCAAGATTCTAGGACAACGGGAAGTACCCTTTAAATTATGAGTCTCTTGACGATACCTCCACGTGTTCCCGAGATAAAGGGTCTTGACAGACGGACGGACGGACGGACAACAAAGTGATCCTGCAAGGGTTGCGTATTTTTCTTTTGAGGTACGGAACCCTAAAAAGAGTGTGGGAAATGTTTTAAAAAATATACATATCTCATTTATTTCATCGCCACATTCAACAATTTGAAACAACAAAAGACACGATGAGAAAGCGCTAACCCTGAGACAGCCGCGTCACCATGACAAGCTCTCAAATTGTTTGCCAGATAGCTGATATCGCGTAGTCTGACGAACTAAGTGCCTCTTATTCACTCACTCAGTTAACGGTGCTTAAGTCACATGCAGCTGTCACTTCTCAATTACAAAAAAGTGTAAATTATTTTGGTGCAATAAAAAGGATTTTAAGACTAAAGATTTGAAAGGACTATCAAAGTCTAGTAGTAGTCTTGGGTACTAGGTATTTATTGGCCTGTTTCTAGGCTCATAAATAGTAATGTTGATGAAAAAGTACCTCCAGATTTATTATACTACAACAACTCATGATTAAGTAATCATCATTTGCAGTAAAGGATTTCATCCTACTTAATATTATAAATGCGAAAGTTTGTGAGTATGAATGGATGGATGTTTGTTACTGCTTCACGCAAAAACTACTGACCGGATTTGAATGATATTTGGCACACAGATAGTTTATAACCTGGATTAACACATAGGATACTTTTTATCCCGGTAGTGCGATCCCGTGGGACAATTACCGAACTTACGCGGGTGAAGCCGCGGGCATGAGCTAGTTAATAATAAAGATGAAAATAACGATCGGTTGAACTAAAAAATGTAACGCATTTAGGCTCCCACTTGCAGCAGAAATAACTTAATGCATTGAACGGACACTTACACATTGCATACATTTAAAATATCAGTACAATTTCTGTTAATAATTTAAAACGGCCAGAGACAGAACGATATTTACGACGATTTTTTTTTTATTATTATTATTTTTTTTTTTGGACGATATTTATTTTTTTGTACATAAGGTATATTATTGCAATTTGTATCCAAATTTGTTATTTTGTGTGCAATAAAGAATAAGAATATTTTTAAAACTTTTAGCGCCAAACGCATTTAAACGATTATTGCTGCAAGTATATATAAGTCCACAATAACAGTGAAGAGACATCACATAATTTGCAAACTAAGTGCCCACTCGGTTCCTAATGGCTCGATTTACCGTATTGTTGTAAAAATCTTTGTGACTTCACATAAGTACTACTTAAGTACGAGAGTGATGAACTGATGACTATGAGAGTTCTTTTGTAAGGGACGTTTAATAAAACAGTGCCAGCTGGGAATGTTTTCGCTTCACGTCATGAAATATTTTGTTTTAAAAAAAAAGTAAATTGAAAGGTAAAGTTGTCTTACGTATTATAAACTTCTTAAAACAGCTAAAATAGTAACAGAATCTGAATCAGAATCATTTATTTGTTAAACAGAGGTATAACATTAGGGATCTTATAAATAGTTAAGGTTCTTGCTATGTTTTGTCGTTACTGACATACAAATTGGAATAGAAAAAATCAATTAAAATTATTATAAACAAATAAAAAAAGATTACAAATAGAACATGTCAATTAAAATAAAATAAAATAAATCACATATAAGAAACGTCAAAAAAAAAATTAAAATCTTACAAATAATAAAATGTCAATAAAAGTAAAAATCATAAAATAAAAACAAATATAAAATGTCAATTAAGAGTCATAAAATCACATATCGGCCTTAAATTTAATTTAAATGACACGAACATGAAAATATTACTGTGAAACGTTAGTAATTTTATCATTTAATCAATGTGGGTATATCTATCTAAATCTGGATAACTTAACAGTACCTAAAAATAAACTTGATACCAAGGAATGTTGAAGAGTGACGTGTCACTAACGCTCAAATATTTGAAAGCAACCCCACTCAACCTTCTGGTTTCACAAGTAGGCTCAGTTACATACCTACTCCACACCTTATACTGTCAAAATTCCGCTTAAAAGCTAGCAAATTGATACACCTTTATTAAATAACACACACCAACTATTCCACTTCACTTAGTAACGTGGAAAACTACTTTTTGCAGTCTTCGATTACACGTGAGAGCTTTCAAGCACATTCCATTGAATATGAAGATTCAATTGTTTACAGCACCTCGGGTTCCTGGTCGAATGCCGTGACGAACTCGATTTGCATAGGAAACTGAGCTTAAACATTGGTTGGCATACGCCCCCTACTAAATTATGTTTTCCTGGTACAGACAAAGACGTATGCATTCGTTGCGTTGGGGTTGAGGCAAATCATTTTCTTGTTTCTATTGTGTTGTGTGTATTGGTTTTCGCGCAAAATGTATCTTTGTTATGTGTGTGCTGAAAATGAAAATTACTGTAAGATTGCGATATTATTTAAGATTTTTTTTTACAGGGTCTTGTCATGTACTTAGTGAGGCACTCATTAAGGAGAGGCTTTGCTCAGGAGTTCGCTCAAACACTTTATTTTGGGTGCCAACAGAATACCTACTTAACTTTTTTTACACCCGGGTTTTAATGACGTGCACAATGTGCACATGCATGTCCAGCTTAAGTTAATCATCATCATCTTCTTGCCTTTGTCCCAAGTTACTTGAGATCAGCGCAAGACGTATTCTTCTTACATTCTTTCGTCACACAACCGTCACACTAGGTACCATTTCTTTTATTTAATTCCTCACAATACGTCCATCTTTTCTTGTAATTTTCTGCTAATGCTATTAATATCAAACTTTCTCAAGTTGACTGCCTCGTTGGTCTAGTGGTTGCAAGCGTGACTGCTGAGGTCCTGGTTTCGATTCCCAGGCCGGGCAAAGTGTTAGTGGGTTTTTCCATTAGGAATTTCTCAGTAGCAGCCACGGAGTCTGGATTTGTGGATGTTACATCGGACTTAAACATAACTGGCGAAATGTAGGTTTACTAATGGGTACACCTCTGCCTAACCCTTTCAGGATTACTGGCGTGATGTTATGTTTTCTCAAGTTATTTATGGTTTTCTTTTTTATTTATGTATTAAATGAAGTCTCTCGATCAATGGAGTAAGGTAAACCTTCAAGATAAACTAGTATCAGAAATCAAGTTCCCAATACTTCTCGCTACTCCTCAAGTCCTGGTACTCCGTAGGCACGTGACCTATCACAATTTGGCCGGCGAAGCAATCGTCGCTGGGCTCGTAACTCACTGGCGAGTCCCATTCCTCGTGGCATCTAATAAAACTTTGATTTCCTCGCTCTGTGTAAATGTAGGAATTGTAATGTCTAACCATTTTATATTATTGAGATCTTTTCTGGATCGATTCTTTCTAAATGGAAATAAGGACTATAATTTACTCTCGAATTGGTTAAACTTTAAGAACAATAAATACTACAAGGCAAATGATAAGAGCGATGGAAAAGATTTCACTTTATACAAGACTAGCTGTTTCCCGCGACTTCGTTTGCTTGGAAACTTAGATGTGAGGGGAAAAAAGTAGCTTCTGTTCTAATCTAGACTATAATCTATCTTTGTGCCAAATTTTATCCTGACCCGTTCAGCCGTTCTGGCGTGATTGAGTAACATCATCCATTTATCCATCAAAACTTTCGCATTTATAATATAGCGTACAACAATTTTTTTTTTTTTTCATAATATTCTGTTTCTTCTTAGGTATTTTACCTTCCTCCAGAAGTCAGTTCTGATGCTGGTCTGGTTGATCGATGACGATTTATCCATACATTCTACCCATTTGACCAGGCCAGCGTTTTGTGATAACCGCAAGGGCATTGCCATCATACTAGCACCATTTAGTACCCACTACCGACATTAGCTACGCACATGGAGTAGTAGAGAAATGAAGTGATAATCTTCTGCAACAACACAAAATCTTGTTCCATTAATCTTGTGGCTTTATGAATGCACCTTCTAGTTGTCATCTAAGTAGTCATGAATGATGCCAGGACGCACACATCACATATGTACGTTATTTATTTTCAGATATAACATCACGCCTGTAATCCTCGGAGGGTTACGCAGAAGTATAAAAGTAAAACCACATTTGGCCAGTTATGTCCCATGTAACTGGAGACGAGCCTCTTGCCAACAACCGGGTACAAATTCGTGGCTGCTATTGAGAAATTCCTGATGGCAAAAACACAACAATTTCCCCGACCGATTGTGTTTGATTGGTCTCAGCGTTACCTTTCTAAGAACAAAGCCAGTTGTTACGCACATACACTTCTTCTAACATTTCCACTTAAATACAATTAGAAGTAAATATAATTAGATTCCGTCACGATTGACATAGATGTCGTAATTACTTTTAGTGCTTATTGTATTTAGTGATTCGTAGGAGCGGGCCTTTAATAGATGAGTATGTTCTTTAAGATTCTACTAAGCTAAATGTTTTTGTTACAGGAGTCACTAAGGACCAAAGAAAGTGAACGCAACCAGCAAGTCTAAACCGCGTTCAAGAGCTGTGTGTGTCATATTATTTGTGTTATAATAATTGCGACAATGACAGCTTTTGAACGCCGTTTAAATGTACTAATTACGTTTAATTTCATAAACGAAATCCGCTCTTAGTCAGTTTCACGTCAATCATTCCAGCAATGAGCTTTTAACTTCAGCGCGTGCCGTAAACTAGCTATAACTGACTCTAGCAATAAATACACACCTTAGCACTCCATCTACTTCCTACTCCACGCCCTAAAGCGTAATAAAAGCCGTCTGTACGTCGTCTGCGGGGAGCGGCGCAGGCGACCGCCGAAGCATTAATAAGTAATGCTCAGTAATGGAACGCTCGCCTCTCAGCGTCATATTATTCGGGAATAATGAACGGTGTATTACTATATAAAACGGTTTTATAATTGCTGTACGTTCGGAAATGGAGGTACGGTTATAGTTTATTGATATTCGATTGCAATGGGCTTATGTTTTTAATTTTGTAAGGATTAGGTCTTCGATTTTGTCACGGCTGTGCATCTGCACAAGAATTTATTTTGTTACTGCTTGCTGGTTTTATTGTAAGAATGGAACCGCAAACAGTTACAAAATAAAGGTTGATACATGCAGGGTGGAAGGGACACCGACGCTGAAACTGTTACTTCATTTACATCATTCTGAACCCCCCACATAGAAATTTTTCGTCGGTTATTAACAATGAAAACAGCTGTTTCCTACAAAACTGCACCACAGTCAAAATGGAAAAGCTGTTTTTTTTTTAATTACCGATCAAAAATTTCTATGTGTGTCTGTTCAGAATGATGTGCTGAATACGTGGTAACCCTTTTAGCGACGTTTTATTGCTATATTTTTTAAAGTATGATCATGGTACATGCTGCATCAGTATTAATAAGAGACACCCTTAAATAATTAAGAATGAAGAATCACAACGAACAAACCCGTCATTATAGACTGATTCACTATAATGAAGTAGTTATTTCCCCCGAAATACATCAACTATTGACACAATCATACGAACCGCGATCGCTAAATAATTCCGTGAGTTGAATAGCTTCATTATAACAACACGGATAATCCATAATGGATCGAGTCCATCGGTCGCTCCCAACTTCATAACTAAGTTCGGCTCCAATTAAATGCCGACTTACGTCCGTAACATCGAGCGTTTGTCGCTGGAGAGGGCAGTCAAGTGGAATTTTAGAAGAAAGTTGAATAATCAAAAAGGAAAGACCGAAGAAGCGATAAATAAACAATGATTTGGTCAGAAAGGGGGTGAATACTAATAAGACGGTTGATTGAGCTGTACCTATGGACGAAGACCTGTTTAGCCAAACCTAAATACATTGGGATGACGGCAGGACAAACTAGCAAAAGGGATGATTAATATAATTATGGTATGCAATAAGACAGGTCGAGCTCTGCATGACTTGAGGAGCTCGGAGTTAATGGAGATTAGAAGAATTAGAAATGTATCAGTAGTAACCTACACGTAAGAACTCCAAGTCATCTCATCCGCTAGACCAATAAACAATTTTTCTCTCCAATAGTACACAAACAACAGCATATACTCACATAAGTACATAAAACCGCGTCTGTAATCCCGCGATGGGGGAAGTAATCCGGATCCCGCGTGTCAACGACGTTGTTCCGCCAAATACATACAACCAATACCAGTACATATGACATTAAGATGTAAGGGTTTAACAGCTATTTCGTATCAATGTGAATCCATCTATCTTTAAAAAATGCTTGCACTGTTTGGACAGGTCCGCTTAAATCTGTGCGGTTCTTTCGTCAAAAGACTGTCTCAGACACAAAATCATCAATCATTATCCAAATCATGTCCTCATAAGAGTTGACCGATGTCTGGTCTTTAAAAAAGACAGTGACCTCTTTCAGCTGTTTCTGCTCAGAGTAGTCAGGTACGAAAGACCAGCTTCACCTAGTATTGAATCATAACACATTTTGACGTGTAAAAGTGTTTTGTAAAACCAATTTACAGAAATAATTATGATTTATGATTTAAAATCACTCTAAAGAGTCTTCTTTGATAGCAGAATGGATTAATCAAGTCACCAACTTATTTTTAGTGTGGTAAAGAAGCCACGCAACCTCGAAAAACTTGTTCAGCAGGAAGAAGAAGAAATATTTAAGGTGTTCTTTGACAAAACAGCCAGCATTTTGTCTGCTGAAATCTATTCGCGGTGGCCTTCACACCTACTCACATATCTTCAAAAATTCTGTACTGGTGGGTCTAAAAACAAGGACTGGAATCCATGGTAGAAGTTTGTCTCATGATTTACACCCCGTCTTGTACAAAAAAAGTTGATAAAATTTTATCGAGAGAAAAAATTTAAAAGAGGATGTAACCCAAAGACCTGAAAACCGTGCGGAAGTCAATGCGATGACAACAGCGTAAAGAAGCGAAAAAAATCGAAAGATAAACTCCATGAAAAGAAAGATGGGTGGTTCTAATAAAGTAACTCAATAAAAGCAGAATCTATTAATATTCGTACATCAGTGTACGGAGTGATATATCCAGGGCGTATCGTCGGTTTGTCTGCTACAAACTTTCGCCGAGCGATCCCCGCAATTCGTTTCTCGTCTATTCATCGCATTGATTTCATATCCGCCGCGAACTCTTGAAGATTGGGGCCACGAAGAACGCTTGCGAAGTGTTCTTGATTAATATTAATCTTTGAAATCTCTCGTTTTTCATATAAGTATATAAAACGCATCACAGATATCAATCCTCAAGCACAAAAACGCCCATGGAATCTTTAAAACCTTTCGCAAGATTGCTTGGGTGTGCAAATGAAGTTGGAACACTTTCTCTTATAAAACAGAAAATATCCATTTATGAGACAGGTGTGAAACGCCGAGTTGCAAATAAGAGTTTTATAGTGCAACGACTTCGTGAATCTGCCAACACGTTCACACCTCACTTTTATAGAGCTTAATTCGCAATCTAAGCGTAAGCTTTTTATAACGTCAAAAAACCTGTCAGCCCTATATAAAGGTCTCTGCACACAGCGGGCGCGGAGCGGCGGGACGGGACGGCGACGCGACGCTGAGCAGTTGTAATCTACTAGATATTACGGACGACGCCACACAGAGCCGTCCCGCTCGACGCGACGCGACGCGACGCTCTGTGTGGCGTAGAGAGAGATTCCATACCGCTGATGTCATGGCCTCGTTCTAAGGGGAGCGAGGAGTGTGGGTACTAACTCAATTACGGGCATCCGACGCCTGAGTACCAATTCAACGGTTTTTCTCCCTTTGAAGTATCAAACAAATCTCATATTTATGGGGATATGAATTAATGGTGAGCTGGTCACTCATTATAGCTTTGTAAGAGTTGAGACGATATTTTTTTGATGAAGTATCAAGAAGGTATTATTTTGCACAGTGGGTATTGTTCCTGCTTTTTTTATTTTTTTAAAGGGACGGAGTTTCTATATTTTGAAGAGGATTGTCTCGAAAACCGATAACTGGTCGCTTTGTTTTGGCAAACATTCTCAAGCAGCAGATTTTCTGCTGAATTTTGAGCAAGCAAAACAGTTCAAGTACGTGCACTGTCAGCACATTTTCACAAAACCTAACCTTTCTTCCTCACAATTCATATTTCCGCAGGTAAAATCAACGTTATTTAATAACAGTCTACACAAACTAAGTACATCCTAAACAACAATTATTCGTGAAAATTGCGTGCGGCTAATTCAAGTAGATTGCGCGACGGGGTGGAATAGCACTGCAACTCGGTTCAATACATTAGCGAGGGAGCAAGTTGCAATATTATTCTAATCGCGCAACAGGCGCTGGGTCCGGACCTATTATTTGGTGAACGATCGCCACAGATGAACTAAATATTTGGATTTCGGGTCTGTCTGTTTGCTAGTACTTTAATCCTGGGTATTTGCGAACACGCGTATGTGTGATGTCGGATCTATGGGCTTTGAAGGGATAAGTAGACTGATAATAGCGGGTATCACGTTTGGCATATATGTATTTGCTTTTATAGATTGTGGTATGTGTATGACTGCCTCGTTAGTCTAGTGGTCGCACGCCCCACTGAGGTCCTGGTGGTACGATTCCCGGGTCATGCAGTGTTATTGGGTATTTTTATCAGGAATGTCTCAGTAGCAGCCACGGTTTCTGGTTTTGTGCCCGGTTGATAGCAATAGGCTCGCCCCCTATTACATGGGATTTTAATATAACTGGCGAAATGTGGGTGTACAATTAGGTACAACCCTGCCTATCCCTTGGGGTATTACTGGCGTGATGTTATGTTATGAGATCGTGATATGTTGTTTTATTTGTAGGATGCCAATACAGCCTTTTTTTCGGATGGGAAATCATCAAACGACTCCTCCCGCTCTGGGCGGAGCGGACTTTTATTGACTAAAAACCATTCATATTCCTTCTTTTGCCCTTTATGTTCCAGGGCCTCGGTCTCTTTCGAACAGTCCCGCAGCCCATGCCAATATAGCCTTAATTGGTTATTTTAGTAAAACACAGAAAAACATTTTTGATTAGTTAACTAACTGAGTTCCTACGTCAAAAAAAAAACTAAAAGATTGTTTTCTACTCCCACGTTTGCGAGAAGATTAATAAATCTTAAATATTCTAAAAATAACTTATGAAGATTTAAGATGAGATTACGAAAATTCTTCTACTAATCTCAATTATTTAAGCTATTTTATAACACAAGGATGTTTTTTTTTATTAGCCTGTACTGTCCCAATGCTGGGCAAAGGACTCCCTCAATTCCTTCAAGGATGTTACGTGATGTTAAATGGCTATTATTCAGAGTAGAGGAAGACTAAATAAACGATTGACGGACTGTGTGTGGGATGATATATGGCTAGAAAAGAGGGGAGACTGCTGAGATGATGAGTAATAGAGAAGTATGGAGAAGAAGACATGCTGCGCCGACCCCAAATGAATTAGGATATTTGAGAGCTGTTTTAAAAGGAAACATCCCTCAGATTGGTTTTCTTTTGTCCAATACTATACAACATTTTATCCATAAATAATATTGATGTTGGCAAACACTTTTATATTACTTTAATAGTGAAATGGGAATACCTGTAATAAAAATACGACCTTTAATGTTAGGACTTTTGATAGCCATCATCATCATTTCAGCCGAAAGACGTCCACTGCTGGACATAGGCCTCCCCCAAGTGTCGCCACATTGACCGGTCCCGTGCGATTCGCATCCAGCGGATCCCCGCAACCTTCACCAGGTCATCGGTCCACCTAGTGGAAGGCTAGACTTAAAGTGCTTCCCGAGACTCGGAGGGAGGTGTCTTGTTATAATGGCTGTTCATCCATCTCTGTCTCTCTATTTAATGGTAAATTTAATTTGAATAATTAATAGTGTATAATTAATTTTAATAATACAATGCATGTTTTTTTTTTTCTCAATTAGTGTATCCAAAATTTGTATGCCTATTAGGTTAAACATAGCGATCCTGACATCCGAATTAGACCTTATTATATTGTACCTATGTTTCACAAATAAATAATTAGAATTAGAATTTTGAATTTGAATTTGTACTGACTTGAACAAGTGTAGTGTACTCATCAATTGACTCTTTGGCTGTTGTTACGCCAACCCCAATATAACATCATTCTACCTTCACCGGTACGTACTGACTTCCTAAAATAACATTTTTGTTTCTCGATTCATAAAACTCTGTCGAACAGGCACTCACAATCATTTCCTTAGAGACGTTAAAAACTCATTAAAAATATGGTTCTACCAAAAATGTTTGCACACAGTGGGCCAGATTAAATTCATAACTTTTTTGTTGAGCGAAAATTCAAAGTACACACATATAACGGACGAATTGGTATACGTTTCAACTCACTGGGTACGAAGGCTACGAAGTAACCGATATTTGGGAATATACGGTCTGTTTTTGTTTGATTTCTCATTCCAAACATTCGTTTTAAATTAGCGAAGAAGCCATGCTATGACGACTACACAGAAGACTCAACAGTCTAAAATATAAAAGAAATTGAAATCTTTCAACTACTAACCAATATTAGGAATACACACAGGGTTTTTAGCCGTAATAACACTGGTCATGTAAGTATACCGATGCTTTCATGACGAAAAGCAGACCATAACTATCAGACGAGCTAACTATTTTCAAGTTATAACTATATCTTACAAAGCGAAAACTACTGAAAGTCGAGACCGCTCCATTCAAAACGCGAAACAGTTACATCTAATTATGAAAAGCACATCTTTGACGTTACAAACGTCAAACAGTCGCTTCATATTGAGGACCGCACACATTAGTTTTAGTGAGGACACGAGTTCACGACGCCACATACAAGCAGTCCGTACACAGAAACTTCTGGCAACGGAATAGTTTATGAAGGAGAAAGTCGATAGCGTTGAAATTCAACTCGGCAAATACCAGTGAAGTTGTCGTTTTAACGTGTTGCTACTCTTACCTGGGGGACATACTGTCGTTGTGTGTGACTGACTAGCTGGAGTTTGTTAATGTTGTGAATGAACATGAATGATGTAACCAAGGTTTTTATAACAATAAGAATATTGTTAATAATATTAATAATAATCATTTTTTCATATTATTTTATATTCTGATATTTAAAAATGTAATCAATATGTGTAAAAACAAATAAAGGAATTAATAATAAATAATATTGTTGATTTTAAAGAGAGACCAAGGAGTTTCTTGCCCGTTCTATTCCATAGAGATCTACCTACGCTTTGGAATGGGCAACTCTAGCACTTTCTACTACTTGAAATAAATGATTTTGTGTTTAGGTCGAAGTAGGTAGTCGATTATTTTTTATAGTTACAGTCGGTGCTTTTATTTATTTATTTAATACTCTAACCTCTGAGTACGAAGGCGGCACACAGGCATTTTCTACCAGTCAACCGCAAAAACAGTGGTAGGCATTTCCATTATCCGACCCGTCTTACGAAGACGAAGAGGGGAAGTGGGGTCAGGTAATGCAGGGCACAGAAGCTAGTGTTTAAAAAGTGGTTACTGTGATTGGAAAATGGTATATCCCTTTGGAAATTCATGACAAAGACTAAAATTGAGACCATGAATTTGAAGACACGTAGGTAGTCCAAATACGTACGTGATCTGCCACTTTTCACCCTTATACCCTAAGTAATAAGGTTGAAAAGTGATCGACCGTCCGTGAACTCGGTAGTACGTCAAGATGTTAAAAAGACATCAACTAATTGCCTTTATAGAGTCGTCTAGATATAGACCAAATTGAAGAAGAAGACACTTGCATGAATGTAAAGACAAACGCTAAGTTATCCACAGCAAACAAAAATGTTGGACTTGCCAAACAGCCCAACAGTAAGTACAAAATTGTCACCAAGTGAACTTGAAAGCAAACACGGCACGTGTGTTCTTGTGTAGGGACAAAGTTTGCGTGAAAATATTTATAGTAACTGAATTTGATCCGGCGTGGGTTAAACTTAACTGCAAACAAGCTGTGAGGGGATAACAGTCGTTTTAACAAGCGGTTAACGCATTATCCCTGTTTTCCGACGGATTATGGCTGTTCTCCAATATCGTATTAGGGAAAAATTACTACGAAAAATATGGTTATAGGTATTTGAGGGTTATCACAACGATTTGTATGGATAAGTGCCTATACAATATAATAACCCAATCCATAAAACGTTGTCGTTACTTTCTTCACGACAATAGCAGAAGTATATAAACATTGTTTTTGCTATAGAACTTTATGAGACTCTAGTCTCGAATTCGATGGACTGATTTGATGTGAAACTACGCTCCTTAAGTCTAACCTAAGCAACATTACAAATGCCAGTTTAATACATCTTAAACAAATCTAGGGTTATGAACTTATGACCGTCTTTTACCGTAGACAATAATGAGATGTCAACCAAACAATCGAAATTCATAACACAGTCATCAAATTCAAAATCCAATTCAGACCAACCACTAACTCAAAAAAAATCCAATACCATCGATCCACATGCCAAAAATGTTTTACCAAAACATTCTGATCGGTCAAATTAGTATTTATTCCAAAGTAAACCACAACACGAACGGCCGGTTGCACAGTTTCCACCATTCCACCATACATCGGTTAGTAGTGCCAAAACAGATCGACACATAAACGTGTATTTGGCAGGGTACGTCACCCGGATGGGGTCGCCTCCTTAATCTAAGGTTAACCTCGAAATTAGCTAAACGATACCTTGGGGCATTACCGCTTGGTACTGCTTTTTTGGAGTGACTGTTTATGTTGGTATTGTTGGGTTTCTTTTAGTAGTGGAGGAAATGCGCGAAAAAATTGTACAGAGATTTGGCAAAGATCGTTCGGTTATTTAATGGTATTTTTTCATGCGCTTTTTACCAGACTTCAACAAACTATTAACAATTGTGTAAAGTAACTTAGGTACTGGCTAATTATAATAATTAACTTGCAAACTACATCATTTCTTGAATATACATAGTCCCCTCATTTAAGACGTGCAAAATACGTCTTATTCGAGAAAGCCCTAAGCAATTTCGGACAAGATCCCTTTGTACTAAGTTCGATTGGAACATACCCAGAAATTAGGATACAGCGCTGTGGGATGCTCATAATGTAGTTAGGACCTACCCTACAGACATTTGGATGCCACCCAAACAATTAGTTTGTTTAATTTATATAGTTCACAGGTTTAGTTCCAGAAATCAATTTTAAGCGTCTTCATTGATTATCTCGAGTTCTTGCAAATCGCGAGGCGTAACGAGAACAGCATTAGCAATTCTAGCGGCTACTTCGAAAGGAAAATTAGAATTAAATCGTCAGTACAATGAATAAGATTCCATAGAAGTTCCTAAGCCCCTTAACTCTAAAGAACTTACTTTAGATCTTTGATAAGATATTAACTCTCAAGACGATTAAATCCAGGTCTTCCTTGAAACAATATAATGTAAAGTAGAAACATAAACGTCTTTGCCTCACAAAAAACCTTTAAACTTCAAATTTTCCTTTGAAAATAGAAAGCTAACAGGATGTCGTGAAAGCAATTATGGTAAACTTTTCACAAAGGTGCAATGCAGTCATAAAAGCATTGTGCTCCTTAGAATTCAGGGGAAAAAACCCGTCATTACCAACAAAAACAACTTGTGCAAAGCGAGAGAAGTTGGGGCGAGTCTGGAATTCGATTTACATATGAAAACGTTCGCGAGCGGCCCGCTAGAGGACGTTCTCTTAAAAATATCACACCCTGTAACACGATCTTATTTAAAAGTCACACCCTGTGCGATTTTATAAAGGAATAAAATCTACGTGTGAAACTTTTCACGTCCAACTCCTTTTGGGGCGATGAAAAACTGTAATGTATACTTTAATACTCTCTTTTGTCTCCGGATACGTGGTTTATGAATGTCTGTATTTTGGAATATTTTCCTTTTTTAAGACCCGTGTCTAGTCTGTTTCATTAAGATTTATGAAGTTGGCTAGACGAGCGTTTGTTCGCTTTTTGTTTGTATTTTTATGCATGGGTTGCGTTTTATTCTGTTCTGATCTGATAAAAGTTAAATCATGTTGTTATTACGGCTCGTTTAACAGTCTGGTAGAATAAATTACAAATCCTTTTAACTCAGTAGACGATGTCGCATAAGCCGAAGATTTAATATCACTATTCAGAGTACTAAGCAGCAAGTTTCTGCCGAGTATTGGTCTTTCCCACTTCGTATTTTCAACCAGTCTATTCTAGCCTTTAATTCGAATCAATTCAACTGAACTGTTAAAAAAATCCCCAAACAAAATATTCCCTTTAGTTTATTAATCTCCAATAAGCAGCCCTCTATCAGGGGCGTCGAATATCTTTTCACCTCGACATTAAGGCGATGAGCAGGTGCTTAAGTTGTCATTTCGCGCGTCACGGAACGTTCCGTGTAATCCACATAATGCTTGCGCTCCTACCGATGGTTCTCGATAAGGAGAAGAAAAGTAGAAACTTGTCTTTCGAGTACAACTGGATGGACGGAAAAAATGGATAGTTAAAATTAATCAAGTTAGTAGGTACTGGTTTTACTTGCCCGTACGATAGAAAAACAGACGTACATATTAGTGTATTTGAACTTGGATCTACTTTCAGAACAAATTCACAGAGGAATAGGGATAAAACTTAACGCATTTGAAACTTGGTTCAAAAAGGATTTTAATGCCTACCTGAAAACCAGCCAATTGCCTAAATTGCCCAATGACGGAAAATTTCACAAATGAGACAGTAAACTGCGTTTGCAATTATAACTCTGGCAACTCTTAAATGCAGTTCCAACCTGCTACTAGCGTTTAGTTTCTTTGGTGTTTGCGATAAGACTCATTCTCGAAAAAACATCACTTTTAAGACCAGAAAACATCCAAAATGCTGCGAACAACGAGTAGGAGCCAGTACAATAGTGTAGTTAGTACAAGGTGCAGACGAAAATGGGAAATTACTTCCAGTACTTAACTCTAAGGAGTGAGGGAGAAGGAAGATTTTAAAACATTGAGTTTTATGATGCCCGTCCGGCAATATAAGTCCGGCAGTATTTAGATTGCGTTTTGTGCAACTATGAAAGTACGCGGTGATTACTTATTTGAGTGGGATTTCCATTTCTTGGGAAGTTGAAACTTCTAACATTTTGGACAGCAGTTTATGTAGAACTTGAACTTGCTCATTAATCTTTACGAGGTTATTATCTTTACGTTTTTACTTTTTTTTTTTTGGGATGGGCAATCATCGAGTGACTCCACCCGCTCTGGGCGGAGCGGAAGGGAGTGTCAGACTTTTACTGACCCATCCATGATCCTTCTTTTGCCCTTTGTGTTCCAGGGCCGCGGTATCGCTTTCGAACAGTCCCGCAGCCCTGGCAGGCATCGGCCCTTGCGGGCCCCTCTTCTTTGCTGACATCTCTTTGAGGCGCGCGTGGAACACGAACGCGCCGTCGACACGGCCAGTCGTCATAAGCACGTTCCGCCACCGCCTTCGCTAGCATGACTGCTTCACAGAAGGAGGTGGCGGAACGTTGAGGTGGTGGTGTCCATTTCTTTGGAAGTTGAAACGTCTAACATTTTGGACAGCAGTTTATATAGAACTTGAACTTCCTCATAAATCTTTATTATCTTTACGTTTTTACCTGCAGTTAGGTATTATAAAACAAGCTCTCCGTACTGAAATGCAGTGTGTTGTTTAAAACGTACTAGTGAATAATTATTCAATTTTTGACGATAAAAAACTGACCAATTGCGGGTCGGACACGCGCATGAAGGGTTCCGTGCCATTATATATAAAAACAATAAAGTAAAATAATCATGTCTGTTGTATGGGAGCCTCACTTAAATATTTTTTATTCTACTTCGTACTTATTTGTTGTTATAGCGGCAACAGAAATACACCATCTGTGAAAATTTCAACTGTCTAACTATCACTGTTCATGAGATACAGCCTGGTGACAGACTGGTGTTTTTAGGGTCCCGATTTACCCTTTGGGTACGGAACCCTAAAAACACGAGGTTGGTAATCTTCATTGCGTAGAAAATCTGTACATTTAAAAGTTTAAACTCCGTACAAAGAGAACAATTCAAACGTAAAAAAACACAAAAACTTCAAACTAGCCACCCCTCTCGATTTTTCCGACTACCCTTTTAAATTACCAACTAATACTCTTACTTTTTTTCTATTCCCGTCTCAGCAAGACACGATAGCAAATAGAGTGCAGCGCGATCACAAAATTACCCGTCAATCTGAAACGCGGCCGCGCGAACCGTCGGCCTCGTCGCTCCGGGCCGGTTACAACCGGATCGAGGTGGATTGAACCGGATCGGGGCGGATAAAACACGTTGTTTAATACAACCGGTGTAAAATTGTATTTGTATGGGAATGGTACTATCTGCGTAACATTTTAATATAACGGCCGGGCGCAGCTATATTCAAAATGTTAGGTAGATTATAACTGTTGTCGGCATTTTTCGTTCATTGGTCCTTCGTTCAAGTGCAGGATTGGTCCTTCGTTCTGGAGGTCTAAAATGGCCGCTTTAGCAGGATCACTAAGATAAGGCTAATGTCCAGCAGTAAAAATCTTATGGTTGCAGAAATTATATTTTTTTTTAAAACAACTCATCCATCGCTTTCCATCAGGCGTGATCGAGGTCAAGAGCAGGCCCATTTTGAAAAAAAAATAGGTTTACAAGAATTGCGATTTTTATAGAATCATGCACTAATTTCATGATACAATGGTAAGGCGTCGTATTCCCTCACACCGTGTATTTTTAAACCAGTGCAGTGTTTTATTTTAATGATTGCCTCCAAGAGCCTCGTAATTTACCTAAGCCTCACACTTACTTTTATCAACCATATTTTAACACTAAAACAATACACGTGGTGAAACCTCCAGAAACACCGCTGCACCGGTAGCTCTGAATCTAACAGCACACCTATACAGTACAGACAACAGGTTTATACAATATGCAGAGACTAAAATAGTGACTCCGCTGCAAAGCTTGGGTTGCCCAGAATAGCGAAATCTGGTCGATGCGGCCAGACTATTTTGGTGGCTCTTCAGCAGAGATTGCTAAGCGTTGCTGTTTCATCTTTATACGGTTTTAACAACTGAATATAGGACAATTTTCGGAGGGTAATACCTAGGAATTACTACCTACCTATAATTTATGGAAGTAAAGTTAGGAAAATCGTTTTGAATCTGCTAACAATCTGCTCATATTTTTTATAACTGTATTTAATGGTATAAGTTTTTAAACTGTCATGGTCACTAACATCACCCGCAATAACTTCAGTTTATCCGTGATAATGGTGCTTGCAACGAGCGCCGAAATATCGGGATCTCAAAACAAACAATGGACCTGGTAAATATCCCGTTTCTAGTGTTAATTATAATGTATTTAATGGGAAAATTATAGAAGTTTTCAAAGTGATTGTGTTTTGTTAACCTTCTTAATATTGCTCACTTCGATCTCCTTATTTTGGCCTTAACGTCATTGAATCACAAAAGAGTATTTCAATTCTGCCTACACATGAAAAGTCATTTACACTTTGGAACGCAACACCAACCATCACAACGTATATGTGAACACTTAGTCTCACATTTCACTGCCTGGCTTGGCTATCCCATAAGACATAGTGCATAGACCAATAAACTGTGCTAAGTGTGCAACTACAGTACTAGTGATGCACGGTTCGATTCAATACAATATGATGCGATACTCCGATATTTTGGATGAATATAAACGAATACGATATGCATGGATAGATTTAAAGTACCGGTATCTGAATTAATGGATCGTATTGTACTACATTGTCATAAATTGCATGATCATCATAACTCAACAACACCTCCAACCCAACCACCAACCTCAACCTTTCTACTATGGTGGAAGGCAGGAACCGTTTCTGCTGCGGCTGCTGCCTATCCTACCATACGGTTCTTCGGAATGGTCAAGTGCGTAGTACTCACAAACGGCGTGCGTATGACCAGGGGCCCAATTCTGCTATTACAATAGTGTCAGAATGGTCTGTCATTGATTTCATAATTGTTGATTTTGACTTGTCAAAACTTGTCAAAATCAACAATTATGAAATCAATGACAGACCATTAGAATTACCATTAGAATGGTCTGTCATTGATATAATAATTGTTGATTTTGACTTGTCAAAACTTGTCAAAATCAACAATTATGAAATCAATGACAGACCATTAGAATTACCATTAGAATGGTCTGTCATTGATATAATAATTGTGTATTTTGACTTGTCAAAACTTGTCAAAATCAACAATTATGAAATCAATGACAGACCATTCTGACACTATTGTCGTCTATTGTAATAGCAGAATTGGGCCCCAGATGTATGAACGTGGACGAGACGTAAAGAGTACGTAAGAATGATGCTTGTTTATTTTGAATGTTTCTATTTTTAATACTTAAGGCGGGCGCGACTTGACGAATCCAGCAATTTAGAACTTGAATAGTAATTGTGAAGATTTATAAGTTTCAAGCATTTGTCTCTTGGAGTGAATAATACGTACAAATGCAAGTATCGTGCATGCCTAACATAGGACGATACGATACGAACATACCTAAGCACAGAATGCATCAATTAAGCGAAGCTCGTTGTTGCTTGACAGGCACGCACATTGGTTTGCAGTGAAGACCCTGCTTTAGGAATTATGACGTCATCGCTTTGTAGTGACGTGATGTACACTGAATCATGATTGAGGAAGGGTTTGGTGCTAACATGTCTCTCGTTTCAGATTTCCTTTGTATGGCCTTAGCAAGTTCTTCTGAGTTTCGCTAACGTTGAGTGTCTTGTCTTGGTGACTGTTTAGTTTTTGGTAGGAACAGGATAAAGGACAAGTTAGTAAACTTGATCTTACAGAGGATGATTAATTTTTGGAGCTAAATACTTGGTCTATAAATCGAGACATTGAAATGACTGCAAATAAATCGATAAATCTATGATTGCATAGAGTTATTCCATCGTCTGTTACCCAAGCTTCCCCGTATTTATTTTAACATGAATATAATCCCATCATTGACTGCCTCGTTGGGCTAGTGGTCGCAAGCGCTACTGCTGTGCATGAGGTCCTGGGGATTTCGGGTCGGGAAAATTGTAATCGGGTTTATTCATCAGGAATTTCTCAGTAGCAGCCACAGAGTGGATTTATGCCCGGTGGTTGGCAATATGCTCGCCCCTTACAACATTGGACTTAAACATAACTGGCGAAATGTAGGTGTACTATTAGGTACACCTCGGCCTAATCTTTCAGGCATTACAGGCGTTATGTTATTTAATATCTCATCAAGTAATCAATCAGCCATTAAAAAAATCATTAACACACGAATCTCTATAAATTGATGCGTAAAAGTATATAAAGCTCGGTCCACACAATATGCGTTAATTTGCTGACAACAATGTGGTGTGTGGTCACCGTCGCGTCACTGGCGACGAGGCCGGAATATTTCAATTACGACCACGCTCAGTGTTGCACTGACCACGGAATGGGATGGTCGCGTGAAAGTTTGTAATTACTGCTCTAAGAGACGGTTGGTTGTAAAATAACTTTGTGGGTAACAAAAGGCGACGTCACAAGTTTGAAATTAAATTAGTTTTCTTTTAAGAATTTTAGCGGTTAAGTAGAGGTGTACCTAATAGTACCGCCTATTGCCATCAACCAGCCACAAATTCAAAGTCCGTGGCTGCTACAGAAAAATGTCTGATGGAAAAACTAAAAACACTTTGGTCGACCGGGAAATCGAATCCAGGACTTCGTGCTCAGCAGTCACACTTGCGACCACGACCCGAACCACGCAGTTGCAACGAGAATTTCTAAGAAATAATATTATTAATATCATAGTATATATTTGAAAGAGTAAGTTATCATACTCTTTTAAAAAACCTTGTAGATACAAGATTTGTAGGTATATTATTGTGAAGAGAATCTTTATCAAAAGACACTCATTTATTCCTTCAAGCCGTATACAATTGTAACGAAGGACTAGCTATGAATGTAATCGACGAGAGCCATGGTAACCGATCCCGCTAAAAGAAACCAAGTTACTTTCATAAATATGAGGAAAAATATGTATAAGTATTTTGCCTGAAACAAAACGAATTGTTTTATTTAAAAAAAAACCTGTTACATTTCCTTATCAAAGTAAAATACTGTCCTCATCTTAATATTGTCGTATTACGTCACTAGAAAAAGGGATCTATAATTTGAGCGACTCATGGCTTTTGAGCGCATGGCCCTAGTCGGAACTAAGGCAAGTCTCATTCTCATACGACACCGGTCGCGCAGTCGAGCGACGTGACGCGCACCGCTTTTCCGCGCGATGCACCGCCAATACATTTGCTGCGAAGCCTCCGTCCAACCGCGCGGCCGAGCGGTGTCATGTGAGAATCGCCTAACGCCGCCATTTTGTATTTTCAATACAATTTCCACAAACATTCGTCAACAGTGACCTCGTCGCAAAACTCATTCAAGCGCTAAAGGAAACGTGACGCACTTTACATATACAGATATTTTTAACATTTTCAAAATATAGAACGTTTGATTTTAAAATAGGTGATTCGAAAAACAAAAGCATTTAAAAATCGGCCAGCAACACTCGATTGACCATAAACTCAAATCTAAATAGGTTATGAACTTATGATTCGGTATTTCAAAAGTTCCCGCGCTAGCATTGGGCTCGATCGATCGCCACAGTTATTTTGAGCGCTGCAGCCGACGGGATCAGTGTCAGCCCTAATTGGGCTGCACGCCGGCGACATTTTTGTTTCAGATCAATACAGCATCTAAATTCGTTATACTGGCACAGCTGTAATGTCATTTTGGGAGTAATTGTGTTTTTGAAAGGGAATTTTATGTATTGGGCTAACGTTAGGTATATCGCTGAACACTAACTAGACATTATCTACAAGTATATGCATCATCATTGCTTAACAACTAAAGTAAAAAATGTGACAGGTCTTGTGATTTTCGTCCAATTTTATTAGCTGAATTCGTCTGAAGCTAATTAAAATAACTATACTGTAATAAATAATATTACAGTAGGTATAATTATTTTCTATAGAACATCTGTCAATCCACAATATTTATTCCACAGATAAAAATGATCTGCCTGTTTAAAGCTCATCCCTAAGTCTGAGTCAAATTATTACAGAATTAAATCTCGCCTTAATAACCATCAAAACATCTTAATTAAAGCGAATTATCTTTCATTTTATTACACCCTTAAAAACTTTACAATTACGTCCATCGTAAAAACTAACAAAACAGTATTTAAGCAATTGTCTATGGACTGGAACAAACTCTTTCGAAGTTTAAAAAGTAACTGCTACTTGCGTTAAAGAAAAGTACCTTTCTCTGATGGCCAATAGACATTTGCATTTTGTCTTGTGTTAGTGCAAGCGGTATCTTGAATAGCACGAACATCAGGTAAAGTAGGTACCTATACTAGGTTTATAAAGCAGAACTTTATATACATCTTAAGATAAACTATATCAACATAGGTAATCAATTAATCACACTAGGTAAGATCAAAGGTGGGTGTGTACTCGGTGGGGGAAAATCTTTTGTCACTTTGCTTGTTATTTTATTTCTTAAATCAATCAGAGATGCAAAAGAAATTAGAAAGCGTTTATATAAATTTACCCAATTGACTTTCTTTATGTTTTTTTTAATTTTCAGTGAAAACACATATTTTCGCATTTTATTAGTGCTCCTGCTATATATAGAGCATAATATTCCTACTAAGAATATCTTTGACGAACGTTTTGAAAACGCATTTGTACTGAATACGAAGTTTTGTTGCAGAATTTGTGACTCTTTATTTGGCAATGCATCTATGGTATTTCAATATATTGCATACTGGGGTCCTTTCGTTCAACTTTTATGATCTTAAGCAGAGATACGAGCGGATAGTTCACACTTTTATAGCACACTGATTTTAATCATCTAAAAAAGGACAAGAACAGGTTTATTTATTTATTTAAACTTCATGAACAATAGTGGTACATAGGTGGACTTAATGCCACAAGGCATTCTTCTACCAGTCAACCTTTGGGTTAAATAAGAAAACATTATGATAAGCTACAAAAAAAAAACATCTAAAATAATAACTCCCTGTTTTCGATAATTTATATACTTATATTAATACTAATACACATAAATAAATAAAATAAACTAATAATTATTTTAACAAATACCAAAATACAAGAAACCTAATAATAATTACCATGACTCGACTTCTAATTGAGAGCTATATAAATTCTGACTTATATAGTGGAGTGGAGTGGTAGTTTCATTTGAAACAAAAGAAATGTGTACCTAAACGTGACCGTCACGTGATAGAGAAATGTATGCAAAATCGCGGTCTATGTGATTCTATAATTTCCACGAAAATATTTAAAACGAAATACACTACTCTGATCCATAATTCCCAAACGGCATTCAAAATTTTCACATTAACAGTAGTCATTAATAATAAGAAGTGCCATTTTTCATTACGATTGAACTAAAAGGTCTCAACTCGCCACTCTGTTAGGTTTATTACAACAATATTTCATTGTAAACGTCCACAATCAGTTAATTAGTTGTGACCATAAATTCACGAAATAACATGCTAAGTACTTCGCTTTGTTTCAAATATTTCAATATATTAACCAAGGTTTTCGAATGCCCTTTGTCACAAGAGAATTAAATTATTCCAGCAGATATATTCTAGTACATAATTCACCTAGTATTTTGCTTTAAGTCTGGACATTAAAACCTGTTTTAATTATTCTGTAGTGCTAAATCCAACTGTAAAAGTTCTCATTTTGTCTCGACGAGGTTTTTTCTGCAAACAATGGCTGGGCTCGGAGATCGAGTAAGCTGTCTTAGTTGAACCTTGTATTATTTTAGTAAACTGGTTTCTCAAAAATCATTTTCATGATATATATTTTATGTAACAAGAACCCACGATACATTAAATAAATTCTCAGTAGGCAGCCTCAATTTAAAATACATAAATATAAAAAGTTACTCATATTTCTCCCAAATATTCTGCCGTGCGCAAAACAATGCATTGTGTGAAGGCAAACTTTCTCGCCCCATCTCACGTTATTGACTAAATGATCCGAAAACCAACTCCGAAAACTCACATAACTTTGTACACAGCTTCGATATGGATGCTTGTGAACTGGATATGACCAAGAATATCCACAGAAATGCAATAGGCCCAATTCCGCATGCGAACATTTTTTTACACGCGTTTCTTGTTGGTTGGTGCCGAGCTTAACACACATTACTAGCTCAAAAAGATAATGTCAGAGTATCAAAAGGCAAATAAAGTAAATCCTATTATGCATGATTGAAGAGTTCAGTTAATGTTACAGCAGCTGAAATACATGAAATCTTTAAATCGAAGAAGAATTAAAGGTACCTAATAACTCATTTGCTGATTTTTCAAAAGATTACGAACTGCAATAACACCTAAGTAACATGTGTGGAGTTTCAAAAAACTAATAATTCTAAAGTGCTGAAGAGTGTTTGTTACTTTGCACCGTTTTCCTTAGTACAATTTTACGACTTGCGCGGTAAAAGGCAACTACAATGTGCTTTGCATTTATTCATCATGTTTTACATTTATTTTCAGAACGGCATGGAATGAAAAAACTTTATAAACATCGTGCAATTAAGCTATTATTAAAAGTACAATTTTAATTAGTTGTAATAATTTTCTAGTTTTGTAATTACTTTGAATCATGGCTATATTTTCTTCCTCAATTAATTGCTCAGGTTTCTTGGGCAAATTTATGAATGGTTAATGCATTTTTTTTACTCTAGATTTTAATAGAGAAGCATTATGCACTCCTGTTACATACAGCAATTTAAACATCTATTTATTTCTTTCAAAACACTCTTCGTTAACCCAGCAAAAAGCACGCTCAAGTCATAACCGAAACTGCGCTTCACGCCAACACCACATCCAGTCACCTCTACCTCGATTTCCGTAGAAGTTGGTAATTTTTCAGCGCGGGGCCGGGCGTTGGCACCTAATTTATGGGGCTACGACCACGGGGAAGGAAGCTAAATTACCATACGACGTCCGCCAACAAAGAAAACGCTGGAAGTGCTTCCTAGCCGATACCACTGACGCATACTACTCGCATTCCTCGAGAGCTGATGCTTGAAGCTTCAGCTGGTCTAGGATTATCAAAGTCAAACGATAGGACATTTCTAGTCACACCCAAGACATTGGGTAAAAGATGTTGGTAAAAATAACAATATAATATAGTGTCTAGTTGGTCAAGTGGTCGCAAGCGCGTCTGGTAAAAATTGGGCGTACTTACCATACGTATATATAGGTATAGTCACGAGCACCAATATATATACACTTTTCTAAATTAAAAGCAATTTTCGCGAGAAATAACGATTGTAACTTAGAGATAGGATCTTTTTCATAAAAATATAAGTTCGAGAATACTATGTTAGTAACAACATGAAATTTTAATCAGAACAGTGGGAGAAAAACACTTTTTAAAAGTTGTTAAGTGTTTACATATTGGTGCTCGTGACTCTACACATCTTACTTACCCTTGGGGGGTTACAGGCGTGATGTTATGATGTTAATATGTGCCAGTAATCCGCGCAGGGTTAGGCAGAAGTGTGTCTATAGTAAGAACACCCACATTTCGGCAGTTATGTTAAAGTGATGTACCAGAGATCGGGCTTATTGTCATAAATCCTGTCTCTGGGGTGCTGCTGAGAAATTCCTAATAGACAACATATAGGGTAATAATAAACTAACAAAAAACCGGCCAAGTGCGAGTCGGACTCGCGCACGAAGGGTTCCGTACCATTATCTATAAAAACGGCAAAAAATATCATATGTGTTGTATGGGAGCCCCCCTTAATATTTTTTTTTTAATTTTTAGTATTTGTTGTTATAGCGGCAATAGTAATACATCATTTGTGAAAATGTCAGCTTTCTAGCTATCACGGTTTATGAGATACAGCCTGGAGACAGACAGACAGACAGACAGACAGACAGACAGACCGACAGACAGACAGACAGACAGACAGCGAAGTCTTAGTAATAGGGTACCGTTTTACCCTTTGGGTACGGAACCCTAAAAATACCTTTTCTCTGAAAGAATGTTGATGTTCCCATTCTTATCACATTTTTAATTATGTCTATGAAACCAAACGTCAAAGACCTTGAAAGAAACTTTGAAGGACAAAATGAAGATTATAATTTAGAAATCAAACAACGTGGATAAAGGTCAACATCACAGAAACAGGACTCATTATGAGGGCTCTCGTCAGAAACTCTCTTACCACAATAGAACTGGATTAATATAGATGAGATATTTAATTTGAGAGTACAATACGATTGTTTCTTAGGTTTAGGGACGAGACGTCTGATGCTGGATATACATCTCCTTTATACACTGAAACTAAGAGAAAATTTCACCAATGATACTGAACGGGAGGAGCACATCTTAAACACTTGCAGGAGCTGACAGGCGAAATTTCAATCAAGCTGAAAGAGTCTGGATTCTGCCTCCTATTACATGGGACTTAAACATAACTGTCAAAATGTGGGTGTGCTATTAGGTACACCTCTGCCTAACCCTTCGGGTATTACAGGCGTGATGTTGCGTGTGTGTGTGTGTGTGTGTGTAGGTGTTATGATAAAAGAGTGCCCTAATTGTCATCCCTTAATTGTTGCACCGATCATCATCATCTGCCTAGCCTTTTTATATCTTGGTGTCGGCTTCCAGTCTAACCGGACGCAGCTGAATACCAGAAAAAGATTGAAAAAGCAGCACGTTTTAAAGTAATATGCTGAGAAGAAACATCTTAAACAAGACACCCAATAAATCCAAAGTCTGAAAACTAAACAAGAGAAAGCTACTAAACGCCTTACTAAAACCAAAAATAATGTACCGCAAAATAAGCTTATCCAACACAGTGTATTCCTAGAACAGTTTAGTTAAAATCCCCGATGTAACTTGCATTTTTCATCCAAGTTTCAAAACTTATGAAAAAACTGGCCGACTAGTAGATTTTATAAACACTGAATAAAAAGGTATACCAGTGCTTACGTCTTTTAAACTATGAAATATTGCACGTATAAAGCTCTTAGCGGCAGCTCCCTCCAACTTTGTTCCCGAAGTTCGCAAGTGAATTCTGTGCGTCGGCACTTAAAGGAGAATTTTTTCGTGAAACATCTTTAAGGTTTTCTATGATCACTTACAAAATGTGTATACTTAGCATATTTTTTACTCTACTTAAGGGTATGTTCTGTTAGAAATGTCAGCAAATAGGAAGGGATCCGCAAGGGCCGCCTGCCGCGGCTGCGGGACTGTTCGAAAGACTGTAGAAGTTTGTTTGAACTTTGTCTATCTACGGCTACGATGCTTTTTTGCTTTGAAATTCATAACCAAAGACGACCAATTGTTTCCCCCCAAATTTGTTTACCAGGTAAAAATTGATTTCCTTCGTTCTATCTTCTGCACTACACAAGTTTAACGTCAACTACACCAGTTTTCTCAGCGCTGACCAAACAATTTTGAGGTCCAGGGTCACATACTGCTAACTTTCATTGCATTAAAGGGATCGGTTAAGGTTTACAAACATATTCAAATTCCATGCATATGCAAAATATTTCGGCCGTAACTTTATGACTATGATCGTAAATTAATAGGAATTATATCGGAGGGTCCCTCTTTAACTGGGAACCAAAAGTTTTCACAGTGAAATTATTATACATAAGGCATTTTGGAAGCTCGTTTGACCTGGCCAGCCTTTGGGACATCAGGATCATTGGAATGAATTTTTATGTGGTGTCGATTGTGAATACGACTTCCCCTCCGGTGAGTGGTTCATCTTACTTGTTTAAAACATCTACCATTTTTCTGTGTGTTGAAAAAGTATTGTCTATTTCTGCATCAGTTTGCTAGACATCTTCTAGACATAACTCTTGGTTTCCTCATCCATGGTAATTAGACTTCTTTTGCTATACGAATGGGCTGGATAAGTCAACAGTACTCGCTTTATTAAAGTATTTATATCTATGAGGTATATTAATTAGTCTTAAGTAATTGCAGAGGATTAACAGCGCTAATCCACAAACAATTTGAGAGCATTAATTAATTAAGAGATAATTAATAACATAATTTGGTTTCCAATTATTGCAGTTCGCCTTTACTGTAAGCTTAAACGTCCCTGCTTTTGCTTCAAATATAATAACCTTATTATCTTGGAATTACTTAGGTAATCACAAAACTGTGCAATTAACTGGGCAATTGATTGAACTTTAAATGCAATGATTCTATCCAATGAAAAAATGGACGAGATTCTCGATTCAACACGTACATTTTTTTTCTTGGTTGACAATGAAACTCATACAAGCAACGTATTTTTTTTAAAGATGTCTTCGTGCAGATAATGAAGGCCAGACTTCTCAGATGTTGGAATAGGTAATTGATCGTACAAGTACTTCCAAACAACATAAGGTCCTTACAAAAACTTAAGAGCATTAGAAACAAAACAAGGCAGCCGCCCAACCACGGTAAGCCGAGGACCTCCTAGTACAAACGACAATATTATTTCAGTTAAAAGTTCCACGGTTATCCGATCCATTTCCCCCGCACTGGGATATTCAAATAAGATATTTTTCACCGCACTTGGCAATTCCGATGAGGCTTTTATGAACCCTATTCATATAGACATAGAGGTGATAAATTATCAGGGATCTGCGAACACTGGGGTGGAAAGCTTAGGTATATTTTTTATCTTTTACGTAGATATATGTATTTTATGGTGGCAACACAGGTGTCGGGTTGCCTGTTACGAAATTTTGTTTTATATCATTTGCGAGATGAACGTACGTATCGCTTGTTTGGGTACTTGGCGATATTTTCGTCATTTTCTTAGAAATGTTATAAATATGCGTGACATTTTTTGTTTCGATCAAATGAAGGGGAGATGGCGAAGCTTACATTACACAGGACCTTGTAATTTACCAGCGTGATATGCAAATTTTAACGTAGCTAGACAAATTGCCGATCCTCGTTGTAACATGTTTTTTTTTTCGAATTTCAAATTCTTAGGAACTTGCTAAAGCTTCGTAGTATCATTGTTTCATGTGACATTCTTTGGAACAACAAAAATAGTGTCTGTTAATATCTTACGAAAAGCAAATACGTTGACTTAATTCGTCACTCTCTTCCTATGTCCCACAACTTGTCTTGAGAAATCACCAAAATTCCCAGACACACCCAAAAGCATAACTGAAGATACACACAATAGCAAACATTACAATTTATCGTTTAAACTATTCAGAACCCCCCTCCTCAGGGTTCATTGCGAGTCGGTTCACAAAGGCTCCACTCTTAAGCTGGGTAAGCCAGAAGATAATGTTTGTACGAAGGCAATAATGGCCGGTGTCACTCGGAGCATTTGACTGGGCAAACTTGAGAGTCCCCGCATTCGAGATTTAACTTGAGATGTTACAATGCGTCCAGGTGATATTTGTAGATAAAGAGGTATGTGTAAGGTGAGTTCAAATTGTGGGTCTAACTTGTTGATATGGTTAAAAACTTAGATGATAATTTTGAGAGATTCAACCTTGTGAGATTGTAGTTTAGAGACATAAATACGTCATCACACATCGCGAAGGAATCGAAGGAGGAGGCCATGATTCATGGCTCTAGAGGGGGTTGGTAGATACAGAGGCATGAAGTGGAGATACTTTCGTGAAAATATAAAAACTGTAATAAAGAACCATTTAGCCTCAAAATATCCAGCTCCCAAAATTCAATTCCCCTGATCCTTAGCTCACGAGTAAAGAACTAGCGCCACTGCGGCATTGTGATTATGATAAAACTGAGGAAGGGAAGCCCGCACCGAATTTCACATTCAACAGCACACCCGCGCTTTCCAATACGTGACCTCTATATGAATTAATTCTATATACCCGAAAACGCGTAGGGTTGTAATAGATATGCACAACGCAACTTATCGATAAACTAGGAAATACCAATTAAACGCAGCCCCTGCCGAATTCCAAGGAACAATAAAGGCTGTACCCAGTTGTAGTGAACCTTCGGTACACAATGAGCTCCATGTGACTGTGAATTGAGGACCGGCCAAGGCGATGGGTTACTAATTTATTGTGGGCCAATTGAATCTTCATTTGACAACAATTGGGCAGACCCTTTGTTTGGTAAGGACCACTCACAGTTGGAATTTAGGGAGTTAAGATTTGTTTCATTATACGAGTTTAATCGATACGGCCTTGATTTAATTTTAGATTATGGGTGTCTGACTTCGGTAGAGTAGGCAGTTTCTTAATGATGTTGGCTAGATGAGGAAGTAATCGCAATCAGTTCTTGATAAAATAACATTTGATACTTCAAAACTGTATCCCAATACATTTCAATTTTGTAACAGTCAAAATTTTATTTTGTCGCATAATCCCCGATATCCAAAAAGTTGGGTCCATCCTATTTTTTATGTAGTATCACAAAACCATTTTAATCCATCAACGCATTTTAACAATACGGAAAAAACAGCACTTTTAATACCGTAAAATTCTTTTAAGAAAAATCTTTCCCGCGCAATTTCATAGGTAGTACGAGTCTATGGCAAAAACTGGAACGAGCTCGAATGTCTCTTTTGGGGGACGTTACACACCGGCCGAAGCTGAATATGATTCACATAAAACCAACACTAAGTTTTAATTAAAACTAAATATATTTCTCACAAAAATCCGGCAACCAGCTGGTTAGTGGTCGTTTGAATTGCTAAAACATTATCTACGGTTATAAAGAAGAGGATTCATATTTTGTAGGAGTTTAGTAGGGATCAAACATACGTTACGTCTTGCGAATTCCAGTATAAAGTAAATTTATTCTTGGAAGTGTATATCTTATAGGTGTACAGTGACGAGTACTGGTAGACATCATCGCCTCCTACCCTTATTCCTTTGTTGTAAATGCATTTAGGATCAGAGCAGCAGGTTTTCTTTTTTTATTATCCGCTACTTGAGAAATTCAAAAGGTTTTTTAAAAAAAATTGTGGCATTCTGCGGAATCTTAACAGAACTATTTTTCTACCTCCTTTGTTCCAAATTCACGTTTCGACTCTTTACACGGCTTTAAAAGTTTATGAAATCCCACTTTTTTGTAACAATTTCTAAGCTCTTGGCCTATTTACTACTACAAAATGATTTTTTCAGGAAAAAATGTATTGTATTCTTAAATATGTTTTCGAGAAGGGGAGGTTTGAGTGATGAGAATGTATGTAACGTTTCTGCATTGTCAGTATTAAAACAAAAGGAAAACTAAAACTGTTTTTGTTCGTCTCGTTTCTTTCTAGTCGAGTTACTGGTATGATGACTTTTAATTAAAAGAGTTTACATTCCTTTATAACTTTTAGACGTTTGCATATGAACTTATAATGTCTATGATTACGCTGGATATGGTTGCTTCTTGAATCTGAAAATGAAAGTCATCCATTCGGCAGAAGATGACGAAAATGCTTCCTCTCCTGGACAAATACCTACTCTCCCAAATGCATCTGCTTTAATCAATTTGCCAAGCCCCACCAAGGGTTAATATAAATACCGAAATATGGTCAATGTTATATATAAATTTACATAACGTCATTCAGCCGAAAATCCGCAAACACATCTCGATTTTATCAATTATTTATTTATTACATTAAAACAGCTTCACTGCCGAAAAAACAGAACTTAATGAGAATAATAACGCAAAAAATATCAAACGTTCGGATCCACATAAATGTCAAAGGCACTCTCTCTTCATCTTTCAACAAAGAGGTTCTTTTGGATGTAAAAACACGACTTAGAAGATGTGCTATTATATGTTTCTGAGAAATGAGCATAGATCTTTATCCGTGGAGGCCACTTCAGAGGAAACCTTTGTCAATGTAGTAACTCCTGTAGGTAGCTGTTAGAAAATTTTGGCAAGATTTTCCAATGTTTGTGCCATGTTTTAAAGTAATTGCATGATACAAAAAAACATATCAGGGATTGGTCAGTTTCTTTTTTGTGGTGCCGATTTACGTATGGCGCGATCTATATCGTTACTTAGCACGAACTTTGGCTATGCGTTATCCCTGTCACTGTCGCAAAATTGACAAAGTACATGATCAGTTACGACTGCAGATCTTGGCCTTAGTGATTTAACAGATAAGCAGGCATTATGAACCGCTCACAACGTATGCTATAGGCAACGCTTATTCTATTTTATACAACAAACCCAAATCGTACTTACCTACAAATTTGACCCAGAACAACAGACCAAAATCTCTCAATAAAAACCGAGGACCTAGAATTTCAATATCCTGCGGTCCAAATTAGTCCTATTTGCATGAAAAGTCGGCTGCCTATCATAATCAAAATCTAGACATCCAACATATTTCGCTCAGAAAATGTGTTAGGAAATAAAATTCCTGGTATATGAACAAAGGCTATCTGTCATACTCAAAAAGGAATTTCTACCTAGACGTCTAGCATTTCTAATAAAAACTCGGGGCGGACTAAGCTGCGTAATAATACGGGATATTTCATAAGTAATGGTCCAGCGTAGCGCGAACTATTCCTTTATTCCCTGGTTCCCCGTTGGATTGCAGTCTGTGCAAGAATTAGAGGATTTTAATATGACCGTCTGTGTTGACAGTCGTGATTTTATTAGGCCAAGTTATATTGGAGTTATTGAGAGAGTTTATGGATATACATGGAGGCTTTAGTATACGGAGTGTTTTGCAAAATTCAACAGGAAGCGTTCCATCTCGTTTTCATGAGAACCAGTTCTTTCCTTTCGTTTTCAAACAGCACTTTATCATTCAATTTATTTGCCACCTGGTTAGTCTAGCGATAAGTTTCCACTAAAACCATCCTATATACTAATATTAATCGCCAATAAATTCTCCAAACAAACTAGATCAAATTAAGCACACAGCAGGGGTTCCACTAAGAACCCATTGCGGGCTTATAAAACCGTGGCAGACACTATTAAAAACCCCCTTCTTACCTCAACTAACGCCAGGTAAGCCGGAGAACCTTCCTTAAACCTATTTCTACTGAAGTTTACTTGCAAAGAAAATAGCGAACACCGTTTATGAGTTAACGGAAGCCTTTGCTAATAAGCCTGGCGGAATGTACGAAGCGTTATGAGCCATGATGAGAAAACATGGCGAAAAATAAAAATAAGGATGTATATGCGGCGCGAAAAGAACCAATTTTGGTGAAAAAAATTAGTGTAGTAGCGAAATTTTCGGCAAAAACGTGTTTTTTTTTTTGCTTATTTTTTAGGTTATTTCTTGTTGTAGGTCTTACGTCTTATATATTATGTTGCCATTCAAAAAGCAAAGAAATTTATATGAAAACGTTTATTATAAGCTACAACACGCATTTTGAGCTACTGCTTCTGATATCACCGTTCTTCGTAACACGAGAAATCTGTGGCTAGCACAAAAGTATCTCTTCCATGTCTAAAGCATCTCAAATCCCTGAATAAAATAAAATGAAATAAACCAAGCAGTAAGTTGAGAAAGCCATATCCATTATCAAAGAAACTTAGTGATTCTAGCGAGCGGAACTATCGACCGGTGCATTACTCTGCAACGGTTCATGGCGTAGACTCTTAGCTTTACATCTAAATTGTGTTCATTTTGTACCACTAAAACCTGCGGCCATTGACTCCTATAAAATTCATGTTGGCGTTTACAACTTACAGCCTAAAATCACCAGTTTTAAAATGGGAAAGTTGCTGTTGTGGCTTTAAGGGTCTTGCATAAAGAAGTAAGGGAAGCGGCGAGTAAAAGGTCTGGGGAAGACGAGATTATATGTTGAATGGTTTTTTAGGTTAAGGTGGAAGATCTTAAATTTTTTGCAGTCAAAAAGTCATTCAATGGGATTTAATGAAGTCAGAGGGTTGTATAGACGATTTTAATAATGATAACTGAGTACAGCCATATTTTTTACAGTCGCGAATTATATTTTTATAAACATACAACCTGACACTGACCTGCAAATTGCACAAAACGAGAAAAAAAATAGTTTCGTGTGCAACCCTGGCGCTTCGCGATTAAGGAACGGATTCAAAAACAGACTGTTGGAAGTGGAGACAAGATAGAAGTTTCACTGTCAGTAAAAAGTTATCCATTCTTTGCTTAACGATAAAATAGGTATTCAAAATATTACAACAAATTGACGAAAACTCAAATTGTATTTTTTACATTTTAAACAACGAATTCCAACATATGACACGTCATTTGTTTAAAACGATTGAGGAAAATTCTGTCCACGGCGATGTGTTTATTTCCGTTACAAATTGGTTCATGGAATAAAATATTGAAGCCAGGGGTCAATAGCCCCTGAATCATTAACAGCCTTAATAAATTCATACAGTATCAACCTACCTGGTTTCCTGACAGGGTGACTTGACAATATAATATTTTCCTTGAGGCGTATTAAAAAGTAATGATAAGTATGTCAAGTATTGTATTCCATACCTTGACGATTCACGTTAATAGGTAACTAGAATTTGAAGAAATTCCAATAACGTACAAAATTTAATACAGTCTTTTTTACCTTCTTTTTTACTGTGAAAAATAAACTGAAGCACAAATATCAATCCTTGAAATGACACATACAATAGGTGTAATCACAATATGACAAATCAGAGAGCATTAAGTAGGTACAGAAATGGATTTCTCGAAACCCGGACACAAAAAGGAATGTTTTCGGCACATAAACAATAATTAAATAACGAATAGAGGAAACCTCAGGAACACAAACGAATGAACAGTTCTCACGTCCTTCCTAACTTAGTGTTGAGTGCAGGGGCCCAGGAACGAATTAACTTAATGTGTTCGCCGAGAATTGAGTAAAAATTAACAGGGTATATATCCCTCTCGCTCTTAAACACAAGAAAGAAGGAGATGGAAGTACAGGAGAAACTGTGACAGAGAAGTTGCAACGTAAGACGCATATACTTAGTGATTTGCGAGGCTCGCGTGGTTCCAAAGACTTCGGAGTAATCGATTGGGATGTTTATGAGAGCTTTAAATTTTGAACCGTAAGGTAGGTACGTCTCTGGGTTGGTTTACATGTCAAGACTTCAGTACCTGACTTGTACCGTAAAACGTGGATTGCCAACATGCATGACTCAACAAAATGTTGTAAAAATGAAAAAGAATCTAGAATTTTGGGGCAACGACTACGGAATATAAACTAGGGTAGTACTGGCTCTTGGGTTTTAAATACCTGTCTACTAGTCATCAGGAATATTTTAGAATTTATTAACCGAAAGTAAATTGATATATTATTTGAAACTACTCGAATAATATTACTAAGTATACCTACAATTCTCTTGTGGAATAACAATAATAATTGTAATTATTGTGTTTATTTTATTTTTTATGACCAATAATGTCCTATATTAATGAATAAGTTTAATTTAATTGTGTCTACAAGACACGAGACACGACAAGACGTTTGTGTTGTTGTTGAATTTTTGTGCCAAATAATGAGTTTTATGTAACTTGATTATGAATAAATAAATAATAAAATTTCTACGAACATTTTCTATTGAAAAGAGTTTTAGACATGAATAGAAAATTTTCCCTCAAAAACATAATCTTCAATAACACTCTTTCTTAGCAAAATGTCACAGAGTCGAGATCACATTCCCAGCGCGCCAGTTTCAATATCTAAATTACTAATCAATATATGGAAGCTGACAGGACTTCGGTTACGAAACGGAAAAAATATATATGGAACAAAAATAGGTACTAGCTAATGTATATTTAGGAGAGATAAATATAGTCGTAAAAGTCACATGAGAACTCGAGAAGCTACACTGTGTCAAATATCAATTTAAGATATTGCCAATAGAGTGCCATCGAACAGTCACGCATACAAATTATTACCTTCTGGAATATTCCGAAATGCTCCCATCTCTGGCGAGTGAATTTGGCAAAAGCTCGTTATTCACTTGTTTTAACACCGGGCGAAATACTTCATTTTGCATTTTAATAGAATATATTAAGGATGGGCCGATTGATTTTAAATTAAAATCAGGGTAAATCAAACATTTTCTCTCAAAATCAGGGTGTTTGAAACTGAGTCAGTATTAGATGTAATTTTTTATTACTTCATCGCACGATTATTAATTTTTTCATCTTCCATTCAGATGCTCGCAATATTTTCTTGTGTCAGTGCAGTTGTTTGTACTGGTCGTATTGTTTATATAATCGTTATCATTGTTTTCATTAAATCCAATTCATTATGTTTTTCTGATTCCAGATTTATTGGGTTGTCTGCTTAGTACTTGACTATGTATTTATTTGATCATTTATTGGAAATATCTTTCTTTTTTCTTTTATTTATTTGTTTCACTAACGAAACTATCGTCAATATGTGGAAATCATCCGAAGTAGCGTTTTACGATAATTCGTTTGGATGTCTAAGACAAAAGTTCTTAACACAATTACGGAGCACTCCATTACCGAAAAGTCTCCTAATGTTATTCGTAACTTGGCAATACATTACGGTCATGTCCTCGCTATAGATCGGCGAGCAGGTGTTCGATACATGCTGCATTTAACGTAAACAGGTCTGCCAGCTAGCACACGTGAGCCAGAAGCTAAACTACTACATGAAGATCACGAGGCAGGAGGAGACAGGAAATTTAATCTTGGTACATCTTGCGGAAAAACTCCAAGATGGAATTAAATTTGCACTAGCTTAATTAAGAGCTGTTGTACCACAACTCAGCTTTCATATATTCATTTCTCTAAATCTCTTAGACGTGGAGGACTTATTAATGCTCGAGTTAAAATTAAAGGTATGGTTTTGACAAGATAGCTTATATATTAACACAACAAAAAAACTCAATCTACAATCAACCAGAATTAAAACAGGTTAAAAAAACCTAATTAGCTGAAACAAATTCTTTTAATAAACCCTGAATCATCGTAATAAAGGGCGAGAAAAGGGAAACAATTACAAGGGGACAAAGCGGTATTATTTACCCAATAAAGTGTAAGGGAACGCAAAGATCGTATCTATAGGGATCTCCATAGAACGAGGTGTTTTATTGGGCGACGATCGGCCTAAGTTGGGGTGACGCTACCAAATGGACGGGAATGAGGCCAGGTGGGAATAAATTGTGTAATAAATTTAAAAAGAATTATAACGTTATTTATGTTGATCTTGATGTTTGAGAGGTGTTATTTCGTTTGTTGTACGGAAATTGGGTGTTTTGGATTTTGCTTTTTTGGCATTGAGTTGTTTACGAACGAATTTGAACAAAGGACACCCTTTTGATCAGATTTTAACAGAGCCATTTGTTCAGTTGTTTTAAGAGTAAACGGATTATCATTTAGAGAGATCTTCTAGCTTTAACAGCTCCTAAATCTACAGGTTTCTGTCTAATCGGAACTATCTCCGAGTTCGCACTAACAGATTAAATGCACATCAATTAGCCCATATTTCGGGGAGGCCTACAAAGCCGGCTGTTTATTCTGATCTCAACTCGATTATCCCGGACCCCAGTGACAGGGGAGGACGAGGAACACCGAGGTGCTCTATTGTTTGCTCTGATAATTCTGTCGCTAATCGATTAGACACCTTAATTGAAATCGATTTGGCGTTTTTCCTTGACCTTTTGCCGTCAGCAAGAGAAGTTAGTTAAATACTTGAGGAAACTATGGGTTTTTGTTAATTGAAACTAAAATAGCCTCGTCTATTTGGTTAACAAGGCATTTAATATTCTAATACTGGAGTTTGCCCTAATTTCTAGGGAAAGAGCGTTTATTTGCAGAAATAATCCATCAAATTTCCTCGTTGATAGGAAACTTAAGGATTTATATCGTATACATAGGTATTCTCAACAAACAGAGGTAGATTAACTTATCATCTATTCCAGAACGGCTCAAATCTATGTGCCCAGACAATGTATGGGATATATTCAAAGTGCTGACTTCATGCAAGCCTATTACATATTGCATTTTGGTTCTTGTAACCCTGTCTTGGCGCGCAAAGCTCTCGAGCATATAAGCGTTTGTAGCCCAATTGTGATGTCATTAATTAAATGCTTGTAAACAGAATATTACGTCGCTTTACGCTTAGTCCGGTTTTTGTCACAGTTACTGTGTTTAAATCAACTGAGAAATTACATAACTTTGATAACGATTTAGCGATCACTATCAGAAAAAAAAAACGTTTAAAGACGACTTTTAGGTTAGGTTAGGTTAGTACACATACATACCTAGATGTCTTCTTGTATGTTTACCACCCTTGACCAAACTCGAATGATGCAGTTCTATATCACTTACATTTTATTTACCAAACCACAAGTTTATTTTTGTTTTTTAACACTTGTACTTTAAAAACAAACAACATAAATAACAAGACTCAAAACATCGGTTTTACAGCAACACCCATCAACAAAGCACATAATATGTTTGCCTAGGAGTTGGCTAGAAAGTTTAAGTCAGCGGCAGCTACAAATCATCATAAGTTGCAATTACGGAGCGTTGGGCGAGTCATAAATACTCCCTCGGTTATTAGTAGCATAGTTGGAAAGAGTGCGGTAGGTTCATAGGTTATCTATAGGTTGTCTGTGGAATTAGTATACGTGGGAACATGCACGTGTCGTTATTAACTCGTTTTACGACTTTGAGCGTGAATATTTTATGTTTTGTTGATTTATTTCGTGTAATTAAATTTTATGTGACAGGAATTATATTAAAGTCAATTTATTATTGCTATTGTTTAGTTCACATGTCAGTTAAATTAAAACATGTGCACTGTGCACTGTGCACTATTTATTTGACTCTCTGTAATTTATCAAACGTACAGCGTGCTTAATAGCGTCTGTGCGCGTTAACAATTCGACCACTAATGACACAATGATTACCCCCACCACTCGGCGCGCCACACGCAAACTACCCACAACAAATACATCACATTAAACCTTATTGACTTCTCTATCTGACGATGTTACAGGAAAACAAACTTTCTTAACGGTAACACGTAGTTACAGCTAAGTACCACCTGTTTTATCCCCTTTCATAATAGTTTCCTTGAGGCGTGTGACAACAAGAAACATTAGCTCAACTTGGAGAAAGAAAAATAAATTCAGATAATCTAATAGAGCAGGGAAACGTAAGAGGTGGGTAAATATGCGGTAAATTAACGGAGAATGGGGAAAGTCACTTCCTACCTACAATTATGGCGGCAGTTGTGAATTTCAGAGAGATTACATGTGATCTATGTTTTCTGTGTCCTTTCATGATTATGAATTCAACCAGCTATTTTAAATACTATAGCTATTAAACCTGATAATATTACCATAAGTAACAACAGTAAACGAGCTACATAAAATTGCGGCCGTTTAGAAGTCTTTGAACACAGTCAAAACACTGAAAGCCCTCTAAGCCCACTACAAACATAATCGTGAAGAATAATTGGCGCTTTCAACACAACAACGGCACTCGACTGAACTTGAGAACTTATTAAATGCAAAGAGCGTACGGCAATGAAATAAAATTTACTTCCAGCTCCCCGACATTCATCAAAATAGCACTTGTCTCGGTATTAGCGAGTAAGACGGGAAAAACGTCTATACGTAAGAAAAAAGTGACAACAGTGGGCAAGGAAACCGTGAATTAACGTCCGCGAGGTCGCCAGTTCCGTTTTTGACGTCAAATAACGTCCGTGTCAGCGGTCGTTTTTCTAATCGCGCATTACAAACATGACCGATTTGCATAATGTGGTTAAATATACCTCTTGCACAAAAATATACAGTACATTACAAGTGGTAGTAGTTAAGACTGGTGATTTAAATAGGCGGCGTGGAACGGTGGGTTGATACTGGATACGGTCCCTTTACTTTGTTAATAGAAATCGTGTTAATTTTCTAGCTTTAAATGAAATTATGTCATGGATATAAATTATGTCATCTTGATAAGGCTGTTTTGTTTAAGACATCTCTTTGGCAGCAGATAGTTCTTCCTACGACATAAGAAATCTTGAGCTACGATTAAGCTTTTAGTAAAAGCATTAAACTATGATTATGAATTCAAGAAAGTTCCATCAACATCGTCATGAAATTCGGTTCACGTCAATACATAACAGATAACTAAATCAGACATTCCTTATCACCAGACATATGACCATAGATCTATGTAAGACAGTCCAGGGTTAAGACGAGCTGACTTCCGTATGCGACGTCAAATTGCGGCATTGGAAGTCGGTGGAAGTCAGCCGTCCAGCGCAAAATGCACAACGTTTCTTACTACCCACTAATTTGCTTCTTGACAAACTTCGTCTCAGCATGACCGCATTTAGTTTTAGTTCCCTTTGTTGCTAGTTCTGTAATGTTTGCATTTCCCAGCGAAGTATACTCGTTTTGTTCCGAATATGTTTTATGTATTTCGCCTAGAACTTTGGGATTCGCGGGAGACATGCCATTATTCATGGTTTTATAATTCTTGACGTATGTGTGGTGATGTATGTATGGTGTAAAGCTTTTTAGTATGCGCTTAACTATTTCAACAAGCTTTTGGCAAGTGTAAGGTGGGTGTGGCTACTAGCAACTGGATGAGAGTGGCCGAGAATCGAGATGAGTGGCGTGCGATTGAAGTGGCCTATATCCAACAGTGGTCTGCTGTAGGCTGACGGTGATGATGTTAACTATTTAGATTTCGCTCTTAAAACCATACATAGGACCAGGCTTAATGTCTCTAGCTTATCGTAGTGGTGTATCGCACGGTGGTATATGTCTCATTCCTCTTTATTGATTATGCTGAGGTATGTTAAAGCCAAGCCATTTGATCCTTATGGTAACTATAATTTTCAAGATCCTTTCAGAAATTCTAAACGAATTACTTCAAAGTACTTAAAGACTATGATGCTCCTTTTTCCTACTCGAGAATCGAGCACACAACCTGCGAGGAATCAACTGGGTTCCGTAAACTGTTCGTTACGAAGCGTGGCGCACGAACGAAGCGTTTTTCATAGAACAGGACAGGTGTTTAACTGATGTGCTGCATCTGTATTGTTTCTTTCGTTTACAAATAATTTCAAATTAATAATGGTGTTTTTTATTTTACCTAATAACATAACATCGCACGCCTGTAGTCCCGAAAAGTTAGGCAGAGGTGTACCTAATTCTAGACGCACATTTCGCCAGTTATGTTTAAAGTCCCATATAATAGAGGGCGAGCCTATTGCCATCAACCGGGCACAAATCCAGACTCCGTGGCCGACCCGGGACCTCATGCTCAGCATGATATGGGAAAATAATTTTTAGTATGAAAGTAAAGACGGTTATAGGAGTACCTAACCGAAGACCAAAGAAACGATGGATAGACTGTATGAAAGATGATATGGCTTGAAAACGCCATGGATACTTAGAAGACGATAAACAGGGAAGTATGAAAGAAGAAGACATGTTTCGCCGATCACAAATAAATTGTGATACGGGCAGGAGAATCATCATCTTCCTGCCCTTGTCCCATGTTACTTGGGGTCGGCGCAACACGTTTTAGTCTTCCATTCTCCCCTGTCAACCGTCACGCTATCATTTACTCATTTTTCTTTCCAATAATTCCTCACACAATCCATCCATTGTTTCCTTAGAGAATGATGATTAATTAATCATGATTTTGTTTTACTATTGGGATAAATATTTATGTACTTATGTAGAAACTGAAGAAACTGTTACCCTGTTAATTTCACCGCATTTTGAGCACATTCCCAAGAGTTAGAAACTAGCTAAGTAGATAAACCTGAAATTAATACGTGTGTTAAATTATGGGCGAACATGATTCCGATAATATTCTAGCTAGCCCTTTAATTCTCTTAACACTAACGTCTTGAACAATCGAATTTCTCAAGTCAGTCGTACTTTATCTGTAGATAGACATTGCAACGACAATGTAATAACAACGGTCAACATAAATGCGAACCAACAAGCCATCGGCTGCGCACCGCTTACCTAGTTCCAGATTGTCAGTCTGAATCTAACTCTATTAGATTATAGACAAAGTCTGAGGTATCAACGGCATCACAAATTCAACATGGTGTTCAAGATCGTTCTAAAATTCAAACACTATTTCAAGTATCAAGTAAATGGAAGCAAAAAATTGTACGTGAAACACAGGAGTAACATAAGCGACATTTTCTATGTCAGTCTGTCTGGTGGGTCCGACGCCGGCAACGAGACGTGACCAGTTCGGAATTAACTCGGACTACACGCAGTCACAACCGCACCAGACGTTGAACTTTCGAAGTAGACCAAACACAACTTTGTTACAACGACACAAGGATCCTTGAGACTGCAAAGAGTAAGTTTGTACGGTGTGGAGAGTCAAATATTTTGGTGCAGTTTCGAGGGGGTAAAATAGACTTTGTGTTCTTGGGATAAAGGTGATGTTAGAAGTAGATAGAGGTGTTTTCGTTCGCAACTAAAGCGTTGTCAAGAGGCATGAAAGCAGACAGAAGCGTCCGCGTCTTCAGGCCACACACGCTGTCCGGACACCAATTTGTCTCTTTAGATTTATGTTTTCCATTATTGCAGTCACGCGAATAAGAAACTATTGTTATTTGTTACATTTATGTAGAAATTCATGAGAACAATCCTTGTATTTCTTCTATTGTGGAGATGGCTGATATTAAACATCTGCGATAAATAATGGTTGTTGGATATAAGTCGTGATCTTGGAAACATGTGGTTGTATTACATCAGTCTTGTTTATATGATAGTAAGTATACGTTATTCGGTTTGATGTTTCATCGACGTTATAAAGAGTTTCTACTGCAGCTCCATATCTACAAACGGCGATCAAACTTCCAATGTCGAAATTCTGCTCAATCTTCTCCCATTGTGGAGTTATTAAACAGACCATAAGATTCGAAGCTTTTTGGGCAGTGGGCTAGTAGCTCGCTCAATACATCTGGACGACAACTAGTGGGGAGACGTGACACCGGTGTAAATTACTTCTTTACCCCCCCCCCCTCCCCCTAGCTGATAAATAGTGGCTTACAACCGTTGTGAGCGAGCTAATCTTTGTTTAATGTTGATGGAACTGCTGTACGTGGTTTTTAAGGTCTTGATTCATGGGAAATTAACGGCAATGAGATCTTCTGGTTACTTAACATAATCAGCCTATAATGTTCCCACTGCTGGGACACACGGCCTCCTCTCTATGAGTGGGAATGGGCTATAATCCACCTCGTGGGCCCAGTGCGGGTTGGTAGATGTCACATGTCTTCGAATTTTTGCTTCTAGGACATGCCGGTTTCCTCACGATGTTTTCGTTCACCGTTTTTGAGAGCAGTCGTGATGAAATAAATTACACAAAGTAAGGCGCCTGCCTGGGTTCGAACCCACGACTTATTGTTCGTAAGTCGGGGCCGCCACTTCTGGGCCACCGCTACTCTCTTACTTAGAACTTCTCTCTTGCTTCTGGTTACTTAAAAGATGTTAAATCAGTTTCTATCTTCACTGATGACCTCTTTGTCGTCTCCCAGATAAAAACACGTCAAATATGTGACTCGATTCTTGGTCAGATTAAAAAATCTCTGAAACAATGTAACTTTTAATACCATTTGCGGTTCAAACAACCCTTAAGCCATGATAACCATCAGGTGTCCAACTGATGATAACATCTCAGCATTGCGACCTAACGGCCCAAGAAACGCAAAAGAAAAAACAAACCTTCCCTCGGTAATGGCGCGTAAAATAGCCTATTCAAAAAAGTTTCCAACTAAAACATTCACTCAGTTCGTATATATTTACAAAACATTTGATATGCTACAATCTCCTCTAAGTATAATAAAGACGCGATCATTTAGATCCGATATCGATTCCGTACGAAATCCAAGCAAATCTCTCGGAACGTGATCGAAGCTACAACCCGGGCGTCAATCTATATAGGTACGTGCTACGAGCCACGGTTACACTTATCCGCAGTTATTATGAAAGTTTTCGTTCGCTCCCGTCCGCACAAGTTCGCACGATCGACTTATAAATCTTGTGGAGAAAATAATAGAGGAATAAAATGCCTACGCGTTTATAAGTGAGATTGCGCTTGGAGACCGTTCAGGTGGGAATCTGAATGGCGTTGCAGTGATTGTTTTTGGCGAACGCTATGATGATTTGAATAAGAGGAGTAATTTTAGATACAGTGACACTTATCTATCAGTTATCAAAGAAAATGAAGTTGAGGCTATAACCTTTAAAAAGAAACTCCTCTGAATTATTTATGACTTTGAAACTGAAATAGAAAAACATACTCACTAAGCTAAATGATCGACATTTTCCAAATTGGACACAAGTTAAAATTGAATTTCTAAGACTTTGTGTTTAAGATTTTAGACGTTCGGCTAAGAGATAAATTCTTTCACATGGTCGAACTATAAACAGCTAGAAAGTACAAAGGAGATGTAACAGAGATAGTTCAGTAATAAAAATCAAACGCTACAAAAGGGACCTTATTTGCGAAGTCATTATCTTGTATAGATTAGATACATAAAGAGGGGCAAGTTCCCTCCGAGGACCCTCGAAACACTCGTGACTACTCGTTAAGCCACCCAGTTTACAGCTTTTGTTTAAATTAAACCCGAACCTTTATAGTGAAAACACTGAATGTATATTGTCCAAATTGAATTTCTTAACGCCTTTGATGCTACAGATAGTGTTACAGAAATAAATATTAAAACAGAAAATGATTTTGCATTCAGAAAACTGTAACGTAGTCCGAAGAAGTTAAAACGCAGTAAAGAAAATAAAACAGCTCGAAGAAAATAAAAAAGGACAAAAGCTAGCAATCCAATCTTTTAGCTGAAAGAGAAAGTTTTCACAAAGTTGTACACACTGACGGAATGTGTTTATTCTTATCGTCATACTGAATTCTTGAGGATCAATATTCACTGCTGCTGCTAGTGTAAGATCATCAAGTCTGAAGACCAGATTCCATTCTTACCTACGACTGGAATTCGAATCTCACGCTACAGTGGAATCTAAATCAAATTCTTAAAAAAAATGTTTTTGGGCGTTTCTGATTTCCTTATAAAAACGTATTTTCGCAATAATTCTCCGTGCCACCCCAACGACAAAAATTAAAAAAATATTCATGACGATATTTAAAGCTACACGCGAACGTTACTCATCGAATTCACAAGTTAGTTTTTAACTATTTTTGCGCATTATTTTAAAATTACAACCCTACTGATTACGCTTAATTTTAATAGCAATATGAGACTGTCTTTATTAATTTTCATCAAGACAATGTCTCCAAAACCATAAAGAATAGACGTAAAATATTTTTTTTACTACTCCAGTCAGCCGTTTCTAGGCAATTCTATAAACACTAAATTAAGGTTTCGAAATAAGTGTCGCTAAAATCTCCGAGTAAGAGATGTGACCTAATTTCCGTTCGCAGAATGGAATCACCCAATGGAATCTTCTGTGATTAGTGTGCTTAATTTTATGTGTAGTAAAACAGGACGTGTGTACGGCACCTTAGGTTGTCGTAGGATGTGTTGAGGCAATTAGGGAGCTCCCAGGTGGCGACTCAAACGCAACTAGCTTGAATTATCTGCTTAAGGTTTTATGTTCGGAGGTAAAATGATCTGGAAGAGCTGTTTTGAATACTTTGTGCGATCACATTTTGCTGTTTGTCTATTGCCCTACGTGTATGATTTTAACTGAAGTTGCTTTATGTATTTCTTTTTTCGATTAGGTATCAGAACCTGCAGATCTTCAAATTTATCACTATTAGCAAAAACTTCACAGATCACCGTACTCGTTTATTTTTTTAATCATAACTTTTGGCTTGACTTACACCCCATAATTTCAAGCTTTCTACTTTTCACAAGTCCAAACTAAATTAACCCACCCATTCACCACTACATCAAACTCAACCACCAACGGTAACGTAATTAACTCCATGACTCCACAAACCTTCATTGACATTTCATCAACTAAGCAAACAGACTCTTGCCACATCTAGAGGAGTTGGTTCAGCAAATTTTATGTGGCGTTTTAAGTGGCCCCTGCTGGGTGGGGCAGTAAACATCCCAGCTAAAGTTTAAACGTCAACCCTTGCAAAGCAGACGACACGACTTATTACGGTCCCTCCTTAGTACACGTGTTTTCGTGTAAAAAATGTTAAAACTGTTGTCGAGTGAAGAATGGTGGGCAAATATTTGGGATTTTTCATTTAATTTGCTGTGTGATTTTTAAAATCACGCTTTATGATTATTAGGTTTTATTCGATTTTGAAAGTAAATACATTACAAACGTCGTTTATCTTCTTGTAGGAAGGACAGACACAGCAAGACTTTGAGTATTAAAAAAAACCGGCCAAGTGGCGAGTCGGTCTCGCGCACGAAGGGTTCCGTACCATTATCTATAAAAAATACGAAAAAAAACACGTTTATTGTATGGGGACCCCCTTAATATTTTTTTTTTAAATTTTTAGTATCTGTTGTTATAGCGGCAACGGAAATACTTACATCATTTGTGAAAATTTCAGCTTTCTAGCTATCACGGTTTATGAGATACAGCCTGGAGACAGACAGACAGACAGACAGACAGACAGCAGAGGCTTAGTAATAGGGTCTCGTTTTACCCTTTGGGTACGGAACCCTAATTAAGCTAACCTTTTACAGACACCGATGCACGATGGTAGGTACATAACTACAGAGAGTGTCACGAATTGTATCCTCGCGAGATGCTAATCTAAGCTCGTTGTAGCGAAGAGGATTAGAATAGGATAAATCTTGTAACCGTAAAGGGACCTTTTTTTTTCGTATGGGAAATCATCAAATGACTCCTCCCGCCCTGGGCGGAGCGGAAGGGAGTGTCAGACTTTTACTAACTAAAAACCATCCATGTTCCTTCTTTTGCCCTTTATGTTCCAGGGCCGTGGTATCTCTTTCGAACAGTCCCGCAGCCCTGGCAGGCATCGGCCCTTGCGGGCCCCTCCTGTTTGCTGTCATCTCTTTAAGGCGCGCGTGGAACACGAACGCGCCGTCGACACGGCCTGTCGTCAAACCGTAAAGGGACCCAAGTTTAAATTTAAAATAAGTTAAGCACCCAGGATCTCATGTTCATGAAGTAAATATGGACAACCTGGCCGAAGCCAGTTAAGCATAGGCTGATAATGACGATAGTGTTTTAGTTTAATAATACCAAAATACCTATGGCAGGTCGTATATAAGCAAAGCAAATACCGCTTCTAACGACCAAATAAGACTCCGCGATGACAATATCAATCGCGCGGCATTAACTTCCCAATTAGCATCAAATGTACATACAATGTTCTGTAATAGGTCAGTATTGTGCATTATGCTAATGTACCGAGCATTTGCTAATGTTTATCGCCTGATTGCCTGCGTATCTATGTAAATACAATGATTGTTGACTGTTTAGCGATTAAGGAATAGATTGAGGACGGTTGGTTTGGCTTGTTATTGGTGGTTGTTGATTTTGGGGGTTTGATTTGGACGATAATAGTGGGATATGATATTGAATTGTCTTGTAGGTTAAAAGGCGAAATATGGGAGTACTGTACATACAACATCAGTGCTAACTAGGTTGTAGGTCACATAGGCAGTCTCTCCATGTCAAATATTGGTATTCAGCTGCATCCAATTACGACTCAAAGCCGACCTCAACGTAATTGGGAAAAAGCTAGGCAGATGATGATACGTACAACTCTGCCTTATCCATTGCGAAACTAAAGGCGTGAAGATAATTAAATGTTGAAGGAGTATGGAACCACCATGGACTATGTATTTTAGTCCTCCTGAAAAATGCTCGACGATCTATGATATGGTGGGTTTTTCAATGTCTCATTCAAGCATTTCCAAAACACGATTTGCATCACTAATAATGCAGTCAAATCCATACCAGGTGCACAGAAGCTTTTCAATACCAATCGCGCTCAAAACCTAGCTCCGAAAGTCTCCTAAATAAATCAACGCTCCCACTTTTCACTTCTCTCCTATGTGTGATAAAAATTGAATAAGGGGCGAATCGTGAGCCACGACGCATTATCGGGTAGGGATGATCCAGCGGACGGATTTGGGTGCGGGCCCGGAAAATTGCAAGACCGGATGATCGATAGCAGACCAGATGTCGTGTCCCGTGATTAGATGTTACGTGTAGGTACCTTAATGCGGAGACTGGGAGTATCGTGTAGATATGAAATAGAAATATAGCAAGGGTTGTAGAGGCACTAAAACAAGTACCTCCCACATTTATCCCGTCTGCCTTCAAAGCAAGAGTGAACAGGCATCTTCTGGGCACGCTCGTTTCATCATATACCTCATCTATCGCTTTCCACCAGGCGTGATAGAGGTCAAGAGCAGGCCCATTTTGCCATAAAAAATAAAAAACCTACTATAGCAACATAGTAAAAAAGTACTATAGCGCCATCTATGACACATGAAGAACCAACATCAAAATTTAAGCGAAATCTGACCATAATTATGGAAAAACTCGACATCCACTGTCGGGCAGTAGCCCACCAGACACAAACACCCGTCTGGTCGGAGGATCCCTCATTTTCTATGAAGTATTTAGGAAATTTACACCCTGGTCTTCATACTCCCATAGGTACTAAGTATAGAGTCTCAATAACCCCGCGAAATGTGGGAGTACTATATGAGTACACTTCTGCCGAACCCTTCAGGGATTACAGGCTTGCTGTTGTTACGTATAGCCCTAACGAGTATCTTTTTATTTTTGGATTTTTCATCATCATTTTGGATCATATTCTGACTGCTCCGTATAAAATGCTGGTATTCAGCTGCATCCCGTTAGAATGGAAGCCGAACTTAACACAGTTGGGACAAGGCTAGGCCGATGATGATGTCAATTCTATATCGTCTCTAATGGGGACATCAAGCAGCTGCATGCTCCTTGAAACATGTCATGTCAAAATACAGACAATCCCCTCAAAAACACTAAAACTCCTGCTAACAAACAAAAACAGAAGTCACCAATCAAAGCGCTTGAAACAATAAGCAAATATTCTTAACGCATAAAAACTACCCTCGCAGTTGACAAATAGGGGCAAAAAGCAGTTATTGTGGTTCTCGTCTCACAAAGACTTGGTGGCCGAGTATTATTGCATTTTGCAAAAACATGGACGTTCAAAGGACATTGTACGTTGAACGTAAAACTCGACCACTAAAGAGGCACTCTACAGCGGGATTAAAAAGTCAGGATCTATTGGAGGCTGTCATAGTTGTACAAGTTGTTATTTGAATTAAATTAAAAACTTCTTTATAGACTTACACTGACGGGATATCTTCCGTGATTTTCAATTAGTTGCCCTCTTTCTTAGTATTCTCCTTTATAGAATCTGCACTTTTCTAACGATACTCGTGTAGGCTAGGATGGTAATCTAAACACAGCTTTGTTTTGAATAAGCATTAGTTTTAGGTGACGATTTCAAGGATTAAAAGTGTAGCATATCAATAGTTTAATAAATACGAGGACAAATTTAAAACGCCTGGTTTATTAATCATGTTTATACTCCACTAGAGGACCTAGACCAGTGACAGTTGCAGTTTCATTTGTATTTTTTTTCCTTTCAACAAACTTTTCGATAGCTTATGTCAATAAATCGAAAACATATTTTACTTTTCTATCATAGTTGTCACTTTTTCAAGCTCGTCGCTTCCTATAAGGCTAAACGCTCAACACTCCTAAAACTATTACAGCAACGCAAGCTTGTTAGAAACCCGAGAACGATAAAATGATATTTATAGTACCCAATGTAAACAGTAATGTGTAAGTCAATTGAAATTCAAATACGAGGGGAAACGAAAATGGCGGCGGGCGGCAAGACCGAAATTACATACGAATGGGGAAAAGTAAAATGGTGGAATGCGGCGGTAGAATTTATAAGGACCCTCTAGTTCCCCAATTACATGCGATGGACATGTTCTCAACAAAACGAACAAGTTAACGGCTATTGGCTCTCTTTTCGTCATCAATTCGTGCTAATATAGGGCTAAAGGGTGCCTTTTTAGAGCACTTTTGAGCTTGATATTACACGTGCAGAATATGAGACTATGCTTTGAAAGGAAAGCGAAGAACGACCAACTTTGGGATAGAACATCCTTGTCCACTAGTGAGCACATAAAACGACTTTCGCCTTAATAAGGTGACTTACTATACTCAATACTACAGTCAAATTATGTCTGGAAACTTTAGACAGAAAAACTGGCTCTGCATCCACTGCATCGTAACCAAAGTACCAAAAGCAAACATATCAATAAAAGACGACACCTATTCGCTCTCCACACACCTGAAACTACAGTCGTACCACTCGAATCGTACGCTCCGGTAATTTAATAAACAACCTTCGCGAACTTTTAGGGTACAATTTACATCGGGTGTTTCGGAACGGCCAAAGAGTCCGAAGACACTGTTGGACGTTTGTTTCTAAGCGTGGCAATGAGAACGATAAAAACAATGTTTGAGCGAGTCCGTGATGAACAGAGTCGTTGCTGAAGTTCTAGATTAATGTTGTTTTGTATTGTTTATGTGGACGTCAGCGCGAAAGATGTGGACGGACCGTCTGACGGGAGCTTAAGATTTTCGCGCAATGTATTATTTAAGGTGCAACTGTAAAATGCATTTACTCGTAACTTATGCAACTTAGTGTTAGGTGCATGTTTTACAGCGTGGTATGTCATTTACTGTGTAGGCAATTAAACGATGAAATAATTAAAAAAAATGGTATATTTTTAGATTAGAACCTCCTGGAAAGCCGCAATACTTGGCAGAGAATTTCGATAGTTTATGCTGATTGATTGATTGAAAGCCGTGACCGAATGGCGTCCAAGGAATGGAAAGAGAAGTGTTGGTCGTCCGGCGGCAAGATGGGCAGAGGATATTGTTGCCATTGCGGGAACATCCTGGATGAGGCTAGCACAAGAGCGTGGAGCTTGGCACAAGCAAACAGAGCCCTATACCCAGCAGAGGGTGAAGTCGGGCTGTCGATGATGATGAAGAGGCTGATTGCAGATAAAGAGCTAAACTCTAAATTGACTATCTAAATATTATCTTCACCCAAACAGTCTCATGATACCCCATTAAAATCTCAACGTTAGACCCACATTGAAACAAACAACTCAAGCTTCCTCAAACAAAATATAAAGCAAGGTACACATTTACTCCAATCCGCGTCGCATTAATAGGCTTAAAACACGTAGGCGCGATATAATATGAAAACTTTTTAGGAACAAAACATCAGTATATATTGTAAAAGCGCTTTCAATGGAAGCGTCCCTGAGAGGTGTTCAATGTGTACACACAGCCTATCGAAGCGAACGCTATTAAAATGAGGACATGTGTGTATTTTGTATATTTTATTGATAAAGTATGTGTTTATTAAAACCTGAGTATCTATTGAATGTAGAATAGTCAAAAGGACATTGGATTTTCATTCTTATTGATTTATGTGACTAGACTATAGTGATACGGCACTATAATAAATATATATTATTTTACCAATTTCAATTCAAATAAAAGTAGAGCTTTTATTTCTTTTTTCTTTTAAAACGTTGCCCCACACTAGGAATTTCTAATCTATCATGGCCCATGATACATTAGACATTCCTAGTGTGGGGCAACGTCATGGGTGTGAAAACAAACATTTAAACTCACATACACAAACAGCCAGACCCGAAACAACTATCTGTAGGCCATACAAATATTTGTTCCGTGTGGGAATTTAACCCGCGACACGCAGCGCTGCAGTCAATCGCTCAGCCACTGCGCCAACCGTGCCGTCAAAATCGTCGTATTTGAATTGGAAATCGTCAAAATTTTTAAATCCGCATCTTTCCACATGCGTAATAACGTAAGTTTTGTTACTATTCAAATTAGAAATCAACCTGAAAACCAAAACGTTTAAACACCCTAACCTGAACATTCCCGATAAGCCGCGATCCCACATTTTCGCAGCAAAAACTCGCACGACCAATCTCCCACGTACGCCGAGCTAATAAAAAACGCACAAAAAGGGGAGAACAAAACGCACAACGAATGATTTAGCACTCAAGCGAAAGTACCCAGCTCCATTAATAAAACACACATATTACTGAGAGGTCAATATTATCGGAGGGAGCGAGAGTGAGTGAATGAAATTGAAAAGTGTGTCGGCGCGGAATCGCTGAATAATACCTATGAATCGTTCGACGACACTGTTATTGGATTGTTGAAACGTTTCGCGCCCCTTTTGTTGGGTAAGGTTGTGTGAAACTGCCTTCAGTTTTAGATTTTATTGGTTCTGTGGAGGGTAATGAATTGAACTGTTGGGCTTACTATGTAGAAAAACCGGCCAAGTGCGAGTCGGACTCGCGCACGAAGGGTTCCGTACCATTATCTATAAAAACGGCAAAAAAAAAACATATCTGTTGTATGGGAGCCCCCCTTAATATTTTTTTATTTTTATTTTTTAGTATTTGTTGTTATAGCGGCAATAGTAATACATCATTTGTGAAAATTTCAGCTTTCTAGCTATCACGGTTTATGAGATACAGCCTGGAGACAGACAGACAGACAGCGAAGTCTTAGTAAAAGGGTCCCGTTTTACCCTTTGGGTACGGAACCCTAAAAACTAGCACGAAACTTTATAACGATAACTGTCGTGTCCTATATTTCATTTCAACTTGTAGCGCTTGTTAACAAACAGCACTCATAATCATCATTTTCCCGCCCTTATTCCAGTTTATTTGGGGTCGGCGCAGCATTTCTTCTTCTTAAATACTTCTCTATTACTCGTCTTCTCAGCACTATTTAATCATAACGTAACATAACATCACACCTGTTAACCTCGAAGGGCAAGGCAGAGGTGAACGACCCACATACCGCTTGTCATATTTGAGCCCGATGTAATAGGAACCGAGTTTATTACCAATCTTCTATAAATAACGTGACTATTCTAAAATCAACCCTGATTGCTGAACCCAAGAATGTTCCCTAGCTATTTATCAAGCAATGCTTCTCATTAGCACCGTCTCAACACCAACCGAACGGTTTAATCAGTGAATTGATTTCAAGTACCCGACTAACAGCTACATTAAGGTTAGAAATCGGGAATAAATCTTCTTTCTCGCAATCTTGGGCTCATTACTTACATTACGTTAAGGTTAGACCAGGATTGGCAACAGCAAAATCCATTTCTAGCTCTTACTTGAACGGAGAAAACCTTTCAGATTTAAGGAAACCTTTGATGTTCAATGTATTTTTTATTAAGCTTTTCCTGATGTCGTTTGGCCTATGAAGTAATAGTTGTGGCCGTGACTTTCTCGAGGTTATATTGATCCTGGCCATGTAAAAGGTTGCCGGTTTTGTTTTTAGAAAAACAATTTCGCCGTGCTCTTGGTCTAGTGGCCGCAAGAGCTAATGCTGAGCACGAGGCTTGGGTTCCATTCCCAAATCGGGCAATTTGTTGTTCAGATTTCTTCATCAGGAATTTCTCAGCAACAGAATCTGTGTTAATAGCAATAGGCTAGCCCTCTACATCGAGCTTTTAAACATAACTGGCGAAATGTGGGTGTCTAATGGGTACCTCTGACTAAGTCTTCGAGAATTACAGGTGTTTGTAATGATTTTGTATTTGGAGTTCAATTCTTCAACATTGCTATTCAAGAAAAAGACAAATAGTTGGAGAATGGCAAACATACATATGTGCGAGAAAAGGACAGCAGTATTCGACCAACAAAAACGAAAAGCTTACTAATGTTATATCCTTTTCGCACGACTGTTACTCTTCCGGCTTTTGTCAGATACATCGTAATTGGATGCAAACTGGAGTACTTCCGACATGGTGTGGTGGCGTTAAGGCGGTGTTATGTTAAATTCATTCAATGTGGCAGCTCGGTACGACTGTCTAATGTAAGAGTTTAGACGTATAGACGCGTTTGTGTCGCGTGTTGTTGCGACTCGCGACTTAGCAAGCAATAAGACTTAAACGTATATGCTTGTAGAAGCTTACTTAAATGTTCAAAAGGATGCATGTGATTGATAAATGACGAAAATTAAACAACACATTTGAAGTTAATTGGTCTAACACAATTTGAACTTTATTTACATGACTTGATGATTCACAATCAACGGCCATAGGTCGCGAAGGGATAGACTGCTATTTTGATGCAATTACCGCCACAAGAAATATTTAAACAGAACATAACATCACGCCTGCAATCCCCGAAGGTTAGGCAGAGGTGTAGGAACCTAATAGTACACCCACATTTCACCAGTTAAGTCCCACGTAATAGGGGGCGAGCCTGTTGCCATCAACCGGTCGCAATTACTGACTCGGTGGCTGCTACTGAGAAATTCCTGATGGAAAAACCCAATATCTCTTTGCCCGACCCGGGAATCGAACCCAGGACCTCTTGCTCAGCAGTCGGAAACAAAGAAATATTTAAACTTGCTACCAAAATTGTCAACACATCGGCACTCTACTTTGAGTACTGCAAGGGTCGAAATCGAGTATCCGTGCTACTTCACGACCCCTAATAAAATATAAACCACATATTTTGATATACTGCAAATAAAATACGTATTGAAGTTGGCTGAGGACTGCTCCGTAGCAGGCGTGAACCAAACGAAAGCAGTACTTACGTGATACTACCCTACTTTTGAATGCACACAGCCGTGACGCGTCGAGTGGAACATTCTCTACGCGAAATTTAAATTGAATATAATGTACGTTACTTTGGTGGTGCTATTCATTCGTCAGTGTTGTTTTGAATTTATAATAATATGAGCTTTACTTACAATGGCGGTTAGGTGAAGTTAATTATATATTAAAAAAAAAAAACAGTTTTTTAGATTTTCGGTTTGAAATTACCAAACGTCGACTACGACGTTTTAGTGAACAGCGTTGTGGGCTACAATATTGTTCCAATTTTTATGTGTATGCTTTTTCTTATATTATATATTGTAGCTGTTTGCTGTTCCTCTTGTATAAAATAAAAATAAAAAGATATGGACGTATAAAACAGGTCTCTAGATATCATATCACGGCTGTAATCCCCGAAGGGTTAGGCAGAGGTATACCTAATAGTACACCCACATTTCGCCAGTTATGTTTTAAGTGCCATGTAATAAGGGGCGAATCTATTGCCATCAACCGGGCACACATCCGTGGCTGCTTTTGAGAAATTCCTGGTGAAAAAACCCAATAACACTTTACCGGACACGCGAATCGAACGCAGGACCTCATACTCAGCAGTCGCGCTTGCGACCACTCGACTAACGAGGCAGTCGAGTCAGGACTTTAATAATATACTAATCACCAATTTAGGTAAGTACTTAACGATACCTATATTAATGTTACCAAAAACGAGATTCGACACCTCTAAAGTGGAGTACCCATCAAGCCCGACTAAAACTGGCCGTTATCTCAAAGCTGACTGCACAAACGTATCCGAGCGATTTCACTAACTTGCTCGTTTTGTGTGCTAATATCGCGGCCCATTGTTCGCGCACCGCGCAATGTACACGTACACTCACGACCTTTAACATGTATACACTTAGCTAACTTTAAACGCAATTTGCTGCTAAAGCATTGATTGAAATCTCATGATTATACGAGGATAGAATCTTGAAACCTATGTTTTTATGAAAGAGTTCCTAATTTAAAGATGCATGAGTTATTTTTACTTTTAAATTTTATTAAGTGGAGAGTTATCTATGGTCATGACTGTACACCAACCATTGTGGATGTAACACTGATGAGTTTGCGAATAAATTATGAATCGTTGAATGTTATGTTAGAATTTAGAGCTGGTCTGGGCACTGTTGATTACTTGCGCGTAAATTAAACTAGGTATTGCTGTAAGTTAGAGCTGGGAGTTTAGTGTTATGTACTAAACTGTGGGTTTAATTGTCTAAGTTTTGAATGACATAATTGTTAAGGTTTTCGGTGAATGGCTATAAGAGCAGAAGATCAAAGAAACCACGGTTGGATTGTTCGAAAGATGATATGGCTGGACAGGGGGTGATTACGCTTAGCGCTGTGACATTTTTTAGGGTTCCGTAGCCAAATGGCGCGAGAGACACTTCGAAAGTGGTAACATGTGTCCGTTACAGGGGGGGCCTGTAACTTCTAAAATAAGAGAATGATAAAACTAAAAAAATATATATTGTGTACATTACCATGCAAACTTCCACCGAAAATTGGTTTGAACGAGATCTAGTAAGTGTTTTTTTTTAATACATCATAAATCGTAAACCTGCAACCATTGGCCTGCTTTTTTTTAATGTTACAGCATCATGTTGGTCTGGTACAGAACCAATTTAGTTTAATGTCTATCTTATTTTTAATGTTTTCTTGTTTACTTTTAGATAATTGTGTTTTATTTTTGAGTTGCTGAGGTTATATTTTAACAGTATAAAATCATCAGCAACGTCACGCATGCAAATTGTTTCCGATTCATGCACCTATCCGATTTTTACGGCAATTTTTTGTGACATTTTGCTATGTACTTTTTGACTGAACGCCAATGTTGCCATGTTGTTAAATATGTGAATGTGAATACACATCATGCAACTAATTATCAGTGAATGTCAGTTTATTTTGTAACTTTGTATTTCGCGTATTTGATACATAATAATCAAAACATGATGCAACATTAACAAGAAACAAGATAAGCAAGTAGTTCGCACATATGCTAATTTAACAGATACTGTCTTGTTTCAATAGTTCGAGATCAAGATTTATCTGACACTAAATTAACTAATATAATATTAAGCATAATCCGATTAATGATAACACAATTGCTGATGTTAATCATCACGAAGTGAAGTCTTAAGTCATCATCTTAAACAGGTTATTAGCATATTACTATCGAGGAACATTGAACATTACACAGTACAGTCTCAGAATTAGTAAGTTATTCACTGTATGTCATTGATTCTTTTACCGTGTAAGATTTTGTATTCTTACTGCGTATGGCAAAAATTGGGAATGTGCGTCACATGCAGGAAAGTAATTATATTGGGTGAGACTGAAAAACAGTGTCCGATACTTAAACATGTGGTTGTACACATAATCATGAACCACTTGTATCAAAATCTGAAGTTGCGAAAATAATATGGAATAGCAGATTTTTTTCGCGCTTTCAGGCTTGTCTCCTTGGTCAAAGATGTTGATATATAATCAAATGTAGCCAGTGTCAGTGAACTATAGTAAAGTGTAAAGTCGAGAGCCACAAATATCCCACTCGCCGACCATTTGACAACCACACTCGTAGTAACTCTACGCCCTAAGTTTTACAATATAATATATGAAATAAGTTTTATTACAGTTTGATTACGCAACAAGCAGACTTGTTCAAACTTGCTGTTTGTAATACAATGTATGCTATGTATGTACAGGGAGACCTAAAGTCTAAGCAGTCATTTATTTAATGTTCTACGAAGTTTGATCAGGTTCGATTCTAGACAATGATAAAATCTTTATAGCTTAGGGTACCTAAATTACATTATGTTATAACTTTTACATAAAACTTTATAGTTATCCGATAACTCTTAATAAATAAATTCAATTTAACTAAAACCATCCATGTGAAACTTTACTTCGATCTTATCAAAAACTTTTACTTATACATCGCCCTGTATAATGTCAAGCCCTTGACACAACCTCTGTTAAAGGGTTTATTCGTCTCAGTACTGATGCAAAAATAATATATGCAGTGTCTACTTACACAAAGTTTTAAACTTTCTTTCTTTGAATGAATTTGTAAAACATTCAGTAACTATGTATTTTCTTTTAGAAGTTCAAATGTCTTAAAGGAGCTATTAAGAAGTACCTATGAGAGTTTGTTTTTTAAAACTTGAGTGATTTGTAAAGAAGGTTGTTAATGGTACAATACAATCATAGATAGCTCTATGATTGTATTGTACCATTAACAATCCTCTTTGTCTGTCTGGCATAATACTCAACTTGTTTGTTCGAATCGTTTTCACAACTCAAAATTTCAAAAAGAGACTGACATTACTAATGATTGTAAAATGCTATTATTCAGTAAATGACTTTTTAAATGACACTAACTTATGAATTTATGATTAAATAATTTAATGTAATTTAATTAATATTGATATACCTCAGGTTTCCGATTTAATTCTAATTGTATTATGAAGATTTTATTATTATACACGATGAATGTACTATGCAGACTATTGTTTTTAACTGTAAACCATTTTTTAATTCTATTTTCAATGTATTTAACAATTATTAATGTTTGCATGCCGAATATAAGGTAGATTGTACAAGGCTCACCCATCTTATCGCTACATCTTATTACATGTACCTACAATCTATGCAAATAAATTTTACTTTACTTTGATGTAAGATACTAGATAGATAGAATCTGGCCAAATGGGATATCCTCGATCCACCCCTAACAGAATCCCAGTGTGGAGCCCCGCTACAGGATATACTCCACCACTTGTCACAACCACTTGCACCTTTCAGGATTTAATCGAAGCAAACGTCAGAGCTGTGCAGATGACGTCATACTGGTCTAACACAGCTTGAGATCCATTGACGCGTAAAGATGTAAGAACAGCCTTACTTTAAGACACTTTTTTGTTAGCCTGTACTCTCCCAATCCTAGGCAAACACCACCACCGTCTTTCCTACCACTGCTCTTGAGTAACACAACTACAAAGGATCATAATTTAAATCATCAAGCTTATTAAAAACAAAAAATAAACGGCGTAAAACGATATTGTTGCTATCGTTTCCAAAATTTACGAGCAAGTAAAGAAATTTGTTGATTTTAACACCTTTATTTGTTGTAATTTGTTGAAAAGAGCCCTCTTCTGATAATGGATATTAAAAAACAAATTAGCGGACCTATCGCGGATCTGCGAAAAATTTTGAAGCACTGAAATTGGAGGGAAAGTTTGCTTCGTAAATTAAATGTAAGCATAGACAGATAAAGTAGGGTGGCCCCTCATAATTAATATTATAATGTGACTATTATTTTTACCCGACTCGCTCGGAAGTGTAGTTTTGTTAGTATAATAAATTTCTGGCAAAAAAAATAGGACAGTCTAATATTTGTTGCAAGTACGTCGTAAAAACGTAACAAAAACATGAATAAAATATCAGTGGCTGTAATTGTCCAGATATTTTTTAAATGCACCTACCAAAAAAATCCTAGTACCTAAAAAAGTTTTCATTTCGTTGAATTTTTTACACAAAACCATGTAAAAAATAACAGTGATTTTGATTGGACTGAATCAATAACTAGTTACTGAATAAAAAATGTCGCCCATTTCAAACGGTTTCATAGATTGTGCTGTGATAGTTTGCCGCTAACTTTTTATCAATAACAATAGTGCATTTAGCAATTAAGTATTACGTATAACAATTGTTAGTAAAGCTTAAGTTAATACATCTTATCAATTCAAAATAATAAATACTACCTAAATTCTCGTCACTACAACATCTAATCTACAATATTTCAGCGAAAACCTTAGTCTATAGTTCTACCAGTGCCATAGTACATTCAATACTTAAACTACTTCAATAATCATGCCAAAGACCTACAATTAAAGCCTAAATTACAGCACAACCACAAAACTCATTAATAATCCCATAAGTATGGACATTCCGGCGATTGGCGATCGCTTGGCAACACTACCGCTGCCGTAGGGCCCAATAAAATGGCGGTGTTCCCGGTATTACCAACTATGTATATGTTCATATCTCGTTTACACTTTAAATTGGCCAGGCATTTGATCACAAAACACCACAAATTCAAATTAGAATCCGTTACAATTGCCAGCTCGTGATGCTGTTGCAAGATGAATAATTAAACTGTATATTTAGCCGCATGACGGTATCCGGCATAAGTTTAGATCGGATATCCGGCCATCCGGCAGAATGGTCACAACACTAGCCGCATGGGTAATTACTGCTCCATGTTTTTCTGAACAGTTACCTAAATAAACCTGTTATTTTTGGGAAATTAATATACAAAATTGTAACTCCTTAATAGCGACAAAATATTTCACAATTTATATGTACTACGAATTTTGCTGTGTTATTTACACGATTTTCAAAGAATGATGATTTCAATTTATAATACTTTCAGTCGAATTTGCTAAGCAATTTATTGACAATTAACTACCACACTTGGAAGTAAGATGGGTGATCGTTGTATGGCGTTGGAATATCATAATTTGGATACCGCTGCCCACATTTTTCTTATTTTCTTTGTCGCCCTTTGTCACACCCCTGAGACGCCCGAGGGTGTATTTATTTACGTTATGCCACATCAAACTGACACCAACATTAAATAATACAAAAGTCAACTTTTCCTACTTAAAGAAGCGATAGTTTCCTTGTAAATAAATTATTTGATTTGATTACATAAACAGCTGAGTGACCGAAACTTGGTGGCTTGCAAGTGGTAACTCGTAAAGAATTCTCGCGGTCTCCGTTTAAATATTCAGAACTTCACAACATTGGATGGACTTTCGGAAGTCGTACCTAAATGTACTGCTTTTTTTATTATGTTACTGTCATGATATATGTCGAGAGGGGCTTGGGGGTGTAAATAGTGTGAATAAATGACGAGCTTATTGGCGCAGTGGGGTAGCATCGGCTTTTAATGTTAGGTGTCAAGGTTTTTGCTCTCGGAAAGAGCTCCTCACAAATCAATAACGAAGTTTCTTTTGAGTAACATAATAGGTAATATCAGCGGATGTTCCTGGATCTGACAACTCTTAGTACATACTACCGGTGACGGCAAGGAAGTATGGCAAGGCAAGGAGCTTCACGAGCGCTTCTACCGGGCTCTCTCCATGGGTCCGATATAGATTTTCTAGAGTCCGTGTGTGTCCTGGCTACGTTTCGGCATGTTTAGGATATAGGTTCCTGTCTATCTCATAACTCCTACATGACGGGACAAGTTAGACTCCTACCGAAGGACAAACCACAGAATTCAGTGGAAAAGAGAGGAAGGCCATTGCCCAGCGGGGGCACAATACAGGCTAGTTAGTAAGTCAGTATCTCCTTCATTCCGGTTTAAAATTCGATTTATATCGTTGCTCTCTTTGTCCCCTAAATACATTTTATTCATCATCATTTAAACTAACCCTTTCTTTTAATAAATTTCGGTCCCCATCATTGAATGACTCGCGGTCTCATAACTCTGGCTTTACGTTAGAAGTGCCGCGTCATTATAAAAAGATGGCGGACGATTTATAAGTATTAAAATAAAGCCACCTCCAGAGATTCGCAGGTGCGCGTCGAACCGTGCGTTATCAGTTTGAGTCGCGAGGCGCGGTCTGTTTAGTACCTGTGCACTGTGGTAGGGCTGCCGCTTTATGCTGTGTGACTGTGCACCCTTAAGGGATGATAAAAAGTTTATAGTTGTAGTAGTAATAAGTACAAAGTTTAATGAAAAAGTCTTCGTTTTTTTTTAATTAATTGCGTTTTTTGTTACAGTTTTGGCCACCGACGCTAAAACGGTTACTACGTATTCAGTAGGTACATCATTCTGAACCCCACCACATAGAAATATTTCATCGAGAATTTGAAAAAAAACTGCTGTTTCCTATATCTTGACCGTGTAGGTCTGCGCTTGTGTAGGAAACAGCTGTTTTTTACCTTGTATATGGCCTTGTACAAATCTTAGTTTTCAGGATTTTTATACCAAAGACCGTATTAAGCAATATACTTCAAAAGTTCTTTACAACACAGAAGCTATTTTAAAAAGAAAAGTGCAGATTAATCTTTCACTACAACAGTAAAATATTACTTTTCAGGAAAAAAACAGCCACCCCTGCCCAGTATCCCTCATCCCCACCCGAATACTTACAATAAATAAATCAGATAAACATTTTTCACTGTTGACTGTGCAAAGCTTGTTACCGCTCATAAAATTATACAATGATGACTATGATCCCCTACATAATTTTAATGGGTAAGCTAATGGTTTATGCGTTGCGGTGTTTTCATCCAGTTATGTTTACTCTTGCTAACCGCTAGATAGATTTATGAGAAGTTTTAAAAATTAATAACGTTTTTGCCGGGTTTTCGATTACCGCGGGGTGTCGGCGATTTTGTCTGGTAATGTCTTTAGATTGGAGAATTATAGTTATATGTAGATTGATAATGAGATAATCATTGCAGGACAGGATCAAGAGCTTCTAGGATCGAAAGAAAGTGGACTCAAAATGGCGTAAAAAACTGATTTTACCCGTGGCTTCGCCTGTGGGGATGACGGAAATTATTCCGCGAACTGCCAGGATACAAATTGGATGTACCTATCCAATGTCTCAATATATCTTTCATTCAAATCTGACCAGCCGTTAAGGCGTGAAGTGATAGACAGTCAGACGGACTAACATACTCACAGACAGTTACTTTAGGATTTAAAATATAAGTTTGGATATGTGATACTACGTATGTATCTACGTTCATATCAGTATTTCAATCAGTTTGGAATACAAAAGTATGTTAACTTACTCAACGTCAGAAAATAGGTTTCATCAAAGGAGAATTTGGTCAAAGACAAGATAGATTAATTTACTTACAAATTTAATTTGTCGAAAATATTTCAAGACAAAACTCGTAATACACATAAATGCGCAAAGCGAAATTATTAAAAAAATAAACCCATTTTTAAACAATAATCTGATGATCATAAAGTGACTTAAGATATTTTAAGAAATACTCGAAACATTTATGTGAGTCACAAAAAAAAACTATACATTACTTAAACGGAATTTTCAGATTACACCATAACTTGTGTTTATAAGTTACTTCGTTAATTAATACAAATTCTTTACAATCGATGGATAAGATCGACTTCAAGTTTTTTTATGTTTAGTTCGGAATTAATGTAGGTTGGACCAAACATAAAATCCAAATGGATAATTAATCAATTTCAAAACTGAATCCGGACCAGACTTATCTAAAACTAAAACGAACTTCTTAGCTAACTACTAACTTGATACTTTCAAAATATTCTGGCTTAAGTAACAACAAATTCATTAAAGTTGATAAAAACCGTACCTACTAATTGAAAAGTCCTAACTACCCTCAAAGACAACAGATCCTTTTAGCTGTCACAAATGACAGACTAGTCGTCACACATGTCAAACTACCGCCCATTCACAAAGTAACATTATAGCACTCAGAGGAGATTACCCCATAGAAACAGACGAACGAAATGTATGGTCATATGTAAGGGTGTGGTACAAATCATAAAACAACTTTGTCCATGGAACCAACATCACTATCGTTGAAAAAATATCAGCTGTAGACGGGACGGTAGGCGCACTGGTTGAGCGATTGACTGCTGCGCTGCGTGTCGCGGGTTCGATTCCCGCACGAAATATTTGTATAGCCAACAGGTAGTTGTTCCGGGTGTGGCAGTTTGTGTATGTTAGTTTAAATGTTTGTAAACTCACCCACGATACAGGAGAAATTCCAAGTGGGGGAAATTTAAAAAAAAATACATTTATGAACATACTAATACAGAAAAGAAGAAAGGAACAGAGAGATAGGGACAAAGGTGATGCTTTTTAGGGTTCCGTACCCAAAGGGTAAAACGGGACCCTATTACTAAGACTTCGCTGTCTGTCTGTCTGTCTCCAGGCTGTATCTCATAAACCGTGATAGCTAGAAAGCTGAAATTTTCACAAATGATGTATTACTATTGCCGCTATAACAACAAATACTAAAAATTAAAAAAAATATACTAAGGGGGGCTCCCATACAACAGATATGATTTTTTAGTCGTTTTTATAGATAATGGTACGGAACCCTTCGTGCGCGAGTCCGACTCGCACTTGGCCGGTTTTTTCTAAAAAAAATATACTTGCGACACTAGAAAATAAAGAGATGTCGACCGTCTGTAAGAGAAGAAGAGTCGAGTAGGTTTTGAAGTTTTGTATGAGAACTGTCTCATACAAAACTTCAAAACCTACTCGACTCTCTGATTATTTTTCGAGATTACGATGCCATACAGAAAGTTGAACTTGATGGTCAATACGACATCCTCAAAATAAGACCACACCTCACTAACACACGCTGAATCCTTAAGCATAATATATGTAGATCAAAATAACATTTACTGATGTGTGTATCGCAGATGAAAGCTACACACGCGTTTCTCTTAAATGAAAACCCTTTTATCTGAGCCGGGGGCTGTTTGCCACCCTGGGATAGATTTAGAATAGATCCTGTTGTCAATGTCACTCACATACGTATCCGGCCCGTGTGACTTTATAAAAGGTCAATCGAATTTGTCAATTGTTACAATTATAATTAAGAAATCAGGATCTAAATCGAAAAGGTCGTGAAGGGAAAATTTCTGTGTTCTGTATTTGATATAACTGTGATTAAGGTTTCGATCGAAGATAATTTATTTATTTAAAATTCATGTACAATAGTGGTACATAGGCGGACTTACTGCCACAAGGCATTCTCTACCAGTCAACCTTTGGGTTAAATAAGAAAACATTGTGATAAGGTACAAAACAAATATCTAAAAAATATCTTCTTCTTTGTGTTATAATGCCTCTGCTCCTTTCTTTATTATGAAACTATCTGTTGCCCGCGAACTTCGACCGTGTTTCATTATTATAAAATTATTACTTCCCTATTGAAATTTCAAGGGTTTTAATTAAAAATGTCGATGTTAAAAAAAGTCTAAGTTACTCATTATTACATCAGCCATCTACCAGTAAAGGACCCGTCAAAATCGGTACAGCCGGAGACAAGCCGGAACAAATAGACAAAAATTTTAAAAAAAAAAATGTTTGTTGTAAGTACTATATATTCTTATAGTACATTTAAGCAATTATGCATGCAGCAAAAAGCTGTTATTTTAAAATAACAAACAGACACTTCAATTTTATTTATTTGTATAGATATTAAAATTACATGTAAAGGCTATTGTTTGGTTAGATTAGGGTAGATTGAGTTATTTGATTTTATGTCTAAACGAATCACGTTAATAAAAAGTTCCACTGATATGAAATATTATACTGTAATAAAAATAGCAACAAGACCGTCATAAAAGAGGTCATGTTTTTCCTTCCTCTTGAGGAGGTCAATCAGCATATTAGTTTGAATGAACGTCAGGAAAGGCGACTGACAATACACATCGATTATGATGAATGAATTGATCGATAAGTTTATCAAGAAAGTACATTTGATTGATTAAGTACTCTCCTTATCTTTAATCCTACGAGTCTAGCAATCAACTTGGCTACCTCAAACGTAGCAACGCCGCCAGCCTTCTAAGCACTTTTCCTATTGACAGCGATGGGGACAACATTTTTGGCGCCCTGTAATTCTTTCCCCATTTTGATACATTAACATATTTTTATTATTATTCTAGATCTATTTGCAGTTTGTAAATTATGTACATTAGTCATCTGCCTAGCCTTTTCCCAACTCTGTTAGGGTCGGCTTCCAGTCTAACCGGATGCAGCTGATTTTTTCATGGAGCGACTACCTATCTGACCTCCACAACCCAGTGCTAACTGGGTTGTGGAGGTCAGATATACCCCCTTGGTAAGACTGGTTTTCAGACTTTTTTGGGGCACTGACTACCTGTAACGACTGTCACAGATCTACAAATGACAGCCGGGACCAATTACGGCTTAACGTGCTTTCCGAGACACGGAGGAAACTCGGTATGTAATGGGTGGTCACCCATCCACAGACCAACCTAGGTAAGCACGGCTTAACCTAAAGATCGATCTGAGCAGCTATTATTATTTTGCCACGAGCTCCTCTTGTGTACATTAGTAATGAATTGAAATTTTCAGGTATGTTAAGAAAGAAAAAATATTTATTTGTCGCACGGACATGACGTGCATACAAAATAAAAAAGAAATGACAATAACCATACACCGCATAACAAATACTATAAATACAACAGGACAGAAACAAAAAAGATAACAGCTTGCACGTCGTGACTGTGACAAGCAGGTTACCACTCAGCATGATGCTGTGCTATGGGGGGCCCACAGCACAGCGCTGGTTTTCAGTGGTGACCCGTGAGAAAAAAACGTACGGAAGTCAAGACAGCATAAATATTAGAATACATGAATTGGGAAAAAATAAAATAAACAGTACTTGGATTATAATACAAAATAACTATGGGGAATATAATAAACACTCCAAAAATCATAAAAGTATGTGCGCAGGCTAAACAAAATAAACATAAATACAAAGTGAAAACATGGCGTGTTTCACCGCCTGCGCGCGCGCCGCCGTCCGCCGTTCCAACGACTCCATCATACCACCGTAGCTACGCATTTCTCCTCTGTGCCTGTTAGATGTGCCACCTATGATTAGCTAACACTTAGCTACTATATTTTATATTATTTTACGGTTTTACTGTATTACTTTGACATTATGTCAAGAATATGAAGTCCAACGAAAAACTGTCGCCCTCTTTTCCGCAATTAATTATATTGCGTACCTACTAGACAATTTGGATGTTATTATTAGGAGAGAACCAAATTAGGGTGTCCGATACACAAAAGCTTTTTTCGTAAAAGCTACGTATGCCAACATCAGTTTCTAAAGACGCAATAACAAAATTATCATACCTACCCCGAGGGCGACTTCGAAAAATTCAAACCCAACAACATCGCTGATACGTCAGGCAATATGTACTCTGAAACTAGATATTTTGCTGAGATGAAACCGAGTAACGAAGTTAAATATAACATAATTTTCCGGTATACTACGAGTTCTCGTAAGTCGAGAACTTTAGTCCCAATTTAGCATTTCCGTGGTTTCACAAACCTTGTTAGTACCGTATCAAAAATCCCGATATTATATTACCGATTCACGTTTACTGGAGCCTTCTGTTATGACGCACGTCGCTAGCATTAATTTGAAACGTATTTCAGTGGCTTCGTTAGTCTAGAACAATTTATAATTTAAAGTCCGAAATCCTCGGAAGTATATTTTTTTGTAACTTTCTTCGCTTTTAATATAAAAATGTTCAACTGGAAGTTAAATGAAGAGGTGGACTTTTCTAGACTAAAATAATTTATTTAAGTATAGATAAATTTTACTGTTAACTTCAGAAACAATGCTTGACGTAGAAGGGTGGGCGTTTTGGGGCTGTCTATTGTGAATTCTGACATTTGAAAAATGCTGATTTTAGTCCATTTTGAATAAATGAATTTAAAGGTCTTTTCATAACATTTCACAGACATTATGTTACGCAATCATAATCTTTCCTAACGATAGCTTCGATTTAGTTGGTGACGATTGTCTTTAAAGGTCTTTTAGAACTAGAATGTAGTACATACCGACTCAGTCTTCAAACATTCATATTCAAATCAAAAACATACATTGTACTCCACCATTTCGTCTCCATTTCCAACAACAACATCAACTTTTGATCCAACACACTCCTTGATCTCCCGTATCAACACTTCTGACAACACCAGGTCAACATTACCATCCAGAATCCAAAACATGTCAAACATTAGCATACAAATTATTGTCATGTATCAAGGTTTTGTCATCGTTTTCAAATTATAACGGAAACTGTAACAACCACCGCGGGTGCCTCTCGTAAATTATAATTTTAAATCAGCTGCTTATGAAGTCGGTTCACAGCGTTTATGCATTCTATATGAGTTTTCCTACACACACTGAATTCTGAAATTCGAATTGAGAAGTCAAATTGGACAGAGTTATATGGGAAATTATTAATAAGTGGGTACTAAAAATGATATTGATGGAATTGCCAATATTTTTTTAACATTTTTCGAGTTGAATAATTAAAAAAAAGCAGTGTCAAGTTTTATAATATTTGTAGAATAATTACGTGGTTGCAAGCGAATGCGAACTTAAATTGACTAATAAGTAGTACTCTCACCAAAAAGTTTCAGAAAACCGATAAATTTTGTTGGGCGCCAATAATTGTATATATTTCGTCCTTGTTGGGCGCCAAAACATGTGAGCAGCGTTGTGGGCTACAATATTGTTCCAATTTTATGTGTAATCTTTTTTTTATAATATATATTGTAGCTGTTTGCTATTCCTCTTGTTTAAATAAAACATATATTTTTTGTAAAGTTTAGCTACTTGGTATCTACATCTTTCTATAATATTCTAAATCTGATGAGCACAAAATAATTTTCATACCTAATCCTTTGAGCATGAAAATTATTACAGCCAAATATTGTGATTCCTCTCGCCTTTCTATCTCAAATGATTATGCTGATAACAATCTCAGCCTCGTTAGGTTGTACGCTGACTTAACATAATCTAATCATAGACAAAAGTTACGTTCGTTATTAACTTTTAATGTGAATTTCAATGTGAAAATTTTCTGGAACTCTTCCCTAAGCCCTTAACTTTTGCTCTGAAATATTTTCGTAACTTTTTGGATATGACACTGTATTCGAAATTTGGATTTTAGGAGTGCGAATAAGTTTACCTATTATATTTTTTTTCTATAGTTGGACAGTTAATTTAACAATTTTTAATATACCTATTCAGCATTTCAGCGATGGATTTGTCCATTGCTCATAGAGTACTCTCTTGGAACTACAGATAATTCCTCGATATTGTATTAATTAGCACCTGAAGGTAACTTTTAGTCCTTTTGTTATCCATAAATATATTCTGAACATCTGATAATACTTTCAACAAAATGATTACTATATTATAACTATTAATTCATATTTCGAAACAACAGAATTTCATATTAAATTGTGCTCGCTATTCCGCAAGCTGCGCAACTGCACAAAACAATGAGAATTGCGAAATAATTGTGTTATGCCTCTATAAATCAGTCACGTTTGGTCTTTCAGATTGAACTGAAACCAATTTGACGTAATGATAGAAGTAATCACAATTGGAAATAGGTCGATGTGTGATTGAGACATGTCTGCATGATGGAGAGGCCAGATTACAAAATTACAATTAAAGAATACTTCGGATCAGTGTAATAAAACGCCGTGAAGATGATAAAAACAAATTCAAAAATCGAATGATTCAAATTTTAATAAAGCTGAGAATCATCACTTTTTTATGGGAAAAATTACATAATACATAAAGTCTCCATATAAGCCCGAGCGCAGGGTCAATTTTTGTAAGAGGTAAGTCGGAGTACAAATCTTTAATGTGATTATATTATTTGTCTTTAGAATACTGACTGTGCCATTTTTCAAAGGGAAGCCGGTAGGAATCGAGTTGTATGGAACCTTCGCCACTGCTTTGCTACTTCCTAGTGATTCAGCTGGAGATAATACGCGGCGCAACTAACTCCCCAGTAAAAAAATTTAAGCCACCTATGGATTTTAACTCAAATCTTTAGACACCGATTCAAGAAGCAACCAATACTCCTCCATATAAAAGGAAGATCTTTTATTCGTTCTAGAATTGTCCCATCAAACCTCAAATCATTTTCGCAGTTCGTCAAAACCTCGGTCACGTTTATCTCTTGAAGACGATGAATAGAAGTCGGCTCGTAACGATGTGCTTGAAGCAATGATATCGGGAGCTAGGACTCTAGAACGTGACGGGGAAGGCCGATGACGCCACTATAACTTGACCTAGTTTTTGGCACCAATGACTTATTCCGTCGGTGTGACGACAGTCAGTTTATGATGTTTATTTTGCAAATAGGTTTTTATAAACACTTTTAAATGTCGTTTTTTTTTAAGTAGATGAGGCCGGTGTTTCATGCCTGACTTCTCTGAGAAAAAATGGCCGAAACCAAATCAGAGGTCTTTTAGGTCCAGACATTATCTTGGTTCAATCAATCAAATCAACTTACATGAGGACTATGCAGATTAGTGTCTAAGTTGATCAGTCAAAAAAAATAATAAAAATATTTAAATAAATAAAAAATAATAAAAATATATGTTAATATTACATTTTTATTTTTTAACATTTTTTTTTGTTTTTAGTTTTAATGTTTATTTTTTTTTTCTTTCTTTCTTTCTTTCTTTCAATAAACGAGTATTTATAATTCCTATATTATACCAATTTTTACTAACTCGCGTCGCTAGGGCTAAAATAATGCTTTAATGAAACTTGCACTATTGAAAATTCAACAAAGCGGTTTATTTACGCATTCATTTAGTTGTCGCCGTGTCATAGCGAAAATGGGTATTAGAGATGCTTAAGATTACTCGTTAGCAACACTAGTTTCAAGGTGGATCTGTGAAAATTTAATATCATACCTACACGTCTAACATCCAATAATATACAAGACTAATGAAAAAAAATGTCTATCTTGTAGTAAGTAGATGCTTATATTTTGTCTAGACACTTTTCTAACTATCTAGTCAAATGAAAACAAAAGCCTCCTTATCATTCTCATAATATCTTCGAATACAGAATGTTTTTCCAAGTACACATTTTATTCATAGAATTCCTTCCATTAATAAATAAAACTGTTAGAGATCCTAGAACCTGTAATAAAATTTGTAACAAGGCCATAGTTAGACTTTGTTTTATGGCCAATTAACGTCATACAGGCCGAAATCAAGTTTATGAGAAATTCACTTATTATTTTACAACGCCATCATTATTAAGTTTTATACCCAGGGCAGGTGGGTTTATTATTTTAAAGCCGTTGAATTCGAAAATGTACTAAAACTATAAGCTCAAAATATAGAGTTTTGAAGTAAGTCATTCTGTTTTCAGGTACATAGCACATACACAAATTTAGAAAAAAATATGATGCTTTGAAATTAATTAAATAATTCATATAATCGATTTTTTTCCACTAACTTATTACGAAAAACAAACGTAAACCTCATTCATACGTAAACACAGATAACAAAGAAACAAAAAAGCTAGCAAGTAAAAGTTTGAAGTATGAATGGTAGGACAATAACGATTAATTCACAGATAACTCGCCATTACACTAATCGAATCGATGGAATGAAGCACCACTATTTTACTAAGGTAGCAATCAAATTGATTGACAATAATGGATTACTCAGTCTTCAACGGTAAAGCTATTAATGCGGATATGTACAGTCGCCACTCGCCAGCACAACAAGTTACCACAAACTGTCAAATTTCTCCAAATGATTTTAAACCATGAAATGTTGATGATTAAGTTCAAAATCAAATGAGAAAATTCGACAGTTTGTGGTAACCTGATGCGCTGGCGACTGTACAAACCGTGAACATCCTATCTTAAACTTAAAATGCCATCAAATTACAAAAACAAAACTATTGTACTTCTTTTTTAGTTTCAAGTAGACCTTTTAGTTCACGTCACTACATCAAATTAAGTTGTTTTAATTAAACTTTTCTACATGGACATGTAACACGGATTTCATGACAAAAGTAATTAAACATAAGTTAAAGCTGTCAACAGACTAGAATGTTATAAAAGAGAATAACTTTTTTTATTTTAAAAGCGTTGACAGATAATGTAAGATACACAGAATGTAATGCCTAATTAAAAAACGAGAATTTCTGCTCACTTTTACGAAGTTTTTTTGCACATATTTTTTTCCGTAAAACACTAGGAGATTCTACTTACTTTATTCTGGAGACGAGCGTTATAATTAATGTAAACATGAGATGTAATTTATTTTCTTAGAAACCAAGATTCGTAAGAGATAACAAAACATAGGTACTAGGTAATATAGACACATTTGTAAAGCTGTTTCGTAGAATCAATGTCATTATTTCAAGTCTATACAAACATGTCAAAGTGTAAGGTTTGTGTCTGGAAACGCGACAGAAGAAATACTTGTTTGAAATGTCTTAGAAAGATCATCATCTACCAAATCTTTTCCTAGCTGTTAAGGTCGGCTTCTAGGCAAACCGGACGCATCGGATTACCAGTATTCTCAATGGGGCTACTGCCTATTTTTTTTTACCGGTTGACATGTGTCAAAAAATCAATAGGTATCGTAAAAAAACAACATCGATTGTGAAATTGCAACAAATTATGGATAAATGAAGATTTCCCTGTAATTCTGGAAACCCCTAACACATTGAGGTTATAATTACCCTCAAATCACATTTACCTATATCAATCTATACGCTGGTAAGTACATACCTACGTAGCATCGCATTTAGATGTCATTGCGTATGATCCTCCTAACGTCAATTACACCAATTACGCGGCGTCAACGATCACAAATGACGGCGGCTTAGGGTTGCCAGGTGGCAATATATAAATTGATGGGAATATACGCCCATTTAATGGTACCTTCTTTAAAATAAAAAATGTTGGATCGAATCTACTTGAAAATAGACTTGTCACGTATCGGCATTGGTATTCAAATCGAAGCGAAAATAATATAATCACTGGAAAACAGAATTTTAAACCTATAATGGTCAGACTGGGCTTTTAAGGAGTCGTTCATTTAGTCTCTTTTCCAATTAATGATGCCATTAGAATCTATTTTCCACAACATTAATTATTATATTATTTCCCACAATATTAACTCGAAAAACGTAAGTATTATGTTTTATATGCATGGCAACACAACGTAACGTAACGAACATTAAGCATTTGCGGGCGCGACTTGTAATCACTTGAGTAATTGTTTCCTGGCATCGACATTTGATTTGCAAATGTAATTATTTTGTCTGTTATGTTTAAAACACAATGACGGAAACACTCCCTTATCTTTTTAATTGACAGCAATTGGTTTTAATGTGTTTTTGTTTAACCCTAACCCGTTTTGTTTTCTTTTGTGAACATTATATATACTTAATGAAATGCGCGAATCGATAAAATAATGTTTATCGATTCGAGCATTTCATTAAAATAGAATTACTAAACAGAATAGTTTAAGCCAGTTTCTGATTTGACTTGAAACCTGTCAACGTAAAATGTGTTAGCAGTATAGGTACATAAGGCCATGCCTTTGAAATTCGATGCTAAAGTAGCCTTTGGCACTTCCTCAACTTCAAGTTCTCAAATCAGAAACCGAGTCTAAAAATAATTAAATAGTAAAAGAAAAATAACATTAAGTAATCATTGGGTTTAAACTCAAATATTATTTATTTAATCTTCGAATCAGTATTTTTTTCTGGAATCACAAAAGCTCGCGCGGACAGACAAAAACCAGCCAAGAACAGACGACCAGCCGCGGGCGTCTGTCAGCTAGCACGCCACCCTAGTTAGAGATTTTAATTAAATCATGTTTTACTCCATGTTCACGGTTATTGTAGTAAGATTTTAATATAAAAAAGTAATCTTGAAAGTTGTCTTGTATGACATAACTTGTAATTAGTAATCTGACAGCTGCCAAAAGATATTTGTTTTCAAAAAAAATTAGTAACTGTTACGTTCGACGTTACCGTCGCGCGCAGCAGCTTCTTTTGTTTCAATCTGATCCGGTGTGTTAGATTGGCGGTAAAATGATTAATCCGCAATACGGTGGCGTTTGCTGAACTGAGCCTATTTGACGCAGTCGTAGGACACACAATCATTCTCTTTTTTTGTTACTTTTATTTAATGTTGTGTGCACTTGTGGCATGTGCCAAATAAATCTACACTCACTCAGACGACTCACGACCTAGACTCAGTCACTCGACTCGACTCGACTCAGACTGGGCTAGAGTTCAGTCTGAGTCTAGTCGGTGAACACACTTTTATTCCTTTTAAAGACGCAGAAGAAGAAGACGTAGCTAACTAGCTACAAACCAATAAAGACTTTCTGGATGCTACATATTATCCGAGCAAGTACCTGCCGACGGACTTGATAAATGGCTGCAGAAGAAGACCAAAGGAAATCACGGTACTCCTTCAACGACAATCAATAGAGAAACGATGAGAGGCAGGAAGACTGTAGAGTTGGGTAAAAGGTTTTACGGTTTTGACAGATCTGCTCCGAGTTCTCAAAGACGACTCCAACGAGTAATCCGTGCTCTAGGAGCTGACTAACTACATCACCAACTCAGTGGGGGGCTCATGAGTAGAAAATCTGCGCTTTGACCATCCTAGCTATGTGCAGTTCGTTGTCGTGTCGTGACTGTTGTAAGTTAAGTTTAAATAAAATAAGTTAAATCAATTTTACCCACCCAACATTAGACTATAAATCATTCCGTAATAAAAAGCGTGAACACAGTATTCACCGTGTGTAAAGAAAGAAAGCTAAAGACAGCACAACAAGAAATCTTAACAATATAACATACAATGTCATTATTACACCTTTTGTAGCGTGCACAGCGCCGTATTCCTGCTGTCATTTCGCACAGTCAGCTGTCACAGCGAACAATGGCATACCTACAGCACAGTCAGACACGGTGTTAACTGACACAAATCATAACAGCTGTTAAAATACAATAACTCGGCAATTTTGAAGTGTAATAAATGCGTGGTTAATGTGCTTATTTTTGTTGGGATAACTTTTAGAAATTGTTATTTTGATAGGAAATAAAAATTTTGTCAAATAAAAAAAAATATGTTCACTGAATACCAAGAACGAAATTAAGTACATTGCTTTGTATTTAGAAACTCAGGAACCAGGCAACCAGAAAGCGAGAGGAGCTCAATCTATGACAGCCTCAGTAAGCAGTTCCATCAGTGTTAGTATTGCCATTGACAGAATATAGTTTACTGTATGCATTTATAAATTTAACCGTTATCCATTCAAACATCATAATAAATTGAACGAGACACACCTTATATACCTACCGTACGAAACGTGTCAAAATAATTCCATAGCAGGACACATTATTCCATTTTGTGACACTCTGCTAAATGTAAGAATTTATGTCGGGGGGCCGCGGGGTCAACGCGGACCCCATCCATCTGCCGAATGGTATAAATCACAATATGAACCAGACGCGAGTAAAATGTGGGTACTTGTGAAATTAATTTATTTGGACGGCTTAAGTGTAAAAAATGTGTAACGGTATTTTTGGGGATAATGTTGCCGGTGCAGCCAAATATATACCACTCAAAAAATAAACGTTGAATTGAAAACATTGTGTAATTTACAGAATTATTAACGTACTAGCTTTCACCCGCGGCTTCGCTCACATTAATTTAGAATTTGACAATAAATTCGGGTTGTACTCTGCTTGTAATAATATAAAATCGTGATTAGAAAGACACGTGGCGCCATCTATTATCATAAGAACGTTATTGTTGTTTTCCTCGGGAACAGTACTTGTTTTCGAGATGAAGGTACCCTATGTCCGTTTCTGTACACCTGACAACGTATATGCAAAATTTCAGGGCGATCGGTTCAATGGTTTAGACGTAAAAAGAGAACAAACAAACTTACTTTCGCATTTATAATATTTATAAAGTAAGGAAGTAAGCATTACTTACATAGAAGTCATCCTCACATCTATGTACTTAACAAATTTAAAGATTTATTTCGTCGTACGAAAATCAACCATTATAGGAAAGTGGCTTTCAGAAAATATTGCTGAAAACGCACAAGCTTTCGAAGCTGCCAATGTCACCGTAGCTTTAAAACATATTCTTCCCTACTAATCACAAACCAGCATGGTAGATAACCATGGTGGTGGATTAAGCGCTAAAAAAAACTTTTATCTCAATAGAACAGCTTCCAATCCTACCGCTCGATGTTTAATATTTAAAGGATCCGTCTCAAACAGAGTGCAATTTATGAAAACAACATGTACGTGGGCGAGCTTCAGTGTGCACAATCATTTTGTTATTCCATTACCTTTTTTGGGAATTCATGCGGTAAATGGATTAGAGCAGAATGTCTACTCTAAACAACATGCTCCCCGCATTGAAAGTTGCCGAACGATACCAAATATGGCTAAAGCACAATGGTCCGAATGCTTTTGGGGTTGCAGGTCTGTCAAATATATTGTTATGGCTGTTGCTAGAGGAGGAGCATAAATCGACTGGAGTTTGGTAATTCAGGACTGTTTGCGAAGTCAGTAGTAGCCTCTTTAATTTCGACGAAACAACAGCGACTGATTCGGGGATCACTCCTAACTTTGTCAAAATTGGCTCAATTTGGTAGGTACTACTCCACATGGCATAACACATCTGCGATTAACAAAAACATTAACATCTTCTCCCACCCCTTCTTGAACGCGTGAATTAGGTGTATACCTTCTGTATTCTCTTGTTCAGTGATAAATATAATAAACAGGACTAGGCGTTGAGCCTCCACCCTCCTGTATGGAGTGATATCACAGCTGATATTAAAAGTAAACAAAGCTCCCGGCCTTTCGCATTTGTGAAAGCAGATGGAGTATAAAATATGGGCGGTTTATGGACTTATATAAAAGTTCAGTTCACAGATTCAATCCGATATGTTTCAATTTGGCTTTTCAAATAAAATTGGATCTAAATCACTGTGGAAACAAACTGGTTTCAAACGATTTGGGTGTTTTTTAAACATGCCTTGAGTTTTAAATATCATCTTAGGCTATTATAAACTTTTGCGCTTGTTATGTCATTAACAAATCTTGCTGTTCCTATAAGCCTTACTATCTTCGATTTTGATTTTATTCAGTCCTACTAGTATTCCAATACTGCGAACAAAAGGAACGAAACAAGATATTAATCAAATCCTAAAACCCAAGCTATATAACTAAGCACACGTCTGTTTTAGAGAGCGCAACGCTAGCGAATATACGTAGTTCGCAGCAATCGTAGCTTCGGCCAACAGGTCGCTTCGACGTCATCCGTACACCCGCAACTGTGACATAAATCCGGTGAGGTGACACCACGGAACACGGAAATTGGGAATATCCGGACACCTCCCGATCTGTTTGTCACCGCCGCCACGTACAGCCGGCAGTATTATTGCAGCATTGACACCCTAGTCACGGTTTGTGATATTAGCTTAGTGTTTCTTGTTTAACTAATAATGGGATGACTTGAGGCGAGGTGTAAGTTTAGGGCTTTCCTGTTATCAAAAGGAAGTTTGTAGGCGTTACATGAATTATTTAATTTTGAGAGGTCTCCTTCACGTGTCGCTCATGAGTATTAACTCGACAACGTTTCAAAAAAAGGGAAGCACAATTTTATTCCAAGGATACTCAATTTAATAGTGCGGTACCATTATCGTGGTGGTCTAAGCCCAGCATTATTTTTTAGATACGTAAGCAAAACTACAGACGCCAGCAGGTCAACCCACCCGAAACTATCAGATTTTCCCAACCAACCTTGAACCTCATGCTTTAGGGATAAAGTTGAAAATCTATTAAAGAAATTTGACGAATTGTAGTAGCTTGGTGTGCTGGCGTCTGTACAATGTACTTATGCCTGTTTAAGCCAACACTTAGCACTGTTGGAATTCAAACTCTCAGCTGTTTATCGAGCTTTGAAAATCCAACAGGGCTCTTTCATTTACGGGCAACACAATTCAAGTGCAACCACCTAAATCTCAGCTAAGTTTCGTGAGATTACTTTCCTCTTAACCTACCACACATAACCATATACATACGTATGATATACCTTCCTACATGAATTGTTAGAACTGGTAATCCGTTTCAATTTGCTTCCAAGAAAGGTACTGCACTACTATGTTGTGTATTAGTTTTGTTCACGCGTCGGGAGAAACTGGTTACAGGTTTCTTGGATATAACATTTCTTACGCTGTTTGTTAGGTAATCGTTGATCATCATCATCTTCCTGTCCTTGTCCCATGTTACTTGGGGTCGGCGCAACACGTTTTTTTCTTCCATTCTCCTTTGTCAACCGTCACGCTATCATTTACTTCTTTATCTTTCATATCATTCCTCACACAATCCATCCATCGTTTCTTTGGTCTTCCTCTCTCTCTTCATCTAGTAACGTTTATATTCATCACTCTTTTAGTCACATGCGTTTCGTCGCTCCTCATCACATGTCCATACCAAGACAGTCGATTCCCTTTCAACTTTTCTGTAACTGGCGCAACTTTTAAACTTCCTCTAATATATTCGTTCCTTACTTTATCCATTCTTGTCACACCACACATCCACCTCAACATTCTCATCTCCGCTACATGCAATTTTTTTTCATCCATCTTCTTCACAGCCCAGCATTCCGATCCATACAGTACGACAGGTCTAATCATGGACTTGTATATTTTCCCCTTTAACTTGAAGGGCATCCGTGGGTCGCAAGTTGGTCCAGTGACTTGTCGCCATTTCATCCATCCTGAGTTGATCCGGTGTGTTACGTCTCGGTCTACTTCGCCATCCCCTTGGTAATCGTTGATATAATAGATTTCCTTTGTTGATACTGGATTTAAATCAAAGTTTTAGAGTGCTCATCAACTGCCTAGCCTTTTCCCAACTATGTCAGGATCGGCTTCTAGTCTAACCGGATGCGGGGAAATACCAGTATTTTACATGGAGCGACTGCCTATCTGACCTCCACAACCCAGTTAGTACTGGCTAATACGATACACCTTGGTAAGACTGGTTGTCAGACTTCCGGGCCACGGACTACTTAAAGACTGTCAAGGATCATTTGACAGCCAGGAACAACGACTTAACGTGCACGAGGCACGGAATAAAATTCGGTATGTGATGGGTGGTCACCCATCCACGAACCAACCTAGGCAAGCGCGGCTTAACCTAAGAATCGACCCGGTTATTATTTACCCACGTGCTCCTTTAGAGTACTATGATGTTTATTTATTTTTATTTGAAGTTAAACTACTTTGGTGATATGAAATCACCACAGTACTAGTTTCTTAGCATATTTTATCGACATAATATGCTAACATAATCGACAACCTACTGAGTAATTTAAAAAAAAAGTTTTTAGCATCTTTTAGCAGTGAGACCAAACTTTTATGAGATTACCAGATGCCTACAAAACCACAACCAGAATTAAAAACTACCTTTATATTACATCAACAGGTACAAAATAAAACCAGCGAGAAATAGAATAGAAGCGATATATTTCGCAGTGCAAAACAAAGGCTAAATAGGCGGGACATTTGACACTGGCATAAAACACTCCACTTCCTTGACCGGGACGAAAGTTTATCTCAGAGGAAAGAAAAGAACAATGAAAGGACAGGCAACACATAGCCCACGGAGTTTTTACTTGATGGCTACACTTTGTAGTATAGATATTTAGAAAAAGTTAGCAAGCAATAAGTTAGCTGTGGGACGGATCTTATACAGTTATAGCAAGTTAGTAAAGTAAGTTTATGAATATTTTTTTTTACGAAATCCATGTTTTTTTTTTGAACAATTTGTAACTATTTATTAATATGGAGGTGTTAATTCATTTTCTCTGAACAAATTAAATAAACGTGCTTTCCCGCAATTGCGATTTCCAATAATACATTAAATTCTTTTTATTTTGTATTAAAATTTGTGAATTTAAATTTTAAATTTAAAGCAACGGCCACCAGGGCGAAATGTCGACAGGACATTAATAAAGGATGGCTTCGAACTTTGCATTCGGGAAAAATAAATTATTATATAAGTTTTCCGCTGCAAAAAAAACGCGGTTCATTTTGGTTTTTACGTAAAATGTCTGTTTATGCGAGAAATAAAGTTTTTTAAACCAAAAGCCGATGTAAATTTATTTATTGGTTGGATAGTATCATCAGCTTTGGAATGAAAGACCAAACTAAATAAAAAATTGCTTGCGACTAAATGCTGCAATAAAACTCAGGCATAGAAATGAAAGCGGCAAAGCCATATTGAAAAACCTTTGTCCTTTTAGTTTTACGATTTTGGTTTTGCAACAAGCTTACCCGAATGACGTAAAACTTTCATGACAGTACTATTGGATAGACGGATAACAAAACAGGGTCGCTTTTTCACTCGTTAGGCGCCTGACAGTTCCTTTATAAACCTTTTTGTATCGTTTAAACCAGCGATTTAAATTATCCTTTGAAGAAACACCGTCCTTTTGTATCGACCAACTTACACGGTGATATGATTACTGAGCCCTTGTCTTCTTCAGTTCATTAATCATGTCATGATTTATCGTTAAAGGGGCGTATGCTCATTGTCTTCGGGCGTCCGTGGTTCTGGCGTGACCAGCGGGAAAAAATACAAAGTTGGTGTTTGATACGAGTTGAGTGTGTGGCAACACTGGGAACTATAGTGAACAAAAAATTTGGGTAAAACCATGTTAGTTTTTGCACGATATGTTGGTGCATTTTAACACAAAAGCTGGGGCCTACGTATGTGCGGTTTTCTAAACGCCTACGTGTCTAAAAGTTCTAGTTTTATGGTTGGAGATACCTGTGAAATGTGTTTAACACAGCATTGGCAAACTAACCAATATTTTCTGTTCAAAAATCAACCATTTGAATTTTGCCTTCGTTAAAAATAACCATTGCTCCACTATGGTATTTTAAAATGCAAGCATGTAAGAAACCTTATCTAATGTGACTCGAGAGGGTTGGCGCTATAACCCGAAATACAGGTTCCTCCTAGTTCGGCTCCAGATTCTAAAACTTTTGTGTATAGACGGGCACACATCAAGCTACTACAATCTGTCAAATTTCATTAATAGATTTTCAACTTTACCCCTAAAGCATTAGGTTCAAGGTTCATTGAGAAAATTAGACAGTTTCGGGTAGCTTGATGTGCTGGCGTCTGTACATAATACTGTTTATAGCATTTACTTGTAAATTAGATTAAGTACTTTTGAGACATAAATAAATTTATTATTTATACTACAACGCAGGCGTGTCACGAACTGTGAATCAAAAGGAGATTTAAGCGATTTAAAGCAGGTAACACAGCGTCGCATCCCCCGACACTGGCCAGCAATCCTTGCGGTGGGCTGCGACCATGATAACCGCACACCGCTTGATGTTTAAATCTACATTTCAAGTAAACATTCTGCACAAACCTCATTTACAGATGAGGATAATAAAGCCTTCGGTTACAAAGTGTACGGATGTAACATTATAGATTCGTGGGATAATGAACTACTAAGTATAATTGTGTTACACACTCAGATATCGCAAGAGATTTAATTTTATGTCAAATCATTCCAAGATATTCTCTTAGTAGTGCAGTACAAAATTACAGAAATCTCAAAATGAATGCTATCGCGATACGCAATCAAGTGCCTGTGTTGCTAGTTGAAAATAAATTCATATGATTGGTTGATAAGTCGTTCTCGCATTAAGAGGTCGCAAACACAAATATCCTCGCCTGAAAATGAATGAAACATCAACAACTCAAACAAAGTCTTCAGTTTTATTTCAAAACGTCGCACATTATAAAGTGGGGTCCACAAGAGCGGCATTTAGCCGTGTTTTGCGGCGGCTGCGACCGCAGCGGGCATGGCTTGACATTCGTACTGAAATCTACACGGCCCGTCCCGCCCATTCCTGATAAACTTTTTGCCAGTTAAATCTGTTCGTTGACTGGCTCAGTGCTCTTTTGGCTGTTACGTTTGTACGCTTGTATAGCTATTGTGTACCGAGCTTTATGTAAATTTATTGGGGTGTGAACAGGAACTGTTTTATTTTAGGTTATGCTCTGTAAGAGGAAAGTTTGGTTTAAAATAAACTCCTTTTTTTAGGGTTCCGTACCCAAAGGGTAAAACGGGACCCTATTACTAAGACTTCGCTGTTTATCTGTCTGTCTGTCTGTCTGTCTCCAGGCTGTATCTCATAAACCGTGATAGCTAGAAAGCTGTAATTTTCACAAATGATGTATTACTATTGCCGCTATAACAACAAATACTAAAAATTAAAAAAAAAAATATTAAGGCATACAACAGATATGATTTTTTTGCCGTTCTTATAGATAATGGTACGGAACCCTTCGTGCGCGAGTCCGACTCGCACTTGGCCGGTTTTTTTTATATAAATAGGAAGAATACTAGAATTGACTCGGAGATTGTATGTAAAGAATTTAAAGCATCAGCTTAAAACTCTTCAGTGAATCGAAATCTGATAATCACTCACTACAACTACTCAAAACCTTCTCAGAGCTGACAAATCCTTAGATAAAGTAGGAGCACGTAACCACGTAGCTATCGATAAACTAAAAATAACAGATAATTCAAAAAAGCTTTATATTTAATGCTTCCCATAAAAGCTTTCTAGAGTAGGCTACGGACGTTGAAAATAGACTGTCTAAGTGCTAACGTTCGTTTCCTTAAATCTTTAGATAATTTTATACGAAATTCTCTCCACTTAGAACCCAAAAATACAAAATGATTAACTAAAAATTGGGTAGAAAATATTAAATTTCTGATGATGTGATGTACGGAATACATGTTAACCGTTTTCGCGTCGGTGCCCCTTCCACCCAGGTTCCAGTCCGGTACATGAGGGTAGTGCAAATCGATTAAAAAATAGATTAGAGAAGGACGGACCAACAAAATGAATCCGTGTCAAAAAATATTAAGTCCAGCAAGGACCAAGCGGTGGTGAATGCTTCGAACATAATTTGTGTAAAAGTACCCTTAACGAAAAATCAAAGTTCCAACTTTGGCAACTTTTTTATTTAAATACTTGTTTTTAGTTTACTTTAAATGTATGCGAAAGGACATGACCAGTTTTAGCCTAGTTACTCAATGGCATATACATTAATTTACGCCTAATTGTAAATAAATAAAACTAGAAATAAAAATTACAAAACTATTTACATTTTACATTTTCGTACAACTTCAGAAACAGTATTTAAACTTAAATAGTTGTTTTTAGTTTCCGGCGTATCGAGATAACGCGCCATTTTGGATAAATGCTCCATTCCCTGTGAAGCTAAAATATGAATGTTCCATCAGAGTAATACGAGTATTAAAAATTATTCTGACTGTTGAATGATTATTCATTTTCGTAATCATAATAAAATTCATATTTTGTTCTGTTGTATTACTCGAATGCTATGAAATTTTTATTTTTAATAACTTTTTTCTTGTTTATACAACGAAACGAAACGACAGGTTCACATTTTGTATTCGTTGCGCGTGCGTTTGTTTCTCGTTTGTAAACTGTGCGATTGTCTTTTCTCTATATCGACAATTGCTATTCTACACGGACTGATTCCATTACCCAACGATTATCTAGTGTTTGTTAATACGGACTTGATTGTGCTTACGTTTTGAACATTGTGAACTGTTTACAATGAGGTGTATAAACTGCGGTATAGCTACGGGACGGCTAAGAAGAGATGTTATGTCTTCGTTAGACATGGCTTTCCAAAGACTGCTTGTACAATGGCTAACAATTCAGGTATGTACTTTTTTTAAATAAATTATGAAAACATTTATATACCTATATAATGTACAAGTTCTCTTGTGTTATCTAAACAGCGCAGGGAATGATTTGTAGAAGCAATTATTATTTCCACTTAAGCAATTGATTTTCACCTTTAAATATTGTAGAAAGTATTTGTGTAGAACCTTCTTCATATTACAATAAATAAAATGTTAATGAATAATCTGGCTACTAGTTAGTTATGAGCCCGAGGAGGTTCATGACCAAGACATGTTTTTGTTAATTTCTAAGAAATCTGAAGTTACTGAAGTATGTAACTTTTACAGTTAATTTTAGAGCATACTAAATTTAAAATAAAGCAAAATTCGTTAATGTACATGAATTTTTAGATGCTAGGCAGAGTGCCCTAAGTAAATTAGCCATCTGCTTTCAGTGCAACAGGAAACCAGAAAGTGGGTCAAAAACATATTTTTTTTTTACATAGTTGGTTAGTTACAGTTGAAAAGCGTGTTAAAAAGAATGCAAGACGTGTTTGTCTACAATCATAGCAATCTTACATAGCGAATTCTGATCGTTCGATCGTGCTAAGACTGTTTAGCAGTAAATTATGATGTCTCATTATTAAAACATGAATTCTTAAAAATATCATTGTAGGTAATTCATTCCGTTCACAAAAGCTTTAAACGATTTTCTACAAAACGGAAATCTGTAAAATAATTATCCGAGAAGATTTTTAATTGGAGTTTTTTTATTTCTCATTTAAAAATCAAGTAAGTACGGTAGATACCCCAACGTGATTGATCAATAATTCAATTAAAGAATTCAATTGATTTATAAATCGAGATCTGAATGAATTGGATTGGAATCCTTAAATTCAATTGTTATTGCCTTAAAGAGCCGTCTCTTTTGATGTGTATTACAGAATTCCAATACTGATTTGCCTTTAGAAGGCAAATAAGCGATTAATATGTATTAAAGATCTAAGCTGTGCTGAAAAGATTTTGTCTTAGAGCGCTTGCTGCTTTAAATAAGAAGAAAAATGTTCTTTGGTTGGTAAATACCTACACTGTTTATAAGTTTCTATGAGTGACTGAAAAACTGGCCAAGTGCGAGTCGGACTAGCGCATGAAGGGTTCCGTACAATCGTAGTAGAGGAGCCCCCTTTACTTTATTTTTATTATTTGTTGTTGTAGCGGCAACAGAAATACACATGTGAAAGTCTAAATTGTTTACCTATAACGGATGATGGGATACAGCCCGCGGACGGACAGACGGACGGACGGACAACGGAGGCTTTGTAATAGGGTCCCGTTGGTTACCCTTCCGGTACGGAATCCTAAAAAGGAAGCACAGTGAATCTAAATAATTTACATTATCGACCTCATGTCATACGTTGCTTATTGCCCATTTTCCGTTGCTATCTCTGATGGGCGGTATTTGTATAATCTGCCTTTTTAGATTTCTCGTCGCTTTCCAAAGTGAGTAATCCGTTGATTTGTCATTGGTAAGCTGAAGAAGGTTGGTATTCAGAGATTCATCCTCAAATTGTAGAATTTTTCTCTTTAGTCGTTTAGTTAGGTTATTTAGTGTTGTTTTATGACGCGGGAACCTTGTTTGCTGCCACAACTTCCTTTGTTTTCTTTTCTCTGAAAGTAAATCCACAATTTCTTTAGGATAGATAAATCCCTTATATTTGCGTTTTAGCTGAGGTGTATTGCTCCACGCACATTGTTGAATATTAATAATAAATTTGTTTACTTCTGAGTCAAGCTGATCTTGCGTTTTTATCGGAGTTTTAAGGTCGATAATATTATCTAGATCAAGAGCAAAACTGTCCCAATCTGTAGACTTATTAACCAAGGTTAAGTGGCTTTCTTTTAGTAGGATTTTTTGACTTAGCATTAGTATAATCGGAGAATGGTCAGAGTTCATAGTAAAACTTTCCTCCAAACTGATGTAATTGGTGGATATATTTTTGCAGATGAAAAAATCTATAAGATCCGGTATTTTCTGGTGGTCAGTGGGCCAGTATGTAGGTTTGCCTGTACTCATTACTTCACAATGTGTTTCTTTAACTGCACTTAAGAGCTGTCTTCCTTTAGTTGTGGTAAGTCTTGAACCCCAATGCGTATGCTTAGCATTAAAATCGCCGCCTAGGATAAATCGCTGGCCTAATAGTTCAAAAAGATGTAAGTATCGCTCTTTTCTTATCATGTGCCTAGGGGGCGAGTATATGGCTGCAATGGACACTTGACAAAACTTAGTTTTAACAGATACTGCCACTGCTTGAATGTCTTCTTCTTCATATTTACACTGCACGTAGTGACTAATGTTTTCTTTAATTATAACCGCACTACCCCCCCTGGCAGAGTTGCTAGGGTGGAGGGAATTATATATCATGTATCCTCTAAATTTGATAAAAGATTGCTTTGTGAAATGCGTTTCGGAGATTAAACACACGTCTATATTTTCTGTATCTAGGACCGCCTGCAACTCATGCTGATGTTTGAGGAGTCCATTGGAGTTCCACGCCATTATTTTAAGTGTGTTATTCATTTTTGATTATTCAAGACAGCTGTTTTAGTGCTGGATTCTAGCTTCTCTAATCTCTTATCAAAAGAGGTAATACACTTCAGGATCTGGTTAATCTTATCCTCTAAGTTCAGAGGTTGAGATCCTTGTTTTGCAGCTTGTGCGTAAGTACCAATGTTGGTTACTTGCATGGCTGGTTGTTTTGCAGTTGACTGGACACTTGCTTTCTGCGCCTGTTTACCAGGGTGTGTTATAGGAGGAAACTGTTGGGTATTAGACGACCCCTTAAAAGGGTCGCCCAATTTAAATACTTAGGACATTATGTCACCGAGGACCTCAAAGATCAGGTAGATATAGATCGCGAACGCAGGGCACTAGCAGCCAGATGCAACATGCTGGCTCACAGATTCGCTCGTTGTAGTAACGAAGTCAAAATAACTCTGTTTAAAGCTTATTGTCAAGGGTTCTACACGAGCGGTTTGTGGGTCAGCTATACGCGGAGGGCTCTAGATGCTCTGCGTGTGCAATATAATAATGGCTTCAGAGTACTGTTGCGGTTGCCTAAGTTCTGCAGCGCGTCAAGCATGTTTGCTGCAGCACGAACGGACGACTTTTTTGCTGTAATGAGGAAAAAGACCGCATCCTTAATAGGCAGAATGAGGGCTAGCCGCAACAGTATTTTGAAAACCCTAGCTGAACAACACGATGCACCGATAGTGAAACACTTTGTCCGGTTGCTCGTGCGGCAGGGATGAAAAATGTTTTATTTGTATTTTGTATTGTAGATTTTAATACTAACACTTAGTTGATAAGTTTGTTTGTATACTAACCAGTGGACCAATGTTGTCAAACACGCAAATAGGGCCATAGTATACCCATTTATATTAGCAGCCCGCAATGTAACTTCAATGATAATCGTTATCGGTTTTGGATGCCAAATGCAACTGATTCCGATTAGGTCGCGTAGTTAATTATATTTTAATATCTCATTACGGATATCGGATGATCGCATTCAGTTACACAGTCGGTTGTTGGTTGCCTAGTATAGTGCACGGACGTACGATCGCGCGCGCGAGCTCTTTCGCGAGAGTTTTCTGCTGACGGATCACAACAACGTCGCGTCGCGGCGTACCTACGTCAATATATCGGGGTCAGTGTCATGACCTAGTTACAAGTGCGGAAATCATGAAGTGTTTACAATAATTTATTGTTTAGGTGTTAAACTCGCCTTACAACTTAATAATGGCTACAAAAAAGTCTATTACTATTAAAACTGACCTGGAAAGGCAGTTATATGACCGTTATCTCCAAGAGAAAACAGATAGAGAAAACCTGCAAGTCATGGTACGTAAATTGAATGTACAAATTGATGCCCTGCAGGAACAAGTGCAGACACTTCAAGGAGAATTGAACTGCATTAAAGAAACAAAAGGGACTACAGAACCTGCTCAGACTACAAAAAATGACGTGGAATACTGTACAGACGAGGATGACCTTGCTAAAGAGACTGAGTGGATTAGGGCCAGGAGCAGGAAGAAAAGGAAGATTAACACCTCCCTCTCTCCAAAACAACAACCCGGAAGCGCCCACCAAAACAATCTTCAAAAAAAATGAGAAAGTGACTTCGGTCAAAAAAGTGCCCTTACCACCGCCAATCATAATAGACGGAATCAAGAACTATCAAACGTTCTACGATTCGTTAATTGAAAGCCAACCAGCGGAATCATTTACAGCAAAAATGATGAATGGGGATTGTGTGAAGGTTAACGCCAAATCAGAAGACTCATATAGAGTAATTGCCAGGTTCTTGTCTGAAAAAGACTACCACTGGCATTCATACGAGAACAAGCAGGCTAGACCAATTAGAGTTGTGGTAAAGAAACTACACTCTTCTTGCCAACCAGATCGAATTAAGGAAGATTTAACAACCCAAGGCCTAAAAATAGAAAAGGTAGATAGTAAATTGAGCTGGAAGACTAAGGAACCACTCAACATGTTCGTTTTATCATTCTATAACGATGAAGATGTCAACAAAATCTACGGCATTAAGTACATATTAGGGTGTAAAATTGAAATACATCCACTCAAAAATCCAGCACTCATTCCCCAATGCAAGAGATGCCAAGCTTATGGGCATACACATAAATATTGTCAAAAAGAGCCAAGGTGTGTGAAATGCACTGGCAAGCATCTTACAGCCAATTGTACCAAATCTCCGCAGGAGAAACCAAAATGTATCCACTGCGGCCTACCTCACCCTGCCAATTATAGAGGGTGTGAAGTAGCCAAACAGATGCAAATTATGAAAAATAAAGTTTAAAAAAAGAAACCTACGGTGCCTAATAATAATAAATAATAATAAACATTTATTTAATTTGACAACATTGGTCCACTGGTTAGTATACAAACAAACTTATCAACTAAGTGTTAGTATTAAAATCTACAATACAAAATACAAATAAAACATTTTTCATCCCTGCCGCACGAGCAACCGGACAAAGTGTTTCACTATCGGTGCATCGTGTTGTTCAGCTAGGGTTTTCAAAATACTGTTGCGGCTAGCCCTCATTCTGCCTATTAAGGATGCGGTCTTTTTCCTCATTACAGCAAAAAAGTCGTCCGTTCGTGCTGCAGCAAACATGCTTGACGCGCTGCAGAACTTAGGCAACCGCAACAGTACTCTGAAGCCATTATTATATTGCACACGCAGAGCATCTAGAGCCCTCCGCGTATAGCTGACCCACAAACCGCTCGTGTAGAACCCTTGACAATAAGCTTTAAACAGAGTTATTTTGACTTCGTTACTACAACGAGCGAATCTGTGAGCCAGCATGTTGCATCTGGCTGCTAGTGCCCTGCGTTCGCGATCTATATCTACCTGATCTTTGAGGTCCTCGGTGACATAATGTCCTAAGTATTTAAATTGGGCGACCCTTTTAAGGGGTCGTCTAATACCCAACAGTTTCCTCCTATAACACACCCTGGTAAACAGGCGCAGAAAGCAAGTGTCCAGTCAACTGCAAAACAACCAGCCATGCAAGTAACCAACATTGGTACTTACGCACAAGCTGCAAAACAAGGATCTCAACCTCTGAACTTAGAGGATAAGATTAACCAGATCCTGAAGTGTATTACCTCTTTTGATAAGAGATTAGAGAAGCTAGAATCCAGCACTAAAACAGCTGTCTTGAATAATCAAAAATGAATAACACACTTAAAATAATGGCGTGGAACTCCAATGGACTCCTCAAACATCAGCATGAGTTGCAGGCGGTCCTAGATACAGAAAATATAGACGTGTGTTTAATCTCCGAAACGCATTTCACAAAGCAATCTTTTATCAAATTTAGAGGATACATGATATATAATTCCCTCCACCCTAGCAACTCTGCCAGGGGGGGTAGTGCGGTTATAATTAAAGAAAACATTAGTCACTACGTGCAGTGTAAATATGAAGAAGAAGACATTCAAGCAGTGGCAGTATCTGTTAAAACTAAGTTTTGTCAAGTGTCCATTGCAGCCATATACTCGCCCCCTAGGCACATGATAAGAAAAGAGCGATACTTACATCTTTTTGAACTATTAGGCCAGCGATTTATCCTAGGCGGCGATTTTAATGCTAAGCATACGCATTGGGGTTCAAGACTTACCACAACTAAAGGAAGACAGCTCTTAAGTGCAGTTAAAGAAACACATTGTGAAGTAATGAGTACAGGCAAACCTACATACTGGCCCACTGACCACCAGAAAATACCGGATCTTATAGATTTTTTCATCTGCAAAAATATATCCACCAATTACATCAGTTTGGAGGAAAGTTTTACTATGAACTCTGACCATTCTCCGATTATACTAATGCTAAGTCAAAAAATCCTACTAAAAGAAAGCCACTTAACCTTGGTTAATAAGTCTACAGATTGGGACAGTTTTGCTCTTGATCTAGATAATATTATCGACCTTAAAACTCCGATAAAAACGCAAGATCAGCTTGACTCAGAAGTAAACAAATTTATTATTAATATTCAACAATGTGCGTGGAGCAATACACCTCAGCTAAAACGCAAATATAAGGGATTTATCTATCCTAAAGAAATTGTGGATTTACTTTCAGAGAAAAGAAAACAAAGGAAGTTGTGGCAGCAAACAAGGTTCCCGCGTCATAAAACAACACTAAATAACCTAACTAAACGACTAAAGAGAAAAATTCTACAATTTGAGGATGAATCTCTGAATACCAACCTTCTTCAGCTTACCAATGACAAATCAACGGATTACTCACTTTGGAAAGCGACGAGAAATCTAAAAAGGCAGATTATACAAATACCGCCCATCAGAGATAGCAACGGAAAATGGGCAATAAGCAATGACCAAAAGGCGTTCTGATTTGCTCAACATTTAGAAGAAACCTTTCAACCCAACGAAAGCTCTGTAGAAATACATGAGAGTGTAAATTTATCACAAAACCAAAGAATCAAGCTTGTGACTCCTAAGGAAGTAATGAGAGAAATTCAAAACAACATTAGCTCAAAAAAGTCTCCCGGTTACGACCTCATCACAGGGGAAATTCTAAAACGCCTCCCACGCAAAGCCATAGTAAAGCTGACCAAACTAATAAATGCTTCTTTTATCTTAAGATATGTACCTGAGCCATGGAAGGTTGCTGAAGTCATTATGATTGCGAAGCCAGGGAAACCTCCCCACGAAGCATCATCATACAGACCCATTTCTCTGTTACCCGTACTATCAAAGTTATTTGAAAAACTGTTACTAAAACGGATAAAAACCAGTAATAGAAGATAAAAACCTAATTCCAGATCACCAATTTGGCTTCAGAGAAAAACACTCAACGTTAGACCAGGTACATAGAATAACTAATGTTATTGAAAAAACGCTAGAAAATAAAGAAGTCTGTGCTACCGTGTTCTTAGACGTCGCGCAAGCTTTTGACAAAGTTTGGCATGAGGGTCTCATATTTAAGCTCAGACGCATGCTACCAGAATTTGTAGATATCCTAGAGTCGTATTTAACTAAAAGAATGTTTAGAATACGCCAAGAGGACGCATATTCCGAGCTAAAAACCATAAAAGCTGGGGTGCCTCAAGGAAGTGTACTTGGCCCAATTTTGTACTTGTTATACACTTGTGACATCCCAGAGCTGGAAAACAACACCATAGCGACCTTTGCAGATGATACTGCTATTATGGCCACCGGATCAAGCCACAGAGAAGCAGTAGAGAAAGTTCAACTAGCTGTGAACAAAGTTTACGACTGGACACAAAAGTGGAAGATCAATCTGAATGAGTCAAAATCAGTTCACATTAACTTCACAAACAAACACAGTGACTACCACCCACTCTACATAAATGGTATGCAAATACCTTATGCTAATACAGCCAAATACCTTGGCATAACTCTCGACGCCAAGCTGCGTTGGAAAGCCCATATCAAAAAGAAAAAACAGGAACTCGATATTCGTTATAAACGTTTGTATTGGTTACTGGGAAGGAAATCCTGTTTATCAATACATAATAAGTTGATAATATACAAGCATATTCTGATGCCAATTTGGACGTATGGTATCCAACTTTGGGGCTGTACTAAGCCAACCAACGTCAAAATAATTCAACAGTTCCAAAATAAAGTACTCAGGGCTGCTGTAAATGCACCCTGGTACATAAGAAACGATGACCTCCACCGTGACCTCGACATGGAATTCGTCACAACCATCACACAAAAATTTGCTGAAGCCCACGAACACAGACTCCATCGACACGTGAATGTTGAGGCAATCCAGCTGTTAGACAATACAGACATAGTGCGTAGACTAAAGAGAACTAAACCATTTGAATTAGTGTAGTGTAAGTGAATCAATAATAGTAACAATGTTGTGCTATTTATATAACACATGAAGAAAGTGTTTTATCAATTTTACCAGACTCTAAGGAAGTGTTACGAACGTGTGTAAAAGTGCATACCTAATTATGGACACTATTCTTAGCATTAACATAATTTTTAACGTAGCATAATAAGTTAGATTTAAATTGTTTATTAGTCTTTTTAGGCTAGATTGCAATTAATTAGCAAGAACTTGGTTCTTTCTAATAAGGAAAAAAAAAAAAAAAAAAGTTACACAGTGATTCGAGGGTGATTCGATGGCTATTTCATCCTAAATTGTGCTAATTATTTTATCTAGGTACTCATGGATGAATAATCTCAGTAATTTAATCAAGCTATCCTACTTTAAACTACGAATTAAAGTTTAATTAAAACTATCTCTGACTTTCCAGAACTTTACAACTGTCCTCTTTACGAGTTTCTTATTACGAAATCTTGTTTTTATGCGAGCAATTATATGTGCTCGAGGAAAATCTGTAAAAAGAGGTCTGGTCTTTCATCCGTAACATCCATGGTCCCTAAAACTATCAGCAACAAAAAGAAGGATTAAAACTATAAAAGTGCAAGTCAGGTAAGTCACAACTACCCTCGATAGCGACGAATGTGTCTAATCCTACAACACCAGTTCGGACGTACAAATACGCCATAAATTCGGAAACTTTTAGCAAGCAATTTCCTTCGGTTTACGAGAGCAAGATTCATGATTCCACCCGTAGCAGAGTGGGGAACGATTCCTTTTCAGTTTTAAACTATGCTTTTAAAATTGTACAATGCTGGTAGTGTATTGTGTCTAAAATTGATTTAGCTCTCCGATTTTATACGATTCTTTAGCGTGTGCGTTGAAATTGTTTTGTACGGTTCGCTTGAAGTTTCTGAAGCATGGAATTGTTTACCTAAGTACCTATTACTAATTCATGGTTTTTTGCACAAATTTCAATAAGACAAACGAGATTTTTGCGACACAAGCAAGCTTAACAAATTCATTCTTAGCAGTACTTCTGGACACGGCAAGTATTGTGAGGAGGTTCCTAACACAAAACGTTTTTTATATAACTGTGTTGATAAAAAAAAAACATTGTACAATATATAAGAAAAATGAATAAACAAATAATATAATTGAAACACAGCAATAAAACACACACACACACACCGTTCAAATAAAGCGTACGTTGCATTTAATAGATACATCCATTAAATATTTCTCCGCCAGACCACGAAATAAAAAGGTAAAATTAAATATCCGGAACCCTTTTAACTTGGGGAGTTATATGCAAGAATCCGAGTGTACCTTTCAACCGCAGCCAGCTAAGAGCTGGCCAGTGAGAGCTATGTAGGTATTTTAAATTATCCGCCTCTCCAGCGGACCGCCATTAAAGTGGAGTCGGATGGACAGCTAAGCGAGAAATGAGCGGGACGTAGACTGCGCTCCCCGAAACTTTTTACTGCACAATGAGTCGATACATAAAACCCACTTTAGAGAAGCTTGGCGTTTGGTGAAATCCGTCTCCGAAGCATGAAATCAAATCAGCGACAGTAGAGGTTAGAGATTAATGCGATTCTTTTAGTGCCATTTTTTTCATTTATCATCAACGCCTCATAACAATTACACCAATGGAGCAAAATAATAACTAAACTTATTCCGCTGCTTTTCAACCATCCTGTGCTCAAATGGCTTTCGTCTGAAGAATTACTGGCGACAACTAGTCTTAACACATTCGTAAACTTTATTCAAACGAGCAGCGGTGGCCCAGTGTTGGCGGCCCCCTCATATGAACGTTAAGTAGTAAGTCGTGGGTTCGAACCCAGGCAGGCGCATTCCTTTGTGTAATTTATTTCATCGCCAATGCTCTCAAAAATGGTGAAAGAAAACATCGTGAGGAAACCGGCATGTCCTAGAACCAAAAATTCGAAGACATGTGACATCTACCAACCCGCACTGGGCCCGCGTGGTGGATTATAGCCCATTCCCTCTCATAGGGAGGAGGCTGTGTGTCCCAGCAGTGGGAACATTATTGGCTGATTATGCTATTCGAAGTGAGCACGTTAGATGAGCCTTCTGCACTTCATTAAATGGTGTTTTTCACTCTATCTTACAATAGAAAATCCCGTAGCGAAACGAAGCCACAGCTAAGCGAGAGATAGCCGGATTACGATTAACCAGCACTGAAGGTTGACTCGGGATATGATAGCTCAACATCATGCATTAATCAAGCCTGGCCGACTATCGTTTGTGGCAAGTATTCTTTTATGAGTTGCGCTGACGCCAGATTAGTGTAGCTCGTTTAATTAATTATTATGGGTTAAGGATGCGACACTTTTCTGAGATGGGTTTTAACGTTTTTGCGAGCCCTCCGTTTGTTCTTGTGATTCGTTTGCTGTGGTGAAGTTGCAGATTTGAAAGTGGAAAAGTCGAATTGTTAGCTTTTATATAACATCTCGCCTGCAATCCCTGAAAGATTATGTAGAGGTAATAATACAGTTCATATGACCCCAATCTATTTAAGTCGCGAGTTAATAGGCTTCTTTTGGGTTAGCTCGTTCCATCGTCGACCTCATCTCTGTCCTCAGGACTAGATTGAGGTCAAGAGTAGGCCCATCAAACATAAAAAAAAAAAAAAAAAAAATACGTTTATTTCTATAACTTCAATAAACATTACATCAATGTGGTCTCAGCTCCTGAACTAGGACAGCCTGTAGGACAGGGCTTGTGGGTTTTTTCCGGTTACATAGATCTGAATGTGAAAGCTTAGACAGTGCTTACTGTAACTGTATAAAATGACCTGAAAAAATGTCTACTGTAGAAAATGACTTAATATAAAAAGAAGATTGATTGACAAAAACTAACTGAAAAAAAAGGAAAATAAGAAGAGGTGTACCTAATAGTACATTACACTGCAGGGTGTTTATTACGATCAACCGGGCACAAATCCAATGCTACCGAGAAATTCCTGATGGAAAAACCCAATAACACTTTGCTCGACCTGGGAATCAAACTCAGGACCTCATGCACAGCAGAAGCGTTTGCGACCACTAGACCAACAAGCTAAAGCTTTTTAATAACTCATTCTCCAGCCCTTATACCAACTTATTTAGGATCGGCGCAGCATTTCTTCTTCCATACTTCTCTATTACTCGTCATCTCATCAGACACCTCCTCTCTTGCCATATCATCCTTCTCACAGTTCATCCATCATTTCTAATTTCTAAACCTTTTTAATAATCCAAACCAATCAACTGAAGCAGAATGCACTCAACACACACAAACAAAGCCACCCATAGACTATAGAAACACAAATGTCATTATCATTACATGTGTGTAACTGGCGGGCCGGCGGGTAGTAGCCGCACGTCAAGTGATGTCACTTGACATTAAACGTCACGATGACGACGCAACGATAACGTTGTTTACTACCCAAATGAGAGCCAGTCAATACTACAGTGTGGGGCCATGCGTTTGGTGGGCTGCAGGACTTTGTTTGAAATACGTGGTAGGGTTTATAACCAAAGAACTGGAAACTAACAAATATTAATGAAGTGGCTATTAGATTTCAGTTTGAGTCCTACTACATATAAGGCTGGGAAAAAATGTTGTCTTGTTATATTGACAATATGAACGAAAAAGGCTTTTAGATTTAACTGGTTTGTTGCACACTGTTAAAGTTCTTTCATTTTCATTTTTACACAAAGACAATGACATTTCTTGCTCTTTTGAGCTTACTAGTCTACTTTTTTACTATAAATCAACTAGGAATAAGAAATAAAGACTGAAACGAATTGAATTTAAAACATGTAGAACTTGACAAGATCGGTATCATTTGGCCTAAACTGTCCCCCAAAACCAGGACACATGTCCTCCACAACAGAACACCTTACTTGCAATAAACACGGTGCTAGGCGGCCATATCTATCGGGCGTGTCGTTTGATATTCATAACAGTTATGCATATTAGCCGCGTAACGACTGTAAAATATTGCCGTGTTTTATTTTACGATCAATAGTAACTATTTCATCTCATGAATAATATTCGGGTCTCGACTGGTGGTATTGGTATTGGTGAGTAGTTGGATTATTATATTGCAATCGCAATTGAATGTGTATGTATAGGTCAATAAGTCCGGCTGCGTTCAACTGTTGTTTCTTCCCTTGAGTGTTCGTACAGACTGTCTAGGAATTTCTATTGGGTAGATACTCGTATTTAGCATAAACCCTGAAACAGCGAATACATATTTAACTACTTATTCGTTTTACAATGCTCGCTTTACTAGTTGTTAATATTGATTGAACTACTGCGGTTGTGATTGAGTAATTTTGAGCACGAAACTCAGAAGTAGTGTATACTGTGGGTAGTTACGTGTTCCATATAACTCTTGCTTTCGAGTACTTTCAGGACATTTTACTTTTTTTGATACAATATAAAACAAGATGGCAGCTGGCCAGCCGAAAAGCCAAAACACAAAATTTACAACATAAAAGTTAGCGTGTGAAGGAACAATTAAGTGACATAAGTACATTCGCTTTGTTGATTGCCAACATCGAGTGTAATTAACTTGCGCTGTCTTACTTTGCACTTAGACTTGTTTTTTTTTCTATTTGAAGACGTATTACTTGATACGATGGCAGGGTTTTAGCAAATATTAACTTTGCATATGTAGATGATATTATGGTTTCTAACCTACCAATATTTTCCAGTATAGTGGATAGTATTTCAATAGAAATTTATCTAATTAACGGTAGCTAAACTTAGGCAGACGACATTGATGCTCTCATCTGTAAAACCTTGATGAGGTCCCATAACCTAGCAGAGGATGAAGTCGGGCTGTGGATGATGATCATGATAATAAAACTTGTTCAAAGAGGGAATAAGGGTAGATTCATTACAGCCACGATCGTACTTCAGGATACTGAAGTTACGTTCAAGCTCGAAGTAACACGGACGTATGCAAAGCTATGAATTAATTATAGCAAGTCATTCATGAATGACGCAGGAACTTATACTAACAAAGGTTGTATTTACTCAATGGAACTTGGAAAAAAAAGAACCTGTATGCTAAATTCACAATGTTTTCATGGCTAAAAAAGAGATGGTTTATGGCCAAAATGGAAAGGACATAAGCAGAAAACAGAGAAGTACGGTAGAAGAAGACAAGCTGTGCTGAATCCAAATAAATAGTAATAGAGAATAGAACAGACAATTCTTATCAAATAAATGTTTTATTTGTTAAGAATTGTCTGTGGGTGGACGGTTCTATCGTTAAAAGCGATCTTTTCAAGACAACCTTTGGTTGGATTCCAGGAAGAGGGAGAGACAATACTACAGGTAGTCCATGGTGGACCAGAGAATGAAGTGTCCAGTTCGACCGCGCGGCCATAGCGTTTTTTTTTTAAAAAAACCATGTCAATTTTTTGTAAAAATTTGTCAAAGTTGATTCCCAAAACCATAAATTTGTCAAAGATACGGTTAAAAAGTTATAAGGGTTTGAACATGGCCGCGCCATTGAAACGCGGCGAACCGCGCGGCCACTGAGATATTTAAAACTAAGCCTTGTAGAGACCTGAAATTTACGCAAATGCAAGATTTAATTTGTAAAAAATTTGTAAAAATATAAAAAAAATACTCAGGTTTATAGTTTAAGAGCTATAACACTAAAACCGAATGGCCGCGCCATTGAAACGGTGGAGAAAACGCTATCGCCTGTATCTCGCTGAAAAAAAATCGCAGAGGTGTGTAGTTTATTGTAATTACCCAGATTTGAATTTGTCGAAACTAGGAAAAATACAACAAAAATTCCTAGGTTTATATTTCAGGAGCTATAAGACTAAAACGATATGGCCACGCCATCGAAACGGTGAATAAAACGTTATTTCGCCTGTATCTCGCTGAAAAAGCATCGCAGAGGTCTGGAGTTTTTTGTAATACCTAGATTTTAATTTGTCAAAACTAGTAAAAATACAATAAAAATTCTTAAGGTTATATTTCAGAAGCTGTAGAACATTATCAGTATGTGGTGCGATAGGGTGACCATGTCTTATTGTTTACAGAATACTTTCTACTTATTGTTACAGAAATTATAATTCAAGGATTCTAAATAAAATTAAAATGAACACAAAACAATCATTTTCTTCTGATTCCATATTTACAGTAAAGCCATCATATACTGAAAACTGGGGGGGAGAGGGATATTCTACAAAGAATATCTCAGTGTTGTTTTTGCGAAATGGGAATTTAGTAAATTCTATTAATAAAAGTATGAAATTTACTAATACATGTGCGTTTGATTCAGTTTTCTTTTTAGTAGCATTTGCATACAAGCAAAACGTTCATATCAAAAAATAATTAATACATGCGCAAGCAATTTAATTAGAGAATTTATTCAATTACTCACAGAATCATTAAATTTAAATAATGATTATGATTTACGAGAGGAAATTATTGCTAAATATTATAAACGCGAAAACAATATATATAGATGCGAAAGTAATATGGCTTTTATATTTGAACACATACTTTTAGATTATTTGTACAGTGCCAATGTATCTAAGGAATGTGTAACCGAAACATGTGCCAACCACTCAAAAAGATGAAAAAAAATTATTCGGAATCGGAGGACTGGAAGATGCCGTTATTATCGATGACTCCAATTTCAAAATTTGTTTGAAATGCAATAACGAATCCTTGAGATTTAAGTATGAATTGAGCGATATTATTTTATTTGATCTCAACGGCACAGACAAAATTAAGCTCGAAGAAATACCACAATATATACAATTAAGGCAAAAAAAATATCGATTCATAGGTGCCGTGGAATATGTTCCCCCGGTTGTAGGTATTATTGGGCATTACAAGTGTCATTGTCTAATAAATAATTCTAAATTTATTTGCTACGACGACAATAAAACTGAAACACATGAAAGTTCTGCACAACCTCTTACAATTCATAATTTAATGTATGGTTTAATAGATGATGACTAAAACACTTTATATTTAATGATAGCGCAACTAAATTATAAGTAAATTATGTTTATATTTTTTCTATTTTTCATTTTATATCTGACTTAGTGTAAGTAAACAATCTGTGATTTTTGATTATATCTTAGTGTAAGTAAATCTGTGATTTTTGATTATATCTTAGTGTAAGTAAACAATCTGTTATTTCTGATTATATCTTGGTGTAAGTAAACAATCTGTGATTTTTGATTATATTTTAGTGTAAGTAAATAATCTGTGATTTTTGATTATATCTTAGTGTAAGTAAAATATCTGTGATTTTTTATTACATTTTAGTGTAAGTAAACAATTTGTGATTTTTGATTATATCTTAGTGTAAGTAAACAATCTGTGATTTTTGAGTTTTTTTTTTTAATTTGTAACATTCTGTGATTTATGTGACTTTAAACCAATAAACATAATTGTTTTTATATTTATGGTTTCATTTTAATTTTATTTAGAATCCTTGAATTATAATTTATGTAACAATAAGTAGAAAGTATTCTGTAAACAATAAGACATGGTCACCCTATCGCACCACATACTGATAATGTTCTACAGCTTCTGAAATATAACCTTAAGAATTTTTATTGTATTTTTACTAGTTTTGACAAATTAAAATCTAGGTATTACAAAAAACTCCAGACCTCTGCGATGCTTTTTCAGCGAGATACAGGCGATAGCGTTTTCTCCACCGTTTCAATGGCGCGGCCATTCGGTTTTAGTGTTATAGCTCTTAAACTATAAACCTGAGTATTTTTTTTATATTTTTACAAATTTTTTACAAATTAAATCTTGCATTTGCGTAAATTTCAGGTCTCTACAAGGCTTAGTTTTAAAGATCTCAGTGGCCGCGCGGTTCGCCGCGTTTCAATGGCGCGGCCATGTTCAAACCCTTATAACTTTTTAACCGTATCTTTGACAAATTTATGGTTTTGGGAATCAACTTTGACAAATTTTTACAAAAAATTGACATGGTTTTTTTTAAAAAAAAACGCTATGGCCGCGCGGTCGAACTGGACACAGAATGAATGAATCCGAAATCCATGCGAATGAAAATGCAGCAAAACCTAGTTAAAACAAGGTGTCGATTTATCGACGCTTTCTTTCAAAATCACCGGCTTCTACACAAAGACGTGGTAATAAATTCAGGCCACACGCTTGTGTCGCGTGCGTCGCTAATTCGTGCCGGAGTCGTGTCGTCGCGTTGACCGCACGAGTGCTCACGATCACGCTTCTCGTCTTAATGACGTCGCTGATCAAGGTTTCGGGATAGGTTACGGTAGTGAGGGGAGCGGGAGAGATTATTATCATGGATGGATTTAAGAATTTTGACTCAAAAACCAAGCTCGAGATAAAAAAAATGAGTATGGATTTGGCTGGGTCAGATTGGATGCAGAAGGCGCAGAATATGGTCTTGTAGCGTAGCTTGGGAGAGGCTTATAAGATTATTTGATCAAAGGGAGACACCTGCAGAAAGTTGTTTTTTTAGGGTTCCGTACCCCAAAGAACGGAACGGGACCCTATTACTAAGCCTCCGCTGTCCGTTTCACAGAATGTGTATTTCTGTTGCCGCTATAACAACAACTAATAAAAATAAATTTTAAGTTAAAGGGGCTCTCCTGCAAAGAGGCTACGAAACTCTTAAGCGAGTTGCAAGTTCGAATCGCACTTATTATAAGCCTTTCACATAGCGCAAAAAATCGCAAGCAAGCATGGAACGAAAATGCTTTTCCCAATCTCTCTACTACGAGTAACACACAAACACCTCATGCTATTTCAATTCCTAAGAACTTTCTATGTCCTGAGCTTTAATTTGCCGCGTCAAGAGGCTGTGTTTACATGAGCGGCTCCTAAACACATCTAAGTAGATGTAGAAAGAATAAACGACACAACTTCTAGCTACTAACTCTTATGAATATGTAAGTAGGTGTGCGGGTTACATGTTGAGTAAGTTATAAGAGTGAGGTGTGGTTTGAGAATACTTATGACTTCGTATGGGATGTTTTTGAGGGGAGCGTACCCTTCCCTGCGAGAAAATTCACTATTTGAGTGCAGGATCCACGAAATATGTAAACCTGATGCTACTAGAGTAAACGGGATTAGAATAAGTGATTGATACAAAAATATGTCCACCCAGAGTTTGTTTTTGATATAAGACATTAATGCTTCACTGGCCTCTTTAACTTAATGGTTTGGCGCCCAACGCTGTTATTGGCGCCCAACGTTGTTATTGGCACCCAACGCTTTCTGAACTGCTATAAAAACCTCGAAAACATTCTTACTACCCTCCAAATCTTATACCTGACAATATAAAGCCAATAAGAATCTTGGAAAGGAAACTAATAATGTTAGAGTAACTCCAGATCGATCGGCTGTTACGTGAAGGCGATCGTCGAACGAATCCAAGTCCGTAATGACATTACGCAGTTTGCTGGCCCAAGGTGGAGAACAAACAAGGTAATGCACGTACAATCAACTAAGTTTGTATCTTGTGATATAGGAGGAAAGTTATTGGGTGTTGGGGATAATGCGATGTTGATGAACGAATCGATTGGCGGGAACTATATGCTACATCCATATTTATTGAGTGCCTTCATTTAATAAACATACGACAGTAGAAGCTGATTAGTTACGGACAGGCTGTTTGCCGTGCCTCTATGTCGTATTGTTGCACGTGCTTAGTCGCCAATTCCGAACGACGAAGATTTTATTGGTATGTAAGAAGTACTTTGAGAGGAATTTCTTTTATATATATTTTATTTTATAAAAGTATCATTTAATTCATTATTTTTATATAAGTGTAACGTATAACGGTATAACGTACTGTGATTGAAATTTTATTTTTTTATAATTGTTAGTCATTGCCATTATAATTTTAGAATATTAATTTATATTATTTAATTGATTATTTTTGTGCTGATTTTGATTGAAATTTTCTCTTTTATATTTTTATAATTTTAGTTACTGTAATTGGTTGTAAACACAACCTTTGTTATTAAACAAATAAATAAAATAACACTCATTCCTAGTATTTTACACCTGGATCTGATCCCAATGGATGTTTAATTAAAAAGAAGACTTCGCAGAATTTATATGGTATTTCCGTTAATTTATATCTGGGATAATCAAAAATACATCGTGTTTTCCGATTCCAAGAATCTTAAGCATCGATTTTTACACGGCACTTACCTAAATGTAGACTCAATAACACTTCATTTATTTATTATACACGAGAATGAAATGCAAAAATACTTTACTTGAAAATGTTTCAGGAATGCCCATGTTCCACAAAATAAAAACCGTTTACATTTAAACTTCCTTATTAGTCACATCTCGGAAGCAGCACACAGAATACGACCCGCATAATGCGTAAAATACACAGACTTAAGTCAATTATCTTTGCAAAACATGTCATAATAAACATAAGCGAACAAAAGCTCGTGGAAGGGGTGCAGACGGGCGCGAAATTACTAACATTTGGTTGTGTGAGTGAAGCTGACAAGCATAAGCGACACTTTCATCCAAACTGCACTTTGCATATTAAAAAAAAGATCCCTTAGACAATTTTACATGTAGATTTTTATTTTGATATTGATAAAATATTTAGCGGATGAACGGTTTTAATTTAACATGGAAATTTTATTGATTCGGACTACTGTATTTTTGATATGTGCACTAACAAGTTTCATTTCACTTTGTGGTTAACTGAAAATGTAACAAATCGAAATTTATATTTTTGGTTAAAAAAAAATATAAACTTCGGTTTGTTACATTTTTAGTTTTTGCTGTAATAAATAATATGCAAAATGCGACGTCAAACTGTCGTTTATGGCGAGTACTGCTCCCTATGCGAGCGGTAGACGGAACCCTCATTTATATACATGTAGTATCGTGAATGGTATGCACCTCATCACGATAATGGACACTTCAATACAAACATTGCAGGCAGTTTGCAACCGCGTCGTTGCTCCTGTATAAACGGAAAACCCGATTGTACGAGACTACTTCATGTGAAAAAAGCTGGATTGTTTATCCAATTTCATATATTTACCGGATTGCGAGGCGTTTTAAATAAAACAATTTTTTATTGAGGAAAAATTCGGTAAGTTTTTTAATGGACATTCGCAATTTGTGACAACGGTAACTGACGTATTTCGTGTTGCTGTGATTGCGATCGATGTGAAAATGACTGACAGGCTAAAAAAATGGTGCCGGAAACAGTTCTCGACATTTATTTTTCTAATTGCGCGAGGAATAGAAGAATCAAATGTGTTAACATTTGATTCTTATATTCCTGACGCAATTTCGAAAATCCGTTCGATGGTTTTTTAGTATAAAGATTTATCGTACCCTAATTCTTGTATTATGACAAAAAATATGATTAAACAGTGATGATTCACAGAATCGTCACTTCTTGCCAGACACTTAGAATTACTGCTACCTAATGTACCTAGCAGTTTTATCGCGTCGTCTTACATAAATTCGCAATAAAAAATCTAATCACGTTCCTACATAAAAACGTCTAATTCTCATCACGGAGTTTCCAAGTCCATCCCTCAAAAAGTCTAACTCCTCGATTGTTGTGTTAATTAGAATTCGTGAGCAATACTGCCTGTTTAAATTAAAATAGAGAAAAAAATATCAATTCTAAAATTACTTTTGTTTAGGAGGAAAATGCAGGAAAATCTTTCATGAGTTTAATTAACATTTTGTAGGTAGCTTTGAGATCAGACATTTAATTGGTTTTACCTTTTTTGGAAGGGGTATATTTTCACTGCATCTAACTGTAATGTTAAACTTAGAGTAAACGTCAATGAAACTGAACGCGTTATTTACATCTAAACTGCGTTCAAGAGTTGTTAGTGTCACAATTGCTATGGAATCTGCCACTTACAGGTCTTGAATGCCGTTTGGATGTGCCAATCGCATTCAGTTTCATTAGCTAAATACGCTCTCATGTAGGTAAAGCTCATGTTACCTAATGATGAGTTGCAAGTAGGTATTTTAAACTAGTGACCCGCCCCGGTTGCGCACGGGTGCAATGTACATACACATATATGTTACCGGCAATCTGTATAATTCAGGTATTCTATACAATCCCTGGGCAATGCATAGAATACCTGGGGCGTCCTGACAATGTATGACATATTATGAATATTATTGTCTATTACATACTTTACCTAGGTAATGAATACAATTCCTAGGGATTGTATAGAGTAGGTACCTACTGGTCCACCGGCAATGTGTAAAATAAATAGATTTTGTATATATAGATTGTAGCAAAGATTGAGCCACTCCTGAACAACCTGACCTCCTGAGTTTCCTGACTTTTAGTATTGTATAGAATACCTAGGCAAAGTTTAAAATAAATAATATTTCATACATTACCCACACGTTTTAGGTATGAGGTATTCTATACATTGCCTAGGTATTGTATAGAATACCGGATTATACAGATTGACGGTAACATATATTATATGCTGATGCTGAAAATCCGTTGCGTAGTTTTAAAGATCTAAGCGTACAGACAGCAGAAGCGACTTTGTTTTATACTATGGAAGATTATTTAAAAATCCTACCTTCCAAAACTGAACTACCTACATTTTTTATAATACAAATGGAAAAGTAGCTATATACCTAAAGATATTATATTTATTTACCATTACCGTCCCCTTTCTGTTTGACTTGACCTTTGCAACTAGCACAGGACGATAAGGAGTCGACAACGCTGACATTAAAATAAAATTAATGAAGCGTTTCGGTTTGTACGTAATAATTTGTACATTATTTAAGGCAGTTCGGGCGTAGTTAGTAAAGATGTAGGCTTAGGGGTCTCTTGGGTGAATGGTCAAGTGAAGACCCTTCCATACGAGACTGGCTTATTAATTAGTGTTTCGTTATCCTGTCATTTAGGTATAATTATATGTATTATACACGTGGCTACACGTTCCTGCATTATTTCGTACAAAGTAATTATTAAAGCACTATTTTTTTTCTACATATTCGTACATAGGTAGTAAACGCAAAACTATTTATCAGCATTATTGAATCTACCACAGCAAATCGAAAACTCAAATCATAATTATTAAATATCAAGCGACAGAACTCAATTATTTCAACCAAATAATTAAATACCGAACATCATTTTCGACACAACCTGTCACTAACAAAATTAATATAACAAGCGAAAAGCGAAAATAAAAGGAGGGTATACAAATAATCCCCGAGGCAAGAGAAGATGAAAGTGGGTAGTCAATATAGCGCTAATGGATGAGCAGAGCGCGCGAAATAATCGACGTTTGTTACTGATAGAGGGACGGGGATAACCTGTCCGATGGTACAAGCAAATCTCTTTATCTTTTGTATACATGTTCATTTTGTTCGGTACCATATACCCGGTGCCCGATAAGATTGGGATTTGATTAATTGTCCGATGATTCATTTTCATTGATATCTTCTTATCCTCTGTAAGTTTTTTAATGCAATTTCTTCTTATCGCAAGCAGTAACTCATATTATGCATCAACGTAAATATTTTGTGAAAGTATGGCGGGCGATATATTCGTTTCGTTCATTTGTAATGCCCAAGAGATAATCTGATTTATATTCGATATTAGCGTACAATTTATGGCAACTTCGACTTAAGGCAGGTGTAGCTATAGACAATGTAGTGTGCAGTAAAATGTAACAGCAAGCATATTACCTACTTAGAATTATTAATAGTAACGCTGTAACTACATATTACCTACCAAGTTGATAGTTTATGGGACGATAAGGAGGTAACTGGGGATAAACATGATTATAATGTTTCTCTTCCTGGGCATAGAATATGTATAAATATGTTAATATAACATAGAGACAAAACATTTTCCTTGAGAATTGGAAAGAAATAGGGCAGATTCTTGATTGCTGGAAGGAATGGAGTACGGGCGAATCGAGTAATGATAAAATAGATTGACACCGAGAGAATAACTGTTATTGTTTGTCATGAAAAATAAATGAGAATAGCAACAACTCGTTAAGAGAAAGTCCATAGACGACACAAACTAATTAAAAAAAAACGGCCAAGAGCGATCGCCAGTAAGCGTCAGTCGCATGTTGGATCGTCGTTTATTCGACCCCAAGCGCTATTTAAACGATTTTGATAAACAGAAACACAGACGTCCCAGTCATTACCATAACAATTGATGTTGAAGTGTCCTTTTGACTGCAAAGACGATACTAACACAGTAAAACTGTTATTTGATGTTTTGATGGGTCATTTCAAGACTAAGAGCTATATATGTAGTTTGTTTTGCAATTCAAATCCGTTTGACGCAACGATTTTAAGGACTGTAGGCATTAAGATATATTATAGCTGAAATAGAATCATCATCTTTATTAGTGGTGTTTGTCAGGTTAGTAGTACTCAACAAACACTTCAAGCACTTCACAAAGGTCAGGCTAGCAGAAAACGGACGAGGCGCATAGAGTAGGTTTAGTATGTAACGGTCGTAGCATGTGGCGTTCTGTTGTTCTGCCTACCCCCAATGGAAAAAGCGTAAGGTTATGTTTGTACGTAGAAATGAAATAGAATCCAATTGAGATTGATCAGACATAAGCTCTCTAAACAATCATTGACCAACATTAAATTCGCATCAATTTTTTATTTCCCTTTTCTTTACTGAATTAAAGCAGTCGTTGTCTATAAACAAAGTGGAAGTATACAAACAAAACAGCAGTCGATACTTCGTCCGATCCTTATCGAGATTAATGGGGTTACTTTCGAAACGGTACCTATCGAGATAATCCCAATCCAATTTCGACTCAAGTACCTACAGCCTTGAGTTGAGAGGGCCAATCAAAAATGATTATACGCAACAGATGCCTTTATAATTGTTATTGGGATATCCATGATAGATATCTATTTGGTTTATAGACTTCTATTCAGTTGTAGTACTCGTATTACGATAATCATCAGCCAAAATATGATACATATTACTAAAATTTCCAATCAGTAAATCTGGTACGGAAAACCGGCCATAATGGCTGCAAAACCGGTACTTTGAACCGATATGCAAATTAATTACTATATGGAAATATCAATTATATTATTAAATGTCGTTTAACCTATATTGCGAGTCGGTTCCAGGAATGGTAGGATTACCATAGTGAATAAAGTTTAATTATAGTTAGGCGTTTATTTTGTTAGTATGAGGGTATGTATTAATGAACAGTTGAATGTCCTCCATTTCTTCAATTCGTTAACGACACGTCCATAAAAGTACTTCAATAACTACGAAAGTGCTTCAACACGCCAGTATCGCTCAAGTAATAAAATACCAATTTTAACCCTCAAATACTCGTACAAAAAAGTCACATGCTCCACTAAATAAAGAACACTGATAGCAAGGAACGTTGCGTGTTCGCGACACTTGAAGCCTACATTGCATTAATTAATTTGAAGTTTTCCATGTCCCAAACTTCCAGTGTTAATTGCGCTTTAGGCTGCTGTTACCACCACTTCCTGCATACGTCGTAACGACGTACTATTTGATTACCTTGGGGCTCCTGTGGTATTAAATTACGACTCGTTAAACAAATTTGATGGTATGATATTGAAGTTTGTCATTAATTCCTTTGAAATGCCTGCAAATTACTTACGCGTTCTGTGGTTAAAATCTGCTCATGCCAACTAATATTTATATTTCAGTTACTAAATTGATAGCTTAGTGGTGTGACCGTCGGACTGCCAACTCATAGGGCTCGAGTTCGAACCCATGGCACGCACCTCTGATTATTCGGATTCATGTGCGTATTGTATAATTTATCACTTGCTTCGTTGAAAGTATCGTGAGGACAACCAGCATGCCTGAAAGATATTTCTTGACATGTAAAGCCAAGTCAGAGGCCCATGGGTGGCATAAAAACTCTGGACACCAGGTTACTTACTAACCATAAAGAAGAAAGACCTTAATAAATGCCTTTGTAATTTATATCATCAAAGTCAAACATAGTACAAAATAAATCACCCAGATATATATTCCTTTAATCCAATTCTGAATGTTTCGTTATCACCACTTCCATACGTTAATAAGAAATTACACGCATACAAGAACATGAAGGAACGAATGCTGCTCCGTCAATCCCCCCGTGCGTCATTTTATCGACGATGGTGGGAGGCGGGCGCGCGGTAAATCATACAGCGTCATCCAATCTGCATCGGTGTGGCTCCTTAAGTGCCAAGCTGGGTTGAGGTACGTTACTGGTAATATGTCGCCAATAGTTTTGGGTGTATTGCTTTTTTTTAATTTTGGTTAGTGTGTATGTTTTTTCGTCAGTTTTAATGCTGAAATTTTTGGAGATGCTGCATGTTATTTGACCTAATTTATTTTGCCGAAGATATTAATAATGGATGAATTAATTGTAAGACTGTCCATGATACGCAGTGCTAAAGCACATATCCATTTAATAACACAAATAGGTAGTAAGTGATACATCGTCATCATCCATTTTTTCCTCACATTATTTTGTCTTCGAACCCTTTATTATTTGCATGTACTGGCATGTTAAACCATACCTACCCGCATTAGCTATAAAAAAATACCCCACCCCAGTATCCTACCAGTATGCGTCAGGCGACAGGTGTTGCAGTGACTGGCTTTCGTCGCAAGCACTCTATTTTTTTCCAAGACCCATTATCCGTACTTCCGGATGCGTTGTCTATTACCCGAGAAACAAAATAAATGTTAGCTAGGGACAATATGTACTTTACTCGGAGATAGTATTGTTTAATGGAACCAGCAGGTGCTCTGGTAAAATGGTGAATATTAAACTCGAATCTCAATCGTGAAGGGATTAGTAGTTGTTTTATTAAAAAAAGCAAAATCTAAATCTAATGAAATTAAGAGGTCGTGTACAGTCACGGACAAAAATATGTATACATTAAGCAATTCACAAAAGTACTTTTCTCGTGAAATATCGATTTCTTTAGACAAGACCTATTAAATAATTGTACGAAATCCAAAATACTATGATCGTAACACAAAATTACAATCATAAGAATAGGAGAAAGTCGATTTTGAATTTTTCTAAGTGTTTACATAATAGTGCTACTGAATGTACACGTACCTACTAACTTTTTAATTAAGTACCTACAAAATATCCCCAATCCCAATCCCCCTACTGAATTTATAAGGAAACGAAAACAATGTTTTATTTGCGTCCCCGTCGCTAGCCAGCACCCACCACATAATTTTATCCTCAACTTATTAAAGCCTCCTGAATTTTGTATAAACTTTGCAATAATAATCGATGGCGGAAAGTTACCAACTTTTGTATTAACTGAACACTGCCAATAAAATACGAGTGGCATTAAATCGCAATGTCGAAGTTGAGCGGCGGTCACAACTTATGACGAAATGACGGCCCCCATTGAATATTTCACGGTAAGTTTCTCCTTTGTTATACTTTAGTTTCCTTATTATCTCAAAGTAAGTCTTATCTTCACTAAAAAAGTCTTTCATCATGAATAAAAAAATAAAAGAGATAAGTAAAAACGAAAATTAAACTCAGGAGTAATTACGTCGTAGCGAAGTCGTAGACAGTTCGTAGCGCTGTAGCGCTCGCGTAGCACGTCTACGAAATGTTCAAAACGAGGTAAAAAACGATTGTCAGCGATTTATTGGATACGTACAAACTGAGTTTAATTTAAACAAAATGTATCAACAAAAACACTTTACAAACTAATGAACAGAAGTTAGAGCATCGTGCACAATCACAAAACAGGGTATTTTATGACTGCAAAGCTACGTGTTTTACCTTCACACATAAATATGATTAAATTAAATCAGAAACAGCAGAAACACACATCCGTAGTGCTCAACCCACTTAAACATTAACTTCATAATTTACAATACAGACGCGTTGGTTAACAATAAAGTGTAAAATAGCGGGGCTATCACTCGTGCACCAACAATTATCAAGTGAATAATTTAATTAAAAAGTTGCGAGTCAACGCTAGCGCGACAACGGACCACGACAGCGATAAATAAAATTATTTCCCGAGCAGCGGGAGTAAAAAAAATGCAAAAATCTGGAACCGCATGCAGTTCGCTAGTTCTGCGTGAAATGGAAACAGCATCGGTTGTTGTTTGCGGTTTATACTGCACCGAAACTGCTGCAATGGAAGCCGTTCAGTAACGAATGGAAAGATTCAATGTAAATACAGACATTGTGATTTCTATTTATTTGTATGCGAAAATATGGGTTCTGCGTTCGAAAGAAGCTTTTGGTTGCTGGATGTTGATTTTAATCCAAAGAACTTATTCATTGCAACGGAAATCAATATGAATACACGATCGATAGACATGATTACTTGTAATATTTATAAACTACGCGCTCCTCAAAATCAATATAACTTAATTTTTAGAAATGATGAACTCAAAATAACATGAACTCTCTTAAACACGTTGGAAGTAGACTCCTTAGGTAACTACGGCATAAACAGCTTAATTTGCCGCGGAAAAACGAAAAAGACTTTTATTTCGTTAGAGCAAATGGCGACTAAACGAAATCGCCGTGCTTCCTAGAAGCGCTACGTAAACAGCCATAAAGGTTGTAACTGGGTGGAGACCAACCGCAGCCGTATCCTGCGCCCAGAAAGCAGCTGTAGGCGACAAAAGGCGCAATTAATAGTGTACAAGCGTAGAACGGAACGAGGCGGTAAGTAAAGTCCGCGTCCATTAGCAAACCGAGTAAAAAACACTTTAAACGCCCTACACAAAACAGCGAAACAATTCCGCGGCAATCCCAGCCAAGCGACGCGTTAACGCGTCTGATTTAACTTTATTTTTCCGCAACATACACAAATAGAAACGTGGAATTATTCTATGCGGTTCGTCTAACGCGCTCACTGTACTGCTATAACTTGATTTCGCGCCGTTCTCCGGTTCGGAATCGACGGCGTCTAAATTGAAAACTTAGTATAGCACACTCTGAAAAACTTTTTCTGTATAAAGTTGCAACTTTCGTGGTTTAATTTTAAAAGATCATATTGAGATTTATAACGTGAGGATTGTTTGCGCCATTAACATTTTAAAAGAGCATTTCAGAGTACAGTTAAACCCTCTTAGCAGTCTGCTTCTGTATAATATAATTTTAAAAGCCTTCTGCATAGCATTTTATGCGGAGATAAAAGTGTTGTACCGATAAGTATAAAATAAGAGTTAAGAGCGCGCCAGGCGTCCCTGACGCCCCGCATGCCAGACATAATTTATTTGTCGACTCTGTGGACCTCTAACATAATTCTTCCACCGTGCCTGTCAATTTTTAATGGATATTACAATTTACCTTCTTCCAATAAATCATCAGGAAAAAGGAAAGTACAGTACGTGGTTACTGTACATACAATGTCCATTTATGCTGTAAGCGGAGTCCATAATTCAGAACATGTCCTAAACGCAAGAAGGATATAAGTAAGGGTCAGGAATATAAAGTGGTAAGACTGCCTCGCATATTTTTTCTTCGTTTTCAGGGTGCATATTAACACGCAAAAAAAAGCTATAACACTAACTTTCCCATATTTTAATCTATATGAGTTTAATCATTCAAAAAACTAACGCAATTATTGCAGGAAAAGCACACATGAATTAAAACTCTAACGCAGTTTGTTTTCTGGGTAGCAAAAACTACAATAGACAGTCTTAAAGCCCACCATTTACAGACATAAATATAAGTTAATTCTCATTATCTTCGGATACAATAATACAACACGTAGGCCAAGGTAATCCCAGTTCTATTCAAAGGTATAAACTTATTACGTCTGGCAACAACTAAAACAAGATTATCAGAAGCAATAATCCCGAATTTACATTTCATGCGAGTTGAATTTAAATGCATATCGCCTTTTAAAACGTTTACCTAATGTTATATAAATATACGAGCGACCATTTAGAGTTGTTAAACTGATTTACGTTACTTTATAATTATTCATTCTATAAAAATATTCTACGTTTTAAAATCGTAAAGCTTGGCTTGGCGTGTGGTAGGTTTAATTCATCATGTAGAATGCATTCATGTAAAAAATTACTTCGTAGAATTGCGTGCCTATCATCATAGTCATATTCGTCGTGTGTTTATTATCCATTACAGTATTACATTTTAGTATCCGTTCTGTAAATCAAATAAGTAATAAACTGGCTTGTAACTTTTATACGTGTCAAATGTGCGTACTATATGTGCTTAAGTAATTATACTTTTATGTTTTATTTACATTTCTATACTTAGAACAAATTGTTCTGGAACGTAAATAATTTGAGTAAGTGTTGTTAGTTTTTATTACCTCAAGAATCGTTGGATTCATAAAATTAATCTTGTTTTTCTAATTCCTTTCAACTTAAAAACCCATAATAATATGAGATAATGTAGCACGAGACTGACATAAGTGTACAGGGTACCTACACGAGGACATTTGCAAAAAAAACCCCAAATAAAAGTAACATTAAAATATCTGGCAACACCGTGATTTTAGGGGGATCGGCGGCGCGGTCCATCAGACACATTTTTAGTGACCTGACAAGGGTTACCGGACATCATTCGGTACAATTTACGAAAATAAAATATATATAGGGAGGTAGATCGATCGTATCGGGCGTCGGCGGGCTCACAACGTTATTCCATTACGAGGGGAGGGAGCAGAATATCAAATGAGAGTTGACCCTTATATCTCGTGACTCGTCACTGGCCGCTATAAGATAATTGGACGATGGACATTATTATTTACTCTGGGATTCGCTCGCAAATATGACTGGTTAATTGGCAGTTCGGACTTTATTTGTTGGAAATTGTATAAACGTTGGATTATTATTGCAGGTTCTTGGGTGATTTGTTCTGTGACACTCTGGGCAATTCAGTGAAGATAACATACATAAAATCACCCCTGTAATATCCGAAAGGTTAGGTAGATGTATACCTTGAAGTACACCCACATTTTTAAGTTGCATGTAAAAGGCGTAAGCCTGCTGCCATCAACTGGGCGTAAATCCAGACAGGACTTCAAGCTGCTATTAGAAATTCCAGGTGAAAAAACCCAAGAGCGCTTTACCTGACCCGGGAATGAATCGAACCCAATAGACCAAAGTGTCATTCATTCTTGTTTTTAATTTAGGTAGGCACATCTGTTCCGTTTAAGACGAGCTTCTGTTTCAGTACTGACATGCCAACGGAATGATCAATAGTTTTTAATGATGTACTTAGGCACCGCGCCTCGACCCTGATGAGACTAAATAATCATTACAAGGTCGAAATCCCTTTGTCGTTTGTGATCACAGCATCGTACCTTTTTTTCGGTGGTAGTAACAAAAACCACATAACCGGGTACTCCGGATAGGTATTCATGTTTTTTTACCTGTGCCCCCAAAACGTACCTGCTTCACCACTGAATTTTACCAGCGACATTGACATTGGGTGGTCTATTCTTAGCTGTCCTAAACCCGTTGTTTACCAAAAAGCATTAACCTTTTTAAATATTGTACTTAGTCCGATTTTTAAGCCCTGTGATTTTAATTTTTTCCTTCATCAGTAGCCCTGTGTGGGCAGTGCGCAACCAATTTTCTGGTAATGTTACAAATTGGGAAAAGAATTAGGTAAAGGGAAACTTTTTGTTTGGTTTGAAATTAGTCCATATAACGTTAGGCGGTATGAGTATGTTTTCTAACAGACGCACGTATAATTAAGAGTTAGTTTAGTTTTTTTAAGGTGTATTTGTTTATAATGCTAAATAAACACAATTTTCTTTCTTTTTTTGTAAAATATAATATAGTAGCAAGCCATTGCTCATCATGCTGTATTAAGAAATATTACCCGTGTACATTCGAAGAAATGTGTCTGTTTTTTGTCAAAGCCTACCTTCGACTCGCATCAATGATCAAAGGAATATGACTGTCTTATCTCCATCCCTCTCCCACCTTAAGTAGATCATAGAACACCATCTCATTTGAGACATGTGCCCGCATCTTAACGATTCAATTCTGCCAAAGTAACCGCAAACAAGACGCAGTAGATCGGGTGGGAATAAATCTAACCGCACACTTCGAGTCACTGAGCGAAATCGTGAACGTCCAATCGGAGGTCCTACTAGCGCCAAAAGCGTTTTTACTGCGTTTATGATTACGATACTTCAACTTAATGAGCGCCATAATCGTTTAATTAAAGGCGTTGAAAGCATTACCTTAATGCGTTCCACGGGAGGGTAATAACTTACGAATGATTAAATTCTGAAGTCGACGAAGTGTTTTGACTGCACCTCTCATAACAAAAGCACGTCGATATTTTTACACCATCATAAACGAAGTTTTGAGCGGAGAAACGGTTTCAACATTTTACACAGAACGGCTTAGTACAAAATGAAGCCGGGACTTGCTTCTACTTTAGCTCAGCTAACAATAATGGGTAGCGCTTTATCACTATTGGTATCTTAGCATTTATCTGCAGCGGCTGCCCGTAAGCCTGGATCACTAGAGACGCAGGTGTGCTAAGACTCCGTCCAGTTGAAACTGGTAATTTTGCTCTACTCTGCGCTTTGTCCAGGCGAATTTAGCTTAATTTCGCTAGAAAGGGTCGGAGAGTTAACGCTAACTCAAGTTTAAGCACTTGACAAATTCGACATTTCGCCATTGAATAGAACAGTTTGATTGCCTCTTTTTTAGGGAAATGCTTTTTGAAATAATATTTACAGTTGCAGTGACGTTCATTCAACAAACAAAGCTTGATTGACATAACACGCGAATTGCATCTTGATGTCGCAGTCAGATCAAAAACATGTGCATATTTCAACATATTCAGCATTTCGCTTGCATATTCAATCTGATGTACGCAATGGCGTTACAAAAATTGTCCGTAGGCGATTTTAGGTTTTTGGTCCTAGACCATATTGAATTTTATTTTGTAGTATTTTTATCCGTAGTGGTCGAAACCGCATTATAATCAAGCTTCCTATATTTTTTTAATCTCATAGCAAGGTTTTTTCCACAAATAATTTTATAACTTCCCCATCTAATAAAAAGTGTTAACCAGTGATTAACATCACTATAGTGGTAACATTTCCAAATCACTGCACATTTAAAACCACAGAAAATCCCATCGGAAAATCAGTTCAGTTTATGAGGAGAGCCATGAACGGTTGCCTTTGTGTGTGTAGATTGATAAATGCGCGGAAGCACTCGGCGCCTAATGAATGGGGTGTGGCACGCACGCTGCATGCCATTGCAGTATCTGCAATCCTTGCTAACTGCACTGCCATAGCGCAACACTGAGATATTTACGATTTTCGCGCTAACTCAACCGCACACAGTGCTGCAGGTGAAGAAGCGATTTAGTGCTGGATTTAAGTTGAAAACGAGATATATTTTAATGGGAAGGCTACTAAACTATTAGTATAATAAAAGGACGGTTTTAACTTTCAATTAAGTAGTTTTATTAATTGATCGGTATTGCTTGTCAGGAACTTTTTTCTTTGATTTGCGAGATATCGAGAGGAAAATAGTCTTGAATTTTATGACATTTCATGCAAGCTCATGCAGATGCTGCAAAAATAAAAAATAAATTAGTAAAATCATAGGGAACCAACAATATAAACTTAAATTAAATGAAGAATATGATATGGGACATGAACTAAACACTGTAAGATGGTATATTAGTTCATAACTGCAAATGAACACGTTTCTGCAGTTACAAAACTTTACTACAAGAATGAACTTAATGAAATGCTTTAGAAATGCGACGTGGATAAAACGAAAAGGAATGAGACCGTCCACTAACATCTGTTTTAAATATATACGTTGAAACAATCAGCACGGAAACGAGGCATCCCTTGATACCTCGGACATTAAAACGAAAAGCAATTTCGCGAGGAGAACACTTGTACCTCGCTCCCATTCGACCAGACAGCCAGGCGATTCATTTCCCTGATGGCCAGCCATTACAACGGTCAAGATGGATGGATAACAAACCAGCAATTACACTATAAACACAATGACAATCGAATGTTTTCACTAATTGAAAAAGCCACACATGGATCGATTCATTTGAGAGCACTATATGAAATGAAAGTTGGACATGGCGTGGCGTGACGCCACATCTGATATATTAACTCCATTGACTTTACGAGCGATGGTGACGTTTATTAATCTACCAGGTTACCTCCGTTATGCGTATGCGAGTATTAACCGAGAACTTTTCCGGGCACATTATGCAAACAAATTGACACAGTACAACGTAAAAATAACAAAAAAAAACTATTCAAGAAATAGCTGCTTATTTACTGTTCACTTAAAAAGTCCGAAGCAGCTATTAAATGAGGAGAGAACACAAAGAGCCCAGTAAATAATGAGGACTAATTTTACAAGACCGTCAAGAAAAACAAGAGACAACAAAAAGTGTTATAAAACGCTCACGAGTAAAACTAAAACGATAATGGAGGAATTAGCGAGTTCGCGTCACTTGGCAAAGAATCCTAATCATAATAACTCAAGATCGTATCGCGAGTAGAAGGCGATGAACAAAAGGCTGCGGAGCAACAATGGCGCCCAACGCGGGGCCGAGAGGCGAGCTAACAAATTACCAGCCCGCAGATAACTAAGCAATATTAAATCATAGTAATTTGTGGTTGCAAGACGCAGCCCCTTTTTCGACAAGATATTTCGCCAGGCCCAAGAAAGGGCTAAATTATTTTTTTTGTACTTTTTCTTCCGCTGATAGGTTGCAGATAAGAGTAACTTTTCCCGATGCTGATAAAGCAATGAGCAGCTAAATCGTCTGTCTGACATAAAAGACGTATTCAAATCAGTCAAAACCTAACATCCGGTGGTAGTTGGCAACTCAGCGTGAAGCTGCAATTTCGTCGCTCATAAAACAGGAAACTGGCGGCGTCGGGCGGGTTTCAGTGCAATCGCATCTTTTCACTTGGTTCCTTCGGTGGCGCATTAGCAATTCTAACCGTCGCAATAGTTGCTCGGAAATTGTAATATTTAGTCTTAATAAAGCCATTCGTAACGCTGAATATCCGGAACAGACGTGAGCGGCACCGCGGTTCGCCCACGTCTGGCTGGAGATACTGGCGCAACGGGAATTTACACTAAAGCTTTATTCACTAAAATGTGCTTTTTCATACGACGCAGTATATGAAGTCAGATGTTTATCTGTTAATTATACACGTTTCAACTGCAAACAAGCAAACAGTTTCCTGTTTGTTGATTTATGTTTTCAGTTTCTGCATGACTTAAAGTTAAAAGCTTAATTTGTAGGACGCCATTGACAATCTCTAGTTTATTTTATCCGAATGTTTTTTTGTTAATTGAAGCGGCACAGATGGAAACGAATATTCAAAATCCTAACCGCTATAAAGTTCGCACACGAGCGATTCTGAAACGGTCTGCGGCTATTGTATTGTATGGTGCGGCAACAGGATATAGTTTATTAATGAACCGATAGTGAGCAATATGAGGCACCGAACGCTTTCGATAAATTCAGCGAATATAGCCCCGCGGACAATGGATACTTTGCCAGTGGGACGGCGCCATATGCAATCTTTTAAAATATTGTAAAAGCGAAATCCCGTGCCAAAATGTGTTAATTCGGCACTTATATAACACGGCACGAATGCCCGGTGAAATTGTGCGAAAAATATTACGTGGGAAGTCCATATACAGCATTAAATTAGACTTACATCAGAACTTGAGTGGGGTCGAGGTTTAAAAATAACACGGGCAAGCTTTTAGACACCTATTAGGTTGTGTGGTGCATATATCAAGCACGCTGTCAGAGCGAGGACCAGAAAAGAGAAAAAGACGCCTTAGTGCTTTTTCATTTACTTCCGGAAACCAAAAATTAAAACAAGTATTATGTAATTTCCTCTAAAAGTCAGAAAACTGAAAGCACTTAGGTCCCTGATTATTAAGTAAACCTAGAAAATGAAAATTTTAGAAATATTTACTTGTGTTACTTCCCTTAAATATAAAATAAGCATAAACGACACCTCTCGGAGGGTGCACGAACTACAGAGCAAGCTTGAAATTCACGTCCGTACCTAGTTTCCACCGAAACCTACGCGATGACATTCAAAATAGCGCCATCTACCCAAACATGTGGCATTCCGTTAGTAGACTGTAGCGCCATCTAGTTTGAGAACGACGCATCGCACCCGACATTGGTAACCCTGCTCAGTCGTCATCCCACAGGAACATGTACGGGTTGTCGTAAAGTTACCAATAGAGGGCAGTACAATGTAAGTTTCAAAACGGTTGTGATGTGCATTATGTAGGATGAAACTTAAATATTTCATTCAAAAATAATTTACTTCTGACGTAATTAGCTATAGTCTAGGTACTTACGGGTGTGGTTTCAGCCTCCATTGTGGGATGGTTTCGGGCTGGAACTAAATGTCTGAAACAGAGAAAATAATCCAATCACTATAAATCACATATCGCGAGACGGTCGATGTGAATGCCAATGACCTTTGCGGGAAAACTCATAATTCTTACTCCGTCTACGTTTTTAGACGTATAGCTTACACTATGAAGAATTACGGAAAGGACTTTCCTATTATTGGGTAGTTTGAGTGCTTTTATATCATTTTTATTCAGAAAATATTCTCGAACTCGGCGAAAAAGATTGAATCGGGCGGCCTTGGCTTAGTACTTTATGCTTTTACGACGATCAAGTTACGGTGAAGAAAACAACTTTTTCTACAGTCACCAAAACTAGGAAACTTTGAAAACTGATAAATGTGATTTGGCGGTATGTTGAACTTATATAACTTGGATCTCACATTTAGCACGCTACATATTACTTTCAAGTACTAACATTGTTTTTATAGTCAGTGAATAAGTACAGACAGAAATAATGATTTGGTTGCAGGCTTGGTTATTCTTCTTACCATGATGCTAATGTCGAGATGAACAACAGCATCCTTCCTTATCATAATGGATGAACCAGACATGATGATGTTGGCATTCTAAGGTTAAAGACCCTTTTTTATTAGCAAGATCAACACTGCACGTATACAAGTTGTTAATATATAAATAAGACCGTAATAAGAACCGTACACAAAAGAATTAACCAAAAATTCTTGTGTATAAAGTAACTGAAACAATTAATCCACCTAATCTTGAGACCTCGCATGTATTGTCGAGGTATACTTAACCAAATTAACTACGAATCGCGACTCGACGCACATAAATTACCTAGCCGTAGCAAATCTGTGCATAGGTAGCTCTTAACCTTCAAGAAACCCCATGACCTCTAACTGGCAACCCCGAAACCGAGACCCATGGTTACACGTTACGACCCCGTACACAAATCTGGAATTATAATTAGTATCCACTTGTTTTTACCGTCATTTATAATGATACTTTTCATCCAGGGTAGTCCGCGAAATCCAAATTTTCTTACGTTTTTGGGAATTTGCTGGTCAATGTCAGGCTGCAAATTTGAATTTCGCGGGCTACCCTGTCGCTTCATGAGAGATGCCTTTTGCAAAAATTAGATATTTTTTTTGTTATTTTCTCAGTTCTTAACTTAGTTGGAGGGTTTGAATAGGATAACCTCGGTTTAAGTACGGTTGAGGACTACAAGAAGTAAACTCGCTAAAGAGTTTGAAAGATTTATTTTAGTATAAGTACATAGGACCTAAGTAAACAGATGGTCAAGATTAATTTTTCGTCGATATTATTTTGGTGTTAAGCAAATAGTTATAGTCATAATGCAAAAATATCCCCAACTTGTTACAAAGATTCGCAATGAAAGGCACTTCTATACGTGATTATAAGACCTTATCATTTAGTACTAGCAAATACAATACCCCTTGGTAAGACTGGTTGTCAGACTTTCGGGGCACTGAGTACCTGTTACGACTGTCAAAGGTCTACAAATGACAGCCGGGACCAACGGCTTAATGTGCTTTCCGACGCACGGAGGAAACTCGGTATGTAAAGGATAGTCACTCATCCACAGACTGACATTAGCAAGCGCTGCATAGCCTTGAAGATCGGCCCGTGCGGCTGTTATTATTTAATCCTTTTGATTACAAGACCCAACATTGTCAAAAGTTATATTTCAGCATCGTTTTGCAGTATGGCAACACTCTTGATTTCTGATGCTCATATTCCCGTTCAAAAATGTCGTCAACACGTAAGCAGATCCCATGTGCCAGACACCCTCAGGAGACTTATATATCGTAAAATATACGTAACATAGAGCTAAGGAGAAACAAGCAGTAATAAATTACTAGATCGCTAACCCACACTAACCCTTTTCAGCGACTCCGCTCCTGTCTTATGGGTAACGATAAAAAGATAACTGGCTCGTCTTAGATCTAGAGATTTTTGGGACGATAAATATTGTAGTCTTATTTAAGTTCTTATTGTCAAGTTGAGCAAGATGTTACAGATTAGAGGACATTCCTTAATCAGTTTTAAAGTTTTTTGTTTTGTTGTCAGTAATGTCCGAATTTAAAGGACCAAACCCGACCGCGGGCGGGGCCGAATTCATAGTGGTTTGTTTTTTTAGTTTATCTGGCTATAATCAATCTGGGCATAAGACTAGAGGAAGACCAAAGAACGATGCGTGGACTGTGTGACAGTGTGAAGGATGATATGGCAAGAAAGGTGACTGATGAGACGACGAGTGCTAGAGAAGTATGGAAGAAAAAGACCTGCTGCGCCGAAATAAATTGGTATGATTTGATGTTGATGATAGGGCAATAGGGTTAATCTTATACATAATTCTCGTCATCTACTTCCTTTGGGAATAAACAAATAACCTGATGGATTTGAATCAGGTCAAGAGTTTAAGTGTGTTGACACATTACGCGTATCTGCTAAGTGGCAATCGGGTATGTAAGCATGTATTTATGGCACATTAATTAGCGCTGCGGTAAAAAAAAGGAATAACTAAGATAACTTTGAAGACTCTTTTGTATTGAAAGCATAAACATGACTTTGATAACCTGTAGTACTTATAATTACTGCAAAGTTATAGGCACCTACAATGAAATGTGTTAAATTACTACAAAAGTGTCAATATGCACATAAACTATCCACACAAGGTGATGCTTATAGTTACAAAAAATTGCTTAGCAGCAACACATCTGACTTATAACGCATGTTTATATAGTATTTAATCTTTTGTTTAATATATCGAATACTAAAATGTGTGAACATAATCATTTTCTTTCAGGTATACCTAAAAGGGATAGATGTCGACCTCAAAATTCTTCATTGTCATCTGCCAAGCCTTTTCCCACCTATGTTGGGGTCGGCTTCCAGTCGAACCTATCTGACTTCCACACAACCCAGTTAGCACTAGGTAATACGATACCCCTTGCTAAGACTGGTTGTCAGACTTTTGGGTCACGGACTACCTGTAATGACGGTCAAAGATCTACAAATGACAGCACACTCGCACGCTCGGACACACACAGCACACTCGGCAGCAGACTTGGTAATGATGACTGATGTAATGGCTGGTCACCCATCCACGGACCAACCTAGGCAAGCGCGGCTTAACCTAAAAATCAACCCGATCGGCTATTATTATTGAGCCACGAGCTCCTCCGAGCTCAAAATGAATATGGTTTGGACAATACCTACCTTCTAAGCGAGATTATGACAGACTTTTGGAACTTCATAAAAAAAACTGTCATGTCTGAAGAATCAGATTATTGTAAAAAAAGTTAGTGAGAACTTTTTTGTACCTTAATCTATAAATTTTACCCATACTTACAAAACAAAAAGAAAACTTTATCAAAACCTGATACCTAACAATCTCCTTAGCTATACGACGTTGAAACTCCAAGTAAATACCAGGAACACACAATATTCCCATCAAGCAAACAAAGTTAAACCATATTATGAACGGATGCCGGCTTAATAAGCTCTCATAGTAACTAATTGTGTTAAAACCTATTGTATTACTTAACTTTGCTACAATGCAGTACAATGGAGGTGAATGGGGGTAATTTGCTATTATACTGCGCCGTCTCTGATTAATTTTTGAGCACTGAGAGGCTAAACTGCGTGTATTGTAGCCTTTTGGGAGATGGGTCACAAATCATGAGACTAGCAGGAGTTTATCGAAGTTCTCAAGATTATGTTTCCGGCTATCTTACCCATGTCAGAAGCCAAAAAGTCTGAGAAGTTCCCAAACTACAGAAAACACTTTCTCAAACCAATTACACTTGGGTATCGAAATCTATGAAATATAAGTAAGTAATGCATACATACACACGCATGTTTTAATGTGATTAAGAAATACTGATTCACTAAGACATTATGTAAAGGATCCTCGCTTACATCTATATTTTCCAGCAATGAGGGTAAGTATTAAAGGGGCAAGGACTACATTGTACACTGAAACTCGGTAGATATAAGTTTGTTGGTATTAATTCTCCGGAAGAGCTCCTTCACAAATAGATCTCTCCTACTAATACTGTACTTGACGTTGCATTTGTGCCAAGTAAAACACTGATCACCCACCGCATGTGGTTAGGCTAGAAGCTTAACCAGTCTAGGTAGATGAGTAAGTGTGGTAAAACGTATTGTATGAAGCTAACTTAGTTATAATACTAGTTAATGAAGATTATGCGATAATTCAGCGCTACTCCTGATATGTTTCAGAATCTTTTTTTACAATAACGAACTACCTAATGGGGTTGAAATTGACCCTATAGCATTTTTTTATAATAAGTATAAAATTAATGATGGAAGAAAATACATCTTTACGTTGGAACATTAAAATTCCAGTACCGTCAGTTTTCTCGCGTATTTAATTGGGTATGATATTCATTGTTGTTGCAGTCTATGTTGGTTACAGTTTCAAAGGCATCTTGCTCACGTTCATCAGTAAAGAAGCATAAACTTACTTTCACCAATATCCATAATTTATTTCTAGGGACAATTCTTATTGTTTCTAGAAATATTACTACTGTACCTATACTATTGTACTATCCAGCAAATGTCCTTTTGCGATGGTCACAGCGATGCAACATTCCCATAATATTTTTTGCAAATAATTTAATTCGTCATACTCATTTTTCATCTTAATTACAATTGCCACACTGAAAATTCACTCAACAGATCAAAATTGAAAACTTTAATTAAGCAGTACGAAAACCAGCAACGCCAATCTACTTAAGTATGCCCAGCAGAGGTACTCATCATCCAAACCCGTCACTCAGGGTGACAAGCTCTCGTCCTCGAAACATGGACGTTTGTATACCCAGTATATTAACATGGCGACTCCACACAAACTTCATTAGAGAACCAACTTTGTCGTATGTCCACAGGCGAGCTTCGAAATAACTAGATCGATCGAACTATTCGCAACTAAGTTCAAAATATGAAAAGTGTGGTGTTTGTGGGAAACCACAGCTGGCTTGCGATATACTGGATCCTGAAACTGTGGTCTTACAGGATTTGTAGACAAATTCACGGATTTATCTTTGAGAGATGATAAAGGCACTGCAGTTTTGCCGAGCAAAAGCTCAGTAAAAAAAATAAATAGGGTCGGTCCATCAACGCGGAGAGAAGAGTTGCTCAAATAATGCACATAGTTATTACGTCGCGATTGCAGTTGAAACTAGCGGAGATATGCGCAAATAATTTTGTTTGGCCATAATGGTCGCCATGTTGGTTCAATGCAAAGTAATATTATTATACTGCTACAACCGCTAGCTGCAGAAAAATAACTTACAACCATTCTTTTTATTATTTTTCTTCTATGTTCCTCTTTATTGGATCGTCTTGGAACGAATCAACCTAAGCAAAATTATTCTCGGAAGCTCTAGGCAAAATCTACGATTAAAATACCCTAAATCTATTTAAAATCAAACTAACATTCAGCCTGATGTGAATGACGTAAAACTAGACAAGATTGTTTACATAGACGATTTATATGTCTGTTTCCTTGCGGGGAGATAAAATATAACGTGGTGAAGTACTTACGCGGATAATTAAAACGAACATTTTGAAGCAAATAAATTGCATTAACAGAAAAACGGGGCAGGGCAGGCAGTTACATCACAGCTTTCTCTGAACTTACACGAGACAGAAATAAATATAAGCATCTCATCCAGATAACAAATCCCTATGTGGTGCTAGTCCAGAGCGTGATCTGTGTGTGTGCCAGATTTTCTCCAAATTAATTCAGTTTTTAAAGCGTGATAGACTATCAAAGAAAGAAGTCCAAACTTGCTTAAAAATCTAGTGCTTAAGGCTCAACTTTTCCATTTATTATGTTGTCGTATGATAAATAGTAGTAACTCTATTGTAGTGTTATTTATAGCACCTTATACCTAAGGCCTCGTCCCGGTAAAATTTTATCTAAGCGAAGCACGGAAATAACAAGACAAACGCTCTATAAATACTTAGTTCCTGATCAGTTTAAATTAATATTACGTAGACAGGAAGCAAGCAATAATGGAGCAAAGCGAAATGAACTCTATTGACCTTGATATAAAGGTTGATACAGAGGTTAGTGGTCTGTTTTAAGGTGGCTGGTAGACCATAGTACCTTGGACTGATTACGCTGTTATTTGAAAATTGATCTCATTACTGCCGACGTGTGTGGTCGGACCACACAACAATTCTCACAATTAAATTACTTTTGGCAACTAAATAGCCGCCGAATGTTTATTATGAAACTTTGAATTATTTAATAAACAATCTGTACAAAGGTAGAAGTGAAGTAAGGGTATTCAAGTAAAACCATTTTGCTGATGCCAGTAGTGGGTCGAAATTTCACAGGGTCGAGCTATTCGCCATTTATTGGGCACAGTTCCAATCCCAGACTGAGATTTTTTCTTTTTGCAAGTAACGTCATTCTCATAAGCTCAAGTAATATTACAGCCAACGAACTGAACTCGTTCTACACCTAACCTAACTTACATTGCTTGGAGACTATAAAAACATTGTTTAGTTTTAATTTGACTAGCAAGTTAGTCTCGTGTTTGCAATCGGGACGAATCCCAGATATTAGTTTTTTCACAAGAAATACAGCAGCCTAGAGTCGCGACTTTTGCTTCATTATGCGCAATAGGCCTCTATTACCCTATATCGCTCTATTACTGGGAAAGCTATACACTTCTCCCTACCACTTCGAAGCGAGATGTAATTTTATCTCGCACTTATTTTCCGCGATCCCGGAATTCAAAACCACGAACAAACTGAACGAAACTGGCTTAAATCTACTCCGCGATTAAGCTTCATTCTTGTCGGGAACATTGGTGTTAAACGACCGAATCTCAGCGCGGTAGCGAAACAACGGTCTTAAACGGAGTAAGTCTAGTAACACAGCGTTAACTATTAAATTGTACTTGTTACGACTAGGTCAATGAAGCGAATTACTTAATGTTTTAAGCTTTGAGAATAGATGAGACAGGGTTTAAAACGTCCATGTGGTAGCTTTTTTGTTTCTATCAAGCGTGGAAATGTTTTTACTTCAGCTTAACTTGGAAAACAAAAACTGGTCCTTCGAGCCGGATACGAGGGAAAAACGAAGATCAGACGTAATGATTGTTGTGTTTTAACTTTTAACATGAGCAACAGTAACTGTCTAGCAGTAACTCTTGCTCATGGTCTTCCTATAAATACGAGTAAGTATATTATTCTGAACACGCTTATGATAACCGCAAAGCTCAGAGATCCCCCGATGCGCACTATAAAGCTTGTTCATACTCCAAGGTTTTATATAATGCGAATATGCAAAGGATAACCACACCAGTCACATTAAAGCTACAATAATATGTATTATAATAACAAAAGAAACACACGATTTTAATAGTTATAGGTTGTTTTAACAGTTAAACCTGTTAATAGCTTTTAAAATACAAATCCTTATTGCCTAATAACCTAGCATACTGGCTAAGTAAGTTGAAAGCTGGCCCTGGTGGTCACAAAGAATTTCAATGAAGCTCTTAAATTACAGTTAATTAAAACTGCAGAATTAATTACTTTCTTTTGTAGTTTCAACATAGTCGCAAATGTGCTGTGAAATAGTGCTTCTGTAATTTAAGTTGGGGCAAAATCTTAATCCTAGAATGTAGATAAGCGTAATTTTGGCTTGCAAATTCTCACATGACCAATGACCATAGAGTTCTATCTAAAGACGATCTTGTCTTTATGAACATATTGGTCAAATGGAGATCTCTAGAGATCTCAGAACGACTTTAAGGCAAAGCAAGAGCTATGTTGATTTTGCCGAAGTCTCTTCTCATTTTTTATCGCATTATGGGAAGCAATTTTGTGTCTATTCCTTACCAAGTCACCCAAAATCTCGAACGCTCACACTCGCTCGCTGAAACAGTACGTGCGAAACCTCACCAAACAAAACAACACACCTATCCAAACATTTATTAGTGTTAATAATGATTCAATGACGAACAATTCTCAGAAGGCACCATATTGAGATTATCTCAACAAGCCTCGTACAAGGCCGTAAGATAAACTTTCCATTTTAGATTCAGTATGTACTGCATTAGTCATCATAATGCATCAATAATGCAGCCCTGTTAGTGTTCTATTTACATACAATAAAGAAACGGAACGAGGAACTTCATCCGCTATTGTCCGTAAGACAATGCGTTCTGCTATCGAAATAACCGCAGAACGACTAGAGAAAAGTGCATAGTCTTTTAATTTTGAGCTTGACAACTTTATAGTGTACCTTAGGGGCCGTCTCCACGAGCGAGAGAATCGCGACGATATTATCGTCCGTGCCACGTATTTGTATACACTCTCTTAGAGGCCGTCTCCACGAGCGAGAGAATCGCGGCGATATTATCCCATAGAAATACGTAATATCGCCGCGATTCTCTCGCTCGTGGAGACAGCCCCTAAGTAGGTAAGAGAGTAGAAAGGCTCGAGGCATCTAATGTGCATTCTTCGTCAGACTAATTAATGTGTACCTAAGTAATTCATAAGTTCATACAGTTTATAAAACGACTAGCTTTTGCCCGCGGCAACGCTCGCGTTCATTTAGAATTTAACAATCAATTCGGGTTGTACTCTGCTTGTAATAATCGAATTCAATCATGATTCGAAAGACACGTGGCGCCATCTATTATCATAAGAACGTTATTGTTGTTTTCCTCGGGATGAAAGATATCCTATGTCCGTTTCTGTACACCTGACAACGTATCTGCAAAATTTCAGGATGATCGGTTCAGTGGTTTAGGCGTGAAAAGGTAACCAACAAACAAACTTACTTTCGCATTTATAATATTAGTTAGGAAGTTAGGATAATTAAGTTTTATATTATATTAATATCCTCGTTGGTTTTATAAACCGCAACGACTACGTTATCTGTTGGTCCGCTTTTAAACAGAGTAAGTGCGTAATTTAATTCCGATTTATCTGACGAGTTCTTTGGCTATACATATAATGAAATATGTAAGTAACATTACGCCTGTAATCCCTGAAGGGTTAGGCAGAGTTGTACCTAAGAGACAACACATATTATTTTGCCAGTTATAAGTCCTTGTAAGCGAGACATTTGACATCAACCGGGCACAAATGCAGACTTCGTGGCTGATGGATAAACCCAATATCACTTTGCCCGACTCGGGAATCGAACCCAGAACCTCATGCTCAGTCGCGCTTACGGTTACTCGACCAACGCGGCAGTCAAATAAATACATTCAGTCAAAAAAGTATCGGGAATAGATGATTTGTTTATGATTCCAAATTCAATTTTTTGTTTTTCTTTTTGTTGTTAGATTGGCACAACGGTTTTCCATCTTGGCGCAGAGTTTGAGTTGCATCTGTTAGTAACTCCAGTCAACTAGATCTAGGTTAAAATTAGTATTCCATTCGAAAAGATATCGACTTTTATAAAACATAGTGTTAATTAACTGCAACCGATAACGTTTACATAACATACATAACATAATCAGCCTATAATGTTCCCACTGCTGGGACACACGGCCTCCTCTCTATAAGAGGGAACGGGCAATATAATCCACCACGCGTGCGGTAGTACGGTGCGGGTTGGTTACCGATAGCATTTGGCACTAATGAATTCAGAAATCAAATAAAGAGCGGTAGTCTTTATTTCATTTCTGAATTCATTGCAATTAAAACATGAATATTACGCCATCAGTAGCCGGTAAGCCTTTTTATCCAATTAGTTTTAACAAGTTATGGGAGAAGATTTAATAAGCAATTAAATCAATTATTATTAATTCAATTCAATCACGCATCTATACAAATAAATAAAATTGAAGTGTCTGTTTTTAACATCAAAATAACGGTTTTTTACTGAATGCATATGAAAGTATATACTGTACATACGAGTATTATAAAAAATACACTTATTTCAATTTTGGTCTGTTTGTTCCGGCTAATCTCCGAAACAACTGAATCGATTTTGACGGGGCTTTAACTGTCAGGTGGCTACTTGCTATGCTACTTTTATTTCAGAAATTACTTTGGGTTCCGTGCAAAAAAATTAAAACCCTTGAAATTGGTAACAAAATCCGATTCAAAAAGGGAAAAAAAAATTTTTATAATAATTTCACGCTAACATTGGTTGCAGGCAACAGCTAGTTTAAAAATATGTTTCTATGAACTTGGTTATCATGTAAAGGTGCTTTAGGTTATCGTAGGTCAACAGATTTCTTTAAATAAGGTAGCCAAGGTTGTGCGTGAGAGATTTAACGTAGGTCATCTGTCTTCTAAATCTATTTTACTGTGCGCGATAAATGGCAATCAATAAAATATTTTTTCTTCTCCTTTTACTGGCTAAAATCAGTAAAAGGCAAGGAATTTATAAATCAGTTATACTCACAATATAACATGGAAAAAAAAGATTTGGAATGTATCTGCTTATTTTTATATGTCAACAATTATCATACATCATAATAAGTTAACATATACGTAATAAAAATAATAATTTTTCAATACATTTTCTCGAAAACTGGTTCTTATCGCACTACGTTTGGGTTCAACATGCAATGCATTTCACACGAGTGGATTTTTAATATTATGAAAATTTCCACAGATAAACTATACTTATACTAAGTCCAAATGGGTTCAATGGTTATATAGTCGGCGGAGATTTTTTTTTTTAAATCTCGGCAAATAGATATGCGTATTTTTTTTTTCTTAGCCTGCTGCAGACCAACCTCGAGGCTTGCATCGCTTAGACCTTGAAGCATAAGCTGAAGTTCTGTGGCTGAGGATGCAAAGAGAACAATGTCGTCGGCGAAACGTAGATTTGACAGTCTCGTCTCGCCGAGAACAATGCATCTTTCCCTCCAATCGGCTGCCAACTTCCTGAAGATTTCTTCGAGGGTACTGGTGAACAGTTTAGGAGATAGCGGGTCGCCCTGTTTGACTCCTTTCTCTATTTTGAATTTTGGACCTTGTGGTTTCTAATTTTGTTTGCGGCTGTACTATACCTGTATATGTTGCGTAATAGATGTATGTAAGTTGGATCTATGTTTTGGTTGCTTAAAGGGTTAAAAATAGCTGTATGTGACATGCTGTCGAAGGCTTTGGAGTAGTCGACAAAAGCTAGGTGTAGTGTGAGTTTGTATTCTTGGTATTATTTATTTGTGTTCTAAATTCAATAATATTTGAATTTTCTATTTTTCAAATTAGGATGTTTAGCGGCATACCCTTGTTTCTCCTTCAACCTGGCGAAAGCAAAGCGCGGAGAGGAAAAAAGCAAATTAAGTTATAGTTTCTTAATAATTCCTGACAAAAATACTTTCCGTTCTAATATTTTATTTCTTCGAAAGTGTATTGAAAAACATCGTTTGATACGCGTGGGGATTTGTTACTGCAGTTCTCGGCTCACTAACACCCTCGTTTGTAGCTCGGGTGTTAATTCCGCCTTGAATGCAATAACAAAGTTTCCCCACTTTTATCAGAATATACTAATCCAGCTTCTTAATTATTGCATTATCTATCAGAATTTAATTAAAATAGTGATTCCGCAAAAAAACTACTTTCACAGAAAACTCTAACCATTATTTATTTATTTATTACGTACAATTGGGAACGCAGCCGTACGCGTATCTCCTGTCAATGTCAACCCTTTAAATAAAAAGGCGATAAATTCATCTCATAAGTAGAGCGATATAATCGACCTCTAAAGAAACGCGCGCTCCAATTCCATGAATGGCTTGATTCGCGTGTACAAATTGCTACTGCCACATGTTTTACTAAACATGCAATTTCATTGGTTATCATAATACGTATTGGGTACCTTTGAATCGATTATTGATACTTGATGATAACAAACGATAAAAACAATGGTTTGCTGTTGTTATTGTTAATTGAAAGTAGGTTAAAGAGTTGACTTTTAAAAATGGCGAGTTAGATGGAGATAAATATGGTATAAACAGTATAAACAGAAATGGAAAAACAACCTCTTAACCTAACAAATCTTAGCCTAAAAACTAAACATTTTGAGAAACTCATTCCAGGATATCAAAAACCTTTCAATCGTTGATACACCCATCCCAATATGTCATAAAAGAATTTTCAAATACAATAAACGAAATCATAAACCAAAAGAGAATATGCTGACAACATGTCAACACCATACACTACGATTTTATTAACTTTGAATTTGTATTTGTGCCAAACACGGTTTCAATTAGTGCTTTGGCACAAACTTGTAACGCTTGTTACCCGTTAGGCAATACGAGCATAATTTTATGTTCCGTACTTACAAACAATTTAATTACTAAGAACGTTAGTACCTAAGTATGTTCGTACAAATCTCATTCGTTTCGGCGCAAGTTCCCACAGAGTTATAACAATGCACCTCTTGACGTCAGAGGCAGAAGCAACAAAAACGTTGTATATCATTTATACAACTAGGTTGCAGTGGCGTCGTAAGCATTGAAGGGTTAGTAGCTACTAGTTAGCTAGCTCTTTTATTTAGTAGCTAGGCTAACAATACCTTACAGGATGCCAGCCAGACATGGCATTAACATTGACAATCTTGAAATGAAGTCCATTTATACCACAACGCTATTCTTTTGAGTCCAAGATTTTCGAAAAAGGTGTCAGCAATCAGGTCAATCTTTTCTTCATTCTTCGAGCCATACCCCAACGAGAGCCGACAATTGGAATGCAAATTTCGCAGAATCGAAGAATCGTGTGCAATGTCCGTTCACACGTATTATTGTAAATGATCTGGTGATTTCGTAATGATAGATCGAAACCGAAAGGCATTTAAGTATACTGTAGGCGTTATGGTAAGTACTGCCCGCAAGTTGCAACAAACGGTTTGAATTCGTCAACACTTTACTTAGTAAGCTTTAAGACAGCATGAAATGAAATGAATGTTTGTCGGATTGCTCATTTCGCTCTTGCATTGTAATGAGAATTATTCTGAAATTGAGCATGCAAATAAGTTTAAGCGTGCATTCATTAATCTGCAAGGTTGCCTATTATTTAATAAAATTGCATTTAAGTGAAGACTCACGTAAGTCTAGTTCAACGGCCAATTGAAGGTTCTCGAGTTCAAATCCCCGGATGAACCATTTAGGATGACCTCACAGTGCAAATGTGTAGAATAGAATACGATGTAGTTTTATTCAGCAGGTGGTTTCATTCACAACTATAAAGATACTATGTTCTAAATTGCCACCTATTAAATGCCACCTTCAGAGTAATCAGCGAACTGTCACAGACAGGATTCTACAGTGTAAAGCCTGGTTTACATCAAAACGGAGACGAGCGGGGAAGCGCGAGAATCGACCAATCACATGGGTTAAAATCTACATTGCGTATCTCGTCTCTCCTATAATTGGTCAAATCTTGCACGTCTCGTCTCCGCTTTAGTGGAAGCAAGACCTAATAAGTAATAACTAGCGTCTATTTAGCCGAGTTGAAAAGGTCAAGAAGAATGATAGTAATGCGTCATGGATGGTAATAGTCTTCATTCAATCTGTTCACGCTCTATCAAATATTTAGACAGTAAGAGTGCAAGAAATTTTAAAACACACTGATAATTAAACTAGAACGGGATTTATTAGTATGCTTAATTGGTATAGCAGAGGGTAGAGCTCAATGGGGATGATCTATGTCCAGCAGAGGATTGTTGGTTACAGATGGGCACTATCTCGTGCATTTAACCGGACGTCTGTGGTAACACTTGCACTATGAAAACCGCCCTTACTGCTACTACATAAAGGTTTAGTCAATGTTAAATTGTTTCCATTGATGCGGTTGACTGTAGAACATTGTTTTCAGTGAAGGCAGGTCCGTTACTACGCAAACGTTGAACGCAAATAAAATCACACCAGAGGTCGATTTAAAGCCACCAAATGCTCTTGAAAATATAGCAATAAAAACTTAAATGATAAACATTTTAAATAGGTCTGTGCCTGCAGCAAATAAAAAACACCTTTCACCTTTATTACAATAAAAGGGATGTCAGCCTGCACCAGGTTCAACCAATCCTCAGTCCATTGAACTGTTTTAAAATCACTACGTGCATTCCCGCCACAGCGTCGCATTTGCATACGTCCAAATTTTCGCAAAACCATTTTCAGTTTAACGTTCATTTGTGATTGTGACAGTTATCGAGAGCGAAGTTGCTCGGTTCGTTACTCATTTATCCTGGCTTTAAGCTAAGAATAACCTGCTATCTTTGGCAGGATCCTGATTGCAACCTGTCGGTTGGAATTGCCGCCAAATGTCGATTTAGATAGAGTCGACATGGATGTGGCGTGTCTTCACTCCAACTTCAAGTTTAAAGAGCTTACTCCCATTGGGTCGTTAAGCATTAAACATTGGTGCTCAGGTAATTTTGAGCGACAGGGGGACGTCAGACATTTTGATGTTTCGTTTGTTTGTATTTATAGAATAGGGTGAATCTTTAGAAGTGAAGTAGGTAGGTACTTTCGTTATCATTGCGCACGTACGTCTTTGCTGTATCGTTAACGTTATCTGAGAGACGTCGTGTGGCGTAACTACAATGACTTCGAGTGTATTAAAAGATAGTAGGTTAGCAATGGCGGGTTTGTCAACATGCAGTTTTTGGTAGTAAGCAGGTGGGACAATGCACCTGTCGCTATGTTTTTATTGCAATCGACAGATTTATTTTAATAGCCAATCACTCAACACCTGTCTTTTGTTTTTAGCACTTTAATGATGAATGTTAGTTTCGGGTTCGGGTTTAGTTTTATGATGAGGATGACTAAAGCAGAAAGTAACGTTAGATTTATTTATTACAATTTAATGGCCCATCTCTTTTCATAGGTAAGATGATAACTAATGAAGTTTTTGAAATACTAAAATTAAGGTACCCGTGCTATAAAAACAAACATCCATAAACCGAAAATGGGAACATATCTCACCAATTATCTGAACACTTAACTGCTTCGGAACATGTTTTCAAATCAACGCTAAGTAGTTACAATGAAACATAAAAGATAGTTTGCAATATAGGTATTTAATCATGCACGGCGCGCACAAAACACCTACTTAAGGGTTTGTACACAACTAGCGTAACCAGCCGAATGCCAACCTTATTTTGTATGGAGGAGTGGCCGGGCAGTGTGTGAGCCGTACGAGCGCAGATCTGGGTACAAAATAGCAGTATGTGGTCACACCCTAACTTTAGCAGCGCAGAATATCCGGAACGCTAACGTTATGATAAATGACTGTACCTACATAAAAATTATTGGGATCAACCTAACTTAGCTCAAGGTTACACGTTATGGGGTTATGGGAACTATATTCGTATTACTTGGGTTGGTATTCGCGGTTTTCCGGCAATAGTAAGCTAAGGTATTGGCGTGGGTGTAGAAAAAGGTGAGTAACATCACTAAGATAGCAGTATTGTATGTGTGTGGTCTCTGTCATCTGTTTACAATTACGGCACACTAAATCTATCTTGATTCGTTCTAAAGCGGGAAAAGAAATGATTAAAAACAATGTTCCGGACTGAACGTTTTGTCATGGCGTTGGCCCAAGCAATAAACCCATGCTTGATTGAATAGTAGGTACCACATGTATTAGAGTTCAATGTTCATATCAGTCACAACATCTAAGGTTCAATGCCACTTGGAAAGTCAAGGTTGGTCCTAATGATTATTCCCTGAACAGTTTCATAGACTAAAGAGTTAAATTAGAGTATTACCAATGACAGAGTCAACGCCTCTACGTTGACAGTGTCAAGTCTAATATTATAGGGGGCGCGCTAAGGTGATAATGATGAGATAGGGGGCGGGCCCGTCCCCTAATACCGGGTACAATTCCAATCCCACCTATAATTGAGCACACCCCAGCTTCGCTCGGGATTTTTCGGAGAAACAATTGCGATTTCACGTCCTTGGTTTACTAACAGAAGCAGGATTTGCGGGGTCATTGTTCAATAGATTTGATATTTGAAATGTCCACTGAAACAGGTCAGGATAGAGATAAATGAGTGCAATTAAATGCACGAGTTGTTATTGCGCAAATGAGGATAACACCACCACCTATACCTTCTGCTCACATTTTCCACATTATTTTAAAATGGCGTCGTTTTTTGTGTCTGTCTGTGTTTTCTTAACTACGCAACGTTTTGTGACGTCGAAAACCCATGAGAAATAGGGGCGGGCTAGTGAAACATAAAACTCACAAGTTATTTTATATAATGCCCACGGGAAGAGAAATGGTGGCGTGTTCTTGGCCCTGAATCAAGGGTATTCGCTCGTCTAACATTCAAATAGCTCCACATTACCTAATAGAGGCATTAGAGCGCTTTTCCACTGAGTCCGATTCGGAATCCGAATACGAAAAAACACGGTCCAAAGTGGTCGTTGTGCTTGTGCAGAAAAATCGATTCAAATTAGACGGTCTGTTAAGTTAGGTAATTTAGATTTATCACAGAGTTTTCGTATTTGGAACAGTGGACAAGCACTTCTATAGTACCGTCAGTTAGATATGTAGGTAGACGATACCTAGTATGCAGCAATGGTAACGCTTATTATCACATTTAGAAGATGTTATAGTCATCCAGATATTTTTTTAGAACTATTGAAAATAACGAAAGTTCTATTTTGGCTGGTGATAATGAAAACGGGCATAATTTATCTATTCTTTTTAATGTCATAAAGAGGTAACATTTGTTTGTAAGTTTGTATGTAGCGGGTAATCTTCGGAAATACTGATACGATTCCGAAAATTCTTTCACCAACGGGAAGCTACATTACCTCCGAGTGTCATAGGCTACATTTAAAACGTTCCCGTGGGCTAATTTCCGCACGAAACATGAGCGAAATCGCGAGCAATAGCTAGTGTCGCAATAGAGCCACGTACTTGGAATTTCAACGTGCACACTTATTTAGGCTTTCCGTGACACCTAGTACGAAAACAGCAGCAGAATTAGCCTCGTAGAGGATAAAACTTATTACTTAAACCCAGTATATTAGATAAATTAGCTTTTGGCGTATTTGTTTTCAGAAAGTCTCTACCAAGAAAATCTAGTAAAATCCCAAAGATCAACGTTCGCTCAAGGATTTATTATTTTATGCTCAAGGTTGGTTATTACGCGATATTAGTCCGTATAGTACATAGTACGGTATGTGCAAACATGATAACTGGAGACTGGAGATGAGGCCAACGACACCGACTGATTTGATTACGGAGAAGATAAGATATATCTCTTCGTGATCGTGTAGGGCTTGGGTGACGAATATTGAGATTAGTAGTAATGAAACTTGTATTATAATGCTGAAATTTTATTAATGGAATGGGTGCAGAGTTAAAACGTTATAGGTAGATAGATCGTGGCTAAATAATAACAGCCGCTCGGATCGACCTTCAGTTAAGCCGCGCTTGCCTAGGTTAGTCCGTGGATGGGTCCCTTTACTCAGCCAGTTTCCTCTGTGCCTCGGAAAGCACGTTAAGAAGGTTGTCATTTATAGATCTTTGACAGTCGTTACAGGTAGTCATTGGCTCGAAAGTCTGACAACCAGTCTTACCAAGGGGTATCGTATTTGTGGAGGTCAGATAGGCAGTTACTTCATGTAAAATACTGGTATTTAGCTGAATCCGTGGTCAGTGGATACGAAACGGGGCACTATGAAAAAGTCGACGTAGCCCCGCTACGTGGTGCTCTTATTTCTGTCTGCAGGGTTTAAAGTAACCTAACCTAACGTCGGGGTGCCCCAAGTCCCGAGCTCGCTTCGCTCTCTTGCATCTAAAATTTTTTTGGCTAAAAAATTCTTTCTTTTAACCTCAGTGCTCTGTTACGTACACACCATCCGATCGGTGAATAAAGACAATCTAATCTAGACTTTTTTAGAACTTGAAATATTGACACAGCGTCCTAACCAAAGCAGCGATCGCACCAATGAACGATAGTCGCGTGTGTGTCAAGCATTTATTCGAAAAACAGTAAAGCAGAGAGTGCCTACCGTTTTTGGCCGGTCGACGAGACCTCGCGTTCGGGTTCGCCGCACAAAATGAACACGACAGCCGCATGTTCGCGCGTCGACAGCTTTCGTTAGGATGCGGCCTAATTCGTTTTAATAAGTATTACTTTCGTAAGGCATTTGCATGTTTACTATTTTGTTAACTAATTAGTGCACGTGCTTTTACGATACATGTGCTCCTCATACAATACTAAAGCTTGCTATAACTTGTATTAACTAGGTAGTTATTTCGCCATAACTAAAACTGCACGAGTGCGCTTTAACGCGAAACCTATTCGTTTCCAGCCAGGATTTGCAAGTCTTGTCTGAAAACGAATCGCTTTTGCATTATAGCACAGTATAAATCTATAGTGACAAGGCTATTCAAGTGGTGGTCTTCTCATCTGATGTATATTATGTCCTATGTAGCAATCAATAGCTTTGACTCATAACTCTCATGAAGGAACTAAGTTTCAGTAACTTATATATGGCATCATGATTGCCGACTGTCTTGGTCATATACAGTAACCTTATATAAGAAAAAAATTTAGGTCTCAATAATACAATAAGAAACCGTTTACAAAGAACAATAGAACAGAATTTGAAGTTCTTCATTCAATCAATATTTACTTTTACCAAAGTACCTACCTACTTATTGCTAATATCTATGCAATATTTTGTTTGTCATATTACAAATAATATAGAATATAAAGTAGCTATCACTCTCCATTAAACTCAATACAAAGCCAGTTCAAATCACAGTTTATATAGTTCTCAATCAATTGATCAGTAAATCATGTCAACTAAATGGTCTAGTCTACAAAACAAAAATATTGGAACGTTTGTACCTACTATATGACTGGTATGAAATGTTTTACATATTTCAAGCATATTGTAGGTATTCACAGACAGTACAAAAAGAAGACTTTTCCTACCAGGCAAACATAATATGATAGTACAATAAGTAGGTTTTCCTACCAGGGGATCAAAGCACGAGAGGAGTCACCTACACACAGAGCAGTGGGTGGAATAAGACTGTGAATTTAGTACCTAACTACCTAGATTTTAAAGGCAAAATAGTTACTTTACAGTTTTTAATGAGGTCATTTCTCAAATATGGAAATTAAAGAATAGTTTCCTATAGTGGTATAGTCCACTCATTAACAAAAATATTGAAGCATTTTACTAACAAGTGTTTATTTGTTATGTTTTCTAGGTAGTAAATAAGTACGTTTTAGCTACCAGGGGAACATGATTTCAAAGGGAGTAGGCCTACACACATAGCAGTAGATGGACCGAGGTTAGCAATGACATCCAGTAGCGAAGGGTCAATTTTTGTAAGAGGTAAGCCGGAGTACTTATCTTTGATATGATTATATTAGTTGTCTCTAGAATACTGACTGTGCCAATTTTCAAAGGAAAGCCGGTAGGAATCGAGTTGTATGGAACCTTCGCCACTGATGACATCATAATAGTAGGTTTTATTTACCAGGACAGCCTGGCATCAAAGGCATACACAGCAGTTAGTGGAATACCACTGTCAATGTAATATTAGGTTAGGTCCTGCTTAGAGTTTTGGTTTTAAACTAATTGTAGGCCTAATTGTAGGAACATATAGAAGACAGTTTCCTATAATACAACAATGTCTCATTTGATTAATAAGCTTGCGAGCTACCATTATCTGTTACAGGAAAAATTAAAAGGGATTATTGCTGAACCGCAACCGTTTTAACCGATTATTATTTATCAACATTAATCATGTTAATTATTTATAGCATTGATAAATAACCACATTATTATGAGCAGTGATTTATTCAGTTTATGTTTTGTTTTTCTAAGTTTACAAAGCATGTTAAGAAACTGTAAAACATATTACTTTTAATGGTCATGCCTTGAAAGTATCATGTTTTAAATTGCTTCATTTACTTGCATGTTGGCAAATGGGGCTACTAGGACAGGAATTATTTTAGCTACAATATCAGTAACAGCTCAACATTATAAAACCTTTTTGTGAAAAAACCTTTTTATTTACAGTTTAGCTTAGGGTAGCTTAACTTTTAATTCAGCTATTATTCTATCTACCAAACACTTCTCACTACATTGTTTTCAGTGTTTTATTTTAAATAATTTTGTGTCACACTAATTTAACCCATTACTAGCCAACACTGACATAAAAAAAAACTAAGTCTGGCCATTGGAAAATCATTCAAATTCCATTTATAAATAAATTAAGTATGTAGTCATCAGTTACTTGTGAATTAGAATGTGGGACATAAATCACAGGACAGATGTCTCATGATTCATGGGATAAAGTTATCAAAACATGTGTGTCCAAATTATAAACACAATGTGCCTTCCATGCTGTAACAAGACTGACATGCTGTTTCATAAATAAAAATCTCTAGATGTTTATTTTTTTTCTGGCCACCGTGTTCCATATTTGAGGTTTGGGTGATCAAATAAAAACTTTATGATACAAACTTTTGCTACTGTTCAGTTTTCGATTGTTTTAATTTGTTTTTGGTAACTGGGAAAATGAAATGTTTCAAGTGTGACCTAACAATTCTGTTAATTTGTTATCAATCACACTGATCACTCTCTACAACTCTGTAACTCCAGTAAAATTTGTTTTGAAACAATCGTTTTTATTTGCAAGTGTTAGCGTTTAAAAGCTCATGTAAATTTTAGAAATGCAGTTGCAGTGCAAGTTCGTCGTTATTGACTTTTACTTACAGGAATTTGTAGAAATATTTCTATCAAATGACACTCGAACATTTTATCAAAACTTATACAAGCGCTCTAGATGACTGTAGTGTTTGCAAGCAATGTTTATAGCACTTTACTTCAAAGGAGCTTCGTAATAATTCGCCAAAAGTTATCATCTGGCGATAACCTATGAAGCGAATCAATTGAGCCTAGAGACATCAACTGCAAACATCTACGGCATAAACAATTCGTTTGCCTTCATAAAAAATCACAACATTCCCAACTGAACCACATTTATGAATCCTCGTAAATCTCAATAAATCGTCAAATATAGAAAGAAACATAAAATAAATACATACCCTTATAAGTACAACGAAGATAGCAAGTTATCCAAATGTTCAACCACGAAAACCATTATCACAAAAAAACACACAATACACAGGTTCCACTAGCACATTATTATTAATAAATTGTTTAATCCACACCCGCGCAAATGTTAAAAATCAGTTTCTTATTGACATAAACACAAACTGAGCGTCCGCCATATGCAGGTACGTTCCGCACATACGAGAGTGTAAAATTTTTCGGCTGGCTTGTTCAAAACGCTAGTGAAGTGTCATCGCTTTTGGTCGGAATTTTGCCAAAAAAGTATTTTGTACTTTTAATTTTTTACTTAAATATAAATGTTGAGTAACGGTTTACC